>CAMRHE010000472.1:0-1336238 GCA_947044405.1 Leptodactylus fallax | reverse complement strand
ACGCTTCCTCTAAACGGCCAACTTAACCCTTTCCTGTACCCTCAGCTTATGCTCCTGGCTAAACTCCTGTCATGCAGGCCTCCCCTTCCATCCTTCGTCCTCGGTCCGGCCTCACTCAAGGAATGGTCATTAGACCTGTGGAAATCTGTGCTTTGGTCTGATGAGTCCAAATTTGAGATCTTTGGTTCCAACCACCGTGTCTTTGTGCGACGCAGAAAAGGTGAACGAATGGACTCTACATGCCTGGTTCCCACCGTGAAGCATGGAGGAGGAGGTGTGATGGTGTGGGGGTGCTTTGCTGGTGACACTGTTGGGGATTTATTCAAAATTGAAGGAATACTGAACCAGCATGGTTACCACAGCATCTTGCAGCGGCATGCTATTCCATCCGGTTTGCGTTTAGTTGGACCATCATTTATTTTTCAACAGGACAATGACCCCAAACACACCTCCAGACTGTGTAAGGGCTATTTGACCAAGAAGGAGAGTGATGGGGTGCTACGCCAGATGACCTGGCCTCCACAGTCACCAGACCTGAACCCAATCGAGATGGTTTGGGGTGAGCTGGACGGCAGAGTGAAGGCAAAAGGGCCAACAAGTGCTAAGCATCTCTGGGAACTCCTTCAAGACTGTTGGAAGACCATTTCAGGTGACTACCTCTTGAAGCTCATCAAGAGAATGCCAAGAGTGTGCAAAGCAGTAATCAAAGCAAAAGGTGGCTACTTTGAAGAACCTAGAATATAAGACATATTTTCAGTTGTTTCACACTTTTTTTGTTAAGTATATAATTCCACATGTGATAATTCATAGTTTTGATGCCTTCAGTGTGAATCTACAATTTTTATAGTCATGAAAATACAGAAAACTCTTGGAATGAGAAGGTGTGTCCAAACTTTTGGTCTGTACTGTATATAAGTGTGATACAGAGGCCGTATATATGTGTAATACAGAGGATGTATATAAGTGTAATACAGAGGCTGTATATAAGTGTAATACAGAGGATGTATATAAGTGTAATACAGAGGATGTATATAAGTGTAATACAGAGGATGTATATAAGTGTAATACAGAGGCTGTATATAAGTGTAATACAGAGGCTGTATATACAGTAAGTGTAATACAGAGGCTGTATATAAGTGTAATACAGATGATGTACTGTATATAAGTATAATACAGAGGCCGTATATATGTGTAATACAGAGGATGTATATAAGTGTAATATACAGGGGGTGTATATAAGTGTAATACAGAGGATGTATATAAGTGTAATATACAGGGGGTGTATATAAGTGTAATACAGGGGATGTATATAAGTGTAATACAGAAGATGTATATAAGTGTAATACAGAGGATGTATATAAGTGTAATACAGGGGATGTATATAAGTGTAATACAGAAGATGTATATAAGTGTAATACAGAGGATGTATATAAGTGTAATACAGAGGCTGTATATAAGTGTAATACACAGGATGTATATAAGCGTAATACAGAGGATGTATATAAGTGTAATACAGAGGATGTATATACGTGTAATACAGGGGATGTATATAAGTGTAATACAGGGGATGTATATAAGTGTAATACAGAGGATGTATATAAGTGTAATACAGAGGCTGTATATAAGTGTAATACACAGGATGTATATAAGTGTAATACAGAGGATGTATATAAGTGTAATACAGAGGATGTATATAAGTGTAATACAGGGGATGTATATAAGTGTAATACAGGGGATGTATATAAGTGTAATACAGGGGATGTATATAAGTGTAATACAGAGGATGTATATAAGTGTAATACAGGGGATGTATATAAGTGTAATACAGAAGATGTATATAAGTGTAATACAGAGGATGTATATAAGTGTAATACAGGGGATGTATATAAGTGTAATACAGAAGATGTATATAAGTGTAATACAGAGGCTGTATATAAGTGTAATACAGAGGCTGTATATAAGTGTAATACACAGGATGTATATAAGTGTAATACAGAGGCTGTATATACGTGTAAGGTTAAGTTTGCATCTGCGCCATTGAAACCACCAAAAATCCTGCACGAAGGACATTTCTTTCTGCCGCTTTCAGTACTGTCCGCGGGTAACTACTGTTCTAGCGGTCCTGCGCAGATGTGAACCTTGCATTAGGCCTCGTTTAAACATTGGAAAATGAAGAAGAATTTGAGCTAGATATCCACCTCGGATTCTTCTTCATTCTCCGAGACCATTGACATTCTGTCGCGATGTTGTGTCTACACAGATTAGACCCAAATGAATGCTCAGCGGGGAGACTTGAGCTGAATCAGCTGCAGAATCCGCAGCAAGATCAAGCTTATTTTTTTCATTGCCCTGCTCCTATTTCTGCCTCCCCTTGAAAACACTGGAAGACAGAATGAGGGTACAATCTGCCGCTGGTTTTGGGGCAGTATATACTCTGGCTCTGAGGGGAATATATACACATCTTCTGGGTGTGTTCTGTATATATGTGTGTATATAGTATATATATATTTATATTTATCATATATATTCACTAAATTAAGACTCAATGGGGGAGACAACATAAGGCAGTCAGCACCCGACAGCTGAGTGGGCCCCCCCAGGAGCTTTGGACCCTGGTACTTACCTGGGTTTGCCGGGTGCTGACGCTGGCCCTGTCTGTATAGAATGACTAGTAATGACTTCTGATAGATATATGTTACTTTCCTATATATATATTCTCCTCCTCCCAGCAACAACCTGTGATGTTATCTTGTCAATGGACTGTCATGGAGAGAACTGCCAGGAGGTAAGTACCACAGTATTTCATTAGAAACATAGGCGGATTCATTAATGCTTTTTTGCAAGTTTTCTGGGGTAAAACACTTGTAAATTTTACTTCAACCCTATTTACACTAAAATTTGAATGTTTTTTCTTCACACCACTTTTATATTGTGGCAAGAAAAGTAGACGGGGTTAAGTGATGTGGGGGTGTGGCATCCCGACAATTTATGGCTTCTAATGACAGCAAATAGCACAAATATAATATGATATAATTTAATATAATATAACCCACTGCTATATGATACAATATAAGATGAAAGAAAGTCTCCAGAGTTCTCCATTACATTCCTCTTTATATATTTCTCCTCTTCTTAGCTTTGTAAGATCGTCTTTATTGCCACAGACTGGCTCACAGCCAGTGGTGAACCTAGCCTCTTTGCTGCCTGAGGCGGACTATAGAAAGACGCCCCCCCAAAAAAAAAAAAAAAAAAAAAAAAAGAGTTTCCATGCTACTAGTTTAACACACTGTTATCGTTGCACAATATACACAATACACAAAGTTATAAAACAGTTTATAAGAATTCTTCTTCCTGTATTACTTCAGTATCAGATCAACAACACGGCATTAACAATGAAAGTAACTTCACACATCTTCTGCTTGGTGGATGGACGAGCCCACGTGGCCCCCATTCTCTATAATAGGAGCCCCGCAGATAGCTGAGTACTGGACTTCGGGTATCTTTGGCGCTCCCATTGAAGTGAATGAGAGCCACGCGGATTCGTCCATCCACCAAGTGACACACCTATATATATGGCTGCAGCCAGGCTGGATTCCCACCTAGTGGGGGGAAAAACCCAATTCTCAGGCTCAGTGGGGGTCTCAGCAGACAGACCCCCATCACTCAGGTATTTATCCTCTATCATTTAGGTGTATACAGGACAGTAACATTCTGTGACTTACAGGTGACGTCTCTGACTAATCGGTCACATTTCCCTTCTCTTCCCTCTGGACCGCCATGACCACTTCTTCCAGCTGTGACTTGTCTCTGTAAAGGTTGCAACACAAACATCTTTGGCTCCTCACTTTTCCAGGCACCGACCCACATTGTCCTCACCTACACAAAGCCCCCATCCTGCTGCTACCCCAATTATACAATATATAATATAACCCCCCCATAATGAATAATACTCCCAAGTGCATATTTATATTAATAATGTCCGTGTGTACCCTGTATAAATAGTGCCCCTTATTAATAATGCCCCAGGTGTTAACTAATTAAAAGGTTTTCCAGGTCATTAATAAACTAATCAGAGCTGTTTGAATGGTACCTGTGTAAGCGCCGTGACCGCTTCTCTGTTTACATAGTGTCATTCATCTCATAGCGGCCATGTAATGTAACTACAGCCTCGTCCTGTACATGTCTACAGTATGTGACAAGGCTACAATTACATCACACGGTCACTATAAACAGACAGCGTATAATATAAACAGGTGCCATAGCCCATGTTTATAGCGCCCCATTTACACACACTATAATGTTCCACAGCAGCCCCTGCACACAGTATTACACAGTGTTATGGCCCGCAGCGGCCCCTGCACACTGTATTATGCCTCTCAGCGGCCCCTGCACACGGTATTATGCTCCATAGTGGCCCCTGCTCACGGTATTATGCCCCGCATTGGCCACTGCACACGGTATTATGTTCCGCAGCAACTCCTGCACACAGTTTTATGCCCCATATTGGCCCCTGCACTGGTATTATGCTCCATAGTGGCCCCTGCACTTGTATTATGCTCCATAGTGGCCCCTGCACAGGGTATTATGCTCCATAGTGGCCCCTGCACTGGTATTATGCTCCATAGTGGCCCCTGCACAGGGTATTATGCTCCATAGTGGCCCTTGCACTGGTATTATGCTCCATAGTGGCCCCTGCACTTGTATTATGCTCTATAGTGGCCCCTGCACTCGGTATTATGCTCCAGAGTGGCCCCTGCACAGGGTATTATGCTCTACAGTGGTCCCTGCACAGGGTATTATGCCCCATAGTGGCCGACCCATGAACTATTATTATACTCTGGGGTCTTTTCAGACCCCAGAGTATAATGATTGGAGACCCAGGAGAGAATACAAACATAAAAATCAGAGTTACTTACCTATCCTGGACACCGGTGCACTCCTTGCAGCTTTCGGCCCTGTTTAATTGCGCACACACGTCACGTGATCAGGCCGGCGACGCGACCTGATGACGTCACCACAGGCCTCAAGCCTGCTCGGAGTTACATCGGATCGCAGGAGGTGAGTAACACTGTTTTTTATGTTCCCTCACCAACCCTAGGCCTCCGATTATTATACTCCGGGGTCTGAATAGACCCCGGAGTATAATAATAGTAGTATTTGCGGCCCGCGGCCCAACTTACCGATGCCCGCGGCCGCTCACAGCGGCATCCGCTTCCCTTTCTGCGGCCCATAACAGAAGGAGAAGCGGGGGCGGCCACGAGCAGACGCGGGGTAGGTAAATTAATAGGCCCTGACCTGCCGGGGTTACTCCAACAGGTTACGCCTATTTATATAGATAAAAAAAGCTATACTCACCTGCGATGCCTTGATGCAGCCGCCGCCTCCTCTTCTTGTCCGCGACGTCTGTGTCTCAGCGTAGGCGGCGTGATGACGTCATTGTATCCTCGCCTGCGCTGAGATGCGACGTCTTGTAAACCAGCCCAGGACAGGCCGCGCTCAGCTCTGTTTTTTTTTTTTTTTTTTTTTTTAAGCGGCCTGTCCTGGGCTGGTTTACATTAAATAGTAAAATGCCGCCCCCTGGACAGTGCCGCCCGAGGCGGCCGCCTCACCCTCGCCTCATTAGCGGTGCGCCCCTGCTCACAGCCCTAGGGTCCAGCCTCCATTACATTACCTATCATCAGGATTTCCAGGTAAGTGTCCGGCTCCTCGTATATATCTGACATAGTGACCTGCTCTCCGACTGCCCCATTCTAAGACCTCACAGGGTTGTCCATGGTGACATCACCTCAGCGGGTGCAGTCACAGGACACCATGTCCTCATGGATGACACGTAGGATATTTAGAAAAGCAAATACCAAGAATGGTGGTAGACACAGGAGGAGGGGACATAGATGGTGTCACGTTGAACATATTAGAGGGGTTGTCTCATGAGGACAGCCATTATATATTCCATGTAGTATTATATACTGAGCTCTATATTCTGGCTAATAAAGGGGGGTCCTGAGTGGAGGTCTCCTCAATGATCTCCAAATGTACTGATAAGGTATGAGGCGGTGATAAGTGAGGACATCCCCTTTACTTTACCTTCTCTTATTCCTAGAGGGGGGTACGTAAGGGGCTTTAAAGAATAGGGAAGATCTTAGACAACCCCATTAATGATCAGACATGACTGGATAGTAGAGATAACATGTCCTGTTTATTTCCCCTCGGATCAGCATGTCACCGTCAAATTTACTAAAAACATCAAAGACAATTGGATCATCTTAAGAGAAGACCTGGAGGAATGTGATGGAGAGCTCACCTCAGTAACATCAGAGGCAGACCTGGAGAACATCGGGCCCTAGGGCTAATATTCTCCCTCCCTTTTCCCTCCATCTTCCCCTCTCTTCTCCCCTCCTATCTATCTATCTATCTATCTATCTATCTATCTATCTATCTATCTATCTAGCAGATGGATAAATGCTGGAGGGAGCGTCTTCTGTCTCTCTCAGGTTTCTATCCTGGGTCAGACAGGAAAGTCCAGGAGCCGGGTGAACCTTCTGTAGTTCCCTGAGCTTATGATGAGATTTTTCTCTGGGCTGGCCTTTTTTTGGAATGGCGGGAAGGTTGGGCGGGCCTGCCATTCCCCTCCCCCCAGGGGTTTCTCTCTGCTTCTCCCCCATCTATCTCTCTATGCCTGATGGGTACCATTTCCAGGAGCTGCCTCTGTGATACAGACACTCTTGACATCAAGCAAAGAAATGTAGAGATGATGAAGATGTTCTGAAAAAAAAAATATTTTTGTTAATAAATTGAATTACTTGATAAATAAAAATAATATGGTTATAGTGTAGTACGGCCAGACGGAGCAGGACATCCCAGCGATAAAACGGCTAGGAGTGAATATTGTCCTCTCAATAACAAAGCAATACATAGTAGATGCGGCTTGATGAAGACACAAGACCATCAAGTCCAACCTATAACCCTACACTGGTGATCCCCAGAAAGGCAAAACACCCCATGAGGCTGATGCCAATTGCACCTCTCTAACCCCATGTGTATTGGGAGAAATCCAGCAGGATGCAAACAGACACTCACTAACTTCATTAACATGTATGTAAAAGAAATGCAGTTATATTAAGTATATGTTCACACTGGCAGCATGTCATGTGATAATTAGCTCTGTACAGCATATACATTATTTGTAGTGCTAATAGACCTCCTAGATAGATTGTTCTATTTCATTCTGTATAGATTCCATATATTATTATCTATCCTATAGAGCTGTGATCTGCCACCTGTGCCTTTCCATGCTGTTGCAAAGTTACAACTCCCATCCGTTTCTGTTAGGGTATGCTGGGAATTTTAGTTCTGCAACACCTGGGGAACTACAGTGAACCATAAATTGAGAAGTTATAGGGGCCATCAGTGATAAATGTGCCTAGGACAGCACCAACTGTGAATACGGCCCTGCATATAGGGACTGAATTGTCTCACATAAGAATTTACTTATCTCATATAGACAGGAATCTCTGTATGAGACAAGTCAGTCCCTAGTTCAAATAAGTCAATTCATATATGAGAAAGTCAGTCCCTATATGAGACAACTGATTCCTTATATGAGACAAGTCAGTCCCTATATGAGACAACTGATTCCTTATATGAGACAAGTCAGTCCCTATACGAGACAACTGATTCCTTATATGAGACAAGTCAGTCCCTATACGAGACAACTGATTCCTTATATGAGACAAGTCAGTCCCTATATGAGACAACTGATTCCTTATATGAGACAAGTCAGTCCCTATATGAGACAAGTCAGTCCCTATACGAGACAACTGATTCCTTATACGAGACAACTGATTCCTTATATGAGACAAGTCAGTCCCTATACGAGACAACTGATTCCTTATATGAGACAAGTCAGTCCCTATACGAGACAACTGATTCCTTATACGAGACAACTGATTCCTTATATGAGACAAGTCAGTCCCTATACGAGACAACTGATTCCTTATATGAGACAAGTCAGTCCCTATATGAGACAACTGATTCCTTATATGAGACAAGTCAGTCCCTATATGAGACAACTGATTCCTTATATGAGACAAGTCAGTCCCTATACGAGACAACTGATTCCTTATATGAGACAAGTCAGTCCCTATATGAGACAACTGATTCCTTATATGAGACAAGTCAGTCCCTATACGAGACAACTGATTCCTTATATGAGACAAGTCAGTCTCTAGGGGTTTCGTCAGTCCCTATATGAGACAACTGATTCCTTATATGAGACAAGTCAGTCCCTATACGAGACAACTGATTCCTTATATGAGACAAGTCAGTCCCTATACGAGACAACTGATTCCTTATATGAGACAAGTCAGTCCCTATATGAGACAACTGATTCCTTATATGAGACAAGTCAGTCCCTATATGAGACAAGTCAGTCCCTATACGAGACAACTGATTCCTTATACGAGACAACTGATTCCTTATATGAGACAAGTCAGTCTCTATATGAGACAACTGATTCCTTATATGAGACAAGTCAGTCCCTATATGAGACAACTGATTCCTTATATGAGACAATTCAGTCCCTATATGAGACAACTGATTCCTTATATGAGACAAGTCAGTCCCTATATGAGACAACTGATTCCTTATATGAGACAAGTCAGTCCCTATATGAGACAACTGATTCCTTATATGAGACAAGTCAGTCCCTATATGAGACAACTGATTCCTTATATGAGACAAGTCAGTCCCTATATGAGACAACTGATTCCTTATATGAGACAAGTCAGTCCCTATATGAGGCAAGTCAGTCTGTACATACAATAATTCAGTCCCTATATGACACAAGTGGCAGAACTACTGCTGCAGTGGCCGCTATGGGCTATGGCATTAGGGGTCCGGTCCCCTGGCTGCCTTTTGCTACTGGCTGGAGCCGAAGTGGAGGGGCCCTGAGCAGACACGGGATAGGTAAGTAAATATCAGCCATTATCTGCTTGTATAATCCAGTAGAAGTCAGTAGCCGCCTAATATGTCACTCTGTGAAAGCCAGTAAAGGGGGGCAATAAAAGGGGCACTGTCACTCTGTGGGAACCATTTTGTGGGGGCTTAGTCAGTCCCTTTATGAAACAAGTGAGGCCTTATAAGAGAGAAGTCTGTCCCTATATTAAATGAGATAACCATCTTCTATTTTAATCCCACCCTTCTAGCAGTAAGTGACAGAATCCTCTACATGTGATAACCCAGCAGGAGCTCCAGTCAGTTCAGCCCTCCCACCACTAGGTGTCACTAGGACTCTGCTCTGACCTCTGCTCTGTTCTCACAGCTCTGTGACCTTCTGAGGTGAAGGCACCATTTTGTGATGTGTGTGAGGA
The DNA here is from genome assembly GCA_947044405.1 of Leptodactylus fallax. NCBI lineage: Eukaryota > Metazoa > Chordata > Amphibia > Anura > Leptodactylidae > Leptodactylus > Leptodactylus fallax. Next base: position 1,326,870 of record CAMRHE010000472.1, on the reverse strand, counting down.
AGGGGAAGGAGTGCTTGAGGTGTGTCAGTGCTGTATCTGGGGATATAAGTATTGTGGACACAGTTATACAGCATAAGGAGAGAGTGTGGGAAAATGAGAGCTAGGCCGGGGCCCCACGTTGAGAAATGCAACATTTTGGCCGTGGCAGAAACGCAACGGAAGAAAACGTTGCATTTTACAGTACCTGCTAAGTGGATGGGAATCTGGCCAATCCCATCCACACATTGCAGAAAAAAATCCGCAGAATAAAACTCTTGTGGACTTTCTGTGAAAACACTACAGAAAAAAAAAAGCAAAGCGTTTCCGCGGCGGTCTTTTCCGCTGTTTTGCTGTGGCTCGCTACGTGGGGCCTTAGCCTTATACAGGTTTATTAGGTGTCCATGCCATGTGTGGAGGCCATTACACAGCAGAAGGAGGATAGTTAAACAGCACAGTCTCAGCAATGGTTTAAGTTTTTGTGAAATATCTAATTTTCATACCTTGTCCAAGGCATTGCACTATTTGACGCTTTTCGGGAGCAGAGAGATCCTTTTTTTTCTTTCCCTTGTAGCTTGAAACCTGAGGCCTGCTTAATAATGTGGACCGTCCTTAGGCCGGGGGCCCCACGTAGTGTACACGCTGTGCTTTAGCAATACAATGATACAACATAATATACAACTATATGATATGATATAATATACCGTATTTTTCGGACTATAAGACGCACTCTTTTTCGCATAAATTTGGGAAGAAAAAGGGGGTGCATCTTATAGTCTGAATGTGAGTGTTGGGAGGGGGCAGAGGAGCGGGGTTGCAACATCACCCCACTCCTGCCGCCGCCGGCTTCCTGTAGCGGGAGGAGTAGGACGGTGTGCGGGCCCTTGGTCTGGAGGAGGAGGGTGTCCCAGCAAATCCATCCCAGCATCCGCCATGGTATTACGGCAGATGCTGTGTCTTTAAAGATGATGGCGGCCATACAGCGCAGACCCGGAGCTAATGCCCGTGATCAGTGTCTACTCTAATTGCGGACATTACTACCTCAAAGCTTTTCCCCCAAAGTGTAAAAATTGCCCCACCGGCCTCATACCTATCAAGTTGCAGGCCCGCTCCCGCACGGCGAGATAGCAGGAGCGGACCTGTTCCTGTGACAGTCGGGAGCCTTATGGCTTGTCAGCCTGGGAGCTCCCAGGCTTGTCATAGTAATATTACTATTGCAGCTGGTCTATGACCAGCCTCAGTAGTAACGTACAAAATCTCCCATACAGTTGTATTGCAGTCTATGGGACTTGCAATCAAATGATTGCAGGTTCAAGCCCCCTAGAGGGGCTAATAAAATAATTAAAAAAAAAAATAAATATAAAAAAAATAAATCAATAAAAACGACAAGTTCTAAATCACCCCCTTTCCCTAGAATACATATAAAAGTAGAAAGTTACTGTGAAACACATAAACATTAGTTATCCCTGTGTCCGAAAATGCCCGGTCTACAAACTTAGAAAAACATTTTTCCTGTAGGGTGAATGTCATAGTGGGAAAAAAAAAATCAAAAGTGCCGAACTGCCGTTTTTTTTTGCTGTTTCACCTCTGATTTGAATAAAAAGTGATCAAAGCAATAGACATTCCCCAAAATGGTATAACTAAAAAGTACACCTGACCCCGCAAAAAAAGATGCCCTATGCCTCCCCGTATAGCTGCAGGGACACCTGTCAATGTGGCCTTGCAGCTGTTGCAAAACTACAACTCCCATATATTAAATGTTTTACCATTTTTAGCTTCAAATTTTTTTCCCCTATTTTCCTCCTCTAAAGCCTAGGTGCCTCTTATAGTCTGAAAAATACGGTAATACAACATAATATGCAACTATATGATACAATATAATATGATACAACATAATATACAACTATATGATACAATAAAATATACAACTATATGATACTATATAATATGCTATTATATGATAAATATAATATACAGCTATATGATACAACATAATATAATATACAACTATATGATACTATATAATATACGATTATATGATATATAATATACAGCTATAAGATACAACATAATATAATATACAACTATATGATACAATATAATATACTATTATATGATATGATATAATATACAACTATATGATACAATATAATATGATACAACATAATATACAACAATACGATACAATATTATATACTATTATATGATATGATATAATATAATATACAACTGTATGATACAATATAATCTACTCCAATATAATACAACGTAATATAATATATAGCTATAATGACACAATATAATATAGCGGTACTACAATATTACTATATGATATAATATCATATACTACAATATGATACAATATTATATAATATATAGCTATACGATACAATATAATATACTCTAATATGATACAAGATAATATACTACAATGTGATACAACATAATATAATATACAGCTATATGATACAACAGCAGACCTTAGGCATCCAGAGGGCCCGTATTTTAACCCTGTGGGCTTTGCAGTCAACCAGGAACAATCTATTCTCTAGCCTACAAATTCCCTAGTGTTCTTGGGATTGACCATAGACCCCAGATCATTCGCAGTGAGCGTTCCTGTAGAGAGATAGAAAATAATTAATGGATCATGTGACAGGGCTTCTGACCCAGAATCGGTTGTCAGTCAGACAACTGGCGAGCCTCATAGGAAAGATAGCAACCCTTCAACCAGCTTCCAGGACTGTACCAATGATGTGCAGACAGATGCAAATTTGGCTCTTCTCTGTTCTGGAAGGGTTTCAGCTGGGACAGGGTAGTCCACTTTTCCAGCTCCGATCCATCCACCTTTCCCAGACCTTACAGTTACGATGTATGTGTCCTCGACAGGATGGGGAGCGTCTACAAGGGACCAGGTAGTTTGGTGAAAACAATCATAGTTTGAATCTCGCCATCAGATCAATAAGAGAACAGCCAAATTAGCTCTGAGGACTAGTTCCTCCACGTCGCTACCTCTTTGTCCTTAAACAGATGGATAAGTGCACAGCAGTGGCATACGTCAACAGGATGGGGAAAAAAATCGAGGTGTGCTATTGTGATGTCATCGAGTTCTGACATCACTGATAGGACCTGTAAAAGGTGGAAAACAACCAAAACACTTTCTGAGTAATCGGATTGCCTAGAGGTTTTACCTTTTCTTCTTGAGACTGTGATTTATTTTGCTTCACCATAGGATCCAAGGTCTCGCCTTCTTGTTCTGGATATGGACCTTCTGCACTTTAACTGGTCATTTGACCAATTTCTCCCTGACCACGTTTTGTCACTGTGATGACAATGCAGCTTCGATCACCATCAGGTATGTGGAAGGTGAAAAGAGAAATCTAGTGGGTGCCATTGGTGGGCTCTGTAAGCTGGGGTATTCTGTTTCTAAATGAAGGCTCCTCCTTGTTTCTTATTTGTCTGCCTTAAGATGTTTTATTCTAATAGAGAGCTCCACACCTCTGGCCCACACCTGAAATAATATAAAATACTTCCTTCCTACACCCACCACTAGAGGGAGCTCACTGAGTACAGATTTATCATTATGTTTAATGGGAGTTATAGAAATCTATATACAGTGTGCGCCCTCTAGTGGTGGTTGTATTCAGGGAAATAAAGGGTTCTTATTTTTCAATAACCCCTATAAAAATATTTTCAGACATTACTCATCTTAGCATTCAGGTCCAAATAAAACAATTTACTAGTATTTTACTAATTCTGGAGGCCAAGTCCTTGTAAATAGCAGTTATAACTGTGCTAGTGTGATGTCATTGAGATATGATGACATCACATCTGGTGCTAAACAAGGCAGGAATTGTGAACATTTTTGATTTTCGAGCATTATTTATTGGTATAAGAGAACTGGAAGTAGCCGGGATATAAGAATTAGATGAAGATGGGAAGAAAATGGAATTTAATAGCTTTATAGAACTTAAGCTAAAGGCAATGACCTCAGATCCTATTGATTTCCATTATGTTATTACAGTCCCATAACCCCTTTTGGTAAGACTTAGTAATGTTCTTCACCAAAATTCTAATAAATTTCAGTATTTAGATTTATAGAATTATTATTCTCTTTTCTCTTAGTATAACTGCAGAGAACATCATCTTTATAATCCTGCTCACCATCTCCACCCTGCTAAGTAAGTGTCCTTCAGGTATAGTGTAAGATGATAAATCTCCAGTATGGATGTCTGTTCTATCACTTATAAAATAGACTCCATATGTTTAATATAAAATCTATATGTGCCCTTCCCCCTACCTATAATATGTTCTTCACTTATACTTTTACATCTTTATTGTCTTTTGTCTTTTAGAGGCCATGATCATATATATAATGCACATCTACATCACCCTCCGGACCACCACACACAGCCGATGCAGCAACATCCACCACACCACCATGCTCATCGCTGAATGGATCGCCTGTGACAGGATTATTATTATGGCCAATGTTTGTAGAACATCTGACCCCAAGGAGAAGACTTCTCTCCACCTCACCCCTTCTCCTCCTAGCTCAGACATGTCCATGCTACATTGTCAGGCCCCCTCCCCATGATCTGCTCCTGGATCAGTATTATAATAGCTGTATTCTACTGCTGTATCTAATATATTATCTCTATGTCTCATTCTAGGAAGGTCTACATCCCACCGTACATTGTGCAGGAGGCATAGCAGGAATTCTCCTAGGAGACAAACAACAGCTCAGTGCGGCCATATCACTGCAAGGAAGAGCAGCCGATATATATGAACCTTGCGAGAACGGCCTGTGCAGTGGTAACAGCCCTGACCGGTATCCTTATCAGCAGACAAAGGGTTAAGTTGAGAGCTCTTGTGTCCTTCCTCCAGATCACCTATACACCCCTGGACATTATAGTAATAGACTGGTAGCGGGGCCAGGACTGGTGTCTGGAGGTAGAACATGGGAGGACATAGTCCAGAATATCAGCCATGTATTGATAGGCCAAGTATTGGGTTATCTGTATAGAATGACTAGTAATGATATTAATGGCAGATGTCCATATCCATATACAGTGCTCGCCCTCTAGTGGTGAGTGCATACACAGGATTTAAATTTTTATTTTTTAAAAAAGGAATTTTGGCCACTGTAAACACAATGTTGACAACTGAAATACCACCTAAAGGATCATACATTTTAAAGTTAGGCTCACAGAATTATTATTTTACCATTTTCCAGATTTGTAGAACATCCCACACTAAGAAGAAGACTTACCTCCCTCTCCCCCTTCTGCTCCTAGCTCAGAGATGTCCATGCATGTATTTAGATTTATAGAACTATTATTTTCTTTTCTCTTAGTAAAATTGGAGAGAACATCATGTTTATTGTCACATTCACCATCTCCACCCTGCTAAGTAAGTGTCCTTCAGGTATAGTGTAAGATGATAAATCTCCAGTATGGATGTCTGTTCTATTACTTATATAATAGACTTCATATGTTTAATATAATATCTATATGTGCCCCTCCCCCTACTTATATGTTCTTCACTTGTAGTTTGACGTCTTTACTGTCTTTTCTCTTTTAGAGCTGATCATTATATATATAATGCAGATCTATATAGGGCTCAGGACCACCGACAGCTGCTGCTCGATGATATATAAGCGCACCCTGCTCATTGCCGGATGGATGGGATGTGCGGGCATGAATATAATGAGCATTTTCCAGGATTGTAGAACAACTCACCCCAAGGAGAAGACTTCTCTCCACCTCACCCCTTCTCCTCCTAGCTCAGACATGTCCATGCTATATTGTCAGGCCCCCTCCCCATGATCTGCTCCTGGCTCAGTATTATAATAGCTGTATTCTACTGCTGTATCTAATATATTATCTCTATGTCTCATTCTAGGAAGATCAATATCCCATTATTCATAGAGCAAAAGCCTATCCGGCCATTCTATTAGGAGTCCCAAACCAGCTCAGTGCCGCCATCTTATTGTATGGAACATCTAAAAGAAGCTCTGACCCCTACTCTGCAACTATATGATACAATATAAAATACAACTATATGATGCAATATAATATAATACTATATGATTCAGTACTGTATAGCAGTACTTTGCAATCAGAGGAATCAGCGGCAGCCTTGTCTGCAACTTGGAGCAGCTTTAAAAGCTAAGTATAAAGCGAGTGTGTGAACTGGCGAGTGTGGTTTGATTCCAAGTGTGTTTGATCTAAGTGTGACTTAAGATTAAGTGACAAGTATACGTGGTTAGTGTGTGCATTTGAGTCCATAACTTTTATTGTACATTGCATAGCAAGATATAAAAGTACTACAGATTATACAAGTAGCTATTGTATATATTTATTTTAAGATTAACTATACTGTGTTCAGGGGTGTATAGAGGGGTACTGTTACTTTTATAATCATATGTTTATTTTTTGTTTAGGGGAAAGTCTCCAGTGTGATACACGGGTAACCAGAGGGGATAAATTGCTGCAGTTTGCTGGGTGCATTCCCTTTGCAATCAGAGGAATCAGCGGCAGCTTGTTCTGCAACTTGGAGCAGCTTTAAAAGCTAAGTATAAAGCGAGTGTGTGAACTGGCGAGTGTGGTTTGATCCCAAATGTGTTTGAGCTAAGTGTGACTTAAGATTAAGTGACTTTAAATTCAGGGACTTTACAAAAAAAAACATCCCCATTAGGTAAGATGTGCTCCATGCTTGCCAATGCGGTCCAGTGTACATCTTGCAGCATGTATTCTCTGCTTGAGCAGCCACTTGAGGGGGCATGCTGCTGTGCAAGATGTAAGCACGTTGCACATTTGGAAACCCAGATCATGGATCTAAATGAGCAAATTGCAAGACTGAGATCCATTGATAACTTGGAAAGGAGTTTGTTGCTCACAGAGCAGGAACTGGTTGGGGTAAGTGCAGAGGGGGATGGTAGCATGGAGGTGCAGGAACAGGAGGCAGCTAGCTGGGTGACAGTTAGAAAGCAGCGGGGTAGAGGGAAGAGTGCCAGGGAGGTAAGTCCAGAACTGGCACACCCCAACAAGTTTGCTAAATTGGCAGATGAGGGGGATGTTAGTACAGGGGTAACGCTGCTGCAGTAAGACACTTCCTCTGACCACCAGGGGAATGTCTGCTCCAGTAAGAAGGGGGATAGGAGTGCAGAGAAGCCTAGACAGGTGCTGGTAGTGGGGGATTCAATTATTAGGGGAACAGACAGGGCAATCTGTCACAAAGATCGGGATCGTCGTACGGTGTGTTGCCTTCCTGGCGCTCGAGTTCGACACATCGCAGATCGGGTTGATAGATTACTGGGTGGGGCTGGTGTGGATCCAGCTGTCATGGTGCACGTTGGCACAAATGACAAAGCTAGCGGTAGGTGGAAGGTCCTTAAAAATGATTTCAGGGATCTAGGGAGAAAGCTGAAGGCAAGGACCTCCAAGGTAGTATTTTCAGAAATATTACCTGTACTGCGAGCCACACAGGAAAGGCAGCGGGAGATTAGGGAGGTAAACAAGTGGCTCAGAAGCTGGTGTAGGAAGGAGGGGTTTGGGTTCCTGGAGAACTGGGCCGACTTTGCTGTGGGCTACAGGTCCTATGGTAGGGTCACGTTCTTAGACAACCCCATTAATGATCAGACATGACCGGACAGTAGAGATAACATGTACTGTTTTATTTCCTCTCGGTACAGCATGTCACCATCAGAATTATCCGGAACATCAAGGAGGATTGGATTATATTATGAGAAGACGTAGAGGAAAGTTACAGAGAGATCTCATCAACATCAGATCCAGATCTAGAAAACATGGGGCCCTAGGCCTATCTTTCTTCCTCTCTTCTTTCCTCCCCTCCAGAGGTGGAATTCAAGTTTGTTTACTTTATTTTTGGATATTTCTGACTTATTCGCACACGGCGATACCTAATATCTTTCTTTTTTTCTTTACATTATTTCATTTTGAAATGAGAGGTTTATTTAACCCTTTGTTATGTATTTAATTTTCATACTTTTAAAAACTTTTCTACAATTTTTACTGTCTAACAAAGAGTCTTAAACCTGGGGTCGCTCATTCCCCTGTACCATATACTGTGGTAAAAGAAGAAGCTTCCCCTAACGGGTCACAGCTGTATACTACAGCCTGAACACAGTAGCGATGTAGCAGGCCGATACTATACTGAACACAGTATAGTATCATTTAATATAATATACTGTAAAATTGATAACATAATATAATATATAGTTATATGATACAATATAATATAGTACAATATGATTCAACATAATATACTTAAATATGATATAACATAATATACTGTAATATAATATATAACTGTATGATACAATATAATTTACTATAATATGATACAACTTAATCTAATGTACATCTATATGAAACAATATAGCATAGTACAATATGATACAACATGATATAATATAAGACTCTATGATTCAATATAATACAGTAGAATATGATACAATATAATATAAAGTTATATAACACAATATAATATAAAGTATGATACAGCATAATAAAATATCTAACTATGAAAATACAATATAATCTAGTACAATATGATATAATATAATATAACTAGAAAATACAATATAATTAACTAGAATATGATACAACATAATATGCACAGCTATATGAAGCAATATAATATAGTACAAAATGATACAACATTATATAATAAACAACTATATGATACAATATATAGTGCAATATGATACAGTATAGTATATAAAGTATGATACAACATAATATAATGCACAGCTATATGAAACAATATAATATAGTACAATATCATACATTATATAATATACAACTATATGATACAATATATAGTGCAATATGATACAATGTAGTATCGTTATATGACTATGACACAATATAATATAAAGTATGATACAACATACTATAATATATAGCTATGAATTACAATATAAAATAGTACAATATGATACAATATAATATAAAAAAGAACTATACAATACAACATAATTAACTACAATATACAACATAATATAATACACAGCTATATGGCGCAATATAATATATGGCAACATGATACAATGTAATATACATTTATATGACACTATATAATATAAAATGATACAACATAATATACAACTATATGATACAAAATAATATACTGCAATATGGCATATACAGTTATAAGATACAATATAATATAATGAAACATTATTCAACATAATATACTACAATATAATGTACAGTTATTTGACACAATGTGATATGCAATATAACAGAACATAATATAATATACAAGTATGAGATGTAATAAAACATAATGTAATATAATACAACATAATATAATTTACAACTATGTGATACAATGTAATATACTGCAATGCTACAACAAAATATAAGATACAGTTATATGGTACAATATAATATACTGCAATATGATACAACTTAACATAATACACTATAATTTGATACAACATAATATAATATACAACAATGTGATACAATATAATATACCACAATATAATACAACATAATTTAATATACAATTTTATTATACAATATAATGTAACACAATATGCTACAACATTTTATAAAATACTATATCATACAATACAACATATAACTATATGATACAACTATATAGAACTACATGATACAATGTAATATACTGCAATGATACAACATAATATGATGTACAACTATATAATACAATATAATATACTACAATATAATATAATATAATATACAGTTATAAGATACAATATTATATACTGCCGTCATACAACATAATATATAAAACTATATAATAAAATTTCATATATTACAGTATGATACAATATAATATAGTTATGTTACTATATAATATGCAATATGATACAACATAATATATACGACAATGAGATGCAATACAATATACTGCAATATCATAACATAATATACAACTATATGATACAATGAAATATACTGTAATGCTACAACACAATATAATATACAGTTATATAATACAATATAATATACAACTATGAGATATATAAAATGCTGTAATATGATACAGCGTAATATAATATACAACTATATGATACACCATGGTATACTGCAATATGTTACAATATAATATACAGTTATGAGATACTATATTAATAATATACAATATTATAAAACATAATATAACATACATGCCGCATAATATAATATACAACTATATGATACAACATAATATAATAAATAACTATATGATACCATATAATATGCTACATATTATAATATACAGCAGTATCTCATCATGTCTATAGTCTATATACAGCAGTATCACATCATGTCTATAGTCTATATACAGCAGTATCTCATCATGTCTATAGTCTATATACAGCAGTATCTCATCATGTCTATAGTCTATATACAGCAGTATCACATCATGTCTATAGTATATATACAGCAGTATCACATCATGTCTATAGTCTATATACAGCAGTATCTCATCATGTCTATAGTCTATATACAGCAGTATCACATCATGTCTATAGTCTATATACAGCAGTATCTCATCATGTCTATAGTCTATATACAGCAGTATCTCATCATGTCTATAGTCTATATACAGCAGAATCTCATCATGTCTATAGTCTATATACAGCAGTATCTCATCCTCATGTCTATAGTCTATATACCGCAGTATCACATCATGTCTATAGTCTATATACAGCAGTATCTCATCATGTCTATAGTCTATATACAGCAGTATCTCATCATGTCTATAGTCTATATACAGCAGTATCACATCATGTCTATAGTCTATATACAGCAGTATCACATCATGTCTATAGTCTATATACAGCAGTATCACATCATGTCTATAGTCTATATACAGCAGTATCTCATCATGTCTATAGTCTATATACAGCAGAATCTCATCATGTCTATAGTCTATATACAGCAGTATCACATCATGTCTATAGTATATATACAGCAGTATCACATCATCATGTCTATAATCTATATACAGCAGTATCACATCATCTTGTCTGTAGTCTATATACAGCAGTATCACATCATGTCTATAGTCTATATACAGCAGTATCTCATCATGTCTATAGTCTATATACAGCAGTATCTCATCATGTCTATAGTCTATATACAGCAGTATCACATCATCATGTCTATAGTCTATATACAGCAGTATCTCATCATGTCTATAGTCTATATACAGCAGTATCATCATGTCTATAGTCTATATACAGCAGTATCTCATCATGTCTATAGTCTATATACCGCAGTATCTCATGTCTATAGTCTATATACAGCAGTATCACATCATCATGTCTATAGTCTATATACAGCAGTATCACATCATGTCTATAGTCTATATACAGCAGTATCTCATCATCATGTCTATAGTCTATATACAGCAGTATCTCATCATGTCTATAGTCTATATACAGCAGTATCACATCATGTCTATAGTCTATATACAGCAGTATCACATCATGTCTATAGTCTATATACAGCAGTATCACATCATGTCTATAGTCTACATACAGCAGTATCACATCATGTCTATAGTCTATATACAGCAGTATCATCATGTCTATAGTCTATATACAGCAGTATCTCATCATGTCTATAGTCTATATACAGCAATATCTCATCATGTCTATAGTCTATATACAGCAGTATCACATCATGTCTATAGTCTATATACAGCAGTATCTCATCATGTCTATAGTCTATATACAGCAGTATCACATCATGTCTATAGTCTATATACAGCAGTATCACATCATGTCTATAGTCTATATACAGCAGTATCACATCATGTCTATAGTCTATATACAGCAGTATCACATCATGTCTATAGTCTATATACAGCAGTATCTAATCATGTCTATAGTCTATATACAGCAGTATCTCATCATGTCTATACTCTATATACAGCAGTATCTCATCATGTCTATAGTCTATATACAGCAGTATCACATCATGTCTATAGTCTATATACAGCAGTATCACATCATGTCTATAGTCTATATACAGCAGTATCACATCATGTCTATAGTCTATATACAGCAGTATCTCATCATGTCTATAGTCTATATACAGCAGTATCACATCATGTCTATAGTCTATATACAGCAGTATCACATCATGTCTATAGTCTATATACAGCAGTATCACATCATGTCTATAGTCTATATACAGCAGTATCACATCATGTCTATAGTCTATATACAGCAGTATCTCATCATGTCTATAGTCTATATACAGCAGTATCACATCATATCTGTAGTCTATATATACCGCAGTATTTCATGTCTATAGTCTATATACAGCAGTATCACATCATCATGTCTATAGTCTATATACAGCAGTATCACATCATCATGTCTATAGTCTATATACAGCAGTATCACATCATCATGTCTATAGTCTATATACAGCAGTATCACATCATGTCTATAGTATATATACAGCAGTATCACATCATGTCTATAGTCTATATACAGCAGTATCACATCATGTCTATAGTATATATACAGCAGTATCACCATGTCTATTGTCTATATACAGCAGTATCACATCATGTCTATAGTCTATATACAGCAGTATCTCATCATGTCTATAGTATATATACAGCAGTATCACCATGTCTATTGTCTATATACAGCAGTATCACATCATGTCTATAGTCTATATACAGCAGTATCACATCATGTCTATAGTCTATATACAGCAGTATCTCATCATGTCTATAGTATATATACAGCAGTATCACATCATGTCTATAGTCTATATACAGCAGTATCATATCATGTCTATAGTCTATATACAGCAGTATCTCATCATGTCTATAGTCTATATACAGCAGTATCACATCATCATGTCTATAGTCTATATACAGCAGTATCTCATCATGTCTATAGTCTATATACAGCAGTATCACATCATGTCTATAGTCTATATACAGCAGTATCTCATCATGTCTATAGTCTATATACAGCAGTATCACATCATGTCTATAGTCTATATACAGCAGTATCACATCATGTCTATAGTCTATATACAGCAGTATCACATCATGTCTATAGTCTATATACAGCAGTATCACATCATGTCTATAGTCTATATACAGCAGTATCACATCATCATGTCTATAGTCTATATACAGCAGTATCTCATCATTTCTATAGTCTATATACAGCAGTATCATCATGTCTATAGTCTATATACAGCAGTATCACATCATGTCTATAGTCTATATACAGCAGTATCTCATCATGTCTATACTCTATATACAGCAGTATCACATCATGTCTATAGTCTATATACAGCAGTATCACATCATCATGTCTATAGTCTATATACAGCAGTATCACATCATCTTGTCTGTAGTCTATATACAGCAGTATCACATCATGTCTATAGTCTATATACAGCAGTATCACATCATCATGTCTATAGTCTATATACAGCAGTATCACATCATGTCTATAGTCTATATACAGCAGTATCTCATCATGTCTATAGTCTATATACAGCAGTATCACATCATCATGTCTATAGTCTATATACAGCAGTATCTCATCATGTCTATAGTCTATATACAGCAGTATCACATCATGTCTATAGTCTATATACAGCAGTATCTCATCATGTCTATAGTCTATATACAGCAGTATCACATCATGTCTATAGTCTATATACAGCAGTATCACATCATGTCTATAGTCTATATACAGCAGTATCACATCATGTCTATAGTCTATATACAGCAGTATCACATCATGTCTATAGTCTATATACAGCAGTATCACATCATCATGTCTATAGTCTATATACAGCAGTATCTCATCATTTCTATAGTCTATATACAGCAGTATCATCATGTCTATAGTCTATATACAGCAGTATCACATCATGTCTATAGTCTATATACAGCAGTATCTCATCATGTCTATACTCTATATACAGCAGTATCACATCATGTCTATAGTCTATATACAGCAGTATCACATCATCATGTCTATAGTCTATATACAGCAGTATCACATCATCTTGTCTGTAGTCTATATACAGCAGTATCACATCATGTCTATAGTCTATATACAGCAGTATCACATCATCATGTCTATAGTCTATATACAGCAGTATCACATCATGTCTATAGTCTATATACAGCAGTATCTCATCATGTCTATAGTCTATATACAGCAGTATCACATCATGTCTATAGTCTATATACAGCAGTATCACCATGTCTATAGTCTATATACAGCAGTATCACATCATGTCTATAGTCTATATACAGCAGTATCTCATCATGTCTATAGTCTATATACAGCAGTATCTCATCATGTCTATAGTCTATATACAGCAGTATCACATCATATCTATAGTCTATATACAGCAGTATCACATCATGTCTATAGTCTATATACAGCAGTATCACATCATCATGTCTATAGTATATATACAGCAGTATCACATCATGTCTATAGTCTATATACAGCAGTATCTCATCATGTCTATAGTATATATACAGCAGTATCACATCATGTCTATAGTCTATATACAGCAGTATCACATCATGTCTATAGTCTATATACAGCAGTATCACATCATCATGTCTATAATCTATATACAGCAGTATCACATCATCTTGTCTGTAGTCTATATACAGCAGTATCACATCATGTCTATAGTCTATATACAGCAGTATCACATCATGTCTATAGTCTATATACAGCAATATCTCATCATGTCTATAGTCTATATACAGCAGTATCACATCATCATGTCTATAGTCTATATACAGCAGTATCACATCATATCTATAGTCTATATATACCGCAGTATCTCATGTCTATAGTCTATATACAGCAGTATCACATCATCATGTCTATAGTCTATATACAGCAGTATCTCATCATGTCTATAGTATATATACAGCAGTATCATCATGTCTATAGTCTATATACAGCAGTATCACATCATGTCTATAGTCTATATACAGCAGTATCACATCATATCTATAGTCTATATATACCGCAGTATCTCATGTCTATAGTCTATATACAGCAGTATCACATCATCATGTCTATAGTCTATATACAGCAGTATCACATCATGTCTATAGTCTATATACAGCAGTATCACATCATGTCTATAGTCTATATACAGCAGTATCTCATCATGTCTATAGTCTATATACAGCAGTATCTCATCATGTCTATGGTATATATACAGCAGTATCACATCATGTCTATAGTCTATATACAGCAGTATCACATCATGTCTATAGTATATATACAGCAGTATCACATCATGTCTATAGTCTATATACAGCAGTATCTCATCATGTCTATAGTCTATATACAGCAGTATCACATCATGTCTATAGTCTATATACAGCAGTATCTCATCATGTCTATAGTATATATACAGCAGTATCATCATGTCTATAGTCTATATACAGCAGTATCACATCATGTCTATAGTCTATATACAGCAGTATCTCATCATGTCTATAGTCTATATACAGCAGTATCTCATCATGTCTATGGTATATATACAGCAGTATCACATCATGTCTATAGTCTATATACAGCAGTATCACATCATGTCTATAGTATATATACAGCAGTATCACATCATGCCTATAGTCTATATACAGCAGTATCACATCATGTCTATAGTCTATATACAGCAGTATCTCATCATGTCTATAGTATATATACAGCAGTATCATCATGTCTATAGTCTATATACAGCAGTATCACATCATGTCTATATACAGCAGTATCACATCATGTCTATAGTCTATATACAGCAGTATCACATCATCATGTCTATAGTCTATATACAGCAGTATCTCATCATGTCTATAGTATATATACAGCAGTATCATCATGTCTATAGTCTATATACAGCAGTATCACATCATGTCTATAGTCTATATACAGCAGTATCTCATCATGTCTATAGTATATATACAGCAGTATCACCATGTCTATTGTCTATATACAGCAGTATCACATCATGTCTATAGTCTATATATACAGCAGTATCACATCATGTCTATAGTCTATATACAGCAGTATCACATCATCATGTCTATAGTCTATATACAGCAGTATCACATCATGTCTGTAGTATATATACAGCAGTATCTCATCATGTCTATAGTATATATACAGCAGTATCACATCATGTCTATAGTCTATATACAGCAGTATCTCATCATGTCTATAGTCTATATACAGCAGTATCACATCATGTCTATAGTCTATATACAGCAGTATCTCATCATGTCTATAGTCTATATACAGCAGTATCTCATCATGTCTATAATCTATATACAGCAGTATCACATCATGTCAATAGTCTATATACAGCAGTATCTCATCATGTCTATAGTCTATATACAGCAGTATCACATCATGTCTATAGTCTATATACAGCAGTATCACATCATCATGTCTATAGTCTACATACAGCAGTATCTCATCATGTCTATAGTCTATATACAGCAGTATCACATCATGTCTATAGTATATATACAGCAGTATCACATCATGTCTATAGTCTACATACAGCAGTATCACATCATGTCTATAGTATATATACAGCAGTATCACATCATGTCAATAGTCTATATACAGCAGTATCTCATCATGTCTATAGTCTATATACAGCAGTATCACATCATGTCTATAGTCTATATACAGCAGTATCTCATCATGTCTATAATCTATATACAGCAGTATCACATCATGTCTATAGTCTATATACAGCAGTATCACATCATCATGTCTATAGTCTATATACAGCAGTATCACATCATGTCTATAGTCTATATACAGCAGTATCTCATCATGTCTATATACAGCAGTATCACATCATGTCAATAGTCTATATACAGCAGTATCTCATCATGTCTATAATCTATATACAGCAGTATCACATCATGTCAATAGTCTATATACAGCAGTATCACATCATGTCTATAGTCTATATACAGCAGTATCACATCATGTCAATAGTCTATATACAGCAATATCTCATCATGTCTATAGTCTATATACAGCAGTATCACATCATGTCTATAGTCTATATACAGCAGTATCATCATGTCTATAGTCTATATACAGCAGTATCACATCATGTCTATAGTATATATACAGCAGTATCTCATCATGTCTATAATCTATATACAGCAGTATCACATCATGTCTATAGTCTATATACAGCAGTATCACATCATGTCTATAGTCTATATACAGCAGTATCACATCATCATGTCTATAGTCTATATACAGCAGTATCACATCATGTCTATAGTATATATACAGCAGTATCTCATCATGTCTATAGTATATATACAGCAGTATCATCATGTCTATAGTCTAT
Organism: Leptodactylus fallax; assembly: GCA_947044405.1. Taxonomy (NCBI): domain Eukaryota; kingdom Metazoa; phylum Chordata; class Amphibia; order Anura; family Leptodactylidae; genus Leptodactylus; species Leptodactylus fallax. The sequence goes on along the minus strand of CAMRHE010000472.1, from coordinate 1,309,498 downwards.
ATACAGCAGTATCACATCATGTCTATAGTCTATATACAGCAGTATCTCATCATGTCTATAGTATATATACAGCAGTATCACCATGTCTATTGTCTATATACAGCAGTATCACATCATGTCTATAGTCTATATATACAGCAGTATCACATCATGTCTATAGTCTATATACAGCAGTATCACATCATCATGTCTATAGTCTATATACAGCAGTATCACATCATGTCTGTAGTATATATACAGCAGTATCTCATCATGTCTATAGTATATATACAGCAGTATCACATCATGTCTATAGTCTATATACAGCAGTATCACATCATGTCTATAGTCTATATACAGCAGTATCTCATCATGTCTATACTCTATATACAGCAGTATCACATCATCATGTCTGTAGTCTATATACAGCAGTATCTCATCATGTCTATAGTCTATATACAGCAGTATCTCATCATGTCTATGGTATATATACAGCAGTATCACATCATGTCTATAGTCTATATACAGCAGTATCACATCATGTCTATAGTCTATATACAGCAGTATCTCATCATGTCTATAGTCTATATACAGCAGTATCTCATCATGTCTATAGTCTATATACAGCAGTATCACATCATGTCTATAGTCTATATACAGCAGTATCACATCATCATGTCTATAGTCTATATACAGCAGTATCACATCATGTCTATAGTCTATATACAGCAGTATCACATCATCATGTCTATAGTCTATATACAGCAGTATCACATCATGTCTATAGTCTATATACAGCAGTATCTCATCATGTCTATAGTCTATATACAGCAGTATCACATCATGTCTATAGTCTATATACAGCAGTATCTCATCATGTCTATAGTCTATATACAGCAGTATCACATCATGTCAATAGTCTATATACAGCAGTATCTCATCATGTCTATAGTCTATATACAGCAGTATCACATCATGTCTATAGTCTATATACAGCAGTATCACATCATCATGTCTATAGTCTACATACAGCAGTATCACATCATGTCTATAGTATATATACAGCAGTATCACATCATGTCTATAGTCTACATACAGCAGTATCACATCATGTCTATAGTATATATACAGCAGTATCACATCATGTCAATAGTCTATATACAGCAGTATCTCATCATGTCTATAGTCTATATACAGCAGTATCACATCATGTCTATATACAGCAGTATCTCATCATGTCTATAATCTATATACAGCAGTATCACATCATGTCTATAGTCTATATACAGCAGTATCACATCATCATGTCTATAGTCTATATACAGCAGTATCACATCATGTCTATAGTCTATATACAGCAGTATCTCATCATGTCTATATCTATATACAGCAGTATCACATCATGTCAATAGTCTATATACAGCAGTATCTCATCATGTCTATAGTCTATATACAGCAGTATCACATCATGTCAATAGTCTATATACAGCAGTATCACATCATGTCTATAGTCTATATACAGCAGTATCACATCATGTCAATAGTCTATATACAGCAATATCTCATCATGTCTATAGTCTATATACAGCAGTATCACATCATGTCTATAGTCTATATACAGCAGTATCATCATGTCTATAGTCTATATACAGCAGTATCTCATCATGTCTATAATCTATATACAGCAGTATCACATCATGTCTATAGTCTATATACAGCAGTATCACATCATGTCTATAGTCTATATACAGCAGTATCACATCATGTCTATAGTCTATATACAGCAGTATCACATCATCTTGTCTGTAGTCTATATACAGCAGTATCACATCATGTCTATAGTCTATATACAGCAGTATCTCATCATGTCTATAGTCTATATACAGCAGTATCTCATCATGTCTATAGTCTATATACAGCAGTATCTCATCATGTCTATAGTCTATATACAGCAGTATCACATCATGTCTATAGTCTATATACAGCAGTATCACATCATGTCTATAGTCTATATACAGCAGTATCACATCATGTCTATAGTCTATATACAGCAATATCTCATCATGTCTATAGTCTATATACAGCAGTATCTCATCATGTCTATAGTCTATATACAGCAGTATCTCATCTTGTCTATAGTCTATATATACAGCAGTATCTCATGTCTATAGTCTATATATACAGCAGTATCTCATGTCTATAATCTATATACAGCAGTATCTCATCATGTCTATAGTCTATATATACAGCAGTATCTCATCATGTCTATAGTCTATATACAGCAGTATCACATCATGTCTATAGTCTATATACAGCAGTATCACATCATGTCTATAGTCTATATACAGCAGTATCACATCATCATGTCAATAGTCTATATACAGCAATATCTCATCATGTCTATAGTCTATATACAGCTGTATCTCATCATGTCTATAGTCTATATACAGCAGTATCACATCATGTCTATAGTCTATATACAGCAGTATCACATCATGTCTATAGTCTATATACAGCAGTATCACATCATCTTGTCTGTAGTCTATATACAGCAGTATCTCATCATGTCTATAGTCTATATACAGCAGTATCTCATCATGTCTATAGTCTATATACAGCAGTATCTCATCATGTCTATAGTCTATATACAGCAGTATCACATCATGTCTATAGTCTATATACAGCAGTATCACATCATGTCTATAGTCTATATACAGCAGTATCACATCATGTCTATAGTCTATATACAGCAATATCTCATCATGTCTATAGTCTATATACAGCAGTATCTCATCATGTCTATAGTCTATATACAGCAGTATCTCATCTTGTCTATAGTCTATATATACAGCAGTATCTCATGTCTATAGTCTATATATACAGCAGTATCTCATGTCTATAATCTATATACAGCAGTATCTCATCATGTCTATAGTCTATATATACAGCAGTATCTCATGTCTATAGTCTATATACAGCAGTATCACATCATCATGTCAATAGTCTATATACAGCAATATCTCATCATGTCTATAGTCTATATACAGCTGTATCTCATCATGTCTATAGTCTATATACAGCAGTATCACATCATGTCTATAGTCTATATACAGCAGTATCACATCATGTCTATAGTCTATATACAGCAGTATCACATCATCTTGTCTATAGTCTATATACAGCAGTATCTCATCATGTCTATAGTCTATATACAGCAGTATCTCATCATGTCTATAGTCTATATACAGCAGTATCTCATCATGTCTATAGTCTATATACAGCAGTATCACATCATGTCTATAGTCTATATACAGCAGTATCACATCATGTCTATAGTCTATATACAGCAGTATCACATCATGTCTATAGTCTATATACAGCAATATCTCATCATGTCTATAGTCTATATACAGCAGTATCTCATCATGTCTATAGTCTATATACAGCAGTATCTCATCTTGTCTATAGTCTATATATACAGCAGTATCTCATGTCTATAGTCTATATATACAGCAGTATCTCATGTCTATAATCTATATACAGCAGTATCTCATCATGTCTATAGTCTATATATACAGCAGTATCTCATGTCTATAGTCTATATACAGCAGTATCTCATCATGTCTATAGTCTATATACAGCAGTATCACATGTCTATAGTCTATATACAGCAGTATCACATCATGTCTATAGTCTATATACAGCAGTATCTCATCATGTCTATAGTCTATATACAGCAGTATCACATTATGTCTATAGTCTATATATACAGCAGTATCTCATCATGTCTATAGTCTATATACAGCAGTATCACATCATCATGTCTATAGTCTATATACAGCAGTATCTCATCATGTCTATAGTCTATATACAGCAGTATCACATCATGTCTATAGTCTATATACAGCAGTATCTCATCATGTCTATAGTCTATATACAGCAATATCTCATCATGTCTATAGTCTATATACAGCAGTATCTCATCATGTCTATAGTCTATATACAGCAGTATCTCATCTTGTCTATAGTCTATATATACAGCAGTATCTCATGTCTATAGTCTATATATACAGCAGTATCTCATCATGTCTATAGTCTATATACAGCAGTATCTCATCTTGTCTATAGTCTATATATACAGCAGTATCTCATGTCTATAATCTATATACAGCAGTATCTCATCATGTCTATAGTCTATATATACAGCAGTATCTCATGTCTATAGTCTATATACAGCAGTATCTCATCATGTCTATAGTCTATATACAGCAGTATCACATCATGTCTATAGTCTATATACAGCAGTATCTCATCATGTCTATAGTCTATATACAGCAGTATCACATCATGTCTATAGTCTATATACAGCAGTATCTCATCATGTCTATAGTCTATATACAGCAGTATCTCATCATGTCTATAGTCTATATACAGCAGTATCTCATCATGTCTATAGTCTATATACAGCAGTATCACATCATCATGTCTATAGTCTATATACAGCAGTATCTCATCATGTCTATAGTCTATATACAGCAGTATCACATCATCATGTCTATAATCTATATACAGCAGTATCACATCATATCTATAGTCTATATACAGCAGTATCACATCATATCTATAGTCTATATACCGCAGTATGTCATGTCTATAGTCTATATACAGCAGTATCTCATCATGTCTATAGTCTATTTACAGCAGTATCACATCATCATGTCTATAGTCTATATACAGCAGTATCATCATGTCTATAGTCTATATACAGCAGTATCACATCATGTCTATAGTCTATATATACAGCAGTATCTCATGTCTATAGTCTATATACAGCAGTATCACATCATGTCTATAGTCTATATACAGCAGTATCACATCATGTCTATAGTCTATATATACAGCAGTATCTCATGTCTATAGTCTATATACAGCAGTATCACATCATGTCTATAGTCTATATACAGCAGTATCACATCATGTCTATAGTCTATATACAGCAGTATCACATCATGTCTATAGTCTATATACAGCAGTATCTCATCATGTCTATAGTCTATATACAGCAGTATCACATCATGTCTATAGTCTATATACAGCAGTATCTCATCATGTCTATAGTCTATATACAGCAGTATCACATCATCATGTCTATAGTCTATATACAGCAGTATCACATCATGTCTATAGTCTATATACAGCAGTATCACATCATGTCTATAGTCTATATACAGCAGTATCACATCATGTCTATAGTCTATATACAGCAGTATCTCATCATCATGTCTATAGTCTATATACAGCAGTATCACATCATGTCTATAGTCTATATACAGCAGTATCTAATCATGTCTATAGTCTATATACAGCAGTATCACATCATGTCTATAGTCTATATACAGCAGTATCACATCATGTCTATAGTCTATATACAGCAGTATCACATCATGTCAATAGTCTATATACAGCAGTATCTCATCATGTCTATAGTCTATATACAGCAGTATCACATCATGTCAATAGTCTATATACAGCAGTATCTCATCATGTCTATAGTCTATATACAGCAGTATCTCATCATGTCAATAGTCTATATACAGCAGTATCACATCATCATGTCTATATACAGCAGTGTCTCATCATGTCTATAGTCTATATACAGCAGTATCACATCATGTCTATAGTCTATATACAGCAGTATCACATCATGTCTATAGTCTATATATACAGCAGTATCTCATGTCTATAGTCTATATACAGCAGTATCATCATGTCTATAGTCTATATACAGCAGTATCTCATCATGTCTATAGTCTATATACAGCAGTATCTCATCATGTCTATAGTCTATATACAGCAGTATCACATCATGTCTATAGTCTATATACAGCAGTATCTCATCATGTCTATAGTCTATATACAGCAGTATCACATCATGTCTATAGTCTATATAAAGCAGTATCTCATCATGTCTATAGTCTATATACAGCAGTATCACATCATCATGTCTATAGTCTATATACAGCAGTATCACATCATGTCTATAGTCTATATACAGCAGTATCACATCATGTCTATAGTCTATATACAGCAGTATCACATCATGTCTATAGTCTATATACAGCAGTATCACATCATCATGTCTATAGTCTATATACAGCAGTATCTCATGTCTATAATCTATATACAGCAGTATCTCATCATGTCTATAGTCTATATATACAGCAGTATCTCATGTCTATAGTCTATATACAGCAGTATCTCATCATGTATATAGTCTATATACAGCAGTATCACATCATCATGTCTATAGTCTATATACAGCAGTATCTCATCATGTCTATAGTCTATATACAGCAGTATCACATCATGTCTATAGTCTATATACAGCAGTATCTCATCATGTCTATAGTCTATATACAGCAGTATCACATCATGTCTATAGTCTATATACAGCAGTATCACATCATGTCTATAGTCTATATACAGCAGTATCACATCATCATGTCTATAGTCTATATACAGCAGTATCACATCATCATGTCTATAGTCTATATACAGCAGTATCACATCATGTCTATAGTCTATATACAGCAGTATCACATCATCATGTCTATAGTCTATATACAGCAGTATCACATCATGTCTATAGTCTATATACAGCAGTATCTCATCATGTCTATAGTCTATATACAGCAGTATCACATCATGTCTATAGTCTATATATACAGCAGTATCACATCATGTCTATAGTCTATATACAGCAGTATCACATCATGTCTATAGTCTATATACAGCAGTATCACATCATCATGTCTATAGTCTATATACAGCAGTATCACATCATCATGTCTATAGTCTATATACAGCAGTATCACATCATCATGTCTATAGTCTATATACAGCAGTATCACATCATCATGTCTATAGTCTATATACAGCAGTATCACATCATCATGTCTATAGTCTATATACAGCAGTATCACATCATCATGTCTATAGTCTATATACAGCAGTATCACATCATATCTATAGTCTGTATATACCGCAGTATCTCATGTCTATAGTCTATATACAGCAGTATCACATCATGTCTATAGTCTATATATACAGCAGTATCTCATGTCTATAGTCTATATACAGCAGTATCACATCATGTCTATAGTCTATATACAGCAGTATCACATCATGTGTATAGTCTATATATACAGCAGTATCTCATGTCTATAGTCTATATACAGCAGTATCACATCATGTCTATAGTCTATATACAGCAGTATCACATCATGTCTATAGTCTATATACAGCAGTATCACATCATGTCTATAGTCTATATACAGCAGTATCACATCATGTCTATAGTCTATATACAGCAGTATCTCATCATGTCTATAGTCTATATACAGCAGTATCACATCATGTCTATAGTCTATATACAGCAGTATCTCATCATGTCTATAATCTATATACAGCAGTATCACATCATCATGTCTATAGTCTATATACAGCAGTATCACATCATGTCTATAGTCTATATACAGCAGTATCACATCATGTCTATAGTCTATATACAGCAGTATCACATCATGTCTATAGTCTATATACAGCAGTATCTCATCATCATGTCTATAGTCTATATACAGCAGTATCACATCATGTCTATAGTCTATATACAGCAGTATCTAATCATGTCTATAGTCTATATACAGCAGTATCACATCATGTCTATAGTCTATATACAGCAGTATCATCATGTCTATAGTCTATATACAGCAGTATCTCATCATGTCTATAGTCTATATACAGCAGTATCACATCATGTCTATAGTCTATATACAGCAGTATCACATCATGTCTATAGTCTATATACAGCAGTATCACATCATGTCAATAGTCTATATACAGCAGTATCTCATCATGTCTATAGTCTATATACAGCAGTATCACATCATGTCAATAGTCTATATACAGCAGTATCTCATCATGTCTATAGTCTATATACAGCAGTATCTCATCATGTCAATAGTCTATATACAGCAGTATCACATCATCATGTCTATATACAGCAGTATCTCATCATGTCTATAGTCTATATACAGCAGTATCACATCATGTCTTTAGTCTATATACAGCAGTATCACATCATGTCTATAGTCTATATATACAGCAGTATCTCATGTCTATAGTCTATATACAGCAGTATCATCATGTCTATAGTCTATATACAGCAGTATCTCATCATGTCTATAGTCTATATACAGCAGTATCACATCATGTCTATAGTCTATATACAGCAGTATCTCATCATGTCTATAGTCTATATACAGCAGTATCACATCATGTCTATAGTCTATATAAAGCAGTATCTCATCATGTCTATAGTCTATATACAGCAGTATCACATCATCATGTCTATAGTCTATATACAGCAGTATCACATCATGTCTATAGTCTATATACAGCAGTATCACATCATGTCTATAGTCTATATACAGCAGTATCACATCATGTCTATAGTCTATATACAGCAGTATCACATCATGTCTATAGTCTATATACAGCAGTATCACATCATCATGTCTATAGTCTATATACAGCAGTATCTCATCTTGTCTATAGTCTATATATACAGCAGTATCTCATGTCTATAGTCTATATATACAGCAGTATCTCATGTCTATAATCTATATACAGCAGTATCTCATCATGTCTATAGTCTATATATACAGCAGTATCTCATGTCTATAGTCTATATACAGCAGTATCTCATCATGTATATAGTCTATATACAGCAGTATCACATCATCATGTCTATAGTCTATATACAGCAGTATCTCATCATGTCTATAGTCTATATGCAGCAGTATCACATCATGTCTATAGTCTATATAGAGCAGTATCTCATCATGTCTATAGTCTATATACAGCAGTATCACATCATGTCTATAGTCTATATACAGCAGTATCACATCATGTCTATAATCTATATACAGCAGTATCACATCATCATGTCTATAGTCTATATACAGCAGTATCACATCATCATGTCTATAGTCTATATACAGCAGTATCATCATGTCTATAGTCTATATACAGCAGTATCACATCATGTCTATAGTCTATATACAGCAGTATCTCATCATGTCTATAGTCTATATACAGCAGTATCACATCATGTCTATAGTCTATATATACAGCAGTATCACATCATGTCTATAGTCTATATACAGCAGTATCACATCATGTCTATAGTCTATATACAGCAGTATCACATCATCATGTCTATAGTCTATATACAGCAGTATCACATCATCATGTCTATAGTCTATATACAGCAGTATCACATCATCATGTCTATAGTCTATATACAGCAGTATCACATCATCATGTCTATAGTCTATATACAGCAGTATCACATCATCATGTCTATAGTCTATATACAGCAGTATCACATCATCATGTCTATAGTCTATATACAGCAGTATCACATCATGTCTATAGTCTATATATACAGCAGTATCTCATGTCTATAGTCTATATACAGCAGTATCACATCATGTCTATAGTCTATATACAGCAGTATCACATCATGTGTATAGTCTATATATACAGCAGTATCTCATGTCTATAGTCTATATACAGCAGTATCACATCATGTCTATAGTCTATATACAGCAGTATCACATCATGTCTATAGTCTATATACAGCAGTATCTCATCATGTCTATAGTCTATATACAGCAGTATCACATCATGTCTGTAGTCTATATACAGCAGTATCTCATCATGTCTATAGTCTATATACAGCAGTATCTCATCATGTCTATAGTCTATATACAGCAGTATCACATCATGTCTGTAGTCTATATACAGCAGTATCACATCATGTCTGTAGTCTATATACAGCAGTATCTCATCATGTCTATAGTCTATATACAGCAGTATCTCATCATGTCTATAGTCTATATACAGCAGTATCTCATCTTGTCTATAGTCTATATATACAGCAGTATCTCATGTCTATAGTCTATATATACAGCAGTATCTCATGTCTATAATCTATATACAGCAGGATCTCATCATGTCTATAGTCTATATACAGCAGCAGTATCTCTTGTCTATAGTCTATATACAGCAGTATCTCATCATGTCTATAGTCTATATACAGCAGTATCACATCATCATGTCTATAGTCTATATACAGCAGTATCTCATCATGTCTATAGTCTATATACAGCACTATCACATCATGTCTATAGTCTATATACAGCAGTATCACATCATGTCTGTAGTCTATATACAGCAGTATCTCATCATGTCTATAGTCTATATACAGCAGTATCTCATCATGTCTATAGTCTATATACAGCAGTATCACATCATGTCTATAGTCTATATACAGCAATATCACATTATGTCTATAGTCTATATACAGCAGTATCTCATCATGTCTATAGTCTATATATACAGCAGTATCACATCATGTCTATAGTCTATATATACAGCAGTATCACATCATGTCTATAGTCTATATACAGCAGTATCACATCATGTCTATAGTCTATATACAGCAGTATCACATCATGTCTATAGTCTATATACAGCAGTATCACATCATCATGTCTATAATCTATATACAGCAGTATCACATCATCATGTCTATAGTCTATATACAGCAGTATCACATCATGTCTATAGTATATATACAGCAGTATCTCATCATGTCTATAGTCTATATACAGCAGTATCACATCATGTCTATAGTCTATATACAGCAGTATCACATCATCATGTCTATAATCTATATACAGCAGTATCACATCATCATGTCTATAGTCTATATACAGCAGTATCACATCATGTCTATAGTCTATATACAGCAGTATCACATCATGTCTATAGTCTATATACAGCAGTATCACATCATCATGTCTATAGTCTATATACAGCAGTATCTCATCTTGTCTATAGTCTATATATACAGCAGTATCTCATGTCTATAGTCTATATATACAGCAGTATCTCATGTCTATAATCTATATACAGCAGTATCTCATCATGTCTATAGTCTATATATACAGCAGTATCTCATGTCTATAGTCTATATACAGCAGTATCTCATCATGTATATAGTCTATATACAGCAGTATCACATCATCATGTCTATAGTCTATATACAGCAGTATCTCATCATGTCTATAGTCTATATATACAGCAGTATCACATCATGTCTATAGTCTATATACAGCAGTATCACATCATGTCTATAGTCTATATACAGCAGTATCACATCATCATGTCTATAGTCTATATACAGCAGTATCACATCATCATGTCTATAGTCTATATACAGCAGTATCACATCATCATGTCTATAGTCTATATACAGCAGTATCACATCATATCTATAGTCTGTATATACCGCAGTATCTCATGTCTATAGTCTATATACAGCAGTATCACATAATGTCTATAGTATATATATAGCAGTATCTCATCATGTCTATAGTATATATACAGCAGTATCTCATGTCTATAGTCTATATACAGCAGTATCACATCATGTCTATAGTCTATATACAGCAGTATCACATCATGTCTATAGTCTATATACAGCAGTATCTCATCATGTCTATAGTCTATATACAGCAGTATCACATCATGTCTGTAGTCTATATACAGCAGTATCTCATCATGTCTATAGTCTATATACAGCAGTATCTCATCATGTCTATAGTCTATATACAGCAGTATCACATCATGTCTATAGTCTATATACAGCAGTATCACATCATGTCTATAGTCTATATACAGCAGTATCACATCATGTCTATAGTCTATATACAGCAATATCTCATCATGTCTATAGTCTATATACAGCAGTATCTCATCATGTCTATAGTCTATATACAGCAGTATCTCATCTTGTCTATAGTCTATATATACAGCAGTATGTCATGTCTATAGTCTATATATACAGCAGTATCTCATGTCTATAATCTATATACAGCAGGATCTCATCATGTCTATAGTCTATATACAGCAGCAGTATCTCTTGTCTATAGTCTATATACAGCAGTATCTCATCATGTCTATAGTCTATATACAGCAGTATCACATCATCATGTCTATAGTCTATATACAGCAGTATCTCATCATGTCTATATTCTATATACAGCACTATCACATCATGTCTATAGTCTATATACAGCAGTATCACATCATGTCTGTAGTCTATATACAGCAGTATCTCATCATGTCTATAGTCTATATACAGCAGTATCTCATCATGTCTATAGTCTATATACAGCACTATCACATCATGTCTATAGTCTATATACAGCAATATCACATTATGTCTATAGTCTATATACAGCAGTATCTCATCATGTCTATAGTCTATATATACAGCAGTATCACATCATGTCTATAGTCTATATATACAGCAGTATCACATCATGTCTATAGTCTATATACAGCAGTATCACATCATGTCTATAGTCTATATACAGCAGTATCACATCATGTCTATAGTCTATATACAGCAGTATCACATCATCATGTCTATAGTCTATATACAGCAGTATCACATCATCATGTCTATAGTCTATATACAGCAGTATCACATCATGTCTATAGTCTATATACAGCAGTATCACATCATGTCTATAGTCTATATACAGCAGTATCACATCATCATGTCTATAATCTATATACAGCAGTATCACATCATCATGTCTATAGTCTATATACAGCAGTATCACATCATGTCTATAGTCTATATACAGCAGTATCACATCATGTCTATAGTCTATATACAGCAGTATCACATCATCATGTCTATAGTCTATATACAGCAGTATCTCATCTTGTCTATAGTCTATATATACAGCAGTATCTCATGTCTATAGTCTATATATACAGCAGTATCTCATGTCTATAATCTATATACAGCAGTATCTCATCATGTCTATAGTCTATATATACAGCAGTATCTCATGTCTATAGTCTATATACAGCAGTATCTCATCATGTATATAGTCTATATACAGCAGTATCACATCATCATGTCTATAGTCTATATACAGCAGTATCTCATCATGTCTATAGTCTATATACAGCAGTATCACATCATGTCTATAGTCTATATACAGCAGTATCTCATCATGTCTATAGTCTATATACAGCAGTATCACATCATGTCTATAGTCTATATACAGCAGTATCACATCATGTCTATAATCTATATACAGCAGTATCACATCATCATGTCTATAGTCTATATACAGCAGTATCACATCATCATGTCTATAGTCTATATACAGCAGTATCATCATGTCTATAGTCTATATACAGCAGTATCACATCATGTCTATAGTCTATATACAGCAGTATCTCATCATGTCTATAGTCTATATACAGCAGTATCACATCATGTCTATAGTCTATATATACAGCAGTATCACATCATGTCTATAGTCTATATACAGCAGTATCACATCATGTCTATAGTCTATATACAGCAGTATCACATCATCATGTCTATAGTCTATATACAGCAGTATCACATCATCATGTCTATAGTCTATATACAGCAGTATCACATCATCATGTCTATAGTCTATATACAGCAGTATCACATCATCATGTCTATAGTCTATATACAGCAGTATCACATCATCATGTCTATAGTCTATATACAGCAGTATCACATCATCATGTCTATATTCTATATACAGCAGTATCACATCATATCTATAGTCTGTATATACCGCAGTATCACATCATGTCTATAGTCTATATACAGCAGTATCACATAATGTCTATAGTATATATATAGCAGTATCTCATCATGTCTATAGTATATATACAGCAGTATCTCATGTCTATAGTCTATATACAGCAGTATCACATCATGTCTATAGTCTATATACAGCAGTATCACATCATGTCTATAGTCTATATACAGCAGTATCTCATCATGTCTATAGTCTATATACAGCAGTATCACATCATGTCTGTAGTCTATATACAGCAGTATCTCATCATGTCTATAGTCTATATACAGCAGTATCTCATCATGTCTATAGTCTATATACAGCAGTATCACATCATGTCTATAGTCTATATACAGCAGTATCACATCATGTCTATAGTCTATATACAGCAGTATCACATCATGTCTATAGTCTATATACAGCAATATCTCATCATGTCTATAGTCTATATACAGCAGTATCTCATCATGTCTATAGTCTATATACAGCAGTATCTCATCTTGTCTATAGTCTATATATACAGCAGTATCTCATGTCTATAGTCTATATATACAGCAGTATCTCATGTCTATAATCTATATACAGCAGGATCTCATCATGTCTATAGTCTATATATACAGCAGTATCTCTTGTCTATAGTCTATATACAGCAGTATCTCATCATGTCTATAGTCTATATACAGCAGTATCTCATCATGTCTATAGTCTATATACAGCAGTATCACATCATCATGTCTATAGTCTATATACAGCAGTATCACATCATCATGTCTATAGTCTATATACAGCAGTATCTCATCATGTCTATAGTCTATATACAGCAGTATCATATCATGTCTATAGTCTATATACAGCACTATCACATCATGTCTATAGTCTATATACAGCAGTATCACATCATGTCTGTAGTCTATATACAGCAGTATCTCATCATGTCTATAGTCTATATACAGCAGTATCACATCATGTCTATAGTCTATATACAGCAGTATCTCATCATGTCTATAGTCTATATATACAGCAGTATCACATCATGTCTATAGTCTATATATACAGCAGTATCACATCATGTCTATAGTCTATATACAGCAGTATCACATCATGTCTATAGTCTATATACAGCAGTATCACATCATCATGTCTATAATCTATATACAGCAGTATCACATCATCATGTCTATAGTCTATATACAGCAGTATCACATCATGTCTATAGTCTATATACAGCAGTATCACATCATCATGTCTATAATCTATATACAGCAGTATCACATCATCATGTCTATAGTCTATCTACAGCAGTATCACATCATGTCTATAGTCTATATACAGCAGTATCACATCATGTCTATAGTCTATATACAGCAGTATCACATCATGTCTATAGTCTATATACAGCAGTATCACATCATATCTATAGTCTATATACAGTCATATGAAAAAGTTTGGGCACCCCTATTAATCTTAATCATTTTTAGTTCTAAATATTTGGGTGTTTGCAACAGCCATTTCAATTTGATATATCTAATAACTGATGGACACAGTAATATTTCAGGATTAAATGAGGTTTATTGTACTAACAGAAAATGTGCAATATGCATTAAACCAAAATTTGACCGGTGCAAAGTATGGGCACCTCAACAGAAAAGTGACATTAATATTTAGTAGATCCTCCTTTTGCAAAAATAACAGCCTCTAGTCGCTTCCTGTAGCTTTTAATCAGTTCCTGGATCCTGGATGAAGGTATTTTTGACCATTCCTCTTTACAAAACAATTCCAGTTCAGTTAAGTTTGATGGTCGCCGAGCATGTACAGCCCGCTTCAAATTATCCCACAGATGTTCAATGATATTCAGGTTTGGGGACTGGGATGGCCATTCCAGAACATTGTAATTGTTCCTCTGCATGAATGCCTGAGTAGATTTGGAGCTGTGTTTTGGATCATTGTCTTGCTGAAATATCCATCCCCGGCGTAACTTCAAATTCGTCACTGATTCTTGTACATTATTCTCAAGAATCTGCTGATACTGAGTTGAATCCATGCGACCCTCAACTTTAACAAGATTCCCGGTGCCGGCATTGGCCACACAGCCCCAAAGCATGATGGAACCTCCACCAAATTTTACAGTGGGTAGCAAGTGTTTTTCTTGGAATGCTGTGTTTTTTTGACGCCATGCATAACGCCTTTTTGTATGACCAAACAACTCAATCTTTGTTTCATCAGTCCACAGGACCTTCTTCCAAAATGAAGCTGGCTTGTCCAAATGTGCTTTTGCATACCTCAGGCGACTCTGTTTGTGGCGTGCTTTCAGAAACGGCTTCTTTCGCATCACTCTCCCATACAGCTTCTCCTTGTGCAAAGTGTGCTGTATTGTTGACCGATGCACAGTGACACCATCTGCAGCAAGATGATGCTGCAGTTCTTTGGAGGTGGTCTGTGGATTTTCCTTGACTGTTCTCACCATTCTTCTTCTCTGCCTTTCTGATATTTTTCTTGGCGTGCCACTTCTGGGCTTAACAAGAACTGTCCCTGTGGTCTTCCATTTCTTTACTATGTTCCTCACAGTGGAAACTGACAGGTTAAATCTCTGAGAAAACTTTTTGTATCCTTCCCCTCAACAACTATGTTGAACAATCTTTGTTTTCAGATCATTTGAGAGTTGTTTTGAGGAGCCCATGATGCCACTCTTCAGAGGAGATTCAAATAGGAGAACAACTTGCAATTGGCCACCTTAAATACCTTTTCTCATGATTGGATACACCTGGCTATGAAGTTCAAAGCTCAGTGAGGTTACAAAACCAATTTTGTGCTTCAGTAAGTCAGTAAAAAGTAGTTAGGAGTATTCAAATCAATAAAATGATAAGGGTACCCAAATTTTTGCACCGGTCAAATTTTGGTTTAATGCATATTGCACATTTTCTGTTAGTACAATAAACCTCATTTCAATCCTGAAATATTACAGTGTCCATCAGTTATTAGATATATCAAATTGAAATGGCTGTTGCAAACACCCAAATATTTAGAACTAAAAATGATTAAGATTAATAGGGGTGCCCAAACTTTTTCATATGACTGTATACAGCAGTATCACATCATATCTATAGTCTATATATACAGCAGTATCTCATGTCTATAGTATATATACAGCAGTATCACATCATCATGTCTATAGTATATATACAGCAGTATCTCATCATGTCTATAGTATATATACAGCAGTATCACATCATGTCTATAGTCTATATACAGCAGTATCTCATCATGTCTATAGTCTATATACAGCAGTATCACATCATGTCTATAGTCTATATACAGCAGTATCACATCATGTCTATAGTATATATACAGCAGTATCACATCATGTCTATAGTCTATATACAGCAGTATCTCATCATGTCTATAGTATATATACAGCAGTATCATCATGTCTATAGTCTATATACAGCAGTATCACATCATGTCTATAGTCTATATACAGAAGTATCTCATCATGTCTATAGTATATATACAGCAGTATCATCATGTCTATAGTCTATATACAGCAGTATCTCATCATGTCTATAGTATATATACAGCAGTATCACATCATGTCTATAGTATATATACAGCAGTATCATCATGTCTATAGTCTATATACAGCAGTATCACATAATGTCTATAGTCTATATACAGCAGTATCACATCATCATGTCTATAGTCTATATACAGCAGTATCTCATCATGTCTATAGTCTATATACAGCAGTATCTCCTCATGTCTATAGTCTATATACAGCAGTATCACATCATGTCTATAGTCTATATACAGCAGTATCTCATCATGTCTATAGTCTATATACAGCAGTATCTCATCATGTCTATAGTCTATATACAGCAGTATCACATCATCATGTCTATAGTCTATATACAGCAGTATCACATCATGTCTATAGTCTATATACAGCAGTGTCACATCATGACTATAGTCTATATACAGCAGTATCACATCATGTCTATAGTCTATATACAGCAGTATCACATCATGTCTACAGTCTATATACAGCAGTATCTCATCATGTCTATAGTCTATATACAGCAGTATCACATCATGTCTATAGTCTATATACAGCAGTATCACATCATCATGTCTATAGTCTATATACAGCAGTATCTCATCATGTCTATAGTCTATATACAGCAGTATCTCATCATGTCTATAGTCTATATACAGCACTATCACATCATGTCTATAGTCTACAGTCATGGCCAAAAGTTTTGAGAATGACACAAATATTATATTTTCACATGATCTGCTGCCCTCTGGTTTTTATGTGTGTTTGTCAGATGTTTTTATCACATACAGAAATAGAATTGCATTCATATTATGAGTAACAGAAGCTTATATTGACAGTTAGAATGAGTTCATGCAGCAAGTCAATATTTGCAGTGCTGACCCTTCTTCTTCAGGACCTCTGCAATTCTCCCTGGCATGCTCTCAATCAACTTCTGGACCAAATCCTGACTGATAGCAGTCCATTCTTGCAGAATCAATGCTTTAATTTTGTCTGAATTTGTTGGTTTTTGTTTGTCCATCCGTCTCTTGATGATTGACCACAAGTTCTCAATGGGATTAAGATCTGGGGAGTTTCCAGGCCATGGACCCAAAATCTCTATGTTTTGTTCCCTGAGCCATTTAGTTATCACCTTTGCTTTTTGGCAAGGTGCTCCATCATGCTGGAAAAGGCATTGTTGAGCGCCAAACTGCTCTTGGACAGTTGGGAGAAGTTGCTCTTGGAGGACATTCTGGTACCATTCTTTATTCATGGCTGTGTTTTTAGGCAAGACTGTGAGAGAGCCGATTCCTTTGGCTGAGAAGCAACCCCACACATGAATGGTTTCAGGATGCTTTACAGTTGGCATGAGACAAGACTGGTGGTAGCGCTCACCTCTTCTTCTCCGAATAAGCTGTTTTCCAGATGTTCCAAACAATCGAAAAGGGGATTCATCAGAGAAAATGACTTTCCCCCAGTCCTCAGCAGTCCACTCCCTGTACCTTTTGCAGAATATCAGTCTGTCCCTGATGTTTTTTCTGGAGAGAAGTGGCTTCTTTGCTGCCCTCCTTGAGACCAGGCCTTGCTCCAAGAGTCTCCGCCTCACAGTGCGTGCAGATGCACTCACACCTGCCTGCTGCCATTCCTCAGCAAGCTCTGCACTGCTGGTAGCCCGATCCCGCAGCTGAAACACTTTTAAGAGACGGTCCTGCCGCTTGCTGGTCTTTCTTGGACGCCCTGGAGCCTTTTTGGCACCAATGGAACCTCTCTCCTTTAAGTTCTTGATGATGCGATAGATTGTTGACTGAGGTGCAATCTTTCTAGCTGCAATACTCTTCCCAGTTAGGCCATTTTTGTGCAGTGCAATGATGACTGCACGTGTTTCTTTAGAGATAACCATGGTTAACAGAAGAGAAACAATGATGGCAAGCACCAGCCTCCTTTTAAAATGTCCAGTGGTGTCATTCTTACTTAATCATGACAGATTGATCTCCAGCCCTGTCCTCATCAACACCCACACCTGTGTTAATGGAGCAATCACTGAAACGATGTTAGGTGGTCCTTTTAAGGCAGGGCTGCAATGATGTTGAAATGTGTTTTGGGGGATAAAGTTCATTTTCTAGGCAAATATTGACTTTGCAAGTAATTGCTTTTAAGCTGATCACTCTTTATAACATTCTGGAGTATATGCAAATTGCCATTAGAAAAACTGAAGCAGTAGACTTTGTAAAAATTAATATTTGTATCATTCTCAAAACTTTTGGCCATGACTGTATATATACAGCAGTATCACATCATGTCTATAGTCTATATACAGCAGTATCACATCATGACTATAGTCTATATACAGCAGTATCTCATCATCATTCCTGTCAGTGCCTGGGCAGAAGTAGAAATACTTCTTGTTGTCCATGGCAACCAATCACAGAGCTGTTTATATTTTTTAAGAGTACTATATGAAATTAATGCAGGGTTGTGATTGGTTGCTATGGGCGTCAACTGTCCTCCATGTCTCCTGTTTGTTTTTTTATTTATAGTTAACTTTATTAACAACATGAAAACATCCCTAGAGACAATTAGCCATGTAAATACACCTAGTGAAGTAATATTGTAAGAACCACAATAAATATCTTTCCTCCACCATTTTCTCATGGCTGTGTCCTGTGTGTTGTTACTGCCATGTTTGTCATCTAATCCGGCTGCTTACTGCATGTCAATGTGAGGTGGTGACATGATGGGGGAGTGTCACGTGACAGGCACCAAGTTATCCCTAATCCATTAACATATAGAAGCCGTACAGTTGACTGATGGACTGCTCCGTGGACTATACCATTGTAGTGTCCAGATAGGGATGAACTGTACTTATAGAGTAATGATATGTGGACAGAATTAAATATATATATATATATATATATATATATATATATATATAGTGCCTTGCGAAAGTATTTGGCTGAACTTTTCAACCTTTTGCCACATTTCAGGCTTCAAGTATAAGGATATAAAATTTTTATTTTTTGGTTAAGAATCAACAAGTGGGGCACAATCGTGAAGTGGAACGAAATTTATTGGTTATTTTAAACTTTAGTAAAAAATAAAAAAATAAAAAGTGGGGCGTGCAATATTATTCGGCCCCCTTAAGTTAATACTTTGTAGCGCCACCTTTTGCTGCGATTACAGCTGCAAGTCGCTTGGGGTATGTCTCTATCAGTTCTTGCCCATTCTTCCTTGGAAAACAGCTGGAGCTCAGTGAGGTTGGATGGAGAGCGTTTGTGAACAGCAGTTTTCAGCTCTTTCCACAGATTCTCGATTGGATTCAGGTCTGGACTTTGACTTGGCCATTCTAACACCTGGATACGTTTATTTGTGAACCATTCCATTGTAGATTTTGCTTTATGTTTGGGATCATTGTCTTGTTGGAAGATAAATCTCCGTCCCAGTCTCAGGTCTTTTGCAGACTCCAACAGGTTTTCTTCCAGAATGGTCCTGTATTTGGCTCCATCCATCTTCCCATCAATTTTAACCATCTTCCCTGTCCCTGCTGAAGAAAAGCAGGCCCAAACCATGATGCTGCCCCCACCATGTGTGACAGTGGGGATGGTGTGTTCAGGCTGATGAGCTGTGTTGCTTTAACGCCAAACATATCGTTTTGCATTGTGGCCAAAAAGTTGGATTTTGGTTTCATCTGAGCAGGGCACCTTCTTCCACATGTTTGGTGTGTCTCCCAGGTGGCTTGTGGCAAACTTTTTATGGATATCTTTGAGAAATGGCTTTCTTCTTGCCACTCTTCCATAAAGGCCAGATTTGTGCAGTGTACGACTGATTGTTGTCCTATGGACAGACTCTCCCACCTCATCTGTAGATCTCTGCAGTTCATCCAGAGTGATCATGGGCCTCTTGGCTGCATCTCTGATCAGTCTTCTCCTTGTTTGAGATGAAAGTTTAGAGGGACGGCCGGGTCTTGGTAGATTTGCAGTGGTCTGATACTCCTTCCATTTCAATATGATCGCTTGCACAGTGCTCCTTGGGATGTTTAAAGTTTGGGAAATCTTTTTGTATCCAAATCCGGCTTTAAACTTCTCCACAACAGTATCACGGACCTGCCTGGTGTGTTCCTTGGTCTTCATGATGCTCTCTGCGCTTTAAACAGAACCCTGAGACTATCACAGAGCAGGTGCATTTATACGGAGACTTGATTACACACAGGTGGATTATATTTATCATCATCAGTCATTTAGGACAACATTGGATCATTCAGAGATCCTCACTGAACTTCTGGAGTGAGTTTGCTGCACTGAAAGTAAAGGGGCCGAATAATATTGCTCGCCCAAATTTTCAGTTTTTTTTTTACAAAAGTTTAAAATAACCAATAAATTTCGTTCCACTTCACGATTGTGTCCCACTTGTTGTTGATTCTTCACCAATTAAATTAAAATTTTATATCCTTATGTTTGAAGGCTGAAATGTGGCAAAAGGTTGAAAAGTTCAAGGGGGCCGAATACTTTTGCAAGGCACTGTATATACACAGTATAATCAGATATATATCTATATATAGAGAGAGAGACATATCTTATAATGTGAAATGAGTTTTGTAATCTATAAACCAGGGGTCCTGCACCATATCAGCTGTTGTGAACCACAACTCCCAGCATGCCCTGACAGCCTCAGCCTATCAGGACATGCTTGGCCTTGTAGTTTTATAACAGTTAACACGCCACACATTGCTGACTCATGCTAAAAACAAATAAATGGAAAAACTAAAATCTTGAATCCCCCTTTATTATTGTTTATATGACAGATAGCTACATATCGGCTTTCTCAAGAGAAAGGTTCCTGTGTGGACCGAAACGTTGCACTTGTCTTGGATTAAAAGTCACTAGTTTTTGCTTCTAACCGGAGTGCTGTCAGTTTTCCTTCCTATCTATCTATCCAGCAGATGGATAAATGCTGGAGGGAGCGTCTTCTGTCTCTCTCCGGTTTCTATCCTGGGTCAGACAGGAAAGTCCAGGAGCCGGGTGAACCTTCTGTAGTTCCCTGAGCTTATGATGAGATTTTTCTCTGGGCTGGCCTTTTTTTTTTGTAATGGCGGGAAGGTTGGGCGGGCCTGCCATTCCCCTCCCCCCACGGGTTTCTCCCTGCTTCTCCTCCATCTATCTCTCTATGCCTGACGGGTACCATTTCCAGGTGCTGCTCCTATCACACAGACACTCTTGACTTCAAGCAAAGAAACATGAAGATGAGGTAATAAAATTTCTCTCTCTGCGCATGCCCGGCCAGCAATCTTTATTCTTTTCCTATATGAGCTAGGAGGACCAGGACATTGCAGGGGGAGTGATGCAAAGGTAGGAGTAGAATAGCCAGGCTCTCTACAGCCAGGAAAATAGCTGTTTTTTTTAATGCGATTCGCCGCAAATTGATTTGGATCGAATCGAATCATTTTGGGAAATTCGGCGAAGCTGCCGAATCGAATTTTTGAGAAATTTGCTCATCTCTAGTGTCCATATAGGACTTATTTTGATGTAACTTCATATGACGTGTGTATTCCGCATTTTGAGTGAATAAAGTTTTGACTCAGAGAGACTTCTCTCAGAGCCATTTTGAAACCTGACCTGTGTGTTTCTTTTTGCGTGATACTGAGAGGACCCTAGAATTCAATTGGGGTAATTGGAAAAACCCTAACAGTTTTTGGAGGCACATCAGGAACTCTCCAGGGGAAACAGAAACTTCAAATCCACGTGGTGGACCATGCTGCAACCGACCGGCCGTGAATTAAAAGCACGGGCGGCACATGGGGGACACGGGGATGTCGCCCCTGCACGAGCTGTGCTTCCGCGGCTCCTTTCATTAAATGAGTAGGAGCCACGGAAGCAAGGGCCGCAAAATAGGACAGGAATAGGACATGTTCTATATTTTGCTGCCCGGACTGTCGGCCCGCACACGGGACCGTGAAATTCACAGTAGTGTGTACAGGCCCATAGAAAAGAATGGGCCAGTGTGCTATCTGTGAAATACATGGATAGCACACTGACCACGGCCACGGTCGTCTGCAACTGGCCTTAGTAGGTGCTTTAACCTGTTTTCTTTCTCTTTCCAGTCTGAAAGCCTCTTGGATCAAAATGGAAAAGGCTAGTAAGGGAATCTCAAATTCTAAAGTTCTTCTCTGTTTGTTTGTGTGTGTTTGCATTTGTGTGTATTTGTAAAGTAGATAAAATGTGTTTTTGATTTAATTCATTGAAAATAAGGATCATTTTGATTCATGAGTTGTGAACAGTATACAGTATTTGCACAGTTACTTTGGTTAGAACCCCCCTTCTGGGGAGATAGACCACAAGCATTCACCCTCTGTTCTGACTTTTTGTTTTGTCTTGTTGATGTGGTTAGAATCAACACAGCAGATAGGATGTGGTTGCATATAAAAAGAAGTAAGTACTTTCCTGAAATTATATGTCAGTTTTACATGTAAAAAAATTTTTTTTTCAGGATGTAAATTCATTTTTTTTTTTTTTTTTTGTTGATAAAAAAAAAATTGTTTTTGTTGGTTTTTTGTTTCCCCCCGGGGGTCAACCCGGGGGGGGGGGGGGGGGGGGGGTTTTTGTTGGTTTGTTGGGGGGTTGCCCCCCCCCGGGGTGGGTGTCACCGTAAGCCTAATCAAATAGATAACCAGTTTCGAGTGCTCGGGAAACAAGACGTACACAGGTATCGTGTATGAACAGTTTCTACTTTATTGCGTAGTTCAATACAGTTTTAAAAGCAAGCTCAGTTACATAACAGTCATGTGATCAATATACATATATGGTCTTTCCAGTTCCGTTACCAGACAAATTTGTTCAGTTACCCATCACCCCAGATGTTTTCCTTTTCACCTTATCTGAATGTCCTCCTTATCTTCCCGAGAATACCAGTTCTGCTGAGATCAGCAGAACTGTTGATATCTTCCCCAGACTCCAAGTCTGTCCTTATCTATCAACTATGCAGTCTTGTTTGCAGAACATTCCACCCTCTTGTGCTTTCTATATACTGTGACATAGAATATAGTGCAAGTTATGTTTTAACCCTTACAATTCCCCCATTTTAGGACTTTATTTTAAATCAATATTCAATGAATACATTCACACTATCTGTGTGCCATCTGTGATGGATTCTCCATTGAAAATGTTAAAAATAATGATCCTACCTTACATAATGAGTATTGTCCCTCATGAGATTGCATAGCGAAGGAATACATTGGATACAACAACATCCTAATATCATAAAAATGATTACACAAAGGATTATACCTACGATTTGTCGAAGGTATCCCAAGTCAGGTAGGAAAGCTAACAGCCAGTCCCACCATCCTTGGTTGACATCTTGTTTAATATGTGTTACCATTTCCTGCAACTGTTTCAACTTATCATGCACATCTTCTGAATGGTCAGACAAATTAAAACAGCACATTCCCGCAAAAGTGTTGCACCCATAACCATGTTTAAGCAGTAAATAATCTATAGCCGCTCTATTCTGCAATATTGCTTTTTTATGTGATTGC
Source organism: Leptodactylus fallax (assembly GCA_947044405.1). Classification (NCBI taxonomy): domain Eukaryota; kingdom Metazoa; phylum Chordata; class Amphibia; order Anura; family Leptodactylidae; genus Leptodactylus; species Leptodactylus fallax. The sequence continues at coordinate 1,284,687 of CAMRHE010000472.1, read as the reverse complement.
AAATCTAATACAACATAATAAGGACTTATCCAGTCTGCATGCACATGGAGATCAGCTTCCATACTGCAACAGAAGTCGGCACTGCAATCAAACAAGTTTCTAACACATTACTGGAATATGCATTTCTCAAACAAAATTCTGTCATGTTTAATACTCGGGCCAAATATAACCACATATTCTCTTTTGTTCTCCATATGTGTTCCTCCAGTTCCCTTACTCCCCCGATTTGGGCTGTCTTTTCTCCTGGGTTCAAGAGACTTCCTAGTGTGTCTTTTCACGACCACCCAATCACCAGGCTGCAGGCTATGCGTTCCTGAAAAATCAGAAGGGTCTGGAATAGAAGAGAACACTTGTTTATGTGTTTCTTTCAGTTTTTTGACACAAATTTTGTACATAGCTGGCAATACTGTCATAGTTAAGCTGTAATGTCTGAGGAAAGTACAATCCTATTTTAGGTGCACTTCCAAACAATATTTCAAATGGTGACAACCCTGTCCTCCTGTTAGGAGTAGTTCTTACTGAGTATAAGGCTAGAGACAGGCATTCAGGCCAAGGCTTTCCTGTCTCTGCCATGGCTTTCTGAATCTTCAACTTAAGTGTACCACTCAACCTCTCCACTTTGCCTGAACTCTGAGGATGGTAGGGTGTGTGGAAAGCTTGCTCAATCCCTAGTGCAGACATTATTTCTTTCATTATCTCACCTGTGAAATGCGTACCTCTGTCAGACTCTTATCACCTCGGGCACTCCAAACCTACACACAAGCTCAGACATCAGTTTCTTGGCAGTTGCTTGTGCGGTTGCTTTGCTCACAGGGTAGGCCTCAGGCCATCCTGAAAACAGATCCACACAGACCAATACATACTCGTATGTTCCAGACTTAGGCAACTGTATGTAATCTATCTGTATCCTCTGAAATGGGTACAGGGATTTTGGTGTACACTTGGTGGGTGTTTTAACTACCTGTCCTGGGTTGTGTAGAGCACATATGTGACATGCTTTTACGTGGTTACTAGCAGCTCTTCCAAAACCTGGGACAAACCATAATTTACCCACTAATGACTCCATGGCATTTCGAGAGGCATGCACCTTACCGTGGGCCAAGCCAGCCATCTGGGGGTAGACTGCTGCGGGCAGACATAATCGATCCCCCATTTTCCACATACCATCACCTTCTGTAGCACCTGCTTTCTTCCATCTTTCAGTTTCCACACTGGTAACCTTTGAGTACAGCCCTTTTGGGTCTGCTAGGTCAATGTCCATTTTGCTCACCTGGTTGGGACCCCTTCCGGCCAGTAGTGCTGCAGCCTTGGCTGCTATGTCAGCTCTCTCATTTCCACGGCTTTCAGGGTCCCTTCCTTTTGCGTGAGCTCTGACTTTCACAATTGCCAGCTGCTTTGGGAGCAGTATGGCCTCCATCAGTCGACTTACCACATCTCCATTCTTAATTGGCTTGCCCTGGGCCGTTAGGAAGTTCCTTGACCTCCATATCGGACCATAATCATGCGCAATGCCAAAAACATACCTGGAGTCAGTGTAAATGTTGGCTGTTCTACCTTTGGCTACCTTACAAGCCTCCATAAGGGCTTTGAGCTCAGCTTCTTGGGCTGACATGTGTGGTGGAAGAGCTTCCTGGACTATGATGTCATGTTCAGTGACTACAGCATACCCTGTAACAAAGTTGCCTTCATCTGTCAGATACCTTGAGCCGTCCACAAACATCTCATAATCAGGATTTTGTAACGGCACATCCGTGACGTGGTCAAATCCCACTGTTTCCTGTGACATAAGAGCCACGCAATCATGTTCATGCTGGCTGTCAAACAGTTCTTCTTCAGAGAGGGAATTTAAAAATAACTCATCTTCCACTCCCCCTTTTGAATCATGAACTCCTACAGGAAGAAGAGTTGCAGGATTCAAAGTTAAACAGCGTTGAAAAGAGATGTTTGAGGAGGACTGCAGAGCAAATCCCATTTTGCACTGCCGTGCCAAAGAAAGGTGACGTCTGTCCACCTGTGTGAGGATAGCATGGATGTCATGAGTGTGTCATGGTGTATACACAACCAATAAATGATCTAGGACAATGTCTGAGCTTTTCTCAAGCAACGCTTGTACTGAGAGGACAACACGCACACAGGAGGGGGTCCCCCTGGCTACAGCATCTAACCGTGAGCTGTAATGTGTTGTTGTGTGAGAACTGCAGTGGCGTGCCCCATCATCTCAGTCACGTAGAGCTGAAAAGGTTTCTGATAGTCAGGTAGGCCTAGGGCCGGAGCACTGACTATCTGCAACTTCAGCTGGTAAAATGCATCCATGGCCTCAGATGTGAGGCTGAATGGTTTTGAGGAGAGGCTATCGTACAGAGGTTGCATGGTCAGAGATGCAGATCTGATCCATGGCCTACAGTAGGATACCAGTCCCAAAAAGGTACGTAACCGAGCATGAGAGGCTGGCACCTGCATCTCTCTCACCACCTTGGTCCTCTCATCTGACAGGTGCTTGGTACCTTGGCCGAGACAGTGTCCTAGAAATACCACTTTTTGTTTGCAAAATTGCAACTTATCCTTGCTGGCCTTGCAGCCGTTCTGGTAGAGGAAACACAACAGGCTGATGGTCGCTGCTTCACAGGTTGGTTTGTCTGGGGCACAAAGAAGAAGGTCATCAACATATTGTAACAAAATGACATCATCATGTGGAAAATACCAAGTACTCATGATAAGTGTAAGACACCTTGTGAATTGGTTAGGACTGTTTTGCGCCCCTTGTGGTAGTACTGTCCAAGTGTACTGTTTACCCCTAAATGTAAATGCAAACAAATACTGGCAATCGGGGTGTAAAGGCACAGAAAAAAAAATATGCATTGGAAAGATCTACACAACTATACCAGGTGGTACCTGTGGGGACAGCTGACAGCAAGGTGTGTGGGTTAGGTACCACTGGGGTTTCAAGTAGTGTTACTTTATTCAATTCCCTAAGATCATGAACCATACGGTATGTGTCTGGTTCTCCCTTTTTACCCTTTTTCTTCACTGGGAAAAGAGGAGTGTTTGCTACAGAAGTGCATTCCTTTAATGCCTCTGCCTTTACTAATTCCACTATGGTTACCGCTATGGCATCTTCTTGGGCATGGGTCAGAGGATATTGTTTAATCCTGGGTGGCTGAGCACCAGGTTTCAGGGTTACCATAACAGGGGGGTACATCCAATTTACCTAAGTCTGTTTTCCCAGTTGCCCATAATGCTGTTGGCACTTGGGATAACAGTACATTTTCTTCTTCAGTGAGGACAAAAATACAATTTGGTGTACTTAACTCGGCAGATAACAAACACAAAATCTCATGGTTAGTATGTGTGACTTTTACATATGCTTCTCCTGATGGATGCAACATGATATTACAACCTAATACTCCCATCACATCTGTACCAAGGATGTTATCTGATGTGTCGGAGACTAAATACCTAGTGAGTATCCTGCAACCCTGAAATGAGGTTTCTACAGGATCAGTTTGATCTAAAGCATCCACCGTTTTAGTGAGAAGTCTTCCATAATAAGCTTCCACTGATTCACCTTTCTCTCTTTTAACAGATACCTTACTTCAGATGATAACAGGCAAGACAATAAATTCACATAACATAGTACAAGACATAATTTCATATGTTTGAGTATGTTCTTGAATATTTTACACATATATATTGTCATTGTACCTTACGTTCCATTTAACCTTAGGCTAACACTTTTATCAAAATATTTTCCCTTTGGGCATAAATAGTCATCATACACAGGCTGCGGACCCCGGAGGCCCAAAGCCAAGTTTCACTTTGTAATAATTGACATGTAACATTACTGGGTAACAGCATCATGTTCAGCTTGTGATTTTCTGCGTGCGCATCACATCAGATACAACGTCCTTGGAGCTACTTGGCAGTCAATTAATGTTTTGGTTATTCCCTGCAGAACATCTGCAGAGCGCTACAACGGAATACAGGAATACAATTCAAGCAGATAGCAGTTAATACTGACACCAAAATTACATATTACTATTTTTGTACAATTTTCAAATATTTCCCAAATCCCACAGACTTTAGAATTTTCTTCACTGGATTCCAACCAAAAGTTGAACCCCTGTGGAACATCACAATATCCTAGTTTCTTCTTTTTAGGGGACATTTCCTGAAAGCGGATTTAATTTTACAAAAAGCATAAAAGTTGAATCCTGGCATTGATATAAACAGAATTAATATTACAAATACAGGTTGACATATATATATATATATATATATATATATATATATATAAATACATAATCCAATAAACATCATACCGATGGTGTATAGTTTTTCTCTTTGTACTATATCAGATTCTCTGTTAAAGTAAGTAATATTTCATACAGAACTGGGAGATAAGATGGGTTATATTAAACAATAATACTGAGAAGGGGGATGTCTCCCTTCAAGCCTGATTCTCGGAGTGAGGTGGGGGTGATTCATTATTTCCTGAACTATCATCCCCTTTGACCTTCCTTTTTGGAGCTCTCCCCTGCCTTTTCCTATTCTATTGCTTCCTTCTATTAGGGCATAAATGCCTCTTTGCAACTTTTTGTCCTGAATCAATCCCGCATGATCTAATCTCCACTGATCCCAAAACTTACTGTCTACTAACCCAGTCTGGTGTATTCCTGCTCTTTTTAGGATTGTTTTTACCTGTGCGGCTACTTCTTTCCCTTCCCCTATTTCTATTAGTTCACATGGGGTGTACCATATCTTAGAGGGTCCCATCCCCATCTTGGCTGGTAGCTAATCAGCCGATGAGTCTCTCACTCCTCTAGGGCAACCTTTGAGACAATAGAGGGTCACTTATGACTACTTAGTGAGAACTCCCAGACAGACTCTTCTGTCTTCTATGAACTACTTGTGTAAGTTCAGGAGTAGTGCTCAGGGCAATGCCTCAATTGGCTTCCACAGGCTCAACTTTCTGCATGTGTCCCCTTACCAAAACACTCCCAAATCACTACACGCACTTCTTCGCGCGGATTCTACTAAGTCCTTCGTGCTACTACTCAGGTCCCATTCGACCTTGACCGTCCAGGCACGGCTGGAGGCTAGTGTTCCAAAACAAGGACTTTTCAATCACTCAGTGCTTCTCAGTTCCGAACCTTGTCCGCAACGCTAGACTCTAGGGGTTAAGAATAGAGAACTTTTCCCCATTCTTTGCAGCCTTATATCTTATAACACAGGTAACATGCAAACATCAGTAGACAGGTAAACAGGTAAGACAAAAAGCAAAGAAAACAATTTCCATATCATTTACAGGTGACATGTCCCTTTTAGGTTCTTCCGTACTATTTAATTGGCATCGAGATGTCATATAAACATGCAGCAGCTTACCTCACTCATCGATACAGAGAATAGACACACAGGAACCTCAGATATACTAATTGGCAAGATCAAAGGCTTACCTCACAGTACTGTTTTTATCTATCTGAGGTCCTCTGGTCCCGTCCTCAAGTCGATCGGTGAGTGGGTCGGCACTCTATCGGCTGCACATCAGACGATCTCAAGGCCCCACGTCGTTGGGCGTCAATTTCTGTCGGGGGTTAATCTCCCCCGGGATGAATGTCACCGTAAGCCTAATCAAATAGATAACCAGTTTCGAGCGCTCGGGAAACAAGACGTACACAGGTATCGTGTATGAACCGTTTCTACTTTATTGCGTAGTTCAATACAGTTTTAAAGGTAAACTCAGTTACATAACAGTCATGTGATCAATATACATATATGGTCTTTCCAGTTCCGTTACCAGACAAATTTGTTCAGTTACCCATCACCCCAGATGTTTTCCTTTTCACCTTATCTGAATGTCCTCCTTATCTTCCCAAGAATACCAGTTCTGCTGAGATCAGCAGAACTGTTGATATCTTCCCCAGACTCCAAGTCTGTCCTTATCTATCAACTATGCAGTCTTGTTTGCAGAACATTCCACCCTCTTGTGCTTTCTGTATACTGTGACATAGAATATAGTGCAAGTTATGTTTTAACCCCACCCCAACCAAAAAAAAAAAAAAAAACAAAAAAAAAAAAAAAAAAAAAAAAAAAAAAAAAAAAAAAAAAAAAAAAAAATTTTTTTTTTTTTTTTTTTTTTTTTTTTTTTTTTTTTTTTTTTTTTTATTTTAAAAAAAAAAAATTTTTTTTTCACTCCCTCTTTTTTTTCTCCACAAATATATTTTTTTCCTAAAATTTTTGGACCGCCGGAGGCGCGGGGTGTAAGGGGCCACCCCAATTTTTTTCCCCCCCCCCTCTTTTTTTTCGGTACATTTGCTCGCACCCAAAGGGGAGGGTAGGCCGCGGGGCCCCCCCGAGAATCATTTAACTGGGGGCGGTCAGCAGTTCAGGTTAAGGAACTGAGTGGAATCCCTGGTAGATAAATGCGTGACTATGGACGCCCCCTAAATGGTAAGGCCATGACAGAGTGTGCAGGGGCCACCTGCATGTCCCCTAAATGACTAGTTATGGAGAAGGAAGGGAAGCTTTCAATTCGAGATATTGAAAAGGTCTTCAGGAAGGCAGGATGTGACGAAGACAGTGACCCTTGATTTAGCAAAGGAGGGGTTTCAGAAAAGTAATGAGCATTGGATTAGAGCAAATGGATTTGAGGCACATGTAAGTGCTTGGGTAAGAGTTGCAAGAGAGATTCTTAGTGAAGGGGAAGCAGATGAGGATGAGTTTCAAAGGACCCACGCCATAGCTCAGTCAAAGTTGCAACAACCCTCATCCTCAGCTGGTTCCCCTCATTCAGAACATAACATAAAACTGCAGCAACAAGAGATGTGTGAGATGGGTCTGTCAGGGGGAAATGCTATGAGACCAGTAGAAACTCTGTATCCACAGTTACCTCGACATAGTTGTAAATGCCAGTATTGTGGTGAATGTATTCCATCAGGGTATGAGAAATGTCCATTTTGTCTTAACTGGAAAGGTCCAGACTGCAGCACTTATTCAGCTAAAATAGATTCCCCTTTGGGTAAGAGCACAAGTCAAAATACCTGGATTTGTGGTCATGGAAATCGAATTCCTCACACAGTGAGACAATGTAACTGTACTCCAGAAAGGTCTGCATCCTCAGCCTCTACCCAACTGATGAAAGGGAGTGCAGGGGAATCATACTATGATCAGGTGATGCAAGAGCGTCTCGACAAAGGATTTGAAAGACATAGTGCCAAGGATCAGTGGATCCTTAGAATAGCTTTCTTAAATGGCCTTGATGAGACATATAGGGCAGATTTTATATCCCAAGAGACCAGATACATGACATCAGAAAAGAAAAAAGTTGTCCAAAATGCAGTTCCACCTAGTACACTGAAGCAGCTCAGAGCATTTATGGGTCTTGTTGGACACTGTCGAGAGTGGATACCTAATGCAACCATTATACAACATGCTGGGGGGAGGAAGTAAAAATGGGAAGGTGACCCTGACTGAACTCCAGCTACAGTGCTTTTCTCAACTAAAACAAGATATTGTGACAGACCCTGCCTTGGCATTACCAGTCTACGACAAACCATTTAACTTGTTCTGTCATGAAGTAGACATGCCCATGGGGTACTGACACAAAAACATGGGAGTAGACAGAGACTTTTGGGATATTATTCCTTCTCCCTGGACTCAGTTATCCGGGGATCTCCTTCGTGTATCAGAGCAGTAGCGGCGGCTGCCCTACTGAAGGAAAAGTCCTCAGACATAGTGATAGGACAACAACTTACCATTCGAGGACCTCACTCTATGACAGAGATTCTAAATCAAGCCAAGACTAAGCATTTGTCAGCCATGAGGCTGACTACATACAGTATGAGGTATCTTTACTCAACCCCTCTAACATTGAGAGCACAGATCTGAACACAGCTACATTAGTTCCACTGGATTCAAAAGGGGTGGGGAAAGATTGAGGAACAGACAGACAGTGACAATGATGTGCAGTATATAGGCAAAAATACACGTAGTGACATTTTTGATCATGATTGTATGGAATTCATGAAATTGGAAATGAAAGAACTAGACAATGTTACTGATGTTCCTATTAGTAATTCAGACTTTGAGCTTTTCATAGATGGTTCTAGATACTATCATGAGGGCAGTCCAAGGACAGGATATGCAATAACCACCTTGGAAGAAGCTATTATACAAGAAACACTTCCGTCCACCTGTTCAGCACAGGAGGCAGAACTGATGGCCCTCGCTGCAGCGTGTACAATGGCTTAAGGGAAGATTGCAAACATTTATACTGATTCATAGTAACATAGTTACATAGTAGATGAGGTTGGATGAAGACACCAGTCCATCAAGTCCAACCTATAACCCTACAGTACCTTACAGTGTTTATCCAGAGGAAGGCAAAAAAAAACCCCATGAGGCTTATGCCAATCGCCCCATTTCGGGGGAAAGATTCTTTCCCAACTCCAATCTGGAAATCAGTATAAAACCCTGGATCAACTTGTCCTTAACAGAACCTAGAACCCATAACCCGTAATATTGTTCTATTCGAGAAAGACATCCAAGCCCTTTGAAGTTGCTTTTGGAGTGGCCCATAATTTGGGCCAATTTGGAAAAGACGAGACTTCATTGGAGCAGCAGGTAAGCCAATAAAGCATGCAGAATTGATTAGAAGCTTCTTTACCACACTGCAGCTGCCAACAAAGGTAGCAGTGATAAAGGTGCAGGCCCATACCAGAGAAAAAACTCCTGAAGCCCTTGGCAATGCCAGGGAGGATAAGGCTGCAAAACAGGCTGCCCTCAAAGAGTGCTAATCCCTATATGTCGCAACATGGGGTGCCTACCCTGACTGATGTATCTCTACTGAGCACAATGCAGAACCAAATCACCAAAGAGGAGCAAAGAGAGTGGGAAAAAAGGGGAGCAGCGAGAGTGAATGAGGTATGGTGTGTGGGTGAAAGGCATTGTCTTCCCCGAGCATTATATCCCATGGTGACCCAACTAGCACATGGACCAACACACTCCTCTATGGCAAGTGAGGTTCAATGTGGATAAATGTAAAGTTATGCAACTGAGTAAAAATAATCCACATGCGACATATGTCCTAGGGGGAGTGACGCTGGATGGATAAGGACCTGGGTGTACTTGTAGATCATAGATCATATAGCAGCGCAATGTCAGTCAGCTGCTTCTAAGGCCCGCAGGATATTGTTGTGTATTAAAAGGGACATGGACTCACTGGACAGGGATGTAATATTACCACTTTATAAATTATTGGTGCAACCCCATCTGGATTATACAGCTCAGTTCTGCTCACTGGTTCATAGAAAGGATGTCCTAGAGTCCAAAAAGGTTCAATGGAGGACTACAAAACTGATAAGGGCCTAGAGGACCTCAGTTATAAGGAGAGACTAAAGGAGCTAAATCTGGAGAGGAGGTGTTTAAGAGGAGATATGAGAAACCTGTATAAATATATAAATGGGCCATACAAGAAATATGGGGAAAAGCTGTTCCATGTAAAATCCCCTCAAAAGACAAGGGGGCGCTCTCTCTGTCTGGAGAAAAGAAGGTTTAATCTCAAGAGCCGGCAAGGCTTCTTCACTGTAAGGACTGTGAATCTGTGGAATAGCCAACCCAGGAGTCACAGTCACAGTGACAGCTTTAAAAAAAAAGCCAAAAGAAAAATAACACCAATACATAGAATTTTTGTTTCTCTCATCCCTTCCCTTCCTCCATGTCCTTTTCCCACACCTTGGTTGAACTTGATGGACAGATGTCTTTTTTCAACCATACTATGTAACTATACAGAAATAAGGTCGACAGGAGTCTAAAGTTTAATCTATTGATCTCCGTTGGCCTCCTTCAAGTAAATGGATCCATTGAGGGACATTCCTAAATATTGTTTTCAGGTATTCAATTGTATTTGATATGAACAGTCCCGTATAGAGGTTTCACTGTATATCTTGATATAGATTATTTCTAACAGTTCTTAGAAGGCTTAGAAAGCAATTTTATTAGATTTTAGGATCCACCCACCATTGGAATACACCGACAGATCAGATCAAGGCAGATAACTGAAAAAGCAAAAAAGTCCATGGATATATTAGGTGAATTGATTCCCCTGTCTCTCCGCTTGGTTAGTGTGTGTTGACCATAGGGTGCTATTACACATGTGGTAACTCTTGTGATTTATCAAGAATTTTTGGACTGCACATATAGTTGCCATTATTTTAATTTACGAGTCCAGGAGGTTTCACTGCAGATAGCGGTAAATTGAAAGCTTTAGCCACGCCTGCTAAAGCTCTCATACCAGCACTAAAACATCTAAACATCGACATAAAACAAGAACTCTTGCCTGACAGTCCAATAGCGACAGCTGTAACGTAGAACATGATAATATGTTAGACTTATGGAGGTGACACCTAGTGTCTAGACTATATGTATGAAAATACAAAGTGAAAAAAAAAATCCTATATGACTGTGGGTCCACATATAACCTGTACTATAGAACAAAAAAGGTGAATTAAAACCCATGAAACAAATGTGAGAAACATCAATACTCACAGAGGAAGACGATCACTGGGGACAATGACCATCGACCATATGTTATAGGAACCATCTTCTGAAGGTGAAGTCGGTGCAAAGTAATACTGGGAAAAATTTGTCAAGGCAGAAGGACTCTATCTAAGACATTTAATAGAGATGATTGAAGAGTTATCACCTGCAGGAAGTCTAAAGGTTTCTGTGGTCAGTGTTTCTGAAACTCAGGTGGGATTCTGACATAGCGTGTCACCTAGACCTAAAATTGGATACCTGACCAAAAGTTCATTTCTAACCTTGAGCCGCAGACATTACAGCCGGAGCCTGCAGGTCCGTGGGAACAAAGTTAGGTGAGCATTATTTTATTTTTTATTTTTTTTAATGTAACATTGGTGGTTGAGGGGGCAGGGGATATTAAATTATGGGCGGAGGCATTGGTGGTCCCACTTTCAAAAAGTTTTCACAGGGCCCCCAATGCATTAAAACGGCCCTAGAGGGCCTTACCCGCAAGAGTAGAAACTGTTCAGGTGGAGAGATGAATCTTCAGGGTCCTCTTGAAGGATGTGGGGGACAGTCTTAGACATTGTGGTAGTGAGTTCCAGAGTATTGGGGATGCACGGGAGAAGTCTTGGTGGTGGTTGTGTGAATTGTGGATAGTTGCAAATTTTGCTGCTGTATTACAGTAGAAAATGGATTAACTGCTTTGGATTATGCAGTGATGAATAACACGTCTGTTCCCTAGCTTGACTGTGGCTAAAATGCCTCTTCTTCCTGTTCACAGCATATTTTAATCTGTAAATCCACCGACACTGATTAATGGCTGAGCGGCTGTCCGGTGATGCCAGGACGTCACACACACTGTGCAATGCAAGTTGTAGCGGCCATTTTAGTTTGCCCAAGACGAATTGCAAAAAAAAACCCAATATGGAACATTCCAGTTGAACTCGGCTTATAACAAATTGGTTCTCCCACCGCTTGTGGCATAGTGAAGGTTTACATTGAGTGGGTGGCAGTTTTTAAATAATGTTTTTATATCATTGTGAAGAATATCGTCTCGCCAAGCCTCTTGGCGTACCTGCGATCAACCTTCTTTCTTAACCTCCCACTCACACACCGTGAGTAGACCGGGTCATAGGATAGAATGAAACGAGCGGTATAAATTTTATGTATTTAATAACCCAAGTGGGTCGGTACTAATTAATAGCATATACAGAAATATACAATATTAATACGATCAAGCATAAACATACAAGCAAAAGTGCGATGATACAATACATAAAATAAAAAAGGAAATAAAAGATAGGATAATACCAGACCTCAGGAAGATTCCTGATCACAGCTATCTCTTAGCTGTATCTCTTCCAGCTTCCACACAAAGACCAAACAAAAAACTCACCCACCTCAGTGTCAGACCCTCTTCAGCCCCACCCTTCACCTCCCCCCTAGCCAGCCCTCTCCTCACGAAAAGAGGAATCTATGCCGGTTAGAAGGAAAGATGGGTGCCTGGGTTAGTTGCAGGCCATTAGCCCACCCTCCCCCCTTTGGACATCTGGAAAGGCCCTCTCTCCATGGTATGCACATAAAACCACTGGAGCGAATTGACCACCAATGTAAACACAGCTCTACACTCCTACATATATATGACTGATACGAATGAGGAATGATACATGTCCAAGACAGATACATAAATTGAGGGTCTCATCATCACAATCATAATCATAAAAGACCACAAGGGATTTTTTTTTTTTTTTAAATCGTCTACAAAATAAGAAAAATGTTTGCCTATTGTTACCTTCATAGACCTGAAACTTTTTGTTTTTTTTCACCCTGCGTGGTGTAGAACAGTAGACGTGCGCAATCTTTCCTGTGGCTCAGGCAGGGTCTTGGCTATCAGATCCATATAGCTTTTTTTCCTCAGATTCATATCTGGCACACTCTCTGTAACCTAAGCTGAGCAGGGATAATTCCCATCTCCTGACTGCTGGAATCATGCAGGATTGAACTAGCTGGACTGTCTCCAGGATAGCTCAGATTCTGGCTCAGTCACCCCTTACATTCTCCACTTCCTCTACACCAGAAGACTCCCAGTTCCCTCCTCCTACCAGAACTCTATGTAGGAAGTACCAACTCTGAACCCCATACCCCAGTGGTTCTGCCCAGTAAAGGTATTATTACACATTATATATATACAGTAATGCAAACAGGTTATAAAAAATGACAAATGAAAGAGAAACTCTTGTGTAGTGTTCCCAATGGGACAGTACATTTGGAACAACCTCCTTGTCGAGATCCTTCAAAAACTGTGTACAAGTTTACTTAAAGAGGACCTTTCATGTCCTGAATTCAGCGCACTGTCGGCATTCCTGTTATGTGCCCCGGGGCTGGAAATATCGGTGCCATTAGTTTTCTGCCCATTGTCAGAAGGGCATTCCTGACGGTCTATCTGGGCTGTGAGGAACGCCCCCTGACTGTACTCATCCATAGTCCTGTACTGTTAGAAGGGGCGTTCCTTACCGCCCAGCGATGATGCTCACATCCCAACTAGACGGTCAGGAATGACCTCCTGACGATGGGTAGAGATCGGCGCCAAAACTAACGGCACCGATATCTCCAGCCCTGGGGCACATAACAGGAAAGCAGACAGTGCCAGCTTTCTAGCGGTATATAAAACTGCAGGTGCCTGAGGACATGAAAGCTCCTCTTTAAGAAGAATTGATGCTGTTTTAAAGGCAAAGGGTGGTCATGTCAAATATTCATTTGATTTAGATTTCTCTTTTATTCATTCACTTCATTGTGCAAATTTACACAAATAAACTATTACCACTTCTATTTTTGAAACCATTCTTACTTTGCAGCATTTATTCCACACCTGATGAAAACTTTTGCACAGCTCTATATGTATTGAAATAAAGTCCGTTCGTGACCACAATAAAAAGATCTATTGGTAGTCACTAACAGGTTAACTGTAGTTTTTACAATTGTCCAGATATTTTTCGAAATGTAGATTACAAGGTAATTTGATATTTTTAACTCTATTTGAGACCCAACGTTGGGGAAACACAGCTTTTTTTTTGTTGCAGATTTCCCTGTGTTTTTTTTTTTTTTTTTTGAGCTTTGGCTTTGGCTCAAAAAACCGCAGCAAAATCTACAACAAAAAAAAAGCTGCGTTTCCGCAACGTGGGGCTTCAACCTAAAACGGCTGTTTTCCATTTTCACTTTTTTGTTCTTTACTTCCTGCCATACAAAACGAATAACTTTTTTATTCTTAGTTTTTATTTTTGTTGCAGTTGACGTCTCTTACTAACTATAAAAGAAGTGTAACTTGTGTAATGTATTAAGCAGGGAAACACGCACTTTTTCACTTTTTTGTTTAGAGCTGTGTCCCTATCATTTAAAGCTGGTTAATATTTTTGAGTAAACTTTACTACACAATTTTGGTGATCTTGTAAACGTATTATTAAGGTGTTGTATCGATATAGAGTTTACTGGCTGATCATGTTTGTGGTATTTTTTTACTTCCTGTCTCAATATGAGTAGACTAAAAAAAAATCAAACCCACAATTTTAAGATAAAGAATAATAACCATATGTGGCCTTTTCGATACACATCACAGCTCAGAATGACCAGGGTGATCTTCATCATGTGTAAGTATTATTATTTTTATCACCATATTTTGTTTTCCATATTTAATTTATTTATGTTGAATTTTTTAACTAATTAAATAAGAATTCACTTAAAAATGAAGGAAAGTGAAGATAAATTACAGTATTATAAAGAGTGGGAAAATATAAATTTTTTTCATGTCAGAATATTTTATTAGTATCGGCCTGTGAGAAGAAATGTTCTGTTGATTTCATTGGGAATTACCAAGTTAGGCGTTGTAGAAACGCAGCATTTTTTGTTTCAGATTTTGGTTTTTCGAGCCAAAGTCAGGAGTGGCTACAAGTGGAATGGAAAATATAAAGGAAGCTCTTAAATTTTTCCCTTCTGTTTAATCCACTCTAGCAGCAGATCTGCAATAAAAAACGCAGTGTTTTGGCAACGTGTGGCCTTAGCCTGAATCTGACTGAAGCCAATGATCTATGATGTTCTGACTACAATACTGCATTTATTTCCCTTCTGATCACTGGAGGTCTTGGCTTCTGAATCCCCCACCAATAATATAATTTGCCATGTCTCCTCATATCCCTTCAGAGTCTTCTGCTGTGCTCATTTAACACTTCTGCTAATACATTTTATATTTGCTTTCTGTTAAGTACTGATCCCCTAATATTAACCCCTTCATATCACAGCCAATTTTCATTTTTGCATTTCCATTTTTCCCTCCCCCCATTCAAAGAGCCATAACTTTTTCATTTTTCAGTTCACAGAGTCATATAATCACTTTTTGTTTGCGAAACAACAAGTTTTTTGGCAAACTCCAGCCTGGCTTTTTTATGTCTCTGGGTCAGAAGTGGGGTCTTCCTGGGTATCCTACCATAGAGTCCCTTTTCATTCAGACGCCGACGGATAGTACGGGTTGACACTGTTGTACCCTCGGACTGCAGGGCAGCTAGAACTTGTTTGGATGTTAGTCGAGGTTCTTTAGCCACCATCCGCACAATCTTTCGTTGAAATCTCTCGTCAATTTTTCTTTTCCGTCCACATCTAGGGAGGTTAGCCACAGTGCCATGGGCTTTAAACTTCTTGATGACACTGCGCACGGTAGACACAGGAACATTCAGGTCTTTGGAAATGGACTTGTAGCCTTGAGATTGCTCATGCTTCCTCACAATTTTGCTTCTCAAGTCCTCAGACAGTTCTTTGGTCTTCTTTCTTTTCTCCATGCTCAATGTGGTACACACAAGGACACAGGACAGAGGTTGAGTCAACTTTAATCCATTTCAACTGGCTGCAAGTGTGATTTAGTTATTGCCACCACCTGTTATGTGCCACAGGTAAGTAACAGGTGCTGTTAATTACACAAATTAGAGAAGCATCACATGATTTTTCAAAGGGTGCCAATACTTTTGTCCACCCCCTTTTTATGTTTGGTGTGGAATTATATCCAATTTGGCTTTTTGACAATTCTTTTTGTGGTTTTCCATTGAAGACAAATTAAATGAAGATATTATTACCAAAGCATTTGTGATTGCAATCATTTTCTGGAATAAATTGAGTATTATCTGACAGAATTGCAGGGGTGCCAATACTTTTGGCCAGCACTGTATACAGAAAATATATCAGAGACTAATATAGCACTATAGTATGTGTATGTGTCAGTATGAGGCTTCATTATACCGTATACAGAAAATATATCAGAGACTAATATAGCGCTATAGTATGTGTCAGTATGTTGCTTCATTATACTGTATACAGATAATATATCAGAAACTAATATAGCGCTATAGTATGTGTCAGTATGTGGCTTCATTATACCGTATACAGGTAATATATCAGAGACTAATATAGCGCTATAGTATGTGTCAGTATGTGGCTTCATTATACTGTATACAGATAATATATCAGAGACTAATATAGCGCTATAGTATGTGTCAGTATGTGGCTTCATTATACCGTATACAGATAATATATCAGAGACTAATATAGCGCTATAGTACGTGTCAGTATGTGGCTTCATTATACCGTATACAGAGACTAATATAGCGCTATAGTATGTGTCAGTATGTGGCTTCATTATACTGTATACAGATAATATATCAGAGACTAATATAGCGCTATAGTATGTCAGGATGTGGCTTCATTATACTGTATACAGATAATATATTAAAGACTAATATAGCACTATAGTATGTGGCTTCATTATACCGTATACAGAGACTAATATAGCACTATAGTATGTGTCAGTATGTGGCTCTATTATACCATATACAGATAAAATGTCAGAGACTAATATAGCGCTATAGTATGTGTCAGTATGTGGCTTCATTATACTGTATACAGATAATATATCAGAGACTAATATAGCGCTATAGTATGTGTCAGTATGTGTCTTCATTATACCGTATACAGATAATATATCAGAGACTAATATAGCGCTATAGTATGTGTCAGTATGTGGCTTCATTATACCGTATACAGAAAATATATCAGAGACTGATATAGCGCTATAGTATGTGTCAGTATGTGGCTTCATTATACCGTATACAGATATATCAGAGACTAATATAGCGCTATAGTATGTGTCAGTATGTGGCTTCATTATACTGTATACAGATAATATATCAGAGACTAATATAGCGCTATAGTATGTGTCAGTATGTGTCTTCATTATACCGTATACAGATAATATATCAGAGACTAATATAGCGCTATAGTATGTGTCAGTATGTGGCTTCATTATACCGTATACAGAAAATATATCAGAGACTGATATAGCGCTATAGTATGTGTCAGTATGTGGCTTCATTATACCGTATACAGATATATCAGAGACTAATATAGCGCTATAGTATGTGTCAGTATGTGGCTTCATTATACTGTATACAGATAATATATCAGAGACTAATATAGCGCTATAGTATGTGTCAGTATGTGTCTTCATTATACCGTATACAGATAATATATCAGAGACTAATATAGCGCTATAGTATGTGTCAGTATGTGGCTTCATTATACCGTATACAGAAAATATATCAGAGACTGATATAGCGCTATAGTACGTGTCAGTATGTGGCTTCATTATACCGTATACAGAAAATATATTAAAGACTAATATAGCACTATAGTATGTGTCAGTATGTGGCTTCATTATAATAATAATAATAATAATAATAATAATAATAATAATAATAATAGTCCTTTAATAATAATAATAATAATAATAGTCCTTTAATAGTCCCACAGTGGGGAAATTCAGTGTGTTACAGCAGCAAAGATAAGATAAGATAAGCAGATACAAATACAAATACAACATGTACAGGAATGTTCCAAGGTGAGAGGCATTACATTAATAGCAGACAGACAGATAGGATGTAGCAGAGGGGGGGGGGGAGGATATAACAGGCAGAGAGATATTTCAGTTCTCTGTGTGTAATGATCTCCGCTTAGGTTGGTGTTGGTTGTACAGCCTAACCGCGGTGGGGAGGAAAGACTTCCGATAGCGCTCCTTCTCACACCTAGGGTGGAGCAGTCGGTCACTGACAGTACTGCTCAGCGCGATCACAGTCTCATGCATGGGATGGGGAGTTATTCTCCCGCATGGAGCTCACCACGGACAGTATCCTTCTGTCACCCACCACCTGCACTGGGTCCAGTGGGCTCCCCAGGACAGAGCTGGCCTTTCTAATCATCTTGTCAAGTTTATTTCTGTCCCTGGTTGATATACTGCTCCCCCAACAGGCCACTCCAAAGAAGATGGCTGATGCCACTACCGAGTTGAAGAAAGTCCTAAGAAGTGCCCCCCGGATTCCAAAGGCTCTCAGTTTCCTAAGCAGGTAGAGCCTGCTGTGGCCCTTCCTGTACAGGGCCTCCATATGATCTGCCCAGTCCAGCTTATTATTAAGGAGCAAACCCAGGTACTTATAGGTGTTCACAATCTCGATGCCCGTCCCCAGGATGTCCACTGGTTTTGGAGGGCATCTGCCTTTACGGAAGTCCACCACCATCTCCTTGGTCTTCCCCGCGTTAATCTTCAGGTGGTTCCGGTGGCACCAGTCCACAAAATCCTGGTTCAGTTCTCTGTACTCCCTGTCATCATCATCTGTGATGAGACCCACTATTGCAGAGTCGTCAGAATACTTCTGTAGGTAGCAGCTGGATGAGTATACCGTATACAGAGACTAATATAGCGCTATAGTATGTGTCAGTATGTGGCTCTATTATACCGTATACAGATAAAATCTCAGAGACTAATATAGCGCTATAGTATGTGTCAGTATGTGGCTTCATTATACTGTGTACAGATAATATATCAGAGACAAATATAGCCCTATAGTATGTGTCAGTATGTGGCTTCATTATACCGTATACAGATAATATATCAGAGACTAATATAGCGCTATAGTATGTGTCAGTATGTGGCTTTATCTGGTGGTTTGTTTGTTCTCTGGCCTATTTCTATTTTCTCCTTCACAAACCACTGAATGGAAATATCTACACACACAGAGAATCATCATAGATGTGACTCTTTTAATACTTGTGGAAAACTATACTTACAGTACATACCTATAAACACAACCAGATAGTGAAATACTATTTAGTTTTATTTAATCTGTTTTTATTTTCTGATTGTAGATTTTTTTTTTTATTCTATTTTTTGCATGTAGTTATGGGGGCGGCCATCTTGCCTGACCATTTTCTCTGTTCTGTTAAAAGCATTTAGTGATATGCTTTACAGCATAGTCATGGCCATAGAGAGCAATAGACTGGAGCTGACTCATTGACGTCTATGGTAGAGTTTTCTAGACATGCTCTGTGGAACGGAGGAGTATTGGATGTAATGATTGCTCAATGGTGTTATCTATAGAGGTGTTATCTTCCGTTCTAATCATGTCTGTACTGTAAATGAGGTGACTGCTCTAAAGAAAGTTACTAGGGCCTATGTCTAATGGTTCAGCACCCGTTGATGATTTTAGGGCACTGTCATTTTCACAGACTTTCACAAATGAATAATACAGGTGATTATACGACACTTTGTAAAATATGTAACAGAGAGAAATACCTTTTAGCCCTTATGAGACTGTTTCCCTGCTATTCTTCCCTCTGCTAAAACAACTTTCACTGTGAACATGTCTGCTCTATCCATCTTGAGATAAAGATCACATGACTCAGATGACTCATGTCTATAGAAGACTCTGGGGTGGGTAGTCAGCTGAAAAAGAGGAGAGCTCCAGGCTTAGACTGATGCTAGAAATAAATAGATGACTTCTATCACAACCAACGGACTTTACTCATACCAGTACAGATCAATACTTCTCTATATATGTCCTGCATGATGCTGGAGCTGTTTATGAATGAGAGAGAGTTATAGAGCAGTTTCTCCTGTCCTCACTGTGTGTAGCCAGCTCAAAGAGGAAAGCAAACTACAGATACAGCATGCAGAGGGAGAAATTGATAAAAACTGCAAAACATAAGTCATAAAATGACCATAAATAGTCTGATGTTCCAGAGGAACACGGGGTTGAGAAGTGTTTGCACTTGTGTGTCATTGCCTTGTGTGAGTTTGCAGTTTAAGTCATGTTTACAAACTGTTGCTGAATGAGCACTGTTATAACTTTACCTGGAAGAGTGAAGAAATCAGGCGATACCTTTTAGAGGCTAACTGTGTATATTTGATAAGTTTTGATAAGTAAGCTTTCAAGAGTCTAGCTCTCTTCTTCAGACATGGTGTTGTACAAGAACTGAAAATTCACAGATTATTTATACTCTATACACATGATCTTCAAAGGATTTTAGATTCCTACTTTCAATGGCTAACATGGTACAACATTATACTACTATAACTTTACTTGGACTGCACCATTTAGGCTGATTCAGAGTAGTTGGTACCTTAACATAGGCCTTTATAGTAAGGAGGAGACAGTGGTGGTCTTGTCTCTCTTGGATAGTGGAAGTGAAAGCTGGAGCAACCTATTTAAACTGACCCCAGCTTCTCAGGGAACTAAATGTAGTAAAATACATAAATAACATAATTTTTCTTGTTTCCTTTTACAGTCATGTTTACAAGAATAACAGGTGAGTAAAAACACAAGTTGTACAGTGCTGCGGAATATGTTGGCGCTATATAAATAAAATGTATTATTATTATTACATGAACTGTGTCTGGATCTGGTTTAATACAGGAAGTAAACATCCTCAAAGCTACATTAAAAAGGAAGTCTAAATATGCTTGAATTTTGTGAAAACTAATAAAATTATAAGCAATAGTTGTCTGATCACTTGGGATGAGGAGTTTTCAACAGATGACAATTATGGAAATAAAATATGTATGATCTTGGTGCCATATAAATCCTGAGAATCTCATCTTTCATATGACACCAAGTTTGCTGGACACTACACAACTTTTAGGAACTGTCATTGATGTTAGAGGGGGCAATACACGGTATTAAGAACTGGGGTATATGAACTTTTGAACAGGGTCATTTTGATGTTTTTGGTTGTCATTATGATTTAAAAAGAGAAAACACAGAAGTTTGACAATAAATGGCTTCAACCAACCACTAACCATGAGTGGAGAAAAAGTTTTCGTGTTATTCATATTCTCGGAAAAAAAGGACAAAAAACAAAAAAATCTGCCGGGGTATGTCAACTTTTTAGCACAACTGTATGTAAGTTTTACAATGCCCCAGATGTAACTGTTTGTTAATTCTGGAAACAATGCAGGTAGAACTGCCATCTTGGTGCCATATGAAAACTGAGAATCTCATCTTTTATATAAGACTAGATCCAAATTCTATGTAGGTATGTTCTAAATTTTATAATGCTCGAGATACAACCGTTTGAAGTGACCCTCCTACCTCAGCTTCCCTGCATTATACAAGAGCCTGCACAGATCTTTGCTGGCAATAGAGAAACAGGGATTGAGGCAGCGATTCACAAGGGAAAAACACTGTTTGATTCAGGTGACCCTAAGTTATATTCAGGGCTGGGTTGATATGATGGGTTCTAGTGACAGACTCCCTTTAAAGTTAGGTAAAGCTCATAAATCTAGTCTCCATCATGTAGTCCTAAAAGTCTAATTCCTCTCTAAACAATCTCACTTCTTCTATGTCCCGCTCATCCTGAAAGCTGGGATATGAGGTGCTGTTAGAATCTTACTGTGTAGATCTCTTCTAGGTATTTCTGTGCTTATCTATGACATAGAAACATTATTACAGTCACTGGTAATTTTACAGAATAGTCAATGTAGTCATGTGACCACTGTAGCCAGTCACTGTGCTTATTTATATGCAATACAGCTTAAAGTCACAGTGTATAAATAATGAATGTGAATACAAACCTATTGGTGATATTTTCAGGATCTACTGTCAGACCTGTGGTGACCTTCACTCCGCCCTGGAACAAGATCTTACATGAAGACCCTATAACAATGACCTGTGATGTGGACGGCGCTGTACAGGGAGACATCACATATACCTGGTACAGTAACAACCAATGGATCCATACAGGGAAGACTTTTACCATTCAGTCTGCCCAGTCCAGGGATGGGGGGAATTACCAGTGCAGGACCAGTGAGGAGGATATTAGTGAGAATGTGACACTCTATGTTACAGAAGGTGAGCCTTGTAATATGTTTTATGGCTGACACATATGTAATATGGGAGCGAACACAACAAAATTCATATATCTAATATTGTAATACTGCAATAGTTTTCATATGCAGCTGCCCAAAGGACAGAGTGCAGGGAGGTTCGGTATAATAGATGGTCACAGTTAGGCTCACGGCCATCTGGTACTCCTCAGGTGCTTGTACTGTGAAAATTTTCAGTTCTTGTATAACACCATGTCTGAAGAAGAGAGCTAGACTCTTGAAAGCTTACTTATAAATATACTCAGTTAGCCTCTAAAAGGTATCGTCAGATTTCTTCACTCTCTTTAACTCTAGCAGTCTCCTCAAAAAGTGTCCTTGTTTACACAACAAAAATACCTGCAATGCCTAGATTGCAGGGTGCAAGTTTGGAAAGAGATGTCCAACCTGGCCTGAGGCTTGTAGACCGGATCGTAGTGATGAGGTTCATCTAAAATTCCCTTCACAGTCTCTGTTGCACATACTTGACCCAAAAAGTGAGCAGAGCTCTACCCCATCTCCTTACATTGCTTCTAACTTGTACCGACAGGCTGGTCTAGTGTAACCAGGTCACTCCAGCATCTACTTCTACACCCTAACAGGGTAGGAAGGGAACTCACTACATCCTTCTCCAGGCTGGAATGACCAGAAATTAGGGTTGTGCCATCTGCTCAGGTTCTGTCCAGTTAAAGGTACAACAGTATTCATATACTGAATTTCCCCATGGCGGGACTATTAAAGGATTATTATTATATAGCAACAGCATGTAACATGTCCTAAAGTTAAAACACAACAATAAATAAGTGCCAACAAGTCAGTTCTTAGCTCAGTGTTCCACTATAACACTACACATATGCTATAGAAACACACAATATTGCTTGATGCAATAGTGAAATAGTGAAACAAGTAATATCATAGTTACATTTCATACAGAATCACCAGACATTAATACATCATACAGAGACTACAGCTTTGATATTTTATTCTTTAGGTCCGGTCGGCCTGCAGTCACCACCCTATATATATGAAGGAGATGACCTGGCACTGAGATGTCACAGCCGCTCCGAGGATACTAGGGAGACAATAGTGTTTTATAGGAACAATGAAATAATCCATTCATCTACCACTGACTCTGAAATCCTATATAGAGACCATCTAGATGTGACTGCTGTATACAAGTGTACAAGACAAGTCACCACTACTGGTTATAGTATACACAACGATGAGACTGACGTCACTGCTCCAGGTAAATCTTGACCGACTTCTTAATAACATTGTAAAGTTCTCTGTACAATTATTAATAAGTTGTCTCTCTGGTCAGTTCATCTCTACATATCATCATGTATATCACCTACACATAGAACACACAAATAAAATAGAAAGAATTAAGTAGGAATTGGGGGGATAGTAGGACAAGAATAGCAAGAAATTGTAAGATAAAACTTAACATTTACTAAGATCCTCTTAAAATCTCAGAGTGGCGAGTCCCCTGAATACCACTCAAAGATGTTTGTAGGCTATTGCAATCAAATAAACCACAAGAGAGAGTACAATAATAATACGGGCAAGTAACCCTTCAATCCACAATGGTGTAAATCACTATCATATGAAATGTTCACACTTGTATAATAGATTGTGCCAAATAGAATGTCAAGGAGGTTTATATGGCACACAGTTGATTAACTACCATATTGTTCTATGGTTTGTCACATCACCCCATTATATACACTTCATATGATAGTGATTTACACCATTCAGAATTGAGAGGATACTTGCCCTTATTATTATTGTACTTGTCTGGTGGTTTATTTGATTGAGAACCCACGTTGCGGAAATGCAGTTTTTTTTGTTGCAGATTTTGCTGCGGTTTTTTGAGCCAAAGCCAGGAGTGGATTGAACAGAAGGTAGAAGTATAAGAGCTTTGGTTTTTTCTTGGTCTTGTTTTATTCTTTATATTTATTGGCGGTGTACATCCCAGTAGTACTAGGAGGGATCTACTTTTTGTGGTGAAGATACATTTTTGTTATTTTTACAAATAAAATATACGCTTTCCTTACAATTTTACAAATATTTAAGGGTTCAATTTTTGGGGTTCAACACCCACCAATTATTGTTTCTTTGAAGAGATCCCAGAGTATAATAATCGGAAGCCCAAAGCAAGTGTAGAAAAATAAAGAACACTCATAGTCACTATTCCTCATCTTTCCAAGGTTCCACCACAGCCTCTGACCTTTTTTCCCAGGTATTCTCGGTGTCTGCCACTGTGATACGTCAGAGAGGCCGGAAGACACTGGGGACACCCGGGAAAAGATCAAATGCCTCAGAGAAGCCCTAGAAAGTTGAGGAAAGATTAGTATTAGTGTTTTTTTCTGCATGTTCTCTGGGCCTGTGACTATTGTACTCTAATAGCACTTACGGTTGAGATGGTATTTCAGTAGTACATATGATATGGTATTTCAGTAGTACATATGATCCTCCACCTCAGTTTGCTTGCTGATCCCAGGCCAGACTCCACTGAATACAGACCCCAGTTGAAGAGTGGCCTATGACTTCCTGTTCTACCCTGGGTTTAGAACCAGGTCAGCGTACTTTTTCTCCCTGATTCCGCAAACAGGCAGTATTTTTCACAACTGAGTAAGGAGAACCAGGCAGAGTCCAAATCAGAAAAACCTGTGGACAGTAGGTTTTTGGAATAAAGGAGACATATTTTTTAACCCATTCCCGTCATAGTACGTCAGATGTCGGGTATTTAAATATGGTGGCCTCTCAGGAGTTGAGTGGCCGCCATAGCCGCTGGGTCTCTGCTGTATTGTACAGCAGACACCTGGCGCTAATGCCCATGATCAGTGTCCGCACTGATTGTGGGCATTAAGGCCCCTGGCGCCTCGGTCAAAACTGCCATTTTTATGGGGATTGCCAGCACCCGGAGTGAAATCTGGGGCAGGCATCCCCTTGCCATGACAGCCAAGAGCCTATTGAAGGCTCCCAGACTTGTCTGGCATTAGTTTGTATGACAGGCTGCTTTTTGCTGATATTGATATTGATATTGTATGACAAATGCTGATATTTTGCAATGTATATAATGCATTGCATTAGTGATCAGAACCCTGGGGTTCAAGACCTATAGGAGGTCTAATGAATGCAATTCAAAAAAATAAAAATAAAATAAAAAATTAAAAGTTCAAATCACACTTCTTTCCCTAGAATAGATATAAAAGTTAAAAATTACTGTGAAACACATACAAATTATGTATCCCTGTGTCCGAAAATGTCCGGTCTACAAACTTCTAAAAATATTTTTCTCGTGCGGTGAACAGCTGAGGCGGGAAAAAAAAATTAAAATGCTGAGGTGCCGTTTTTTCACTGTTTTGCCTCTGATAAAAATTTGAAAAAAAGGGATTAAAGCAATAAACATTTCCCAAAATGGTATAACTAAAAAATTACACCTGGCCCCGCAAAAAAAGACACCTTTATGTATCCCTGTACATGGAAATATAAAAACATTACAGGTGTCAGAATATGGCAACTTTTAAAAAAAAGTTTTTTTTGCAAAGTTTTAGATTTTTTTTTAAGGCTTAAAATGTAAATAAAGCTATATAAATTTGGTATCCCCAGAATCATACCAAAACATAGAATACAGGTGACATGTCATTTTGACTGCAGAGGAACACCATAAAAATGAAGCCCATAAGAAAGTTGCACAACTACACTTTTTCTCCAATTCCACCTCATTTTGAATTTTTTTTCCAAATTCCCAGTACATTGTAGAGAATAATAAAAGGAACCATTATAAAGAACAATTTATACTGCAAAAATTAAGCCCTCATATGGCTTTGTGAACGGAAAAATAAAAAAGTTATGGGGTTTGGAAGGCGGGGAGTCAAAAATATTCCTCCGGCAGGAAGGGTTTAATATTGTACAACCTTTAAATCTTTTAACCTTCATTACTTTCCAAGCAACTATGATTCTCATATATTGGATACCATTAAGATCTATATTAGCCAGATGCCTTTATTACTGAATGCTTGCAGTCTCTCCCACTCTGAATTACCAGATCCACAGTAGATACATTTTGGATTGATATTATACACTTCTCATTATTGAAATTGCAATGCTAGAGAAGGAAAAGTCATGGAATTATGGAAATCTCAAGATGGATAGATATGTTAATGATATGCAAATTATAAAAAATGGAAACAAAATATACAAAACATCATGCATTATTCAGTATGGAGTTTGAACACGCAGAAATCCATTAGTTGTAAGGACAATATAATGTTTTGCAGAAGCTTCTGCCTCAGTCATGGTGATCTTCTCTCCAAACTGGAAAAAGATCTTCACAGGAGACTCCATAACAATGACCTGTTATGGAAACCATTATGGGCCATATTACTGGTACAAAGATAATACATTATTGATGAAAACTGATCAGAATTTTATTTATATCCATTCTGCCCAAAGAAATGACAGCGGGAAATACCAGTGTGGAACCATTTCTGGTCATAGTCCTGAGGTCAGCTTGGAGGTCAGTGATGGTGAGTTCTTTGGGGTATTTATGTACCATAGTAATATGTATGATGTATGAGCCACCACTAGACATGCTATGTGTATACAGTGAAACGTCTTTTGAGACAACCACCCAAAATTGCATTAAAAGTGGTCTTCTAGAGTGGTGGTCTTTCCAAAGAAGATAGCTAGTATAGAAAACTGAAGATACATCACTGAAAATGTGGTCAGGGTAAGGGGGTGGTCTTTTCAAAGAGGTGGTCTTTTGGAGAAGTTTCCATATCTATATGTATATAAAATCTCTGGTAGTTCTAGACCAGTGGTTCTCAACACGCAATATGCGTACACCTTGGGGTATGTCGTGCTATACTCATGGCTACACGCTGGGATGAGAAGCACTGTTCCCCACTCCCCACCAAGGATGAACACATGTGCACTGCTGCAGGCACCATCCTTACTTTACAAGAGCAATGAGAGCTTCCGTCAGTACTGATGACAGAAGTACTGACTCATTGCAGTTACTGGGAGCCCGGTAGCAAGTGATAAGCAGCATCCACGAGTACTGATGTTACAGCTATCCCCGGAGCTGAAAGCTTGTGCTCCGGGGTCTCACAGCGTGGTCCGGTTCTCATGTGTTTTCTTCCTGTGGAAGTCCCCGCCATGCGTGACTGCTGAGGACAACCAGCAGCCTAAGAAAAGGGACACAGGACTTGCGGCGGACACTATCACTGCAAGAAAACACCGGAGCAGCAGGACTGGACCTCGCTGAAAACAAAGTCGGAATTAGAATTTTTATATGCAGCTGTATAATATACAGTCATGGCTGTAAGTGTTGACACCCCTGAAATTTTTCCAGAAAATGAATTATTTCTCCCCACAAATTATTGCAATTACATATGTTTTGTTATACACATGTTTATTTCCATTGTGTGTATTAGAACAACACAAAAAACTGAAATAAAAGTCAAAAATTATATCATTTCACACAAAACTCCAAAAATTGGCAGAATAAAATTACTGGCACCTTCAACATATTATTTGGTTGCACATATTTTGGAAAAAATAACTGAAATCAATCGCTTCCTATAACCATCAAAAAGCTTCTTACACCTCTCAACTGGAATTTTGGACCCCCCTTCTTTTGCAAACTGCTCCAGGTCTCTTATATTTGCAGGGTTTCTTCTCCATACAGCAATTTTAAGATCTCTCCACAGGTGTTTAATGGGATTTAGGTTTGGACTCATTGCTGGCCTCTTCAGAACTCTCCAGCACTTGTTTTCATCCATTTCTGGGGGCTTTTTGAAGCATGTTTGGGGTCATTGTCCTGCTGGAAGACCCATGACCTAGGACGCAAACCCAGCTTTCTGACACTGGGCTCTACATTGTGACCCAAAATCCTTTGGTAATCTTCAGATTTCATGATGTACACAGTCAAGGAACCCAGTGCCAGAGGCAGCAAAACAACCCCAAAACATTTTTGAACCTCCACCATATTTGACTCTTGGTACTGTGTTCTTTTCTTTGTAGGCCTCATTTCTGTTTTCCAGAAGTAGAATGATGTGCTTTACCAAAAAGATCTATCTTGGTCTCATCAGAAGGATTTTGGCTTACTCACATACATTTTGGCAAACTGCAGTCGAGCTTTTTTATGTCTCTGTGTCAGCAGTGGGATCCTCCTGTGTCTCCTGCCATAGTGTTTCATTTCATCCAAATGTCGAGGGATAGTTCACGCTGCCACTGATGTACCCTGAGCCTGCAGGACTGCTGGAATTTCTTTGGCACTTGATTGGGGCTGCTTATCCAACAACATCCAAACTATTCTGCGTTGCAACCTTTCATCAATTTTTCTCTTCCGTCCACGTCCAAGGAGATTAGCTACAGTGCCATGGGTTGTAAACTTCTTGATTATGTTGCGCACTGCGGACTAAGGAACATCAAGATCTCTGGAGATGGACTTGTACCCTTAGGATTGTTGATATTTTTCCACAATTTTGGTTCTCAATTTTTCAGACAGTTCTCTTCTCCTCTTTCTGTTCTCCATGCTTAGTGGGGCACACACAGACAAACAATGCAAAGATTGAGTCAACTTCTCTCCTTTTTATCTGATTTTAGATGTGATTTTTATATTGCCCTCACCTGTTACTTGCCACAGGTAAGCTTGACCGAGCAGTACATGCTTGAAACAAAGTTATTTACCCACAATTCTGAAAAGGTGCCAACAATTTTGTCCAGCTCATTTTTGGAGTTTTGTGTGAAATTAGCCTTTTTTTCTATTTTTCTTGTGTTTTTCCAATACACCTAAAGGAAATAAGCATGTATAACAAATCATGTGTAAATGTAATTTTCTGGGAGAAATACTTTTCTGGAAAATTTTTAGGGGTGTCAACACTTACAGCCATGACTGTATATTATAGAAATATCCTAATCCTGACTGTTTTCGAATAGTGATATCTCTGGAAATATTTCAGATAGTACTGCAACATTAGAGAATCTCCTCTTTCATATGACACCAAAAGCAAGTTTGAATGTTTTATAATGTCAGAGATATAACTGTATGAAGTGACCCTCCCCTACCCTCACTTTCTCTACATATTACACAGCCCTGTACTCCAAGCCCGTACTCCAAGCCCGTACTCCATACACAGTAACTCAGTGAGAGGCAGAAACAGCTCTCAAGACAGAAACAAGCAAAAGAGTGAAAAAATGCAGGATTTCACAGAAAGGAGCCAAAATTTGTTGATAAAGTATCTTACAACATTTATTTATGACCCAAATACTGTCAGAAAATTTAAAAATTGTTTGAAAGTTTAGTTACGCTTTAAACTACGAATCCCGTTTGTGGTTTTAGACATATTTATGAATCTGTCATACGGACCTTCATGAAAATGGAGTGTTTCTAGAAGCTCCAAAATTGTGACTCACCATGAGACAAATATTTGCCGCAAAACGTGACAAAAAAAAAAAATCTTAACTCACAGGCTGTAAGAAACAAATATTTGGCGCACACATCAAAAACCTTACAATTTTTGGCACAACAGAAGCAGACACAAATCATCTCTCACTTATTGAAGAGACAAATATGTGGTGCGCGACAGGAATTTCTAGCGCACAAAGTAAATTGTCGTAAATGCGTTACACCATTTTAGACTTGGTCTACTTTGCACAAGAAAATCTGTGACATATTTTTTCTTTTCTCTTTCATAAATGTGTCGTAAAGTGAGACACTTCTAAACCACGTCCACTCTGGTGATTATTTTTCAAAAGTGTCGAGTCTATTCTTTCTGGTGCACACTGTTTATAAATATGTTGTATATGTTGTGCACTATAAATTTTGGCGCAGATGTTGACAGAAAAGTGTCTGACTTCTATTGATAAATATGCCCCAATATGTATTTCAGGCCCAGTCATCCTGCAGTCACCTCTTTATGTATTTGGATATATCCCATATCTGAGATGTCAGAGTCGGCCTGAGTATTCTGTAGAATGGACAAAATTCTATGAAGATGACAAATTTCTACAGGAATCAGTAGATGGACATTTATACCTCACACGACCTGATGTGGCTGGGAGATACAGGTGTGAGAAAAACCTGTACAGGAAATCTATATCTTACACTGATTCAGTGTCTGTCCCCATCAGAGGTAAATCGTGTTATCTATATGGATTTTCTACATGACATCTTATTAGGTTCTGCTCCATATTACTGCCTGCCATGAATGACAAGATAGAGGAGACCTCTGCAGGTTTGGAGTATGGGCACAAAATAATGCGCACTGAAATGACGTATTCCTGCCATCATGTATTCATGAAATGACATATTCCTCTTGCCATTTTCACTTTTCACCATCATCTGCGTATTCATTTCTGGAAAATAAATGAATGCGACATTCGGTGGTTAAAAATGCTCACTGTACCCCTGGATAAATTCCTTCAGGAGTATAGTTTTCTAAAATGGGCTCATGTATCAGAGGATTTGCCGGCATTTCAGGGACTCTGCAAGTGGCATGGCGTCCAAAAACCAAACCGTCTACAACTGTGCTCCAAAAACCAGGCTGTGCCCAAACAACAGTTTATACCCACATATGACTTTAAGTACATTATCCATTGTCATACATGTGGGCATAAACTGCAGTTTTGGCACACAGCAGGACGCAGATGTGAAGGAGCGCTATGTGGTTTTTGAAGTGCAGATTTAGATGTATGGTTTATGGACACCATGTCATGTTTGAAGAACCCCTGAGGCGCCAATAAAGTGAAATCCCCTAGGGAGTGACCCCAAGGGGTGTCGTGAGCTTTAGTTTTTCAATAAGGGAATGCGCAAGTGTAAGTGAATATGAAAGCTGTGCGGATTACATTGAGAACAGCAAATTCCCTACTATTTTCCCAGTGGGGGAGGCAATTTTTGTGTCTTTTGTCTTGTCTTGTACAAGCTATATTTTTTATATTTTTCTGGTGATGTAGCCATATGATGGCTTGTTTTTTGTGGGATGAGATGCATTTTGTAATGACAGTATTGATACTGTTTTGGGGTACATATGACTTTTTGATCACTTTTTTTACTATATTTTGTGAAGCCAAAAAAATCATTACTTTTTTTCCATTTTTTTTCTCAATGTTCACCATGCAGGTATAATAATGTTTCAGTTTTATTGTTTGAGTTGTTATTGATGTGGCAATACCAAATATGTATTGATTTTATTCATTGACATTTTTTTCACAATAAATCATTTTATATAGGAAAGGGTAATTTTATAGGCTTTATTCATTTATTATTTTTTTTAACAGTTTTGAGATTTTTTTTTTTTTTTTACATTATTGTTTTGTCCCACTTGGGTACTTGAACCAGCGCTGGTTCAGTAGTATACACTGTAATACACGTGTATACAAGGAATCAGCCTATGCAAACACATAAGCTGACTTCCTCTTATTTCGGCAGGTTTAACCTGGTCTGTGGTTCTGGTAGACCCGGAGTCACTGATAAGACTCCAGGCTGCCAAAAATAGATTATAGCATCCCCAGGGTCCGATGAGGGGGCAATATAACAGTTAAACCCCATGATCAGAGCCCAGCCCTGACTGAGGGTACTGGAGCAGGGTATTAGCTGTAATTTACAGCTAATACTCATACTAGAGGCTGCCCATGCAGACACTGAATGCTTCCAACCTTAATAGTACGGCAGATTGCGATAAGACCTAGATGGCAGCGGCATACTATTACAGTATGTGTTGTTAAGGGGTTAGACCCCAAAATACATGTACATCAATAATAAAAAATGTCTCAAGCGGTTTACATAGTGCATGTAAGGTATTTTTGTATAGGGATACACCTGTCGATCATACTAGGGTCATCGGGACGGTGGAAGCCGTTCCAATGACTGTTCGCCCTATTCCAAGCTCTGCTGCTGGCTACTTTTCAAGTTCTGCTTCCTTTGAAATGTTGCAGCATTTTAGTGTAAAACATAGCTGTAATAGGGAAGCCTGCTGAGATTTAATGGTTTGGGTTTTCTTTAATGTTGTATTTGCTTCTGCCATAAATTATTTGTGCTGTAACTCCACCAACAGATCTTTTCTCCAGTCCAGAGATAAAACTGACCTCATCTATGGTTAGAGAAGGTGACAACATGACTCTGACATGTGACACGAGGCTTAGTGCACACAGACAGAACACAGAACTGCAGTTCGCTTTCTACAAAGATGAGCAGGAAGTCCAGGGATTTATATCATCTAATAAATATAAAGTTCTGTCTGCTAAGCTGGAGGATTCTGGGAATTTTTCTTGTGCAGGAAGAACTAGAGACAACAGAGTCTGGAAAATAAGTCAAGATTTCCCCGTACAGATACACAGTGAGTATATACCTGTTTACTCCAGATGTCTCTGACCTGATATGCAGCAGTTCATGCTACATATAAAAATCACATCGACACGACAACTGTGTTTTTAACTAGTGATATCTCCATTTTTATAGCTAGAACTGTGATCTTGGTAGCATATTAGAGCTGAGACTGTTACTTTTCTATGTGATAAAAAACGAGCTACAGCTGTTTGAAGTGCTGCCCTCCCTATAGGCAACTGCTATATCTGTACATGCTGGCAAAACACAGTGGGCAGGTAAACTAATACTGTATAACTTTTGGACAGTATAAAGTTAGATTAGACAGTCTTAAACTGTACCAGTTTTTCTTTTTTTTTTTAAACTGTAATTTTTATTGAAAATTTTTTTGAAAAAGATACAATTCAAATGCAAAGCAAATAATCTGTTAAATCCGAAAAAATGACAACACAAAGACTTGATTTAGGGAATACAAAAGACACGACAAAGGGAAGGAACAATAAGGAGAAAGACAAAGTTGGGGCTCAGACCTCAGAGACCCTGTGTGGCACAGTAGGAATCCCAATGGGACCAAATTGCTTCAAATGCCTCTACTGTATGGTTGAGGGAGGCGGTCAAGTACTCCAGACTGCGGATGTCCTTCATTCGGGCTATCAATTCTTAAATTGCTGGGGGAAGAGCTTCTCTCCAATGGCGGGCTATAAGCGTTTTGGCCGCGGTACACAAGTAAAGGAATAACTTAGATGTATTTTTACCGAGACCTTTTGGGGGGAGATTCAGCAAATAAACCATGGGATCCAGGGGTATACCCTGGATGAAAAGAATGTTAGTCAACTTCCCAACCTCGAACCAGAAAGGGCGGACTAGAGGGCACTCCAAAAAACATGAAACAATGTTCCAAGTGTCGCTTGGCATCGCCAACAACTAGAAGAAATAGTAGGGTTGAAAGTATGCAGTAAGGCTGGAGTATGATACCAGTGCATGAGTATTTTGTATTGCGTTTCCCTAAACGTTATACAGGAAGAGGATTTAGCTGCTCGGGACCAGATGACCTGCCACTGGCTGTGTGAAATGTGCATGTCCAAGGCTTCAGACCACTGGGTCATATATTTGTGGACCACCGGGGTCTGCCCCCCCTGAGAGGTCAAAAGCCTATAAATATTTGAAATCAGGCCTCTAGTGGAGGTACCTGCCCGACATAATAGTTCAAAAACTGTGGGGAGGGGAGACCCGGATGGACCCAAACTGGGAGACAACAAAATGAACTATCTGCTGATAGTGGAACCACTCTGAGGTAGGCAAGTGCTGTGTGGAAGTGAGGTAATCGAAGGACCTGAGCTCCAAGGTCGACGGGTCCACCAAGTCAGCTATATGGAACAAACCCAGCCCGCTCCAGGGCCTGACCATAGCAGCAGTGAGTCTGCTTGGGAGAAGTGGATTATATAAAAAGGAAATCATAGATGAGTGCGGGGAGGCCAATCGAAAGAGTCTTGAACATGTGTTCCAGATAGTCCGAGTAAAGCCGATAGGGCCCAGCAGCGGGGTAGAGGGTAGGGGGGTGGGAGGAGGACCACAGATATGCATTGGGATGTACAGGAGCCATCCAAAGCTTCTCTATCTCCACCCATTTCGTGTGTGCCTGGGGTGCCGCCCAAAACGGTATACTCCGCAGATGAGCAGCCCAGTAATAATGCAACATGTGTGAAACCCCCAGTCCCCCCTCCGTCTTACCCGCCAGCATCACTGATCGGGGAATGCGATGGCGCTTGCCATTCCATATAAATTGAAATATTGCTTTTTGTAGGGATTTCAATTCGGACCTAGGGACTGCAACTGGAAGGGTTTCAAAGAAATAAAGAAGCTTCGGGAGGAGGGTCATCTTAACCGCAGTTATACGGCCTATGAGAGAAATATGGAGTGGGCACCACTTATCTAGGAGAGAGCGGAGCTCATGAAACAGGTGAGGGTAATTGGCTGAGTAAAGCGTATGGTACGAAGAAGATAATTGGACCCCCAAATAGCGCAGTGAGCGGTCCCTCCACTGGAAAGCAAAATTAGATTTAAGCAACTGCAAAACCTCGCTTGGGACATTTAGAGGCAGGGCTTCCGTTTTACTAGAGTTAACCTTATAGCCCGATAGGTCACCATAATCCTTTAAAACACGGAGAAGGTTTGGAAGGGAGGTATGGGGTTTAGTGAGGGTCAACAGGACATCATCTGCAAATAAACTAATCTTAAATTCCCTATCTCTCACAAATACCCCAGTAACATCCGGGGCAGATCTAATTTGGGCCGCCAGGGGTTCGATACACAATGCAAATATTAGAGGTGACAAGGGGCATCCCTGACGGGTTCCATTACGTATGGACAAGGGTTGGGAGGAAGCATTAGGGAGCTTAACAACTGCTGAGGGGTGAGAATAGAGAGCCCTTATGGCCGTGAGGAAGGCCCCCGAGAACCCGTAGCTCTCAAGGGTGGCTATCATAAATGACCAATCAAGGCGATTGAAGGCCTTCTCAGCGTCCAGACTCAAAAACAAAGTGGGGGTGGAAGAACGGTTGGCCACGTCAATCAAGTCCACTGCCCTTCTAGTGTTATCTCCTCCCTGACGACAGGGGACAAATCCCACCTGGTCTTTATGGATGAGAGTCGGAAGCCAAAGGCCAAGCCTGTTTGCCAAGATTTTTGTAAATAGTTTGAGATCTGTATTCAGGAGGACGATGGGACGATAATTAGAACACTCCTGATGGTCCTTATGTGGCTTTGGAACTAGGGAAATATGGGAGTGTAGCATAGTATGCGGGATCGGGGCTCCGTCCAAAAAAGAGTTAAAGAGTTTACACATATGAGGAAGGAGATCAGAATGGAAAGTTTTATAATAGGCATAGGTGAACCCATCCGGGCCCGGAGCTTTACCATTAGGGAGACCCTCCAAGATGGCATTCAACTCCTCGCCCAATATTGGAGCATTAAGCGAAGAGAGAGCTGAGGCCTTGAGGACCGGGAGTCGACAGGAGGTCAGGTAGGAATGCAAATTTGTCTCTGTAATGGAGGGACTTCTCCTAGGAGGCGAGGGAAGGTTATATAATGTAGTGTAGTAATCTCTAAACAAGGTCGCTATGGTATCGGGGTGGTGTTGTAGGATGCCCTGGGAATCTCGGACAGCATGAGGTGTAGAAGAAATCCGGCGGTCTTTCAGGGCTCTGGCCAGGAGAGTATGGGCCTTATTTCCCCTCTCATAATACCTCTGGCGGCTGTAGAGGAGGAGGCGTCGGGTGGCCTGGGTGGCATGGTCGCGGAGGTCCGCCCTGGCAGCTACCAATTGATGTAACAAAGATACCGTGGGTCGTAACGTCAGTCGCTCGGTAAGAGATCTGATTTTACTAGTTAAAGCCTCCTCTCTAACCTTCCGGTTTCTCTTGGTCTGTGTTCCCAATGCAATACAATGACCTCTCATTACTGCCTTATGGGCTTCCCACAGTGTAGATATGGCGGGGACTGATTCAAGATTAACTCGAAAGTATTCTTGAAGGTGAGTACGAAGTTTACCTTGGGTCTCTCGTGAATGAAGGAGGGATTCATTAAGCCGCCAGTGGCAGCGTTTTGTCGGAGAGCGGGAGGGGGACAGTGTTAACATTACAGGCGCGTGATCGGACCAGGATATGGGTCCTATGTCGGCTGACTTTAATAAGCAAAGAGCTAGTGTGTTACCGAAAAAATAATCTATTCTAGAGTGGGTTTTATGAGGGTGGGAGTAAAATGAAGGAGCGGGCAGAGGGATTGTCCACTCGCCAAAGGTTGTAGAGGGCAGCTGACCGTATAAGCAGGGCCGGCATTAGGGGGGGGGGGGGGCAAACTGGGCAATTGCCCAGGGCCCCGTCCCCAAAGGGGCCCCCGGGATCCGGAACCTGATGACTCCGGATCCCGGAGTCAGGCCCGGCCAAAGCACTAACAGAAAGGGACTGCAGGGCCCCTTTCCGAGGTTAGTAAAAATAACAAACATTTTTACTTACCTGTCCTTGGCGTCCGACGTCATCATCTGGCGTTCTGGACATCACTGCTGAGGCCTGGCCTCAGCGGTCACGTGGGGCGTGCCTCACGTAATCGCTGAGGCCCAATCACAGGCCTCAGCGGTGACGTCCACAACGCGTGACGTCAGTCGCAGAAAAGAAGAAGCCAGCGCCGGCGGGGATACCGGAGCAGCGCGAGGAGGCCCAGGAGAGGTAAGACAAGGTGAGTATAACTGTTTGTTATTTTACCTTACTTACCCCGGGTCTTCGATTATTATACTCTGGGGTCTGAAGAGACCCCAGAATATAATATAATAATAGCACTGTAGGGCCCCTGTGGAGCATTATACTGGGGGCCCCCTCTAGATAGCATATTATACTGGGGGGGCCCCCTCTGGATAGCATATTATACTGTGTGGGGCCACTGTGGAGCATTATACTGGGGAAGGGGCCCCTCTGGAGATAATGTTATATTCTGTGGGGCCACTTTGGAGCATTATGCTCTCCAGAGGGGCCCCCCAGTATAATGCTCCAAAGTGGCCCCACAGAATGTAACATGCTCTCCAGAGCCCCCCCACTTTATAATACTCCATAGAGGCCCTGCAGAATATAACATGTTCTCCAGAGGGCCCCCTCCCCAGTATAATGCTCCACAGTGGCCCCACACAGTATAATATGCTGTCCAGAGCCCCCCCAGTATAATGCTCCACTGTGGCCCCACACAGTATAATATGCTCTCCAGAGGGGCCCCCCAGTATTATACTGTGCGGGGCCACCGTGGAGCATTATACTGGGGGGGGGGGCTCTGGAGAGCATGTTACACTGTTTTGGGCCACTGTGGAGCATTATACTGGGGGGGGGGCTCTGGAGAGCATATTATACTGTGGGGGACCACTGTGGAGCATTATACTGGGGAAACCCCTCTGGGGAGTATATTATACTGTCTGGAGGTCATTATGGAGCATGTTATACTGTGTTAGGCCACTGTGGAGCATTATAATGGGGGGGCATTGTGGGATGCACATTATACTGTATGGAGCATATTATATTGTGTGGGGCTGCTGGGGAGCATATTGTACTGTCTGGGGCCACTAAGGGGTAGTATACTGTGTGGGCCACTGTGGAGTATTATACTGTGTGGAGCCTTACAAATCATATGGGACCACAATGGGGGGCTCAGGGGAGCATTTTATACTGTGTGGGGTCACTGTGGAGCATTATATACCATGTGGGGAAACTGGAGGGCTCAGGAGAGCATTTTATACTTTGGAGCATTATATACCATGTAGAGCATTATACTGTGGGGGGGGGGGGCTCACAATTCCTGCTGGCAGCCCTGTGTGCTATGTCTGCATCACAGCTCCCTCACTATAATCTTGCACATACATGTAGCGCTCCATGGCCATGTCATTCCCCATACAGTACTGTGCATGAGCTGGCCATGGAGTTATTGGGGCCTGCACAGTACTATAGGGGCTGACTATACTGGGAACATACTCAGTAACACCAGATAGTCAGCACATATGTAAGACTTCAGTGAAGGAGCCGTGGTGTAGGCTATTAGCAGGAAGCTGTTGGGTGGGGCCCCAGAACAAGATCCTCTGGTGGGCCTAAGGCCCTTCAGTCCGACACTGTATAACGGAGAACTATTATATATAAGTGTGGGTTACTATATATAATTGGGAAACTTAAGTATGAGGGGGCTATTATAAGGGGGAACTATTATTTATAAGATGGGCTATTATTTATAAGGGGGGAACTATTATATATAAGGCATCCATTATAAGGGGGAGCTATTATTTATAAGAGGGGAACTATTTATAAGGGGGGTATAATTGTTAAGTGGGCTTATTTATAAAGGGGGCTATTAGTGATCATGGGGACTATTATTTATAAGGGTAACTATTATTTATGAGGGGGCTATTATTTTTAAGGGAGCAGTATTATTTTTACGGGGTGACTGTTACTGATAAGGGGGGATATTACTGATACAGGGCACTATTTATCATTTATAAGGGAGCTATTATTAATAAAGGTGTAAGATTATTTATAAGCAGGGACTATTATTTATAAGGAGGCGCTATAGTAACTGATGACTGGGTGCAAAAATCTATTAGGTGGTACAAAGATGCTCATTTGAATTGTGTGTGGTAAAATAGGGCTTGTTATTACTTTTTAGTTGGCAGAAAGGAGGCGTTATTATAGGGGTCGTCACTGGAAGACGATGGTGTTGCTTGAATATCAGCATTTGGGGCCCCGCTTTTAATTTTTGCCCAGGGCCCCACTTTGTTTAAAACCGGCCCTGCGTACAAGGCAGTCACTGGCGGGGGGGGAGTCTAACCCGCCCGACCGTCGAAACTTAAACTTAAATATAATGCAAAACAGTTGTGGGACCATAAAAAGAAAAACACGTATAAATGCAAACAACATTAGTAACAGAACACCCCTAGTGATCAAAGTAGACATATCCCTCCCAAGGACTAGGAGGGCCGAGAAAAAAGATACAGTCACTGAGGAGGGGGCTCCACCCTCGATCTTCTGGAAGAGCGTTGCTGGCGTCTAGCTGGATTCTGGGCCGTCCAGACCGGAGGAGGCGGTGGTGGTGGAGCAATCAGTTCCCAATTCTGCAGATCAGGGAGAGGAATATCCATAGCAGTGCAGAATGGCTCCAGGTCTGCATAGAACCGTAGAGTAGCAGAGCGTCCATTGTGCCTAGCCGTCAACGAAAAAGGAAATCCCCAACGATATGGTATTTGTCGGTCCCACAAAAGCTGCAGCAGAGGGCGTAGGTATCTCCTTTTCTGTAGCGTAATCCAGGAGAGGTCCTGGTAAAGTTGAATCTTGGCTCCTTCAAATTCAAAGTCTTTAAGACGACGGGCCTTGGAGAGGATGGTTTCTTTCAGTGCATAATCATGTACGCAGCAGATAACATCACGTGGAGTGGGGCCAGATCCTTTGGGGCGCAGGGCCCTGTGCGCTCTATCTAGTTTAATTGTATGTGTAGGTGGTTCCTGCAAGATGGAGTTGAAAACCTCCCCCTAGGTAGCGTGTAAATCCTCCTCTTGATTAGCCTCAGGCAGCCCCTTGACGCTGATATTGTTGCGTCTGCCCCGGTTATCCAAGTCCTCTAAATGTCGCTGCATGTCATTAACCACCTGGCATTGGAAGTGGACAGTGTCCTGGAGATGAGACACATGAGATCGGGTCTGGTCATGATCGTCCTCAAGGGTATCAACCCGGTTTGCAATATGCTGGAGATCCTGCCGCAGGACAGCGATTTCTGTGCGTATCTGTGAGTGGCATGCAGTTGTGACTTTGTACCAGTTTTTCTAAGTGTCTAAGGTTAAGGCCCCACGTAGCAAGCCACAGCCAAAAAGTGTTGTTTTTTTTTCCGCAGCGCTTTTCACAAAAAGTCTGCAGAATTTTCCTCTGCAGACTTTCTGTCCCTATTATACCTATATGGAAAACGCCATAGTTTCCGGGTGTCTTTGAAATCGCAGCATTTCCGCTGCAGATTTTTTTCTGCAATGTGTGGATGAGACTAGCCAAAATCCCATCCACTTTGGAGGTAATGTAAAACGCTGCGATTTCGTAACATGGGACCCCGGCCTAATGCTGGAAAAATCTGGGATATTTTTAGACTTTCTATTCTAACTTTGCACCACTTATTAGTTGGCTTAGTTTACAACAGAATTTTGGTGCTGAAATTTTGGGGCAAATTCTGGCTCACAGTTCAGCATATTCACCCACACCCTCTTTTCAACAAGCTCCATCCAATGTCATACGAGGCAAACAAACTGTCTGAAAGTGTCTAAAACACAAACAAGATGAGGTATAAAGCACATACACTAGTTTTTTTGCACAAATTATGGCAA
This sequence comes from Leptodactylus fallax, assembly GCA_947044405.1. Lineage (NCBI taxonomy): Eukaryota > Metazoa > Chordata > Amphibia > Anura > Leptodactylidae > Leptodactylus > Leptodactylus fallax. The sequence continues at coordinate 1,244,721 of CAMRHE010000472.1, read as the reverse complement.
ATTCTGGTGCATATTTATTACTTTATCTGCCCCAGTGTGTACAGGACGGACTCTCCCTAGCAATGCTTAGTTACAGTGTTTCTTGGGAGAACATTAGACTCTGTTTTCTACTAATAGGAAGTGAGATAGAATAATAAAGTATATTACAAAAATGTTCACCAAACACCTCCTATATAATAGTGAAAACAAGTAAAACGACATCTTACGCTAGGTTCGCACATGTGTTCACACCATTTACAAAAACGGTTACCTTCGGAAACCCATGGACCCCATAGACTATAATGCGGTCAGCCGAGTTTCCGCCCCAAAAAGGGCAGAAAACTGCGAAGAGAAAAGGGCGGCTTGTAGGACTTTTCTCTCCGCATTTTTAAAGCAGAATGTGGAACGGAATCCCCAGGCGGAGACCAGGCTCAGGTGTGAACCTAACCTTACGTATTAAGCACAAGTTACCTGTGCTGTATCATTTAATGTACACAATATTACAAATCCTGTCTTTTATTCTTTATGTAAATGAGGTCCCTGAATGTTAACTTCTGGCTCGAGCCCCATTTATCTTACTTCTCAGCCTATCAACAGATATGGGCAATTTTTTGGGCATAAGTCAGCACAAGTTGATCCGCACTTGGCAAATGAAGAAATCCAGACTATACCGTAATGATTAAAATCCACTTGAACATTAGAAACCACAGGACAAGAACACTTACACATACTGAAGTCTTCTAACACTTTTAGTCATAGCCCTATGACTAAGGCTCCATGTAGATGAACATGTGCATTGTAAGTATGCAAGTCGTGTTTTCCATGGCTAGCACACTGACCCATTATATAGTAATGGCTCCATACACACACCCTTACATTATTATAGGACCATGTATGGGGCACAGGTGCCCGGTGCAAAACTCAGGACAGGTCCTATACCTGTCCATTTTGGGCCCAGGCTCACTGAAGGAAATTAATGGGTCTGTAGAGGCACACGTGGCACATGGATATCATATATATTGTGTGCATGAGACCTAAGCACCTGATGATTCTCTTTAGGTTTTAATAAATTCTGATATACCTTTCTGTCATTTCAGATGGAGGCCAGGAATACCAGAATTATACGCCGATAAATAATATACGGCTGATAACGTCTGGACTGATAGTTAATATAGGTATTGTATTTTTGTACCATCATCTAAAGAGCGAAGTCGGCCTATCTGAAGAAGTAAAGAGACCGGAAGACGGGAATGAATTGGAGAATGTTGTCAGAGAAGTCCAATAATTTTCCAGAATTCCAGAGGCCATTACTCTGTAATCAAAAACATAGATGTGTTACTAATCCAGTGCCTTTAAATGTTATGGGGAATGTATCAGATAAATTGTGATTAATAAACCATTTACAGCGCAATGTACTGTAGGTGTAAACTTATGTTTTGTACTGCAAGTGTCCAACAAGTCTTTTCATAGTAAATGCTCAATGATTTGTGGAAGGTTAATAAAATTTACATTTAAAATAAAAAAAAAAAAAAAAATTCAAGAATCTTGTGCAAATAGTTCCAAATAACCAGGAATCCTTTTAAAAAAAAAAAAAAAAAAATATCTAAAATCTAAGCGACAATAAGGAAATTTTTTACCAGATAATGCCTTATAATACAACAAGGATGACCAGTCAGACATAGAGATGAACTAACCAATTTGTTTTTAGGCTGAGGCCCCACGTTGCGGAAATGCAACTTTTTTTGTTGCAGATTTTGCTGCATTTTTGTGAGCAGGGTTTTACCTGAATTTTCCAAAGGTTTCTTTTTTTTTTTTGTGAAATCAAAACTTTTGCCATTCGTCTCTTGAAAAACTAAAATGGCCGCCACCACATGTAATATGAGGTAGAAATGCAAAGGAGAAGGAGGATGACTCCTTTCAAGCAATCATGAGTGGTAGGAGTGGTAGGTGGAGAGGATACAGTGCTGATGTCACATTCATAATATAAGATGTTGTGGGCTGGAGGAGCTTTTTTTTGATACTTAAACTAAGGGAAAGATGTGTTACCGCTGCATGATCCAAAGCAATTGCTGCTAATACATTGCTAGTGGAAAAACAACACCAACAATTCAATAGGACTGCAGAATTATAGTAGGAGGAGTAGAGGAGCACAGTTTATAGAATTATAGGAGGAGAATTAGTAGAGCACAGTTTATAGAATTATAGGGGGACGACTAGTGGAGCAGTTTATAGAATTATAGTAGGAGGACAAGTGGAGAAATGTTTATAAAATTGTAGGAGGAGGACTAGTGGAGCACAGTTTATAGAATTATAGCAGGAAGACTAGTGGAACATAGATTATAGAATAATAGTAGGAGGACTAGTGGAGAACTGTTTATAAAATTATAAGAGGAGGACTAGTAGGGCACAATTTATAGAATTAAGGAGGAAGACTAATGGAGCACAGTTTTAAGAAGTTTCAATTGATTTAAAAAGAAGAGCCATTTTATGAGAGCAGCCTAGGGGAGATATGTGTCATTAGTCACTGCGTGATCCGAAGCAATTGCCACTAATATATTGTTAGTGAAAAAACAACTCCAACAATACAATAGTACTACAGAATTATAGGAGGAGGATTAGTGGAGCACAGTTTATAGAACTATATGAGGAAAACTAATAGAGCACAGAACATAGAATTATAGGAGGATGATTAGTGGAGCACAGTTTATAGAATTATAGTAGGAGGACTAGTGTAGCACAGTTTATAGAATTATAGGATGATGACTAGTGGAGCACAGTTTATAGATTATAGGAGGACGACTAGTTGAGCACAGTTTATAGAATTATAGGCGGAGGACTAGTGGAGTACAGTTTATAGAATTATAGTAGGAGGACTAATGGAGCACAGTTTATAGAATTATAGTAGGAGGAGGATTAGTGGAGCACAGTTTATAGAATTATAGTAGGTGGACTAGTGGAGCACAGTTTATAGAATTATAGTAGGAGGAGGACTAGTGGAGTACAGTTTATAGAATTATAAGAGGAGGACTAGTTGAGCAAAGTTTATAGAATTACAGTAGGTGAACTAGTTGAGCACAGTTTATAGAATTATAGTAGGTGGACTAGTGGAGCACAGGTTATAGAATTATAGTAGGAGGAGGACTAGTGGAGTACAGTTTATAGAATTATAGGAGGAGGACTAATGGAGCACAGTTTATAGAAAAATAGGAGGAAGACTAGTTGAGCACAGTTTATAGAATTATAGTAGGTGGACTAGTGGAGCACAGTTTATAGAATTATAGTAGGAGGAGGACTAGTGGAGTACAGTTTATAGAATTATAGGAGGAGGACTAATGGAGCACAGTTTATAGAATTATAATAGGAGGACTAGTGGAGCACAGTTTATAGAATTATAGTAGGATGAGGACTAGTGGAGCAAAATTTATAGAATTATAGGAGGAGGACTAGTTGAGCACAGTTTATAGAATTATAGTAGGAGGACTAGTGGAGCACAGTTTATATAATTATAGGAGGAGGACTAGTGGAGTACAGTTTATAGAATTATAGTAGGAGGACTAATGGAGCACAGTTTATAGAATTATAGTAGGAGGAGGACTAGTGGAGTACAGTTTATAGAATTATAGTAGGAGGAGGACTAATGGAGCACTGTTTAGTTAGATTTAATCAATTTTAGAGCTATGCACTGTACTATGACTACAGTGTTCAATGTGTTACACATATACTAGCTAGGTTACCCTTACAGTCCCATGAATCTTATTTATTATCTTTTTTAATACAGTGTCAGATCTGCCATTGGTGTTGCACTGTGTTTTGTGACTGTCCACAGAATAACTTACATTATTTCGATTGACAAAGTCAAGCTTTAAGTGCAAAATCTAATTTTGTTAGGGGGTTTTTGTAATAGTGTTTTTGTTAAAAAAAAAAAAAATACAAAAAAACTCATTAGCACAGCAAAAATCCAAGCTGACTCATGTAATCTGTTTTAATCTAATACTTTTTAAATTGGTACCGTTTTCGGTTATATGTGACTCGATAATCATTTTTTTCTAAATTTTTTTTGGGGACAAGTTGATTAAAAAACAGCCCTTTTTTATTTTTTATGGTATTTGCCATGCACAATAATTATTCTATTTTTATAGTATACAGTAGGGAAAAAAAGTATTTAGTCAGCCGCCAATTATGCAAGTTCTCCCACTTAAAAAGATGAGAGAGGCCTGTAATTGACATCGTAGGTAGACCTCAACTACGAGAAAACAAATCCAGAAAATCACATTGTCTGATTTTTTAAGAATTTATTTGCAAATTATGGTGGAAAATAAGTATTTGGTCACCTACAAGCAAGCAAGATTTCTGGCTCTCACAGACCAGTAACTTCTTTAAGAGAATCCTCTGTCCTCCACTCATTACCTGTAGTAATGGCTCCTGTTTGAAATTGTTATCAGTATAAAAGACACCTGTCCACAACCTCAAAGAGTCACACAACAAACTCCACTATGGTGAAGACCAAAGAGCTGTGGAAGGACCAGAAACAAAATGGTAGCCCTGCACCAGGCTGGGAAGACTGAATCTGCAAAGGCAAGTAGCTTGGTGTGAAGAAATCAACTGTGGGAGCAATAATTAGAAAATGGAAGACATACAAGACCACTGATAATCTCCCTCGATCAGGGGCTCCACGCAAGATCTCACCCCGTGGGGTCAAAATGATCACAAGAACGATGAGCAAAAATCTCAGAACCACACGGTGGGACCTAGTGAGTGACCTGCAGAAAGCTGGGACTAACGTAACAAAGGCTACCGTCAGTAACACACTAGGCCGCCAGGGACTCAGATCCTGCAGTGTCAGACGTGTCCCTCTGCTTAAGCCAGTACATATCCAGGCCCGTCTGAAGTTTGCTAGAGAGCATTTGGATGTTCCAGAAGAGTATTGGGAGAATGTCATATGGTCAGATGAAACCAAAGTAGAACTGTTTGGTAGAAACACAACTCGTGTTTGGAGGAGAGTGAATGCTGAGTTGTATCCAAAGAACACCATACCTACTGTGAAGCATGGGGGGGCAACATCATGCTTTGGGGCTGTTTCTCTGCAAAGGGACCAGGACGACTGATCCGTGTACATGAAAGAATGAATGGGGCCATGTATTGTGAGATTTTGAGTGCAAACCTCTTTCCATCAGCAAGGGCATTGAAGATGAAACGTGGCTGGGTCTTTCAGGATGACAGTGATCCCAAGCACACCTTCAGGGAAACAAAGGAGTGGCTTCGTAAGAAGCATTTCAAGGTCCTGGAGTGGCCTAGCCAGTCTCTAGATCTCAACCCCATAGAAAACCTTTGGAGGGAGTTGAAAGTCCGTGTTGCCCAGCGACAGCCCCAAAACATCCCTGCTCTAGAGGAGATCTGCATGGAGGAATGGGCCAACATACCAGCAACAGTGTGTGCCAACCTTGTGAAGACTTACAGAAAATGTTTGACCTCTATCATTGCCAACAAAGGATATATAACAAAGTATTGAGATGAACTTTTGTTATTGACCAAATACTTATTTTCCACCATAATTTGCAAATAAATTCTTTAAAAATCAGACAATGTAATTTTCTGGATTTGTTTTCTCATTTTGTGTCTCATAGTTGAGGTCTACCTATGATGACAATTACAGGCCGGCCTCATCTTTTTAAGTGGGAGAACTTGTACAATTGGTGGCTGACTAAATACTTTTTTTCCCCATTGTATATTCTTAAGGACACATCAATACTAAACATGGTTTTATTATTTTTCAGTTCCCAAAAAATAAAATGTATATAGTTTTTTTTTAATTTCATAATTTACAGTATTTTTTTTCTTTTTTTTTACATTTGTACATATTTCTATACTGGGACTTGAACACTAGGGAGTGTGATTGCCTGTATAATTACTTTCCTAAGTGAGGCTAAGGCCCCACGTAGCGTCCCGCAGCCAGAAGGTGCGAAAAGCACTGCAGGAAAAAACCGCGGCTGCAACGCATCGTAGTTTTTCCCGCAGCGCTTTTCACAGAAAGTAGCGCACTTCCTGTTTCCATTTCCATAGGTATAATTGGCATGCAACGGTTTTGGAAATTGCAGCATGTCTGCTGCGTGTATTTTTCCGCAAAGTGGTGTGGTTTGATGTGACTGTAAAACACTACGTTTTTTTCTTTGGCATTTCCGCTGCGTGCAAATCGCGCCGTTTACGGCACGTGGGACCCTAGCCTAAAAGTGACAGTAAATCTACAAGATCCTGCCCTGTTTAAAATGGTGTTTTCAATACTCGCCACCATTGGAGCAGGATCTCCTCTGTGGGAAAGAGCGGTCATCCTCTCTTGATGGCGCAGTTGACCAAGCCTTTTTTTTTATCGTTGCCTTCCTAGATGTGCAACTTTTTATTTTTTCATTGGTAACGCACCCTTTGCCGGCCATTTTTTTTATGGCGTCCACGGTGCGGGTTAAATAGTAATTTAATGAATTGGGTCATTACAGATGCGACACTACTAGGTTATAAAACAACACCAATCAAAGAGTAACTTTTATTTAATGTTCCCAGTGGGACTCTAGATTTGGAACAACCTCCCTGCCGAGTTCCTTCAAAAACTGCCTGCAAGTGTCTAATTGATAGAAGGCAAACGGCAAAGGTCACACCAAATATTGATGGGATTTGATTTCTCTTTTAATAATTTATTTAATTTTGTAAATAGACAAAAATAAACTATGAACACTTCTATTCTCGAAGGCATTCTTACTTTGCAATGTTTATTCCACTCCTGCCTGAAACATTCGCACAATACTGTATGTATTAAAATAAAGCCAATTAGTGACCACCATAGAAAGGTCTCTTGGCAATCACTAACAGGTTAACCAAACTAATTTTCATTTTTACACTTAACCAGATATTTTAGAAATGGAGATTATAAAGTAATTTGATATTTTTAACTCTTAAAACAATTATTTTTCAGTTTTGTTTTTCATTTTTTTAAATATTTTTACAACGCAGATGGAAGACAAAAAGTCATCTCTATAAAGAAGTATAACAACTTATGAATTACACAGTGAAACAAAGGGGGAAATGATTCACTTCACACAGTTTTTCACTTTTTTCTTTACAGCTGTGTCCTTATATTTTAAAGCTAATATTCTGAGTACAGTATTATTAAGGTGTTGTACAGATCACAGTTTACTGGCTGATAATTTTTGTGGTCATTTTTTACTTCCTGTCTCACTAAGAATAGACACTTTTAAGACAAAGAATAATAGCCATATGTGGCCTTTTCGATACACATCACAGCTCAGAATGACCAGGGTGATCTTCCTCATGTGTAAGTATTATTATTTTTATTACCAATACTTTGTTTTATATATTTAATATATTTACATCGAATTTTGTAACTAATTAAATAGGAATTGACATGAAAATTAAGGCAAAGGAAGGTATTATACAAAGTGCTGCTAAGTACTGATCCCCTAATATTAAAATCTAGATGCATATAAAAAATACACATTATGCCCTACTAGTGTGTATGAATTATATATGACATTATCTATCAAGGTAGAAGAAATTTACCCATTTATTTTTTTTTGTATTAAATCAATCTGTTTTAGTAGGTTTTAATTATTCATTTCAAAAAATATTTTTTGAACTCTTTCCTCTGTACAGTCTTCTGACCTTATTCATCTCATTCATAGGCAAAAAAGTCACATGTATAAAAATGTATACTTTCAAAAATGTTTAATGAAATCAATTTTTAATATAATATAATGGCAAAAATATAGCAAACAATTTACAAAATTATGGTATAACTCAAAATAACTAGTAAAGCCACAGCTGTAGAAATAATGCAGTATTAAAAGAGTTAGAAATACATATAGGCAACCATATCGCAAACAGGATATAGCAAGGTATCCAAAACAATGATATGATATAAAATATGCAAAATAATCAATTAAAACGCCACAATAACTTACATTATTTTGATTGACAAAGTCACGCTTTTAGTACAAAATCTAATTTTGTTAGGGGGTTTTTGCAATAGTGTTTTTTGTTAAAAAAAAATACAGAAAAGCTGACATTATCACAGCAAAAATCCAAGCTTACTCATGTAATTTGTTTTACTCTAAATACTTACTGACCATACTAATGAACTTTTTTTTTTTGTGGGATTAGTTTATCAATTGTATTGGTACCCTTTTGGGTTATATATGACTCGATAATCATTTTTTTTCTAAAATTTTCTGGGGACAAGTTGATAAAAAAACAGCCCTTTTTTATGTATTTTGGTATTTGCCATGCACATTAAATATTCTATTTTTATAGTATGGCTTGTTATGGACACATCAATACTAAACATGGTTTTATTATTTTTCGGTTCCAAAAAAATAAAATTTATATAGTTTATTTTTTCGCTATAGTATGTGTCAGTATGTGGCTTCATTATACTGTATACAGATAATATATCAGAGACTAATATAGCGCTATAGTATGTGTCAGTATGTGGCTTCATTATACTGTATACAGAAAATACTGTATATCAGAGACTAATATAGTGCTATAGTATGTGTCAGTATGTGGCTTCATTATACCGTATACAGATAATATATCACAGACTAATATAGCGCTATAGTATGTGTCAGTATGTGGCTTCATTATACCGTATACAGATAATATATCAGAGACTAATATAGCGCTATAGTATGTGTCAGTATGTGGCTTCATTATACCGTATACAGATAATATATCAGAGACTAATATAGCGCTATAGTATGTGTCAGTATGTGGCTTCATTATACCGTATACAGATAATATATCAGAGACTAATATAGCGCTATAGTATGTGTCAGTATGTGGCTTCATTATACCGTATACAGATAATATATCAGAGACTAATATAGCGCTATAGTATGTGTCAGTATGTGGCTTCATTATACCGTATACAGATAATATATCAGAGACTAATATAGCGCTATAGTATGTGTCAGTATGTGGCTTCATTATACCATATACAGATAATATATCAGAGACTAATATAGCGCTATAGTATGTGTCAGTATGTGGCTTCATTATACCGTATACAGATAATATATCAGAGACTAATATAGCGCTATAGTATGTGTCAGTATGTGGCTTCATTATACCGTATACAGATAATATATCAGAGACTAATATAGCGCTATAGTATGTGTCAGTATGTGGCTTCATTATACCGTATACAGATAATATATCAGAGACTAATATAGCGCTATAGTATGTGTCAGTATGTGGCTTCATTATACCGTATACAGATAATATATCAGAGACTAATATAGCGCTATAGAATGTGTCAGTATGTGGCTTCATTATACCGATATACAGATAATATATCAGAGACTAATATAGCGCTATAGTATGTGTCAGTATGTGGCTTCATTATACAGTATACAGATAATATATCAGAGACTAATATAGCGCTATAGTATGTGTCAGTATGTGGCTTCATTATACCGTATACAGATAATATATCAGAGACTAATATAGCGCTATAGTATGTGTCAGTATGTGGCTTCATTATACCGTATACAGATAATATATCAGAGACTAATATAGAGCTATAGTATGTGTCAGTATGTGGCTTCTTCTGGTGGTTTGTTCGTTCTCTAGTTTAAGTCTATTATTTTTTCTTTTCTCAAACCACTAAATGGAAATTCTCTACAGGGTCACCACATAGAGAATTGTCATAGATGTGACTCTTAATATTGGTGGGAAATTATACTTAAATAATTAACAACAGATAATATATGACTTGTTCTAATCTATTTTTAATTTCTTATTTTTTTTATTGCTTTTTTATTCCGCTTTCTGTACATGACTATGGGGGCGGCCATCTTGCCTGAGCTTCTCCTCTGCTCTATTAACAACATTTAGTGATACACTGTATCATAGTTGTGGCCATAGACAGCAATAGACTGGAGATGACTCTATGAGGTCTGTGGAGGAGTTTTTAGACAGGTTCTGTGCAGGGAGTGGAATAAATAAATTTTAGTACACTAGGTATAGACAGTGACAAGGAAAATCATCAAAAATTCTTAAAGAGGACCATTCACGTCTGCAGAGCCAAAGTCATAAAATAACCAGAAATAGTGTGATATTCCAGAGGAACACGGGGTTGAAAAGTGTTTGCACTTGTGTGTCATGTCCTTGTGTGAGTTTGCAGTTTAAGGCTGAGGCCCCACGTTGCGGAAACACTGCTTTTTCTGTTGCAGATTTTGCTGCCGTTTTTTGAGCCAAAGCCAAGAATGTCTACAAAAGGATTGGGAAATATATAGGAAGCTCTTATACTTCTCCCCTTTGCCCAATCACTGCTGAATTTGGCTCAAATAACCACAGCAAAATCTGCAACAAAAAAAGTTCTGTTTCCGCAACGTGGGGCTTTAGCCTAAGACATGTTTAGAAACTGTTGCTGAACACTGTTATAACTTAACCTGGACTGAGCCATTTAGGCTAAAGTAGAGAAGATGGTACTCTTAACATAGGCCTTTCTGGTGAGGAGGAGGACACAGTCTGGTCTTCTTCCTCCTTGGTAGAGCAAGTGAATGCTGGAGTGACCTGGTTAGACTGACCTCAGCTTCTCAGGGACCTAAATGTAGTAAAATACTTGAATAACATTATTTTTTTGCTGTTTCCTTTACAGTCATGTTTACAAGAATAACAGGTGAGTGAAAATATGAATTGTGTCTGGATGAATACAGAAAGTAAACATCCTCAAGGCTACAGTAAAAATAATTGATAATTAACTTTCAACTGATGATATCTCTGGAAATAATATAGGTAGAACTGCAGTCTTAGTGCCATATGAAATCTGAGAATCTCAGCTTTTATAGGACACCAGATTTCTATGTAAGCATGTTTAAAGTTTTATAATGCTCAGAATATAACTGTTTGAAGTGACCCACCCCGTTTCTGCTTCCCTGCATTATGCAAGAGCCCCCACAGATCTCTGGTGGCAATAGAGAAATAGGCAGAAAGTAGATTTCAAGGTGGATTTCAGAGAAGGAACAAAAAACTAGTTAATAAAGTATATTATAAAGTGTATTAATAACATAATGGCTGCCAGAAAATCAAAAGTAGTTGAAGCGTTTAAGTACGCTTTAAAGGGAGTCTGTCACCAGAATCCATAATATCAAACCAGGACCACAGATACAGCGGGGAAAAAAAGTATTTAGTGAGCCACCAATTGTGCAAGTTCTCCCACTTAAAAAGATGAGGCCGGCCTGTAATTGTCATCATAGGTAGACCTCAGCTATGAGAGACAAAATGAGAAAACAAATCCAGAAAATCACATTGTCTGATTTTTAAAGAATTTATTTGCAAATTATGGTGGAAAATAAGTATTTGGTCAATAACAAAAGTTCATCTCAATACTTTGTTATATATCATTTGTTGGCAATGACAGAGGTCAAACATTTTCTGTAAGTCCTCACAAGGTTGGCACACACTGTTGCTGGTATGTTGGCCCATTCCTCCATGCAGATCTCCTCTAGAGCAGGGATGTTTTGGGGCTGTCGCTGGGCAACACGGACTTTCAACTCCCTCCAAAGGTTTTCTATGGGGTTGAGATCTGGAGACTGGCTAGGCCACTCCAGGACCTTGAAATGCTTCTTACACAGCCGCTCCTTCGTTGCCCTGGCGGTGTGCTTGGGATCATTGTCATGCTGAAAGACCCAGCCACGTTTCATCTTCAATGCCCTTGCTGATGGAAAGAGGTTTGCACTCAAAATCTCACAATACATGGCCCCATTCATTCCTTCATGTACATGGATCAGTCGTCCTGGTCCCTTTGCAGAGAAACAGCCCCAAAGCATGATGTTGCCACCCCCATGCTTCACAGTAGGTATGGTGTTCTTTGGATGCAACTCAGCATTCACTCTCCTCCAAACACGACGAGTTGTGTTTCTACCAAACAGTTCTACTTTGGTTTCATCTGACCATATGACATTCTCCCAATACTCTTCTGGAACATCCAAATGCTCTCTAGCAAACTTCAGACAGGCCCCGATATGTACTGGCTTAAGCAGGGGGACACGTCTGGCACTGCAGGATCTGAGTCCCTGGCGGCGTAGTGTGTTACTGACGGTAGCCTTTGTTACGTTAGTCCCAGCTTTCTGCAGGTCAGTCACTAGGTCCCCCCGTGTGGTTCTGGGATTTTTGCTCACCGTTCTTGTGATCATTTTGACACCATGGGGTGAGATCTTGCGAGGAGCCCCTGATGGAGGGAGATTATCAGTGGTCTTGTATGTCTTCCATTTTCTAATTATTGCTCCCACAGTTGATTTCTTCACACCAAGCTGCTTGCCTATTGCAGATTCAGTCTTCCCAGCCTGGTGCAGGGCTACCATTTTGTTTCTGGTGTCCTTCCACAGCTCTTTGGTCTTCACCATAGTGGAGTTTGGAGTGTGACTGTTTGAGGTTGTGGACAAGTGTCTTTTATACTGATAACAATGTCAAACAGGAGCCATTACTACAGGTAATGAGTGGAGGACAGAGGAGCCTCTTAAAGAAGAAGTTACAGGTCTGTGAGAGCCAGAAATCTTGCTTGTTTGTAGGTGACCAAATACTTATTTTCCACCATAATTTGCATATAAATTCTTAAAAAATCAGACAATGTGATTTTTTGCATTTGTTTTCTCATTTTGTCTCTCATAGTTGAGGTCTACCTATGATGACAATTACAGGCCGGCCTCATCTTTTTAAGTGGGAGAACTTGCACAAATAAATACTATTTTCCCCACTGTAAGTAGGTCAGGTTCACCTGAATCAAATGGTGTTTTTTCCTTTGTATATTGATGGCTCCATTGCCAAGATATAACCTTGCAAATGAGTTCTTTGGAGCTCCAAATAGGTAATGCCATTGTTGCACCAAAGAACTCATGTGCAAGGTGATATCTTGGGAATGAAGGCAGCAATTCACAAGGGGAAAACACCATTTAATTCTGGTGACCAAAACCTATCTGCAGCGTTGGGTTGATATGATGGGTTCTGGGGACAGATTCCTTTTAAAGCTAGATAAATCTTATAAATCTAGTGCCAGTCATGTTGTAGTCCTAAAAGCCTAATTCATCTCTAAATGATTTAATTTCTTCCATGTCCCAATAGTCCTGAAAGCTGAGATATGAGGTGCTGTTAGACAGATTCTTACAGAGTTGATCTCTTGTAGGTATTACTGTGCTTGCCTATGACATGGAGGCAACACTGCGGTCAATCGTGATTTTACAAAATAGTAATGTAGTTTCTAAAAGTAAGCAATGACATGTTGACACGGTCATGTGACTATTGCAGCCAATCATTGATCATTTTATCATATGCCATGCAGCTTAAACTTAGAGATGGGCGAATCGGTTTGTAACGATTTGGATTCAACCCGAATATTCCAAATTGTTCAGTTTTTAACAAAACTAAACAATTTGGGATTTGTCTCAGACAAACTATAATGGCCCCCGTGACAAGCATTGCGGTAAATTATTATACTCTGGGATCTCTTCAGACCCCAGAGTGTAATAGGTGGAGACCCGGGGAGGTGACAAAAATAAAAAACATTTATACTCACCTTCCGTTACGTTCTTTGGGCCTCCACAAGGTGCCCGGGACTCTGTGTCTTCCTTCTCGTGGTGTCTGATGCTCTTCTGTGATGTCATGCGCCTGGGTCATTACTGAAGCCTGTGCTTGTGGTGACATGGGCGCCCAATAACAGGCCTCAGCATGATCCCAGGTGCATGATGTCACAGTACAGTGGCGGATGCTGCAAGGAGGCAGACACAGAGCACCAAATGCCATGAGGTGGTAACGGAAGGTCAGTGTTAAGAACAAGACCCCAGAATATAATAATTTCACTTCCAGTTCTATCCAAACAAGTTTGGACCGAAATGAATCGGAGGATCGCTTTGTCCGAACAAGGGACAAAACAAATCCTTAAAGTTCACCCATCTTTCCTTAAAGTCACAGTGTATAAATAATAAATGTGAATGCAAACTTACTGGTGATATTTCCAGAATCTTCTGTCAGACCTGTGGTGACCTTCACTCCACCCTGGAGCAAGTTCTTACATGGAGACCCTATAACAATGACCTGTGATGTGGACGGCGCTGTACAGGGAGACGTCATATATACCTGGTACAGGAACAAGAAATGGATCCATACAGGGAAGACTTTTACCATTCAGTCTGCCTTATCCAGGCATAGTGGGAATTACCAGTGCGGGACCAGTGAGGAGGATATTAGTGAGGATGTGACACTCTATGTTTCAGAAGGTGAGTCACGTAAAACATATGGAGGCTGATACACATGTAGTATGGAAGCAAAAAAAAACAAATTACAAAAAATCAGATATCTAATATTACAAGACTGTGATAGTTTGCATATGCAGCTACCCAGTGGACAGAGTGTAGGGAGGATGGTAGCAATAGTTGGACATGATTCGGCTCATGGTGGCTGTGGTCATCCCTCGCAGCCTTCTGGTACTTTTCAGGTGCTGGTGCAGTGATGGCCTGCAGCATAGATGATGATAGTAGTATCGACTCCAGTCACTCCCTGTAGAATGCCATCTTGGGTCTGATGGTGGTTGGGGTGCCCTTGATGGTAATACAAAATATAAGACTCAGGAGAGTCTTAAAAGTCTTTGAACAGTTCAAAAACTCAGTTTACTGAAATAAAGCAGACACACAGCAAACAACCCTATTCCATAAAATGGAGGCACTACAAATATGCTATACAAACACACAACATTGCTTGATACAGTAGGTTCCCAGGGAGTAGAACAAGTAATATGATAGGTATGTTTTATATAGAATCACCAGACAGTAATACATCATATAGAGATTACAGCTTTGATATTTTGTTCTTTAGGTCCGGTCGTCCTGCAGTCACCACCCTATATATATGAAGGAGATGACCTGGCACTGAGATGTCACAGCCGTCCCAAAGATATTAGGGGGACAATAGAATTTTATAGGAACAATGAAATAATCTATTCATCTACCACTGACTCTGAATTCCTGTATAGAGACCATCTAGATGCGATTGCTATATACAAGTGTACAAGACAAGTCACCACTACTGGCTATAGTATATACAGCGATGAGACTGACCTCACTGCTCAAGGTAACCCTTGACCAACAGTTTAATAAAATTGTAAAGTTTTCTGTATAATTATAATTCTATATAGATATCTATCTGGTTAGTTCAACTCCTCTACATATCATCATGTCCATCACCCACATGACATCATGACACTTGGCGTGCCCAGGTCACTGCTGAGGTCCAATAATAGGCCTCAGCGCTGAGCCCGGGCCAATGACATCATAGAAGGGCACCGGACATTCCCATGAGAGCACCGGACACCCGGAGGAGGCCAACAAGAGGTAACAGAAGTTGAGTATGAATGTTTTTCTTATTTTTGTCACCTCTCTTGAGGCTCCACCTATTATACTCTGGGGTCTGAAGAGATCCCACAGTATAATTTGCAAGCCATTTCAGTTCGTCCGAGATGAATCTCCATTTGTTTGGTTTTGTAGAAAGCCGAACAATTTGGAATATTCGGATCGAACCAATTCTCCCATCTCTACGCTCTACATGTAGAGAGCAGGTTTTTGGAAGAAAGCAGACATGTTTTTTTAATCGTGTATAATCTTTTTAAGTCTTTCACCCTTCATTCCTTTGCAAGCAACCATGAGTCTCATCCATTGGGTCCCCTTAAGATTTATAACAGTCAGATGTTTTCTGTAAAGGACAGCAGAAAACACAATGCATTGTGGACTGATATTATTCACTGCTTAGATACTTTGTATTGGATGTTGTCAGGACAATGTGATGTTTTGCAGGAGCTGTTTCCTCAGTTGTGGTGACCTTCTCTCCAAACTGGAAAAAGATCTTCACTGGAGACTCCATAACAATGACCTGTTATGGAAACCACAATGGGCCATATTACTGGTATAAAGATAATACATTATTGATGAAAACTGATCAGAAATCTATTGATATCCATTCTGCCCAAATAAGTGACAGCGGGAAATACCAGTGTGAAACCAGTTCTGGTCACAGTCCTGAGGTCAGCTTGGCAGTCAGTGATGGTGAGTTCTCCGGGTTATTTATCTAGTACAATAGTAATATGTATGATGTATGAGCCACCACTTAATGTGCTGAATATATACATATACATTGTTACATTTTGTATTTCAGGCCCGGTCATCCTACAGGCTCCTCTCTATGTATATGATGGAGATAGACTATATCTGACATGTCAGAGTCGGCCTCAGTATTCTATAGAATGGACAAAATTCTATAAACATGATAAGTTTGTAAAGTACTCAGAAGATGGACATTTTTATCTCACACAACCAGATGTGGCTGGGACATACAGATGTCAGAAAAAACTACGCAGGAATTCTACATTTTACACGGATTCAGTGTCTGTCCCCATCAGAGGTAAATCTTGTTGTCTACATGGGTTAATGCTGCACGACATATTATTCTTCTAGGTTCTGCTCTCTATTACTGTCTGCCATGAATGACATCCTATGCACCAGGCTGGGTAGTGACTATAAGAGTCATGAGGTAGAGGAGACCTTGGCAGGTGTGGAGGACATGTTACAGATTTTTTTTACAGTGTTTCAGGGAAAACAGAGTTTAAAAATGAGCCAGGAACAGGAAGAATAGTCATCTGGGCAGCTCCACACCAGCTTCTCCCCACCTAGCTCAGCTTCATTTACAAGTCTTTCCTTATTTGTGTTTAGAGATAATTCTGTCAATCACAATGGGTGGGAAAAACTGATGGGGAGTTGCCCCACTCTACCCGACCCATTTCAAGCTGTATTCCTGGCTACTTTCCAAAGTTTGCTTTGAAACTCCACAAACATTACAAAATAGCTGAAATCGGGGATTTTATGCCCCATGGTTTTGTTCCCTTTAACAGGGGAGTAGCTAGGGGGTACAACCAGGCATGATGATGGAAGGCACCAACAATCCACTTTTATGTATTTAGATACATAGTAAAGGAAGTGAACTAAACCTTTGCCACAGATGATGTAATAGTTGATACTTTTGTGTCAAAAAGACAAAATTATTGTAGGTAGGATACCTTTATTGTCTAAGCAGAAATATTTTCAGCTTTCAAAGCACAGAGGCTCCTTCTTCAGGCATTTACACGTGAATGACTGAAAACACAGCACAACATTAGCAAGATGCAACACAAAGGCAAATAGTTCACGAGGAGATATGTTAGTGAGGTAAGGTAAGGTAATAAAATTGAAGTTATAGGGGTAATGGGTTGGAAGGAGGGGTTGTAGAATTGTGTCCATGTAAGGGCTCATAAATCCAGGTGTCAGACTGAGTCTTTTTGTCAATGATCTGAATTTTGTCTTCAGCTTGAATTCCCAAACTTTTCTCTCTCTCATGCTTGAAGAGACTTTTTAGAACCAGGACTTTTAAGTCAGACAAGCTGTGATCAGGCCCAGAAAAATGTTTTCCCATGGGGTTATCCAGCTGAAACTTTATTGTGTGTAAATTCCTGTGAAATATGGGTTGAAGATCAGCTGCAATTGTCCTCAAAATGTTCATTATGTCAACACTAAGGGCACCCTCCTCTTGTCCTCAATGCAATATGTAACCACTAAGAGCACCCTGCTGTTGTCCTCCATGCAGTATGTAACCACTAAAGAAACGATGCTGTTGTCCTCCATGCAGTATGTAACCACTAAGGGCACCCTGCTGTTGTCCTCCTTCTGTTAGTACACTAAGAGACTGCTCTTTAGGATTCTTGTAGCTCTGTGGATCTGCTCATCTACAACCCATGGACCTGTGATCCCTGTTGTAAGAACATATTCCTTAATGTTAGCAAGTGTTGTTTCTTATCCTTACTGTCTGAACAGATCAGACTGTCTCTCTGCTGTCTCAAATATCATGTCTTCGCTCTATCTGAAACTGAATCTCTCAAAGACTGAACTACTGCTTTTTCCACCATCTAATAGATCTGTCCCTGATATCTCCATTGCAGTCTCTGGCCTTACCATAACTCCCAGGCAGTATGCCCGCTGCCTCGGGGTTATGTTTGACTCAGACCTTTCCTTCACCCACCATATCTAATCACTCGCACGCTCATGTCATCTCCACCTCAAAAACATCTCTAGAATCCGTCCTTTCCTTACCACAGATACACTAAAGACACTTATTGTTGCCCTGATTCACTCTCGCCTTGACTACTGTAACTCCTTACTAATCGGTCTTCCCCTTACTAAACTCTCCCCTCTACAATCTATTCTGAATGCGGCGGCCAGGCTCATCTATCAGCCTAGACGCTACAGCGATGCCTCCGGTCTGTGCCGGTCACTACATTGGCTGCCTATTCAGTACAGAGTACAATATAAACTTATCACCCTCATCCACAAGGCTCTCCATAATGCTGCACCTCCCTACATTTACTCCCTCATCTCTGTCTATCGCCCAACCCGTACTCTCCGTTCACTCAATGACCTAAGACTAACATCCTCTATTATCAGAACCTCCCACGCTCGTATACAAGACTTCTCCCGAGTTGCTCCACTTCTCTGGAATGCTCTATCCCGGACTATCAGATTAACTCCCAATCTCTACAGTTAAAGACCGGACCAATTTTCGTTTTTGCGTATCTGATTTTTCCTCCCCACCTTCCAAGAGCCATCTTTTTTTTTTTTTTTTGGTTCAGAGTCACATGATGGCTTATTGTTTGCGGGACAAATTGTACTTTGTAATGGCACCATTCAATATCCTGTACTGTGTACTGGGAAGTTGGAAAAAAAATTCAGAATGAGGTGGAATTGGAAAAAAAACAAACGCATTTCTGCCAATTTCTTATGGGTTTAATTTTTACGGCATTCACTATGTGGTAAAAATGACATGTGACCTGTATTATGTGGGTCAGTACAATCACGGCAATACCAAATTTATGTAGTATTTGTAATGTTTGGATACCTTTTTAAAAAATTAAAACTTTTTTGTGTCGCCATGTTCTGACACCTGTAACTTTTTCATATTTACATGTATGGAGCTGGGTAAAGTGTCTTTTTATGTGGGACAAGATGTTGTTTTTATAAATATAATTTGGGGGAAGGTCTGATGGTTTGATCACTTTATTTTATTTTTTGGGGGAGGCAAACTGTTGATTTTTTCCACGCTACAACATTCACTATGGTGCAGCATGAACCTGATGAATTGTAGGACTGGCTCTGTAGGTTTTTTTTGTAGAAAATATTGGCTATGCTATCCTCATGAGGAATATTGGAGTAAAGAGATTCTACAAACATGGGGGACAATATTTTTTCTTCAGGTAGTAGACCCAAGGCTGAGAGTTTGCAGATGATATCTGTGGTGTCTTGGATATAGCTGGGTGTGCTCCTCACCAAGGGTTTTAGAGTATTCTCAATCCAGCCAGAAATACTCTCAGTTAATGTCCCAATGCAAGAAACAATTGTTCTTCCCAGATGGCCTTCTTTATGTATTTTTGGTAACATGTAGATGATGCCCATCTTGGGACTCTTTGGTATACGTTCCAGTAGACTGTCAGACACAACATTGAAACTATAGATGATATTTGTAAGTTCCCCTGTGTATTGTTCTGTGGGGTCTTCCTTAAAGAGGACCTTTCAGGTCCTCATGCACATGCAGTATTATATACCGCTAGAAAGCCGATGGCTTTCCCGTTATGTGCCCCAAGGTTGGAGATATCGGTGCCATTAGTTTCGGCACTGATCTCTGCCCACCGTCAGAAGGGCATTCCTGACAGTCTAGCTGAGCTGTTCCTCACAGTTCAGCGTCATTGCTGGGAGGTAAGGAACACCCCCTCTGTCAGTACAGGGCTATGGACGAGTACAGTCAGGGGGGGCGTTCGTCACAGCTCAGCTAGACTGTCAGGAACGCCCTTCTGATGGTGGGCAGAGATCGGTGCCGAAACTAACGGAACCGATATCTCCAGCCCGACAGTCAGCTTTCTAGCGGTGTATAAAACCACATGTGCATGAGGACATGAAAGGTCCTCTTTAAGCAGGGTGTAGTATTTCTTGTCTGACAGTTGTCTGTGTGCTTCTATGTAGTCAGATGTGTCCATAATCACTACAGCCCCTCCTTTATCAGCCAGTTTCATGATGATATACCTGTTGGATTTCAGTGATTTTATGGCTTTTCTCTGCTGAGATTGTGTGTTACCTTGTGCTGTTTGCCCAGGATCTCCAATTTTACTTTTTTTATGAATCAATGTTTGGAATAATCAAGAGTTTGTGTCCCAGTTGTGAAGTCCAGATTGTTCTCTTCTTTTTTCTTGACGTATCTTGCTCGATTCCAACTTGTGATGTCATATCTGTTTGATCCTAAAAAAATGCTTTCAGCTTTAGTCTACGGAAATTTTCCTTCACGTCTCTGGAAAACTGACCAATGTCAAGTGGATTTGTGGGACATAACGTAAGCCCTTTAGATAGAGCATTTATTTCCACTTTGCTTGGCTCGTACTGAGAGAGGTTTATAACTGAGCATGATATATCCAAATTATTCTGTGTGTTTTGTTTTCAATTTGGTCCAGGTCCAGTACAGATACTCAGTGAGTATACAGACGTGGACAAAATTGTTGGTACCCCTCGTTTAATGAAAGAAAAACCCACAATGGTCACAGAAATGACTTGAATCTAAAAGACTGGAATTTGCCAAACTACATTTTGACAGTTGACAAGCCACAAAGCTTCTGGGAGAATGTCCTATGGACAGATGAGACAAATCGAAATTTTTGTCAAGGCACATCAGCTCTATGTTCACAGATGGAAAAATGAAGCATATCTTGAAAAGAACACTGTCCCTACTGTGAAACATGGAGGAGGCTCTGTTATGTTCTGGGGCTGCTTTGCTGCATCTGGCACAGGGTGTCTTGAATCTGTGCAGGGTACAATGAAATCTCAAGACTATCAAGGGATTCTAGAGAGAAATGTGCTGCCCAGTGTCAGAAAGCTTGGTCTCAGTCGCAGGTCATGGGTCTTGCAACAGGATAATGACCCAAAACACACAGCTAAAAACACCCAAGAATGGCTAAGAGGAAAACATTGGGCTATTCTGAAGTGGCCTTCTATGAGCCCTGACCTAAATCCTATTGAGCATCTTTGGAAGGAGCTGAAACATGCCGTCTGGAAAAGGCACCCTTCACACCCGAGACAACTGAAGAAGTTTGCTCATGAGGAGTGGCCAAAATACCTGCTGAGAGGTGCAGAAGTCTCATTGACAGTTACAGGAATCGTTTGATTGCAGGGATTGCCTCAAAAGGTTGTGCAACAAAATATTAAGTTAAGGGAACCATCATTTCTGTCCAGGCCTGTTTCATGAGTTTTCTTTTTTAAAAAATCCTGTTGAAGCCTGGTTGGAAAGCAATGTCTGACTTTCATTTGTTCATTTTCATAGAATTTTTAAATATTATTACTTTTGTCAGATTCAAGTTATTTCTGTAACCATTGTGTGTTTTTCTTTCATTAAACGAGGGGTACCAACAATTTTGTCCACGTGTGTAAAACTGTCCCCTTCACCTAATCTGATATCTCCCCACATGCAATCTCTGATCCTCACAAGGTCTACCTCATTGCTCTCCTCACACAATTGTCTCAAAGATTTCTCTCTCTTTGGTGGAAATCTTTTATAACTGACATCTTGTCAAGTCAATGTCAAAAAGTCACAGGGTACCACAGTATGTACAGTACTGACCATGGTATTGTAACATAAGTTCGTCACATTATATTTGCTTCCTTGATTAATTAATTTCCATTGTTATCTTCACCTACAGATCTGTTCTCCAGTCCAGAGATAAGACTGACCCCATCCATGGTGACAGAAGGTGACAGCATGACCCTGACATGTGACACGAGGCTTAGTCCAAGCAGACAGATGAGAAAACTGCAGTTTGCTTTCTACAGAGATGGGCAGGAAGTCCGGAGATTTAAGTCATCTCATAAATATGTTCTGTCTGCTAAGCCGGAGGATTCTGGGAATTATTCCTGTGCAGGGAGAACTGGAGACAACAGAGTCTGGAAGACAAGTCAAGAATTACCAGTACAGATACAAGGTAAGTATACCATGTATCCATTCCTAAGTATGCTACACGTCCCTAGAATCCCCACAAGAAATAAATCTAGAAAGAAGGTTGAGCCCTCATCACTTTTCCTAATTGAAATTTCTCTTTGTCACTTGTACACGACTGTAGACTGCTTTTTACCCACTGGAAGTAAGCAGAATACATAACAGCAAGCAGAGATCCAGAAACCTGTGAGGAATTGATACAGAAAGTAATGTGGAAATTGTAGCACTTTTCATTATGCAAACAATAATATTTGTCTCACAAAATGTATCTGAAAGTTACTACCATCAAGGTCACTCCAACCACCATCAGGCTCATTCAGGCTTACTACAGGGAAGAGCCCCCATGGTATATTACTAGCACCATCTTCCACAATTACTGCTCCAGCCCTGTGGGTGCTTGATGGTTGGTTGAGCCAACTACAGCTACCGTGAGCCCAACCGTGACTGACTACTACACCAACCTTCCTGCCTCCTGCACAGTGCTACTATGTTTTATTCTAACATGCTGCAGTGTTTCAGGGAAAACAGAGTTTAAAAATAAGTCAGGAACAGAGAGAATAGTCATCTGGGCAGCTCCACACCAGCTTCTCCCCACCTAGCTCAGCTTCATTTATAAGTCTCTCCTTATTTGTGTATTGAGTCCTTTTGTCAATGATCTGAGTTTTATCCTCAGCTTTAATTCCCAAACTTTTCTGTCTCTGTCAATCTTGAAGAGACCTTTTAGGATCAGGACTTTTAAGTCTGACAAGCTGTGGTCAGGCCCAGAGAAATGTTTTCCCATGGTGGTATCCGGCTGAAACTTCATTATGTGTCTGTGTAAATTCATCCTGGTCTACAGTTTTTGTTTTGTTTCTTCCATGTAAATTCCTTCATTGGGGCACCTTGTACCCAGTATCATTTATACCACATTGGAGGATGTACATGAAAATGTTCCAGCAATTTTAGCATCCAGCTGTGTGTTTGGTACGTGAACCGCACCTAATGACAAGATATACAAGTCTTGACGTTGCATGGAAATGTGCCAGTCTCTGATTGTGACTTCTAACCGGGAGATTCCTTATGTTTGATGGTTGTTTATATGCAAGGAGAGGCAAATCTGGGAATACTTCATTTAGTTTATTGTCCCTTTGAAATATTGGTTGAAGGTCAGCAGCAATTGTCCTCAAGATTTTCATTTGAGGGTCTTATGTAGCCACTAAGGGCACCCTGCTGTTGTCCTCCATGCAGTATGTAACCATTAAGGGCACCCTGCTGTTGTCCTCCATGTAGTATGTAACCACTAGGACACCCTGCTGTTGTCCTCCATGCAGTATGTAACCACTAGGACACCCTGCTGTTGTCCTCCATGCAGTATGTAACCACTAAGGGCACCCTGTTGTTGTCCTCAATGCCGTATGTAACCACTAAGGGCACCCTGCTGTTGTCCTCCATGCAGTATGTAACCACTAAGGACACCCTGCTGTTGTCCTCAATGCCGTATGTAACCACTAAGGGCACCCTGCTGTTGTCCTCCATGTAGTATGTAACCACTAGGACACCCTGCTGTTGTCCTCCATGCAGTATGTAACCATTAAGGGCACCCTGCTGTTGTCCTCCATGTAGTATGTAACCACTAGGACACCCTGCTGTTGTCCTCCATGCAGTATGTAACCACTAAGGGCACCCTGCTGTTGTCCTCCATGCAGTATGTAACCACTAAGGGCACCCTGTTGTTGTCCTCAATGCCGTATGTAACCACTAAGGGCACCCTGCTGTTGTCCTCCATGCAGTATGTAACCACTAAGGACACCCTGCTGTTGTCCTCAATGCCGTATGTAACCACTAAGGGCACCCTGCTGTTGTCCTCCATGTAGTATGTAACCACTAGGACACCCTGCTGTTGTCCTCCATGCAGTATGTAACCATTAAGGGCACCCTGCTGTTGTCCTCCATGTAGTATGTAACCACTAGGACACCCTGCTGTTGTCCTCCATGTAGTATGTAACCACTAAGGGCACCCTGCTGTTGTCCTCCATGCAGTATGTAACCATTAAGGGCACCCTGCTGTTGTCCTCCATGTAGTATGTAACCACTAGGACACCCTGCTGTTGTCCTCCATGCAGTATGTAACCACTAAGGGCACCCTGCTGTTGTCCTCCATGCAGTATGTAACCACTAAGGGCACCCTGCTGTTGTCCTCAATGCCGTATGTAACCACTAAGGGCACCCTGCTGTTGTCCTCCATGCAGTATGTAACCACTAAGGGCACCCTGCTGTTGTCCTCAATGCCGTATGTAACCACTAAGGGCACCCTGCTGTTGTCCTCCATGCAGTATGTAACCACTAAGGACACCCTGCTGTTGTCCTCCATGCAGTATGTAACCACTAAGGGCACCCTGCTGTTGTCCTCCATGTAGTATGTAACCACTAAGGGCACCCTGCTGTTGTCCTCCATGCAGTATGTAACCACTAAGGGCACCCTGCTGTTGTCCTCAATGCCGTATGTAACCACTAAGGGCACCCTGCTGTTGTCCTCCATGCAGTATGTAACCACTAAGGGCACCCTGCTGTTGTCCTCCATGCAGTATGTAACCACTAGGACACCCTGCTGTTGTCCTCCATGCAGTATGTAACCACTAAGGGCACCCTGCTGTTGTCCTCCATGCCGTATGTAACCACTAAGGGCACCCTGCTGTTGTCCTCCATGCAGTATGTAACCACTAAGGGCACCCTGCTGTTGTCCTCCATGCAGTATGTAACCACTAGGGCACCCTGCTGTTGTCCTCCATGCAGTATGTAACCACTAAGGGCACCCTGCTGTTGTCCTCAATGCCGTATGTAACCACTAAGGGCACCCTGCTGTTGTCCTCCATGCAGTATGTAACCACTAAGGACACCCTGCTGTTGTCCTCAATGCCGTATGTAACCACTAGGACACCCTGCTGTTGTCCTCCATGCAGTATGTAACCACTAAGGGCACCCTGCTGTTGTCCTCCATGTAGTATGTAACCACTAGGACACCCTGCTGTTGTCCTCCATGTAGTATGTAACCACTAGGACACCCTGCTGTTGTCCTCCATGCAGTATGTAACCACTAAGGGCACCCTGCTGTTGTCCTCAATGCCGTATGTAACCACTAAGGGCACCCTGCTGTTGTCCTCCATGCAGTATGTAACCACTAAGGGCACCCTGCTGTTGTCCTCAATGCCGTATGTAACCACTAAGGGCACCCTGCTGTTGTCCTCCATGTAGTATGTAACCACTAGGACACCCTGCTGTTGTCCTCCATGTAGTATGTAACCACTAGGACACCCTGCTGTTGTCCTCCATGCAGTATGTAACCACTAAGGGCACCCTGCTGTTGTCCTCAATGCCGTATGTAACCACTAAGGGCACCCTGCTGTTGTCCTCCATGCAGTATGTAACCACTAGGACACCCTGCTGTTGTCCTCCATGTAGTATGTAACCACTAGGACACCCTGCTGTTGTCCTCCATGCAGTATGTAACCACTAAGGACACCCTGCTGTTGTCCTCCATGCAGTATGTAACCACTAAGGACACCCTGCTGTTGTCCTCAATGCCGTATGTAACCACTAAGGGCACCCTGTTGTTGTCCTCCATGCAGTATGTAACCACTAAGGGCACCCTGCTGTTGTCCTCCATGCAGTATGTAACCACTAAGGGCACCCTGCTGTTGTCCTCAATGCCGTATGTAACCACTAAGGGCACCCTGCTGTTGTCCTCCATGCAGTATGTAACCACTAAGGGCACCCTGTTGTTGTCCTCCATGCAGTATGTAACCACTAAGGGCACCCTGCTGTTGTCCTCCATGCAGTATGTAACCACTAAGGGCACCCTGCTGTTGTCCTCAATGCCGTATGTAACCACTAAGGGCACCCTGCTGTTGTCCTCCATGCAGTATGTAACCACTAAGGACACCCTGCTGTTGTCCTCAATGCCGTATGTAACCACTAAGGGCACCCTGCTGTTGTCCTCCATGCAGTATGTAACCACTAAGGGCACCCTGCTGTTGTCCTCCATGCCGTATGTAACCACTAAGGGCACCCGCCTTTTGTCCTCCTTCTGTTTTACTCTTAGAGACTGCTCCTTGGATTTCTTGTAGCTCTGTGGATTTGCTCATCTACAACCCATGGATGATATCCCTGTTGTAAGAACGTATTCCTTAATGTTAGCAGGTGTAGGTTCCTGTCCTTACTGTCTGAACAGATCCGAATGTACCGCAGAGCTTGGCCGTAAATGATGGATTTTTTTTAATGTGTTGTGGATAAAAGCTATTCCATCTCAGATATCCTGGCCGGCCAGTAGGTTTATGGTAGATTGTGGTTTGTATAGTGTTGTTATTTATGTATATGGTTGTGTCCAGGAAACATATTTCAGATTTAGAGTCGTGAGAGCGAGTCTGATGGTAGAATGGATCTTATTGAAGATTTCGTGTAAAGACAGTATTTCGTTTCCTGAGCCTGTCCAGATTATTAGCAGGTTATTGATGTACCTGAGGTATGCTAGAGGGTTAATTATAACTAGTGATAAAACTTCGCCTCTAGTTTTGCCATGAACAGGTTAGCACACTGCGGTGACATTACTTATACCCATACCTCTCCCCCTTTATACACTGTTAGCATATATTTTCGTTAAATGAAAAGTAATGGTGGTGCAGTACTAACCTGAGGACTTCTAGGGCTGGCTCTGATGGTTGGTTATTTTTTATGACAAATATTGGAGTAAAGAGATTCTACATCTATAGTGGCCAATATTATCTTTTCACGTCGTGGACCCAGGGCTGAAAGCTTGCTGAGGGTACCTGTGGTTTTTACAAATGCCAGAAATAATTGTTCTTCCCAGATGGCCTTCTTTATGTATTTTTGGTAACATGTAGAAGGTGCCTATCTTGGGACTCTTTGGTATACGTTCCAGTAGACTGTCAGACACAACATTGAAACTATAGATGATATTTGTAAGTTCCCCTGTGTATTGTTCTGTGGGGTCTTCCTTAAGCAGGGTGTAGTATTTGTCTGTGTGCTTCTATGTAGTCAGATGTGTCCATTATCACTACAGCCCCTCCTTCGTCAGCCAGTTTAATGATGATATCCCTGTTAGATTTCAGTGATTTTATGGCTTTTCTCTCCTCTCTGATGAGGTTGTGTGTTATCTTGTGCTGTTTGTCCAATTTTACTTTTTTTCTGAATCAGTCTTTGGAATAATCCAGAGTTTGTGTCCAGATTATGAAGTCCAGATTGTTCTCTTCTTTTTCCTTGATGTATCTTTTGCTCGATTCAAACTTGTGATGTCATATCTGTTTGGTCATAAAAAATTCTTTCAGCTTCAGTCTCCGGAAATATTCCTCCACGTCTCTGCAGAACTGAGCCCTGTCAAGTGGTTTGGTGGGACATAATGTAAGCCCTTTAGATAGAACATTTATTTCCACTTTGCTTGGCTCTAAAGAGGTTTATAACAGAGCATGATATATCCAAATTATTCTGTGGGTTTTGCTTTCCATTTGGTCCTTTGAGACCACAGGTGATAGAAAGCCTAACTACAGCTCTGCGTTTAATATTGTCTTCGCTTCTCCTATAAATTGTTTTCCATTATAGCTTCACCTACAGATCTGTTCTCCAGTGCAGAGATAAGACTGAGCCCATCCATGGTTACAGAAGGTGACAACATGACGCTGACATGTGACACGAGGCTTAGTCCACACAGACAGACCACAGAACTACAGTTTGCTTTCTACAGAGATGGGCAGGACGTCCAGGGATTTATATCATCTAATAAATATAAAGTTCCTTACATTCAGCTGGAGGATTCTGGGAATTATTCCTGTGCTGGGAGAACTTTAGACAACAGAGTCCGGAAAATGAGTCAAGAATTACCAGTACAGATACACAGTGAGTATATACCTGGCCCCTTCACCTAATCTCCAGACATCTCCCCACATGTAATCTCTGATCCTCACAAGGCCTTCTTCATTGCTTTCCTCTTGTCTACACCTCATACAATTGTCTCAAAGATGTCCCTCTTATATTTGATGAAAATCCGTTATAACTGACATCATGTCAAGTCAATGTCAAAAAGTCACAGGGTACCACAATATGTACAGTACTGACCGTGGTATTGTAACATTGTAACATAATTTCGTCACATTATATTTGCTTCAGTAATTGCCATTGTTCCCTTCACCTACAGATCTGTTCTCCAGTCCAGAGATAAGACTGACCCCATCCAACGTTACAGAAGGTGACAACATGACCCTGACATGTGACACGAGGCTTAGTCCACACAGACAGACCACAGAACTGCAGTTCGCTTTTTACAAAGATGGGCAGGAAGTCCGGGGATTTATATCATCTAATAAATATGTTCTGTCTGCTAAACCGGAGGATTCTGGGAATTATTCCTGTGCAGGGAGAACTAGAGACAACAGAGTCTGGAAGACAAGTCAAGAATTACCAGTACAGATACAATGTAAGTATACCATATATCCATTCCTAAGTACACTACACGTCCCTAGAATCCCCACAAGAAATAAATCTAGAAGCAAGGTTGAGCTCCGATCACTTTTCCTACCTGAATTTTCTTTTTGTTATCGAATTAGGAAGATTTCTGGGTTGTCTGGGACAGAAAAACCAATTAACTAATTATATCAAAGTTATGTATTCTGCTTACTGCCAGTGGATAACAATCAGTCCATGGTCATGTGATGGCCACACAGGTGCACAGCTCGTTACCAGGCAGATATCTGATTATTGTACTTTGACTATAATGAACTGTGCACCTGTGTTTCCATCACATGACCATGGACTGATTTTTATAAACTGTAAGTAAGCAGGATACATAACAGCAAGCAGAGATTGATCCCAGGGACTACCATCACCACACTCAAGATTACCAAGATGTTGCCTTCAATTCATGGAATATTACTGCTTGTTGTTACATTCCTTACTTCAAGTAAACCATGAGTTTGTGCACCATGCAACATTGTCTCCTGAGTGCTCTATCTGGCTCTACCATCAAGGTAACTCCAACCACCATCAGGCTCATTCAGGTTTACTACAGGGAAGAGCCCCCAGGGTACAGTGCCTTGCGAAAGTATTCGGCCCCCTTGAACTTTTCAACCTTTTGCCACATTTCAGGCTTCAAACATAAGGATATAAAATAAAAATTTTTTGGTGAAGAATCAACAACAAGTGGGACACAATTGTGAAGTGGAACGAAATTTATTGGATATTTTAAACTTTTGTAAAAAAAAACAAAAAAACTGAAAAGTGGGGCGTGCCAAATTATTTGGCCCCCTTAAGTTAATACTTTGTAGCGCCACCTTTTGCTGCGATTACAGCTGCAAGTCGCTTGGGGTTTGTCTCTATCAGTTTTGCACATCGAGAGACTGAAATTCTTGCCCATTCTTCCTTGGAAAACAGCTGGAGCTCAGTGAGGTTGGATGGAGAGCGTTTGTGAACAGCAGTTTTCAGCTCTTTCCACAGATTCTCAATTGGATTCAGGTCTGGACTTTGACTTGGCCATTCTAACACCTGGATACGTTTATTTATGAACCATTCCATTGTAGTTTTTGCTTTATGTTTGGCATCATTGTCTTGTTGGAAGATAAATCTCCGTCCCAGTCTCAGGTCTTTTGCAGACTCCAACAGGTTTTCTTCCAGAATGGTCCTGTATTTGGCTCCATCCATCTTCCCATCAATTTTAACCATCTTCCCTGTCCCTGCTGAAGAAAAGCAGGCCCAAACCATGATGCTGCCACCACCATGTGTGACAGTGGGGATGGTGTGTTCAGGGGGATGAGCTGTGTTGCTTTTACGCCAAACATATCGTTTTGCATTATGGCCAAAAAGTTGGATTTTGGTTTCATCTGACCAGAGTACCTTCTTCCACATGTTTGGTGTCTCCCAGGTGGCTTGTGGCAAACTTTAAACGAGACTTTTTATGGATATCTTTGAGAAATGGCTTTCTTCTTGCCACTCTTCCATAAAGGCCAGATTTGTGCAGTGTACGACTGATTGTTGTCCTATGGACAGACTCTCCCACCTCAGCTGTAGATCTCTGCAGTTCATCCAGAGTGATCATGGGCCTCTTGGCTGCATCTCTGATCAGTCTTCTCCTTGTTTGAGATGAAAGTTTAGAGGGACGGCCGGGTCTTGGTAGATTTGCAGTGGTCTAATACTCCTTCCATTTCAATATGATCGCTTGCACAGTGCTCCTTGGGATGTTTAAAGTTTGGGAAATCTTTTTGTATCCAAATCCAGCTTTAAACTTCTCCACAACAGGATCACGGACCTGCCTGGTGTGTTCCTTGGTCTTCATGATGCTCTCTGCGCTTTAAACAGAACCCTGAGACTATCACAGAGCAGGTGCATTTATACGGAGACTTGATTACACACAGGTGGATTATATTTATCATCATCAGTCATTTAGGACAACATTGGATCATTCAGAGATCCTCACTGAACTTCTGGAGTGAGTTTGCTGCACTGAAAGTAAAGGGGCCGAATAATATTGCACGCCCCACTTTTCAGTTTTTATTTTTTACAAAAGTTTAAAATAATCAATAAATTTCGTTCCACTTCACAATTGTGTCCCACTTGTTGTTGATTCTTCACCCAAAAATTAAAATTTTATATCTTTATGTTTGAAGCCTGAAATGTTGCAAAAGGTTGAAAAGTTCAAGGGGGCCGAATACTTTCGCAAGGCACTGTATATTACCAGCACCATCTTCCACAATACAGGCCCCCTGATTACTGCTCCAGCCCTGCGGGTGCTTGAGGATCTACCGTGAGCCCAACCGTGACTGACTACTACACCAGCCTTCCTGACTCCTGCACACTGTTACTATGTTTTATTCTAACGTGCTGCAGTGTTTCAGGGAAAAGCGTTTTGTAACATTTTAACATAAGTTCGTCACATTATATTTGCTTCCTCAATTAAGTAATTTCCATTGTTATCTTCACCTACAGATCTGTTCTCCAGTCCAGAGATAAGACTGGCCCCATCCATGGTTACAGAAGGTGACAACATGACCCTGACATGTGACACGAGGCTTAGTCCACACAGACAGACCACAGAACTGCAGTTTGCTTTCTACAGAGATGGGCAGGAAGTCCGGGGATTTATATCATCTAATAAATTTGTTCTGTCTGCTAAGCTGGAGGATTCTGGGAATTATTCCTGTGACGTGAGAACTAGAAACAACAGAGTCTGGAAGACAAGTCAAAAATTACCAGTACAGATACAATGTAAGTATACCATGTATCCATTCCTAGGTACACTACACGTCCCTAGAATCCCCACAAGAAATAAATCTAGAAGCAAGGTTGAGCTCTGATCACTTTTCCTACCTGAATTTTCTTTTTGCTATCAAATTAGGAAGATTTCTGGGTTGTCTGGGACAGAATAACCAATTAACTAATTATATCAAAGTCATGTATTCTGCTTACTGCCAGTGGATAACAGTCAGTCCATGGTCATGTGATATAAAGTCCATGGTCATGTGATATAAAGTCCATGGCCATGTGATATAAAGTCCATGGCCATGTGATATGTCCATGGTCATGTGATGGCCACACAGGGGCACAGCTCGTTAGCAGGCAGATATCTGATTATTGTACTTTGACTATAATGAACTGTGCACCTGTGTGTCCATCACATGACCATGGACTGATTTTTATAAACTGGAAGTAAGCAGAATACATAACAGCAAGCAGAGACTGATCCCAGGAACTACCATCACCAGATTCAGGGTTACCAAGATGTTGCATTCAGTTCTTGGAATATTACTGTTTGTTGTTACATTCCTTACTTCAAGTACACCGTGAGTTTGTGCACCATGCAACATTGTCTCCTGAGTGCTCTATCTTGCACTACCATCAAGGTTATTCCAACCACCATCAGGCTCATTCAGGATTACTACAGGGAAGAGCCCTCAGGGTATATTACTAGCACCATCTTCCACAATAAAGGCCCCCTCATTACTGCTCCAGCCCTGCGGGTGCTTGAAGGTTGGTTGAGCCAAATATACAGTATCTACTGTGAGCCCAACCGTGACTGACTACTACACCAATCTTCCTGCCTTCCTCCACAGGCTTGCTGTGCAAACATCAGGAACAGAGAAAACAGTCATGTGGGCAGCTCCACACCAGCTTTTCCCCATCTAGCTCAGCGTCATTTACAAGTCTATCTCTATACATAAATACGGAAAGATCTGTCAATCACAATGGGTGGGAATAAACTGATGGGGAGCTGCCCCAATGACTCCTCGACCCATTCCAAGCTCTATTCCTGGCTCCTTTTCAAAGTTTTCTTTATAATGCCGCAACACTACAAAATAGTTAAAAAATAGGTGTACACTGGGAGCCTGCCGGGATTTCATGCCCCATGGTTTTGTTTTCTTTAATATGGGAGTAGCTAGGTTGCACTTCTATGTATTTATGTATATAGTAAGGGAAGTGAACTAAACCTTTGCCACAGGTGATGTAATAGTTGATACTTTTGTGTCAAAAAGACAAAAGTGTTGTAGGTCAGATACCTTTATTGGCTAAGCAGAAACATTACATTTTCAGCTTTTAAAGCACAGAGGATTCTTCTCAGGCATTTCCAAATGACTGACTGAAAACACAACATGAGCAAGATGTCACACAAAGGCAAATAGTTCATGAGGAGATATGTTAGTGAGGTAAGGTAGGGTAATAAAACTGAGGTTATTGGAGTAATGGGTTGGGAGGAGGGGTTGTAGTCATCTGAAGTTGAATTGTGTCCATGTAAGGGCCCATAAATCCAGGTGTCAGACTGAGTCCTTTTGTCAATGATCTGAATTTTATCTTCAGCTTGAATTCCCAAACTTTTCTCTCTCTGTCATTCTTGAAGAGATCTTTTAGGATCAGGACTTTTAAGTGTGACAAGCTGTGGTCAGGCCCAGAGAAATGTTTTCCCATGGGGGTATCCGGCTGAAACAGTTTGTTTCTCCAATGTAAGTTCTTTCATTGGGGCACCTTGTACACAGTATCAAGTTCACCACATTGGAGAATGTACAGTATGTAATAATCCAGAGTTTGTGTTCAGGTTGTGGGGTTCAGTTTGCCTTCTTTTTTTCTTGATGTATCTTGCTTGATTCCAACTTGTGATGTCATATCTGTTTGGTCATATAGAAATTCTTTCAGCTTCAGTCTACGGAAATATTCCTAAACATCTCTGCAAAACTGAGCCCTGTCAAGTGGTATGGTGGGACATAATGTAAGCCATTTAGAACATTTATTTCCACTTTTCTTGGCTTTGTAGTGAGAAAGGTTTATAACAGAGCATGGTATATCCATGGTATATTCTGTGGGTTTTGCTTTCCATTTGGTCCTTTGAGACCTGCTCTGCCCCTCAGTCTATTGATTTTCTTTTGTTTGCTGATGATAAATTGGTGTTATAATTTACTGTAAAATTCCTTTAATACTTCCTTGGTTAGATGTGAACCAGGTCCTTGTATTATATCCTGTAGGGAGTTCATTTCAATTTTGATGGTTCTTTCTTTGTGGTAGAAAAATCCAATAAGAAGCCTGAAGAAGGAGCCTCTGTGCTTTGAAATCTTCAAATTAATTTTTTCTGGTTCGCCAATAAAGGTATCGTACCTACAACACTTTTGTCTTTTTGACACAAAAGTATCAAATATTACATGATTTTTTTTTTTTTCTGGCTAACACGGTACTACACTATTATACACTATACTTTGTAAAAATCACAGGTGATGGAAACGCTAACTACAGCTCTGCCTTTAATGTTGTCTTTCTTCTGCTATAAATTGTTTTCCATTATAGCTTCACCTACAGATCTGTTCTCCAGTGCAGAGATAAGACTGAGCCCATCCATGGTTACAGAAGGTGACAACATGACCCTGACATGTGACACGAGGCTTAGTCCACACAGACAGACCACAGAACTGCAGTTCGCTTTCTACAGAGATGGGCAGGAAGTCCGGGGATTTATATCATCTAATAAATATGAAGTTCTGTCTGCTAAGCTGGAGGATTCTGGGAATTATTCCTGTGCAGGGAGAACTAGAAACAACAGAGTCTGGAAGACAAGTCAAGAATTACCTGTACAGATACACAGTGAGTATACAATGTAAAGAAATCTAGAGGCAAGGTTGAGCTCTGATCACTTTTCTGCTAAATTTTACTTTTGCCACTGAGTTAGTAGGATTTCTGGGTTATATGGGACAGAATAACTGAGTTGTCAAAATTTACAATCTGCATTTTTCTATTGGCGTAATATCACCATGCTGCCACTAGCTGCAGGTTAGACTAATATATTGTGATAATATATACTGTATCATTGTGTTATATGTCTATGACATCTATGTAATAATGAAATATCTTCCTTTTATAGAGATGGATGGACAAGGACATAACAATATATACCTGTACCCGATAGTCTCTGTGATTCTGCTCCACATCCTCATTATATCAGCTTTTCTGATCTTCAGACACACACACAAGTCATCCAGATCATTTCCTAAGAGACGCCAAACCAGAGATCTACAACCAGGTAACCCAGACTTTTATTATTTAATATACTGTATGTGACAGCTTAGGGGAATTAAACTCAAAATGGCGGCTTTTCCTGGTCCGGACAGCGGTGGTTCATGGTACTGGGCGCCGGAAAGATAGCTTTCAGACGGTTCAAGTGTAAAAATAAACGTGGCTTTATTCAGCTTAACTGCAACATAACAAAACAACAAACACCTAGGCCACAGTTAGGGCACTAACTGACTCCTTGAGTTCCTAACTAGCCTCTGGGGCAATAAGAGCTTGACTTAGTCTCTGTAAGTCCTCTCTGGATCCCAGCCCTCTTGGACAGACTGCCTCTCTGTCCCTGGCTGGTCCTGACTATTGCTCAACTCCAGCAACTGTCCCCTGTGGACCCGAGCACTTCTGGCACAGACCGTCTATCTGTCCAGCTGGATCCACCATTTCCTGCTCTGTGCAGGATACTCCAGTCCTCTGGAGTTACACGCCACCCCCTCAAAGGTGTGGCTGAAGGCCTTTTCAGGGTTGGGCCTGGGTCGCTCAACAGCGCCCTCTGGCTCACATACCTACATACCCTCCCCCTCAGCTCACTACCCATGGGGTGAGTTACAATGGGACAAGACATATGTCGCCATCCCTCTTCAATGCTATACACTTGTCCAGTGTCTCTCCAGATGTCCCCATCTGGCGGTCTCAACCTCCTAGTTCCAGTCAGTCGAGCCTTCCATCTTCTCCTCACTTTAAACGCTATGCCAAGATCCTGGCCATTCTGCGCAAAGGCAAGCTCTACTCCATCACCTCCACAATTCGCCACACAGGGGATCACATCATTTTCATCACATTTTCCATCATAGACTTCAGCCATCCCATTGCATGACTTTGATCCCTTTAGTGAATAGCCGTAAGAATCTTCTTCTTCTCCTATCACGAATCCACAGGAGCTTGGATACCAGCTAACACGTACTTCATGTACATCAATGTCTTTAGAGTATAAATATTTCATGGGTACCTTTTCTGTAACCTTCATCTCAAAGCAAACTTTGCCATCACCATCAAGGCTTAGAAGTTTAGGAGACATAGGCCGCTTGCTCTCCGCTTTGTTTGAGACACACAATCTCTGCACTGCAATATCTTCTCCTTTTGTACAAGGGCCATACAGTACACCCTCACAAAATAGCTCACGCTGAACTACATTTTCTGGTATGTCTTTAACAACTGCCACATCAAATATTGGAATGGTTTCTGTATAATGCGTCCGCACCTGTACGGCAGCCGGAGAACCAATTCCCCACTCTAGTCTTATCTCCTCTCTCTCATGCGCACAACTTTCGGGAGGCATATTACGATTCTGTGATAGATTGCAAGAATTTTCGTACCAACCCCTTTCTGACAGTACAGGAGCTGGTGACATCGTCATCTCAACATTCTCCAAGTTATTTTCATTCCCTGTGCTAACACCGGAGGACTGGGATACCAAGTTTTCAACATCACAGTTCTTACTGTCAGTACCCAGATGCTTTTTGGTTACATGTTCTGGCTGCCTTAATGGCTCTGCTTTCTCTGCCTCTATGCTGGCAGCTTTCTCTAATTCTAAAACCTTCTGTAGCGCACAAATCTCTGATTCCAGTTCCGGAACTTTCTTCACTGCCACATTTTTCTGCACAGCCTCCATCTCAGTTTTTGCTATTGCAACTTGCAGAACTTCCTCAATCTTCCTGACGTCTTCTATGGCAGCAGATGTAGATGCCATCTCTTTATCCACTATGCCTCCTAATTCTAGGATATTCTGCAATGTTCTTCTAACATTTGTCAGGTCAGCATCCTGGATAATATTTTCTGCTTCCCCCACTGTTCCCTGAATTATATTGGATTGATCCTCCAACATCTTCTGATAAAGCTTCTGCTCATCTGCAGACTTTTTGTCAAGTCTTTCATTCAAGTCCCGTATCTCAGTGGCTCTCTTATCTTGCTCTTGGTTGAATAAAGACTCTATTTCTTGAATCACATTTTTCAGGGATAACAGCTCTGATTCTTTAGAGGTTAACAGGCTCTGCAGCGAGTCCTTCTCATCTTCTAGTGCTGCCAGCTTTGAAGATAGTGCAGATGCCGACTGTTCAGTCTTGGATAAAGACTGCTGCAATCGATCCAATTCTTCTTTTTTAGATTCCACTTCGGTTTTTAACTGTTCAATCTGAGAAGTGCGCTCTTCCAACTTTATTTCTGATTCACGCTTCACTTGACCCATCTGAAACTCCAGCTGTTTCTTGATTTCCTCCTGCTTGTTCACTTGCTCCTTTAATTTAGCAACAAGCATTTTTAGATCTACAATCTCAGCAGACAAATTAGACAGGTTTCCTTCAAACTGAATCCTCATGTCTTCTGTCTGGAGGTCCAATTCTCTCTTGGCCTTTTCCAGCATCTCATAAGCATTAGCTTTGTTCTCATACAATATCTGCACAGGTTCCAGGTTTTTCTCAACTTCATCCTTGGAGCTAACCAAATCCTCCATTTCAGTGTGCAGTTGCTTGTTGAGCCTCTCTAACTCGGCCTTCAATTCAAGGGCCTCTTCTAGGGAGCGAGCCAATGCAAGAGCTTTGGTCTTTTTTTTTTACAAGCCTCTGCTTCAGCACGGTCACGTTCTTCTGCATATCTAGCAGAAAGAGTCTTCTCTTCACCAAGCAGCTGATCAAACTTTTTCTGCTTCCTTTCCAAATTTGACACCATCCGACGTTGATGATCACGATCTACACCTACATCTTCTAGTTCCTGCTGCAGTCTAATTTTCATCTTCTCAATTTGTCATAAGCAGCAACCTTCTCCTCAAACCGTTGATTTGTAGCTTCTAGCTCTTTTTGCAACTTTTCCTTTAGTTCTTCAACAGAGTCCAAGGACCCAGTACTATCCTCCATTTTTTTCTTCATATCAGTCGCCTGAGCCTGTAGTGTTGAAATCTGCTTTGTCAAATCTCTTTTTGCTATCTCCTCTTCCTCTAGTTGCTCAAGGAAACCATTTTTCTCATCTTCCATTTGTTTTAGTTTTGTACTAAGGTCAAGCTTCTGACGGGTTTCTTCTTGCAAAAGTTCCTGAGTGTCCTGAAGCTGAGATTCTAGTGTAGAAAAATCTTTGAAAAGTTTGATAAACTTGCTGTCTGCTTGAGAAAGAACCCCAGTGACATTATCCAATTCCACCTGCAGTCCGTTTGCCTTGTCTAGCAGTTCTGCTTGAAACCTGTCCCCTTCTGTGACTTTTAGTTGCAGCTCTTGAAGTTGAGTCTCTACTTTTTTGTGACTCTCCTGTAAGGCTTGCACTTTCTGAGCATGGACAGACGACATCTCCATCAATTCTTTGTCTTTATTTTGCACCAAAACAGACAATTTCTCATTATCTTCACAAGATCCTGACAGCGCCCTCTCCAGGCTACATATTCTAGCTTTGAGTTCCCTTTCTCTTTGTTCCAGAACTCCAGCTCTACTTCACCATTCATGGATTTCACTATTTAGGCGAACCTGCTTTAGTGCATGCAAGTTTTGCTCTGACTGCAATGTCTGCACCACAGATTCTAAATCACTCTCTCGGTCAGACACATACTTCCTCAGCTTGGCAATTTCATTTTCTTTGTAAATTAATGCAGCCGAAAGTTTTTCACACTTCCTCACTTGGTCATCCAAACATTCTGACTGACACTGCAAAAATTCACTTCTCTCACGTTTAGCAGTTTCAAGGTCATCTCTTAATTTTTCAATGATACTCTCTTTGGCAATGGAGTCTTGGACATGCTGCTCCTTTAAATCCTGCAATTGCTTCTCAAGCACTTGCTTTTGCTCTACACTCTGTACAACTTTATTAGATAGAGCACATTTCATATCAGCAAACTCCTTCTTAGTGACACAGTCCATTCCAGGCAAACCCAGCACCACATTTTCACAATGACTAGGATATGAACTCTTTACAGTTTCAAGCTCTTTCTTTAACTTAAGGTTCTCTTTTTCTGATACCTCAAGTTGCCATTTCCAATCAGATATTTCATCTTCATAAATGAACCTGATGGTTTTAATCTCATCTTGAAGCTGCTGCACCATAATATTTTCATCTTTGGCACTCTGATGCACTCCAGTATGAGACATAGTCATAGTCATAGACATACAGTCAGCAGTGACATATTCTTTCATAGAACAGAGGTGCTTTAGAAAAACTGAGTCACCATCATGCAACCCTTTATCTTTACTTGCACTCCACAGGCTCTGTGCCGGGTTTTGTCTCTCTCTGCATTCAGACTGCTGCACTAATAAACCTGTGCATGACTTCTCTGCTTTTTTACAAGCTGAAATTCTCTTTTTCTTGCCCATGGTTTACTAACAAGATTACACAATATTCCACAGCAACCTTGGGTTCACATGGCAGCAACTTTTTGCTATCTTCTGCAGTCACATGTATTCAAACAGTTAACTTATGTGGCACTACAACAACCAGCATTTTCTTCTGTCTTCCACAGAAAACACCAACATGGCACCATAGCCTTTCACATAGACTGTTTGCAATATCTAGCTTCTACACACATTGCTCACTTTCTTGCCATCAGCAAACACTTCACAGACTTCTGTGCCACAGTATACACAAAGTTCATTCCCTGAATTCCTCTTCCAGAGTTGTACTTTCACCAGGTTTTACAAACACCTTGCTATGTTGCAATTCACTCACCCCTTCCTGGGTTTCTTCAGTTGAAATCACAGATTTCTTCCAGCTGTAGGCCACAATGCACACTTTGCAGTACTGCAATCACAAACCACTTGTCTTCCAGGACTTGCGTGGATCTCTTTATGCGCGCGATTCTCCACCATATGTGACAGCTTAGGGGAATTAAACTCGAAATGGCGGCTTTTCCTGGTCCGGACAGCGGTGGTTCATGGTACTGGGCGCCGGAAAGATAGCTTTCAGACGGTCCAAGTGTAAAAATAAACATGGCTTTATTCAGCTTAACTGCAACATAACAAAACAACAAACACCTAGGCCACAGTTAGGGCACTCACTGACTCCTTGAGTTCCTAACTAGCCTCTGGGACAATAAGAGCTTGACTTAGTCTCTGTAAGTCCTCTCTGGATCCCAGCCCTCTTGGACAGACTGCCTCTCTGTCCCTGGCTGGTCCTGACTATTGCTCAACTCCAGCAACTGTCCCCTGTGGACCCGAGCACTTCTGGCACAGACCGTCTATCTGTCCAGCTGGGTCCACCATTTCCTGCTCTGTGCAGGATACTCCAAAATGTTTGCAATGTTCAGGATGAATCCAGTTCATTCCAAAATGATTTGCTCATCTCTACTAAGTACATTAAGATGTCTCATATTATACATTTATGTTTTCAGCTTCATCATTCAAGGTCACTGAAAATGTGAGTATTACATCAGAATCTATTGTAATGTTTTTTTTATTAAAGTTATCAGCAGTGATAAGAATAGATGAGAACTGTATATACTGTATACCCATGTAGGACATAAATAAAGGGCAAAGTCTGATGGAGCTTTTTAGGCTATATAGTCAAGGAGCTGCCCGTGTAAATAAGTCCTTATACAAGCAGTTAGGCTCTGTTCACATCACATTTAGAGCCAGACATTTGACATGAGTCGGTAAAAGGTCCAGATTTATAAGCCAAATACATATATAGGGCTGAAGGCCTAAGGTCAACAGAATATTTTTTCATATCAGTTGGGCTGGTATAGGACTCCGGCTCGTGGTATGTAATGACATAGTTAGACTATGCTATTCTATGGTATACAGGTAAAGAATGGATATTAGGTGGTATACATTTAACAATAGAAGCATATAGGTATAGTAGTAGGATTTGCTTGTGATCCCCATACTAATATACAAACAACAGCAACAATTTTTTTTTTTTATCAAGCATACTACACACATGTACAAAGAATCACGGGCAAGGTTATCCTAAGATCCCAAGGAATTACAATACCTGGTACGATGACACAGACTTGCAGGAAGACACAATAATAGCAATGGTCTTACTTACTGGCTTTAGGTGCTGTTCTTGTCCAATATCACCTTTTTGATCATTCCTATGAACAGCAGTTGGTATCTTGGACGAGCCCCCAAAACTGTAGTAGGATTTGGTTGTGATTCCCAAACTAGGGATCTCACCGTATTGTCTATGAGCTACCAATTCTTAAGTACCCTTCTGGGGTGAAAGGGAATATCCCAGCCAGAGAAGAAAAACAACACAAACTCCTTAGCATGTGCGTAGTCTTCTAAAGGACCTCCTAGCAATTCTTTTACTATATAGTAAAAGCTTTGGGAGTTTTCTTTCCTTTCTGATATTATATTTTATCCAGTGAGAATGATGCCTTTAGGGCATTGCTTC
The DNA here is from genome assembly GCA_947044405.1 of Leptodactylus fallax. Lineage (NCBI taxonomy): Eukaryota > Metazoa > Chordata > Amphibia > Anura > Leptodactylidae > Leptodactylus > Leptodactylus fallax. The sequence continues at coordinate 1,203,756 of CAMRHE010000472.1, read as the reverse complement.
CAATCAGAATTCCCAATAACACATGGATACTTTAGAATAAAATGGTATGGTGTGCAAAACACAAAGAATCTATCATAATACTGTATGTATACCATATGTATCTTAGCACATGTGCAAAAACCTAGTAAATACAGTATTTTACATTCAGAAGTGAAATTATGTTAATCATATATGCAACCCAGATTATTCTTTCATAGGCAATGTATATTGTATGTCTATACAGTAGAATACAATACAGCCTTCCATTAGAGGCATATAATAAAATGTATTTTTGGCTTATACATCTGAGATAGGTTCTAGATGCCTTATAGCTGTTTTTGGTCAGTTGTTATAAAATGCCCTAGACACAGTAGAAAGTAAAGCTGACCATACACCTTAGATAGATGCTTGTTCAGCCACCAGCTAAACCTCCAATCCTCCGTACACAGGAGCACTCTGTCATGGGGAGAGGGGATAAGCAACCTCCAGACACCTCTTTTGATAAGAAAAAAACTGGGCATGTTGAAGTTCAACAGCCCGACCCTTGAAGTAAAAGCAACACCATACACATGAGATAGCCATCCTGTCCAGACAAATTCCATTCAGCGTGTTTACATTACTCTAATGTGTATGGGCACCATAGGGCAGCAAATAAGGGATCACTTTCCACAACCATTCAGTCTGCAGTGTCTATAAGAATTGTAGAAGGTCTCAAACATTATATTACATTCAGTCTGCATCCTCCTTGCTCCACAGGTTATCTATTCATCCGCCAAGATTAAGGATAGTGGCATTTGGGAATCTACAGATCAGGACATTGGACAATTATACCTGCCTGAACAATTATACCTGCCTGGGTACAGAATAAGAGAAAATTAGCTTAGGCCAATGATATAGTTTTTTATACCCTTAAAAAATCTGCGAATTTTCAGTTTCCTGTATAACACCATGTCTGATGAAGAGAGCTAGACTCTTGAAAGCTTACTTATAAATATACTCAGTTAGCCTCTAAAAGGTATCGCCTGATTTCTTCACTCTTCCACTACTTTCAATGGCTAACACAGTACAACATTATATTTTGGACCAAGACAGAAGAATTTATTTGGAAGACTAATGTACTGCGTAATGCATTGGTGTGGTAGACCCATCATGTTAATTTATGCGTTTTTACGTGTGTAACTCTGTGCCAAGATATTTTTTAATAATATAATAAAATAACGAGTAGAGAAAATTTAATTATATTTTGCAGAATGTAGAGGAATCTGTTAGGACATTCCCAGGTCTGATTGTTCCGCACATGGTTACTGATTTTAGGGCACAATCATTTCCACAAACTTTGCATAAATTAATAACAAGAGGTGAATATAAGAAACCTAATATATCTTATCAGATGTAAAATATAAAAATATAAAAATATTTATCCCACACAGGGAAAACTGTAGCGGTAAAAAGATCAAAAAGCCAAATCAGTTTTATCTCCCCCAAAAATCGACTAAAATGTTATCAAAATTCCCCAAAATGGTATAAATAAAAAATACATCTTGTGCCGCAACAAAAAGTTGCCTTACACAGCTTTGTATATGGAAATATTAGAAATTTACTGGTGTTAGAATATGATGGCTAAAATAATTTTTTGCATTTTTCAAAGTTTTGGATTTTTATAAAGGTATTAAAACATGACAAGACTAAATAAATGTGTTATTGTTATGATTGTGCCAAACCAAAAAAAATAAGGAACATTTCATTTTTACCACACAGGGAACACCGTATAAACTAAAAAAAAAAATCGCTATTTATACATGGAAGACAGTTATAGTAATGGTTTCCCTGCTTATATAGTGACCTCTTAGCATTATAAATGATATGTAGCTTTTATTTTCATTACTGCAAACTTCGTGCTACTCTGTGGCTAAAAATACTTCTCAAAAATGATAAGTATTAAAAAGGGGCATTTTTACTCCTCTGGAAATAATGCAATTTAGCCTCTGCTTGCAAGTGTGCGCACAGACTCAGGGGCTGGCAAAGGTTGCTATTCTCAGTATCATCTTGAATCAAATATAGGTCAGCCTCTTCCCTCTTCTAGTTTAGGAGTCTCAAATCCACCACCATGATGACCTTAACTCATTTCTTCATTCCAGGCAATTATAGTGACAAAGAGGTGGAAGCTGTTCTTCCTCTTCTATCCCTTGTTGCATGAGTGTAAATGTTTCCTGTAAGATATATAATAAAGGAATGACATCACTGATGCTGCAGTTGTCCCTGCTACTAAATTTGGTGGCTTCCTCAAAGGGCTTCAGAAGGCGACAAACTTCCCTCATGTGCTTCCAGGGAGTGGTGTCTGTCCTGTTTTATCACACAGGTCCGGCTCTATGGAAACAATGTGTAAACAATGGGAGGAATAATTTCACATAGCAGAAAAACAAAGCAGCATTGCTAAAGCAATATATTTAGGAAAAGTCTTCAGTTTACATAAGCTAGCAGTATCGATTGGATCCTTGAGATGGAAATACCCCTTTAACGCCTGCTAATAAGGAGAGAGGGCACTATACAATTTGATATTAGGACAATTCCTCAACTGGGATAAAGACTTATCCCTGATAAGTAAGACTATCCAGATTAGTAAGAAGGAATGAAAGTCAGCTCTACACTGGAGGAGAAAGTCTCCATCATGTGCCTTTTAAGCTGGTATTACACTCCATTGAAACTATCTTTAGCGTGCCATTCTTCCCTATCCACATGTTGGAGATGTCTTTATGAGACAGGTTGTTCACTTTATATTTTTTGGCATTGTCTGATCATATCCACTTTTTGCACTCCATAACAAGCTTGACTGGTAAACTTTTTGGATTAGCAATTAGACTCTTCCCCCCCAATTAGCATTACTACCTATGGGGATACATTTGATCCACTGTAATACAGGAAGGTTGTATTTCATGTTTTAGTTACTGCTCGCCTGCTAATAGTTAGAAACTGGGAATCAACAAATTCCCTAACAATTTGGGAGCTTATACAGTGCCTTGCGAAAGTATTCGGCCCCCTTGAACTTTTCAACCTTTTGCCACATTTCAGGCTTCAAACATAAAGAAATAAAGTTTTAATTATTTGGTGAAGAATCAACAACAAGTGGGACACAATTGTGAAGTGGAACAAAATTTATTGGTTATTTTAAACTTTTGTAAAAAATAAAAAACTGAAAAGTGGGGCGTGCAATATTATTCGGCCCCTTTACTTTCAGTGCAGCAAACTCACTCCAGAAGTTCAGTGAGGATCTCTGAATGATCCAATGTTGTCCTAAATGACTGATGATGATAAATATAATCCACCTATGTGTAATCAAGTCTCCGTATAAATGCACCTGCTCTGTGATAGTCTCAGGGTTCTGTTTAAAGCGCAGAGAGCATCATGAAGACCAAGGAACACACCAAGCAGGTCCGTGATACTGTTGTGGAGAAGTTTAAAGCCGGATTTGGATACAAAAAGATTTTCCAAACTTTAAACATTCCAAGGAGCACTGTGCAAGCGATCATATTGAAATGGAAGGAGTATTAGACCACTGCAAATCTACCAAGACCCGGCCGTCCCTCTAAACTTTCATCTCAAACAAGGAGAAGACTGATCAGAGATGCAACCAAGAGGCCCATGATCACTCTGGATGAACTGCAGAGATCTACAGCTGAGGTGGGAGAGTCTGTCCATAGGACAACAATCAGTCGTACACTGCACAAATCTGGCCTTTATGGAAGAGTGGCAAGAAGAAAGCCATTTCTCAAAGATATCCATAAAAAGTCTTGTTTAAAGTTTCCCACAAGTCACCTGGGAGACACACCAAACATGTGGAAGAAGGTGCTCTGGTCAGATGAAACCAAAATCGAACTTTTTGTCCACAATGCAAAACAATATGTTTGGCGTAAAAGCAACACAGCTCATCACCCTGAACACACCATCCCCACTGTCAAACATGTTGGTGTCAGCATCATGGTTTGGGCCTGCTTTTCTTCAGCAGGGACAGGGAAGATGGTTAAAATTGATGGGAAGATGGATGGAGCCAAATACAGGACCATTCTGGAAGAAAACCTGTTGGAGTCTGCAAAAGACCTAAGACTGGGACCAAGATTTATCTTCCAACAAGACAATGATCCCAAACATAAAGCAAAATCTACAATGGAATGGTTCACAAATAAACGTATCCAGGTGTTAGAATGGCCAAGTCAAAGTCCAGACCTGAATCCAATCGAGAATCTGTGGAAAGAGCTGAAAACTGCTGTTCACAAACGCTCTCCATCCAACCTCACTGAGCTCCAGCTGTTTTCCAAGGAAGAATGGGCAAGAACTGATAGAGACATACCCCAAGCGACTTGCAGCTGTAATTGCAGCAAAAGGTGGCGCTACAAAGTATTAACTTAAAAGGGCCGAATAATTTGGCACGCCCCACTTTTCAGTTTTTTATTTTTTACAAAAGTTTAAAATATCCCATAAATTTCGTTCCACTTCACGATTGTGTCCCACTTGTCGTTGATTCTTCACCAAAAAATTATAATTTTATATCCTTATGTTTGAAGCCTGAAATGTGGCAAAAGGTTGAAAAGTTCAAGGGGGCCGAATACTTTCGCAAGGCACTGTAAATGAAGTATCCCTGAACTGCTCTCTCGACAGGATGTTGACTAGCCAAAAAGGCAAACTAAAATTGCACATAGAAGAATGGAAGCCTTGTGCATCTCTCGACCCTAAATTACAACCTATATTTCTCTCCTATTTCCTATAGGTTCCCTCCTGCCATATCTCAGTGGAGTTTGGTTTTGGCCGGCCAGGGTTTAACTGCACTGAATCCCCTCTCCTAATAATCCTGTGGTGCCCCAGTTTTTTACCTTTGTTCCCCAACGTTTCCCAATAATCTTTCTACCGATTCACATTTAATATAGCTTTGTGTCTGGTATTAACACATATACAGTGCCTTGCGAAAGTATTCGGCCCCCTTGAACTTTTCAACCTTTTGCTACATTTCAGGCTTCAAACATAAAGATAAAAAATTTAAATTTTTTGGTAAAGAATCAACAACAAGTGGGACACAATTGTGAAGTGGAACGAAATTTATTGGTTATTTTAAACTTTTGTAAAAAATAAAAAAATGAAAAGTGGGGCGTGCAATATTATTCGGCCCCCTTAAGTTAATACTTTGTAGTGCCACTTTTTGCTGCGATCAGGGCCGGTGTTAGGGGGGGGGGGGCAAACTGGGCAATTGCCCAGGGCCCCGTCCCCAAAGGGGCCCCCGGGATCCGGAGCCTGATAACTCCGTATCCCGGAGTCAGGCCCGGCCATATCAATAACAGAAAGGGACCCAGTGCCATGTGCCGCAGGGCCCCTTTCCGAATGAGTACAAATAAACATTTTTACTCACCTGTCCTGGCGTCCGACGTCATCTTTTGGTGTTGCGGACGTCACCGCTGAGGCCAGGCCTCAGCCGTAGCGATCACGTGGGGCGTGCTGACAGCGTGCCTCACGTAATCGCTGAGGCCCAATCACAGGCCTCAGCGGTGACGTCCACAACGCGTGACGTCAGCCGCAGAGAAGAGGAAGCAGTCGCCGGCAGGAAGAACGGAGCAGCGCGAGGAGGCCCAGCAGAGGTAAGACAAGGTGAGTATAACTGTTTGTTATTTTACCTTACCTCCCCCGGGCCTTCGATAATTATACTCTGGGGTCTGAAGAGAACCCAGAGTATAATATAATACTAGCACTGACGGAGTCTGTAAGGCCCCTGTGGAGCATTATACTGGTGGGCCCCTCTGCATAGCATATTATACTGTGTGGGGGCACTGTGGAACATTATACTGGGGAGGGGGCCCTCTGGAGAGCATTTTATATTCTGTGGAGCATTATAATGTGGGGGGGGGGGCTCTGGAGAGCACATTATATTCTGTGGGGTTACTTTTGAGCATTATGCTCTCCAGAGGGGCCCCCCAGTATAATGCTCCAAAGTGGCCTCACAGAATATAACATGCTCTCCAGAGGACCCCCTCCCCATTATAGTGCTCCACACAGTATAATATGCTATCCAGAGGGGGCCCCCTAGTATAATGCTCCTCAGTGGCCCAAAACAGTATAATATGCTCTCCAGAGCCCCCCCAGTATAATGCTCCACGGTGGCCCCACACAGAGGGGGCCCTCCAGTATATTATACTGTGTGGGGCCACGGTGGAGCATTATACTGGGGGTGGAGGGCTCTAGAGAGCATATTATACTGTTTTGGGCTACTGTGAAGCATTATACTGGGGTAACCTCTCTGGGCAGTATATTATACTGTGTGGAGGCCATTCTGGAGTATTTTATACTGAGTGGGGTCACTGTGGAGCATTATTCTGGGGGGGGGGCATCAGCAGAGCATATTATATTGTGTGGCACCACTGTGGAACATTATACTGGGGGGACACTCTGGGGAGCATAATATATTGTGTGGGGCCGCTGTGGAGCAAAATACTGGGGGGGGCACTGTGGAGCATTATACTAGCGGGGGGCCCTCTGGGGAGCATATTATACTATGGGCCACTCTGGAGCTTTATATTTGGGGGAAGGGGCAGTGTGGGGAGCTTGTTATACTGTGTGGGGCCACTGTGGAGTGTATTATATTGTGTGGGGCTTTTCGGGATTATATTATACTCTGTGGGGCCATTGTAGAGCATTGTACTGGGGGGGACTTTGGGCAGCATATTATACTGTGGGGGACCACTGTGGAGCATTATACTGGGGGAACCCCTCTGGGGAGTATATTATACTGTGTGAAGGCCATTGTGGAGCATGTTATATTGTGTTAGGCCACTGTGAAGCATTATACTGGGGGGCACTGTGGGGTGCATATTATACTGTATGGAGCATATTATATTGTGTGAGGCTGCTGGGGAACATACTGTACTATCTGGGGCCACTACACTAAGGGGTAGTATACTGTGTGGGCCACTGTGGAGTATTATACTGTGTGGAGCCTTATATACCATGTGGGGAAACTGTGGAGGGCTCAGAGGAGCATTTTATACTGTGGAGCGTTATATACCATGTGGAGCATTATACTGTGGGGGAGGGGCTCAAAATTCCTGCTGGCAGCCCTGTGTGCTATGTCTGCATCACAGCTCCCTCACTATAATCTTGCACATACGTGTAGTGCCCCATGGCCATTTCATTCCCCCTTCAGTCTGACACTGTATAACGGAGAGAACTGTTATATATAAGGGTGGGTTACTATATATAATTGGGAAACTTAAATATGAGGGGGCTATTTTTAAAAGGGGAACTATTATTAATAAGACGGGCTATTATTTATAAGGGGGGAAACTATTATATATAAGGCATCCATTACAAGGGGGGAGCTATTATTTATAAGAGGGGAACTGTCTATAAGGGGGGTATATTAAGTGGGCTTATTTATAAAGGGGGCTATTAGTGATAATGGGGACTATTATTTATAAGGGTAACTATTATTTATGAGAGGGCTATTATTAATAAGGGAGCAGTATTATTTTTACGGGGTGACTGTTACTGATAAGGGGGGATATTACTGATACAGGGCACTATTTATCATTTATAAGGGCGCTATTACTGATAAAGGTGTAATATTATTTATAAGCAGGGACTATTATTTATAAGGAGGCACTATAATTACTGATGACTGGGTGCAAAAATCTAATAGGTGGTACAAAGGAGCTTACTTGAATTGTGTGTGGTAAAATGGTGCTTATTACTTTTTTTGTTGGCCGAAAAGAGGCGTTATTATAGGGGCTGCCACCGGATGACGATGCTGTTTGCATATCAGCATTTGGGGCCCCGCTTTTAATTTTGCCCCACTTTGTTTAAAACCGGCCCTGGCTGCGATTACAGCTGCAAGTTGCTTGGTATATGTCTCTATCAGTTTTGTAAGAGTGAAGAAATCAGGCGATACCTTTTAGAGGCTAACTGAGTATATTTATAAGTAAGCTTTCAGGAGTACTCGCTCCCTTCATCAGACATGGTGTGATACAAGAACTGAAAATTAACAGATTTTTATACACATGGTTTTCAAAGCATTTTAGAGTCCTTAAAAAAAATTGCAATCTAAGTAGAGAAGTTATTTACAACAGGTCAAAAAAACAGTCTGGAAACTTGTGGTGCGTGACGGAGGGATCAGTAATTCTTGCTGTTATCTGTTTGCTATCAGGAGGTGATTTGTGACCCTCACAGGTCACACATAGTGTGATTTGAAGCTGGCATGAATATTAAGTTCAGTTCATGGTTCAAACATAGTGTGACATGAAGCTGGCATGAATATTAAGTCCAAATTGCAGAGTTTTAAATTTTTGCATAAATTTGTACTCCATTTCTTTTCTTTTCTCCTGTGTCTTAAAATGTCCCATTAAAACCACAACCCGCAAATCTTCAATAGAGTGGTTTTCTCCGGAGAAATGTGCGGCCACTGGGAGATCGGTTCTGCTGTTATTAATGGTGGATCTGTGTGAGTTCATTCGTTGACTGAGTCTCTGCCCTGTTTCCCCCACATAGAGGCCTGTGGTGGGACATTGCACACACATTATGAGATACACCACATTGGAAGACCTGCAGGAAAATGTCCCCCTAATTCTGTGCACCTGTTGTGACTGTGGGATAGGTACACTGTCAGCGGTGTGGATGTGCTTGCAGGTCATGCACCTTTTATGTAGGCAAGGTGAGGTGCCATTTTCAGTTGGGGCCTTCAGGGCACTCCGGACGATAATACGCCTCAGGTTTGGTGGTTGTCGAAAGGAGAGGAGAGGGGGGACTGGAAATATGTCCTTGAGTCTGTTGTCCCTATGTAGTACAGGTTGGAGCTCCTTGGCAATCCTTCGTAGGATCTCCAGCTGTGGGTTGTAGGTGACAACTAGGGGCACTCGGGCTTCTTTCTGGGTCTCTCTATATGTGAGCAGACTGTCTCTGTTAATGGCTGCTGCTTTGTTTAATTGGTTGTCTGTCACTTTTGGTTTGTATCCCAATCTGAGAAATTTCATCCTCAGATCCAGGAGGTGCTTGTCCAGGTCTGTTTTGTCGGAGCAAATACGATTGTATCGTATAGCCTGGCTGTAGATTATAGATTGTCTTGTGTGCTTGGGGTGGAAGCTGTCGTTTCTCAGGTAGGCCGTTCTGTCTGTGGGTTTGTGGTATATTGATGTGAGTAGCCGGTGGTCTTTAATGTATATTGTGGTATCCAGAAAGTGAATTTCACTCCCTGAATAGCTAAGTTTAAGGTTGATGGTCGGGTGAAAGTCATTGAAGTCATTATGGAATTGAAGTAGGGCCTCCTCACCTGCAGTCCAGATGACAAGGATATCATCGATATAACGAAGGTAAATCATAGGTTTGGTGGTGCATGTTGATAAATATGTTCTTTCCATTTCTGCCATAAAGAGATTTGCATATTGGGGTGCACATCTGGTCCCCATTGAAGTTCCCATTCGCTGTAGATATAGATCCTCTCCAAAGGTAAAATGGTTGTGGCTAAGGATGAATTGTATGAGCTGTGTTACTGGTTCTGTTGGGAGGTTTTGTTTTGCCAGGTGTACCTGACATGCTGCAACTCCATCCTTGTGGGGAATGTTAGTATACAGGGATTCCACATCCATGGTGGCCAAAATGGTACCCTCAGGTAGAGGGCCCAGGGCATTCAGTTTGTTAAGAAGGTCAGTGGTGTCCTGGATATAGCTTGGAGTTTCCCTGACAAGGGGTTTTAGGAGATTTTCCACCCAACCTGAGATGTTTTCTGTCAGTGTCCCAATGCCAGAAATGATAGGCCTCCCAGGGTTGCCATCTTTGTGTATCTTTGGGAGCATATAGAAGCAGCCCGGCCTGGGATCTTGTGGGATAAGTCCTTTTACCTGATTCTGGATCTGGACTGGAAACTTCTTGATCATACTCTTTAGTTCTTTCATATAGGCCTCTGTGGGATCACTTCCAAGTTTGGAGTAATGGATGGGATTTGACAGTTGCCTGTTTGCTTCCTGGATATAGTCTGAGGTGTTCATTATGACTATTGCGCCCCCTTTGTCAGCCGGTTTTATTATTATATCCTGATTTTCTTTCAGTGATGTAATAGCCTTCTGTTCCTGCAGGGTTAGGTTATGCGCCTGTTTCTTTTGTTTCTCTAGGATTTCTGAGACCCTCCATACAGCAGCGACTCTGAGATGGAACAGCCCATAAGGAATCCTACCAAAAAATCTACCTGGACCCCACGCCCTGGAGCTAATGCAGCACTGGATAAATATATTGACTGTTTCAGAAGCAAAGTAAAATCAGAAATCCTAGAGAAACAAAAGAAACAGGCGCATAACCTAACCCTGCAGGAACAGAAGGCTATTACATCACTGAAAGAAAATCAGGATATAATAATAAAACCGGCTGACAAAGGGGGCGCAATAGTCATAATGAACACCTCAGACTATATCCAGGAAGCAAACAGGCAACTGTCAAATCCCATCCATTACTCCAAACTTGGAAGTGATCCCACAGAGGCCTATATGAAAGAACTAAAGAGTATGATCAAGAAGTTTCCAGTCCAGATCCAGAATCAGGTAAAAGGACTTATCCCACAAGATCCCAGGCCGGGCTGCTTCTATATGCTCCCAAAGATACACAAAGATGGCAACCCTGGGAGGCCTATCATTTCTGGCATTGGGACACTGACAGAAAACATCTCAGGTTGGGTGGAAAATCTCCTAAAACCCCTTGTCAGGGAAACTCCAAGCTATATCCAGGACACCACTGACCTTCTTAACAAACTGAATGCCCTGGGCCCTCTACCTGAGGGTACCATTTTGGCCACCATGGATGTGGAATCCCTGTATACTAACATTCCCCACAAGGATGGAGTTGCAGCATGTCAGGTACACCTGGCAAAACAAAACCTCCCAACAGAACCAGTAACACAGCTCATACAATTCATCCTTAGCCACAACCATTTTACCTTTGGAGAGGATCTATATCTACAGCGAATGGGAACTTCAATGGGGACCAGATGTGCACCCCAATATGCAAATCTCTTTATGGCAGAAATGGAAAGAACATATTTATCAACATGCACCACCAAACCTATGATTTACCTTCGTTATATCGATGATATCCTTGTCATCTGGACTGCAGGTGAGGAGGCCCTACTTCAATTCCATAATGACTTCAATGACTTTCACCCGACCATCAACCTTAAACTTAGCTATTCAGGGAGTGAAATTCACTTTCTGGATACCACAATATACATTAAAGACCACCGGCTACTCACATCAATATACCACAAACCCACAGACAGAACGGCCTACCTGAGAAACGACAGCTTCCACCCCAAGCACACAAGACAATCTATAATCTACAGCCAGGCTATACGATACAATCGTATTTGCTCCGACAAAACAGACCTGGACAAGCACCTCCTGGATCTGAGGATGAAATTTCTCAGATTGGGATACAAACCAAAAGTGACAGACAACCAATTAAACAAAGCAGCAGCCATTAACAGAGACAGTCTGCTCACATATAGAGAGACCCAGAAAGAAGCCCGAGTGCCCCTAGTTGTCACCTACAACCCACAGCTGGAGATCCTACGAAGGATTGCCAAGGAGCTCCAACCTGTACTACATAGGGACAACAGACTCAAGGACATATTTCCAGTCCCCCCTCTCCTCTCCTTTCGACAACCACCAAACCTGAGGCGTATTATCGTCCGGAGTGCCCTGAAGGCCCCAACTGAAAATGGCACCTCACCTTGCCTACATAAAAGGTGCATGACCTGCAAGCACATCCACACCGCTGACAGTGTACCTATCCCACAGTCACAACAGGTGCACAGAATTAGGGGGACATTTTCCTGCAGGTCTTCCAATGTGGTGTATCTCATAATGTGTGTGCAATGTCCCACCACAGGCCTCTATGTGGGGGAAACAGGGCAGAGACTCAGTCAACGAATGAACTCACACAGATCCACCATTAATAACAGCAGAACCGATCTCCCAGTGGCCGCACATTTCTCCGGAGAAAACCACTCTATTGAAGATTTGCGGGTTGTGGTTTTAATGGGACATTTTAAGACACAGGAGAAAAGAAAAGAAATGGAGTACAAATTTATGCAAAAATTTAAAACTCTGCAATTTGGACTTAATATTCATGCCAGCTTCATGTCACACTATGTTTGAACCATGAACTGAACTTAATATTCATGCCAGCTTCAAATCACACTATGTGTGACCTGTGAGGGTCACAAATCACCTCCTGATAGCAAACAGATAACAGCAAGAATTACTGATCCCTCCGTCACGCACCACAAGTTTCCAGACTGTTTTTTTGACCTGTTGTAAATAACTTCTCTACTTAGATTGCAATTTTTTTTAAGGACTCTAAAATGCTTTGAAAACCATGTGTATAAAAATCTGTTAATTTTCAGTTCTTGTATCACACCATGTCTGATGAAGGGAGCGAGTACTCCTGAAAGCTTACTTATAAATATACTCAGTTAGCCTCTAAAAGGTATCGCCTGATTTCTTCACTCTTACAAAACTGATAGAGACATATACCAAGCAACTTGCAGCTGTAATCGCAGCCAGGGCCGGTTTTAGACAAAGTGGGGCAAAATTAAAAGCGGGGCCCCAAATGCTGATATGCAAACAGCATCGTCATCCGGTGGCAGCCCCTATAATAACGCCTCTTTTCGGCCAACAAAAAAGTAATAAGCACCATTTTACCACACACAATTCAAGTAAGCTCCTTTGTACCACCTATTAGATTTTTCCACCCAGTCATCAGTAATTATAGCGCCTCCTTATAAATAATAGTCCCTGCTTATAAATAATATTACACCTTTATCAGTAATAGCGCCCTTATAAATGATAAATAGTGCCCTGTATCAGTAATATCCCCCCTTATCAGTAACAGTCACCCCGTAAAAATAATACTGCTCCCTTATTAATAATAGCCCTCTCATAAATAATAGTTACCCTTATAAATAATAGTCCCCATTATCACTAATAGCCCCCTTTATAAATAAGCCCACTTAATATACCCCCCTTATAGACAGTTCCCCTCTTATAAATAATAGCTCCCCCCTTGTAATGGATGCCTTATATATAATAGTTTCCCCCCTTATAAATAATAGCCCGTCTTATTAATAATAGTTCCCCTTTTAAAAATAGCCCCCTCATATTTAAGTTTCCCAATTATATATAGTAACCCACCCTTATATATAACAGTTCTCTCCGTTATACAGTGTCAGACTGAAGGGGGAATGAAATGGCCATGGGGCACTACACGTATGTGCAAGATTATAGTGAGGGAGCTGTGATGCAGACATAGCACACAGGGCTGCCAGCAGGAATTTTGAGCCCCTCCCCCACAGTATAATGCTCCACATGGTATATAACGCTCCACAGTATAAAATGCTCCTCTGAGCCCTCCACAGTTTCCCCACATGGTATATAAGGCTCCACACAGTATAATACTCCACAGTGGCCCACACAGTATACTACCCCTTACTGGCCCCAGATAGTACAGTATGTTCCCCAGCAGCCTCACACAATATAATATGCTCCATACAGTATAATATGCACCCCACAGTGCCCCCCAGTATAATGCTTCACAGTGGCCTAACACAATATAACATGCTCCACAATGGCCTTCACACAGTATAATATACTCCCCAGAGGGGTTCCCCCAGTATAATGCTCCACAGTGGTCCCCCACAGTATAATATGCTGCCCAAAGTCCCCCCCAGTACAATGCTCTACAATGGCCCCACAGAGTATAATATAATCCCGAAAAGCCCCACACAATATAATACACTCCACAGTGGCCCCACACAGTATAACAAGCTCCCCACACTGCCCCTTTCCCCAAATATAAAGCTCCAGAGTGGCCCATAGTATAATATGCTCCCCAGAGGGCCCCCCGCTAGTATAATGCTCCACAGTGCCCCCCCCCAGTATTTTGCTCCACAGCGGCCCCACACAATATATTATGCTCCCCAGAGTGTCCCCCCAGTATAATGTTCCACAGTGGTGCCACACAATATAATATGCTCTGCTGATGCCCCCCCCCAGAATAATGCTCCACAGTGACCCCACTCAGTATAAAATACTCCAGAATGGCCTCCACACAGTATAATATACTGCCCAGAGAGGTTACCCCAGTATAATGCTTCACAGTAGCCCAAAACAGTATAATATGCTCTCTAGAGCCCTCCGCCCCCCAGTATAATGCTCCACCGTGGCCCCACACAGTATAATATACTGGAGGGCCCCCTCTGTGTGGGGCCACCGTGGAGCATTATACTGGGGGGGCTCTGGAGAGCATATTATACTGTTTTGGGCCACTGAGGAGCATTATACTAGGGGGCCCCTCTGGATAGCATATTATACTGTGTGGAGCACTATAATGGGGAGGGGGGTCCTCTGGAGAGCATGTTATATTCTGTGAGGCCACTTTGGAGCATTATACTGGGGGGCCCCTCTGGAGAGCATAATGCTCAAAAGTAACCCCACAGAATATAATGTGCTCTCCAGAGCCCCCCCCCCACATTATAATGCTCCACAGAATATAAAATGCTCTCCAGAGGGCCCCCTCCCCAGTATAATGTTCCACAGTGCCCCCACACAGTATAATATGCTATGCAGAGGGGCCCACCAGTATAATGCTCCACAGGGGCCCTACAGACTCCGTCAGTGCTAGTATTATATTATACTCTGGGTTCTCTTCAGACCCCAGAGTATAATTATCGAAGGCCCGGGGGAGGTAAGGTAAAATAACAAACAGTTATACTCACCTTGTCTTACCTCTGCTGGGCCTCCTCGCGCTGCTCCGTTCTTCCTGCCGGCGACCGCTTCCTCTTCTCTGCGGCTGACGTCACGCGTTGTGGACGTCACCGCTGAGGCCTGTGATTGGGCCTCAGCGATTACGTGAGGCACGCTGTCAGCACGCCCCACGTGATCGCTACGGCTGAGGCCTGGCCTCAGCGGTGACGTCCGCAACACCAAAAGATGACGTCGGACGCCAGGACAGGTGAGTAAAAATGTTTATTTGTACTCATTCGGAAAGGGGCCCTGCGGCACATGGCACTGGGTCCCTTTCTGTTATTGATATGGCCGGGCCTGACTCCGGGATACGGAGTTATCAGGCTCCGGATCCCGGGGGCCCCTTTGGGGACGGGGCCCTGGGCAATTGCCCAGTTTGCCCCCCCCCCCCCACACCGGCCCTGATCGCAGCAAAAAGTGGCACTACAAAGTATTAACTTAAGGGGGCCGAATAATATTGCATGCCCCACTTCATTTTTTTATTTTTTACAAAAGTTTAAAATAACCAATAAATTTCGTTCCACTTCACAATTGTGTCCCACTTGTTGTTGATTCTTTACCAAAAAATTTAAATTTTTTATCTTTATGTTTGAAGCCTGAAATGTAGCAAAAGGTTGAAAAGTTCAAGGGGGCCGAATACTTTCGCAAGGCACTGTATATGTGTTAATACCAGACACAAAGCTATATTAAATGTGAATCGGTAGAAAGATTATTGGGAAACGTTGGGGAACAAAGGTAAAAAACTGGGGCACCACAGGATTATTAGGAGAGGGGATTCAGTGCAGTTAAACCCTGGCCGGCCAAAACCAAACTCCACTGAGATATGGCAGGAGGGAACCTATAGGAAATAGGAGAGAAATATAGGTTGTAATTTAGGGTCGAGAGATGCACAAGGCTTCCATTCTTCTATGTGCAATTTTAGTTTGCCTTTTTGGCTAGTCAACATCCTGTCGAGAGAGCAGTTCAGGGATACTTCATTTACAGTGCCTTGCGAAAGTATTCGGCCCCCTTGAACTTTTCAACCTTTTGCCACATTTCAGGCTTCAAACATAAGGATATAAAATTTTAATTTTTTGGTGAAGAATCAACGACAAGTGGGACACAATCGTGAAGTGGAACGAAATTTATGGGATATTTTAAACTTTTGTAAAAAATAAAAAACTGAAAAGTGGGGTGTGCCAAATTATTCGGCCCTTTTAAGTTAATACTTTGTAGCGCCACCTTTTTCTGCAATTACAGCTGCAAGTCGCTTGGGGTATGTCTCTATCAGTTCTTGCCCATTCTTCCTTGGAAAACAGCTGGAGCTCAGTGAGGTTGGATGGAGAGCGTTTGTGAACAGCAGTTTTCAGCTCTTTCCACAGATTCTCGATTGGATTCAGGTCTGGACTTTGACTTGGCCATTCTAACACCTGGATACGTTTATTTGTGAACCATTCCATTGTAGATTTTGCTTTATGTTTGGGATCATTGTCTTGTTGGAAGATAAATCTTGGTCCCAGTCTTAGGTCTTTTGCAGACTCCAACAGGTTTTCTTCCAGAATGGTCCTGTATTTGGCTCCATCCATCTTCCCATCAATTTTAACCATCTTCCCTGTCCCTGCTGAAGAAAAGCAGGCCCAAACCATGATGCTGACACCAACATGTTTGACAGTGGGGATGGTGTGTTCAGGGTGATGAGCTGTGTTGCTTTTACGCCAAACATATCGTTTTGCATTGTGGCCAAAAAGTTTGATTTTGGTTTCATCTGACCAGAGCACCTTCTTCCACATGCTTGGTGTGTCGAATAGAAAGTAAAATTTATTTAATGACAGTTATGTCATCATCTTCTAGGACATCATCATAACAATCCAAACCATTAATTTCCCTGCACACAGTATCATGCCCCATAGTGGCCCCTGCACACAGTATCATGCCCCATAGTGGCCCCTGCACACAGTATCATATCCCATAGTGGCCCCTGCACACAGTATCATATCCCATAGTGGCCCCTGCACACAGTATCATGCCCCATAGTGGCCCCTGCACACAGTATCATTCCCCATAGTGGCCCCTGCACACAGTAGTTTGCCCCATAGTGGACCACCCATGAACAATTATTATACTGTGGGGTCTTTTCAGACCCCAGAGTATAATGATCGGAGACCCAGTAGAGGATAGAAACATAAAAAAACAATGTTGCTTACCTGTTCCTCACTCCGGTGCATGCCCGTGCGCTACTCCGGCCTTCTTCAATGTTAGACCAGGCCGCGTCACGTGATCCGGCCGGCGTCGTGACGCAAAATGACGTCCGCTGACATCTGCGACGTCACCAAACAGGCCTGAAGCCTGGAGAAGCGTAGGACAGGTAAGCACATAGTTTTTTATGTTCGCTCACCTCCCCTGGGCCGCCGATTATTATACTCCGGGGTCTGAAAAGACCCCGGAGTATAATGATAGCAGAGATTGTGGGGTTCTCCCGCGGCCTCACATATCGTATATACCGTATGTTCTGTTCGGGAACATACGCCTTACTTTCGGGGGGATGCCTTATATTAGGCAATTCTCCGAAACCTCTCCTATGCCTTACTTTCGGGGGGTGTCTTATTTTCGGGGAAACACGGTAATACTCCTTCCATTTCAATATGATCGCTTGCACAGTGCTCCTTGGGATGTTTAAAGTTTGGGAAATCTTTTTGTATCCAAATCCAGCTTTAAACTTCTCCACAACAGTATCACGGACCTGTCTGGTGTGTTCCTTGGTCTTCATGATGCTCTCTGCGCTTTAAACAGAACCCTGAGACTATCACAGAGCAGGTGCATTTATATGGAGACTTGATTACACACAGGTGGATTATATTTATCATCATCAGTCATTTAGGACAACATTGGATCATTCAGAGATCCTCACTGAACGTCTGGAGTGAGTTTGCTGCACTGAAAGTAAAGGGGCCGAATAATATTGCACGCCCCACTTTTCAGTTTTTTATTTTTTACAAAAGTTTAAAATAACCAATAAATTTCGTTCCACTTCACAATTGTGTCGCACTTGTTGGTTTTTCACCAAAAAATTAAAATTTTATATCTTTATGTTTGAAGCCTGAAATGTGGCAAAAGGTTAAAAAGTTCAAGGGGGCCAAATACTTTCGCAAGGCACTGTATATGGTTGACCTACACTGTCCTTGAATTCATTAAGAGGCCCAGGTCCAGAGAGAGATGAGTATTTGTAGTGTAGGGTAAGTATAATATGGCTGAATTAAATTCGTTTGGAGGTCAAGGTCTAAAGAGAGTTGAGTCCTTGAAGTTGGTCCCATCTAAAGAGATCGCCTTGTCACTTGCAGACTTTGATCAAAATGTTAACCAAGAACCTTATTTTTGTGTATTTATAAATACAGTAGGTATAGCAGTAATCTTGACACTAACAGAGTGCTGTCATTTGTTGTTTTTGCATCTGTTTGCTCATAAATATAAATGTTATTGTCACGTTGACATTATTTTGGCTGTTTATACTGTTTTATAGATAGAGCCCTAGCAGCCCCGACAGTGTCATACACTATGTTTTATAGAGGAGTCCTGGGAGCCCTAAGAGTGTTCTACGCTATGTTTTATAGATAGGCTCCTAGGAACCCTGACAGTGTCATACACTATGTTTTATGCATAGCCCTAGGAGCCCTGATAGTGTTATATACTATTTTTATAGAGAGTTCTAGGGGCCCTGACTGTGTCATATACCAAGTTTTATAGAGTCCTAGAAGCCCTGACAGTGTCATACACCATGTATTAAGCCAATTTAAAGTCTGATTTGTATCAAATTCAATCAACCAGAAATGAAACAAATCTTCACAGTTTAACCCATCTCCGGTTGTCTCCTTGTTGTGTGATTTTTATATACTTGTGATGTGATGTTTTGCAGAAGTTGCTGGTTCATATGAGGTGAACTTCTATCCAAACTTTAAAAAAATCTTCACAGGAGACTCTATAACAATGGCTTGTCATGGAAACCACTATCGGTCATATTTTTGGTATAGAGATCATAGCTTATTGAACAGAACCGATCAGAACTATATTACTATCTATTCTGCCCAAAGAAATGACAGTGGAAAATACCAGTGTGGAACCAGTTCTGGTCGTAGTCCTGAGGTCAGCTTAGAAGTCAGTGATGGTGAGTTCTCCGAGGTATTTATCTTACACTATAGTAATATAATGGGTGAGCTGCAGCAATAATTGCTATGAAATAGAAGCATAGTTTGTCTGGTATGAGTTCTAGACATTTGCTGAACATGAGGGTGCAGGATAATGCTATGGTCGCTTCTATAAAACTAACTAGGAAGAATATATTCTAGAGTCATGATATCAGAAAAATCATTTTAATTATAAAATAACTGGAAAAATTAAAAAAGAAAAGGTCCACAACGTACACCCAGGTGGATATATGAGATAATACAACTCCTACTATAAAGTATAAGAATGTGATGTGTTCTGTGATCACATAAAGCCACAAGTCACAGCCTTTTATAAAGGTCACAAGAAATATTTGTTCCAAAACTTTTGCTTTTTGGCATTATATTATTTTAATTGATACTTATGTCATGTATTTAGATTGGAATTTATTTTACATATGTTTTAGATCTAATGTTGGTTGTTTTCTATTGGGTTCTTCTTGACCCCTGGTTGCAGAGAAGTTGTATATATAATAGGATATTATGTGCTTAATCCACAAGTTACCGACATACAGTGGGTATGGAAAGTATTTAGACCCCTTAAAATTTTTCACTCTTTGTTTCATTGCAACCATTTTCTAAAAGCAAAAAAGTTCATTTTATTTCTCAGTAATGTACACTCAGCTCCCCATCTTGACAGAAAAAAAAACAGAAATGTAGATATTTTTGCGAATTTATTAAAAAAGAAAAACTGAAATATCACATGGTCATAAGTATTCAGACCCTTTGCTCAGTATTGAGTAGAAGCCCCTTCCTTTTGAGCGAGTACAGCCATGAGTCTTCTTGGGAATGATGCAACAAGTTTTTCACATCTGGATTTGGGGATCCTCTGACATTCTTCCTTGCAGGTCCTCTCCTGTTCCGTCAGGTTGGATGGTGAACGTTGGTGGAGCCATTTTCAGGTCTCTCCAAAGATTATTATTATTATTATTATTGTTTATTTATATAGCACCATTAATTCCATGGTGCTTTACATTTGCGGATTTACATACGGTACACAAGATATACAAAACAGATAATACAAACAGTGACCAACTGGCACAGTGGGATAGAGGGCCCTGCTGACAAGCGCTTAAAGTCTATGAGGGAAGAGGGATAGAGACAGAAAGTGACGGGAGAGACTGTACAGGTGGTGGTGTGGTGACAGTAGTGTTATTGGAGGTTGTCGGCCTTCCTGAATAGGTGAGTCTTCAGGGCCTTCTTGAAGCTTGTGACTGTGGGGAACAGTCTTATGTGTCTTGGTAATGAGTTCCAGAGTATGGGGGATGTACGGGAGAAGTCTTGGAGACGTTTGTGTGAAGAGCGGATGAGAGCAGAGCGGAGTAGGAGGTCTTTGGAGGATCGGAGGTTACGTGCGGGCAGGTAGCGGGAGATTAGGTTGGAGATATATGAAGGGGACAGGTTGTGGATGGCTTTGTATGTCAGTGTTAGTAGTTTGAACTCTATTCGCTGGGCGATGGGTAACCAGTGAAGGGATTGGCAGAGGGGAGCGGCTGATGAAGTACGGGGGGAGAGGTGTATTAAGCGAGCAGCACAATTTAAGGTGGACTGGAGGGGGGAGAGGGTGTTTGCTGGGAGGCCATAGAGAAGGGTGTTACAGTAGTCTAAGCGGAAGATTATGAGGGCGTGGACTAGCATCTTTGTAGTTTCAGGGGTGAGGAAGGAGTGGATTCGGTGAATGTTCTTGAGTTGGAGGCGGCAGGAGGTGTTGAGGGTTTGAATATGCGACTTGAAGGATAGGTCAGAGTCTAGGGTTATCCCAAGGCAGCGGGCCCGTGGGACTGGGGTGAGTGTGGTTCCATTAATTTTGATAGATGGGTCAGGTAAGGGGGTCGTGCATGGAGGGGTGAAGATTATGAACTCCGTTTTCTCCATGTTGAGTTTGAGAAAGCGGGAGGAGAGAAAGGAGGCTACGGCTGCTAGACATTCTGGGACTCAGGACAACAGGGAGGTAATGTCTGGTCCAGAGAGATATATTTGGGTCGTCAGCATAGCAATGGTAATGGAAACCATGGGATTCTATGAGTTGGCCAAGGCCTAGGGTGTAGATGGAGAAAAAGAGGGGTCCTAGGACGGAGCCTTGGGGGACACCTACAGAAAGAGGGCGTGGTGGTGAGGTGGTGTGCAAGTGGGAGACACTGAATGTGCGGTTGGTGAGGTATGAGGAGATCCAGGAAAGGGCCAGGTCAGAGATGCCAAGGAATGAAAGCATTTCTAACAGGAGGGAATGGTCGACTGTGTCAAAGGCAGAGGAGAGGTCGAGGAGGAGGAGGACAGAATAGTGACGTTTGGCTTTGGCAGTTAGAAGGTTGTTAGTGACCTTGGTTAGGGCAGTTTCTGTGGAGTGATGGGGTCTGAAGCCTGACTGTAGTCTGTCAAAGAGCACATTGGATGAGAGATAGGAGGACAGTTCGGAGTGGACGTGTTGCTCCAGCAGTTTAGAGGCGTACGGGAGCAGTGAGATGGGGCGATAGTTGGCTGGAGAGGACGAGTCGAGGGAGGGTTTCTTAAGTATAGGGGTGACGGTAGCATGTTTAAAGGTGGAAGGGAAGGATCCATTGGTTAGGGATAGGTTGAAGAGATGGGTTAGGGCAGGAGTAATGACTTCAGAGAGTTTGGGGATGAGGTGTGACTGGATGGGGTCAAGCGCGCAGGAGGTGAGGTGAGATTTAGATATTAGAGTGGAGAGCTTTTCATCAGTGACGGTGGAGAAACAGGTTAAAGATGAAGAGCACAGGACAGTTGGGTAGGTGGTTGTCGGGGGTGTGGGGTGAGACTGTCTCTGATGGTGTCAATTTTGCTTTTGAAATAAGAGGCAAAGTCATCAGCTGTGATAAGTGATGTCGGAGGGGGCGCAGGAGGACGGATAAGGGAGTTGAAGGTAGTGAATAGCTGTTTGGGGTTGTGGGATAGGGCAGATATTAGTGTGGAGAAGTAGACCTGCTTTGCAGAGGTGAGTGTGTTCTTGAATGTGAGTACTGCCTCTTTATACCAAAGGAAGTCTTCCTGGGAGAGGCTTTTCTTCCAGAGGCGTTCTGCAACCCGTGAGGCATGTCTCAGTTTTTTAGTCAGGCCAGTGTGCTGGGGTTGCCTATTGATCGGTCGGACTCTGGTGTTAGTGAAGGGGGCTACAGAGTCAAGGGCTGAGGTAATGGTGGTATTGTAGAAGTCAGTGGCGGTATCTACCTCCTGGAGTGAGATTATGTCAGCGAGTGGTAGGAGAGAGTCTGAGAGCGCGCGGATGTCGAGGCGATTAAGGTTTCTGCGGGGGCGTGTTGGTTTAAGGGTTGGAGGGTCTATTACAGAGGAGAGGGCCAAGAATGTCAGCAGGTTGTGGTCAGAGAGCGTGGACGGAGAGTTAGAGAGGTTGACTAGAGAGCAGAGGCGGGTGAATATGAGGTCCAGCGTGTGCCCCTTTGTGTGGGTGGCAGAGAAGGACCATTGAGAGAGACCAAAGGAGGTAGTGAGTGACAGGAGACTGGAAGCGGGGGGGGGTGGTTTGTGTTAATGGGGATGTTGAAGTCACCCATGATGATGGTGGGGGTGTCTGTGGATAGGAAGTGCATTAGCCAGGTGGTGAAGTGGTCGATAAAGGCAGCAATAGGTCCTGGTGGTCGATATATGACGGCCAGTTGGAAGTTGGATTGCGAGTAAATGCGAACAGAGTGTACTTCAAAGGAGGGGAGGGTGAGAGCAGGTAGCGGTTGGATTGGGGCAAAGGAGCAATTGTCAGACAGGAGTACGCCTACCCCTCCACCAGGTTTATTGTTGGGGCGGGGAGTGTGCGAGAATTGCAGACCTCCATAAGAGAGGGCAGCAGGGGAGGTGGTGTCTGAGGGTGTTAGCCACGTTTCTGTGATACTGAGAAATGATAATTTATGAGAAATGAAGAGGTCATGGATGCTCAATTGGGTTGAGGTCAGGGCTCTGGCTGGGCCAGTCAAGAATGGTCACAGAGTTGTTCCGAAGCCGCTCCTTTGTTATTTTAGCTGTGTGCTTAGGGTCATTGTCTTGTTGGAAGGTAAACCTTCAGCCCAGTCTGAGCTCCAGAGCACTCTGGAAGAGGTTTTCTTCCAGGATATCTCTGTACTTGGCCGCATTCATCTTTCCTTCAATTGCAACCAGTCGTCCTGTCCCCCATAGCATGATGCTACCACCACCAATTTTCACTGTTGGGATTGTATTGGGCAGGTGATGAGCAGTGCCTGGTTTTCTCCATACATACCACTTAGAATTAACACCAAAAAGTTCAATCTTCGTCTCATCAGACCAGAGAATCTTATTTCTCATAGTCTGGGAGTCCTTCATGTATTTTTTGGCAAACTCTATGCGAGCTTTCATATGTCTTGCACTGAGGAGAGGCTTCCTTCAGTCGACTCCACCATAAAGCCCCGACTGGTGGAGGGCTGCAGTGATAGGTGACTTTGTGGAACTTTCTCCCATCTCCCTACTGCATCTCTGGAGCTCAGCCACAGTGATCTTTGGGTTCTACTTTACCTCTCTCACTAAGGCTCTTCTCCCATGATTGCTCAGTTTGGCTGGATAGCCAGGTCTAGGAAGAGTTCTGGTCGTCCCAAACTTCTTCCATTCAAGGATTATGGAGGCCACTGTTCTCTTAGGAACCTTGAGTGCTGCAGAAATTCTATTGTAACCTGGTGTGCGCCTTTCCTAATCAAGTCCAAATCAGTTTAATTAAACACAGCTGGACTCCAACGAAGGAGTAGAACCATATCAAGGAGGATCAGAAGGAAATGGACAGCAAGTGAGTTAAATATGAGTGTCACAGCAAAGGGTCTGAATACTTAAGACCATGTGATATTTCAGTTTTTCTTTTTTAATAAGTTTGCAAAAATATATACATTTCTGTTTTTTTTTCTGTCAAGATGGGGAGCTGAGTGTACATTACTGAGAAATAAAATGAACCTTTTTTGCTTTTAGCAAATGGCTGCAATGAAACAAAGAGTGAAAAATTTAAAGGGGTCTGAATACTTTCTGTACCCACTGTATAGATGTTCTACATCAATTGTGGATTTCTCCACACTGGGCACCTGCTGATCCTGGGTGTTTAACCCTTTAACCATTTAAAAGGTTTTGGAGGGAGGGTGCACCCCTACCAATGTGATCACAGTAAAACACAATAATCCCCCATCCCAAAATGTTAAATAAAAAAAGTAAATACAGTTGCTGTGACGTTATGTGACCTGAGCAATACAACTGTAATGTTTTACCTACACAGTTTATGGTGTAAAAAAAAAAAAAAATCAAAAAGAAAAAAGCATGCCAGAATTGTCTTTTGGCAACCAAAAATATGGCAAAGGCAATATAAAAAGTGCTGTTACCAAAAATGGAATCACTAAAAACATGAGGTCTTCCCACAAAAAATAAGCTCTCACACAAAAAATACAAATTTAGTATCAATTTAATCGTATTGACCCAGGGAATAATTTTATCAGGTTATCTAAGCTACATTGGGGAATGGCACACATTTTATACCATAAAAAGACAATGGCAAAATTTCTGTTTTCTATTCCTTCCCAGAAAGGGTTAAAAAGTTAATCTATGACATATCTACCCCAAAATAGTGCCATTAAACACTACCTCTTGTCCTGTAATACACAAGCACTCATACAGTTAAATTGACGGAAAAATAAAAGATATAGTGCTTGGTATATGATGACAGAAAAAAAAAATGTAAAAAACCCAACATACTCACCTGTCTCCAGTGCTCCGGAGTCTCGCAGCACGGTCTAGTCCGGAAGTTCCATTATTTTCTTCCGAGAGAAGTCTCCACTGCTCATGACTGCTGAGACAAATCAGCAGCCTCAGCGAAGGACATGGGATGTCACAGCCGAATAGGACTTCAGGGGGAAAAGAATACAGCCAAGCAACAGGACTGGACCGTGCTGGGAGCACCAAGGACAGATGAGTTTTTTAATTTTTTTCACCTCCCCCAGCCTAATTAAAAAAAAAAAAAATTAGCCTGGACAACCTCTTTAAGGCCGGTCTCAGCCAGCAATTGATGTGAGGTAATGCCCTTGTGTTTTTACACTTTGTATTCCAGGTCTGGTCATCCTTCAGACTCCTCTTCACGTACATAATGGGAATGCTCCATATCTGAGATGTCTCAGCCGGCCTGACTATGTTGTAGAATGGACACGATTCTATAAAGGTGACACTCTTCTACAGGATTCCACAGATGGACAATTATATCTGGGACAAGCTGATGTGACTGGGAGATACAGATGTGAGAAAAAGTGACTGATGCAGAAGGGTGGATAGTGAGGAAGAGGACACCTCAGCAGGTTTGGAGGTCCATTGACAGGTTTTCCATGAGGGTCCTGGATCGTCAGATTACTTCTCTGCCATCTACCCCTTTAAAGTCAGTGTTCTCAAAAAAAACTTTAGGATGTATAGGTGATAGCTGCTTATTCTACCTGGCTATTTAATGTAGGAGAATCACAACAAAGTGAACCCATATTCACAATCGAGTCACATTATTATGACCACCTCCTAATTTCAATATCAGCAGCGTGTAGTCCATGAAGGAAGTGACGTGTCGTGGGCTGTCTTGGTGGGTATATAAGTTGTGCAATAGGACGTCTGAACGCACATCACTTGTTGTCATGGTTAAAAAGGGTAATTTATCAGTGCTGCAAAAAAGGGATGATTGGTGGCTTTTGGGCCAAGGGTGGAATATTTCTGAACTGTTCACATGCTCCTGTGGTGAGTGGACAAATGGCACCTATTGGGAAAAACTAATGTGGAAACCACGGAGCACCATCTGCTATTGATGTGAGAGTTGAATGTCGACTATCACAGTGCACGAGAGCCAACCAGAAGGTTACAGTGGAGCAGCTCACTGTGAAAATGAACCAAGGGTTTACCAGACATGTGTCTAAAACAACAGTTCAGCAAACCCTACTATGTGTGGTGTGCTAACAATGGCACATCTGAAAAAAAGGCTTCAATTTGCACAGAAGTATCAGAAAACTAACTGGACCACTAAGACTGTGTTCACATGGAGTTTCAAAATCTGCCTGAAAAAACTCCTCCCATTCATTTCAATGGGAGTCAGTAGCGTTTTTTTTTTTTTTAGCGGCTTTTTTCCACTAGAGGAAAAAAAAAGCGACATGACCTATCTGGCCGCGGATTCCGCCCACGGTGTCCACGGCTCAAGACGCGCTCCTGATTAGGCCCATTCAGACTGCGGCGAAAATTCCGGCAGCGGAAAATGATTTTCATTTTCAGGCATGTGAACACACCCTAAAGGGTTGTCTTATCCAATGTTTTCTGCTTCATCGAACGGGTGGACGTTGGCGTGTCAGGTGAGAAACATGAGAGAACAGACACCCTGTAACCATTGCTAGAAGAACACAAACCGGTGACAGCAATGTTATGGTCTGGGAATTTTTCATGGCATTCTCTGATGCCATTTTGGAAATTACACCCTCAAGGAATTTATCAAGAGGTATAGGTTCCCACAGTAGGTTCATAGATTTTATTAACATTGGGGTGTGAAAATGAAAAATTACTAAAATGCCACTTTATGCCCATGTATTTCATTTTCACAAGCAGTTAAAGAAGAAAAAGTTCCCCACAGTTCAGTAAAAGAAATTCTCATGAACACGGCAATACCCCATATGTGGTCATAATCTGCTGTATGGGTACATGGTGAGGCTCAGAATGGAAAGAGCACTATTTGGCTTTTAGAGGGCATATTTTCAGGTGCCATGTCACAGTTGCAGAGCCCTTAAAATATCAGTACAATGGAAACACCATTTTGGAAACTACACCCCTCAAGGAATTTCTAAAGGGGTCTAATGAACATTTTAACCCAAGACATTGTATCTAAAAAGAAATGTGCTGTGGATGATGCAAAATGAATATAGAAATTTCTTATGCTATTTCAGTGCTCGATATGTCATGCCCAGCTTGTGGCCCTGTGAAAGGTCATCTCCCCAGTTATTATTCTCTGTTTTCTGATTTTGGAAACGCCCCACATGTGGCCTTAATTTTTTGCCTCGAAATATGACAGGGCTCAGAAGTGGAAAAATACCATGCACATTCGAGGCCTAATTTGACATTTACACTGCATTGGCGGGCATTTGCAGAGGCCCTGAGACAAAATAATTCACTCCAATATTTGACACCATTTTAGGAACTACACCCCTCAAGGAATTTGAGGGCTTATTTTTTGTGGCATAAGATGCGTTTTATAATGTCACCATTTTGGGGTGCCTATAACTTATTGACTAAATTTTATTAACTCTTTCTTGGTGCAATAAAAAAATTCTGGCATTGCTTTTTTAGCTTTTTGCCGTGCAACATACAGCATAAGTAACATGTTACCTTTATTCTATGGGTCGGTACAATTATAGCAACACCTAATCAGAACAGAAACCCATTTGGGGACATAAATCAATTGTTTTTGCATCACCATCTTCCGAGATACATAACATTTTTAATTTTATGTCAACAGAGTTTTTGCACTTTTTATTGATACTGTTTTGGGGTACATATGACTTTTTGATTACTTTTTATACTATATTTGGTGAAGTGAAAAAAATTATTACTTCCAGCTTTTATCTCAAACAGTTTACATAGTGCCTGTAAGGTATTTTTGTTTAAGGATACACTAGTCAATCAGATAATACTAGGGTCATTGGGACGGTGGGAGCCGTTCCAATGACTGTTCGCCCTATTCCAAGCTCTGCTCCTGGCTACTTTTCAAGTTCTGCTTCCTATGAAATGCTGTAGTATTTTAGTGTAAAACATAGCTGTAATCGGGAAGCCTGCTGGGATTTCATGGTTTGGTTTTCTTTAATGTTGTGTTTGCTTCTCCCATAAATTATTTGTGCTGTAACTTCACCTGCAGATCTGTTCTTCAGTCCAAAGATAAGACTGGCCCCATCCATGGTTACAGAAGGTGACAACATGATCCTGACATGTGACACGAGGCTTATTCCACACAGACAGACCACAGAACTGCAGTTCGCTTTCTACAGAGATGGGCAGGAAGTCCGGGGATTTATATCATCCAATAAATATGAAGTTCTATACATTCATTTGGAGGATTCTGGGGATTATACCTGTGCAGGGAGAACTAGAGACAACAGAGTTTGGAAAATAAGTCAAGATTTCCCTGTACAGATACACAGTTAGTATATACCTGTCTACTCCTGATGTCTCTGACCTGATATGCAGCAGTACATACTACTACTATATCACATCGCCGATTGTGTATTTCACTAGTGATATCTCCATTTTTTTTATAACTAGAAATGTGATCTTGGTAGCATATTAGAGCTGAGGCTGTTACTTTTCTATGTAGTAAAAAACTGGAGATACAGCTATATGATGTGCCGCCCTCCCTATTGGCAACTGCTATATCTGTACATGCTGTTAAAACACAGTGGGACAGTTAAACTAATACTGTATAACTGTTGTAGTGTATTGTTGACAGTGTAACATTAGACTAGACAGTCTTAAACTGGAAAATAAGCAGTGGGCACCACTTATACAATAATGTGGTGCATCTTTACCATGATAATTATATAGCATCAGAAAACAGGAAAAAGAATCATGGCATTTAATAAGACACTCAACCCAGAGTATATCAAAACCATATTGTAATGTCTCTGCCTGTTCGGGTCTCTGCGCCACCCTCCGCTCTCACGCTGCGGCGCAGGAGGCCTGTTCAGTTTGATTCCTTGCTTAAGGTTCTTGTTGCTTAGTCTGAACACTGTCCTAGACTATGTAATCGAATTTCAGCCACACCCATCTCCTGCACCTTGTTTCTTTCTGCTCCTCAAATAGTTAATCTTAGCCTTGTCTGTGTGATTGACAGCCTGTCTACCAGTCAAGTCTGGGGCAGGTCTTGGACTTGCTATAAACAGGTCGTCAGCTCTCACATGGTCGCTAGCTATTGAGATTCTGTCCTGTGACTTTGTCACCTGCTAGCTCCTTTTTCTGCTATTATTGTATTTCTGACTTCTGACCTTTGGCTCCCCCTGTGACTACTCTCTTGGATTTCGTTTTGGTACTGCATTGCTCGACTGTCACTGACCCCTTGGCTTGCTGACTCTGCTTCTGTGTTGTTTTGTCTTGTCCTGTTCTGTGTGACACTTATTCTAGGAAGAGTTTTGCGCCGCCCAGTTGCTCCTGTCATTAGGACAGTGTGACAAATAGGCAGGGACAGCAGCTGGGTGAGTATAGGACTCACTGTCTCTGTCACTCCCTTCCTCTCAGGTTTCTGCAGCAGCACTGGGGAATTGCTCAACTACAATTCCATTACACGTACAGTATACAAATCTTTATTGGGTACAAGATTAAAAACTATTAAAAAATAAATCTGTACAGTGAAGTCAGGGAGAGAGTAAGCAGAGTAAGAGTGAAATAGAGTCTCTACTAGAGACATAAAGGTGTGTAGTGTTTAAGGTATGTGCTATGCAATACTAGCCCTATTATTCTACCCCCACAATCTAACTGGGGAAATATCACCTGAAAGAAAGGGAAAGAAAAAAACATTCCACAAGTTAATAATGCTGGTACAATAAATTACAATTGATATTACATTACTGGTGATTTAATAATCATTAAAGGGGTATTCCCACAAACATAATCATTTTTGAATTTGTAGATAATTAAAAGTTAAACATTTTTGCAAATATAAGTAATTAAACATTTTGCAGAATTTGAAAGATTTTCTCTAAATATCTTGTGGTCATGAGTTGTTGTCTTGAACGGTTGCCAGTGGATACGACCATGAATGCAGAAACTTTCTAAGGTCAGAAAGTCTGCCATGATTTGCCTTATTGTGGCCGGGATATCTTCTGATACATGTAGTGTCCCTGCTTGATAAACTAGATACAATAAGAAAATCATGGCTGAGTTCCTGACAAGTCCCAGACCATAGAAAGTTTCTGCATACGTGGTCATATCCATGGGCAACCGATCAAGACAACAGGCTGTCACCACTAACATAGTTAGAGAAAATCTTTAAAACTCTGCAGAATTTTTAGCTACTTATATTTGCAAAAATCTTTAACTTTGCATTATCTACAAATATAAATATAATTATGTTCATGGGAATACCCCTTTAATATTCCTCTTAAACAGCTAGATATATAAAGTGCACATGCCTAGTCTACCAGCAATCCAAAATGCATAACAGTGGTTAATATAATGAACACATATACAAAATAGCGTAAAGACAATAATAATATAATCAGCTTAAACAATATAAAAATGGCTAGTTACCATGCCTACCCTGATCCTTGTATCACCGACTATATCCCACGCGTATCGCCCGCTAAACGGGCTTCCTAGGGGAATCATGTGTACAGTTTTATACTGCACCAGCCTTTCTACAGTGTCCAAGGCTAAGGCCCCACGTAGCAAACGGTAGCCAAAAAATGCAGCGGAAACGACTGTGGTGGAAATGCATTGCGTTTTTTTCCACAGCGCTTTTCACAGAAAGTCCACAGACGTTTCCACTGTGCACTTTCTACTTCAATTATACCTATAGGGAAACCATCGGCGTATCCTTAGGTATAAGTGACATGTGTTTTCCAAAACCGCATCGGTTTTGGAAATCACATGCATTTCTGCTACACGTATTTCTCTGCAATGTGTGGATGGGATTCACTAGAATTCTGGTGCATATTTATTACTTTATCTGCCCCAGTGTGTACAGGACAGACTCTCCCTAGCAATGCTTAGTTACAGTGTTTCTAGAGAGAACATTAGAGTCTGTTTTCTACAAAAATAGATTAATAAAGTATATTCAAAAAATGTTCACCAAATACCCCCTACGTACACAAGTAAAACTACATCTTACACATTACACACAAGATACCTGTGCTGTATAATTCAATGCACACAATATTACAAGTCCTGTCTTTTATTCTTTATGTAAATGAGGTACCCGGCTGTGAATTTCCAGCTCAAGCACCATTTATCTTACTGTAGTTCTCAGCCCATCAACAGATATGAGAAATTTGAAGTAAACACAAGTTGATCCGCGCTTGGCAAAGGAAGAAATCCAGACTATACCGTAATGATTAAAATCCACTTGAACATCAGAAACCACAGGACAAGAACACTTACACATACTGAAGTCTTCTAACACTTTTAGTTATAGCCCTGTGACTAAGGCTCCAGGTACTGAACATGTGCATTGTAAGTATGCAAGTCGTGTTTTCATGGGTAGCACACTGACCCATTATATAGTAATGGCTCCATACACACACCTTTACATTATTACAGGTCCACATATGGGGCACGCGTGGCACACAGACATCATACATATTGTGTGCATGAGACCTAAGAACCTGATGATTCTCCTTTACGTTTTAATAAATTATAATTTACTTTTCTGTCATTTCAGATGGAGTCCAGGAATACCGGAATTATATGCTGATAAATATTATACGGCTGATAGCGTCTGGACTGATAGTTATTATAGGTATTGTATTTTTGTACCATCATCTAAAAGAAGAAGTCGGCCGACTGGAAGAAGTAAAGAGAGCGGAAGACAGGAATGAATTGGAGAATGTTGTCTGAAAAGTCCAATAATTTTCCATAATTCCAGAGGCCATTACTCTGTAATCCCAAACATTGGTGTGTTACTGATCCTGTGCCTTTAAGTGTTAAGGGGAATGTATCAGATAAATTGTGACTAATAAACCATTTACAGTGCAATGTACTATAGGTGTAAACTTATGTTTTGTGCTGCAAGTGTCCAACAAGTCTTTCCATGGTAAACGCTCAGTGACTTGGTTAATAAAATTTACATTTACAATAAAAACAATACAAAATTTCAATCATCTTGTGCAAACAATTCCAAATAACCAGGATTTTTTTTTTTTAAATATTAACTTAAATATTTAATATTTTTATTTGGTTTTAAAGAAAGTTATCAATGCATGGAAGAGAAAATAAGGAACATTTTTTACCAGCTAATGCATTATAATACAAGAAGGATGACCAGTCAGACGTAGAGATGTATAAACCAATTTGTTTTAGTCTGAGGCCCCACGTTGTGGAAATGCACCTTTTTTGTTGCAGATTTTGCAAGATTTCTTTTGAGCCAAAGTCAGAAGTGGGTTGAGCAGAAGGTAGAAGCACAAGAACTTCCTAGATATTTCCCATTACTTTTGTAGCCATTCTTGGCTTTGACTCAAAAAAACACAGCAAAATCTGCAAAAAAAAAAATAAAAATTGTGCAATGTGGGGCCTCAGCCTTAAACAGGTTTTGACCTGAATTTTCCAAAAGTTTCTCTTTTTGACAAAACCAAAACTTTTGCAATTTGTCTCGGGCAAACTAAAATGGCCACCACCACATGTAATATGAGGTAAAAATGCAGAGGAGAAGGAGGATCACTTGGTCTCTGTGACCTAGGTGGGATTCTGGCATCCCCTGACAGCCTCTCAAGCAATCATGAGTGGTCGGTGGAGAGGATACAGTGCTGATGTCACATACATAATATAAGATGCTGTGGGCTGGAGGAGCCATTTTGTGATACTTAAGCTAAGGGAAAGACGTGTTATCATTGCATTATCCAAAGCAATTGCTAGTAATACATTGCTAGTGGATAAACAACACCAACATTGCAAGGACTGCAGAATTATAATAGGAGGATTAGTGGAGCACTGTTTATAAAATTATAGAAGAAGAACTAGTGGAGCACAGTTTATAGAATTAAAGGAGGGGGACTAGTGGAACACAGATTATAGAATTATAGGAGAAGGACTAGTGGAGCACAGCTTATAGAATTATAGGAGGAGGACTAGTAGAGCACAATTTGTAAAATTATAGGAGGAGGACTAGTAGATCACAGTTTTTAGAATTATAGGAGGAGGACTAGTAGAACACAGTTTATAGAATTATAGGAGTAGGACTAGTGGAGCACAGTTTATAGAATTATAGGAGGAGGACTTGTGGAGCACAGGTTATAGAATTATAGGAGGAGGACTTGTGGAGCACAGTTTATAGAATTATAGGAGGATGAATAGTGGAGCACAGTTTATTAAATTATAGGAGGAGCACTGGTGGACCACAGTTTATAGAATTATAGAAGGAGTAATAGTGGAGCACAGTTTATAGAATTATAGGAGGAGGACTAGTGGAGCATAGTTTATAGAATTATAGGAGGAGAACTAGTGGAGCACAGTTTATATAATTATAGAAGAACTAGTGGAGCACAGTTCATAGAATTATAGGAGGAGGACTAGAGGAGCACAGTTTATAGAATTATAGGAGGAAGACAGTTTATAGAATTATAGGAGGATGACTAGTGGAGAAAACTTTATAGAATTATAGGAAGAGGATTACTAGAGCACACTTTATAGATTTATAGGAAGAAAACTAGTGGAGCACAGTTTAGTTAGAGTTAATCAATTTTAGACAGATAAATCATAGGGAAAAGCTATGCACTGTACTATGACTGCAGTGTTCAATGTGTTACACATACACTAGCTAGGTCACCCTTTCAGTGCCATGGATCTTATTTTCTACTTCTTTTTAATAGTGTCAGATCTGCCATTGGTGTTGGTCCACAGAATAACTTACACTAATTTGATTAACAAAGTCATGCTTTGAGTGCAAAAACTAAATTTGTTGGGGGGTTTTGTAATAGTGTTTTTTTTTTTTAAAACAAAATACTGAAAAACTGTCATTATCACAGCAAAAATCCTAGCTGACTCATGCAATGTGTTTTACTCTATTACTTACTGACCAGTTGTCAGGATTCTCTATTTGGCTGCTGCACCACTGATGTTACCATGCCAACCTGGGAAGCAATTGCACTTTCAGAGGCTTCCTGGCTTGGTCCAGTTAGCAACTGAGGAGACCTATATAAGGCCACGCCTCTTGAGTCATTTGCTGACTATTAGTTTAGTTTGCAACTCCAGTTTGGCTCCTGACATTGCATTGACTACACCTATACTGACCTTTGGCTGTGTTATTTGATTCCTATTTGTCTTACAATTTTGTTCTGGCATTCCTGATTGGATTTGACTTTGGCTTGTTTTCCGGTCCTGTCTTCATCTCACGATTTGGTTCTTGTTGCCCTTTTCAGCTGATGACCATTCTTTGATCTATACTCCTGTGAGTAACTGTGCGGATTTGGTGTTTGTACTACAAATAAATGCACTCCAGCATAAACCACTTATCTGTTTTGGTGACAATTCCGGTCTTCAGATTTAGCAAAAGTCCATATCTTCTTGTGAGGAGCTCTGGTGAAGGTGTCTGGGGTCGGTCTTGGGTCGCAGAGGTGTGTTACATTTAGGTAGCATTTTCTACTGCTCGCAGTTCTCATCCCATTTCTGCTGCTGAAGACTTGAAGACTAGTACATTTCTAACCTTGTTATTGTGGCCTTGCATCCGAAGCCTAACATCAGGTCACCCTTGCAGACTCATCTTCTTGTTAAGCTTTCTTTGTTAAAAATATACAGAAACTACCATTGTAATTGCAAAAATCTAAGATATGTGTAACGTCCTTGCCTGTCCGGGCTTTGGCACCGTCCTCCGGGCGCACGCTGCGGCGCAGGAGGCGTGCCCATTTGTGATTCTTTTCTTTGGGTTTTTCTTGTACTGTATGAACACTGTCCTATTCCCTCACCTCCTTAATTGATTTTCCACCACGCCCTTCTCCTTCACCTTGCTCTCTCCCTGCTCCACTAAGAGTTAACTTTGGTCCTGCCTTGGTGATTGACAGCCTATCCTCCTATCAAGTCTGAAGCGGGTTCTTTCTCCCTATCTATTGTTTGCCCACTTTCCTATGGGCGCCTGCTATTGCTTTTTGCTTTCTGGCTTTACTTCTTGTTATTTGTTACCTGCTCTTCTTATTTTCTGACCACTGGCTTTGACTTTGACTATTCTCTTGGATCTCGATTCTGTGCTGCTATTGCTCGATTGTTACTGACCCCTTGGCTAGCTGACCTCCCTTTGTTGTTGTGCGTCTTGTCTGCGTTCTATGTAATCACTTATTATAAGGAGGGACTGTCGACGTGGTTGCTGGCTGTCACCTAGGACAGATCGGGCAAGTTAGCCAGGGACAGTGGGGGGGATTCAGCTTAGGGTCCACTGTCTCGTTGTGCCCCTCCCCCCTAGTTCTCCAGCAGCTTCTGGGGAATCGCTCCTCTAGTGATTCCCTTACAGAATAGCAGGCCCTAAAAAAAAAAACCTTAACCCTTCTACTCATTACTGGCATGGCTTCTTTTCAGGACCTTGTAACTCGAATGGAGGGTTTGGCAGGTTTGGTGTCTGAGCTGGCCAACCAGGTACACACTCTCACCCAGAATCAAGCTGAGGCCGCTGCTACACCACCTGCTGTCATTTCCCTCCCTAGGGTTAAAATGTTACTCCCGGATAGGTTTTCAGGGGACCGAGGTAAATTTGAGACGTTCAGGGAATCATGTCTATTGTATTTTCGGGTCAACCCCCATGCGTTGCAGTCTCAGATGGTGGGGGTGGTCATTTCCCTCTTACAGGGGGATCCACAGACTTGGGCCCTTAAACTCCCCCCTGAGGCAGAGGAGTGGACAGATCTAGAAAAATTTTTTAAGTCTTTGGGGGCCATTTATGCTGAGCCTGATCAAATGGGACTCGCCGAGTCCCAACTTCTTACCCTCCGGCAAGGTAAACTATCCGCTGAAGCTTATTGCTCTGAGTTTCGGAAGTTGAGTATAACAGCAGGTTGGTGTGACTCCGCTTTGAAA
This sequence comes from Leptodactylus fallax, assembly GCA_947044405.1. Taxonomy (NCBI): domain Eukaryota; kingdom Metazoa; phylum Chordata; class Amphibia; order Anura; family Leptodactylidae; genus Leptodactylus; species Leptodactylus fallax. The sequence goes on along the minus strand of CAMRHE010000472.1, from coordinate 1,168,043 downwards.
GCCCTTTTTAAACAGGGCCTGAATGATTCAGTGAAGGATGTCTGGGTAGGTCACCCTGATCCCCCTACATTAGAAAAGGCCATGACCTTAGCCATCCGCATTGACAGGAGACTCCAGGACAGACGTAAAGAGAGGGTGGGGATTGGTCCCACTAAGTCTTCTGTCTATCCCTCTCTTTCTGTTGAAAAATCTGTTTCTCCTTCTGTCACCCCTGGAGATGAGCCTATGCAGTTGGGAGCACTGGATACCAAGGCTAGATGAGAATATCGTCTCCGGAATCATCTCTGCCTGTATTGCGGCAAACCGGGTCATCTCATCCGAGACTGTTCCATCAAACCACGTACACCAGCGGAAAACTTCAGGGCCTGAGTGGTATTCAGAAGAACCACTCAGGCAGTCAGGTATCTTCTGAAAAATCTCACAAATTGATGTTACCTGTGTCTCTGTCCTTTGGGGACAGATCTGTTTCTGGGCAGGCCCTAGTAGATTCTGGGGCTGCCACTAACTTTGTTAAATTTTCGTTTGTTTCTGCCTTATGTATTGAACTTGTATCATTAGATACTCCTCTGTTGGTTACTGGGGTGGATTTTACTCCACTGGCCAGGGGTAAAATCCATTTTAAAACCCCCTTACTCTCTTTGCAAGTGGGTTCACTACATACGGAGCTCATGAGCTTTTTTGTTATGGAGGATCTCTCGTCTGATATTATTTTAGGGCTTCCCTGGCTAGACCTCCATAACCCTACCTTTGATTGGCCCAAAAAAGAGTTAGTTAAATGGGGGAATCAGTGCTCCTCCCATTGTATTGCTTTGCATACCTCCGATTGTCTCAGTGAGGAGACACTTCTTCCTGAATTTCTGTCTGATTTTCAGGATGTTTTTGATGCTAAAGCTGCTGAAGTTTTACCGCCGCATAGACCTTACGATTGTGCTATTGAACTCCTTCCCGACTCCAAATACCCTAAGGGAAGGATCTTCAATCTTTCTGCTCCAGAACGTGAGGCTATGCGGGATTACACTCAGGATAGTCTTCTTAAAGGTCACATCCGTCCGTCTCAGTCTCCCATGGGAGCTGGGTTCTTTTTTGTTAAAAAGAAGGATGGCGGACTGCGACCATGCATTGATTTCCGTGAATTAAATAAAATTACGGTTAAAAATCAGTACCCTCTTCCCCTGATCCCTGATCTTTTCAATCAGATTGTGGGTGCCCGCTGGTTTTCTAAAATTGACCTCCGTGGGGCATACAATCTGATCCGGATTAGAGAAGGAGATGAGTGGAAAACTGCGTTCAACACCCCAGAAGGTCACTTTGAATATTTGGTAATGCCTTCCGGGTTATGTAATGCACCCGCAGTATTTCAACACTTTGTTAACGATATCTTTAGAGACTTGCTCGGTCGTTATGTGATTGTCTACCTGGATGATATTCTAGTGTTTTCTCCTGACTGGGCCACACATATTGAGCATGTTAGGAGTGTTTTGCTACTGTTGCGTCAAAACTCTCTCTTTGCCAAACTGTCCAAATGCCTGTTCGGAGTCCAAAGGGTCACCTTCCTCGGTTACGTTATTACTCCTGATTCTTTTTGTATGGATCCACTGAAGGTCACGGCTATTAATAACTGGGAACGCCCCTCCAACCTTAAAGCCCTACAATGTTTCTTGGGTTTCTCCAACTATTATCGAAAATTTATTAAGAATTTCTCTGCTATAGTGAAGCCATTAACGGATCTCACAAAGAAAGGTGCCGATGTGACCAAATGGACTCCGGAAGCGGAACAGGCTTTTGTACATCTCAAGAAATGTTTTGTTGAGGCTCCTGTATTAGTACCACCAGACTATGATCGCCCATTTATTATTGAGGTTGATGCCTCTGAAGTGGGGGTTGGTGCCGTGTTGTCTCAGGGCTCTGAAAATTTTACGTGTTTGCAACCTGTAGCCTTCTTCTCGAGGAAATTCTCTCCTACGCAGCGCAACTATGATGTTGGTAATCGAGAACTCCTAGCCATTAAATGGGCATTCGAGGAGTGGAGACATTTCCTCGAGGGGGCCAAACACCAGATCACAGTATTCACTGATCATAAGAACCTACTATAGCTGGATAGCGCTAAGCGACTGTCTCCTAGGCAGGCCCGCTGGGCGCTATTCTTCACACGTTTTAATTTTGTGGTGACTTATCGTCCAGGCTCTAAAAATGTACGGGCTGATGCCCTATCTCGCAGTTTTGGTCCCAGCGGTGCCCCTAAGGATGTCCCAGATAAAATCTTGTCTCCCGGAGTGGTTCTCGCCATTATTACTCCTGATCTTGCTACTTTAGTGGTTAATTCACAAGATCTTGCTCCCAGTAATACTCCCACTGGGAAACTATTTGTACCTCCAAATCTTCGTCTTCGTGTTTTGGAGGAAATTCATTGTTCTACCTTAACGGGACATCCCGGCTTCGCTGGGACTAAATACCTTCTCTCCCGCTCTTACTGGTGGCCGTCTTGGTCTCGAGACGTATGTGAATTTGTTGCTGCCTGTGAGACATGTGCTAAGATGAAGACTCCTAGGAGATTACCCGAGGGCCTTCTTCATCCTCTTCCTATACCTAAAAGACCATGGTCCCATTTGTCAATGGACTTTATTACTGATTTGCCTTGTTCCCAAGGGAAGACTGTGATTTGGGTTGTTGTGGATAGATTCTCCAAAATGTGCCATTTTGTACCCCTAAAGAAAATTCCTAATGCTCCATGCCTAGCTTCGCTCTTTATTAACCACATACTCCGCTTGCATGGTGTACCCGAAAATATTGTATCTGATCGGGGTGTACAATTTGTCTCTAGATTCTGGAAGGAATTTTGTGGTCGTCTGGGGGTCTCTCTGTCTCTCTCTTCCGCGTTCCACCCGGAGACCAATGGCCAGACTGAGAGATTCAACCAAACTTTGGAACAGTACTTAAGGTGTTTTGTGTCTGATGCTCAAGAAAAATGGAGAACCTTTCTTCCTCTAGCAGAGTTTGCAATAAACAACAGGGTTAACGTCACCACTAAAATGTCTCCGTTTTATTGCAACTATGGTTTTAACCCCAGGTACTCCTCTCTCCGTAGCACCGAGTCTGTTAATCCCACCGCCGAACATACTTATCAGCGACTGTGCACAGTCTGGGCCCAGGCTCGTCTGAGCCTGGTTAAAGCCCAAGAATATCAAAAACAGCAGGCAAATAAAAGACACTTGCCTGGCCCTGAATACAGAGTGGGAATCTGCGTCTTAGAGTTCCTTCTGGGAAAGTTGCACCACGTTACATTGGGCCCTATGTCATTTCTGAACTCATAAACCCAGTATCTTTTAAATTACAACTTCCAAGTTCTTTTCGTATCCACAACGTCTTCCACAAGTCGCTTTTGAAGAAGTATATCTCCCCTGTCCTTACTTCTTCCAGTCCACCTGCGCCTGTGGTGGTCCAAGGGGAACTGGAATACGAGGTAGAAAAAATTCTGGATTCCCGTCGGGTGCAGAATGCTGTTCAGTACCTCGTGCACTGGAAGGGTTATGGCCCAGAAGAGCGAACTTGGGTTTCTGGTAGGGACCTACATGCGCCACGTTTAATTAATCTTTTTCATCGCCAGAACCCTTCAAAACCTGGTCCATCTGGCGAGGGTCCAGAGGCCCCTCGTAAAAGGGGGGGTACTGTAACGTCCTTGCCTGTCCGGGCTTTGGCACCGTCCTCCGGGCGCACGCTGCGGCGCAGGAGGCGTGCCCGTTTGTGATTCTTTTCTTTGGGTGTTTCTTGTACTGTCTGAACACTGTCCTATTCCCTCACCTCCTTAATTGATTTTCCACCACGCCCTTCTCCTTCACCTTGCTCTCTCCCTGCTCCACTAAGAGTTAACTTTGGTCCTGCCTTGGTGATTGACAGCCTATCCTCCTATCAAATCTGAGGCGGGTTCTTTCTCCCTATTTATTGTTTGCCCACTTTCCTATGGGCGCCTGCTATTGCTTTTTGCTTTCTGGCTTTACTTCTTGTTATTTGTTACCTGCTCTTCTTATTTTCTGACCACTGGCTTTGACTTTGACTATTCTCTTGGATCTCGATTCTGTGCTGCTATTGCTCGATTGTTACTGACCCCTTGGCTAGCTGACCTCCCTTTGTTGTTGTGCGTCTTGTCTGCGTTCTATGTAATCACTTATTATAAGGAGGGACTGTCGACGTGGTTGCTGGCTGTCACCTAGGACAGATCGGGCAAGTTAGCCAGGGACAGTGGGGGGATTCAGCTTAGGGTCCACTGTCTCGTTGTGCCCCTCCCCCCTAGTTCTCCAGCAGCTTCTGGGGAATCGCTCCTCTAGTGATTCCCTTACAATATGTCATGTAGTTTGTTCTACTCCCTTTTTTTTTCATTTTTCCACCATTAGAGCTATGTGAGGACTTTTTTTTTTTTTGCGGGATTAGTTTATCAATTATATTGGTACCCTTTTGGGTTATATGTGACTCCATGTGATTTTTTTTTGGACACAAGTTGATAAAAAAAAACACTTATTTATGTTTTATGGTATTTTCCATGCACAATAAATATTCTATTTTTATAGTATATATTGTTATGGACACATCAGTACTAAACATGGTTTTATTATTTTTCTGTTCCAAAAAAATTATATTTATATAGTTTATTTTTTTATATATTTTTTTTTTTTTACATTTGTACTTATTCCTATACTGGGACTTGAACACTAGGGGGTGTGATTTCCTTTATAATTACTTTTCTAAGTGAAAGTGACAGTAAATTTACAAGAACCTACCCCTGGCAGAGTCTTAGAGGACTACTTACAATGGTGATGTGGAGGACTATGGCAATGCATCAGAGCCCCACAATTGCAACCCTCTAAGGGATTAAAAACCTCACATGGTGTTTTAAATGCTCGTCACCGTTGGAGCAGGATCTCCTCTGTGTGAAATAGCTGACAGCCTCTCTTGATGGCACTGCCGCAGCTCCTGAGCCTTCATCATCTTCATGACGTACTATTGCAATAATAGGTCATTGTGAGAGAACTGATAACTGACCAAGCCTTTTTTTTTTTAGATGCATAACCTTTTTTTTTTTTTCATTGGTGAAGTACCCAATGCTGGTTGTTAGTAACATCGGTCTTCATAAATCTGCCCTATTATGTATAAGTTTATAATTTTCTTTACTGTTTTTGCTCAAAATCCCTTTTATTTTTTATTTACTGAGCTGTGTCAGGCCTTGTTTTCTGTGGAACGAGTTGACATTTTCATTGGTACCATTTTAAGGTTACGTACACCCGTTTGGAAGCTTTTTCAACCTTTATGTAGAAAGTAAGATGAGCAAATAAATAAATTTTGGCATGTTTTTTACATTTTTTTATGACTTCCACGGTGCGGGCTAAATAGTAATTTAATAGATCGGGTCATTACAGATATGACAGTAATAGGATTTAAAACAATACAAATCAAAGAACATTATGTAATGTTTCCAGCGGGACACTACTTATTAATTTCTTTAATTTTGTAAATAGACAAAAATAAACTATGAACACTTCTATTCTCGAAAGAATTCTTACTTTGCATACTTTATTCTACTCCTGCCTGAAAATTTTGCACAGTACTGTATGTATCAAAATAAAGCCAATTATTGACCACCATAGAAAGGTCTCTTGGCAGTCACTAATCAGACTAATTTTAATTTTTACACTTGACCAGATATTTTAGAAATGGAGATTATAAAATAATTTGATATTTTTAAACTCTGTATAAAACAACTATTTTCCAGTTTTGTTTTTCATTTTTTTTAAATATATTTTTACAGCGCAGATGGAAGACACAAAGTCATCTCTATCTATACAAAAAAACAAAAGGGGCATTTGCTTACTTCACACAGTTTTTCACTTTTTTCTTTACAGCTGTGTCCTTATATTTTAAAGCTGTTGCTGGTTGATATTCTGAGTACAGTATTATAAAGGTGTTGTACAGATCACAGTTTATTGGCTGATAATTTTTGTGGTCATTTTTTACTTCCTGTCTCACTAAGAATAGACACTTTTAAGATAAAGAATAAGAACCATATGTGGCCTTTTCGATACACATCACAGCTCAGAATGACCAAGGTGATCTTCCTCATGTGTAAGTATTATTTTTATCACCAATATTTTGTTTTATATATTTAATATATTTACATAGAATTTTCCAATTAATTAAATAAGAATTCATATAAAAATTAAGGTAAATGAAGATATTATAAAAAGTGGGAAACAAATTTTTTTTTTCCATGTCAGAACATTTTATTAGTATTGGCCTATGGAGTTCTTTTGATTTCATTAGGAGCAGAAATTTCCAGATATGCTGAATGACACCAATAGTTTGTGATGCTCTAGCTACAATACTGTATTTTTTTAATAATATAACTTGCCATGTCTCTACCGATACCTTCAGAGTCTTCTGCTGTGTTCATTTTAACACTTCTGCCAATGCATTTTATACTTATTGTCTGCTACCTACATATAAAAAATATACACCATACCATGCTAGTGCATATGAATTATATATGACATAATCAATTAATGTATAATAAAATTACAATTTTAATCATCCACTATCCAATATTTTTGGACTTATTTCTCTTTACAGTCTTATGACTTCATACATGGCAAAAAAAATGCAAAGAAAAATAAAAGATAAAAAAATTAAAGAAACAAATAGTTTTTAACACTGACAATACAAATATAAAAAACATTTTTCAATTAAAATGAACAAAAAAATGCCTAATCATTGTACACGGACTAAATAGATAATTTGGGGTATGAAGACAAAACTATGTAAGGCAGTATAAATGCAAAAATATAGTAACAAGTAAATAAAAAAAATTATTGTATAACTCAAAATAACTAATATCCAGACTCACTGTTTGTAGTTGGAGCCTCTTACATAGTATTCGGCACTAGAAGAATGACTCAATGTAACATGTAATAATTAAAGATCTATGAGTGTACACTTAGGTTTGGTTCACACTTGCACCCGGAGTCTGTCCGCCGTGAATCTCTAAAAGGGAAAGGGAAAGTATTGGAAAAGGTTTGAAACGGTTTGTTTAAAAACCATTCACTTCAATGGGTTTTTAAAGCAACCCGCAGGTGTCCGATTGCAGCCTCTGCGACGCGAAGCCGTTTTTTTTGGTCGGACACAAAGTCCTGCATTTCCGACTTTGTTTATGATCAAAATAACCGACTTCGCGGTGCAGAGGTTGCAATCGGACACCTGCGGGTTGCTTTAAAAACCCAATGAAGTAAATGGTTTTTAAACAAAGCATTTCAAACTTTTCCCAATCCTTTTTTCTGACAATTAGGTCGGATTCGAGGCAGACGGACTCCGGGCGCAAGTGTGAACCAACCCTTATAGGTATTATATCACATAATCTAACACTGGGAGCCTACAAAGGACAATATATGTAACTAGAGCCAAATGCTCATGCAATGAAGATATAGGTGGCAGAGAGCTAAAATCCATCAATTAAAAATGGCGCTCAAAAATCAGACCGTTGTCCCAACAGATCGCAGATCAAGCATTATTTAAAATGCTGAGAAGAAACAGATCAATAGCCTATCCATGATATCACCCATTATTCAGCATACGACATAAAACATATTTTGTAAATTAAAATATTGTAGTAATAAATAAATGAATACCAAAATAAATAATCGATCTAATAAATTAAGTTGAGCAAGGGAGAGACCTTGGTGTTCTTTACAGCTAGAGTAGTAATACTACAGAATGTCCTGCCCCAAGAGGTAGTAATGGCAGATCAGCATTTATAAAATGGATACAAGGCTAACTAGTTTAAAATGAAATTGAACGTTATAATTAATCTAATAAGAAATGATAGGAAAAAGATTTTAGAGATAAGAATTTGATTCAGGGATTTATTCTGTTTGCAAAATTTGGAGTCGGGAAGGAATTTTTCCCCTTATATGTTGTAATTGTCATCTTTCTTGTAGGGGTTTTTCTCTTCCTCTTGAACAACAATGTAGAGATATAGGATGAACTTGATAGTAGTTAAATATTTAACAACCTATACAAGATTATATTTTGTTTTAAATGTTATAGAAAAATCTAACTCTAAAAAAAAACCTAATGGCATTATTAAATTCCAACATTTCATCCTGGGGAGATCTCAAACCAATGACAATAAATATTCATGATACCATAATTAATAAGAACCATAAAAGGAGCTCGGCTTAGAGATTATTCATTAGCATGATGTCGTTTGGGGACAATCAATTGTCATAATCTGTTTCATTGTCCATTCCAAAATATATTTCTGGGAGGTAACAAATTCTCCCATACAGTTTTATGACCTGAGTTCTAGACAAAAAAATGCAAATCACAATATAGATATGTAAAGATAACAAAATAATATAATAAAATTACAAAAGAATACACAAATTAAATTACAAAAAAAATATATGGTATATGTACAACAAATGAATAGATAAAGTAATAATAAAAGAAGCAAAATAATAGGTAAATAATTATGCTTGGGAGGGAAATTCATAAATTCAGGCATCCATGTAACAACTCTTCCCCAGGGGACATCTTTCATCCAATATCTTGATTTCTCCAAACATCCATTTTCCAAAATACAACACTCACAAATTTTGTGATTTTTCTATGGTCTTCTCTGATACATATAATTGTAGACAGTCAGTCTATTACAACTTGTGTGAGTAAAAATATAGAGGTACATTAGATCAAGACAGATACATGTGCATATCGAAAAGAAAGCAAGCAAAAACCGAAATGAACTAAATGTGGTGAAAAAAAAATTGTGTTTTGTTATGTGGTGGAAATATTAGGTCTGTGTAGACAACGTAATGATCTATAAATAATGGTGGCTAAGTAGAGAATGTGTTAGACACACCTCACTCACCAGATAGACACAAAACGTTATTAATGTATTATAAAACATAAAATTGTTCTTACATATCATATAAATCACCTAAAATTCAGTAACACATAAAAACATTAACATGACAAGATAAAAAAATAAATGCAAAAAAATTTGATGACATAAGTCAGGGTGGGTTCACACCTGCGCTTCAGTCCGTCCGCTGCCAATCCGAGTGAAGATCTCGGGGAACGGGATAGGCATCGGATACTGACAGGTTAGCGACGCATTGGTTAAAATCCCATTCATTTGAATGGGTTTTTAAAGCAATGTGCAGGTGTCCGATTGCACCCTCTGCGCTGCGAAGCCGTTTTTTTTCATCGGACACGAAGTCCTGCATGTCCAACTTTGTTTCCGACGAAAAAAAAAGGATTTGCGGAGCAGAGGGTGCAATCGGACACCCGCGCATTGCTTTAAAAACCCATTCAAATGAATGGGATTTTAACCAATGCGTCGCTAACCTGTCGGTATCCGATGCCTATCCCGTTCCCCGAGATTTTCACTCGGATTGGCAGCGGACGGACTCAAACGCAGGTGTGAACCCACCCTCAGACAGCTTACTATATTAAATCTGAACCATTACAACACCCCACTCCCTTCTTTCCTTGCATGCATTTTGTTATGTAGATCAATAACTGCTGGAAGGAATAAACATCGATAGCTTTCATCTATGTATCTTACCTGCACAAATCTTTTAAGCCCCACGTTGAGAAAACGCAGCGTTTTGGCCAAGGTGGAAATGCCGCAGCAAAAAACTTTGCATTTTTCAGTACCTGCAAAGTGAATGAGATTCTAGCTAATCCTGTCCACACAATGCAGAAAAAAAATCTGCAGAGAAAAAGAGCTGCGTTTTCAAAAAATTTTCAAAAACGTTAACTATACCTGAAGAAACACAGGCGTTTTCTCTGTAGGTTTAATATGGGAAGAAAATCCGCTGAGAAAAACTGAAAAAAAAAAACAAAACAATGAAAAATGCTGCATAATGTAGGGCCTTGGCCTAAAAGTTTTCTGTTGTCTCTGATCCAATCTAAAAAGTGAACACGACTCATTATCAAGAATCGACAAACATAGCGACAATGTTCTCACCTACACTACATCCGTGAAACTAGTGAGCTTACATCTCACCACTTGACTCTTAATTATTTTCTCAAGCTTATTTACCTCTACTTTCCTGATGTTGTTACCCCAACAAATCGCCCCATAAAAAAATTCTAGCCTCTACTCGTAGAACATTGCCGGGATTTTGTTATACACATAAACATAATTTCCATAAAAAGTATAATCATCTTATATCTTTTTTTTGGAAATGTCCAATCAAGTTTCCAGTCAGTACGAACCCCTAGATATTTACAACCCACTGCTCATGGTCTTTGGACATCCAGTACTTTGCTGCTGTAAACTCCAGAATTGGTACTGGCTATGTATGAAAATAGTCAACTAAAAAATTAAAAAGTTTAAAAAAATAAAAAACACAGCGTACAAAAATTTAAATCACCCATCTTTCCCCATTTTACAAATTCAAATATATATATAAAAATAAAATAAACATATTAGATATCACTGCACATCAATAATGTCCCTTAAGAATTAAAACATGTCCTATTTGCGTCTGTTTTCATGGACGGATGGACCAATATAAGGCAATGGGTCAGTTATCTAAACAGATTTTAATCCATGTGACAGCCATAAAAACGGATGAGTCTATCAATGAAGTTCATCCATTTTTTAACTGATAGTAAAAAAAGATGACAATTGCTGCAAACCAGATATTAAATGGACAGATGGCCAGAAAACCAATGAAAAATAAGTGATACATAGATGGAAAATGAACGTTCAAAACTGAGTTTCATACGTTTTTAATGTTGTGTGCATGTAGCTGTAAAACAATGCCTTAATACCGCCCGAAGTTGGTACATCTCAAACTTAGGTAGAGTCAGGTTACTGTAGGATTACCTTCTTTGATGTTTGAAGACACATTGTCAATACCAAAAACATAGTCCATAGTCCAAGTACATAGACAATAAATTACATGTGGGAATTTATAAAGTGTTCCAAAGAATAATCGGCCAGTGTACTAGGATGTTAGAATAGAGTTATAGGTTGTATCAATGGGCAGATAATACATTCACTACAAGGGTACGAACCCTACCGGTATCAGAATTATTGTTGATGATTGTGTAAGGGAATTGCTAGAGGAGCGATTCCCCAGTAGCTGCTGGTGAACCCTGGGGGGAAGAGGCACAACAAGACAGTGAGCCCTAAGCTGACCCCCCCCCCACTGTTCCTGCCTACTTGCCTGATCTGTCCTAGGCGACAGCAGCAACTGGTCGACAGTCCCTTCTTAATATAAGTGACAACACAGAATGCAGACAGGACAAACAACACGGAAAGGAGGTCAGCTAGCCAAGGGGTCGGTAACAGTCGAGCAATGCAGTACAGAATCACAATCCAAGGGAATAGCCAAAGTCAAAGCCAGAGGTCAGGAATAGGAATACAGGTAACAAAACAGCAAGGAGTAATAGCCAGTACGCACGAGGCAATAGCAAGCGCTAATGGGAATGTGCGCAAACAATAAATAGTAAGGAAGAAACCACCCCAGACTTGATAGGAGGATAGGCTGTCAATCACACAGGTAAGGCTAAAATTAACTATTAGGGTGGGTTCACACTTGCGGTGGCACTCCATCCGCCGCGAATCTGACCTAAATATCACAAAACAGGATAGGGACTGGATAGGGAAAGGTTTGCGACGCTTTGCTTAACCACTTCAGTACCGGGCCAATTTCTGGTCCAGGACCAGACACATTTTCGTTTTTTTTGTATGTGCAGATTTGAGGGCTGTAACATTTTTATCATTTGGGTTATTGAACTAATTTCTGCTTCTTTTTTTCGGTGACACATAGGGCTTCATTTTTATGTTGTTTATAATTTTGCATGTGTTTTAATTTTTTTTTTATATCCAGGACAATATAAACAAAAGAGGAGGGAAAACATGTCTGTTTTTCACTCTCCATTTTTTTTTATTTAATAACACAAAGTGCTCCTAAAAAATTATATGAAATAGTTTTTCCTCTATGTTACAGTAATTATTTTGTATGGGGTTGTCGGGGGTGGGGCTATAACCTGTAATAAGGCTATTTTATTGGCATATTATTTTATTTATTTTTTTAATAATTTTATTTATATATTTTATTTTACTTTTCTATTAATTTTTTTTTTTTTTTTTTTTTTTTACATTGTGTCCCCATAAGGTCATAATAGACCTTTGGGGACATCTGATGACTTTTTTTTTTTTTGGGGAGGCTGATTTCCCCTGTAACAGGGGCTGGTACATTTAGCCTCAGTTATACAAGGAATACAGCCTCCTGTACATTACTTACACATAACTATAGAGCTGATCTGGGTCCTGTAGGACCCAGCAGCTCTTGCAGACGTGGCACCCGGCAGATCACATGACCGCCGGGTCAGAGGGCAGCCGCAAGATGCCGGCGCCCATAGCGTTGTATACAGCGCTCATTGAGCACTGTATACACAGCGATCGGGAAGGCAGGGAAGATAATAAACCTTCTCTGTCTTCTCTCTGGGAGCTCCGGCTGAAGTTACAGCCGGCTACCAGTTTCATTAGCTGCACAATTTCGAGCAGCTATTGAGTTCTGCTTGAACGTACCGGTACATCCTTGCAGAACTAGACAACCACCCATTGGACGTATATAGTCTATGGGCGGTGCGGAAGTGGTTAAAAACCCCTTCACTTGAATGGCTTTTTAAAGCAATGCGATGGTGTGCGCTTACACCCTCTGCACTGCGAAGCCGTTTTTTTTGGACGCAAAGTCCTTCATGTCAGACTTTGTTTCCGACTAAAAAAACAGCTTCGCGGCGCAGAGGATGTAAGCACACACCAGCGCATTGCTTTAAAAACCCATTCAAGTGAATGGGTTTTTAAGCAAAGCGTCGCAAACCTTTCCCTATCCAGTTTTCCGACATTTAGGTCGGATTCGCGGCGGACAGAGTGCCGCCGCAAGTGTGAACCCAGCCTTAGCGGAACAGAAGACGCAAGGTGCAGGAGACGGGTGTGGCTGAAATTCAATTACATAGTCTAGGACAGTGTTCAGACTGAACAACAAGAACCTTAAGGCTACGGCCCCACGTTGCGGAAACACAGCTTTTTTTTGTTGCAGATTTTGTTGCGGTTTTTTGAGCCAAAGCCAGAAGTGGATTGAGCAGAAGGCAGAAGTAGAACTTCCTTTATATTTCCCATTCCTTTTGTAGCCATTGTTGGGAAAATGGGACGATCATTTCCAATAAACATGTTCTGTATATGGGACTCTGAAATGAAACCAGAGCAGCAGGGCTCATGATCTGTGGACCTCCTTTACTTTTCTGCTCTATCTAGTAGAATTGGTAAAAAGTAAAATAAAGTAAAAAAAATTAAAAGTAAAAAAAAATTCTAATAACCACCTTTACAAATTTTACAACTAAAAGTGAATATATTAAAACAAAGGTATTCCAGGTATTGCTTACTCTGAGAATGCTATAATGGGTAAATGACATTAAAATGGCAAAATAGCTGTTTTATTAAAATAATAATAAGAAGTCATTAAAATATATTTTCCATAAAATGGTAGAAATAAAAGCTACCACTTTTCCCACAAAATATAGCCATTACACAGCTGCACATGGAAATATGTAAAAATTACAGATGCCAGAATATGGAAATGCAAATAAAAATTTTTTTCAAAGGTCTTAAAACATAACATAAAAGTAACTTGTCATTTTTACTACACAGTGAACATCTAAAAAACAAAACCCATAAGAAAATGGTGTAAGCTTTCTCTTCAATTCAACATCATAATATAATACCAGATAATATATCACAGACTAATATAGCGCTATAGTATGTGTCAGTATGTGGCTTCATTATACCGTATACAGAAAATATATCAGAGACTAATATAGCGCTATAGTATATGTCAGTATATGGCTTCATTATACCGTATACAGATAATATATCAGAGACTAATATAGCGCTATAGTATGTGTCAGTATGTGGCTTCATTATACCGTATATATACTGTATAAAATATATCAGAGACTAATATAGCGCTATAGTATGTGTCAGTATGTGGCTTCATTATACAGTATACAGATAATATATCAGAGACTAATATAGCGCTATAGTATGTGTCAGTATGTGGCTTCATTATACTGTATACAGATAATATATCAGAGACTAATATAGCGCTATAGTATGTTTCAGTATGAGGCTTCATTATACTGTATACAGATAATATATCAGAGACTAATATAGCGCTATAGTATGTGTCAGTATGTGGCTTTATTATACTGTATACAGATAATATATCAGAGACTAATATAGCGCTATAGTATGTGTCAGTATGAGGCTTCATTATACTGTATACAGATAATATATCAGAGACTAATATAGCGCTATAGTATGTGTCAGTATGTGGCTTCATTATACTGTATACAGATAATATATCAGAGACTAATATAGCGCTATAGTATGTGTCAGTATGTGGCTTTATTATACTGTATACAGATAATATATCAGAGACTAATATAGCGCTATAGTATGTGTCAGTATGAGGCTTCATTATACTGTATACAGATAATATATCAGAGACTAATATAGCGCTATAGTATGTGTCAGTATGTGGCTTCATTATACCATATACAGATAATATATCAGAGACTAATATAGCGCTATAGTATGTGTCAGTATGTGGCTTCATTATACTGTATACAGATAATATATCAGAGACTAATATAGCGCTATAGTATGTGTCAGTATGTGGCTTCTTTTGGTGGTTTGTTTTCTGAGTCTTGTTGTCTCTTTTCTCAAACCACTGAATGGAAATTCTCTAAAGAGTCACCACATAGAGGGTACCATTTTGGCCACCATGGATGCGGAATCCCTGTATACCAACATTCCCCACAAGGATGGAGTTGCAGCATGTCGGGTACACCTGGCAAAACAAAACCTCCCAACAGAGCCAGTAACGCAGCTCATACAATTCATCCTTAGCCACAACCATTTTACCTTTGGAGAGGATCTATATCTACAGCGAATGGGAACTTCAATGGGGACCAGAATGTGCACCCCAATATGCAAATCTCTTTATGGCAGAAATGGAAGGAACATATTTATCAACATGCACCACCAAACCTATGATTTACCTTCGTTATATCGATGATATCCTTGTCATCTGGACTGCAGGTGAGGAGGCCCTACTTCAATTCCATAATGACTTCAATGACTTTCACCCGACCATCAACCTTAAACTTAGCTATTCAGGGAGTGAAATTCACTTTCTGGATACCACAATATACATTAAAGACCACCGGCTACTCACATCAATATACCACAAACCCACGGACAGAACGGCCTACCTGAGAAACGACAGCTTCCACCCCAAGCACACAAGACAATCTATAATCTACAGCCAGGCTATACGATACAATCGTATTTGCTCCGACAAAACAGACCTGGACAAGCACCTCCTGGATCTGAGGATGAAATTTCTCAGATTGGGATACAAACCAAAAGTAACAGACAACCAATTAAACAAAGCGGCAGCCATTAACAGAGACAGTCTGCTCACATATAGAGAGACCCAGAAAGATGCCCGAGTGCCCCTAGTAGTCACCTACAACCCGCAGCTGGAGATCCTACGAAGGATTGCCAAGGAGCTCCAATCTGTGCTACATAGGGACAACAGACTCAAGGACATATTTCCAGTCCCCCCTCTCCTCTCCTTTCGACAACCACCAAACCTGAGGCGCATTATCGTCCGGAGTGCCCTGAAGGCCCCAACTGAAAATGGCACCTCACCTTGCCTACATAAAAGGTGCATGACCTGCAAGCACATCCACACCGCTGACAGTGTACCTGTCCCACAGTCACAACAGGTGCACAGAATTAGAGGGACATTCTCCTGCAGGTCTTCCAATGTGTACCTCATAATGTGTACGCAATGTCCCACCACAGGCCTCTATGTGGGGGAAACAGGGCAGAGACTCAGTCAACGAATGAACTCACACAGATCCAATATTAATAACAGCAGAACCGATCTCCCAGTGGACGCACATTTCTCTGGAGAAAACCACTCTATTGAAGATTTGCGGGTTGTGGTTTTAATGGGACATTTTAAGACGCAGGAGAAAAGGAAAGAATCGGAGTACAAATTTATGCAAAAATTTCAAACTCTGCAATCTGGACTTAATATTCATGCCAGCTTCATGTCACACTATGTATGAACTGTGAGGGTCACAAATCACCTCCTGATAGCAAACAGATAACAGCAAGAATTACTGATCCCTCCGTCACACACCACAAGTTTCCAGACTGTTTTTTTGACCTGTTGTAAATAACTTCTCTACTTAGATTGCATTTTTTTAAGGACTCTAAAATGCTTTGAAAACCATGTGTATAAAAATCTGTGAATTTTCAGTTCTTGTATCACACCATGTCTGATGAAGGGAGCTAGCTAGTACTCCTGAAAGCTTACTTATAAATATACTCAGTTAGCCTCTAAAAGGTATCGCCTGATTTCTTCACTCTTCCACTACTTTCAATGGCTAACACGGTACAACATTATACTACTATCACATAGAGAATCGTCATAGATGTGACTCTTACAATATTGGTGGGACATTTTACAAGTAACTACAGACAATATATCACTTGTTCTATTCTTTTTTTAATTTCTGATCTCTTATTCTCTTTTCTGTACATCTTGCCTGAGCTTCCCCTTTGCTCTATTAACAGCATTTAGTGATACACAGTTATGGCTTTAGGTAACAATAGACTGGAGATGACTTACTGAGGTCTACGGGAGAGTTTTCTAGACAGGCTCTGTGCAGGGAGGGGAGTAGATAAACTGTGACATCATATATACATCACTACTGACAAATGACGGGTTAGTGTTCTTATCTATAGACAAGCTATCTTCTATTGTAATCCTATCTGTGATGTAAGTGAGGTGACCGTGTTAGTGGCCACAATAAAAATCGCAGGCTTTCATAATTGTAGAACACTAGATATAGATAGTGAGAAGGAAAATAAAATTAAAAAGATCTCCAAAAATTCTTAAAACTATGTTTAACAAGAAAATTTGGTTTGAAAAATTGGCCATTTTCTGGTGAAAAATCTCCTTTAAAAAAATCCACTATGTGATTTGGGGGGCTGGGTACATAGTCAGTCATTTTGAGATAATGTTTATAATTTGTATTATATCATACTGGGCGTATCCCTGATATGTGATCCCTTTTCTATGCACATGTAGAAACGTTCTCTCTCATCGATAGAAATATAATATATTTCATACTATACTCAGTTTAAAAAAAGCCATAATAAACTATTCAAGATTAAACCACTTACTCTCATATAATAAACTTAGTAACATTGCCTGTTAGTTCGGAATTGATGGACAGACACATGAGAAATGTGGAACCAAAGGAGAAAATGGACAAACAGATAATGGAATTGTTTTATTTTTATATTATAATTCACTGCCTGTCCAGGAGGATGAGGCATGGTGGGTGGTGGAGATGAGGTTTTGGTGTATTTGAGGAAAATTACTTTTTCTGGATTTTTTTTTTATATAGCTTTTCTGAAAAGATAATGAATGATATATAAATAAAATAATGGGTAGAGAAAATTTAATTATATGAATATATTTTGCAGAATATTCAGGAATCCACATAGGACAGATTTTAGGGCCCTGTCATTTTCACAAACCTTGCATAAATTAATAAAACCGGTGCGTATAAGAAATGTAATACATCTTATCAGAGAGTCTGTTTTCCTGCTCCTTATCCCTCTGCTAAAACAACTTTCACTGTGAAAACTGTTCTATCCATCTTTCCATCTCGAGTCACATGACTCAGATTCTCAGGGAAATAAATGCAGTAAAATACATGAATAACATTATTTTTCCTATTTCCTTTTACAGTCATGTTGACAAGAATAACAGGTGAGTGAAATTATGAATTGTGTTCGGATTTGGATTAATACAGAAAGAAAACATCCTCAAGGCTAAAGTAAAAAACATTGTCTAAAATGCTTTAATTTTGTGAAGACTGATACAATTTCGAGTAATAGTTGTCTGATCACTTGGGATCAGGTGTTTTCTACTGATATGTCTGGAAATAAATCAGGTAGAAATGCAATCTTGGTACCAAAACGTAAGTTTTATAATGCCTGAGATATAACTGTTTGAAGTGTTCCCCGACTGAGTTTCCAACCGATGATATCTCTGGAAATAATGCAGATAGAACTGCGATCTTGGTGCCAAAAGAAAGCTGAGAATCTCATCACTATATTTCTATGTAAGAATGTTCAAAGTTTTATAATTTTCAAGATATGTCTGGTGACAGACTCCCTTTAAAGCTAGGTAAAGCTCATAAATCTAGTGGCAATCCTGTTGTAGTCCTAAAAGCCTTATTCCGCTTTAAACAGATTGACTTCTTCCCTGTCCTGATCATTCAGGAAGCTGAGATACGAAGTCCTGTTAGACAGATTCTTACAGTGTATATCTCTTCTAGGTATTCCTGTGCTTGCCTATGACATGGCAGGCAACACTACGGTCACTGGTGATTTTACAGAATAGTTAATGTAGTTTATAAAAGTAAGCAATGACATGTTGACACATTCATGTGACCACTGCAGCCAATCATTGCTCATATACATATGAAATGTGGCTTAAAGTCACAGTGTATAAATAATGAATGTGAATGCAAACCTACTGATGATATTTTCAGGATCTACTGTCAGACCTGTGGTGACCTTCACTCCACCCTGGTACAAAATCTTACGTGGAGACTCAGTAAAAATGACCTGTGATGTGGACGGTGCTGTACTTGGCGACGTCACATATACCTTGTACAAGAACAACCAAAGGATCCGTACAGGGAAGATTTTTATAGTTCAATATGCCCAGTCCTGGGATGATGGGAAATACCAGTGCAGAACCAGAGAGGAGAATATTAGTGAGGATGTGACACTCCATGTTACAGAAGGTGAGTCATGAAGACAACAAAACACATATTATTATTATTATTAATTTATTTATAGAGCACCATTAATTCCATGGTGCTGTACATGATTATATTAATTCCATGGTGCTTTACATTTGCGGATTTACATATGGTACACAAAATATACAAAACAAATATAATACTAACAGTGACCAACTGGGACAGTGGGATAGAGGGCCCTGCCCGCAAGGGCTTACAATCTATGAGGGAAGAGGGATAGAGACAGAAGGTGGGGGGAGAGGCTGTACAGGTGGTGGTGTGGTGACAGTAGTGTTATTGGAGGTTGTAGGCCTTCCTGAATAGGTGAGTCTTCAGGGTCTTTTTGAAATTTCTGATTGTGGGGGTCAGTCTTATGTGTCGTGGTAATGAGTTCCAGAGTATGGGGGATGCACAGGAGAAATCTTGGAGATGGTTGTGTAATGAGCAGATAAGAGCAGAGCGGAGTAGGTGGTCTTTGGAGGATCGGAGGTTACGTGCGGGCAGGTAGCGGGAGATTAGGTCGGAGATATATGGAGGGGACAGGTTGTGGATGGCTTTGTATGTAAATGTTATCATTTTGAACTCTATTCGCTGGGCGATGGGTAGCCAGTGAAGGCATTGGCAGAATGGAGTGGCTGATGAAGAGAGAGGGGAGAGGTGTATTAGGCGAGCAGCACAGTTTAAGGTGGACTGGAGGGGAGTGAGAGTGTTAGCTGGGAGGCCATGGAGAAGGGTGTTACAGTAGTCTAGGCGGGAGATTATGAGGGCATGGACTAGCATCTTTGTAGTTTCAGGGATGAGGATGGAGTGGATTCGATGGATGTTTTTGAGTTGAAGGCGGCAGGAGGTGTTGAGGGTTTGGATGTGTGACTTGAAGGATAGGTCAGAGTCCAAGGTCCAAGGCAGTGGACCCGTGGGACTGGGGTAAGTGTGGTTCCATTAACTTTGATAGATGGGTCAGGTAGAGGGGCCGAGGGGACAGATATCTAATATTACAAGACTTTGAAAGTTTGCATATGTAGCTACCCAGTGGACATAGTATAGGGAGGATAGGAGTAATAGTTGGGCATGATTGGGCTCACAGTGGCTGGGATCACCCCTACCTGCCTTCTAGTACTCCTTAGTGCAATGTTGAAAGGACCTGTAGCATGGATGATGATGGCAGTAGTATCCCCCTGGGTATTCCCTGTAATATACCTTCCTGATGGTGGTTTGGGGAGCCCTTGATGGTAATACAAAATATAAGACTCAGGAAACAATGTTAAACAGTTCATAAACTCACAGTTTACTGAAATAAAGTGAATGAACAGCAAACAACCCTATTGCATAAAATGTAGGCACAAGCATGGTCACCACTGAGCTGGAGCTGAGGTTGATGGTATTCCATAGGGCCAGTCAGTCTCCTCAAAAAGTGTGCTAGTTTCTCTCTTCAGTTTTCACAACAAAAAAACCTGAAATGCTTAACCTCTTCAAGACACTGCCTAAAAGTACCTTCGTGACCAGGCCTCATCTTTCAAAACTGACAAGTGTCACTTTATATGGCAATAACATTGAGACAATTTAACTTACATAAGTGATTTTGAGATTATTTTTTCGTGACACATTGTACTTCATGTTAGTGGTAAATATTGATCAATATTTTTATATTTATTTATTAAATAAACAGGAAATTTGATGGAAATTTGAAAAAAAATCGCAATTTTCAAAATGTGAAATGCTCTGCTTTTCAAACAGATAGTCTTATCACACAAATATATGAATAAATATTATCTACCATATCTTTTCTTTATATCAGCATCATCTTTTAATTGTCCTTTAATTTATTTATTTAATTTTTTTTCAATAACAAATTCATTTAGCCCTAAAATTAACACATTCACAAAGGGTTAAAGGAGAAAATGTATCTCGTGGTTTGTTATGTAATTTCTCCCGAGCACAGGAATACCCCACATGTGGGTGTAAACTGATGTTTGGGCACACAGCATCACACGGAAGGGAAGGAGCGACACTTGGCATTTGAAAAGCAGATTTTGCTGGAATAGTTTTCGGTGCCATGTCTCATTTGCAGAGCCCCTAAAGAACCAGTACAATAGAAACCCCCAGAAAGTGACCCCATTTTGGAAACTAAACCCCTCACAGAATTTATCAAGGGGTATAGTGAGCATTTTGACCCAAAAGCCTTTTCACAAAATTTATTAACATTGGGATGTGTAAATGAAAAATTACTAGAATGTCACTTTATCCCTAAATTTTTCAGTTTCACAAGGGGTTAAAGGAGAAAAAGCACCCCACAGGTTGTTAAACAATTGGTCATGAATGAGGCAATACCCCATATGTGGTCATAATCTGCTGTATGGGTACATGGCGGGGCTCAGAATGGAAAGAGCGCTATTTGGCTTTTGGAGAGCAGATTTTGCTGGAATAATTTTCAGGTGCCATGTCGCATTTGCAGAGCCCCTAAAATACCAATACAATGGAAACCTTCAAAAGTGACCCTGTATTGGAAACTACACCCCTCCCAGAACATGTCAAGGGGTATAGTGAGCATTTTGACCCTACAGCTGTTTCACAGGTTTTATTAACATTGGGACATGAAATAAACTGTCAATTTAGTTCAAAAATATTTATTTTTACAAGAGGATAAAGGAGAAAAAGCTCCCAAAGGTTTGTTACACAATTTCTCCTGAACGCGGAAATACCCAATATGTGGTTGTAATCTGCTGTATGGGAATATGGTGGGGCTTGGAATGGAAAGAGCGCTATTTGGCTTTTGGAGGGCAGATTTTGTTGGAATAGTTTTCGAGTACCATGTCGCATTAGCAGAGCCCCTACTGTACCAATACAATGGAAACCCCCAAAAGTGACCCCTTTTTGGAAACTACACCCCTCAAGGAATTTCTCAAGGGGTATGGTGAGCATTTTGACCCTACATCTGTTTCACAGATTTTTATTAGCATTGGGACTTAAAAATTACTTTTTTTTCAATAAACCATCCATTTAGCGTCATATTTTTAATTTTTACAAGAGGGTAAAGAAGAAAAAACACACCACAGTTTGTTACACAATTTCTCCTGAACACAGAGATGCCCCATATGTGGTCAGAAACTGCTGCATGGGTACATGGTGGGGCCCAGAATGGAAACAGCGCTATTTGGCTTTTGGAATGGAATTCGGCAGATTTTGCTGGAATGCTGGAATAGAGCCCCTAAAGTACCAGTAGAATGGACACCCCTCAAAAGTGACCCCATTTTAAAAACTACACCCCTCAAGGAATTTCTCAAGGGGTATTATCCTTTTGAGCCCAAGAGTGCTTCCTGGAAATTAATGTACAAAGTGAAAATTTAATTTTTTAAAGAAATATGCCATTTCGATGCCCAATACGTTGTACCCACTTTGTGTCATCAGAGACATGCACTCCTAAAACTATTAAGTGGGCTATCCGGGGTAGAAAGAAGTTGTATATGTAGGTGTAAACTGCTGCTTGGGCACACAGCAGGACTCAGAAGGGAGGGAGCACTGTGCTTTTTAGCTTTTGGAGTACAGATTTGGAGGGATTTCCTGGACGCCATGTTGTTTTTGCAGAGCCCTGGAGGTGCCAGTAAACTGGAATTCCTCAAGAAGTGACCCCATTTTGTAGGGGTAGTTTTAGAGTCTCTACAAATGTGACATGGCGTCCAAAAATCAACAATCTAAATCAGCGGTCCAAAAGCACATAGCGCTCCTTCTTATCTGCACCCTTGGGTGTGCCCAAGCGGCAGTTTATGCCCACATGTATGATACTGGTGTACCCAGGATAACCAACTTAACAATGCCATATGTGGGTAACTGTTGTTTGGGAACAGTCGGGCACAGAAGGGAAGGAGCGCTATTTTGGTTTTTGGACATGATGCCACTTTTGCAGAGCCCCTGAATTGGCAGTAAAGTAGAACCTGCAGACACATAAGGTACCAAGCATTTTTAACCCTTGAGCGTTACATTAATTTCATTTCCAGAAATGAATGTGCAGCTGATAATGAAAAGTGAAAATTGCAATTTTTCCATAGATACGCCATTTCAGTGCCCGATATGTTGTACCCAGTTTGTGTCAGCAGAGAAGCACACTCCAAAAACTGTTAAGTGGGTATCCTGGATACAACAGATTTTGAAGCATTCATCTCTGATACAAGCCGGGCACAACATATTACACACTGAAATGACGTATTCCTGGAAAAATTGCCATTTTCACCTTCCACCATCAACTGCATATTCATTTATGGATAATAAATTATAGCAACACTTGGGGGTTAAAATGCTCACTGTACCCCTGGATAAATTCCTTCAGGGGTGTAGTTTCCAAAATGGGGTCATATGTCAGGGGATTCCACTTTACTGGCATTTCAGGGTTCTGCAAAAGTGCAATGGCGTCCAAAAACCAAACCGCCTAAATCTGTGCTCCAAAAACCAAAATAGCGCTCCTGCCCTTCTGTGCCCAAACAGCAGTTTATACCCACATATGACATTAAGTACGTTATCCTGGGTACATCAGTGTCATACATGTGGGTATAAACTGCTGTTTGGGCACAGAAGGGCACAGAAGGGAAGGAGCGCTATGTGGCTTATGCAGCGCAGATTTAGATATTTGGTATCTGGACGCCATGTCATGTTTGCAGAACCTCTAAAGGTACCAGAAAAGTGGAATCCCCTAGGGAATGATCCCATTTTAAAAAGTGCACCCCTCAAAAATCTTATCAAGGGGTGTAGTGAGCATTAGTATCCCAGACGTGAATGCACAGCGGATGGGGAACAGTGAATATGTAATCTGTGCAGAGTGCATTGGGAACACCAAATTTATTACTATATCCCCAGTAGCTCCTATTATTGAGGGGGGGGGGGTCACTTCTGGTGTCTTTTCCCTTGTAAGCTCTACATCTGGGGTGTAACCTATATGTTCTAATGATTTGGCGATTTTTGGGGGTTTTTGTCTTCACATTGCACTATTTTTTTTTTTTTTTTCTGGTGATTTAGCCATATGAGGCCTGTTTTTTTGCAGCATAAGATGTATTTTGTAATGACAACATTTTTGGGTGCTTAGAACTTATTGACTAACTTTTATTAACTCTTTCTTGGTGGATTAAAAAAAGAAAAACATAAATTCTGGTATTGCTTTTTACCTTTTAATTTTTTTTTCTGCGCAGCATACAACATAAGTAACATGTTACCTTTATTCTGCGGGTCGGTACGGTATGGTGATACCTCATTTATATTGTTTTTTTATGCGTTACTAGCTTTGCAGAACCAAAAACTATTTGGGGACATAAATCAATTTTTTTTGCATCACCATCTTCTGAGATGTGTAGCAATTTTTTTTTTCGCTTTGACAGTTGGTTGAAGGATTATTTTTTGCGGGACGACCTGTGCTTTTTATTGGTACAGTTTTGGGGGTACATATGACTTTTTGATCACTTTTTATAGCATTTTTTAAGGCAATTTTTTCATAGACTTCACTTCTTTTTTTTCAACTTTTATTTTTCACTTTTTAGTGATGTCCCACTAGGGCACCTGAACCAGTGATGCTCTGATCGCTGGTTCAGCACTATAGACTGTAATACACGTGTATTGCTTTCTATAGAGGAAGACGCATAGGCTGACTTCCTCAGTTCTCGGCAGGATCAACCAGGTACTGGGGGCACATAGCAGCCTGGGGTCAATGGCCAGACCCCAGGCTGTAGAAGAAACATAGGGGCACCACCCGATCTCGCTGGGGGGGACATTTGGCATTGTGGAGGCCCTTAGATGCCGCAGTTATGTTTGACTGCGGCATCCAAGGGGTTAAAACCCCTGATCGGAGCTCAGCTCCGACCGGGGGTTATGGAGCAGGGTGTTAGCTGTCCAAAACAGCTAACACCCTCTCCCGATGCCGCCCAGCTAATATCAGGGAAAGTTTGTTACTACAGCAAACTTTCCCTGATACGGCAGCTACATGATCGGGACCTGAGTTTATCAGTTTGGACACCAGAAACTATTAGTGCTGTTTTCATGGAGTTCCTCACTGTTGGGGAAACCCGATCCCCAATTTAGTAGGGTCAGTATATAAAGGTCGGCGCTGCACAAAGCCCAACAAGAGCCGACGTTTATACTGTATACAGTGAGGCATCGTGTAGAGGTTAAGCTACAGGGTGCAGATTTTGGAAAGAGATGTCAACCATAGCTAAGCTAGATCTTCGCTATGAGGTCCATCTAAAATGCCTTTCACAGTCTCATATACTTATCCCAAAAAGTAAGCAGAGCTCTACCCCATCTCCTTACATTGCTTTTAACTTGTACTGACAGGCTGGTCTAGTGTAACCAGGTCACTCCAACTTCTAACAGGATGGGAAGGGAGTTCCTTCTCCAGGCTAGCATAACCTGAGTCGAGGGTTGTACCATCTGCTTAGGTTCAGCCTAAGTGGTAAAGTCCAGTTAAAGGTACAACAGTACTCAGAGAGCAACAGCAAGTAACATGTCAAAGTACAAACCACACAAGGCAACAAAACACAACTCAGTGTTCCACTATACCACTACATATATGCCATACAAACACACAATATTGCTTGATGCAGTAGGTTCACTGTATTCGCTTGTAATAAGGGGGAGTAGAACAAGTAATATTATAGCTATATTTCATACAGAATCACAGACAGTAATATGTCATATAGAGACTACAGCTTTGATATTTTGTTCTTTAGGTCCGGTCGTCCTGCAGTCACCACCCTATATATATGAAGGAGATGACCTGGCACTGAGATGTCACAGCCGCTACAAGGATATTAGGGGGACAATAGTGTTTTATAGGAACAATGAAATAATCCATTCATCTACCACTGACTCTGAATTCCTGTATATAGACCATCTAGATGTGACTGCTGTATACAAGTGTACAAGACAGGTCATCACTACTGGTTATAGTATTTACAGCGATGAGACTGATGTCACTATTCAAGGTAAGGGGAAACATCTCGAGGCTTAAGGAGTGATTGTTGTGAAAACAAACTCGACAGTTTGTTTCCACTGAGTCAATATCTGCGGGCATTTCGGCTTAGATCACTCTGTATCTCTGAGGCTGGCTTCACATCTGCGTTCGTCAATCCGCTCAAAATCAGTATTTGAAATCTTCAAAAACTGATTTTGAACGGTCCGGATTAAAACCCATTGATTTCAATGGCTTTTAAAAGTAAGGGTGGGTTCACACTTGCGCCGGGAGTCCGTCTGCTGTGAATCCGCCCTAAATGTCAGAAAAAAAGGATTGGGAAAGGTTTAAGATGGTCGGATTGACGAACGCAGATGTGAACCCAGCCTAACAACAGAAGGGTTATATTAAATAAGCATTGCACACCTGGTTAGGCATAGTGTGACCCGTGCTCATGGATATGAATATAATGGCCTTGGGCACAATACATTATCTGGGTACAACGCTGGAGTCCTCTCATGAGTCTTTATATAGAGTGTAACACTCATCTTAGTACTGCTTTTCTCCATACAACTGTATATCGGGGGACCCTTGTTTTTTTTTAATGTTAGTTATTAATAGATACGTTTGATTTTGATTTGTCTTCCAGTGAATTTTTTTTCGTGCTATATGGAAGAAGCCCTCAGTGACTAATTTTTTTTACATGATCTCAAGACCAATCTCCAGGAATCATTGCCTCCAAGACAAAAAAAGACTTATTAAAGAGGACTGACCTCCATTCCATTCTGCATTGCCATCATGCCGTGCACCATGATAGCCTTTGAGAATGGTGTATGAGGTCAATGGAACACCTGAAGCTGCACATATGGTTCGCAGCCCAGTGTCATAGATATGCCTTCTGATGGTTTGTGTCACCACGGTTTGCTGACCCAGGCTTGGGATGTGTTATCCAACATCACTTGCAGCACAGATCACTATACACCATTCTTCTAATCAGACAATCGTCTGTGGAGAAGTTTGCCTCTGCACACCTCTTGCTGTCATTCTAGTTCATAATTGTTCTACAAACCACTTTGACACACAACGTTGAACATCACTGACATTTCGGTGTCTCAGCCTATGAGAATAGGGATCTTCCAGAGTAAAAAAGAAAGGTCTCTCAGTTCAAGGATTCTGTCCCACAAGTGGGGATAACTAGTTCATCGAGGACCAGGAGGCATCGCACAATCCCCCCCCCCCAAACCACTTGGCCAGATTTTTGAGATTTCATGGCTAAAACAATTTCAACTGCAATTTCAGTGTTGAGTATTTTTTCACTGGTTATATACCTTCCATTAGTTGTTGTCAGAACAATGTGATGTTTTGCAGGAGCTGTTTGCTCAGTCATGGTGACCTTCTCTCCAAACTGGAAAAAGATCTTCACTGGAGACTCCATAACAATGACTTGTGATGGAAACCACAATGGGTCATATTACTGGTTCAGAGATAATAAATTATTAAAGAAAATTGAATGGAACTCTATGTATATCCATTCTGCCCAAAGAAGTGACAGTGGGAAATACCAGTGTGGAACAAGTTCTGGTCATAGTCCTGAGGTCAGCTTGGAGGTCAGTGATGGTGAGTTTTTTGGGGTATTTATCTAGTACCATAGTAATATGTATGATGTATGAGCCAACACTAAACATGCTATGTGTATACAGTGAAACGTCTTTCAGACAACCACCCAAAATTGCATTAAAAAGTGGTCTTCTAGAGGGGTGGTCTTCCCAAAGAAGATAGCTAGTATGGAAAACTGAAGATACATCACTGAGAATGTGGTCCGGGTAAGGGGGTGGTCTTTTATCTATTTTATATCTTCTATATAATTCCTGGTAATTGCTCTAGACCAGAGATACTAAGCATGGAAGACTGCATGATAGGAAAAAATACCCAACCCCAGATTGCTCTGCCTCTTCCCTAGTCCCCCATTTTCAGAGGAAGTTTTCTGTGCTATAAGGGATGGATTTAATATAGTCTGTTAATATAGCCGCGATAACTACCTGTGAAAACAGGAGAGAAAGGAGAAGGTGGAGTGACCCGGGGGCTGAGTGTTGGTTCCATTCAAGTGACCCAGGGTTATAACAAGACCAGAACCCCCAGACCCAGCATGAAAACCATGGAGAGGTTGCTGAAGACAAATGATATTTTGGAACAGATGAGAAATGATGTCACCTTGTATTTGTTGAGTTGGAGAGATTATTTTGTAACAATTTATATTTCAGGCCCAGTCATCCTGCAGGCTCCTCTCCAAGTATTTAGATATATGTCATATCTGAGATGTCACAGTCGTCCTGAGTATTATATAGAATGGACAAAATTCTATAAAGATGACAAATTTTTGCAAGATTCAAAAAATGGACATTTAGAGCTCACACAACCAGATATAGCTGGAAGATACAGATGTGAGAAAAAACTATACAGAAATTCTACATCTTACACTGATTCAGCATCTGTCCCCATCAGAGGTAAATCTTGTTATTTACATGGATTAATGCTACATGACATCTTATTAGGTTCTGATCTCTATTACTATCTGCCATGAATGACGACCTATACACCAGGCTGAGCAGTGACTATAGGAGCCACAGAGTAGAGAAAAGTTTGGCAGGTTTGGAGGACATGTTACAGATTTTGCATCAGGGGCCTGGATCTTCATACTACATCTCCATCCCCCTTCCCCCATTCAAGAGTTGCCAATAAAATTTAGGAAATATAGGTGATCGATGGATACACTTTAATATTTCCCTATATTGATGTAGTAAAACCTGCCCCCGCCAAAAAAAAAAAATAGTCATATATGCATTTGTTGGCCCCTAACCCTATTGTTCCTAATTACATTCCCCACACTGTAGCTTCAGAAGGTGGCGGACCTACTGTGCTACCAAACCGGCTTGACATTGGCCCACTTCTAAGAGTGTTGTCTAAGCAGACTCCCTGATATTCACCATTTAACCCCTGAATAGGGATCCGGACTTCATTCCTGGGAGATTGTTAGGTCACTAATTCCTGAAGTGCTGCCATTATTGGTGGCAGCTGCACCAGTAGGCCAAGGGATGCCAATGCAAGGCATCAGCGGTCAGATAAGAGAATGGTCAGATACAAGCAGGTGGTCAGGGCAGATGGCAAAGTT
Source organism: Leptodactylus fallax (assembly GCA_947044405.1). NCBI lineage: Eukaryota > Metazoa > Chordata > Amphibia > Anura > Leptodactylidae > Leptodactylus > Leptodactylus fallax. The sequence continues at coordinate 1,138,986 of CAMRHE010000472.1, read as the reverse complement.
CAAGGTTCAGATACAAATAGGAGGTCAGGGCTAGTGGCAATGTTCATAGGTCAGATTCAAGCCAAAGGATGGTGCAAGAAACTGTCAGGGCGGGAGCAGCAACCAGATACATAGCCAGGAACAAGCCAGGGATCAGGTCAAATGTCAGGTCTGAATACAAGTGCACATTATAGCAAGTCTACCATGCTATAACCTTTTTGCTTAGACACAAGGTAGAGGGAAGAACAGAGCTATAAAGGATAGGGCAGCAGATACTGGCTGGGGACTACTGGGGATTACTGGTGCATGCACTGTCCCTTTAAGAAACAGAGAGAGATGGTGTGCACACCCTACAGCTGCCACAAGCAGAGTCAGAGGAGTAAATGCTAGTAGTAGGCCAGAAGGAGCAGGACAATAGCAGTACAAAAGGGTGTTGATCCATCAGGTGCTGCCGCTCAGAAGAGCAGGATTATGGCCTTACCTTCAGCATGGTCCATAAAAGTTCTATTAAATGTCCAAATCACTAATTGATGTGTATCAGGCATTAATCCTTGATTATATCCACCCCATGGTCACTTCTACAGTGGGACTGTCTCACCAGACAGCTTCTCTGTAGTTTGAAGGATAGGTAATCTTTTTTAGACATTTTTGTTATTGATCTACATGCATTTTGAGGTTTGTTTTTTTGTCTTTTTAAAGAACTTGCTTCATTTGCCTTCTGCAGCTGCTATGTTTTACACTACACAGCCAGCTCCATAAAGCCGTGTTCTAGCCCTTCTCCTCTCTTTTCTTCTGAACAATTGTATAAGATGATTTATAGCCACAATAAAGATGAACTTTCTTGATTTGATCTGACAAGGTTCCTCATTACACATGTAGGATCCCTGTGTACAGGAACTGACTCATTTTCTCTGATATGACTCTGTCTTGTGAATTTTCTCTTTGGAAACTTGTTAACATGTTATTACTGTATGTGAACTGTGTCTCTTTAGGTGGTACAAACATTCAGGTTTACATGAGCAAATGGTACAACCCTTGACTTAGCTTACTCTAGTTATGGGGAAGAGACTAGGCAGTTCTTCGTTTTTAGAAGGAAAGCCAGTTCTTTCCTTTCTGGTCAGGACAAAGGAGGAAGCTGGAGTACCCTGGTTAGACCGACAGCTAGTCAGTTAAAGGGGTTGTCCAGTTTCAGACCTATATTAGGAGACAAGTGTTATTATTTTATATAATAAAGAGTTCTACAATTTCCAATATACTTTCAGTATCATGTTTTTCTAGTTCTCTGCTTGTTGTCATTCATTCTGCTTACTTCCAGTGGATAAAAATCAGTCTATGGTCATGTGATATACAGTCCATGGTCTTGTGATGGACAAACAGGTGCACAGCTCATTACAAGGCAGATGTCTGATTATTGTGCTGTGACTGTAACGAACTGTGCACCTGTGTGTACATCACATGACCATGGACTGTATATCACATGACCATGGACTGATTTTTATCCACTGAAAGTAAGTAGAGATGGGTAAACTTCTAAAGATTTCTTTTGTGTTCGGTCTCATCAGCTCAGGTCCTTGATTAGTTTTAAGTAGAACAAATTCCTCACGAACCACACCTTAACCCCTTCCCACAAGAGGAGTTTTTTGATTTTTGTTTATGACTCCCCACCTTCCAAACCCCATATTTTTATTATTTTTCCATTCACAGAGCCATATGAGGGCTTAATGTTTGCGAGACAAATTTTTCTTCATAATGGTACCATTTATTATTCTCTACAATGTACTGGGAAGCTGGAAAAAAATACAGAATTGGAGAAAAAGTGCTTTTGTACTATTTTCTTACAGGCTTCATTTTTACGGCATTCACTCTGCAGCCAAAATGACATGACACCTGTATTCTATGTTTCGGTACGATTCCGGGGATACCAAATATATATGGTTTTATTTACATTTTAACTACTTAACAAAGATCTAAAACTTTGCTAAAAAAATTTTTTCTTACAGCCGCCATATTGTATAGGCCATCTTTTCTTGCGGAGCCAGGTGTACTTTTTAGTTCTACCATTTTGGGGAATGTCTATTGCTTTGATTACTTTTTATTCAAATTTTTATCAGATGCAAAGCAGAAAAAAACGGCGGTTTTACAGTTTTGATTTTTTTTTTCCTGCTATGGCGTTCACCGTACAGGAAAAATATTTTTATAGGTTTGTAAACCCTGAGTTTTCGGACACATGGATATCTAATGTGTATGTGTTTCATAGTATTTAAGTACTTATATGTGTTCTTTAGAAAAATGATTTGAATTTTTAATATTTTTTTCTATTTTTTCTATTTTTTTTTTTTTTTTTTTACTTTTTGTTAACTTTTTTTTTGCATTTGTTAGACCCCCAGGAGTCTGATCACTAATGCAATGCATTACAATGCTAATGCATTGCAATGCATTGCAAAATATCGGCATTTGTATGACAAGCTACATAAAGCAGCCTGTCATACAAATGAAAGGCAGATAAGCCTTCAATAGGTTCCCGGCTGTCATACCAACAGGACGCTGGCCCCGAATCTGGCTCCGGGAGCCGACAACCCCCCGCAAAATCATCTTTGATCGAGGCGCCGGGGCGGGGAGGTGGTTAATGCCCAAGCTCAGTGCGGGCACTTAGCACAGGCATTAGCGCCTAGTGTCTGCAGACACCCGGCGACTATGGCGGCCGCCATGTTTAAATACCCAACATCCACCATACTATTACGGCGGATGTCGGGAAATGATTAAATTAGCTTAAAAAATAATGTAGAGTACAACTGTCAGTGCTTCTAGGAACCTATCTATAAAACATAGTGTAGAACACTGTCAGGGCTCCTAAGAACCTATCTATCTTATTTCTAGCTCTCTCTGGCAAACAAAGCTGAAGTTTTGTCGATGCGAAAGTTATTATACTCTGTGGTCTCTTCAGGTGGAGGCCCAGGGGAGGGGTAAATACAAAAACAGTCATACCCACCTTCCATTACTTTTTTTGGGCCTCCTTGTGGCGTCCGGTGCTCTCCTAGTGACATCCAGCACTCTTCTGTGATGTCATAGGCGTGGGGGTCTTCGCTGAGGCCTGTGATTGGGCCACCTGTGGTCATATGGGCACACCAATCATCATGGTAGCATGACCTGCGGCGTGCCGAGATCACCAGTGAGGCCCAATCATAGGCCTCTGCTCTAAGCCTGAGCCGATAAATTCACTGAAGAGCACCAGACATCACCAGGAAAGCATCGCATGCCGCGAGGAGGCCAAACAGAGGTGGTGAGTATGTATGATGTTTTCTTTTTTTCACCTCCCCTGGGCCTCCACCTATTTTACTCTAGGGTCTGAAGAGATCTCAGAGAATAATGCGGTGGCCATTTTAATTCATCCAAGATGAATCTCCATTTGTTCGGTTTCGTAAAAAATTAAAATAAATAAAATTTGGAATACTCAGGTCGAACCCAGTTTGGTATGAACCGATTCAATTGTGCCCTATGCAGCATTGTCTCCCGAGTGCTTTATCCTGTGCTACCATTAAGGGCACTCCAACCACCATCAGGCTCATTGGTTGGTCAAGCCAACTTCAGCCACCGTATGCCCAACCATGACTGACTACTACTCCCAACCTTCCTGCCTTCCTCCAAAGGGTTTCTGGACAAACATCTATTTTTTTACTCTCAAGTGCTGCACTGTTTCCAGGAAAACAGTTTAAAAATGAGTCAGGGTCAGAGAGAATAGTCATCTGGGCAGCTCCCTGCCAGTTTCTCAACACCTAGCTCAGCTTCATTTACAAGTCTCTCACAAGTCTATTTGTGTATAGAGAGAGATCTGTCAATCAACTCACACTGGGAGGGAAAAAGCTGTCGAGGAGGTGCCCCAATGACTTTTCTACCCTTTCCATGCTCTGTTCTCGGCTCCTTTTCAAAATTTTCTTTGAAACACTAAAACATTTCAGAGTTAAAAAATGACTGTTATCAGGGAGTCTGCCAGGAATTCATGCTACATGGTTTTGTTCCATTTAAAAGAGTATCTAGGAGGTGTAACCGGGGCATGTGCCCACAAGCCTGATGATGGGGGCACCAACAAGTCACTTCTATGTATTTACGTACAGAGTAAGAGAAGTGAACTGAACCTTTGCCATAGGTGATAGAAAGCCTAACTTCAGCTCTGCCTTTAAGGTTGTCTTCACTTCTCCTATAAACTGATTTACATTATAATTTCACCTACAGATCTGTTCTCCAGTCCAGAGATAAGACTGACCCCATCCATGGTTACAGAAGGTGACAACATGACCCTGACATGTGACATGAGGCTTAGTCCACGCAGACAGACCACAGAACTGCAGTTCGCTTTCTACAGAGATGGGCAGGAAGTCCGGGGATTTATATCATCTAATAAATATGTTCTGTCTGCTAAGCTGGAGGATTCTGGGAATTATTCCTGTACAGGGAGAACTGGAGACTACAGAGTCTGGAAGACAAGTCAAGAATTACCAGTACATATACAAGGTGAGTATAAACCTGCCCCTTCATACATCTCTTACCTGACCTTACGTGCAGCAGCTCATACTAAATATAAAAATAACATTCCTGTGCCTATAACTAATGATATCTAGTTACCTAATAGCTAGAACTGTGATCTTAGTACCATATGAATGCTAAGACTCTTAGTTTTCTAGGTGGTATAAAACTGGAGAGTCAGAGATCTGAAGTGCCCCCCCCTTGGTAATTGCTATAGCTGTACATACTGATAATACACATTGTGTACTGGACAGACTCACCGTAACAATGCTTACTTACTATTTTTCTCAAAAGAGTCTGTTCTCTACTAAAAGGAAGTAAAATATATTAATAAAGTAACAAAAATGTTCACCAAACATCCCTCATACAATGATAAAAATACATAAAATAATATCTTACCCATTAAGTACAAGTGCAGTCGTACCTGCGCTGTATAATGTCATGCCCACAGTATTGCAAATCCTGTCTTTTATTGCTTATATAAGGCTATATTCACATCTGCCTGAAAACCAGCAGAGAAAAAAAGTCCAGCTTGGAGGACTTTTTCCTCTACTAGTTTCATTTTTAAAATGATGGAGACGTGACGGACCCTATTATAGTTATTGGGGTCTGTTGGACTCCATGTGCTTATATTGTGGTTTTGGGCTCGGGCCCACTAATGGCGCACAGGAGCACACGGATATCCATATCTTTCAAACATAGATTCAGCACATGCACATGTTCATGTACAGGTAGTCTAAGCACCTGATGAGTGTCCTTTTACTTTTTATAAATTCTAATTTATCTTTATATTATTCCAGATGGAAGCCAGAAATACCGGAATTTTACATTGCTAAATATTATATGGCTGATAATATCTGGACTGATAGTTATTCTAGGTATTATTATTCTGTACCATCATCTAAAAAGTGACGTCGGCCGATCCGAAGAAGTAAAGAGACCGGAAGACGGAAATGAATTGGAGAATGTTGTCAGAGAAGTCCAATAATTTTCCAGAATTCCAGAGGCCATTACTCTGTGATCCCAAACATAGACGTGTTACTGATCCTGTGCCCTAAGTGGTAACGTGAATCTGTCACATAAATGATGACTAATAAGCCACATACAGTTGTATCACAACCGCTTAATGGACCTTTTCATTGCAAATGCTCAATGACTTGTGTAGGGATAAGAAAATGTACATTTAACCAGTTCCGTACCGCCTATAGAGTATATACGTCCTAGGGGTGGTTTCCTTGTTCTGCATGGACATACCTGTATGTCCAAGCAGAACTCAGCAGCTGCACGGCATCGTGCAGATACTGAAACGGGGAGACGGCTGTAACTTCAACCTGAGCTCCCAGAGAGAAGACAGGGAAGGTTTATTACCTTCCCGATCGCTGTGTATACAGCGCTCAATGAGTTCTGTATACACCGCTATGGGCACCGCCATCTTGCGGCTCCCCTCTGACCCAGCGATCACATGATCTGCTGGGATCAACATCTATAACAGTACCTACAGTACCCAGATCAGCTCTGTAGTAACAGGCAGGAGGCTGTATTCCTCCTTCAAATGGGGCTAAATGTACCAGCCCCAGTTACAGGGGAAATCAGCTTCCCCCACAAAAAAAAGTAATCAGATGTCCCCAAAGGTCTATTAAGACCTTATGGGGACACAATGTAAAAAAGAAAAAATAAATTTAAAAAATTAATAGAAAAGTTAAAAAAAAATGTAAATAAAATAATTAAAAAAATAAAAATAATACACCAATAAAATGCCCTTATTAAAGGTTATAGCCCCTCCCCCGAAAACACCATAAAGAATAAAAATTACCGTAACGGAGAGGAAAAAATATTTTATAAAGTTTTTTAGCAGCACTTTGTGTTATTAAATAAGAAAAAAAATAAAAAGTGAAAAACAGACCCTTTTTCCCTCCTCTTTTGTTTATATTTTCCCGGATATAAAAAAATTAAAACACATGCAAAAATAAAAACAACATAAAAATAAAGCCCTATGTGTCACCGAAAAAAGACACAGAAATTAGTTGAATAACACAAATGATAAAAATGTTACAGCCCTCAAAACTGCACATACAAAAAAACCCGAAAATGTGTCTGGTCCTGGACTAGAAATTGGCCCGGTACAGAAGTGGTTAAAATAAAAAAATACACAATTTCATGCATTTTGTGCAAACAATTCCAAATAACCAGGAATCTTCTTTTTTGTAAATTTATTTTATTTGGTTTTAAAGAAAGTTAAGTTATCAGACATCTAAGTGACAACAAGGAAGATTTTTATCAGCCAATACATTGTAATACATCAGCGATGATCAGTCATACATTAGCAGAAAGCATATTAACGTAGGTACATGGAAGGGGGGTTTGGGGTGTGTGTTGGGAAAGTTAGGCAGGCAGGACAGACGGGACATGCCGACTTAGAGAAAGGTTGGAGAGAGGGCTGAATGATGTGTTTGATATAAGGCAGAATTTGGTAACTTAGAAGTTGTTGTGTGTCAGATATGGTTAAGAGGAACATATATGTATCTATAGGGAGTAAATAGAACATGATGACATAGTATAGATGACTATACAGTATAAACAATATATAGTGTACACAGTAATTTTTAGGCTCTGGAGAGGAAGCCGTTAAAGGGGATGTGCTGTCCCTGTTTTGGAGAGCTGCTCAGGTTTCCACCAGGTTCAGCTGTCATCTGCTTTGCTTCTTAAAGTCCTGTAGCCATAATTCACTTTCATGTCACAGGATACAGTGAGCCAAGGTTCAGTTATCCATGGTGGCGCTGGGTTTTTCCAGTTTCTGACAACAGCGTTTCTTGTAGCTAGTATGATATGGGAACTCACTATTTTTTGCATAATTTGCCAGAATTGGTCTAGTCTAGAGCTAGATGTGGAGATGTTGGGTTTTAAGAGTTTATTCATAGCATTGTATACTGAAGTCCAATATTTTGAGGAACTGCCACGATATATGTAGACACGTGTCTTGAGTGCACAGTCTTTTCACCAGAGATCAGAACAGTTGGGATGTGTTAAAGATTTTTTAGCAGGTGCTAGGTGCATTACAAAACATTACAAAATGTAATTAAAAAATTATATGGTAAATTGAAAATTATCAACTTTTGAGAAGATTTCACTATGATACCATTAGCTCTGGTGGTCATGAGCACATTTACCCATGTTCAGATCCTCAATAAGCTGCTGGCAAGATACAAATGGACATTTTTTAACTTACTGCACTGTGATATCTCAAAACAAAATACATTGCAAAACATTAAAAAAGTCAGTTTGAAGATGGCTGCAACAGGTTACTTAGCATGTTAAGTCATGTTAAGCTTGGCTACATCTGTATTATGACTATAAATGATGGCACATGAGATGTGATATCCAGATGTGTTCCGTGTGACATGTAGGGCTACCAGTCATCATATGTTCTTCATTTATTAGAATTATCCAATATTGCCAGATATGGTAAGAGTAAATTTCATCTGAAACATAATTTAGGTAAATCTGATGAAATATTACTCTGTTCTGCACCTTTCATCTTCTTCTAATATGCCATGTCAGGAGGTGTAATGACATAATGATGGTGTTAATGGCATAAACAGGACTGTTATACTGTATATCATGTCATTATTTTAGGATGTACATGTAGTATATTACAATTAGTATACGCCATCCATCTCATGAACATTACAACACATTGACAATTTATGTGAACCTCGGCCTGTGCAGCTGTTCTGTCTCTGTGTATAGACTACAATACTCTACTAATGTCAATGCAAACATTAGAAAGATGTGTCACAATCTGTGCCCCTACCTGCTGCGGGGTCTTCCATGTGGCCGTCGCTGCTCCTCTGCCTCTCAGTGCCAGGATTCACGTGCGTGTATGAACGCCAGTACTCCTGTCAAGCAGCACTGTAGGACCACATAGAGGATATTTCTAAAATAAAATTGGATTTTTAAATTTTACTTCCTCTTTGCTTTAATTTCTGTGAAACACCTAAATAGTTTTAGGGTTGTCCACATTGGGCAAACATCAGTCCTGGCTCACAAATGAGAGTAGACATTGTATGTACGGTATGTACTATCATATACATGCAAGGTGGTGCAGAGGTATACCTTCAACACTATTTCCCCTTTCAGAGAGGGTATTCGCTTAGGACAGGTGAAGGAAGAGTTAAAGGGGTTGTCTGACGAGTTTAATTTTATTTACTTCCTCTGGGGATTTTTTTCAAGGTGGACCTGGGGGTTTCAGGTTGTTTCCGACATTGGGTAAGGTGATTGGAACCAGCACCCGGTCCCCAGGTCACTCCACCTCTTCCCCCTCTTACATTTTCACAAGTAGTTACCTGTGTTATTGGGGCTGTCTTTACTGAAAACGGGAGAGAAGGACAAGATGGAGTAACCTGGGGGCCAGCTTGAAAAAAAAAAATCAGTGGAGGAAATAAGCAAAACTAAATTTCATGGACAACTCCTTTAAGTCACCACGGAGCTGGACATGTACAGTCATGGCCAAAAGTTTTGAGAATGATACAAATATTAATTTTTACAAAGTCTACTGCTTCAGTTTTTCTAATGGCAATTTGCATATACTCCAGAATGTTATAAAGAGTGATCAGCTTAACAGCAATTACTTGCAAAGTCAATATTTGCCTAGAAAATGAACTTTATCCCCCAAAACACATTTCAACATCATTGCAGCCCTGCCTTAAAAGGACCACCTAACATCGTTTCAGTGATTGCTCCATTAACACAGGTGTGGGTGTTGATGAGGACAGGGCTGGAGATCAATCTGTCATGATTAAGTAAGAATGACACCACTGGACACTTTAAAAGGAGGCTGGTGCTTGCCATCATTGTTTCTCTTCTGTTAACCATGGTTATCTCTAAAGAAACACGTGCAGTCATCATTGCACTGCACAAAAATGGCCTAACTGGGAAGAGTATTGCAGCTAGAAAGATTGCACCTCAGTCAACAATCTATCGCATCATCAAGAACTTCAAGGAGAGAGGTTCCATTGGTGCCAAAAAGGCTCCAGGGCGCCCAAGAAAGACCAGCAAGTGGCAGGACCGTCTCTTAAAAGTGTTTCAGCTGCGGGATCGGGCTACCAGCAGTGCAGAGCTTGCTGAGGAATGGCAGCAGGCAGGTGTGAGTGCATCTGCACGCACTGTGAGGCGGAGACTCTTGGAGCAAGGCCTGGTCTCAAGGAGGGCAGCAAAGAAGCCACTTCTCTCCAGAAAAAACATCAGGGACAGACTGATATTCTGCAAAAGGTACAGGGAGTGGACTGCTGAGGACTGGGGTAAAGTCATTTTCTCTGATGAATCCCCTTTTCGATTGTTTGGAACATCTGGAAAACAGCTTATTCGGAGAAGAAGAGGTGAGCGCTACCACCAGTCTTGTCTCATGCCAACTGTAAAGCATCCTGAAACCATTCATGTGTGGGGTTGCTTCTCAGCCAAGGGAATCGGCTCTCTCACAGTCTTGCCTAAAAACACAGCCATGAATAAAGAATGGTACCAGAATGTCCTCCAAGAGCAACTTCTCCCAACCGTCCAAGAGAAGTTTGGCGCTCAACAATGCCTTTTCCAGCATGATGGAGCACCTTGCCATAAAGCAAAGGTGATAACTAAATGGCTCAGGGAACAAAACATAGAGATTTTGGGTCCATGGCCTGGAAACTCCCCAGATCTTAATCCCATTGAGAACTTGTGGTCAATCATCAAGAGACGGGTGGACAAACAAAAACCAACAAATTCAGACAAAATTAAAGCATTGATTCTGCAAGAATGGACTGCTATCAGTCAGGATTTGGTCCAGAAGTTGATTGAGAGCATGCCAGGGAGAATTGCAGAGGTCCTGAAGAAGAAGGGTCAACACTGCAAATATTGACTTGCTGCATTAACTCATTCTAACTGTCAATATAAGCTTCTGTTACTCATAATATGAATGCAATTCTATTTCTGTATGTGATAAAAACATCTGACAAACACACATAAAAACCAGAGGGCAGCAGATCATGTGAAAATAGAATATTTGTGTCATTCTCAAAACTTTTGGCCATGACTGTAGTGGTAGTCTAGGTGCAGGACTAAAGGAGTTTGGCACTGCAAATAGGCACACTATAACTACATGTTATACTACTGTTATATTGTGCACTGTGTACCATGTTGCATTGACCTGTGCATTTGTTGTATTTGGTATGAATAGTATTTGTATGTGTAATGTTGCTTTAAGAGGTGCAGGTCATCACACTGTTAGTCATTGTGGCGCCTTCTGGAGACTGTATCGCATGCTGACTCCTTAGAGGCAAAATGAATATGTGTCCATGAGTGGCGCCATAGGAGAATTGTTTGTTATTCTCCGTGACTCACTGACATCAGATATTACTTAGACTGCCTAGATCAGGAAACGGATCAATATTTAAGGGTTCATTTTTGAGCTTCAGATAGCAATGGCTTGGAGGTTAGAGGTAGAGAAAGCTTGCAGGATAGGATAGCTCACAGCTGTAGGACAGCTTGTAAGCAAAACATCTTGAAAGGCTGAGTGAGCTAGGGGAATAAAGTGAAGAGCTTTCAGAAGAGAGAGAAAGAGATGAAGGAGAACTCTGGGTTAAGTACGCGCTACCTAAGAAGATTGACCAACTAACTTTATTTGATTGCACATTTTGGGAGTGAAACTTTCCCTTCATCAGGTCCAAAATATGGTGGGAGCTTGTGAAACCCCAAGTGTGCTGCATGCACAGCTCACTGCGGCATTCAGGTGATAGGAGAGTGGGAATCAAAAGAGGGCCATAGTAAAATAAATTGACACTCCCATTCACCCTTCCTTGGTCAATTTTTTTTTGGGCAGCAAATACTTTACCCAGAGTCCTTCATCTCTCTCCATTTGTGACCGGACTGTAGTTCCGGTATCCACAACAGAAGTCCATTGATTCCTCTTGATTATTTGCTTGCACCATTAATAAGCGTTGGCCTTATCAAGCACAACTCCACAAGGTGAGCACCATATTATTCCTTTTGCCTATATCTCACCATCCAGTCAATACTACTCTACGGTGCGACGTGCGTGTTCTTTTAGTTTTTACTTCAAAATAGAGGAAGACAGCCATAAGACACCAACTCATTCAGTAAACTAGCAAGGGTTCTCCATTGGCAGGTGGCGCATCCAGTGGAAGTCCTGGAGACTGAACAGTTTCTTTATCACTGCTGTCTTTGCCAACCCTGTTAAAGACCTGCTATACTACAAAGATCTACTGCAGTAAAGAGGAAACCACAGTGAGAAGCCACATCTCAAAGTGTGTCCTTTCCCAAGGGGTGGGAGACTCTGAGTGACCTGGTTGTGTCTGAGCAGCTCCTCAGGATAAGATAAGATGGACACAGAGGCACATTGGTGGCAGGAGAGAGTGGTTTCTGCATTGAGCAACCATATTACTCCCATCCCAGTGTCAGCAGCTACCTATTGGCACCTGTTACATACACACATGTACACGCAAGAACACTTGATACTTAAAGGGGTATTTCTATGTCATTGCTCCTGTTTAAATAATATACAAAATTATTAATATTTGACCCATCAATTACCCTCTTGGATGAAACAACATGCAAAAACAGGTTGTTGGGGCTCGCTGTGCCCTACATTTGTTTGTATCATTCCACCTTACACTGACTATATAGCTGTTATTCTCTATGTCAATAGAGACGTTTTGTCTATTTGTATTGGTTGGTACACTTAAAGGGTTTTTCACACCAATGATACTAATGGTATATCCATAGGGTATGTCATTTATGTCTGATATATACCAGACCCACCTCTGGGACCTGCACCTATTTCTAGTAGGAACCCCAGAATTTGTCATTAAAATGTGACTTTCATTGTGAAATGGTTAAAATGAATAATCAGCGTTAATAGAGAAATGTTCGTATTATGTGTGATATCAAGTAATAGACACGTGTTATGGAGGAAAACAGCCTGGTTGCACATAAAGCACTGCTAGGGGTATACTGCAGTATATTGAAAATGGCAAATGTAAAGTATGGTGAATACAGTTAAAGAACCATTAGGAGCCTTGCAATGACACCCCCTTTATTGTACCCAGTAGTCACCTGAGTGTTAGTAAGTCAGGGGTGGGAGACCCTATCCTCCCTTGTTGTCACATTCTAGTCTATTTGAACCCTAACACCCTGGGAAATATATCCTGACAAAGCCCTTGCGGGCAGGGCCCTCTATCCCAATGTGCCGGTTGGTCGCTATTAGTATTGTACTTGTTTTGTATATCTTGTGTACTGTATGTAAATCCTCAAATGTACAGCACATTGGAAGTAATATAATAATGTACAGCACTATGGAATTAATATAATAATGTACAGCCCCATGGAATTAATATAATAATGTACAGCACCATGGAATTAATATAATAATGTACAGCCCCATGGAATTAATATAATAATGTACAGCACCATGGGATTAATATAATAATGTACAGCACATGGAATTAATATAATAATATACAGAGCACCATGGGATTAATATAATAATGTACAACACCATGGCAGTAATATAATAATGTACAACACCATGGGATTAATGGTGCTCTATAAATAAATAATAATAATAATGATAGTATAGATTGTTATGGACACATCAGTACCAAATATGTCTTTATTATTTTTCTGTTACAAAAAAAAAAGTAACGTAGTTTATATATTTTTTTTTTTTTTTTTACATTTGTACTTATTCCTATACTGGAATTTGAACACTAGGGGGTGTGATTGTTTTCATTACTTTCTTAAGTGAAAATGACAGTAAATCTACAAGACCTTGTTCCTGGCAGAGTCTTATAGGACTACTTACAATGGTGATGTAGGGAACTATAGCAATGCATCAGAACCCTGCAATTGCAACCCTCTAAGGGGTTAAAAGACTTCAAATTGTATTTTTTAATGCTCACCACCGTTGGAGATGGATCTCCTCTGTGTGAAACAGCTGACAGCCTCTCTTGATGGCGCCCCCTCAGCTATTGAACCTTCATCATCTTCGTGATGTACTGTTGCAATAGTATGTCATTGTGAGAGAACGGACTGCTGACCAAGCCTTTTTTTTTTCTTTGTGTTTCTTTTTATTTTTTTCATTGGTGAAGCACCCTTCGCCAGCCATTAGTAACGCCAGTCATAAATCTGCCCCATTATGTATAAGTTTATTATTTGCTTTACTACTTTTACTCAAAAACCCTTTTATTTTTTTTTTTATTGGCGGAGCTGTGTCAGGCCTTGTTTTTTGTGGAACGAGTTGACATTTTCATTGGTACCATTTTAGGTTACATACACCTGTTTGGAAGCTTTTTAATCCTTTATGTAGAAAGCAAAATGAACAAATAAATCAATTTTTATATTTATTTTTATGGCATTCACAGTGCCGGTTAAATAGTAATTTAACCCCTTAAAGACCGAGCCAATTTTAGTTTTTGCGTATCTGTTTTCCCTCCCCACCTTCCAAGAGCCATAATTTTTCTTTTCAGTCCACAGAATCACATGATGGCTTATTGTTTGCGGGACAAATTTAACTTTGTAATGGCGCCATTCAATATCCTGTACAATATACGTGGAAGCTGGAAAAAAAATTCTGAATGAGGTGGAATTGGAAAAATAACACATTTGCATCAATTTCATATGGATTTAATTTTTACGGAGTTCACTATGTGGTAATAATGACATGTTACCTGTATTCTGCGGCTCAGTACGATCACGGATATACCAAATTTATATAGTATTTGTAATGTTTTGATACCTTTTAAAAAATTAAAACTTAGCAAAATAGAAAACAACTTTTGTGTTGCCATATTGTGACATCTGTAACTTTTTTATATTTATATGTATGGGCCTGGGGAAGGCATTTTTTTTAAGTGGGACAAGATGGCGTTTTTAGCAGTGCCATTTTGGGAAAGTTCTGATGGCTTGATCTCTTTTTATTGCATTTTTTATAGGAGGCAAAGTGTTGAAAAAACATCCATTTGGACATATTTTTATATTTTAATAGTTTGGACATTTTGGAGTATGGGGATACCTCATTTATTCATGTATTTAATTTTATAAATAGACAAAAAATAAAGTATGAACACTTCTATTCTTAAAAGCATTCTTACTTTGCAACATTTATTCTACACCTGCCTGAAACTTCTGCACAGTACTATATGTATCAAAATAAAGGCAGTCAGTGACCACCATATAAAGGTCTCTTGGCAGTCACTGTCAGATTAACTTCAGACTAATTTTCATTTTCACATATTTTTGAAATGGAGATTACAAAGTAATTTGATATTTTTAACTCTGTTTAAAACAATTATTTTCCAGTTTTGTTTTTCATTTTTTTTAAATATTTTTACAACGCAGATGGAAGACACAAAGTTGTCTCTTTCTATACAGAAGTAGAACTCCTTATGAATTACACAGTGAAACAAAAGGGGCATTTGCTCACTTCACTCTGTTTTTTACTTTTTTCTTTACTGCTGGTTAATATTCTGAGTACAGTATTATTAAGGTGTTGTACAGTTCACAGTTTACTGGCTGATAATTTTTGTGGTAATTTTTTTTTTATTTCCTGTCTAAACTTAAAAATCAAACCCACGCTTTAAAGATAAAGAATAAGAACCATATGTGGCATTTTCGTTACACATCACAGCTAAGAATGACCAGGGTGATCTTCATCATATGTAAGTATTATTATTTTATCACCATTTTGTTTTTAATATTCAATATATTTACATAGAATTTTTCAGCTAATCAAAAAAGATTTCACCAAAAAAATTAAGGTAAAGGAAGTTATTATAAAAAGTGGGAAAACATATGTTTTTTTCATGTCAGAACATTTTTTTGGAATTGTCCTGTTGATTTCATTGACAGCAGAAATTTCCAGCTATGGGAATTACCAACTGAAGATGACTGAAGCCAATGGCTTATGATGCTCTAGTTACAATACTGCATTTTTTTTTCCTTTTCCTCACTGGAGGTCTTGGCTCCTTGATCCTCCACCAATAATATAATTTGCCATGTCACTCCATATCTCTTCAGAGTCTTCTGCTGTGCTCATTTTAACCCTTCACACATACAGTACACATCATGCCCTACTAGTGTGTATGAATTATATATGACATCTATCAAGCTATCAATGTAGGAGAACATTACCGATTGAAAATTATTAATTTATTCAATTGTTCAATTATTAATTATTCATTTTAAAAAAATTTGGGCCTTATTCCTCTGTACCATTTTCTGACCTCATTGATAGGCATAAAAAGCAAAGAAAAATAGTTACATGTATAAAAAATGTATACTTTCAGAAATGTTTAATTAAAGTAATTTTTAATATAATATAAATGCAAAAATATAGCAAGCAATTCACAAAATTATGCTATAACTCAAAATAACTAGTAAAGCCACAGCTGTAGAAATAATGCAGTATTAAATGAGTTAGAAATCCATATAGTTAACCATATCTCAAACAAGATATAACCAGGTATCAAAATAAATGATGTGATAGAAAATATGCAAATTAATCAATTAATCCATCAGCCATGTTGGACGGAACCCTTCATGTATCATCATAACACCATCTTCATTGGGTTGGCCTTCTTACCATTCATATCTGTTATATCTATCAATCATTTAAGTATTCAAGAACATTAAACCTGTGCATGGATCTGGTGTGTGCCTATCCGAGCCATACCTTTCCTTATCAAATGCGACCACGGCATCTGAGTGGTTGCTGTCACTTTCTGAAGGCTCCCAGCCCTGCCATAGTATTGTAACTACTGAAGCCAGCCATGCAGCAAGCTTCAATAGTTAAATAGCAAATCTGCCATAGACTGCAATATAGTACAGTAGTATTGCAGTCTATAGCACAGGCAATCTAAAGATCACATGTTTAAGCCCCCTAGGGGGCAAAAAAAAAAAAAAAGTTAAAAAAAGAAAAAAAAGTTTTTAAAAATATAAAAAATAAAAATAAAATAAAAGTTTAAATCACCCCCCCTTTCCCTAGATCACATATAAATATAAATAAATAAAAGTAAACATTAACACATTAGGCATCCCTAAGTCGGAAAATGCCCAAACTATTATAATATAAAAAAAAAAAAATAGTCCAGTAAGGTAAATGCCATAGCAGGAAAAAAAAAAACAAAATGGCTGATTTGGTGTTATTTTTCGCCAGATTGCCTCCCTAAAAGAATGGAATAAAAGCAATCAAAATAGCATACATTGCCCAACATGGTATCAATAAAAACTACATATTGTCCTACATAAAAAGACACCTTATACTGCTCCATACACTGAAATATAAAAAAGTTACAGTGGTCAGAATATTGTGATTCAAAGAATTTTTTTTTCTTCAAAATTTAGAATTTTTGTAAAGTTATTAAAACATGAAGAAAACTATATAAATTCGGTTTAACCATGATCATACTGACCTGCAGAATAAAACTAACATAGTATACCACAGAGTGGAACCCATAAAAACAAAAACCATAAGAAAATGGCGGTACTGCATTTTTTTCTCAATTCCACCTCATTCTGAATTTTTTTCTCACTTCCCAGTACATTGTACAGAATAATATATGGTACAATTTTGAAATAAAACTTGTCATGCAAAAATCAAGCCCTCATATGACTATGTAAATGGAAAAAGTAGAAAGTTATGACTTTTGGAATTCAGGGAGTAAAACACGAAAACACAAAAATGAAAAATGTCATGTAAGGGTTAAAATGCCAAAATAGCTATTTTATTGAAAAATTGAATAAGAATTCATCAAAATATCATACCTTCCCAGAAATGGTAGAAATAAAGCTACTGCTTTTCCCACAAAAATATAGCCATTACACAGCTCTGCACATAGAAATGTGCAAAAGTTACAAGTGTCAGCATATGAGAATGCAAAGAATTTTTTTTTTCAGGTCTTAAAACATAACATAAAAGTAAAATATCATTTTTACTGCACAGTGAACATCTGAAAAACAGATGTTTCAGCTTCCCAGTAAATCTTCAAGAATAAAATTTGTCTTGCAAAAAACAAGTCCTTGTATGGCTAGTGGCAAAATTTTACTTACCTAAAGAATAAAAGAAACATGTTTTTCACCTTACAGCATAAGTTTTTTTTTTTTTTTCTAACTGAAAGTCAATAATGGCCGTTAAAAAAATAGGACATGTCCTATTTTTGTTTGGTTTTCTGGCCTGACGAGCCCAATAAAAGTCTATTGGTCAATTTCTAACCCCTTCCTTCTGCAGCCATTTTTGTTTTTTTGTTTTTTAGTTTTTTACTCCACGCCTTACACATGCCTTAATAAGCCGTATGAAAGCTTAAATTTTGCGGGACAAATTCTACTTTCTAATGTTACCATTTAATATTCTGTATGATGTACTGGGAAGCTGGAAAAAAATTCAGAATGAAGTGGAATTAGAGAAAAGCTGCATTTCGCGACTTTCACATAGGCTTTGTCTTTACGGCGTTCATTGTGTGGCTAAAATGACATGTCATCTGTATCCTGTGGGTCAGTAAACTACGGTGATAACAAAGTTATATTGTTTTTCTTTTAACATTTTAACTCCTTAAAAAGCACCAAATGTTTAAAAAAAAAAAAAAAAATTGTGGAGTGATCATAACCTGACACCAGTAACTTTGATATACTTCTGTGTATAGAGATGCATCTTATATTTGTGGGGCCAGATGTACTTTTTATTTATGACATTTTGTCTATTGTTTTGATTGCTTTTTATCCAAATTTTTATGAGAGGTGAAACAGCAAAAAAATGGTGGTTCCATTGCAAACAATGGAGACAGACTTGCTGGCTGTATACTGTATGCGGAAATATAGCAGACACTATTGCAGAACTATAGTAGGTGTCCGTATGTGGCTTCATTATACCGTATACAGATAATATATCAGAGACTAATATAGCGCTATAGTATGTGTCAGTATGTGGCTTCATTATACTGTATACAGATAATATATCAGAGACTAATATACCGCTATAGTATGTGTCAGTATGTGGCTTCATTATACTGTATACAGATAATATATCAGAGACTAATATAGCGCTATAGTATGTGTCAGTATGTGGCTTCATTATACCGTATACAGATAATATATCAGAGACTAATATAGCGCTATAGTATGTGTCAGTATGTGGCTTCATTATACCGTATACAGATAATATATCAGAGATTAATATAGCGCTATAGTATGTGTCAGTATGTGGCTTCTTCTGGTGGTTTGTTCATTCTCTAGCCTAAGTCTATTATTTATTCTTTTCTCAAACCACTGAATGAAAATTCTCTAAAGGGTCACCACATAGAGAATCGTCATAGATGCGACTCTTAATATTGGTGGGAAATTATAGTTATATAAATAACTACAGATAATATGTCACTTGTTCTAATCTATTTTTAATTTCTGATTTTTTTTTATTGATTTTTCATTATGTTTCCTGTACATGACTATGGGGGCGGCCATCTAACCTGATCTTCTCTGTTCTATTAACAGCATTTAGTGATACACTTTGCATCATAGTCATGGCCATAGGCAGCAATAGACTTGAAATGACTTACTGAGGTCTAGTTTCCTAGACAGGCTCTGTGCAGGAGGTGGAGTAGATAAACTGTGATCTAATCTATAAATCGCTACTGATAACTGATGGTTTAGTGGTGTTATATATTGAGGTGTTATCTTATATTGTAATCCTATCTGTGATGTAAGTGAGGTGACAGCTGTAAATAAAACCCCTACGGAATTGGTGTCAGTCTAATTTTAGGCTTATTGGCCAGAATAAAAATTGCAGACTTTCGTAATTTTAGAACAATAGTGACAAGGAAAAAAAAAATAAAAAAATCATCAAAAATTCTTAAAAATATGTTTAACAAGAAAATTTTGTTTAAAAAGTAGGCCATTTTTTTTGGTGATAAATTTCCTTTAAAACAAATGCACTTAATGAGATGTGTGGTTGGGGTACATGTTCAGACATTCTAAAATTTTGGAATACATTTTATAATTCACTTTATGCTATACTAGGTCTATGCCTGAAATTTGGTCTTAGATTACAAGATATTGATAAGTTACCTTTTGGGTGTATTTGAGGAAAATTACTTTTAATAATAACATTATTTTTTCCATGTAACATTATTTTTCCTGTTTCCTTTTACAGTCATGTTTACAAGAATAACAGGTGAGTGAAAATGTGAATTGTGTCTGGATCTGGATTAATACAGAACTTAAACACCCTCAAGGCTAGAGTAAAAAAATTAGTCTAAAATGCTTTAAGTTTGTGAAAACTGATACAGTTTCAAGTAATAGTTGTCTGATGACTTGGGATCAGGTGTTTTCAACTGATGATATGTCTGGAAATAAACCAGGTAGAATTGTGATCTTGGTGCCATATAAAACCGAAGAAACTTTTCTTTTATATGACACCAGAACCAAATTATATGTAAATATGTACATTTTATAATGCCTGAGATGTAACTGTTTGAAGTGATTCCCAACTGAGTTTTCAACTGATGATATCTCTGGAAATAATGCAGGTAGAACTGCAATCTTGGCGCCACATGAAAGCTGAGAATCTCATCTTTTATTATTTCAATGTAAGCATGTTCAAAGTTTTTTTAATGCTCAAGATATAACTGTTTGAAGTGACCCATCTCAACTTCTGGATTTCAAAGCAGATTTAAGAGAAAAAAAGACAAAATCTGTTAATAAAGTATATTATAAAATGTATTAATAGCATAAAGGCTGCCAGAAAATCAAAAGTTATTGTAACATTTAGGTTCACTTTAAAGGGAGTCTATCACCAGAATCCATAATATCAACCCAGAACCACAGATAAGTAGGTTAGGGACATCTAAATTAAATGGTGTTTTCACTTTGTGAATTGCTGCATGATATCACCTTGTAAATGAGGTCTTTGGGGCAACAAGGGAGTTTTGATTCAATGAGGTAAAACCATTGTTGCTCCTGAGAGCTCATTTACAAGGTGATATCTTGCAATGAAGGCAGTAATTCACAAGGATAAAACACCATTTAAATCAGGTGACCATAATTTATCTATCTGAAGGACTGGGTTGATATTATGGGTTCTGATGACAGACTCCCTTTAAAGTTAGGTAAAGTTCATGAATCTAGTGGCAGTCCTGTTGTAGTTCTAAAAGTCTTATTCCATTTGAAACTATTTCACTTATTCCATGTCCCGATAATCCTGGAGTCTAAGATATTGGGTGATGTTAGACAGATGTTTGCAGTATAGATCTCTTATAGGTGTTCTTGTGCTTACCTATGACATGGAGGCAACACTACAGTCACTGGTGATTTTACAGAATAGTTATTGTAATTTATAAAAGTAAGCAATGACATGTTGACACAGTCATGTGACCACTGCAGCCAATCATTATTCACTATACATATGAAATGCAGCTTACTACATGAATAATGAATGTGAATACAAACCTACTGATGATATTTCCAGGATCTACTGTCAGACCTGTGGTGACCTTCACTCCACCCTGGAACAAGATCTTACGTGGAGACCCTATAACAATGACCTGTGATGTGGTCGGCGCTGTACACGGAGACGTCACATATACCTGGTACAGGAACAACCAATGGATCCGTATTGGAAAGACTTTTACCATTCAATATGCTCAGTCCAGACATGGTGGGAATTACCAGTGCGGGACCAGTGAGGAGGATATTAGTGAGGATGTGACACTCTATGTTACAGAAAGTGAGTCGTATAAAATATATGGAAGCTGACACTCGTGTAGTATGGGAGTGAAGATAACAAATTTCAAAAACTAAGATATTTAATATTACAAGACTGTGATAGTTTGCATTTGTAGCTGCCCAGTGGAGAGAGGGTAGAGAGGATGGGAGTAATAGTTGGACATGGTTGGTTTCGTGCTGGCTGTGGTCATCCCTAGCAGCCTTCTGCAGCATGGATGATGATGGTAGTAGTATTCCCCCGGGCACCCCCTGTAGTATGCCTTCCTTAACCTGATGGTGGTTGGGTTGCCCTTGATGGTAATACAAAATATAAGACTCAGGAGACAATTTCAAACAGTATAAAAACTCAAAGATTACTGAAATAAAGCAGATAAACAGCAACCAAGCATATTCCATAAAATGAAGGCACAAGCTTGGTCACCATTGGGCTGGAGCTGAGGCTTTTTGATCGTTTTCCCTAGGGTCAGTATTGATAGAGCAACAGCATGTAATGTGTCTTAATGTGCAAAGTCACACAAGGCAACAAAACACAACTCAGTGTTCCACTATACCACTATTCATATGCATTTGTGGAGTGGAACAAGTAATATCATAGTTACGTTTTATACAGACATTAATACATCATATAGAGACTACAGCTTTGATATTTTGTTCTTTAGGTCCTCTCGTCCTGCAGTCACCACCCTATATATATGAAGGAGATGACCTGGCACTGAGATGTCACAGCCGCTCTGAGGATACTAGGGAGACAATAGTGTTTTATAGGAACAATGAAATAATACATTCATCTACCACTGACTCTAAAATCCTGTATAGAGACCATCTAGATGTGACTGCTGTATACAAGTGTACAAGACAAGTCACCACTACTGGCTATAGTATATACAGCGATGAGACTGACGTCACTGCTCCAGGTAACTCTTGACCGACTTCTTAATAACATTGTAAAATTCTCTGTACAATTATTAATAAGTTTTCTATCTCTACATATCATCATGTACGTCACCTACACATAGAACACACTAGAGATGAGCAAGCTAGTTCATAACAAATATTTCAAAAATTTTGGGTTCAGCCAAACCTGAAATTTTTGGGGTTTGACACCTACTAATCATTATACTATGGGGTTTCTTCAGACTTCACAGTATAATAATCAGAAGTGCAAAGAAGAGGCAGAAAAAAATAAAGAATACTCATACTCACCTTCTCTCAGCTTTCCAAGACTCCATCGCAGCATCTGGTCTTCATTCCTGGGCATCCTTGGAGTCTTCTGGTTGTCTTTGTGACATCAGCAGCCTCATTGGGCAAATGGGGGACATGAATGTCATGAAGCGACATCGTTGTCTCCCACATCCCCTCTGACAGAGTTACAGGGGGCTGCATATACAGCCTTAAAGGGGTATTTCAGTAAATTAAAGTTATCTGACTGAATAAATTAAAATTACTCTCTAACACCTAACTGCATGATTGGCAGGGGTCCGACCCCTGGAACCACCACTGATCACAAGAATAGGGATCCTGTTTCTCCATCTGAATGGAAGAGCAAAACCTTTAAGGAATGGCACACTCCCTTCAAAGCTAAGCCATGCTCCCATTTGGTGATGTGGAAGCACAATGTCACAGCACCTCACAGTGTCTCCTGTACCCCATTGTCCTTGGTCCTCCACATCAATGTCCCCCTTATATAAATGATGTTCCCTTGTATTAATATTCCTCCCTAATGTCCCCTGATACCCCTTATATTAATACCTCCCAATGTCCCTAATATTATTCCCCCCACTGTCCCCTGGTGCCCCCCCCCCCCATATTATTTCCCCAAAGTCCGCCAACGTCTCCCTTATATATTAATATTCTCTCCTAATGAAGAAAAAAACAAAACAATAAAAATTATACTCACAGGCGCTATGTACTGACTTCATTGCAGAACTGGAGAGAACCACCCATGAGCACAAGTTTCCATAGGCTATATTTGGTTTTGCAGCCCTAAGTTGAAATACCACACAATACATTTGGACATCAGCTTTTGGGAAGAAAACAGACATGTTTTTTTAATCGTGTACAAACTTTTTAAGTCTTTCATCCTTCATTCCTTTCCAAGCAACCATGAGTCTCATACATTGGGTCCCATTAAGATTTATAACAGTCAGATGTCTTCTGTAAAGGACAGCAGAAAACAGAATGCATTGTGGACTGATATTATATTATTCACTACTTAGATACTTTGTATTGGATGCTGTCAGGACAATGTGATGTTTTGTAGGGGTTTCTGCCTCAGTCATGGTGACCTTCTCTCCAAACTGGAAAAAGATCTTCACTGGTGACTCCCTAACAATGACCTATAATGGAAACCACCACGGGCCATATTACTGGTACAGAGATAATACATTATTGATGAAAACTGATCAGAATTTTTTTACTATCCGATCTGCCCAAAGAAGTGACAGTGGGAAATACCAGTGTGGAACCATTTCTGGTCATAGTCCTGAGGTCAGCTTGGAGGTCAGTGATGGTGAGTTTTCTGGGTTATTTATCGAGTACCACAGTAATATGTATGATGTATGAGCCACCATAAACATGCTAAATATCAGAGATGGGAGAACCTCAGGGTTCATTTTGTTTTGGTTTCGGATGGCTCTGGTCGAAGATTTGTTGTGATCAATTTGGATATGAAACACAAATGAATTTGGCTTAAAACATGGTGTAGACTACCCTCAGGGCTCCTAGGAACCTATCTATAAAACATAGTGTAGAATACTCTTAGGGCTCCTAGGAACCTATCTATAAAACATAGTGTAGAACACTCTTAGGGCTCCTAGGAACCTATCTATAAAACATAGTGTAGAACACTCTTAGGGCTCCTAGGAACCTATCTATAAAACATAGTGTAGAATACTCTTAGGAACTCTGAAACAAACATTCATACTCACCTTCCCTTACTGGATGCTGCAAGGAGGCCCAAAAAAATTAACTGAAGGTGAGTATTAATGTAATTTTTACTCCTCCCCTGGGCCTCCACATATTATACACTGGAGTCTGAAAAGACCCCATAGTATAATAATGTCACTTTCCCTTTGACATAACTTTGGTTGTGTTTTCCTTAGAGAGCTAGAAATAGAAATATGGATAGATAGGTTCCTAGAAGCCCTGACAGTATTCTACACTATGTTTTATAGATAGGCTCCTAGGAGCCCTAAGAGTGTTCTACACTATGTTTTATAGATAGGTTCCTAGGAGCCCTAAGAGTGTTCTACACTATGTTTTATAGATAGGTTCCTAGGAGCCCCACGAATGTTCTACACCAGGTATGTCAAACTCAGGGTACCCCGAGGGCCACATGAGTAACAAGAGGTTGTTGCGAGGGCCGCGCACAGCAGCTAATGTCACACACGTATTTTAACAGCAGTCATGAAAACAAGATATGAAGTAGTAATATGTAACAGCAACATATATTTGCAGTGCGCAACAGCAACTAATATATTTAACAAAAATACAAGTTTAAAAACTAAACATTTATTTGCTATCATTTTTTTCAATCATTTTTAGTGTTTTGTCCTGAGGCTTGACACCTCTTTGTGCTTTGTGCTAATAGGCCTATTCATTATATTATATTATTATATTATTATTTATATTATTATTATGAATTTTCAATATGTATTTATTTACTTTATATTTATTTAATGGGTGTCTGTAGGATTTGTTCTTTTTGGTGTTCACCCCTGGTATTTGCCTCCAAGGGTGCACATGTATTTTAATTGCTTTTAATTTTTCCTTGTTTGCAGTGTTATTTAATAAAGACATTTTGTGTGTGCTTTATATTGGATGCTGTTTCTCCTTTGTGTTCGACTGCATTTTTCATCCAATCAGCACCACTGTTTTTTGCATCACAATTATTTATAATCTGAGTGCTCACCCCTCTCTTTAGTTTTTAATGGTTACATACAGGAGGGCCACTCACTTGCTTGGACTTTGCCTGTGCGGCAGTGGGTCCCTTCTTCCTCAGCACGGTCACAGTATCCCAGTCACTCTCAGCCACGACTCTTCCTCCGCTCACAACAAAACTGACTTAGGTGATCAGCAGCCACACGAGCCGCAGATGTACAAAACTCACGATCAGCACTTCCGGGTCGTCATTCATTGGCCCATATCCCTGCATATGACCTGCTTACGTGATCAGCAGCCGACCAAAGTACACACGTCATGGATTGACACGGAGCTAGTTGGTCGGCTGCTGATCACGTAAGCAGGTCATATGCAGGGATATGGGCCAATGAATGAAGAGCCGGAAGTGCTGATCGTGAGTTTTGTACATCTGCGGCCCGCACAAAAGTCTCAAACTTTGTCTCCAAACTTTAGAGACAAAGTTTGAGACTTTTGTGCGGGCTGCAGATATGCCTGTAAAGGGCCGCATGCGGCCCGCGGGCCGCATGTTTGACATCCCTGTTCTACACTATGTTTTATAGATAGGTTCCTAGGAGCCCTAAGAGTTTTCTACAATATATTTTAAGCCAATTTAAAGTGTGGTTCATACAGAACTTGTTCGACCCAAAACAAATATGGGATCCAAGCCACCCCAGTCCAAAACGAATGCTGAAGACAACAAACTCATAATTCCTCAGAACAGTTAAATCATGTCACCTAGTATTTTTTGAGATTATTTAATCACACTTTGTTTTCCAGCCCCGGTCATCCTGCAGGCTCCTCTCTATGTGTATGACAGATATGACCCACATCTGAGATGTCACAGTCGGTCTGAGTATTCTGTAGAATGGACAAAATTCTATAAAAATGACAAGATTCTACAGGAATCAGAAGATGGATATTTATTCCTCAAACGACCAGATGTGGCTGGGAGATACAAATGTGAGAAAAAGCTAAACAGGAATTCTGTATCTTACACTGATTCAGTCTCTGTCCCCATCAGAGGTAAATCTTGTTATTTACATGGGTTAATGCTACATGACATCTTATTAGGTTCTGCTCTCTATTACTGTCTGCCATGAATGACATCTTATGCAGCAGGGTGGGTGGTGACTATAGGAGACCTCTGCAGGTTTGGAGGCCTAGTCACAGGTTTTCATTCAGAGTCCTGGAACTTAACATTACTTCTTCATCCCCCATTCATTGCCCCCAATAAAATTTAGGAAAAATAGGTGATTGATGGGTGCTCTTTAATATTTCCCTATATCTTAATGTAGGAAAACCTGCCCCCCCAACCAATAGACACATCTACATTCATTGGCCCCAAATCCTGTTGTGCCTAATTCCATTCGCCATACTTTAGCTTCAGCAGGTGGTGGATCTACTGTATCACCAAACTGGTTTGACATTTATGCATTTCTAAGGGTGTTGTCTAAGCAGATATCCTGATATTAACCCTTTAAGCCCTAAACGGGATCTGGACTGCACTTCTGAGAGATGGCCTGGTCACTATTTCCTGAGGTTCATATGGTATTGGTGCTGTCTGTCCAAGTGGGTTGAGAGATGCTAATGTTAAGCACCAGTGGTCAGGCAAGAGAATTGTCAGATACAAGCAGGTGGTCAGGGCAGATGGCAAAGTTGAGCTTTCAGATACAAATAGCCAGTCAAAGCTGATGGCAAGGTTCATTCATCAAATTCAAGCCAAAGGTAGTAGCAGAGAACTGTCAGGAACAACAGACAGGTAGGTAGTCAGGAACAAGTCAGAGATCAGATCATAGGTCAGGTCCTAATACATGCGCACCTTACAGCAAGTCTAGCTTTCTAGAATCTTGTTACTCAGACACAAGCTAGAGGGCTGAATAGTGCTATAAAGGATAGGGTCAGCAGATACTGGCTGGGGATGCAATTACTGGTGCGTGCACTGGTCCTTTAAGAAACAGAGACAGATGTTGTGCGCACCCTACAGGTGCCGTAACCAGAGCCAGAGAAGGAGGAAGATACTAGTAGGAGGCCAGAGGGAGCAGGACAACTGGAGCACAAAAGGGAGGTGAGCCATTGGATGCTGCCACCAGGAGGAGCAGGATTATGGCCTTACATTCAGCATGGTCCATAAAAGTTCTATTAAATGTCCATAATGTCCAAATCATTAATTGTGTCAGCCAATAATCCTTGGTTATATCCACCTCATTGTCACAACTACTGTAGGACTGTCTTGTTAAAAAGCAACTCTGTAGTTTGAAGGTTGTAATATAATATAATGTGATATTTTTGAAACACTGATTTTGGATTTACATTTATTTTGCATTTTTTTAATCCTTTGAAATAAGTTTTTTTTTAAATAATTGCTTTATTTGCCTACTGCAGCTGCTATGTTTTACACTACACAACCAGCTCAATAAAGCCATTCTCTATCCTTTCTCTATCCTCTTCTGAACAATTGTAGAAGATGATTTATGGCCACAGTAAAGATGAACTTTTTGTTGTGGTCATAAATCAATTTGTAAGAGAGAGCAACAAGAAAGTCATCACTACAAATGTATAATCCCAGTGGACAGGAATTTACTAATTTGCTCTTATTTGATGTTGGCTTATGTGAAGTTTAACTTTAGAAAACTGTGTGTGAACTGTATGTGAACAAACCATTCAGGCTTAAGTTATCAGATGGTACAACCCTTGACTTGGTTTACTCTAGTTAGGGGGAAGAGAATAGGCAGTTCTTTTTCTTACTTAGAAGGAAACAGTCAGTTATTTGCTTCCTGGTCAGGATGAAGGAGAAAGCTGGAGTACTCTGGTTAGACTGACAGCTAGTCAGTTAAAATTCCGAGACATGTTGATATTACAGTCAGGAAATGGGTTATGGCCTTATTAACTTTTTAGAAACAGAGACTATGAATGGAGTTTTGGACAGTCCTGATAGCTGTGATCTAGCTTATGAGACACAGGCCAGGTTAGACACCATTTTTGCAACCTATAGGTATTTTTGGTCTTTTATGGAGACTTAGAGCAGAATTTTTGATGAGGAGACTGCCCAAGCAAGAGACCATCACCCAGCCTAAGCTCCAGCTAAGATTGCTGTTTGTTGTTAACTGCATGCTTCCTCAACATTGACTCCTTAGTTTTCTATCTTGCACTACCATGAAGGGCATTCCAAACACCAACAGGCTCATGGAAGTTCCCCAGGGGATACTATCACCATCATCTTTCAAACTACAGACCCCCTCATCAATGCACCAGCACTACAAAGTGGTTGAGGGTTGGTTGAGCCAACTACAGCCCCCATGAGGCCAACTGTGACTGACTACTGCTCCCAACCTTCTTGCCATCCTCCACAGGGTTTCTGCACAAACATCTATGCTTTACTCTCAAGCTGCAATGTTTCCAGGAAATCATAGTTTAAGAATGAGTCAGGAACAGAGAGAATAGTCATCTGGGCAGCTCCACACCAGCTTCTCTCCACCTAGCTCAGCTTTATTTTCGAGTCTCTCCGTATTTGTGCATAGAGATAGACCTATCAATCAAGTCACACTGGTTGGGAAAAAACTGATGGGGAGGTGCCCCAATGACTCCTCGACCTATTCCATGCTCTATTCCTGGCTCCATTTCAATTTTTTTTTTTAATGCTGTAACATTAAAAAATAGTTAAATAATAGCTGTTATCAGGGATGTTTCTGGGATTTCATACCACATGTTTTTGTTCCCCTTTAACAGGGGAGTAGCTAGGGGGTGCAAACGGGGCATGTGTCCACATTCTGGATGATGGGGGGCACTATGTATTTATTTAGTAAGGGAAGTGAACTGAACTTTTGCCACAGGTGATATAAAGCCTAACTACAGCTCTGCCTTTAATATTGTTTTTGCTTCTTCTATAAATTGATTTCTATTACAACTTCACCTACAGATCTGTTCTCCAGTGCAGAGATAAGACTGAGCCCATCCATGGTTACAGAAGGTGACAACATGACCCTGACATGTGACACGAGGCTTAGTCCACGCAGACAGACCACAGAACTGCAGTTTTCTTTCTACAGAGATGGGCAGGAAGTCCGGGGATTTCTATCATCTAATAAATATGTTCTGTCTGCTAAGCTGGAGGATTCTGGGAATTATTCCTGTGCAGGGAGAACTAGAGACAACAGAGTCTGGAAGACAAGTCAAGAATTACCAGTACAGATATACAGTGAGTATACAATGTAAAGAAATCTAGAAGCAAGGTTGAGCTCTGATCACTTTTCTGCCAGAATTTTATTTTTGTCACTGCATTAATAGGATTTCTGTGTTTTATGGGACAGAATAACTGAGTTGTCAATATTTACTATGCATTTTTCTATATCACTATACTATATACAGTATCTAATATCACCACGCTGCTCCTAGCTGCTTATTAGACTGCAGTGAATATAATATATTGTGACAATATATACTGTATCATTGTGTTATATATCTATGACATCCATGTAATAATGAAATAATATTTCCTTTCATAGAGATGGATGTACAAGGACACAGCAACAAATACCCGTCCCCAACTGTCTCTGTGATTCTGCTCCTCATCCTCGGTATATCAGCTTTTCTTATCTTCAGACACAGACACCATTTGTCCAGTTTATTTCCTAAGAGACGCCAAACCAGAGATCTACAACCAGGTAACCCAGACTTTTATTATTTAATATTATATTACTAAACTAGCTGGTGGTAGGAAACAGGTTACACAATATAGTGTTAATTCTATATGTTCACCTCATATAGAATCTGCTCATAAAAAATGTAAACCTTGTTCTTAGAATATTATTTTTAAAACATGATGAATGGTGAAATATTTATAGGACAAAAATCAAAGACAGAATTGCTGTTTTTTCTCTCTCAGAAAGAGTTTAAAAGGGTTAATAATTAAATGATTTGTGGTCCAAAAATAGTAAAACAACTAAACCCGCAAAAAACAAGCCCATATTTGGCTCCATCAACATAAAAATAAAAAAACTTATGGCTCTTGGAATATAATGAAAAAATTAAAAATATATGCTTCATCTTTAAGATCAAAATAGGCCAAAACCTTAAGAAGTTCAACAATTTCCACGTGTTATATTATACACATATAACATATCATAATCTAATAATTTTTTTCTTTTCTGTTCTGTCTTTTTTAAAAAGCTATTTTTCAGCATATGGTGGCTGTTCACACTAGTCAAGTAGCTATGAGAAATGCCCTGCTAGTTTAGCAGGAATAGACCATATACTGCACTCTGCAACTGCTGCAAGTCTCTGGCATTGCTATGTAAGGAGCAGAAGTCTCCTAGGCGCACACCATGAAAAAAAAAACTACTATTTTTTTATATCTATTGCACTGCCCCAACTATTTTGAATGCAGTGACTGTGAATGTTGGTTTTATTATTTGTTTATGTTTTTATTTTTCAGCCATAGATCTTACCAAAACTGAAGACGTCTGCTACACTACTCTTAACTGAGCTCCAAAAGGTCAGTTTTTATTTGCTTTATAACAAGCTTTGGAAAATTACTTTAGGATTTTCTAGTGTCTTCATAGATTAGAGTGAGAGTTCAGACCAAAAGTCCATTTTGGGTGCGAAAAAAGAATATATTGCCTTATAAAGTCATCTATGACACTCTGAGGGATCCTAGGACTCTTATCTAACACCTTTCTAGATCTCTAATGCAAACACAGCCTTTAGTAATGTCAAAGTGACAGAAACAGATATGAGCATGGGTAAACAGATGGTAGCCGGTGGTAGCAAACAGCCTGTCTTACCTCACCAGGGTGCAGCGAAGACAGAGATGATGGCATAGAAAGGGCACTATAGAGATTTTAAACTATTGTAAGGGTAGAGGAGAAGGAATGTGATGAAGTTGTGAACACTGGCTTAAAGTCATGGTGTCACTGTCACCAAAGAAGTCCTATTGTAGTATATATATAACTTCAATGGTTTTGTTGGTGTTTGGCAAGGAATAAAACAGGCCACATTTAAAAAAATTAAGAGGTATGCTGTACTAATAGTGTAATTTACAACTTCATGTGGCGGTGGCAAGAAAAAAAAAAGTAATAATTTCACTGAACTACTTTTAAAGAAAAAAAATCAATTAAAATGTGTGTGTATATAACTTGACTGGATTTTGCTGCTTGGCAAGTAAAAAAATAGCCAAGTTATGGTGGATACATTAAAAAAATAGGGGTTGGTCTGACTAAATTACCTGTTCTCGGACTTGAATACAAACAGTACAGATTGAATTTAAATCTGACTATATTACAGTGCTGGCTGGTCTAACAGTGTGACAAACAGACAGACTCTATTTCTCTCTATCAATTAACTAATTATATCAAACTCTTCTTCTCTATTCCTAAGTGCACTACATGTCCCTGGAATCCCCACCATTCACATGCTGACCTTATGATTTCTCCTAGAAAAGGAATGTCTTCTCTTTCTACCAGGGCTTTATATATTGCCTATGTGTCATCAGTGACCTCTGACTTATTGTCCCTCATGATTGGCTGTCTCCTGTCATGAAGGCTGCCAAGGCATTATGGTAAAGCCAGCCTGATCCCCAAGGTCATGTGATCCTTCTTCGCTTTCTTCATGTCATTCTCACTACTTTGTATAAATCAAACTGCAAAATTTTGGTTTTGTTTGAATCCAAAATGTTTGCAATGTTCAGGTTGAATCCAGTTCATTCCAAAATGATTTGCGCATCTCTACTAAATATCTGAAGATGTCTCATATTATGTATTTATGTTTACAGCTTCATCACTCAAGGTCACTGAAAATGTGAGTATTACATCAGAATCTATTGTAATGTTTTTATTAAAGTCATCAGCAGTAATAAGAATAGATGAAAACTGTATACTGTACATTAGACATATGTAGGACATAAATAACGGTCTCAAGCACAAAAAGTCTGATGGAGTTTGTTAGGCTATATACTGAAATACATCCTTATACAAACAGTTAGGCTCTGTTCACGTAATATTTAGAGCCTGCTTTTGTCATATATGTCAGTAAAATATCCAGATGTATAAGCCAAATAAATACATAGGGTTGTATACATAGAATTTACTTGAGGCCAACACAATGATATTTTCACCTCAGTTCGGCTGATCCCCAAACCAACATAGAAACAACAACAAAAAAAAAGGTTCTAAAATCCTCACTATATCACATACAATTGAACATTTATAGTTTCAATACACCACAACAGAATACAATCACACACAACAAGCACACTACATACAGTGGGGAAAAAAAGTATTTAGTCAGCCACCAATTGTGCAAGTTCTCCCACTTAAAAAGATGAGGCCGGCCTGTAATTGTCATCATAGGTAGACCTCAACTATGAGAGACAAAATGAGAGAACAAATCCAGAAAATCACATTGTTTGATTTTTTAAGAATTTATTTGCAAATTATGGTGGAAAATAAGTATTTGGTCACCTACAAATAAGCAAGATTTCTGGCTCTCACAGACCTGTAACTTCTTCTTTAAGAGGCTCCTCCACTCATTACCTGTAGTAATGGCACCTGTTTGACATTGTTATCAGTATAAAAGACACCTGTCCACAACCTCAAACAGTCACACTCCAAACTCCACTATGGTGAACACCAAAGAGCCGTGGAAGGACACCAGAAACAAAATTGTAGACCTGCACCAGGCTGGGAAGACTGAATCTGCAATAGGCAAGCAGCTTGGTGTGAAGAAATCACCTGTGGGAGCAATAATTAGAAAATGGAAGACATACAAGACCACTGATAATCTCCCTCCATCAGGGGCTCCACGCAAGATCTCACCCCGTGGGGTCAAAATGATCACAAGAACGGTGATCAAAAATCCCAGAACCACACGGGGGGACCTAGTGACTGACCTGCAGAAAGCTGGGACTAACGTAACAAAGGCTACCGTCAGTAACACACTACGCCGCCAGGGACTCAGATCCTGCAGTGCCAGACGTGTCCCCCTGCTTAAGCCAGTACATATCCGGGCCCGTCTGAAGTTTGCTAGAGAACATTTGGATTTTCCAGAAGAGTATTGGGAGACTGTCATATGGTCAGATGAAACCAAAGTAGAACTGTTTGGTAGAAACACAACTCGTCGTGTTTGGAGGAGAGCGAATGCTGAGTTGCATCCAAAGAACACCATACCTACTGTGAAGCATGGGGGGGGCAACATCATGCTTTGGGGCTGTTTCTCTGCAAAGGGACCAGGACGACTGATCCGTGTACATGAAAGAATGAATGGGGCCATGTATCGTGAGATTCTGAGTGCAAACCTCCTTCCATCAGCAAGGGCATTGAAGATGAAACGTGGCTGGGTCTTTCAGTATGACAATGATCCCAAGCACACCACCAGGGCAACGAAGGAGCGGCTTCGTAAGAAGCTTTTCAAGGTCCTGGAGTGGCCTAGCCAGTCTCCAGATCTCAACCCCATAGAAAACCTTTGGAGGGAGTTGAAAGTCCGTGTTGCCCAGCAACAGCCCCAAAACATCACTGCTCTAGAGGAGATCTGCATGGAGGAATGGGCCAACATACCAGCAACAGTGTGTGCCAACCTTGTGAAGACTTACAGGAAACGTTTGACCTCTGTCATTGCCAACAAAGGATATATAACAAAGTATTGAGATGAACTTTTGTTATTGACCAAATACTACTTTTCCACCATAATTTGCAAATAAATTCTTTACAAATCAGACAATGTGATTTTCTAGATTTGTTTTCTCATTTTGTCTCTCATAGTTGAGGTCTACCTATGATGACAATTACAGGCCGGCCTCATCTTTATAAGTGGGAGAACTTGCACAATTGTTGACTGACTACATACTTTTTTCCCCACTGTATATGCACAGAACAACACAGAGAAGGGTGTCCTTAGATCCCACAGAGTTACAAAAAGACAATACCTGGTATGATGACACAGACGAGCAGGAAAGCATACTAAGCGCAATGGTCTTACTTACTGGCTTTAGTTGCTGTTCTTGATAGTCCAGTATCAGGGTTCGTTGTTGATCATCCCTATGAACAGTACTTGGGATAAGCCCCCAAAACTGTAGTAGTAGGATATGGTTGTGATCCCCAAACTAAGAATTTTACTGTATTGCCTGTAAGTTTCCAATTCTTAAGTACCCTTCTGGGGTATGGGAATATTCTGGCCAGGGAAGAAAAACAAACTCCTTAGCATGTGTGCAGTCGTCTAAGGGGCCTCCTAGCAATATTTTCAATTTATAGTAAAAGCTCTGGCATTTATCCTTACATTCTAAGATTAGATTTCATCCAGTGTGAATCATGTCTTTAGGGCATCGCTCCCCATCAAAATTGCCAATAACATATAATGCATGCGGACATTAAAATAAAATATTATGATGTGCAAAACACAAATAATCTCTCCTAATATGTGTGCAAAGTAACACACTTTCCCAGTTTACCAATCGGTCCTCAAACTTAATACAGCCAAATTG
This sequence comes from Leptodactylus fallax, assembly GCA_947044405.1. Classification (NCBI taxonomy): domain Eukaryota; kingdom Metazoa; phylum Chordata; class Amphibia; order Anura; family Leptodactylidae; genus Leptodactylus; species Leptodactylus fallax. Next base: position 1,104,362 of record CAMRHE010000472.1, on the reverse strand, counting down.
GAAATTATGCACTGCAATGTTCTACCTGCTACGGCTAAATTAATTTCCCTGAACTTTGGCTTTCAGACTAGAGACAAATATCTTACCTATTTAGGAGTTAAACTCTGTAACTTCTTAGATGCACACTTTACATGAAATTACACCATATTGATACCGAAACTCCTTAGGGACCTAGTTGCATGGCATTGTCCCATCCTTTCTTGGATAGGACGTGTCCACTCAGTCAAGATGGTTACCTTACTCCATATGTTGTATTTTTTCCATACCCCCCCGAATCCATTCTCCTCTGCTTCCCTTGCTGCCCTCCAAACTGAGATATTCAATTTTATTTGGGCCTATAAAAGACTGCACATAAGATGCTGTGTTATGTTTTTTCATAAGAGACTGGGCGGACTATCGGTCCCCCATCTTTACAGATATTATGTAGCCGCCCGGCTTTCCCAACTTAGTGCTATCCATGGTGAACACCACCACCCCCAATGGGTAACATTAGAATCTGTATTGGTGGCCCCGACCTTCCTGCAGGCCCTTTTCTGGGCTCCTCGGTCTATGGCCCAAACCCTTTCGGCGGCCGTGAAGGTGACTGACTACATGTTGCAGTTGTGGCAGAGGGTTCAATTTCAGTATGGATTCCAAAGCCTGACTTCACTTTTAATCCCAATTTTTTATAGCCCCCTCTTTCCCCCTGGCCTCTCCCATGAGATTTTTGTTTGCTGGAGACACGCAAGGTTTTGCCGCCTTCATGACTTCTTGTGTAACCAGCAGGTCTTCACCAAAGACTATTTTACTAGCAAATTTTTCCCGCCTCCCTCAGAGGCCTTTCGGACTGCACAGGTATTTCACTTTTTTTACGTTCTCTTGTCCCACTCAATCCAGAGATCTCCTCCATGAGCTTTGAGAGATTATGTTTGTTTAGAGCAGCTGATGAAGGTTCCCTCTCCTATATTTATGGATTGCTCAATGCTCCTCCCCCTGACAGTAAGTTTGACTTTATGGTGGCCCGGGAGTGAGACCTTGACATTATCATGACCTCAGCCCAATTGGTTGACTGCTGTGCATCTATTAGAAAAGGTAGTTGGCAGGTCACCCTCATGGAGTCCTCTTTAAAAGTGCTACACAGGACATATTTGGTTCCCAATAGACTCCACCTTTTCGCCCCTTTGCTTTAGGGGATGTAATGTCTTGGGATTTACTCTCCATGTGTGGTGGTCCTGCCCTCATGCCCGATGTTACTGGATGGCTATCCGTAGGATTGATAGCTTTTTGGACAGTCCTTCCCATTCCAAGCCTCCATATTTCTCCTTAACCTTAAACCCTCTTATTTGAAATATGCACAATATAAGCTATTCCAATATATTTTATTAGCCGCCCGGGTTCACATCGCCTCCAACTGGAGAAAATCACTTCTCTCAGTGGCTGAGGTTGTGCGATGCGTTAACCATATTGTAATTGATCTATTAGCGAAATCCCACATAAAATTGAAACATATCGTATACGTGTATAAGGTTGAATACAATATAAATTTATCCAATAAGAAATTACTAAAGCTCTTGTTAATATTAATTAAATTGTGGTATCTAGTTTATAGATCTTTCCTTTGATGCTTTCTATGTATTTATATCAGTATATGATTTAAATTTTTCAATTTTTCACTATACATTAGTATTATATGTAAATAAATTTTTCTTTTGTGATCTGATCATGTGATCTTGTCACATGATTTTATTCACTCATTGTAACCTAGTGTTATGTTTAAAGTTCCCGCTGTGATATGATCATGTGACTTTATCACATGACCTTATTCATTTTCTGTATCTCAGTGTTAGGTTTAAATTTTTCTTTATGATTCGATCATGTGATCTGGTCACATGATTTTATTCACTGCAATGTATCGTTATGTTTAAATTTCCCTCTGCGGCTCCATCATGTGATTTCATCACATGATTCTTTCTATTCATTGCTATACAATGCTAGATTTGAATTTCCCTCTGTGGCTCGATCATGTGATTTGATCACATGATTTTGTCTATTTCATTGTTATATAATGCTAGATTTAAATTTCCCCCTGTGGGGCGGAGCCTGACTGTGGGACGGAATGGCCGCATAGTTGCAAAGCTCCAGGCCTGAGTCTCAGACAGCGACAAATACAGTGACGTGCCCGTGGATTACACTGACCCAAACAGCAACGGGAAAGTTTCCTACCTCCAGGGATGCCGAGGAAGAGAAAATCTGCGGTGAAGCCGCAGAAAATCTCTGATTTTTACTTCCCCCATGGCGGAGGGGAAGACCAAAATGGCGACGGTTCGCGCTCCGACGCGGTCTCCGGGGCCTCAACTCCATCTCGAGACCCTCCGGAGGAGGCTCTCACCCTAACCGCACAGCGGAGAGTGCTTTCAGCGCTGTCGATACCGCAGCTGTTGGAGTGCGGGGGTCTGGAGGCACCGGAACCTTCTCCCCGGCGGGCCAGAGCGAGCGCGGTTCCGGGGCCTTCACCTGCCGACGCACCGAGGCCTACAGGCCTAAACAACGCAAGGACACCCCACTCACCCACCGCTAGCCCGGTCAAACAGAAACCCAGACTCCAGAACACCGAATCTCAAGAAGGGGAGGTGAGCGATGATACACAATACATACCGCCTTCCACCGATTTTTTTGCAGATATTCTGGCAACAGAAAGTTTACTTACTGAGGCCTCCATGAAAAATATGCTCATGGCCTTCTGTAAATCACTGACGACAGATATGTCTTTAATGGTTAAACCGCTAGATAGAGACCTTCAGGAATTGCTGAAACGCACTGTTCATGTGGAATCTAAAATAGCGGAATTTGCTGCATCACACAATGTTCTTATAGATGCTCACTATGAGGTGGAAAAAGATGTGTCGTTTCTAAAAGCTAAAATAGCAGACTTGGAAGATCGCTCGCGGCGCAACAATCTGAAGTTTAGAGGGATTCCAGAGTCAGTACCTGCGAGTAATCTAACTGTTTTCCTCCAAGACCTGATACGCACGCTAATACCGAATCTCTCGACAATGGACTTAACTATTGATAGAGCGCATAGAGTCCCAAGGCCTTCACACCTGGATGAAGCCGTACCCAAAGATGTCTTAGCAAAGATCCATTTTTACCGCACTAAAAAGTTGGTGCTGCTGACTTCACGGAAAAATGGCCATTTACCTGACCCATACCATAAAATATCCATCTACTCCGATCTTTCGGCCGCAACACTACAATTAAGAAGGCAATTCATCCCTATTACTACAGCTTTACGCCAACATAACATCCTATATAAATGGGAATTCCCGGACCAAGTGATCATATCCCGGGACAACCTCACTCATGTTATTAAATCTCCGGAAGACGGCAAAAAGTTGCTAAATAAATGGGACATTCCAATCATTGACCCAACACCCAAACCACCACCTGGCCCCGTGTCTGATGGCTGGCACTGAACGAAAAGGGCTGCACAGCTAGAGACTCACCTTACAATGGATTTCGTGTGTCCACGACTGCTGAACTTATCCCCCCAAGATTACAACAGCCGCTGGTCCGCTGTACTACACTTCTTTTCTTTGTTTTGTTTAGGTGGCTTAACCACTGGTTTCATTGCTTCTATAGTTTGTTTTCTTCTCGGTTCTGGCACATGGGGCGACGTGACTACACTAGGCAGAGACGATTCTGTTTCCTACTGCTACTGGTAACTTCTGATGCGGGTGGTCGTGGTAAGATCTTTGAAGCATTACTATCTGTAAGTTATGGTACTTAAAATTATGTCTATGAATGTCAGGGGTCTGAACTCCCCTCAAAAGAGAGCCAATTTGTGGCGAGAGGCCCGAGTTCAGGGTTGTGACATTCTCGCAGTTCAGGAAACACATCTTTTGGAGGTAGATGCCACTCGCGTCAGACATTCATCATACCCACATACTGTATATTTCATGCTCATTGCTCCTCCAAGTGCAGGGGAACACTAATTGGGATCAGGGATTCAGTAGCATTTCAGATGGTGTCCCATTATGCTGACCCTGGAGGGCGATTTGTCATATTAGTCTGCATCCTTAATAATGTCACCTACAAGCTGGTTTCGGTATACGCCCCAAACAAAAGACAGGTGTCATTCTTGAGGGGAGACTCATGAGAGCAGTGGAACGAAGAAAGCAAGGATGCTTAGTATTAATTGGAGACTTTAACATGGCTCCAGACCCAGTGGTAGACACTACTTCTGGCATAACGACACGTCATCCTTCATTTTCGCAAGCTATATGGCGCCACGACTTATTTGATATTTGGCGCATCCTTCATAATACCGAATAAGATTACACCTACTATTCTACTGTACACAATAGCTATTCACGAATAGATTTATTTTTAGTAGAACAAGCTAGCATTCCCCTTGCCGTGAAGTCAGATATTTCACAAATAACATGGTCAGACCATGCAGCAACAACCTTGACTCTAATGGAAAAATATGAATGCCCTAGAACGTACGTGTGGAGGTGCAATGAATTCTTAATGTCACAGCCAAAATATAAAACAATTTTGGAGAATGATCTGAAGGAATTCTTTCTGATCAATGCTCCCTCTGCCTCTAGCCCTGACATATTGTGGAATTCCCATAAAGCTTTTATCAGAGGAACATTTATCCGCTTGGGACACATAGAAAAGAAAACTAGATTAGCAGAAATTGATCGACTACTGCACCAAATAAAATCTATCGATAACAGTAACAAAAAATCTCCTTCCCCCTCCAATGCAGCAAAGTTGGTGACACTACGCCACCAACTGACAGCCTGTCTACTGCTTAAATATGAGAAAAACTTGAAAAGGATGAAAGCGACTTATTATTCCCAATCTAACAAGGCAGGTAAGCTTCTAGCGTCCAAGCTTAAACAAAAACATGCAAAATCTAAAATCCTGTTTCTTCAGAGTAAAGATGGCGCATACAAAATCTATGATCCTAATGGCATCGCTAATGCCTTTAAAACTTTTTATGAAGGCTTATACAATATTAGAGAGGACTCCTCTGTGACACCTCCAACGAAACACGACATTGCCAATTTTCTTGCAAGTACTCAACTGCCCACACTCACAGAAACACAACTGGACTCTTTGAATGAGCCCATCACACCATCAGAATTGCTATCAGTAGTCAAGTCGCTGCCACCTCGAAAGTCCCCGGGCCCAGATGGCCTTATTAATGAATATTACAAAAAGTTTTTTCCTATCCTGCTAAACCCGCTGTTGTCCTTTTTAACAGCTGTGGTAGACTCTGGCACTATTCCAAGGGAAAATCAGGAGGCCCTGGTGGTGACGTTGCCTAAACCGGGCAAGCCTGCCACCAGCCCCCAAAACTTTCGACCAATATCCCTATTAAACTTAGATTTAAAAATTTACGCCAAAATTATAGCAAATAGAGTAGCAGCTTGTCTTCCGAGCCTAATAAATCACGACCAAGTGGGATTCGTGAAAGGGAGGCAATCATATGATAATACTAGACACATTTTGAATATTATTCACCACATTAATTCTAGAAAGATGGAGGCGGTGATTCTCGCATTGGATGCCGAGAAGGTGTTCGACCGCATTTGCTGGTCGTATGCCTTCTTGGTGCTTAGGAACATGGGGTTCGCTGGAGCTATTTTAAGAGCAATTGAGGCGCTGTACTCTGCACCATCTGCAAGAGTATTCACTAATGGGGTAGTGTCGGATCCCTTTTTAATAACGAACGGGACTAGACAGGGGTGCTCCCTGTCGCCGTTGATATTAGTTTTCTCGATGGAACCACTGGCCCAGATACTTAGACTGGACCCAGAGGTAGGTGGCATTGATATAAGAGACAAAACTCATCTTATATCACTCTATGCAGATGATATCATTCTTACTCTGTCCAAACCGCAAGAGTCTATTCACCGACTTATGGAGATTATTGCCAATTTTGGACACTTATCGTTTTATAAATTAAATATGGCCAAATCACAGGTCCTACCTTTGCATATCCCTCCCTCTTTGCTTCAACCCCTGCAGTCGACATATGACTTTGACTGGAGGAACGATGGCGTTCAGTATCTGGGAATACAGGTGACACCCTCCTCAGGGGCCCTATATAGAAATAATTATACACCCATGTTGAAAGTACTGCAGGATGAGATGGAGCGAATGTCCAAAGTAGACGTGTCTTGGATGGGATGTGTCGCGGCCTTTAAGATGTTATTATTGCCTAGACTCCTGTACCTGTTTCACACACTCCCGATATCCGTCCCGGTTTCGTTTTTCGAAACCATGCAAAGGATGATCTCAAAATACATATGGAATGGAAAGAGACCCAGAGTCAATAAAAGCTTCCTATTTAAACAAAAAGAGGCGGGAGGACTGGGAGTACCAGTGGTAAGGAATTATTACATAGCGTCATTAGTTACACAATGTGCTAGATGGAGATCAGCTGATACCACGGTTCCTTGGATTCACATAGAACAATTGTTTATATATCCCTTAAAATTGGCGGATACCTTGTGGGCGCCCTTTTGGAACACTCCTATACCTGAGTCCTTATCCCCAGTCATGCGCGCAGCATTGACCGCATGGAAACTAATTCACGGGAAAGCAAACCCTAAGAGTCACTTTTATGTCTCAGAGATGCTTTTGTCACTTATGGCCTGGGCAATAGAGGACCTAGTAATTTCGGAGTGGGAATCAAAGGGGATTACACAGGTCTCCCATTTACAGTCCGATACCAAACAATTTTTATCGTTTACAGATCTAACAAAGAAGTATGGAATTCATTGTGGTGACTTCCTCAAATACTCTCAAATAAGGCACTTTGTATCTAAGAACCCGGTATTGAAAGTACCCCACAGCAATACTATATTCACCTGGTTGTCGACTAAGATGAGGGGATTAAGGTTTCTATATGATAAAATGGATGGAATGTCGACCTTTACTAGATCTACACCATTCCGTTGTTAGGAGCGGGATTTGGGAAGAGCCATTACTTTGGACGAGTGGGAACAAGCAATCAAACTAAGTCACTCATCCTTAAAATGTAGCACTCACATAGAAACAGCTATGAAAATTACCTTAAGGTGGTACCGAACTCCATCCACTTTACAAATGATATACCCTTCCGTATCTGGGAATTGCTGGAGAGGATGTGGAGGGAGAGGAACCCTTCTCCATATTTTGGGACAATGCCCCGTAATTTATGGATATTGGAATAGGGTCTTTGACATGCTATCAGAAATATTTAATTTCCACCTCCCCTACACCTCACCTCTGGCCATCCTATTAATTGGAATTCCCGAGGACCTGAACAAATATAAAAAACTCCTGTGTAAAATCTTGACTATAGCCAAATTGTTGTTGGTACAAAGATGGAGATCAGTGACCCCTCCGTCCGACTCCACCTTGTTGCTAGCTATTAATAATACATATGTCTACGAGAAGGTAATTGCATTGGGAAATGACTCCTATCATAGCTTTGAAAATGAATGGGACGCGTGGACTAACTCTCGATTTGTAGCATAATTGGGAGCCACGGAATTATATAAAATCCGATCTTGGAATTCACAGAGGGTGTAGAGATGTAGGGAACGGAAGCGGGAGGAAACGATAGGAAAAGATCGTTTCTGGAATGTCTCACGCTAACCCTAGAAAAGTGCCCAGATGTTATTGTTATTGTTTATTGCATATGCAATCTTTATCTTCTGTCTCATTGATGTACAATTCAAAGAATATACCCTGTACAAATTTATATCAGAATGTATACAGCAATGTATGTCAATATTTGTTTCTTACATGTATTCTGAAACCCAAATAAAAATTATTGAAACTAAATTTCCCCCTGTGGCTTGACCACGTGATTCAGTTACGTGACTTTTGTATTCTTCCTGGTTACCAGATAAATGGTTTTTGCAGTTTACTTTCTTTAATTTGATAATTTCTTTTACGTGAATGTTTGTGATTTTTTTTTTCATGTTTCATGTTTATTGTATTTGTTTATATGTCTATTTGAGATTGGTTTATATTATGTTATTTCGGAAAATGTGACTTTCAGTATACTGAGAGTTAAAAATTTTTCAATGTGACATCATTAGGTGTAGTTTTCATTTAATAGAGTATTTAATCTGATATAAGTGAATACTAGGTTAAGCTATGAATAAGGGGCTTTGTTTGCTCTGAAACGCGTAGGCTCCTTACCTATTTTTGTCATGGATCTGTGAATTGTTGGACTTTTTTATGTTATTCTTTTACAATCTGGATTAAAAGTTAAATTAAAATTTTTTGATGCTGGAATTTTATTCAAGTTCTTTCTTCATTAACCATATTATGCTTGATGAGAAGCTTTAGTCCTGTGGCTGGATTGAGCCCTCATTCCCTCCTCCCTTCCCCCCTGGTGGATTCTTAGTTGACATTTTTGCTGTCCTTGCCCATTGTAGCGCTACTTTTCTCCCTTCTCTTCCTTTATTCAGGTTGATTTTTATGTTTTTATTTTTACCTTGTTTACCTTTTTCCTTGTTTCATTTGTATGCTGCCTTTTGATGTATGATATTGTCTTTGTTATTTGATGCCTACTTTTTTGTTAAATTACCACTTGTCTTGTTTGACATGCTATTTTATATGCTTATTATAGTACTGTAATTTAATAAATACCTTTGAAACTAATATGTGTGCAAAGATACCAATCTTGCGCTTGTGGAAGAGCCAGATTATTGTTTTAGAAGCAATGTACAGTATATTGTGTATCTATCTACAGTAGAATACAATGCAGCCTCATTATTACAGGCCTATATTAGAAGTTCTTCTCAACATATACATCTGATGTAAGCTGTAGGTGTGAACAGAGCCTTATAGCTGATTTTGGTCACCTGCAGAGATTGTTTACAAGATAGTGGTTGGAAAATGTCATAGGCACAGTAAAAAGTAATGCTAGCCATACACCTTATACAGAAGCTTGTTTAGGCAACAACTAGACCTCCAATCTCCCCATACACAAGAGAACTCTAATAATCCAAGTGTGAGGAGAAGAGAATAAGCCACCCCCTGACACCTTTGGCAGCAGTGTATCTCTTCTGACTATGAAAGAACTGGGCATGTTGGAACCCAACAAGCCGATCCTTCTATACCCCGATGTCTTTGGCTGGAGAGTTGGAACATCACCAGTCCATTATACACATTAGATAGTCCTGTCCAGTCAAAAACCGTTCAGCATATTTGGTTTACATAAATCTATTGGCACCTCAGGGCAGCGAACACGTGATGCAGAACGGGAATCAGTTTACATTCAGTCTGCAGTGTCTATAAGAATTATAGAAGGTCTCAAGTATCACATTGTATTTAATCTTCATTCTTCCTTGCTCCTCAGGTTATCTATTCATCTGTTAAGATTAAGGATAGTGACACTGGATGATCTACAGACTTGGACATCGGACAATTATACCTCACTGGGTATAGAATAAGAACCTGTTAGCTTAGACCAATGATACATTTTGGACTAAGACAGAAGAGTTTCCTTGGAAGACTAATGTGCTACATAATGCATTGGTGTCATAGACCCATCATATTCAATTTATGTGCTTTTACGTGTGTAACTCTGTACCAATATATTTCCCTTGTGAAGAAAAACAAACTTCTTGTAGTCAGTATTGTGACTCAATAGCTAGGCGACGCAGCTCATTATCATATTAGGAAAAACTAATATCTCAGTAACACAGGCATCAAATGGGAAGCAGAAAAATCATTTTATTCACATGAACCCCAGCTATCTGTCTGTACTTATAGTTCAATAAGGACTGTTCTGGAGACAAACCCCCATTAACCCCTGCGTGCACCAGGACATACATGTCCACACGTGGACAAAATTGTTGGTACCCCTCGTTTAATGAAAGAAAAACCCACAATGGCCACAGAAATAACTTGAATCGGACAAAAGTAATAATATATAAAAATTCTATGAAAATGAACAGATGAAAGTCAGACATTGCTTTCCAACCAGGCTTCAACAGAATTTTTTTTAAAAAAGAAAACTCATGAAACAGGCCTGGACAGAAATGATGGTTCCCTTAACTTAATATTTTGTTGCACAACCTTTTGAGGCAATCCCTGCAATCAAACGATTCCTGTAACTGTCAATGAGACTTCTGCACCTCTCAGCAGGTATTTTGGCCACTCCTCGTGAGCAAACTGCTCCAGTTGTCTCGGGTGTGAAGGGTGCCTTTTCCAGACAGCATGTTTCAGCTCCTTCCAAAGATGCTCAATAGGATTTAGGTCAGGGCTCATAGAAGGCCACTTCAGAATAGTCCAATGTGTTACTCTTAGCCATTCTTGGGTGTTTTTAGCTGTGTGTTTTGGGTCATTATCCTGTTGCAAGACCCATGACCTGCGACTGAGACCAAGCTTTCTGACACTGGGCAGCACATTTCTCTCTAGAATCCCTTGATAGTCTTGAGATTTCATTGTACCCTGCACAGTTTCAAGACACCCTGTGCCAGATGCAGCAAAGCAGCCCCAGAACATAACAGAGCCTCCTCCATGTTTCACAGTAGGGACAGTGTGCTTTTCAAGATATGCTTCCTTTTTCCGTCTGCAAACATAGAGCTGATGTGCCTTGCCAAAAATTTCGATTTTTGTCTCTGTGGCTTGTCAACATGTAATTTGGCAAATTCCAGTCTGGCTTTTTTAAGTTATTTCTGTGATCATTGTGGGTTTTTCTTACTAACAATTTTGTCCACGTGTGTAAATATTCCTAATACTATTATTATAAGTACCCTAAAAACACAGGAGCTTGGCTCAGAGATTATTCATTACATGATGTAATTTGAGGACAATCGTCAGAATCTCTTCGTCCATTCCAAAATACATTTATGGAACTTAACAAATTCCTCTGTACAGTTTTATGACCTCAGACATGGGGAAAAAAGCAAAAATAACTCTGCCCCCAGGTTCCACACTTCATGATAGCAGTCAATATTTGCACTGCAACATGTAGGATGGTGAAGTGGAGGTGGTGATGATACTGGTTGGGTCAGTAGGGGTAAATATAGAATTGGTAATAAGTATAGAAAGCAAGAATCCCATGGCCTACGTCTGTCACTGCTCATTAGGTCAATGTTGTGAGCAGTAGCAATGACAGCGCATCAGCAACACAAGGTCAGGTGTTAGTGACAACTCCATGTTTGTGCAGCTCTGGTTCAGGCAGCATTTATCTACTTCCTCCACTTCACCTATCCTGTTCCCAACAGCAGCAGAGCAGAGCATTGCTTCCTCTCCCAACCCAACCCACTCTTTCATATGTGTAAGTTGAAGCACGGCCATGTTGTCTTACAGCTGTAAGCTGCATAGTTGCTCCTCTGCTTCCAACAGTAAATCTACCACTGGATGTTTCCATGTAGGCAGCATAGCAAACAACAATATCACAAATAATGTGGCTACAATCCATTTGGATAAAATAACACATTGTACCTACATGGCGCATTTCATTAGTTTGGTGGTGTAATGTTTTATATAAATATACAGTAACTTGATGGAGGTGTCTGTGCATTTCAGCTGGAGAGGACCGTATAGCCATATCAAGCAGGGACAGATACCATAGAGAAATAATGGCTGCTAGGTATTCTTCATCAAAGTGGAGTGTGTACTATCAACTGGCGAAACATATTGGAATTCCCTTATGGATGACTGATGCTGGTATAGAGGAGGAGAAGCAGATGTTGTTAAAGGGAGTCTATCAATGGGGGAAATGTGTTTTTAACTGAAGCAATGTTGGAATAGCCTTTATAAAGGTTGTTCTACTCCTACCTTTACTTTTCTTCTTGCCGCCGTTTGTCCAAAAAAACATTTTATTCTCATATGTAAATTATGCTCAGGGAGCATCGGGGGCGTTCTCCCTGTGCTCCTAGCACTCCGGGTCATCGCCACAAGCCACCTCCAGCGCTACCTTTTCATGTCCCCTGCATCATCTTCTGTTAATCTTGAATCTGCTTCTTGCTCCATCGGCCATTTTTCTGGAGTACGCTGGTGTAAGAAACTAAACAAAAATGGCCGCCGGAGCCACTTTGAGTTCAGGCAGAGTCGACTGAGCATTCTCCATCGGCCATTTTTGTTTAGTTTCTTACACCAGTGTACTTCAGAAAAATGGACGACAGTGAAAGCAGATGCAAGATGAACAGAAGAAGCTGCAGGGGATATGAAAAGGTAGTAGTAGAATAGCCTTTATAGAGGCTATTCCAACATTTCTTCAGTTAAAAACACGTTTCCCCAATGATAAACTCCCTTTAATGATGATAATAATGACAGCAACCATGTCCTAGATGTGCCTGTGGCCTGCTTACAAAGAATAACATGGGGGGCAAGGAGTAGGATGGTCTTGTTCACTTTGCCTGCCAGTGTCACTGCTATTCTATTCTATTCTATTTTGCCAAATTAGTTGGTGACGCCATTGCATGTGAGTACAGATCGATGTAGTTTAAAAATTTGTGCTTCAATGGGCATGGCATATTTTCTGCTTGTAAATATTGCACATTACCACGGATTTGTCATTCAGTAATGTTCATAAAATTTCCCATATGGGAAATGACACCATGTGTCTGCCAGTGCTACCAGAGCCACCACCACTATCACTACCCAAGCTTGTCTTAGATCTACCCCAAACAGGTTTTATGGAGATGGAGCTGTGCTTGTGATGGAATTGTTACTATTGCAACTACCACAACTCTTTTCCTCTGATGTCACCCTGACCTGGTTGGCAGGTCCTATCATCATCGACAATGTCATCACCTTCTTTTTTCTGACTTGGCCATGGGATTCTTGCACATCCTCATAATTCCCATAAGTCCATGACTGGTAGCCATGTCTTCCTCTTTAATCTCTGCCTCCTCTACTTCCAAAAAATACAATTTCATCAAAAAGGGGAGGGAGAGTCAGACTAGGAGAAATATTTTTCATAGCAGGTACAACATCACTATTAGGGATCTGTGTCAGTGAAGATGTAGAAGACATGGTTGGCAGTGCAGAAAGGCTGTGAAGTAAATTACATTTTACAACAGTAGAAGTGGAGGAGCAACACACAGAACCCTGACTCAACATCAGTGTATCAGTGCAGTCTGATATAATATCCTCCTATGACTGAGATGACTGAACCAATAATCAAAATCTTCATCTTTATACTATGGCTACTGAAGGCATTAATAAGACTAGAAGTAGTGTTGATGTTGCCACCTACATTCTTATCGTTAGTACTTACAGTCATGGATGGCATGGTAGTACAGTGTTTTCCGCTTCTTCTCCTGTCTACTGAGTCATTTTACTGCGTTGCTTATATAATGATGACAATTGTAACATTTTTTTTTATTTTTTTTTTTTTACAAAAAACTCTACTTCAAGAAAATTAGGAAAGAAATGAGATTTGACACTCAGAAGGTGACCTGGCATGTATTACAGTATAACACATGGGCAGGGCCCTCTATCCCACTGTGCTAGTTTGGTCACTGTTAGTATTATCTGTTTTGTACATCCTGTGTACCGTATGTAAATCCTCAAATGTAAAGCACCATGGAATTAATGGTGCTATATAAATAAACAATAATAATAATAACAAACTATATGACAGTCAGCTTGGATTTCCTAACTGAAAATGGCAGTTTTTCTCTATTTTTTAACAAAAAACACTACTGCACAAAATACTTAACAAAAAGATGAAATTTAGCACTGAAATGGTGACCTGGCCAGTGAGCACAGTTCATGAGTCAGCTTGGATGTTTGGAGTGACAGCAGTTTTTCTGCATTTTTAACAAAAAAAATATATTGGTGGTTTTCTCCCACTATCAATGTATTACAAATGCTGTAGCTGTACTGAGACTTTCTCTAGCCTGCACTGTCAAGAAATACCTCTTCTTCCTCCTGTATCCTATATACTGATATGACATCAGCACTGTAAAATCTCCACCCACCACTCATAATTGGCTGAGAGGATGTCAAGTGATGCAAGAAGCCCACCTAGGTCACACAGACCATGTGATCCTCCTCTTCTGTTCTTCTACCTTGTGCTACATGTGGCGAAGGCCCTTTAAGTTCATAAAAGAAATAAACCACAAAATCTTTCCAAACTTTAGGAAAATTCAGGTCAAAAGTGGTTTGTTCCTAAATTGATTGACTCATCTCTAATGCATATCTCACAGAGCATTTCCCCTGGGTGTCACACACAGCACCTGTTTCCTTTCAGTGACTGAAAGCAGGTATCCCGCAAATGGTCAAGATCTGAAACAAACACAAGTAATATCAGAAAGTTGCAGAATTTTCTTCATTTCCATTAAACCCTTTTAGAAAAACATAAGATCTGATTCCTTAAGTTCCAGGTCCACCGCCCACTCCCCAGATGCTCAGATGCCATGTTTTCTTATCATTGGTTTTTATTACATGTAATTTATTATAACAATAAATCAATCATTGATCTGTAAGGGTAAATCACACAATAATATAATTGTTCACAAGATGGCAGAATCTGGATACATTTTCTGGAATTACAGGAGTTAAATATACAGGTAGGTGAATTCTGGTGACATATTTGGCTGTGTTCACACAGAGTTTTTTGGCAGCGGATTTTGACGCGGAATCCGCCTCAAAATCCGCCTGAAAAAACTCCTCCCATTCATTTCAATGGGAGTCAGTGGTGTTTTTTTTTCCTCTAGCGGAAAAAAAAAAGCAACATGACCTATCTTGCCGCGGATTCCACCCACGGTGTCCGCGTCTCGAGCCGCGCTCCTGATTAGGCCCATTCATCCGGGCTCAATCAGGAGCAGTTAACCGCAACGGAATGCTGATGCACGGCTTCGGAATCCCATCGCGGCTGACCGCAGCGAAAACTCCAGGGGCGGAAAATTTTCTACCGTGTGAACACACCCTTTGAGTCAATATGGCTGCATCACAATTGCCATAACCTTTGACCCAGTCGATTATCACAGTGCCCTATTATATCACAGCCAGGGCATAGATACAAAAATGCAACTAAAAACTCTAAAAATCATAACATAATCATAACCATAACAACATGAAGAATAAACTGATCTGTCATTCTTCTTCCACCAAAAAAAGTATTTAAAAAGTTTCAAAAAAATAGGATTTCTAAAATTGTGCCTTTATAATTTCAAAAAGTACAATAAAAGTAATAGCTCTGAGAATATAGTCATGAAAAAAATTGAAAAACAAAATGCTGCTTCCTTAGAGAGAGAGGGCGTAGTCACACATAGCGGACATGCTGTAGTTCATGCCAAGATCCCTGAGATTTCACATTGACTTGCTGTGTTTCTGCAGCTATTATAGGTGAAGCTCAGTAAACTGTGACACCAGGGTAATTCATGGCATATAAAAAAAAATCCATCTTTTGCTACATGGCAAGAACCGCAGAACATCTGCTAAGTGTGAATATATCTTTTATATTTGGGGACCAGAGGAGGACAGGAAGAACTTCTGTGACTTCGTGTACTACTTGGATCATCGCTGCCTCCCCTTTATCTTTACCGAACCATCATGTAGACATAATGCAGCATAAAGGGGCTCGGTGAAGGTGGCGGTGAAGGTGTGTAAGTGTCTGATGGGGTCACAAAGCTCATAAAAAGACAGCTTCCCGGCCTCGTAATCCAGACAGATCCTGAACCTATTACTGTAGATCCACTGAGGCAACTGGATCTCTTTACTGTCATGTCTCGCTGAACACTCATTAATATTCAGCTTTCCATATAAGCACCAGGATTCTTTATTATCCCCAATGTAAGACCGATCTCCCCTCCTGTCTATACTGGAATAACACATCCCCACCCTCCACCTCCCTGACATATTGTATATTAAATTGAACCTATCTGAAACACTGATCTCCACATCCCAGTAATGTCGCCCTGATAAAAATCTCCTGCTGCTTACCACCTGATAACCCTGGAATCTCTGTGTTGTTTGTGGGTAATTCTGTATTATATCTGTCCAGGTGGCAGTTTTCAGGTCGTCTGATATAAGGATATTATTAGAGGCTGTGTTTCGGTCCAGTAATATGTCTGCAGGACCTTGCCCATAGATCCCTCCATCTCCTGCAGCCATTACTCTCCCTCCAGCACCCCCAGTCCGGACTGGTGTTACATCATTGCCCCTGTAGTTCGCACAGATGAAGCTCGGGAGTGACTGGGCAGAGATTGGGCACTGGGGGACCGTGGTCTCTTTTTATTTTGTTTTACTAGTGAGATGGTCTGTAGATATGCCATTATTTTAGAGAAACCTGTATGTAACATCCCTGTAATTTTATCCACATCTACATCATGTGTCTCACCAAGTCCCTCAATGACCTCATCACCTCCCCCCTCCTCAAGATCATACAAGTCACCTGTGTCTGGATCCAGTAAGAAAGTCAGTGGATCAGTCATGTTACACAGCTCCTCAATGTGTTTCATCTTCCTGGACAGCTCGTCCTTCTTTATTTCCATCTTCTGGATCACATTAGACAGTGACACTGACACCTGCTCCTCCTGCCTGGAGACATCACTCTGGATCTTCTTCTCCAGGTCGTCCAGTCATCTCCTGATGTCTATAAACAGTTTTGTGACTTTCTTGGCTGCTCCAGATGCTTTCTCTTAAGCTTTTCTTCTGCTATCCACCAGACGCTGGGCTTTTTTCTCAGTTTTCTTTCTCTTTATGATCAGTTTCTGTACAACATTTCTTAGTTTCTTCTTTTTCTTCTCAGAGGTCTCCTCCAGCAACTCCACCTTGTGTCCCCAATGTTCTCCAGCCAAACTGCAGGATACACAGATAAGAGTAGCATCCCTAGTACAATAGTACTTTAAAAGTTCCTTATGGACTGGACATTTCCTCTTTGCCAGGGATGTGCTGGGTTCACATAAGACTTGTTCTGGTCCATTGCTGTGGACTCTCAGGTGGTTATCACATAGAGAAGCTTCACACATCAGGCAGGATTTGACAGCAGGTACATGAGAGTGAATACAGTAAGTGCAGAAGATCCTGGTGACCTCCTCCTGATGTGATTCAGTAGACATGTTCCTCTGCAGTGACGGCCACTCCTTAAACTTTGCATTACATATAGGACAGGAATAAACTCCAAACCATTTCTGTGCTTTCATGACCTGAACAATGCAGACCCGACAGAGGCTGTGGCCACATCTGAGGTTTGCAGTATCTCTACACAGATTCCGACACTTGGAACATTTCTGCTCCTTTCTCAGTCCAGCAGACACCATCGCTGACAGCAGAATGAAGAAACGAAAGAAGAAATCCTTAAGAAACGTTCAGTGGGTGTGATTCACATTTCCCAGAGAGGTGTGTCTGAACTTGTCCTTCTGCTGTATCTACAGGATTAGTGTCTCAGAGGATCTCATCTTCACATGTATTCTGTCATTGTGACCACGAGTTGTATGCAGGCTTGGACTGGCCCACAGGGCACAGGTATTTTTTCATATGAGCCATGTGGCCTATTCTACCTTTATGAATGAAGTACATGCAAGCTTCTATTGGCTAATATGGGTCACGTGACTATTGTCTGTTGATATTGACTGATAACAGAGAACAATAGTGAGCGAGTGCTGAAATCCTCTGATAATGATGTATATGGGTGAAACTAGTAAGAGTGAAGGACCTGCAAGATTCTATTGGCTAATACGGGTCATGTGAGTGCTGTTTTCTGATATTGGCCGATAACAGAGAACAACAGTGAGTGCATGCTGCATTCATCTAATAATGCTGTATTTTCAGTGAAGGCCCGCAAGCTTCTATTGGTTAATATGGGTCAGGTGATGTGATATGGAGGTAATTCCTTGATGTGGAAGCCTGTGGTGCTATATTTGCTTTTGTGGATATCTCGGGAATGCTAGGTCCTAGAGAGCTGAATGAAAATATAGCCTTTGAAGCTATTCAGTGGATCCAAAAATGGTAGACTTGCCACAGAATATGGGGAATCTGTACACAGAGCAATATTCAGTTCCACAATTTGTTCTAAGGCTACGTTCACATCTGTGTTGGAAACTCTCTTAGGAGTTTCTCTTGCGCTGCACTATTATGTCCAGTAAAATTTCAGGCTTATTACAGTCAATGGGATTTGTTGGGTGCCATTGCTATCAACATACCCCTTTAATGTTAAGTTATAAAACATACATCTCCCATACAATAAAAAAAACAAAAACATTGGTTCTCAGTCTCCTTCTCCCCTGACTTGTGCAAAACTGTATTTCTTTTCCACTTAAAACCGGTAAATCTGGTTTTTGTTTCGTTTCGTAGGTGACATTTCGGAATCTTCTCAACTACGTAAAAGAAACCTCAGAGACGTTGCAAAAAGAAAATTGCAAAAAATGACTAACAAGTATAACATTTGTATATCGTAAATTTTCTCTTAGAGTCTTTCCAGTATTATGAGCATGATAAGTGAATTGTAGAGGTTGACAATATTAACACATTCTCTAGAAAATAAGTTGCCAGTCTCTCTGTAACATTGCATTCAATTCAATGTGTCTAAAAAGTTGGCAGCTGGCGAAATTTCTGCATCGTGCCTAGACAACATAAGGGAATCCATTGAGGTTGTCAAGGTCTTATGTATTTTAGACAACAGCTACAACATGGTCAGAATTGGAAACTTAGTCAACAGATAAATAAAAAAAAACAACAATCTAACTTCTTGATGTACATTCCTAGTACAAAAGAATTTCAATTTTTGATCTCCTTTGATTCTGTACAGACATCAGAGTGATCCATTCCTTGTAAATATTTGGGTGTGCCCATAAAGATTATGTCACCACCGTGTTTCTCAGTTGAATGGTCAATTGTGCAGATTTACCGAGTTCTTCTCTGCAGACCCTGAGTGTAAAAATTAGAGGCCAAGAAGATGTAAAAAAATCCTAAACACTCATAGTCACCAGGCCTCCCCTTTCCTGGGCATCCCTTATCATCGGTGGCACAAATTTTGTACTGGAAATTGACATCTATAAAACAGAGTGTGTGAATATTCTTAGTGCTCCTAGGAACCTATCTATAAAACACAGTGAATTTTGAGAAAAATCTCTGTGGCACTGCCAGTGGCGTAAATACCGGGGTAGCAGCATTTTTTTTTGTTTTTTTTTTAATAGGCCGTTACCTGCTGGAGTAGCCCTATTTACTTTCCGATCTTCGGGGATTGGTAAGTAAGGCCACGGGCCGCGAACCGCACAAACACTGCTATCATTATACTCTGGGGAGTATAATGATCGAAGGCCCAGGGGAGGTGAGGGAACATGAAAAACACTGTTACTTCCTCTCCTGCGCTCCAGCAAGCTTTGGGCCTGTTTGGTGATGTCCCAGACGTCAGCCGACGTCATTATGAGTCGCGACGCCGGCCTGCCTCACGTGAAGTCTGGTCCAACATTGAAGAAAGGACGAAAGTAGCGGGGAGTGCGTCGGAGCCAGGGAGAGATAAGTAACATTAGTTTTTATGTTTGTATCCTCCCCTGGGTCTCCAATCATTATACTCTGGGGTCTGAAAATTGTTCATGGGTGGTCCACAATGGGGCATAATACTGTGTGCAGAGGCCACCATGGGGCATAATACTGTGTACAGGGGCCACTATGGGGCATAATACTGTGTGCAGGGGTCACTATGGGGCATAATAGTGTGCGCAGGAATGTGGTTTGCACGGGGGGGTTGGGGGCGGCGGTTCGGGTGGGGGGCCCCATGTCAAATGTTCGCCTTGGGGACCAGCCATTCCTAGTTACACCACTGGGCACTGCCTAGGGTAAATCCAATGATTTATATAGTGTATCTTTATAATTGCATAGAAGCAACCAAAAACAACCTATACAGTAGGTGATGCTCTCCTCTACTGAAACAACAGTCCAATATTTCAACATTTTATGGAAGAAAAGAGAAACGTAGGGGCACTCACCAAGGTGTATTCTTAAAAATGTCATTTATTCCATAGACATTAAAACAGTGTCAGATATGGAGAGAGGATGAGACAAGCATATGGGCAACAGCCGTTTCACACTCCTTGTGCTTCTTCTCCCTTTACAGTGACCCATACTCACCTATGTCCAATAAGGCTTTCTTTATGTACAGCACGCCGGGAAGGGGTCACGTGACCACCCCTCCCATGGCACCAATGCCCACAGCGCGTCACATCACCATGGCAGCAGCAGAATGCCACTGTCATCTGTGATTAACTGACGCATGTGCACTTCTCTCAGGGGTCATGGCAGACAGCGCCAAACACCGCTCCACTGTCAAAGAAGACTCTGGACAGTGTTAAAACGCCTAACCACGCCCACCGGAGCGCACGCTTGGCCCCGCCTATTGGGACACGCATCTGCCGTACTTAGGATTCCAATAGGTAAATCTCTAGGGAGAGTTGCACAGGACAGTGCTAAAACCAATTGTGCAACCTCTCACCCTTGTAATATATTAATTAAGGGTCACCAAAAAAGGGGGGAATGAGCATTCATATTAATATACTCAATATTTAATTAAGCTTTATATATCTATAAAACATAGTGTAGAACACTGTCAGGGCTCCTAGGAACCTATCTATAAAACAGTGTATAACACTGTCAGGGCTCCTAGGAACCTATCTATAAAACATAACGTAGAATACTCTTAGGACTCCTAGGAACCTATATATAAAGCATAGTGTAGAACACTGTCAGGGCTCCTAGGAGCCTATCTATAAAACATAGTGTAGAATACTCTTAGGGCTCCTAGGAACCTATCTATAATACATAGTGTAGAATACTCTTAGGGCTCCTAGGAACCTATATATAAAAAATAGTGTAGAATACTTTTAGGGCTCCTTGGACTCATGCGAGTGCTGTTTTCTCACATCGGCTGATAACAGAGAACAACAGTGAGTGCATGCTGCATTCACGATAGGTCCTAGCGAACTGAAAGAAAATATAGCCTTTGAAGCTATTCAGTGGATCTAAAAATGGCATACCTGCCACAGAGCACGAGAAATCTGTACACAGAGTAATATTCAGTTCCACAGTTTGTTCTAAGGCTATGTTCACATCTGTGTTGGAGACTCTCTTAGGAGTTTATCTTGCACTGCACTATTATGTGCAGTAAAATTTCAGGCTTATTACAGTCAATGGGATTTGTTGGGTGCCATTGCTATCAAAATACCCCTTTAATGTTAATGTAGCGTCTCTGCCATTTCGGGTCTCGGCGCCGCCCTCCGCTCGCACGCTGTGGCGAAGGAGGCGTCTTCAATTTGGTTCTTTGTGTAAGTTTCTTAATGCTCAGTTTGAACATGGTCCTAATCAGTGTAATGGATTTCTAACCACACTCGTGTTCTAAGCATTTCTCTCTGGACGGTATAGAGTTAATCTCTTCCTGGCTTGTGTGATTGACAGCCTGTGTACCTATCAGGTGTGGGGCTGAGCCCAGACTTTCTATATACAGGATGTCACTTCTCTGCAAGTCGCCGGTTATTGCACTTGTGTTTTGCCTGCTCTCTTTATTATTTCCCTTGCTACTTTGTTACCTGATTTTCTGACCTCTGGCTTTGACTTTGACTATTCTCTTGGATTTTGATTTTGTACTGCATTGCTCGTTTGTTACTGACCCCTTGGCTTGCTCACTTTGCTTCTGTGTTGTTTTGTCTTGTCCTGTTCTGTGTGTCACTTACTCAGTATAGGGCTCGTCTTCAGGTTGTCCAGTTTAAGAAAGACATCGATTTATTGGAGCAGGTCCAGAGAAGAGCAACCAAAATGGTGGAAGGTCTACAAACCATGTCCTACGAAGAAAGGCTATAAGAATTGGGACTGCTTAGTTTGCAGAAGAGAAGGCTAAGGGGAGACTTAATAGCGGTATTTAAATATCTGAAAGGTTGTCACAGTGCAGAGGGATCTACCCTATTCTCATTAGCAGAAGGAAGCACGAGAAGTAATGGGATGAAACTAAGGGGAAGGAGATTCAGATTAGACATTAGGAAAAACTTTCTAACAGTAAGGGTAGTGAGGGAGTGGAATAGGCTGCCACGGGAGGTGGTGAGTTCTTCATCAATTGAAATCTTCAAGCGGAATCTGGATAGGTATATAGCTGGGATGATCTAGGAATTCCTGCTTTTGCAGGGGGTTGGACTCGATGGCCCTTGAGGTCCCTTCCAACTCAAACAAACAAAACAAAACAAAACCATTTAGGGTAACTGAGGCAATAGGAAGGGACAGTGGCTGGGGTGAGATTAGGGCTCACTTGTCTCTGTCCTTCCTCCCAAACCGCTGCAGTAGTGTCAGGGTATTGCTTCGTTTGGCAAGACCCTTACAGTTAAGTTATAAAACATACATCTCCCATACAATAAAAAAAAAAAATAAAAAATTTGGTTCTCAGTCCTCTTCTTCCCTGACTTGTGCGAAACTGTATTTCTTTTCCAGTTAAAACCGGTAAATCTAACTTTTGTTTCATTTCGTAGGTGACATTTCGGAGACATTGCAAGAAGAAAATTGAAAAAATGACTAACAAGTATAAAATTTGTATATCGTAAATTTTCTCTTAGAGTCTTTCCAGTATTACGTGCATGATAGGTGCCTTGTAGAGGATGACAATATTAACACATTCTCTAGAAAAGAAGATGCCAGTCTCTCTGTAGCATTGTATTCAATTTAGTGGTTGTAATGTGTCTAAAAAAGTAGCTGGTGAAATTGCAGAGATGTGCCTAGACAATATAAGGGCACACATCAAGGTTGTAAAGGTCTTATGTTTTTTAGACAACAGTTACAACATTGTCAGAATTGGAAACGTAGTCAACAGATAATTAAACAGAACCCAATCTAACAAACCTTCTTGATGTACATTCCTAATACAAAAGAATTTCAATTTTTGGTCTCCCTTGGTTCTGTATAGACATCAGGATGATCCATTCCATGTCAGGGTCATGTTGTCACCTTCCGTAATCATGGATGGGGTCAGTCTTATCTCTGGAGTAGAGAACAGATCTGTAGGTGAATGTGGAGGACCAGGAGAGGCGCGGAAACATAATAAACACTGATACTCACCTTCCCTCACCTCTCCTGAGCTCCCTTGCGGCATCCAGCACTCCATCATGGTCCTCTTTGATCATATTTTGGATTCTTCTGGCCTCCTGAATGATGTCACATGACAGCCTGATCTCAAAGGAACAGGCTGATGTTATGATGCTTGCATCAAAGTGTCATGACGTCAGCACACCCCATGTGACCGCTGAGGCCCAATCACATACCTCAGCAGTCTCCTTGGGCCTAAGAGATTACCAAGAAGGCCAGAAGAAACTGGAAGAGGACTGTGATGTGGTGCTGGATGCCACAAGGGAGCCCAAGAGGGGTGAGGGTAAGAGAACATCAGTGTATATTATGCTTCCATACCTTACCTGAGCCGACCGCCACGAGTAGGCCCAAAAGAGGTAGCATCGCTTATATAAGGGGGAGACTATTACCTGTGGTGGGGGCACTATTACAGAAATAGTAACAGGTAATAGCATTATTACCCCAAGGTTAATAACATGACTTATGTAAGGAGGAGTCTATTGCCTTCCCACAGGTGATAGCATTACTTATTTAATGACGTTACTTATGTGGGGGGAACTATTACTTATGTGGAGGGGAGCTACTATCAGCGGGAGGTGCGTTTTTGCACATTTTGCTTTTATCCAAAGCCAGGAGTAGCTTCAAAAGGAATGGGAGATATAAAGGAAACTCTTATACTTCTGCTAAAGCTACTTCTGTCTTTGGCTAAGGCCCCTTGCAGACAACTGTGTGCTATCTGTGTTTTTCCCAGATAGCACACTGACCCATTCATTTCCTATGGGTCCAAGCACACTACCGTGTATTCCATGGATCAGTATGCAGGCTGAGAGTCCATGCTGCAAAACTGAGAGCAGGTCCTATTCTGCTCAGTGTTTGTTACACAGACTCGCCTATAGAAGCCTATGGGAGAGGAAAAAACATATATTTCCCTATTATTGGCCCCCATACAATATATCACCTCCTTTATTGGCCCCCATACAGTATACTGTCCCTGTACAAGGCATACACCACTCTTATGGTAAAAAGTGATAGTAAAAACTGATGGTAAACACTGATGACAACTGATGGTTTTGGAGTAGAAATTTGTGAAAAAGCCTGATGACAGATGATGCATTTTTTGCATCAGTTTTGGCATCAGTTGTAATGACTAAAGGACAAAAAAAGAACTAATACTGATGCAACTGCTATGTGAACCTACCCTAAGATTTCTGGTTATTTGGAATTGTTTACACTTTAAATTGTGTAAATTTTTTTTTACAGGCAAATTTTATTAACCCTCTACAAGTGAATGAGGAGAGCACTTGTAATGTTTTGGCACTTGTGATGGAAAACCTATATTTACACCTACAGAACATATCACTGTATATGGCTTATTAGTCATCATTTATCTGACAGATTCACTTTACCACTTAGGGCACAGGATCAGTAATACGTCTATGTTTGGGATTACAGAGTAATGGCCTCTGGAATTGTGGAAAATTATTGGACTTCTCTGACAACATTCTCCAATTCATTCCTGTCTTCCTGTCTCTTTACTTCTTCGGATCGGCCGACGTCACTCTTTAGATGATGGTAAAGAAAAACAATACCTATAATAACTATCAGTCCAGACGTTATCAGCCGTATAATATTTATCAGCGTATAATTCTGGTATTTTTGGCTTCCACCTGAAATGAAAAAAATAAATAAATTAGAATTTATAACAAGTTTATTATCTTTATCCTCATACATGTGAGTCCAATGGTGGTAACTCCAAGACAACCAGACATATATTCTGATACCTCAAACTCCATGTCCAGATGATATCGACTTACTGATACTAGATATTGTAATAGGACATGTTTTGTTCCACAAAATCATAGTGTCTTATTGATGTGATATGACAGGGCTAATGTGTTACTGTTTAATCTGTATGTATTTCATGTTGTACATCTACAGTCATGGCCAAAAGTTTTGAGAATGACACAAATATTATATTTTCATATGATCTGCTGCCCTCTGGTTTTTATGTGTGTTTGTCAGATGTTTTTATCACATACAGAAATATAATTGCATTCATATTATGAGTAACAGAAGCTTATATTGACAGTTAGAATGAGTTAATGCAGCAAGTCAATATTTGCAGTGTTGACCCTTCTTCTTCAGGACCTCTGCAATTCTCCCTGGCATGCTCTCAATCAACTTCTGGACCAAATCCTGACTGATAGCAGTCCATTCTTGCAGAATCAATGCTTTAATTTTGTCTGAATTTGTTGGTTTTTGTTTGTCCACCCGTCTCTTGATGATTGACCACAAGTTCTCAATGGGATTAAGATCTGGGGAGTTTCCAGGCCATGGACCCAAAATCTCTATGTTTTGTTCCCTGAGCCATTTAGTTATCACCTTTGCTTTATGGCAAGGTGCTCCATCATGCTGGAAAAGGCATTGTTGAGCGCCAAACTGCTCTTGGACAGTTGGGAGAAGTTGCTCTTGGAGGACATTCTGGTACCATTCTTTATTCATGGCTGTGTTTTTAGGCAAGACTGTGAGAGAGCCGATTCCCTTGGCTGAGAAGCAACCCCACACATGAATGGTTTCAGGATGCTTTACAGTTGGCATGAGACAAGACTGGTGGTAGCGCTCACCTCTTTTTCTCCGAATAAGCTGTTTTCCAGATGTTCCAAACAATCGAAAAGGGGATTCATCAGAGAAAATGACTTTACCCCAGTCCTCAGCAGTCCACTCTCTGTACCTTTTGCAGAATATCAGTCTGTCCCTGATGTTTTTTCTGGAGAGAAGTAGCTTCTTTGCTGCCCTCCTTGAGACCTGGCCTTGCTCCAAGAGTCTCCGCCTCACAGTGCGTGCAGATGCACTCACACCTGCCTGCTGCCATTCCTCAGCAAGCTCTGCACTGCTGGTAGCCCGATCCCGCAGCTGAAACACTTTTAAGAGACGATCCTGCCGCTTGCTGGTCTTTCTTGGGCGCCCTGGAGCCTTTTTGGCACCAATGGAACCTCTCTCCTTGAAGTTCTTGATGATGCGATAGATTGTTGACTGAGGTGCAACCTTTCTAGCTGCAATACTCTTCCCAGTTAGGCCATTTTTGTGCAGTGCAATGATGACTGCACGTGTTTCTTTAGAGATAACCATGGTTAACAGAAGAGAAACAATGATGGCAAGCACCAGCCTCCTTTTAAAGTGTCCAGTGGTGTCATTCTTACTTAATCATGACAGATTGATCTCCAGCCCTTTCCTCATCAACACCCACACCTGTGTAAATGGAGCAAACACTGAAACGATGTTAGGTGGTTCTTTTAAGGCAGGGCTGCAATGATGTTGAAATGTGTTTTGGGGGATAAAGTTCATTTTCTAGGCAAATATTGACTTTGCAAGTAATTGCTGTTAAGCTGATCACTCTTTATAACATTCTGGAGTATATGCAAATTGCCATTAGAAAAACTGAAGCAGTAGACTTTGTAAAAATTAATATTTGTATCATTCTCAAAACTTTTGGCCATGACTGTATAGGAGGTTCACTCTGTAGTTGTGTCTGAATTTCTGTATACTATACTGGTCAGTCTGTACTGATAAGTAGATTTCAGTAGATAAGTGCCATTTCTTCACATTTCTGTACCATAAATGGTCATGTTATAAACTGACCACTCAGCCCCTCACCCACTCCAAAGGTACCTCAAAATGTATTCCTATTGTGTTAGTCTCAGCTGGAATCCTAAGAAAGAAAGTTGTCCAGCAGGTCTGGAAGTCATCGAGCGATGGGTTTATATAAGTGTTACAGGTTCTGTTTGTCCATGTCTGTATTGTTACATGTTCAGTAGTCCACAGCTGACATACGATTAAGTGAAAAAGGTATTGACTGCTGAACACCCCACAGGGGGCGGTGACAAGTGATGTGGGGGGGGGCAGTGGATATGAAAGGGAGGTATATATTACACAAGAGCAGCCCCAAACAACCACACCTCACCCAAAAGTAAAAGAAGAAGTTGTTCCCTTTGTTGAATACATATATGTGTGTGTTGGTGATCATGGGATGTACTTGATATAGCACATGTATTCAGTCAGTGTTTAGGGGTGTTTGTGTGTATCACGTATATGATAAGGTTTTTACATTTCTGTGGGAAATATTAAATTGATTTGGGTTTTCTTATATAAATAATAAAGAAAAAAAGATTTTTTACACTAAAGAATATCAGATATTTACCGGCCATGGTCATACTATTGGGATAGAAGTGCATGAAGACATATGTCAATGTAAACTTATTCAGATGGTCTTTTTGATATGGGATTAAGCACCATAGGGATAACAATACTAGTAATTTAGGACCAGAGGATATGGGAAATATGTGAGAATGACATACACACGTGGACAAAATTGTTGATACCCCTTGTTTAATGAAAGAAAAACCCACGATGGTCACAGAAATAACTTGAATCTGACAAAAGTAATTTGCCAAACTACATGTTGACAAGCCACAAAGCTTCTGGGAGAATGTCCTATGGACAGATGAGACAAAAATCTAAATTTTTGGCAAGGCACATCAGCTCTATGTTCATAGACAGAAAAATGAAGCATATCTTGAAAAGAACACTGTCCCTACTGTGAAACATGGAGGAGGCTCTGTTATGTTCTGGGGCTGCTTTGCTGCATCTGGCACAGGGTGTCTTGAATCTGTGCAGGGTACAATGAAATCTCAAGACTATCAAGGGATTCTAGAGAGAAATATGCTGCCCAGTGTCAGAAAGCTTGGTTGCAGTCGCAGGTCATGGGTCTTGCAACAGGATAATGACCCAAAACACACAGCTAAAAACACCCAAGAATGGCTAAGAGGAAAACATTGGACTATTCTGAAGTGGCCTTCTATGAGCCCTGACCTAAATCCTATTGAGCATCTTTGGAAGGAGCTGAAACATGGAAAAGGCACCCTTCAAACCCGAGACAACTGGAGCAGTTTGCTCATGAGGAGTGGCCAAAATACCTGCTGAGAGGTGCAGAAGTCTCATTGACAGTTACAGGAATCGTTTGATTGCAGGGATTGCCTCAAAAGGTTGTGCAACAAAATATTAAGTTAAGGGAACCATCATTTCTGTCCAGGCCTGTTTCATGAGTTTTCTTTTTTAAAAATTCTGTTGAAGCCTGGTTGGAAAGCAATGTCTGACTTTGATTTGTTCATTTTCATAGAATTTTTATATATTATTATTTTTGTCAGATTCAAGTTATTTCAGTGACCATTGTGGGCTTTTCTTTCATTAATCGAGGGGTACCAACAATTTTGTCCACATGTGTATATGTGGTTATATGAGAGTCTAGGGGTAACTAGATTAGGCCCATGTGGCAAATAATACAGTGTATCTGCCATAGCAGAAAACCTTATAGGTCATCCTGGGCAGAGTTATTACATGGGGGGTTGGACTGACAATGTTAAAGTGTGATATTTGTTGCCTTGTTTATTCAAATGATGAAGGGGGGGTTTATAATGCCCCCCATACAGATTATAGCCACAAGCTGTTTTATTGAACACTGCTATGGACTAAGCAATCTACACTGAGTTATTCCGGACTATATGGACTAAGCGTATCCTGGACTGAGTTATTAAGTCATTCCTATAGGCATCAGGTTTGTTTGCTTTGTTATCTTTACTAAGTGCAGGCTGTATATGGGAACAGAGCCTGAAGACAAGTGTTTCCAGTACTGCCCATGTACTGCTCCAGCCTACCAGAGGAGTCCAGCATCAAAGTGTGCCTCACTGACCTGTGCTGTATATCCCATTGTGTGTGCTGTATTGAGGAGGTAGATTCCCATCCTAAGAGTCATGTGCTAGATGGATGTCTGAGTTTAGCCCGCAATCCGTAGTGGAAGTAGAACGCCAGTGTGTTGCATTATGACCTCATGCCACAAGTTATTGGTGGGAGAGTATAGAAGCTCTCACTGTGATCCACAGAGGTGGCCACGTAGTGACCTGCTGTACCAGGCTGAGTGAGAGTCAAGTGTATCTAATTCTCAGGAGGGAGTCCCGCGTGGTCGATGTCCCCAGCCAAATTAGAGTCTACAGTGTGTTTGTAAAATGAAAGTCTGAAAGTATCCAGACATGGAAGTCATCTGACAAGATTTCCAGTTGTAAGCCAACAACCAGCATGAACAGTCAGAATAATGGGCCTACAAGTGGGGAGAGTAAGACCTCGACAACTCTTCCCTAAAGAACAGAGGTTCCAAAGTGATAATAACAACCAAAGAAAAGGGACTCTGTACTATTAGATTATATATTTATTATATTATATCTCTCTACCCATTGTCTAAAAAAGTGACAATTGGGGCGCAGGAGCTGAGATGTGCCAATGTGTGACAAAATGGTCCAAGCTGAAGCACATTTTGGCCACTTTCTAGGACCACCCAGCTAGTAAATCTGGGCCACATTGGGGAATGTGATTTATATTTGCTGCATATCAGGACAGGTCAGAGATATATAGAGGGGACAGGTATATACTCACTGTATATCTGCACATGTAACACTTGGCTCACTTTCTTCACTCTGTTGTCTCCAGTTCTCCCTGCACAGGGAATTCCCATATGAAATTGTGGAAAAAGTAGGGCCAGTGAACTATAAGGTCCACCAACCAGGGAAAAGGAAGCCATTTCAAATTTACCATGTAAATTTGATCACGCCCTGGACCCAGGGGGAAACCTTGGTGGCCTCAAATGCAGAAGTGGATGATTCGTTGCCACCAATCCCTCCAGTCCATATAAATGAGACTCTGTCAGCGCCCCAACAACAAGAGGCAAAAGAGTTCCTGCAGAGAAATAAATGTAAGTTCTCTGATCTTCTAGGGTGTACACACCTAGTAGAGCACTGTGTGGAGACGGAACCTGGGCGGAAAGTAAAAATCAAACCCTATAGAATACCAGAGGCACGTAGGGAGGTACTGTCAGCCGAGGTTAAACGCATGCTGGAGTTAGGTGTGATTGAGGAGTCTAAAAGTGACTGGTCTAACCCAATTGTCTTGATACCAAAGCCCAATGGTACCTGGCGGTTCTGTAATGATTTTAGAAAATTAAATGAAGTTTCAAAGTTTGATGTTTATCCAATGCCCAGAGTAGATGACCTTATTGAGAAGATGGTTAATGCGAGATACATAACCAGCAGGAAGCTATCCCCTGCTGAGAAAAACTACACCATCGTGGAAAGGGAGTGCTTAGCTATTAAGTGGGCACTGGATGCCCTAAAATATTACCTCCTAGGCAGAAAGTTTAAGTTGATAACTGACCATGCCCCTCTCACGTAGATGAAAATGAATAAGGATAGAAATGCTAGGGTTACCAGATGGTTTCTGTTCTTGCAAAATTTTGTTTTCAGTGTAGAGCACAGACCAGGGAAGTTGTTGGGAAATGCTGATGCCCTGTCAAGGGTACATTGTATGATGGCCACAAATGCCCAGCCCTCCGGTCTGGAAAAGAGGGGGGGGGGGGATATGTAATCTGATGGCTGGAAAAGTATTGGAAAGGATGTACATCTCACCCAGGTTGCTCAGATGGGTGAGATGAGGAAATCCGGAAAAGTTTGCTTCTCAGCAGACAATTACAGTATATATATATATATATATTTATATATATTTATATATATATATATATATATATATATATATATATATGTGTGTGTGTGTGTGTGTGTATATATATAATTGGAATAGAAAGTGCACAGCACCACTTCTCTTGGCCTGTATACTGGGTGTAATTCTCAGTATCTGCTCTTATTCTGTATATATGGACACTGCACAGTACCACTTCTCTTGTCCTGTATACTGGTGTGATTCTCAGTATCTGCTCTTATTCTGTATATATGGACAGTGCACAGTACCACTTCTCTTGTCCTGTATACTGGGTGTAATTCTCAGTATCTGCTCTTATTCTGTATATATGGACACTGCACAGTACCACTTCTCTTGTCCTGTATACTGGGTGTAATTCTCAGTATCTGCTCTTATTCTGTATATAAGGACACTGCACAGTACCACTTCTCTTGTCCTGTATACTGGTGTAATTCTCAGTATCTGCTCTTATTCTGTATATAGGACACTGCACAGTACCACTTCTCTTGTCCTGTATACTGGTGTAATTCTCAGTATCTGCTCTTATTCTGTATATACGGACAGTGCACAGTACCACTTCTCTTGTCCTGTATACTGGGTGTAATTCTCAGACTGCCTTCGGGCGGGGCGGTCCCCTTCTCTTGTCCTGTTTTGGGTGATTCTCAGTATCTGCTCTTATTCTGTATATATGGACACTGCAAAGTACCACTTCTCTTGTCCTGTATACTGGGTGTAATTCTCAGTATCTGCTCTTATTCTGTATATATGGACACTGCACAGTACCACTTCTCTTGTCCTGTATACTGGGTGTAATTCTCAGTATCTGCTCTTATTCAGTATATAAGGACACTGCACAGTACTACTTCTCTTGTCCTGTATACTGGTGTAATTCTCAGTATCTGCTCTTATTCAGTATATAAGGACACTGCACAGTACTACTTCTCTTGTCCTGTATACTGGTGTAATTCTCAGTATCTGCTCTTATTCTGTATATAGGACACTGCACAGTACCACTTCTCTTGTCCTGTATACTGGTGTAATTCTCAGTATCTGCTCTTATTCTGTATATACGGACAGTGCACAGTATCACTTCTCTTGTCCTGTATACTGGTGTAATTCTCAGTATCTCCTCTTATTCTGTATATATGGACACTGCACAGTACCACTTCTCTTGTCCTGTATACTGGTGTAATTCTCAGTATCTCCTCTTATTCTGTATATACGGACAGTGCACAGTACCACTTCTCTTGTCCTGTATACTGGGTGTAATTCTCAGTATCTGCTCTTATTCTGTATATATGGACAGTGCACAGTACCACTTCTCTTGTCCTGTATACTGGGTATAATTCTCAATATCTGCTCTTATTCTGTATATATGGACACTGCACAGTACCACTTCTCTTGTCCTGTATACTGGGTGTAATTCTCAGTATCTGCTCTTATTCTGTATATATGGACACTGCACAGTACCACTTCTCTTGTCCTGTATACTGGGTGTAATTCTCAGTATCTGCTCTTATTCTGTATATAAGGACACTGCACAGTACTACTTCTCTTGTCCTGTATACTGGTGTAATTCTCAGTATCTGCTCTTATTCTGTATATAGGACACTGCACAGTACCACTTCTCTTGTCCTGTATACTGGTGTAATTCTCAGTATCTCCTCTTATTCTGTCTATACGGACACTGCACAGTACCAATTCTCTTGTCCTGTATACTGGTGTAATTCTCAGTATCTCCTCTTATTCTGTATATATGGACACTGCACAGTACCACTTCTCTTGTCCTGTATACTGGGTGTAATTCTCAGTATCTGCTCTTATTCTGTATATATGGACAGTGCAAAGTACCACTTCTCTTGTCCTGTATATTGGGTGTAATTCTCAGTATCTGCTCTTATTCTGTATATATGGACAGTGCAAAGTACCACTTCTCTTGTCCTGTATATTGGGTGTAATTCTCAGTATCTGCTCTTATTCTGTATATAGGACACTGCACAGTACCACTTCTCTTGTCCTGTATACTGGTGTAATTCTCAGTATCTGCTCTTATTCTGTATATACGGACAGTGCACAGTATCACTTCTCTTGTCCTGTATACTGGTGTAATTCTCAGTATCTCCTCTTATTCTGTATATATGGACACTGCACAGTACCACTTCTCTTGTCCTGTATATTGGGTGTAATTCTCAGTATCTGCTCTTATTCTGTATATATGGACAGTGCAAAGTACCACTTCTCTTGTCCTGTATATTGGGTGTAATTCTCAGTATCTGCTCTTATTCTGTATATATGGACAGTGCAAAGTACCACTTCTCTTGTCCTGTATATTGGGTGTAATTCTCAGTATCTGCTCTTATTCTGTATATACGGACAGTGCACAGTATCACTTCTCTTGTCCTGTATACTGGTGTAATTCTCAGTATCTCCTCTTATTCTGTATATATGGACACTGCACAGTACCACTTCTCTTGTCCTGTATATTGGGTGTAATTCTCAGTATCTGCTCTTATTCTGTATATATGGACAGTGCAAAGTACCACTTCTCTTGTCCTGTATATTGGGTGTAATTCTCAGTATCTGCTCTTATTCTGTATATATGGACAGTGCAAAGTACCACTTCTCTTGTCCTGTATATTGGGTGTAATTCTCAGTATCTGCTCTTATTCTGTATATAGGACACTGCACAGTACCACTTCTCTTGTCCTGTATACTGGTGTAATTCTCAGTATCTGCTCTTATTCTGTATATACGGACAGTGCACAGTACCACTTCTCTTGTCCTGTATACTGGTGTAATTCTCAGTATCTCCTCTTATTCTGTATATATGGACACTGCACAGTACCACTTCTCTTGTCCTGTATATTGGGTGTAATTCTCAGTATCTGCTCTTATTCTGTATATATGGACAGTGCAAAGTACCACTTCTCTTGTCCTGTATATTGGGTGTAATTCTCAGTATCTGCTCTTATTCTGTATATATGGACAGTTAACAGTACCACTTCTCTTGTCCTGTATACTGGTGTAAATCTCAGTATCTCCTCTTATTCTGGATATATTGACATATACTTCAACATCATCCAGTCTGTCTGGGATTATATGAAGACACAGAAGGATTGGAGCAAGCCTACATCCACAGAAGATATGTGCTTAGTTCTCCAAGATGGCGGGAACAACCTCCCTGCTGAGTTCTGCTAAAAACTGTCTACAGGTACGAAGAAGAACTGATGGAAGGCAAAGGTCACACCAAATATTGATAGGATTTACAAATATTGAGAGAGAGATAGAGAGAGAGACAGCATATTCCTGTATTCTGGGTTAAATTCTGAAACCAATGGAGAAAAAAGTCCATGCAGGACTTTTCTCTCTGCTGATTTTCGGTGGTTTCTGTGGCAGAGACTCCGATATAGATGTGAAACGAGCCTTAGTGATTATTTAATAAAGATATATATATATATATATATATATATATATATATATATATATATATATATATATATATATATATATATATATATATATATATATACAGTATGTATATATATACAGTATGTATATATATATATATATATAACATATATATATATATATATATATATATATATATATATATATATATATATATATATATATATATATATATATATATATATATAGTATATATATATACAGCATATATATATATATATATATATATATATATATATATATATATATATATATATATATATATATATATATATATATATATATATATATATATATATATATATATATATATATATATATATATAGTATACATATATACATATATATACTGTATATATATATATATATATATACAGTACAGACCAAAACTTTGGACACACCTTCTCATTTCAAGAGTTTTCTGTATTTTCATGACTATAAAAATTGTAGATTCACACTGAAGGCATCAAAACTATGAATTAACACATGTGGAATAATATACTTAACAAAAAAGTGTGAAACAACTGAAAATATGTCTTATATTCTAGGTTCTTCAAAGTAGCCACCTTTTGTTTTGATTACTGCTTTGCACACTCTTGGCATTCTCTTGATGAGCTTCAAGAGGTAGTTACCTGAAATGGTCTTCCAACAGTCTTGAAGGAGTTCCCAGAGATGCTTAGCACTTGTTGGCCCTTTTGCCTTCACTCTGCGGTCCAGCTCACCCCAAACCATCTCGATTGGGTTCAGGTCTGGTGACTGTGGAGGCCAGGTCATCTGGCGTAGCACCCCATCACTCTCCTTCTTGGTCAAATAGCCCTTACACAGTCTGGTGGTGTGTTTGGGGTCATTGTCCTGTTGAAAAATAAATGATGGTCCAACTAAACGCAAACCGGATGGAATAGCATGCCGCTGCAAGATGCTGTCGTAACCATGCTGGTTCAGTATTCCTTCAATTTTGAATAAATCCCCGACAGTGTCACCAGCAAAGCACCCCCACACCATCACACCTCCTCCTCCATGCTTCACGGTGGGAACCAGGTATGTAGAGTCCATTCATTCACCTTTTCTGCGTCTCACAAAGACACGGTGGTTGGAACCAAAGATCTCAAATTTGGACTCATCAGACCAAAGCACAGATTTCCACAGGTCTAATGTCCATTCCTTGTGTTCTTTAGCCCAAACAAGTCTCTTCTGCTTGTTGCCTGTCCTTAGCAGTGGTTTCCTAGCAGCTATTTTACCATGAAGGCCTGCTGCACACAGTCTCCTCTTAACAGTTGTTGTAGAGATGTGTCTGCTGCTAGAACTCTGTGTGGCATTGACCTGGTCTCTAATCTGACCTGCTGTTAACCTGCGATTTCTGAGGCTGGTGACTCGGATGAACTTATCCTCCGCAGCAGAGGTGACTCTTGGTCTTCCTTTCCTGGGGCGGTCCTCATGTGAGCCAGTTTCTTTGTAGCACTTGATGGTTTTGGCCACTGCACTTGGGGACACTTTCAAAGTTTTCCCAATTTTTCGGACTGACTGACCTTCATTTCTTAAAGTAATGATGGCCACTCGTTTTTCTTTACTTAGCTGCTTTTTTCTTGCCATAATACAAATTCTAACACTCCATTCAGTAGGACTATCAGCTGTGTATCCACCTGACTTCTGAACAACACAACTGATGGTCCCAACCCCATTTATAAGGCAAGAAATCCCACTTATTAAACCTGACAGGGCACACCTGTGAAGTGAAAACCATTTCAGGTGACTACCTCTTGAAGCTCATCAAGAGAATGCCAAGAGTGTGCAAAGCAGTAATCAAAGCAAAAGGTGGCTACTTTGAAGAACCTAGAATAGAAGACATATTTTCAGTTGTTTCACACTTTTTTGTTAAGTATATAATTCCACATGTGTTAATTCATAGTTTTGATGCCTTCAGTGTGAATCTACAATTTTTATAGTCATGAAAATACAGAAAACTCTTGGAATGAGAAGGTGTGTCCAAACTTTTGGTCTGTACTGTATATATATATATATATATATATATATATATAACAGTATATATATATATACATATACATATACATATATATACATATACATATATATATACATATATATATATATATATACACATATATATACACACATATATATATATACATATATATACATATATATATATATATACATATATATACATATATATATATATATATATATATATATATATATATATATATGTAATTAGCAGTGACTCCTCCATGATATTACTATGGTGGAGGATAAATACCCCGGAGAACTCACCATCACTGACCTACAGGCTGACCTCAGGACTATGACCAGAACTGGTTCTACACTGGTATTTCCCGCTGTCACTTTTCTTGGCAGAATGGATATAAATAGACTTCTGAGTTATATTTATACCAGGAATATTATCCATAGTTATTTACATCACAGGTCATTGTTATGGAGTCTCCAGTGAAGATCTTTTTCCAGTTTGGAGAGAAGGTCACCATGACTGAGGCAGAAGCCCCTACAAAACATCACATTGTCCTGACAACATGTAATGGAAATGACACAGATAGGGAATAATATCCAGTAATATGGATAGAAAATATATTTCTATATGTTCCACTTAACTAGTAGAAGTGGTAAAAAAATATCCTCTAAGTGTGAACAGGTTTTTCTAATGTCCACCACACGACTGTCTCTTAAAACAAAAGGGCAGATAAACAAATAAATATGCACCAAAATTCTGGTGTCATTTACGGAAAAAGGTGGCGTCCATGCTTTACATCTAATTTTATGTGTTTTTTCTAATTTTCTAGACACTTTCTAAGGGGGATGTTCACACTACCGTTCAAGGTCTGTTATTAGTATAATGTTGTACCGTGTTAGCCATTGAAAGTAGTGGAAGAGTGAAGAAATCAGGCGATACCTTTTAGAGGCTAACTGAGTATATTTGATAAGTAAGCTTTCAAGAGTCTAGCTCTCTTCTTCATACATGGTGTTATACAAGAACTGAAAATTCACAGATTTTTGTATATACCCTATACACATGATTTTGTTTTGGTTTTTTTAAGGACTCTAAAATCCTTTGAAGATCATGTGTATAGGGTATATAAAAAATCTGTGAATTTTCAGTTCTTGTATAACACCATGTATGAAGAAGAGAGCTAGACTCTTGAAAGCTTACTTATCAAATATACTCAGTTAGCCTCTAAAAGGTATCGCCTGATTTCTTCACTCTTCCACAAGGTCTGTTATGACAGGGTCTGTGAAAAAGAAAAAAAGGATGCCACTTGTATTCTCTAGGTCAGTACAATTCCAAGGATACCAAATTTATACAGTTTTATCTACGACTTAACCCCTTAAAAAAAATTTTCTTGGAGTCGCCATATTCTGACACCCAGAACTTTTTTATTTTTCCGTGTATGGGGATGTATAAGGCGTCTTTTTAGTTATACCATTTTGGGGATGTTTTGCTTGTTTGGATCTTTTGAATCAGGGCATTTCTGAATGCGGAGATGTTAAATATGTTTATGTTTGTTTTTGTTTATTTATTTTTAGGGATCGGGGGAGATTAGAATTTTTAGTTTTTATTATTTTTTTAAACTTTTTTTAAACTATTTTTTTTAGCTTGTAGAATACAGAAAGAAGAGAGAGGAGGCAAACTGGGGAGACAGGGACATGGGAAAACCCTTTAACAAACTGGAATAAGATCAGGGTAAAAGGCTAGGTTCACACGTGCATGGGGCTTTCTGTTGTCCAGGTAAAACAGTGGTTATCCATGGACAGCCTATGGAGATTCAGATGCAGATGTGAACCAAGACTAAGTCTGTTACATCTGTACACCTAGTTGTACTGTTAGCTGAGAAGTGGATACAATTATAATACAATATCTAGCCTAGACAATGTAATACCTTGCTAGTTAAACCTGCAACTGAAAAATCTCTCTGATGGTTTGCTACAATGTATCAGTCTGGAGAACAGGCTATTTTGCTCACAGAACATTTCCTACATTGGGTAAAATTTGTCTCTGCTTCTCAGCTAAAAGCGGGATTAGTAACGTAACGTACAGATGATTCCAAAAAGAAATTTGTTCTTAGAAGTCCAGAGTCAGTGGTAGATGAATGGATTATTTCATTGTTCCTATAAAACACTATTGTCCCCCTAGTATCGTCGGAGCGGCTGTGACATCTCAGTGCCAGGTCATCTCCTTCATATATATAGGGTGGTGACTGCAGGACGACCGGACCTAAAGAAGAAAATATCAAAGCTGTAGTCTGTATATGACATATTACTGCCTGGTGATCCCATGTACATTGGACTGGTTTACCTCCACCTTTATGTAGTATTAGTTTTTACAATATATATTACATGACTCACCCTCCATAACATAGAGCGTCACATCCTCACTAATATCCTCCTCACTGGTCCCGCACTGGTAATTCCCACCATGTCTGGACTGGGCAGACTGAATGGTAAAAGTCCTCCCTGTATGGATCCTTTGGTTGTTCCTGTACCAGGTATGTGTGACATCTCCCTGTACAGCGCCGTCCACATCACAGGTCATTGTTATAGGGTCTCCACGTAAGATCTTGTTCCAGGGTGGAGTGAAGGTCACCACAGGTCTGACAGTAGATCCTACAATACATCACATTATACATGGACATTTCCCATACTAATGAGCATATAAACACATGCACATAATACACAGGCGCTCTTACCTGACAGTCCTACAGTCACAGCTGTAATGTAGAACATGATAAGATGTTAGTAAGATGGAGATAGAATTCTATCTAGGTTATCTTCTCATACATGTAGTGTCCCTGCCTGACAACCTGTCCTCAATAAGGACATCATGGCTGGGTTTCTGACAAGTGT
Organism: Leptodactylus fallax; assembly: GCA_947044405.1. Lineage (NCBI taxonomy): Eukaryota > Metazoa > Chordata > Amphibia > Anura > Leptodactylidae > Leptodactylus > Leptodactylus fallax. The sequence continues at coordinate 1,065,446 of CAMRHE010000472.1, read as the reverse complement.
AAGAGCATAAAAGGTTCCTGCATTCACAGTCCTATGCATTATATCAGTTATTACAAGAGATGGTTTCAGGCCAAACTTGTTCGGCATGAAGTGTAAGTGTTCTGAGATCCAGGGGAAGTGCGGAAACATAAGAAACACTGATACTCACCTTCTCTGTCCTCTCCTGGGCTTCTTTGTGGAAACTAGAACTCCCTCACGGTCCTCTTCCGGTCTCCTAGCTCATGTCACGTTCCTCGGGTACTGCTGTGGCCTGTGATAGGGCCTTAGTGGTCACAGGAAATGATGGGTGAATCTCTCAAGATTCAGCTTGTTTTGTGTTCAGGTAGGTTAGGACCAGGGACGTAACTAGCAAACACTGGGCCCCAAAGCAAACTTTTCACTTGGGCTACCACACAGCATAGCGTCCCCCTTCCTGGCCCCCACATGGTTGAATGCCACGTTTACATAGACTATAATGTCCAAAAGTGGCCTCCACACAGTATAATGTCCCATATTTGCTCCTCCACACAGAATATTGTTGCATAGTGGCCCCTCCACACAGTAAAATATTCCATAGCGGCCCCTCCAAACAGTATAATGTCCCATAGCGGCCCCTACGATGTTAGTTTCAAATTGCAAAAATTTCGGCAGAACCCCAAACCACCCACAAACTATTATTATTAGGTTAACTTAAAAAACCCCGGAATATTATGATCGGAGGCCCAGGGGAGATGATCAAACATAAAAACCAGTGTTACTAACCTCTCCTGGGCTCCAACGTGACTTCCTGCTGTTTTCAGCTCTCTTCAATGACATCACAGACGTGGGGTACATCAGCGTCATTATGCGTCGTGACGCCAGCCTGAACCACGTGACGTCTGTGACGTCACTAAAGAGACCCAAAGACATCAGGGAGTTGAGGCAGAGCCCAGGAGACTTAAGAAATACTGTTTTTTATCTTTGATCACCTCCCCTGGGCCTCCGATCATTAAATTTGAAGAGACCCCCTATTATAATAATAGCAGTACCAGTTTGGACGTATTTAGTCTGAACAGATCTACCAGGCAAACCTCACAAGACGAATCTCATGGGGTTTGCCCAACAAATACTACTTACCAATTCCCGCTCATGCTCACAGCCACTTCCGCTTCCTTTTCTGCCCTCCAGGGCCCTCCCATATCCCATGTCCAGCATTAGCAACGTGATATAGGATACATGGGGCCCCCTGGAGTGCAAAAAGGGAAGTGGAGGTGGCTGTGAGCAGGAAAGGGAATTGGTAGTAAATAGGGCATGTTACCTGCTACTCCAGCAGGTAACAGCCTACTTAAAAAAAAAAAAAAAAAAGCAGAAGAGGCCCACCGAACCACCTAAGGTCATAGCAGCCGTAGCGTAGCGGGAGTTACACCACTGTCCAGGACCAAGATTTGTTTCTGCTCGAACAATTTTGGTCCAAACCACACCTTAAATTTGCTTAAAACATAGTGTAGAACATTCTTAGGACTTCTAGGAACCTATCTATAAAACATAGTGTAGAATACTCTTAGGGCTCCTAGGAACCTATCTATAAAACATAGTGTAGAACACTCTTAGGGCTCCTAGGAACCTATCTATAAAACATAGTGTACAACACTCTTAGGGCTCCTATTTACATTTGTTCAGTTTTGTTAAAAAACGTACAATTTGGAATATATGGGTCAAATACCGTTTGTCATGAACTGATTCATCCATCTCTAGTCAGCGTGACGACATTATGGCACCCACAAAGCACTATTTTACTTTGAGGTCACCTTCCATCCCAGAGTATAATAAGTGGAGTACCAGTGGAGGTGAGTAAAAATAAAGACCAGTTATTTTCACCTCTCCTGGGCATCATTGCAGCATCTGGCGGCCTGTCATTTGTGCCTCAGCGGTGGCCCCAATGTTCTTGACATCAGCCAAAGGCCTGAAATGGATGCCTGCAGACTGCAGGATGCCCAGGAGAAGCGGTTATAACTGTTTGTTGTTTTTACTCACTTCTCCTGGTGCTGAACAAGTTCATCCTCTACATATTTGAATATTCCAACAAGTAGCTGACCATGTTTTACTCACCAGTCCCCATTGTCCTGTTTGGTCTCCACTTCTGTCTCCAGGGTGTGGATGCTAAAGAACGCTGCAGCACCCTCTGGAGGAAGAAGCGGAGGCCAGACTGGATCGGTGAGTAAAATATTGGTCGCTGCTACCTGTTGGAATAATCCAATAGGTAGCAACCAATTTTAAAAAATGCCGCCCCTCTGTTCATGCCGGGGGTGGAGCCTTGAAAAAATACACTTCTACACTGCGTTTGAGGGGGAGCTGTTTTGATACTGTATCTTTTAAGATTCACCTCTACCAGTGCACAGAATGAGGCAATGAAACAATTAACAGCCTCGACCTCCTCCCCACTCCCCCTCTCCATAGATGTCTGTTGAGACAGACTCTATATTAATAAAAAGTCTGAGTGAAGATAAGGAGTGGGAGAGCAACATAATAAGTGGAGTAGGAAACAGATTTATTAAGCTATATTACAAAGTTTGTTGTATTCACCTGTAATGTTCATCTATGAAGTGTGGTTTTATAAGTGTTGTTTTATAGAGGTTCACAGATATTTGAGTACTTCAAAACTGGGAAAATTTTCTGTTTGGAATGCTGATGTTGTAATAATTTGGTTAAAGACCAAACATTTAACCATCTGCTTACATGTAAGAGACAGAGGATCCAACACCTTTAAGCTCATGTACGACATATGCAGTGTATGGGAAGTGGGAGATATTTTTAGGTCCATAAAGATATTGTGACACAATAGACAGGTTCCCTCTTATGAAATTAGCAATTCATAAATGGGTGTTTCTGCTAAGAGCTAATTTGCATGCATTTCCCTTTGAAGCATTGCCTGTATGTGTCTAGGTATGTATGCATGTATATACTGCTATGTCTCTTCTGAGGTGCTTCATGCTGCCATCCAGTAACCTTACTTTGCAATGTATATATCCCTTCTGGAAAACTATATTGCTTGGTATAGCACATAAGTTATACTGCTATGCACGTGATATATATTAAAAACCTATTAATGATGTATTTGTTTTAATACATTACAAATTAATTGGTTGTTACATCTGTGTTTTATCCACATATACCTATATACTGTATACCCTGTACTAGTCACATTTACTAATGCTTAAATTGTTCCTGAGAACCCAAACATTGCTGTTAGGTTTTATTCATCCAACATACGTATGTGAAGATCTTTACACCGACAAAATTGCTGTCGGTGAATTAACTTATTAATGTTACATTTTTTGTTATGGTATAGTCCCTGGAGTAAATATCAGAAAATAGCAAGGTCTGGCTGATAAAGAACAGTAGAAGTATCTGCTTAAATTCTATATAGCACAGAGATATCCCAGACACCTAAACACCCCCACGAACCAAACCGCAAAGTCAGATGGACTTGTGCTGAATTTGGGGTCACCACAGTTATCACCACAGAATCTGCTCTACAATCAGAAACCAAACCAGAACCCAAATATACTTACAGGGCAGATCAGAATCAGGAGGATAAATCAGTAGAGTGAGCATCCAGGCCAATAGTCAGTTCGGGAGAAAATGGTTTTCCAGTATCAAGCCAAGGGTCAGTTCCTAGAGGTCACATCAGAACCAGAATCAGGAGACAAGCGGTTTTCCAATATCAGGGCTAGAGATCAGTATAAATCTGTGCAGCAGAAACAATGAAAGACAGACTAGGTATAACCAATGGCAGGCACCTGACTGAGGAGGAAGGGAGTTTATGTCTCCTCAGCTTCTAGATGGATAAACCCAGAGAACTCTGACACTGCAAAAGCTTCCCAGGTCAGCACGGTAACCTTAAAGTAATAGTAGCTGAACTGAGATTCCTGCCATTTTTACAACTAAAAATAATAATAATCATAATAATAATGACAAAAATAATCTGTACTGTAGTCCACAATGGGGCATTTCTATGAAAACAGTGGTGCTTGAAAGTTGGTGAACCCTTCCAAATCTATATTTCTGCATAAATTTGGCCTAAAATACATCTGCTTTTTACATACATCCCAAAAGTAGATAACTCAAACAAATGAGTCAAAATATTCGACTTGATAATTTATTTATAGAAGACGATTATCCAATATCATATACCTGTCAGTGGAAAAGTAATGTGAACCTTTAGTATTAGCAGATAAGATTAGTCAGTGGTTTTCAATTAATGGGATGACAATCAAGTGTCGATCAGGGATCTATCAAAGTCTGATCTTCACAACACATTTGTGCAAGTGTATTATGGCACAAAGAAAGGAGATTTCCAAGGACCTCATAAGAAGAGTTTTTGATGCTCATCAGACTTGAAAATGTTACATAACCATCTCTAAAGAGTTTGGACTCCACCAATGCACAGATTGTGTACAATTGGAGGAAATCCAAGACCATTATTACCCTCCTCAGGAGTGGTCAACCTATAAAGATCATGTCAATCACCACTGTAAGCTGGAACTAATGGCTCACGTTCCATGACCTGTAGAATTTTCTTGAAGTGACAGTCAGTTCCATTATTGGCCTTATTGGATGTCAGTTTTCAATACATTTCAAGAAGAATCAAGGAGCCACAAGGAAATTAAGAATCAATGCATCAATGCTACACAACTTTGTCTATTTATAAATAATTATTTCATTTTTCCTAAAGAATTCTACACTTTCCTTTCCATCTTTATTTTAAGTTAAAATATGATAAAAATTAAACCAAATAAAAAATATAGAAAAATGAACCAAAGTGGAATTGGTAGAGAATAAAAAAATATATTGTTAACCAAAAAACAAACTTTTCAGATCAGTCTAATTTATTGTGAAAATTGTAACAAAATTTTTTTAAGAAACAATAGTAGAAAAACAGCCATTGTAAACCTTACCCTATGCAAGGGAGATTCTAGACATTAAAGGGTTTGCCTTGGGTTTTCATGTTATCCCCTATCATGTGGACAGGAGATAACATAAAAAACTTAGGCTAAACTCTTAAATATCACATTCTCATATCAATATTCTCAGTACTCACAGAGGAAGACAATCACTGGGGATAATGGACATCGCACAAAGATTGTAGGAACCATCTTCTAAGTCACTAGAAGGTAATATAGAAAGAGACTGCTGTATAGACAGATGAGACAGATGGACTATATTTGTTCGGAGGGAAGTAAAATGTATCACTGGTGTAAGCAGGAAATATACAAGGTTCCTGTGGTCAGTGATTTTGAGACTCGGATTAGGCTTCTGTCATAGCAGGTCCCATAGTTCTTAAAGGAGTTGTTCAAATACACTAAAAATATTTTTAAATTAAAAAAAACCCACCTAACTTATCTATTATAGATCCTACAGCATTACGGTCAGCGATATCTTCTTGTGGCATCCTGTGTTATTCAGAGAAGCAGATATGAGCTCAGTGCTCAGGAGGGGGGCACATAAATTCACAATAAGACTAAGGGCCCATGTAGCGAAATTCAGATAAAAATTGCTGTGGAAAAAAAATGCAAGCAGAAACGCATCCACTGGTATAATTGACAAGTGGCGATTTTTACAAAGGAGGGTATTTTTGAAAACGCAGATTCCTGCAGCAGTTTTTTTTTCTGCAATCTGTGGATGGTATTAGCCACAATTCACTTTCCATGTAATGCAAATCACTGCGTTTTGGCAACATGGGGCTTTAGCCTAAAGCTGTTGGTAAGTTTTTCAATATACTTAGGCCTTTTTTTTTTTTTTTTTTTACTAGGGTAATTTTTTGACCTCTTCATGACCAGTCAATTTTCCCTGGTTTATGACCAAACACATTTTCAGATCGTTTGGCACATGCAGTTTTGATGGCTTTTTTTTTTTTCTGTTTGGGTTATTCAAGTAATTTATTTCATCTTTTTTCAGTGATGCACAGGTCTTTAATTTTTATGTCATTTTTATATTTTTTTATGTTTTTTTAATATAAACATGTCGATAAAAAGAAGGGTAAACATTGTTTTTTCATTTTTTTTGAATTCTCAGTACTCAAAGAGGAAGACAATCACTGGGGATAATGGACATCGCACAAAGATTGTAGGAACCATCTTCCTACAAGTCAGTAGTGAATAATATAGAAAGAGAATGTATCACTTAGGCAAGCAGGAAATATACAAAGCTCCTGTGGTCAGTGATTGTGATACTCGGGGTAGGCATCGATAATAGCAGGTCTCTTAGGTTTTAAAGTTGTTCAAAAAAGCTGAAAAAAATATTTTTCATTAAAAAAAAAAAAAAAAAAAAAAAAGCTAACTTACCTTAAATTACAGCTCCTTCATTCCAGTGGTGGCAGCACAGTCAGCAATGACATCTTCTTGTGGCATTCTGTTTTATTCAGAGAAGCAGAAATGAGCTCAGTGCTCCGGAGGGGAGCATATAAATTCACAATATAGCAAGTTATTCAATACACACAGGCTCATTTTCAAAGGGAGGGAAATAATATTTTTTACTGGGGTGCTTCTTTAACCACTTCATTTAGGTTATATATAATTTTTTCTTCTTTTTTTCAGTGATTCACAGGGTTTTATTTTTCTGTCATTTTCATTTTTGTTTTTTCTTTTTTTGTTCTACATGAACATGGGAAATATGTCTGTTTATCATATTTTTCACATATTTGTGCATCTTGGTAGATGTGGGAATGGTAGTGATGATATTTTTTGGGGGGATTTATCTCTTTATTTTTGGGACTGATACATTAGCCTCCTAACATGAATCGCAGAACCGATCTGGGTCCTCTAGGTGTTAACTTTGTGGCTCTCTGGGTTGACCCATTTTTTTCCTTTTCTTACTGTCATAAATATAATAACTTTCTTGTCTATGGTTATTTTTCATGATTGTCTTCACAGCAAATAATGGTTCATCACTTGTCAATTTCCTATAGAAGTCACAAGCACATACCTGCTGATTTTGGTGGACTGTATCTTTAATTGTTATCATTTGTTCTTTTGTCTATGTGGATTGGGGTTCTATGCCAGACCCTAGTGGACTTGCACCCAGCACCCTTTAAGGTCATGTATACATGGTGCTGCTCTTCTTTTGGATTGCTTAATTGTTATCTGATATGTCATTCAGTTATCAGTAATGGTCCATCAGCCAAGACCCTCACCAACCACTAGAACAAAAATAATTCTGGCTTACACAAGACATCCACATTACTTTGTCATTGAATTAATTGATAATATATTGACATAACAGTATTTAGAGAGCTACTTACTAAAATACATTCAAGATACACAAATGTCCGACCAGTATTTTCTTATGAAATGTCTTAAAATCTGTTCAAAAATGTATAGTCACCTCACCGTTTCTCTGCCACTCCTGTTCTGATGCTTCCCTGGTTCCCCTGCTAGTCTATAGCTCCCGGTGTCTCTCAGTATAGAAAGGTGAATGCTTAGCTTAGCCTATAAGTGATTGAGGTGGTTCATTGATGGGGTCATTCATTCATCTAGGAAGCATTGGAATAAGATTTTTTTTTATAGATGGACAAATCCTTTAAAAGGCATAAAATGGAAGGTCAGTGTTGTAATGTATATGATCAACTTTATCTGATATTGAGGTCTGCAGGTTTTGACATCTTGCCATTAGGTTGTCCAACCAGAGCATAAAATAGAAAATGAAATACGGCCCCCTTCCCAATCTGGAAATGGAGAAGGAACACTGGCACATAATGGAGCCTCCTAGTAAGACAATAATTAATAAGTCGGAGATAACCGAGTACAAGGCTTGGTATCTCCATTGGCCCAAAAAACATTGAGTGCCCATGTTAGATTATCTTTCCCAAAGAGACTCCCCTTTGCTGTTCCTCCTCACTGTAGTCGGGCAGTTGTTCAGGACGTCCATGAATAGGGATTAGTTGTCCATTGTGGAACAAGCTCTTTAAGTCAGGGCAAGGTGGCAACAGAGATGAGGTCTTACTGTCCAACTTACAGCGCAGTTACAAGAATGTGAGAAACACAAAATGAAGACGTGTAACTTCCTTATAGAGCTGTGAAACCAAAGGGACATTTGCTAATATTACAAACTTTTTCATTTTTTTTTTTTTGTTCATAGCTTACTTTAGTGAGTTTATTTTCTGCTTTATGATTTTCAGTAAACTTTACTATAACTTATTGGATTGGTGATGTAATGTAGTATCCCGTACATCACCTCATGTTCGAGGTCTACAAGACATGGATTTTGGTAATTCTTTTATTTTTTTTATTTCCTTCCTCAACAAGACGTAAAGCTGTAAGTCATGCAGGTCATGTAAAGTCCTCACAAGATACAGAACACTGCTAACCAGACATGGGATTGTCTACAGACACATCACAGCTAAGAATGGCCGGGGTCATCTTCTTCATCTGTAAGTATTGTCATTGTATCTCCTTTATTCTAGTTGAATATAACATATATAACATATTGATAATATTTGTAACCATTATATATATTTATACTATTATCATTTTACTTTGTTAATATATTGCTTACATTAAATCAAATGGTTCAAAAACATGACAAACCATGTGTAAACTCAACCTTAGGCCGGGGCCCCATGTTGTGAACACGTTGTGTTTTACATTACCTGCAAAGTGGACAGGGATTCTGGCTAATCCCATCCACACAGTGCAGAAAAAAAATCTGCAGGGGAAAAGCTGTGATTTCAAAAATTCTCATATTTTTGATAATCGCAGCTTTCAATTATACCTATGGAAACACTGGCAGAAAGGGGCAAAGAAAGGCCTTAGCTTTAAACAACTCACTCCAAAAAAGGGAACTGATACCGCAAAGAGCTACTAGAGATTAACCCAGCACTAACAAGTAAAAAGTAGAAATGAAAAAGGAATTAGCTTGCTCTCAAAGTGTCTTATAAAAAATCTTGATAGTTTATAGGTATTTCTTAATGTTAGTTAATGTTAGTTAATAAATAAACTATGAAATGTAAAGTCTGAATGTATAAAGCTACCGTATATCTACATCTGAGCTTCTGGGCTCTAGCAGTCTTAGAAGCCAGTCTATAATAATAAAATGCAAAATTGTATATATGTATATCTACAAGGTGTCCATATGTCCTAAAGGGTATAATGTCCAAAGGCCAACCAGCAAGCAATTGTGTACATTAATAAAAATTCATATTCAAAATTAATTTAATATAAAAGTAAGAATCAAATGTCTGGTTCAAACTAGAAATGGGTGTTCAACCTGAACATTCCAAATTGTTTGGTTTTTAAGGAAATCGGATAAATGAGGATAAGTGATGATTTGATGATTTGATAAATGATGACATCACATGACAGCCTCTCAACTGCTTTGATTTCACATTTGTGATAGAGTTGTGCCTAGTCTAGAGCACAATGTTTGATAAGTCCTATTGTCTTCATATGTACAAGGGGTTGAACCCTACTTGCAGCACCCAGATGCCAGTGGAGTGACGTGTATCTTCTAGTGATAAGTCCTATTGGGCGCCTGTGATGGAAAACATATATTTACACCTACAGTACATAGTACTGAATATGGCTTATTAGTCATCATTTATGTGACAGATTCACTTTACCACTTAGGGCACAGGATCAGTAACATCTATGTTTGGGATCACAGAGTATTGGCCTCTGGAATTCTGGAAAATTATTGGACTTCTCTGACAACATTCTCCAATTCATTCCTGTCTTCCGGTCTCTTTACTTCTTCGGATAGGCCGACGTCACTCTTTAGGTGATGGTACAGAATAATAATACCCATAATAACTATCAGTCCAGACGTTATTAGCCGTATAATATTTATCACCGTATAATTCTGGTATTTCTGTCTTCCATCTGAAATGAAAAAATAAATGAAAATTTATAACAAGTTTATTTTCGTATCCTCATACATGTGAGTCTAGTGGTGGTGACTCCAAGACAACCAGACATATGTTCTGATATCTCCAGCGCCATGTACAGCTGATACTGACTTACTGATACTAGATATACAGACCTTGGTAAAATGAGGTGAGGGTTTTATTCTGAACATGAGGAGAAATTCACAACTAATTAGGATTTGGCAGCCGTGATATAGACGATTATAGCTGATATATTCTTATGCCAGTCTTAATTCATTCCCCGACAGGCACAAGACTCACCAGAATTACTAAAAGGCTCCGGACTCAGTAACTCTTGTACATGTAGATGAGCCTGAACTCAAGTCTATGACAGTCAGGAACTGGTGCAGATTTCTGGTATAATTCATGCCAGTTTCTTGGTGTAAGTTACAGTGCCTTGCAAAAGTATTCATAACCCTTGAACTTTTTCACATTTTGTCACCTTGCAACCACAAACTTAAATGTATTTTATTGAGATTTTTAGTGATAGCCAACACACTTTTAAGTTTTTTTTATTTGATTAAAATTTTGACAACCATGTATCATTTTCCTTCCACTTCACAATTATCTGCTACTTTGTGTTGATGTGCCGTTGTGTGACAAAAACTGTCCAAGTTGAGGCACATTTTGGCCACTTTCTAGGATCAGCCCAGTTAGTAAATCTGGGCCACATTGGGGAATGTGATTTATATTTGCTGTATATCAGGACAGGTCTGAGATATATGGAGGGGACAGGTGTATACTCACTGTATATCTGCACATGTAACACTTGGCTCACTTTCTTCACTCTGTTGTCTCTAGTTCTCCCTTCACAGGAATAATTCCCAGAATCCTCCAGCTTAGCAGAAACAACATATTTATTAGATGATATAAATCCCCGGACTTCCTGCCCATCTCTGTAGAAAGCAAACTGCAGTTCTGTGGTCTGTCTGTGTGGACTAAGCCTCGTGTCACATGTCAGGGTCATGTTGTCACCTTCTGTAACCATGGATGGGGCCAGTCTTATCTCTGGACTGGAGAACAGATCTGTAGGCGAATGAAAATGAATTTATAAGAGAAGCAAATACAGAGTAATGTACATATGGTACTTATACTACATTCTGATCTCCAGCACGATCGAAATCTCATCTTGGTTTTGGAACAGAATAAGCCTACTGTGCATGCACGAGATTTTGATCGCCCCGGATGTCAGAAACTGCAAGTGACACAGCCATGAAGACAAGAGGGGGAAGGCTCAAACAGATAGAGACATTGACTACAACACAAGAGGCATTCGAAAGTGATTTGCGTTGTGCTGGGAGCACAGGGATAGCGCCCCCTGTGCTCCGTGGAGCTAATTTTTTGACAAAACTACTGTGAGGATCTAGATACGAAAGATATGCCTGGAATACCCTTTATAAAGGGTACTGTGCTTAAAATTGAGTTTCTTTAATGATAGACTTTCTTTAAATCATATCAACCCAGCCCCGCAGATAGATACAGTGCTGGTCAAAAGTATTGGCACCCCTGCAATTCTGTCAGATAATACTCAATTTCTTCCAGAAAATGATTGCAATCACAAATGCTTTGGTAATAATATCTTCATTTAATTTGTCTTCAATGGAAAACCACAAAAAGAATGGTCAAAAAGCCAAATTGGATATAATTCCACACGAAACATAAAAAAGGGGGTGGACAAAAGTATTGGCACCCTTTGAAAAATCATGTGATGCTTCTCTAATTTGTGTAATTAACAGCACCTGTTACTTACCTGTGGCACATAACAGGTGGTGGCAATAACAAAATCACACTTGCAGCCAGTTGAAATGGATTAAAGTTGACTCAACCTCTGTCCTGTGTCCTTGTGTGTACCACATTGAGCATGGAGAAAAGAAAGACGACCAAAGAACTGTCTGAGGACTTGAGAAGCAAAATTGTGAGGACGCATGAGCAATCTCAAGGCTACAAGTCCATCTCCAAAGGCCTGAATGTTCCTGTGTCTACCGTGCGCAGTGTCATCAAGAAGTTTAAAGCCCATGGCACTGTGGCTAACCTCCCTAGATGTGGACGGAAGAGATTTTAACGAAAGATTGTGGCTAAAAAAACCTCGACTAACATCCAAACAAGTTCTAGCTGCCCTGCAGTCCGAGGGTACAACAGTGTCAACCCGTACTACCCGTCGGCGTCTGAATGAAAAGGGACTCTATGGTAGGATACCCAGGAAGACCCCACTTCTGACCCAGAGACATAAAAAAGCCAGGCTGGAGTTTGCCAAAACTTACCTGAGAAAGCCAAAAACTTTTTGGAAGAATGTTCTCTGCTCAGATGAGACAAAAGTAGAGCTTTTTGGGAAAAGGCATCAACATAGAGTTTACAGGAAAAAAAAAGAGGCCTTCAAAGAAAAGAACACGGTCCCTACAGTCAAACATGGCGGAGGTTCCCTGATGTTTTGGGGTTGCTTTGCTGCCTCTGGCACTGGACTGCTTGACCATGTGCATGGCATTATGAAGTCTGAAGACTACCAACAAATTTTGCAGCATAATGTAGGGCCCAGTGTGAGAAAGCTGGGTCTCCCTCAGAGGTCATGGGTCTTCCAGCAGGACAATGACCCAAAACACACTTCAAAAAGCACTAGAAAATGGATTGAGAGAAAGCACTGGAGACTTCTAAATTGGCCAGCAATGAGTCCAGACCTGAATCCCATAGAACACCTGTGGAGAGATCTCACAATGGCAGTTTGGAGAAGGCACCCTTCAAATCTCAGGGACCTGGAGAAATTTGCCAAAGAAGAATGGTCTAAAATTCCAGCAGAGCATTGTAAGAAACTCATTGATGGTTACCGGAAGCGGTTGTTCTACCAAGTATTAGGCTGAGGGTGCCAATACTTTTTTCTGGCCCATTTTTGGAGTTTTGTGTAAAATGATCAATGATTTGACTTTTTTTTTTCATTCTCTTTTGTGTTTTTTCATTGCAAGCAAAATAAATGAAGATATTATTACCAAAGCATTTGTGATTGCAATCATTTTCTGGAAGAAATTGAGTATTATCTGACAGAATTGCAGGGGTGCCAATACTTTTGGCCAGCACTGTAGGTTAGGGTCACCTGTATATAATGGTGTTTTCCCCTTGTGAATCGCTGCCTTCACTGCTGGGATATCACTGTTTTTGTTTATATGCAAATTAGTTCTTTCGAGCAACAAGGGTGTGGTCAGTTACCTATTGGTGCAATGATATCTCTCATGAAACTCCAAAAGAGCTCATTTGCATATTGACATAAACAGCCATGTCTTGGCAGTGGAAGTGGCGATTCAGAAGAGGGAAACTCCATTTTATTCAGGTGACCCTATCCTATCTGCTGGTTGATATGGTGGTTGTGGGGATGGACTCCCTTTAAATCCAACTCTACAACAAATCCTTATGTTAGTCATTTATTTTTTGGAATCTACAATATGTCATGTGGACGTTCCCCCATGACAAGGATTTCCTTACTGTTTCTACAGAAAGGAGAATACATAGGTCACAAGGTTTGGGAACAACCATTGTATATATGTGTCTATATTCACTATGGCCGCGGGTCAGTGCGGTTCTCCTACATCCAATATAGGTAAATTTAAAGAGCAGTCAGCCAAAATCACAAGTGGAGAATCAGCCATAGCCTATACTTATTATATTCTATAGGGGACATTGAAGGGGCAGAAAAGTAACCTGAAGATTCAGGGCTCTAATGCAAAATCTGTGATAAGGCTTCCAAACCTGCCCCCCATCTTGTCTCCTCTGGTCAGTGACTATCCGGCTGCATTGTCATCACTTGTGGACAGGAGGTAATACTGAGCAGAGCCGATGTTACTGCCTTATATAAATGTCACGTGCCATTAGTACAACAATGTACATGTAAAGTACAAGATTTACCTCTGATGGGGACAGAGGACGGGGCAGATTCACCATCAAGTACAGAATTCCTGTATAGTTGTTTCTCACATCTGTATCTCCCAGTTACCAATGGTCTTGTGAGATATAAATGTCCGTCTTCTGAGTTCTGTAGAAATTTGTCTTCTTTATATAATTTTGTCCATTCTACAGAATACTCAGGACGACTGTGACATCTCAGATATGGGATAGATCCAGATACATAGAGAGGAGTCTGCAGGATGACCGGGCCTGGAATATATAGTGTAATAAAGTAATAGCACAGGAGGAACTCCGGAAATATCCACCTAGTGTAATAATAATAGAATTCCGAAGTAATGGTTAGGCAACATGGAGTCTATACATATACACATCTGTTTAACCACTTCAGTACTGGGCCAATTTCTCTGTTTCAGGACCAGACACATTAACGGGTTTTTTTTTCGTATGTGCGATTTTGAGAGCTATAATTTTTTTAGCATTTGGCTTATTCAACTAATTTTTGCGTCTTTTTTGTTGACGCATACAGCTTTATTTTTATGTTATTTTTATTTTTGCATTTTTTTTATTATGTTTTATATCTGGGAAAATATAAACAAAAGAGGAGGGAAAACGTCTCTGTTATTCACATTTCACGTTTTGTTTTTTTTTGTCATTGCCCAAAGTGCTACTAAAAAATTTTTAGAATAGTTTTCACTCTCCATTATGGTAATTATTTTATATTGTGTCGTTGGGGGAGTGGGGCTTGAACCTGTCATGTGGGCGTGGTATTGGCGTGTTATTTTTTTGATTGTTTAAATTATTTAAATTTAGTTTTTATGTTTTACTGTTCTATTTATTTATTTAAATTGTGTCCCTATAAGGTCAGTAATATCTGATCGAGGAGGGCCAACACCTTTCCAGAAATCCCACAGAAGTGAATGGGTGTTACAAAACCAATATAAAACCTGTCTGTGAAATGACAGCAGGGTGAGGGGATTCATTTTAAAGATAGGTGGGAGATCCAGAGATGGGATTTCCATTTATCAGACATTTATGGAATATTCTGTGGAATAAATGTCTTTTGTGGGCAAAACTCTTTAAGAGCTCAGGATTAATACATCAATCCATACAGTATATATACTGTACCTACACAGAAAACACCAGCATTTCCATAGGTATAATTTACATGCTGCAATTTTCAAAAACAAGTGTTTTTGAAAATATAGCTTTTCCGTTACGGATTTTTTTCTGCAATGTGTGGTTGGGATTATCCAGAATCCCATCTATTTTGCAGATAATGTAAAACGCTGCGTTTTTGAAGTGTGGGATCCCGACCTTAAAATTCTCTGTTTCTGTAAATTTCCATACTTTGTGCACAATGTAGTTTTCACAGATTGCCATGCAATTCTGCACTGTTACTGAGGGAAATAAGCAAGAGAAGAACAAACAGCAATATATAGTTTCCCTTGGGTGCCTCTACAAGTAGTATAATGTCCAGATAATGAGTGGTGAGCTAGATTTATTACTTCCCATTCTGTTTCTGCTTCTTCTCTGGCCTGGGGTCTGATGTGATGTAGGTGCTTAGGGCTTGGGGCTTGGAACAGGGAGGGAGCAGGGAGTAGAGCGTGAATAGTGAATCCTTATTCACCACTCGCTTCAGTATTCTTCAGCTAACATGGTGAAGGACTGTGAGGTGTACCCCCTTTGGTACTTGTACTGCAGGTTAAGAACTACTAGTGTATAAAACTGTCCTAGGACTCTATCTATAAAATATAGTGGATGACATTATCAGGACTTCTAGGAACCTATCTAAGGTATAAAATATAGTGTAGAACACTCTTAGGGCTCATAGGAACCTATCTATAAACTGTGCTCCACTAGTCCTTCTCCTATAATTCTATAAACTGTGCTCCACTAGTCCTCCTCCCATAATTCTATAAACTGTGCTCCACTAGTCCTCATCCTACAATTATATAAACTGTGCCCCACTAGTCCTCTTATTTTAATTAAATAAACTGTGCTCTACTAGTACGCCTCCTATAATTCTATAAATTGTACTCTACTAATCCTCTTCCCATAATTGTATAAACTGTGCACCACTAGTCCTCCTTCTATAATTCTATAAACTGTACTCCACTAGTCCTCCTCCTATAATTCTATAAACTGTGCTTCACTAGTCCTCCTTCTATAATTCTATAAACTGTACTCCACTAGTCCTCCTCATATAATTGTATAAACTGTGCTCCACTAGTACTAGTCCACCTCCTATAATTCTATAAACTGTGCTCCACTAGTCCTTCTATAATTCTATAACCTGTGTTCCACTAGTTTTCTTCCTATAACTATGCAATATTGATGTTGTTTAGTAATGTATCAGCAACAATTGCTTTGATAATGCATTGATAACATGTCTTTTTCTAGGCTGCTCTGTCACAAAATGGCTTTTCTTCTTCCTTCCCAAAGTATCTTATTTGCTGATATGAGATCAGCCCGGTAACCTCTCCACCTACCACACAGTTCACCTGAGACAAATAACATTTTCAGTTTCATTACAAGCTGAAACTTTTAGGAAATTTGGGTGTAAACCAGTTTGTTCTGAATCAGTTCCATCCTCTCTATAGGGGGGATAGTTATCTAATACAATTTTCATATATTTTATAAATATCAATTGCAAATCTCAGATTTTGGTACCCTCTTTAAAAATATACAATTATTTTTCATGCGACAACCACTTTAAGATGAGGACACTGTACATCAAAACTTGGGTGCAATTTTTTAAGTCAACTACCAGGTGGTATTATTATCCGGCCTCTGCCACTGTGATATGTCTGGTGAATTTATAAATATGACCCATTGTTTTCAATGTGATGTTTTACAGGAGCTGCTGCCTCAGTCATGGTGACCTTCAACCCAAGCTGGAAAAAGATCTGAACAGGAGACTCCATAACAATGACATATGAAATAAACCACTATGGGCCACATTACTGGTATAAAGATAATAGATTATTATTGACGGAAATTCAGAAGTCTATTTATATCCATTCTGCCCAAAGAAGTGACAACGGGAAATACCAATGTAGAACCAGTTCTGGTCATAGTCCTGAGGTCAGCTTGGAGGTCAGTGATAGTGAGTTCACATAGTTATTTATCAAAGTAATATAATGTATAAGCCGCTGCAAAAATTGAAAGAA
Source organism: Leptodactylus fallax (assembly GCA_947044405.1). NCBI lineage: Eukaryota > Metazoa > Chordata > Amphibia > Anura > Leptodactylidae > Leptodactylus > Leptodactylus fallax. The sequence continues at coordinate 1,048,511 of CAMRHE010000472.1, read as the reverse complement.
TAGAGCTCATACCAGAAAATAATAGGGGTGTGGTACTCAGTGGAAGGATATACAATATAGCATATACAGATAGCCAAAGTACCTTATATGATGTAATTCAAGTAGGGTTATTTATATAGTCATGTAGAGTATAGCTGCTCATTGCAAAGACTAGTGCATACTACAACAGTAAATATCCATGCACACAATAGGCAACAAGAAGTGTAGGGAGCCCAGATCTAATAAAAAGGCAATATTGTTTCAACAAATATGAAATTTATAGTAATACTGTATATATTTTCAGAGAGAAATGACCCTTTCTGTTCTTATCAGGCTGCTTTATTGCTCCCCCTCTCTCTGCTAAAATGACTTTCACTCTGAAAATCACTGGTCTAACTGTGTTGAGATGTACTGCCGGTCAAATGACTTCAATGACTCATTTCTATACAAGTCTATAGAAAGGGGAGTACAGGAGATAAGTAAGTAAAAATAGGATTAGACTAATGCTAGAGCTGAATAGAAACTTTTTATCACAACCAAAGCCCTTTACTCACATCAGTACAAGTCAATACTTCTCTGTATATGTCCTGCATGATCCTGGGCTTTTTTCTGGGAGAGAGACAGTTATAGAGCAGATTTGCCTCTACTTATTGTGTGTAGTATATGGCAGCTAATCTTCATACACCAGAGAGGGGAAAACTGCTAAAAAAGTGCAGAATGTAACTCATAAGGTTACCAGATACAATATTACTCCTCATGTATGCATGACAGCTTATCCTGAAAAGTCACCAGAAACAATAAGTACCCTTCAAGCCGGCTTATTCCTCTGAGGACATTGTTCCTTCACCTACTTGCCATACATCTTTATATTTGCCAGCTATGGCTATATATGTAGTTTTGCTCCCTCACTTCATGTCACCATATCTGGTATGAGCACTAGACATTTTATAAATGTGAGGGTGCAGGATGATGATATGACCAATTATGCAAAACTGAGAAGAGAACGCCACCATAAAAGAAATATATTCAGGAGGGGTGCTATAAGGAAATCATTATAACATAAAATAACAGAAAAAAGATGTAGCAGAGTTAACCCGAACTTTTGCATATGTATATACGAAAAAGCAACCCCTACTATAAAGTATAAGAATAATATAAGTCACCAAGGAACTCTGTGAACATATAAAACCACAAGCCACAGGATGAGAGCATTAAGTAGGTCACGGGAAGTTTTTAGTGCATATAACTTGCATATTGCCATAACATTTTATTTTCCTTCCATATAGCCTTTGGAGGGCTTTTTTTTGCAGGATGAGTTGTATTTTGTAATGGCATAATTTTTTTAATATAATGTGCTCTGAAGCAAAAAAATAAAAAAATATGGTGTTTTTGCCATCGTATTTATGGGTTTAATTTTTACTGTGGTCATTTTTTGATAAAAATGATTTGCTACTTGTGCATCAATACAAATATAGTGACTCCATATTTGTTAAAGAGGATCTTTGTTGTCATCTATCATTGTGAGAGTTGTATACCCCTGCAAACTGAATTCAGTGCACTGGGTATACTGCAGGTATATGCCCTTGTTGCAGAAATATTGGTGCAGTTAGTTTTGGTACCCATATCACTGCACTGTCAGATGGGCTGGCTTCACAGCTCAGCGTCATCGCTAGGTGGCATTGAACGCCTTTCCCGCTGACAGTACAAGTCTATAGAGTGTAACGTCATGGGGGCAAAGCGATGATGCTAGGCTGGCCCCTCTGATAGTGCAGTGATATGGGTACCAAAATTAACAACACCAATATTTCGGCAACCAGATCAGATATCGACAAAACTGACAGTGCTCTTAATTCAGTTTGCAGTGGTATACAACTCTCACAATGTTAGAGTTTTAATTTTTTTTAATTCTTTACAACTTTGAAAAAAAAATTTTAAACTAAATTTTTAATGTATTTCTATATTGACACTCATAACTTTTTTATATTTTGCTTATGGAGTTATCCAGGGGTTCTTTTGCACAACAAATTTAAGTTTTTATTGGTACCATTATGGATTGGAAGTGTTTTTTTTTTTTTTTTTTTTTTTTTTAATTGCTTTATATTACATTTTTTTCAAGGGGTGAGATAAGATCTTATTAGTTTGGGTATTTTCATACATGGCAATACCAATTATGTCTTTTTTTTATTTTTACATCTAAATTGGCAAAAAGGGGCTTTTTGTGTTTTTTTTTTTTTGGGCTTTTAAATTTAAACTTTTTTATGTATATTTTTTTACCTCCGAATGAACTTGAACATGCAATCATTTGATCGCTCATACAATATTGTTGTATGGTATTGTAGATTTCCTGGTGTTCTAGTCTGTAGATATAGGATCTAATAGAGTGACAGGACTGAGAGCATTCAATAGGCTGTCATGACAACTGAATAGTGCCCCTTATAACATTGTAGAGGTGTCAATCAGTAAGAGAATGACCGACGGCCAATATACAACCTTTTAGGTGCTGCATTCACACTATGCAGTATCTAAAGGGTAACAGCTGCGCACGGTACTATCACCATTTATGGGTGTCAGCTGTACAATACAAGTAGTGGCCACCTCCGCAATTGATGGTATGTGTGATAACATATTAGCAATAACACAAGCTTGAAAGCAAAAGTATTATAGGTTAGGGATTTTAGATTTTTGGTGAAAACATGGGTCGATTGTTTTTTTTGTTTTTTGCCTTCCTTTGAGTCTGGGTTATAGGTTGCCCTTGATGGACCTGTGTCTTCATCAAGCCTTGTATACTATGTCCAAAGGAACATAATTTACATAGTAACAAATAAGAAATTAGGCCACCATTTACCTCCAGAATTGGTCTTGTACTATTATTTTATTACACTTTGTATTTTAGGCCCGGTCATCCTGCAGGTCCCTCTCTATGTACAGGATGGAGAGAGCCCATATCTGAGATGTCACAGTCGGTCTGAGTTTTCTGTAGGATGGACAAAATTTTATAAAGATGGCAAATTTCTACAGGCATCAGAAGACTGATTTTTCGATCTTGGACAATCAGATGTGGGTTGGAGATACAAATGTCAGAAATATCTATACCGGGATTTCATATCGTACACTCATTCTGCCCTGTCCTCTGTTCCCATTAAAGGTAAATTTTTCCATTTACATAAACCCTAATATGATGATGTACAACTTACTGGATTATAGGGATTGTCCGGGAATCTCAGTACTTGGGCAGGAGGCCGGGGAAGGTGAAACATAAAAAACAAAAATCATACTCCCCTCTCCCCCGGAGCTCAGGTGTCCACCGCCACTGTCTGGTCCAGCGCGCTGGGGCTTGTACCGGGGGAAGTCGTTGCCTCACGTGACCACTGAAGCCAATCAATAGCCCCAGCGGCCTAAGGAAAGGAAGCGGAGACTATGAGAGTGATGTTACCAGTCCCTTTCCTGTAACCACTGAGGCCTCTGACCTCACGAGAGGCAAGGGCTGGTCAGGACAGCGGTGGCAGACACCGGAGTGCTGGGAGAGGTAATTTATTTTATTTTATTTTTTTTTAATGTTTCACTTTCTCCAGCCTCTTGCCCAAGAACTGAGATTCCTGGACAACCATTTAAGGGAATCACTGGCAATTGTGGGCAAAAATGTTAAAACACAAGTTTTGGTGAATTATTATTATGAAAATTGTCAACCTTGACCTGCTTTTCTTATCTCTAGTATTTGTATTCTGGCTAGCTCTCTAAACACAGTGGTCCACACTTATGTACACTGCTCTGCACTTTTCACCCATCCAATTTGGGATTGGCACATCAGAGAAATGAATTTGCAGTATGGTATCCTTGATGACCATGATGACAAGGAAAAAAAAATTCAGAATGAGGTGGAATTGAAAAAAAAAAATTCAGTACCGTCATTTTCTTACGGGTTTTATTTTTACGGCTTTCACTGTTCGGTAAAAATGCTATGTTAGCTTTATTCTCTGGGTCGGTACGATCATGGTGATACTAAATTTTCAGTTTTTTTCATGTTTTAATAACTTTAGAAAAATACAAAAATTTTAAGAAAAAAAAAATTCTATGAATTACCCTATTCTGACACCTGTACTTTTTTTATATTTCAGTGTATGGAGCTGTGTAAGGTGTCTTTTTTTTTTGCGGGACAATATGTAGTTTTTATTGATACCATGTTGGTATCAGCCAAGTCAGCCATTTAGATTTTCTTTTTTCCTGCTACGGGGTTTACCATATGGGACAAATGTTTTTATATTTTTATAGTTTGGCCATTTTCAGACTTAGGGATGCCTAATGTGTTTATGATTATTTTTATCTAGGGAAAGGGGGTGATTTAAATTTTTAGGTTTTTTATTTTTTTTTTTAACTTTTTTTTTTTTTATTTAAAAAAATTTTTTTTTAACCCCATAGGGGGCTTGAACATGCGATCTTCAGGTTGCTAGTGCCCTGGACTGCAAAACTACTGTACTATATTGCAGTAAAACAAGAAGTAGTTGCATTCCATCAAAGTCTCATTGGGGCTGATTTATTATGCCTTGTATGCTACTTTTTCGTTGCTGCGCTACCCTCCCCACTTTACCGAAAAGGGGGCATGTAGGGGGTGGGGTCATCGGGCAACCAGATTTATTATCATTTACATCAGAAATCAGTAAATATTGCTGGAAATCTACACAAGCTATGAGCGCAGATTTCCCTCCAGATCAACAGCCCAGCAGAGGGTGCGCCTCACTTATGAGCAGGTGTGTACTTCCTCATACATGAGGGGCACCCTCCACCGGCTTAGGTTTTATGAAGACTGCCACTGAGAACAGCAGTCTTCATAAGTCTCACCCATTTTGTCTTGCAAGATAAACCCCTCTCATACTTAGATGGCCCCACTCATATCAAGGCTGGCTAATGGGATTCCCAGGGCTAGTTCTAAGTTTTCAGTCCTCCTCAGGATATTGTATCACAGACATATTATGGGATGGCTACTCCAAAAGGTCTTAGGACAATGTCAATATATGTACTAATACACAGAGTTAAACAGTAGGGCAGGTCAGTTGGATTCTTGCCCTAGACACTATAGCGCTCTTGATCCAACAGGATATTAAGACACATTTCTTTGCATTTTGGTCCATCCATAATCTCACTCCCCCCTCACTCTTTCCTTGACATGAGGTTTTTGACATTTTATTATGGCAGTAACCTCAGCTTTGCATACCATTAAGGTGGATATTGACTACAGGAGCCAAAAACGAGGAGGCATTTACAGGTTTGGAGGTCCTATCACAGACTTTGAAGGTATGGACTAGGGTTGGATTTTCTAGATTTTTTTTTTTTATTTATTGCAGTTCTCTGATACCTTGACACTGTATTTTCACCACATATTAATTCATTTACATTTTCATTTGTCTTCGCCTACAGATCTGTTCTTCAGTCCAGAGATAAGACTGACCCCAACCATGGTGACAGAAGGTGACAACATGACCCTGACATGTGACACGAGGCTTAGTCCACACAGACAGACCACAAGACTATGGTTTGCTTTCTACAAAGATGGGCAGAAAGTCCGGAGGTTCAATTTGTCTAATATATATGAATTTCTGTCCATTAATGTGGAGGATTCTGGGAATTATTCCTGTACAGTGAGAACTAGAAAAAACGGAGTCCGAAAAATAAGTCAAGATATACATGTACAGATTACCAGTGAGTATATAATATAAAGAAATCTAGAAGCAAAGTCACTGCTTCTAGATCTGGTCTGCCTTTTCTTTTTTTTTTCAAAGTGTTTTTTAACTCCTGCCTGCCGCAGCTATTTTTTTTTTTTTCTTTTTTTTTTTTTACTTCCTATTTTCCAAAAGCCATAACTTTTTCTGCTCACAGAGCTGTATGAGGGCTTATTTTTTGCAAGACAAATTGTAATTTGTGGAGGTACCATTTTATATTCCACATGGTGTACTAGGAAGCTGGAAAAAAATTCACAATGGGGTGGAATTAGTGAAAAACTGTATTTGTGAAATTTTCTTATGAAATCAATTAAATTAATTAATTAATGTAATAAATAATTAAATAAAACTAAAAGAGATGCCAGGCAACGTGTTTCAGGGGATATATAGCTTCATCCTTCCTCAAGCCACACTAGAATGTAGACCAAGTGTCACAATGATGTGACGTCATGGTCACTCTGAATAAACAGGTACTTTGTCACATACCAGAGCTGGCATGGCACACATGGGGTAGGAAAACAGATCCACATAGAAAGTAGGGCATATCACAGCACTGGAGTACCGACAGTCACAAAAACATGGTAAAACAATAGACTAAATCTGTCAACAAACATTAAAATAAATTTTCAGACTTATTAATCATTTTGTGACTATTGGATTTTTCCTTTCTGTCACTAAATTAGGAAGGTTTCTAGGTTATATAGGGCTGGATTGTCAGATTTTATATTCTCTGTTTTACTTTTGGCCAAATATAACCACATTGTCCCCAACTGTTTGTTGGTGGACAAAGATGGACTTCATCATCCATGACACCAAAATATTGATATTCCAAGATATTTGGATATAGATTCCAAAAAGAGAAGAAGCTTTCTTTCCTATTTGCCACACCAGAAACAGATTTCAACTGCTATACCCAGCCAAGCTTCGACTCGATGATAGGAATTCTGAGATGATCTTCGAACATCCCTCAAAAGTGGCTCAGCACTTAAGTCCCCTTAATGCTTCTTGTCCAATGGACGCTTTTGTTAACTTGTTTTTAACCACTTCCATACCAGATGCTTTACCCCCGTTCTAGACCAGACTCATTTTCAAGTTTCTTATATGTGCGGTTTTGAGGGCTGTAATATTTTTATCACTGGCGTTATTCAACTAATTTCTGCGTCTTTTTTCGGGCTTTATTTTTATGTTGGTTTTTATTTTTGCATGTTTTAATTTTTTTTTGATATCTGGGAAAATATAAACAAAAGAGGAGGGAAAACGTCCATTTTTCACTTTTTCTTTTTTTTTTTTTTTTTTAATTTAACAACACAAAGGGCTACTAAAAAATTTTATAAAATAACTTTTACTCTCCGTTACGGTAATTTTTATTTTGTATGGTGTCGTCGGGGGTGGGACTATAACCTTTAATAAGGGAATATTATTTTATTTACTTTTTTAAACTTTTCTATTTTTTTTTTTTTTTTTACATTGTGTCCCCATAGACCTTTTGGGACATCTGATCACTTTTTTTGTTGTTAGGGAGGCTGATTTCCCCTGTAACTGGGGCTGGTACATTTAGCCCCAGTTGCAGGAGGAATACAGCCTCCTGCACGTTACTTGCACAATACTATAGAGCTGATCTGGGTCCTGTAGGACCCAGCAGCTCTAACAGACTCTGATTCCAGCTGATATTGTGACCGCTGGGTCAGAGGGAAGCCGCAAGATGGTGGCGCCCATAGCGCTCATTGAGCGCTGTATACACAGCGATCGGGAAGGCAGGGAAGGTAATAAACCTTCCCTGCCTTCTCTCTGGGAGCTCTGGCTGAAGTTACAGCCGTCTCCCCATTTCAGCAGCTGTATGATTTCTGCTTGGATGTACCGTACTGGTGTGTTTCGATCCGTGAGTTTTATTGTATTGTTTTTTGTTTGTTTTTTTTTTAATCTACTTCATGTGAACAACCAATTACAATGATTTTTGGCTCTTAAACACTAGTTATTGTACAAGGGCATGGATCTAACATTTCTAGACCCCCGGAAAGTCATGCTGTTACTCAACTTGCTTGGACAGTGAGGGGCAGCACCATAGCAATACTACACTATATGACATCCCATACTTCAACAGACAATGGTTGGTGATTTTGAAAACATGTCATTCTCCCACATTACTTAGTTTCCCATCATGAAATGCTGCAGGTTTTAATTCCATGCACCTAAATCAGCTATTAGTCATATCTGTAATTGTTGGACCCCTCAAATTTACCCCAGAAAATTATTGCAATTACACATGTTTTATTATACACATTTATTTCTTTTATGTGTATTGGAACAACACAAAAAAATACAGAGAAAAAAAAAGCAAATTGGACAAAAAAATCAAAAATAAGGCAGACAAAATTGTTGGCATCTTTTCAAAATTGTGGGTAAATAACTTTGTTTTTAACAGGTGATGCTCGTTCAAACTTACCTGTGGCAAGTAACAGGTGTGGGCAATATAAAAATCACACCTGAAACCAGATAAAAAGGAGAAAAAAAAATAAACATGTGTATAAGAAAACATGTAGTAATTTTCTGGGAGAAATACTTAATTTTCTGAAAAAATTTCCAGGGATGCCAACACTTACGGCCATGACTGTATATTGCTGCAGGAAATACTTCAAAGGCCCACAACTTCATCTATTGTAAAAGCACCTTGGCTAGGGTCATACACTTTTCAAAAAGATCCTGTCTACACTGAACATTGAGAAGTAAATTTATCACAGTGTTCTCACAAGACTTGGATTGGAACACACCTGTCAAACCATGCCCTGCATTTCCCCAATACTGGTTGGAAATGACGACGAAGTCCTGCAGGGCTGGGTTCTGGGACACTCCCTTTAAGCAGCACCAGAGACAAGTTCCTGCATTCCATCTTACAGAACAGTTAAAAAAAAGCTTTAAGAGCAAAGTCATCTCTCTCTATAAAGAAGTGTAACTTCCCTATTCAGCTGTGAAACTGAAGGGGCATTTCATTACTTTTTTCACTTATTGCTTTATAGCTGAGTCTCTTCCGTTAGAAAGCTTTTGCTGTTTTGCAGCTCTGAGTACAATTTTCTACACCTTAATAGACGGGTGACCTGATGTAGAGTCTTGTACGTGAAGATATCTTCAAGATCCTCATAGTTCACAGATTTTTTATTTTTTTTTTCTAATTTATTTCCTTCCTCAACAAGATGTAAAGCTGTAAGTCATGCAGGTCATGTAAAGTCCTCACAAGATACAGAACACTGCAAACCAGACATGGGATTGTCTACAGACACATCACAGCTAAGAATGGCCGGGGTCATCTTCTTCATCTGTAAGTATTGTCATTGTATCTCCTTTATTCTGCTCATACATAACATATAAAGTAAAAAGTTTATTCTATTGTCATTGCAACATGTTAGTACAAGGCTTCTAATCTTTTGCTATGTAAAATCAATCATGGTAAGGCTCCATGTACACGACCATGTGCTCTGTCTGTTTTTTTACGGCCGGTCAGTTGTTTTGCAGAGAAAAGAAACTGGCAATGTGTAGATTGGATTTTTAGAATTTCTTCTGCTTATCTGGTAGTGTATTACACGGAGATTTCATGCTTACAAATAGGCTGTTGGTGTAATATGAGCCAAATTTATCAAATGTTGCACAATGTTTGTTAAATTTGGTGTATCTATAAGTCTGAAACTTCTGTGCTGGGATGTTATTCCACTTACTAGATAGATAGATAGATAGATAGATAGATAGATAGATAGATAGATATGTATGTACATACATGCACAAAAACTACATACACAATCACTAAATATACATACTGTATACTGTATATACAGCAGAACATCCCCCAGCTCATGGTCTCGTTGTTCTAGATATCAGAATCGGCGCTGCCTTCATATGGCTTTATAGCAAGTTGTATTTAACCCCCACACTGTTACCTGGTCAGCTGTACCATATAAATATGGTTATGTTACCATTTTGGACAATCCCTAGTGGTAACACTAGACCAACAGTGATCAGATGTAATCTGTGCTAAATCCTTTTTTTTTTTTTTTTTTTTTTTTTTGGGGGGGGGGGGTTCTATTTCTCCTCTGCTTGTTTTTGTTTGTTGTTCATAGTGTTTGCATTTGACACTTGCGAGGTTTTATTGTATATGCACTTTGGGGGTTTTGGTATTAGTCACCTTTGTGCGATTATTTTTTGGAATTATTTTTTTTTGTCGTGTGTTTGCTGTTATATTCAAGGGTTTATTCGTGAGCCCATTATTTACTAATATCCACTTGTAGGATATTTTGTAGTTAATATTATTTATTACATATTGTTAGCAGTGGGGACAGGGGTTTTTCATTCCGCTCCATCACTGTGGCCAAGGGATTTTTGGATTATAGTTTTCATTTGGCACAGAGGTTAATCCAGGTTTGTGTTTGGAGGGGGGTGTTGCGCTCTCCATGTGGTGTCTGTCTATTTCAATTTGGGAGAAGGGGTGTCTTTCCCGTTTTTTAGCAGGGACTGTGATGTCTCTCTTGCTGGAGCACGTTCACTCCTCCCGGGACGCATTTTAGGACACGCCAACTTCTCCACTTGGATTATGAAGGAGATGGGTGACTATTGCAAGGTGGGCATTTTATAAGCTGCTAGTCTGGTAGTGTTTAATGTAATTTGTCATGAATAAAGACGCTTGTGTTGTCTGAAATGCGTAGGCGACTGCCTCCTCCCCTCTGTCACATTGCCAATGTGGATTTCTGACAGTAAAGTTAACGTGTTTTACTAACCCTGAACATCTGCGGAAGACACGGGTGAGCTGGAGTATTTTTTTTTGTTATATATACCTGGCAGTAAGTCTTCAGTATTAAGTATTTCCTTACAGCACCATCTCTGGGGAAATTAAGCATTACACAGTGTCCATTCCCACAAATGAGTTGTCTCTGTAACACAGGACAGGACAGGTCCTCCAGAGCGAGAGATCTTTGTAACTGCTCTATAATTATCTGAAAATTCCCTAGTATTCTTATTTCTACACTGGACAATCCCTTTAAAAAAAAATTTAAAGTATTACTATGTGATCTCTGACAACACTTGCCTTATATTTTCCAGTTACGTAATACAAAAGCTCTAGTTTAGAAATTAAGTTTCTTATTTACTCAGCTATTGTAGGTGTGAAAAATAGCTGAAAACATCAGAGGCTGCAGAAGACTGTGGACCCCGACAGATTCATGGCCCTTTATCTCTGCTTTGTACATGTTTTTGTATCAGATTTTCTATAATAAGCAGTTACTTTTTTATCATTACGGAAACATGTATTCCCACTGATTTTATTGGGTCCCATATAAGCAGCCATTTTCCCCATAGAGAACCCCTGGTAGGTCCATTGTCAGTGGAGGAAACTGTTTTACAGTATAAATATAATTTTCACCATAAATGGCTAATAAATAAAATACAAATTTCATTGATCTACTTTAAAAATTCCCAGTTATAAAAGCTATATAAATAATACGGAATCACCACACACTACAACCCCAATAAACAGTGTACAAGAAGACCATGTGTGGATAGAACATTAGAGTTAGGCGATATTGCTATAACACTTTTAACATCCCCCCAATGTGCTTTGTCCACCCTAATGATACAGACACAGCCTCAAGGGGTATACTAAAGTTAATAACAATAACTCTAATGTTCTGTCCACACATGGTCTCCTTGATGAATTTGTTTTCCCACATGTACATTGTTTATTGGGGTTGTAGTGTGTGGTGATTCCGTATTATTTACATAGCTTTTACAGTATAACTGGGAATTTTTAAAGTATATCAATAAAATTTGTATTTTATTTATTAGCCATTTACGGTGAAAATTATTGATCCTTTTTAGTCCTTGGCAAAAGTTGTTTTGAAACAGTAGAAATATAAAAAGATCTAGATCTGGCACATTCACACTTGAGGTTTCCCTTTTGTAATAGTATGTGGCCATTTGTGGTGTTTCGTTCTCCAGCCTGTGTCTATTATTTCCTCTTTCACAAACCCCAAATGGAAATTCTCTACAGGTTCACCACATAGAGAATTGTCGTATAACTGACTCTTTTACTACTTGTGGGACAATATACGTGTAGGACTAACAATCCCAGGGCTAGGATTGGCCCACAAAGGAACATACTGTATGAATCCACTGGTGAGTCCTTGAGCCTGGATGAGCCACCTCCTTCGACATCTTCCCTGCCAGAGTTTGTGCCTTCTCAACATCTTGTACATTCTTGCTACTGCCAGAGGCCTCCTGCTTATGCACATGTATCCTATGGCCACAAAGCTAAGAAGACCCTAGTACTAGGCAGGCTACTGATAGGGACCCCAGGAAATAAGAGACCCAAGGTAATGACTAGGCAAAAAGTTACTACTGAAAACCATGTGTGTTGTTCCAATTTCAGGAAATTGTGGGAGTGGTAACACTTGCATGTGACTGTGTAGTAAGCCCCCAGAATAAATTTTACTGGTGAGCTCTAGGTACACCAGTCCAACACTGAACAATACTTTGGGAAAGTACACATTTGTGATAATGTCTTCTGAGCCCAGTCTATCTAAGCCTATCATGTGGAAGAAGAGTTGGAGAGCAGGCAGAGGGTCTAGGAAGGAAAGCCATGAGGACTGACGGAAGACCATTATTGTCAGCAAGACAACAAAATATGGAGAGATACTCACTGAAGAGTGTGATGATTCCGCTTAAATATGGCTATAACTCAAAGATGTATTTTGATCTCTGGGTAGCGTATCTCTTTCTTACTTCCATTTATTCATAATGTGCGCAGCTCTAATCCTTAGTGTATGGTCAGTAGTGGCAACATTGTGACAATAGGGCTTTGTATCCATCCCAGAATGGCTCCATTGTATTCCTACATAGACCTGGGTGATCAAATAAACATGCATCGTTCAGCCTGGGCTGTTGATCAGACACGGTTGATAACATTGTATCATTTCACTTGGTCTCAGCTCCTTACAAAGAATCTGGACTTGAGTGCATTAATCAATCAGACTTGCCGTCGCCGGTGACCTCATTCTGGGTGGTGTAATCAAGGGTATAAAAGATGAGGTAAGAGGTCAGTGGGAGGAGATTGGGCAGAGACTACAAGGAGATTGGGCAGAGACTACAAGGAGATTGTGCTGAGACTACCACTAGGAGATTACTATGAAGATGCTACTATGAGGAGAGGCTGCTGTTATGAGTTGCTGAGATGCTGGAGTTAATGCCGCTGCCTCCACTGGTGATCTCCACATGCTATGTGTGAGTGCTAGACTATAGAGCCACATCCAGGATATGTGTGGTAAAGTAATTATTTCAATTTTACTCCCTTTTTATTTATTGTACTGTATCTTGTAACCAGTAACTGTTAATGCTTGCATACATCTGCATATCTGTTCTGAACTGCATGTGTTAGATGTTAATACCGACCCATATAGGGGTTAATAAATATATAAAATTTAGAAAGCTTGTCTTGTATTTATCTTGTGGACCCAGCACTCACTGGCGGTGAGTGTGGTTTTTATGAAAGAAGACTCAGGTGTGGCCACAGCGGTGTTGGCGCACTGAGGATCTTTCACAAAGAGCAAAAGGGTAACAATGTTTAGAACTTGTGACTTTCAGTCTCTATATCTCACCATCCTCTACAACTTGGAATGTGAGACTACCATCATTGTATAGACAGTCATCTTGGCTATCTCATACATAAATGTGACTTGTAACTATTTAGCATATGGTTAGTTATGCAGATTCTTGCCATTTAACTACATTGTTACTGTTTTGTTCCTAAAAATCTAAATTTTATTTTTCATTTTGTAAATCCATCTTTGGCTTCCAACACTGCCTGAATCCTTCTGGGCATGCTCTCGATCAGATTGAAGCATGTCTCCACTGAAATCTGATCGAGAGCATCTCCACCGCCAGCATTTCCGTAAATATGATTGACTTGCTATGATCTCTAAAACCGCAACTGTTTTGGAAATTGCAGCATTTACACTGCATGTATTTTTCTGCAATGCGTGGATTGTAGGGGTTGTACTGGTACTGGTAATTTGAACCGGACACCGTGGCTGCAATTGGTTTGTTTTACAACCCCTACAATCCACACATTGCAGAAAAATACACGCAGTGAAAATGCTGCAATTTCCAAAACCGTTGCGGTTTTGGAGATCATAGCAAGTCAATTCTATTTACGGAAATGCCGGTGGTTTCACTATAGGTATAATGGAAGCAGAAATACCGCTGAGGAAACCTCGCCAGACTTTCTGCAAAAATTTCTGAGGGAAAAACTGTGATGCATTTCTGCCAAGGTTTTTCCCACAGCGCTTTCTTGCTGCAGCCTGGTACGTGGGGCCTCAGCCTAAAACACTTGATAAATGTTAGAGAGGTTATTTGGATGTATTTTTGTAGCACAGTGTTGTAGGTCACGCCCCTTTACTATGAGTCCACACCCCTTTTTGTACAAGTAATAAAAGTATTTAAAACACTTTATGAATGTGGCACACAGGTTATTTGGTGAAAATGATACCAGAATTATGGAGCATTTTACTTGATAAATCTCCACCATTGTATGTGCTGGCTGGCTTATATGTATATGAAAAACTCAGATGATGTGTGAGTCTGATCTCTGACTGAGTCAGGTATCAGACAACTTTGTGTCAGACAACTTTTTATCAGACTCATGGAGCTCTCAGCCTGCAGCCTTATACAAGGATCTTCTACTCCTGAGTGGGAGCAGTGATGTCACTTAGAAGTCAGTCATCCTGGCCAATCACAGCGTAACATTGTATGTGCTTCATACTGACTGCTGACTTGTGACTCAATCAGATATGAAAGTCAGTCATCTAAGTTTTACAACCATCCCAGAAACTGCATAGTCAGGTGTCGGACTCAAAGTCAGGTGTCGGACTCAAAGTCAGGTATCACTGTTGTAAACTGCTATTAATCTGATGTTTGACTCTGATATCTGAGAATGTCCTAATATGGACACTGTAAAAATGATGGTAGTCTCATGTCCTAAACTGTAGTGGATGGCGAGATATGGAGCCTGAAAGTCAAAGGTTCAAATCATTGTTACCCTTTTGCTCATCAGTGTAAAGTGAGGAAGAGTACTGGACAACCGGGTGACAACCCAAATGCTTGACCGACCACATATGGTACCAGAATAGCAAGAAATCTAAGTGAGAGCACACTGGAAAAGATGAACTATGAGCTAAAGGGGGAAAGAAACCTCCAAAGCAAGAAAACATCACCAATAAAATCCAGAGATGGAAGAAAGAGAGTGTAGTTCTGAAGGGAAAAAAAGGAGACCATAAAGTAAGTCAGTGCTACAGACTTCAGTGAAGCATAAACTTGGCCAACTTAATGTACGCCATGATACTCATTAATGATGACCCTGACAACATCTGTAAACCTCAAACTGGTTAGTCATGCTACCAGTAACATCAACAACTTAACCAATGTAACCAATGCCCAATCTAGGCTGTTCTCTGAAATGTCCAAAATGTTGAGGTGCTCCAAGGCAACAAGCATGAAGACTTCCCGACTAAGTACAATGGCACCGGGATCACATCTGTAATATCACACTGAGGCCTTCAAAGTACATGAAAACAAAATGAAGAAGTAAAAGGAAGAAGGAAGGGTAAGTGGTGACATTGTTCAAAAAGTGAGAAATTAGACACTTTTCTTCAACCACAAAATATCTGCATGATTCCACAGGATGAGACCATCTTACATGCTGTCCTTGCAAAAGGAAAAGTTAAAATACTCTTTGAACCTGAATTTGAGATGGCAGACATCTTTGTCTTAATGTATCCTTTTGGCACTCATGAATTTGACATAAGCTTTTGCCTACTGGAGGAGAATTTCTGGCTTGTAGGAAACAAGCTTGAATGGTGGGATTTCCAAGCCTGCCCACGTCTCACCAGCCAAAGATCAAGTGTGACTTTTTACAAATTATGAGTCTTTTTGAGGCAAGGCCTTAGGTATTCTGTCATCTGTAGAAATGAAGAGTTTCTTTCTCTGCCCCTTTACTCCTTACCAACAGGTTTGTAATCTTTGTGCACTGTCTGAGAAGAGTGAGTGTATAAAAGAGGGTGCTTCAGAGATTTTGGATGAAATTGATATGGATACCACAGAATCAAAAAATCTTGGGCGTCTTCTTATGTGAGAGGAAAGGTAGCTAAGAAAAAGACATGAGCTTTAATGGTGGCATCCATGTCAAAATTATTATCAAGTCAGATACAGTTCATTTTACAGTCTTTGACTACTATGTCTTGTAATGGTCAAGTTCTTTCCTGCCTAGTAAAAAGAAGTGATGATTTTTCAAGATCCCTGATTTGGGTCCAATTGTTGGCCTATTACTATCCTTCTCAACACAGAGATAGGAGAGTAGTATTTCCCAAAATACCTTTCCAAAAAAAGAGTAGTATGTCGAACATACTGGCACCCCTTAGCAAGGATTTCACTAAATAACAAATATTCTTACTGACAAAACTGGTACAGATATGGCTACATTCACATCTGCTCTGGAGTCTCTGTTGGAGGCTGTCATTGTCCTTCGAAAAACAGCAGAAGACCAGTTTTAGTTTAAAAACGGACACCTGGTAGACCCCATTATAGTCAATGGGGTTCGTCGGACTCTGTGTGTTACTGCTAAAAGAATTGATGGAAGGCAAAGGTCACACCAAATATTGATGGGTTTTACATTTCTTTTTATTAACTATTTTTGAAAGCATTCTTACTTTGTAGCATTTTTTACACCTGAACATTACTGGACACTAAGGTTTTATGTATGTGAATTATTTAATGTAGATCTTTTATAGAAAATCATTTCTCAGGTAGATAAAAGCAGATGAAAGTTTATCTAGAAGTGAGGTTACAGTAAAAAGAGATCTAGAGAAAAACGTGGCCATGGAGGCAGGGAAATCTGACCCATGTCCCAAAAACAGGGTTTTGGTTAAGCCAAATTTCTGGCAATCAGCCATCAGAACATTCCCTTGCAAGTAATGTCTCTCTCATAGGAGACTTAGTATAATGATACATGTGAGTTAATTTTAAGAAACAACATGCGGTCTAAACATCAGGACTGTCTCTCATCAAGGCAGTGCTAATTTAGGGTAGGTTCACAAGGAGGAATCTGCCATGGATTTGGGAGTAGATTCTGCCCCGAATCTGCCTCCCATTTTTTTCAATGGGAGGCAGAGATCGCAGCAGGACACAGAAGAAATCAGCGTCCTGCTCGATTTTGCCGCAGATTACGCGTTTCGGGAGTCCCTGATGATTAGGCCCATTCATCTGGACCTAATCAGCAGCGGAAAGCTGAAATGGAGCAGATGCAGGGACATCGGCATTTCATTGCGGTAATCCTGCAGCCCAATGCGGCGGTGGAAAATGAAGAGGAATTCCGTGTGAACCTAGCCTAATAGTTTCAAGATGCAAGTCTTCATCCAAGGTTTCCGGATTTGGTAAATTCTAAGTAATTAATTAGATCAGAGGTGAACATTCTTGAAAGGAATATAGTAACAAGACCACATCTGAAAATGTCAGAAGCGAAGTCTAAGTTGTAATACAATACAATAACAATTGATTATTAATAAAGACTAAAATGATTATTTTCTTTCTCAAGCTGAATGCAAGAAAAAAAAAAACATTTCAAGCATTGTTTTTTTTATTTGCTTTTTGCAGTACTTACCATGGCATAACTTTAGATATATATGCAATGAATATATATGTGTGTGTGTGTGTGTGTGTGTGTGTGTGTGTGATGTATATGTGTATATATATATATATATATATATATATATATATATATACACATACAGTACAGACCAAAAGTTTGGACACACCTTCTCATTTCAAGAGTTTTCTGTATTTTCATGACTATAAAAATTGTAGATTCACACTGAAGGTATCAAAACTATGAATTAACACATGTGGAATTATATACTTAACAAAAAAGTGTGAAACAACTGAAAATATGTCTTATATTCTAGGTTCTTCAAAGTAGCCACCTTTTTCTTTGGTTACTGCTTTACACACTCTTGGCATTCTCTTGATGAGCTTCAAGAGGTAGTCACCTGAAATGGTCTTCCAACAGTCTTGAAGGAGTTCCCAGAGATGCTTAGCACTTGTTGGCCCTTTTGCCTTCACTCTGCGGTCCATCTCACCCCAAACCATCTTGATTGGGTTCAGGTCTGGTGACTGTGGAGGCCAGGTCATCTGGCGTAGCACCCCATCACTCTCCTTCTTGGTCAAATAGCCCTTACACAGTCTGGAGGTGTGTTTGGGGTCATTGTCCTGTTGAAAAATAAATGATGGTCCAACTAAACGCAAACCGGATGGAATAGCATGCCGCTGCAAGATGCTGTGGTAACCATGCTGGTTCAGTATTCCTTCAATTTTGAATAAATCCCCAACAGTGTCACCAGCAAAGCCCCCCCACACCATTACACCTCCTCCTCCATGCTTCACGGTGGGAACCAGGCATGTAGAGTCCATTTGTTCACCTTTTCTGCGTCGCACAAAGACACGGTGGTTGGAACCAAAGATCTCAAATTTGGACTCATCAGACCAAAGCACAGATTTCCACAGGTCTAATGTCCATTCCTTGTGTTCTTTAGCCCAAACAAGTCTCTTCTGCTTGTTGCCTGTCCTTAGCAGTGGTTTCCTAGCAGCTATTTTACCATGAAGGCCTGCTGCACACAGTCTCCTCTTAACAGTTGTTGTAGAGATGTGTCTGCTGCTAGAACTCTGTGTGGCATTGACCTGGTCTCTAATCTGAGCTGCTGTTAACCTGCGATTTCAGAGGCTGGTGACTCGGATGAACTTATCCTCCGCAGCAGAGGTGACTCTTGGTCTTCCTTTCCTGGGGCGGTCCTCATGTGAGCCAGTTTCTTTGTAGCGCTTGATGGTTTTGGCCACTGCACTTGGGACACTTTCCAAGCTTTCCCAATTTTTCGGACTGACTGACCTTCATTTGTTAAAGTAATGATGGCCACTCGTTTTTCTTTACTTAGCTGCTTTTTTCTTGCCATAATACAAATTCTAACACTCCATTCAGTAGGACTATCAGCTGTGTATCCACCTGACTTCTGAACAACACAACTGATGGTCCCAACCCCATTTATAAGGCAAGAAATCCCACTTATTAAACCTGACAGGGCACACCTGTGAAGTGAAAACCATTTCAGGTGACTACCTCTTGAAGCTCATCAAGAGAATGCCAAGAGTGTGCAAAGCAGTAATCAAAGCAAAAGGTGGCTACTTTGAAGAACCTAGAATAGAAGACATATTTTCAGTTGTTTCACACTTTTTTGTTAAGTATATAATTCCACATGTGTTAATTCATAGTTTTGATGCCTTCAGTGTGAATCTACAATTTTTATAGTCATGAAAATACAGAAAACTCTTGAAATGAGAAGGTGTGTCCAAACTTTTGGTCTGTATTTATATATATATATATATATATATATATATATGAGAGAGAGAGAGACATTTATTTATTTATTCCAATCTAAATAAACAGCCCAAAAGGCACCTCTTCCATTATAACAACATAAGAAAATTAGTAAGGGCAAGGCAGGGATCACGGCTTGTGGTGCCAAATGTGACCTCAATATTATCTATCTACAACAGGAAACTGGCATAGAGGGAATGATGTATTCTGCCCATTGTATTGTTTTGTTTTGCCTACTTATGTGTTAAAATTATACATTTTATAAAATATACAAGCATCTGTTAGGGCTTACCTAAGGCCTATGTTTGATGTCACGATGTATTGGAAATCATATAATGCTCTAGTGTATGCCCATGTAAGCCTTTCATGGGTGATACACTCTGCTAAGCCAGTTGATCTACAGTATGCTTTTTATCTGTATCTAAGCCTATCGAATGATGCTGTGTGTGGAGAATATTGAAACATGCCATGTGTGATATTGCATTCAGACCAGCTCAGGCCAGGTTCACACCTGCGCCAGGTCTTTGCTGGGGGTTTCCATTCCCTATTCCACTTTAAAAATGCAAGCAGGACTTTTCTCTCCGCATTTTTCTTCCCTTTTCAGGCAGAAATCGGGCAGAAACCTGGCGGACCCCATTATAGTCTATTGGGACCATGGTTTTCCGAGGGTAACCGCTTTTTTAAGCGGATTAGGTTTCCGTTCAAGGGGTCCCCAAGCAGACTCCCCGAATGGTAACCCGAACGCAGGTGTGAACCTACCATCAGCAATCAGTAAGTGTAAGGCTAAGGCCCCATGTAGCGAGCCACAGCCAAAAAGCGCTGCAGAAAAGACCACGGCGGAAATGCATCGCGTTCACAGTCTGCAGAGTTTTCCTCTGCAGACTTTCTGCTTCTATTATATCGATATGGAAAACGCCAGCGTTTCCATAGGTATAATTGACATTCTGCGATTTGCAAAAACAAGAGCGTTTTTGAAATCGCAGCATTTCCGTTGCAGATGTTTTTCTGCAATGTGTGGATGGGATTAGCCAGAATCCCATCCTCTTTGCAGGTAATGTAGAAAGCAGCGTTTTTTGCTGCAGTTTTTTGACAACGTGGAGCCCCGGCCTAAATACAAGTAAAAACATGAATAACATTATTTTTTTTGTTTTTCTCTTCCAGGCACATTTGCAGGAATAGCAGGTGAGTGAAAATGCTAATTTCATCACAATCTCTTCTAATACTGATATAAACTATCCCCCAAGTTAATTTAAAATAAAAATAAAAGACGATTTAATAGACATTCAAGGTATGTACTGTGAAAGTTCTTGGCCCATGTGATAACTGGATGCTGTAACCCATAGGGATTGTGGTTTACAAGTTAAATATCTAGCCCTTTTTTAAAGCTCACCACACTTCCCGCCATCAACAACTCCTGCAGGGGCATGTTCCATAAATTAACACTTCGACAGCAAAGTTATGCTTGTGAATAGAGATGAGCGAATCGAAGCTGACGAAGTGGAATTCGATCCGAATTTCAGGAAATATTCGATTTGCATCAAATCCGGATTTCCCCACGCTTCATGGTAACGAATCGCATTTTTTTAAAAATGGCTGCTGCACGTTAGGACATGGGGCAAGGAACTCTGGGATCGCGGGATCAACCACAATGCCATGCATGCAGCCAATCAGCAGCCAGTCCTGTGATGTCACATCCCTTTAACCCCTTCGCGAATGCCCACGGCATGTTTGACCGCTGCATCCAAGGTGTTAAAACCCCCGATCGGTTATGTAGCTCCATAACCGATCGGGGTTTTTAACACCTTGGATGCTGCAGTCAAACATGACCGCGGCATTCAAGGGGTTCCGCCATTTTGCTGCCCCCCCGCCCTCCCCAGCTCTCTGCAGACAGGAAATAGCTGTTTTTTTTTAACGTGATTCGCAGCGATTTAACTTGGATCAAATAGAATCGTATTGGAAAATTCGGCGAAGTTGCCGAATCGACTTTTTGAAAACTTCGCTCATTTCTACTCGTGAACTTTGTGCCGAAATTCCACTTCCTTTAACCATAAACTATGTGGTTATAAATGTAAACCAATTACTGGTGTCAGAATATGTTGATCCAAAGAATTTTTCTACAATGCATTAACTTTTTAAGGTTATTTATAACATAATAAAAACTATCTAAAGGTTTTTTTTTTCTCACTATGAATGTATTGACCATTATGACATTTTTACGTCACAATGAGCATACAAAAATCTGGAACAAAATAGTGCAACCATATAAAGATTTTTTTTCCAGCTTCACTGCACATTGTAAAGAATATTAAATGGTGCCGTTTGGAAACCCAATTTGGCCCACAAAAAACAA
Organism: Leptodactylus fallax; assembly: GCA_947044405.1. Lineage (NCBI taxonomy): Eukaryota > Metazoa > Chordata > Amphibia > Anura > Leptodactylidae > Leptodactylus > Leptodactylus fallax. The sequence goes on along the minus strand of CAMRHE010000472.1, from coordinate 1,027,018 downwards.
GCCACAAGCTCTGTTGACAGAAAATAGTTATGGAAAAAATTTTAATTAAAAAAATGGGAAATCTCTGTGTCCTTAAAGGACAGATCTAGCGACAGCCCTGATATAAAACTGAAATCGTAACTCCACCCAAACTGATTAAACCCTTGTACAACTTACCAGGAGCGAGGAAGCTGAGATACGAGGGGTTGTTTGGTGAATCTTGTGAACTCCTCTTTTTGCTGTTCCTGTGCTTGTTTCTGTGATATAGAGGGAACACTATCAAATTTGAATTATTGTTCCATTATTCTATAGGGAATGGGATTTAGAAAAGTCCCAATGATGGTGACATGTCACCTTTGCGCTATCCCTTATGTTTTTGTGGCTTTTATCATTTTGTAAATGTCATACATATAAATGCAACTTCAAGGTATGTTCCCATCTCAGACATTCACAGCACATGCACAGGATTTATCATAAATGTCACAGAAGCGGGTCCCACCACCATGGGGTCCCAAAAGAAATAAAGAAGTGACTACGCATCTGCATCTCTTTCCATTCACCTGAATCTATCAGACATTTATGGCATATTTTGTGGATATGTCATGAGTGTCAAAGATAGGACCACCCCTATAAATTCACACCAGATAAATAATTAATATGAATACTATATGAAGATTAGTCCTTATTTACCTGTGATATACTTCCAGGATCTACTGTCAGACCTGTGGTGACCTTCACTCCACCCTGGAACAAGATCTTACGTGGAGACTCAGTAACAATGACCTGTGATGTGGACGGCGCTGTACACGGAGACGTCACATATACCTGGTACAGGAACAACCAATGGACCCGTATTGGAAAGACTTTTACTATTCAGTCTGCCGTGTCCAGGCATGGTGGGAATTACCAGTGCGGTACTAGTGAGGAGGATATTAGTGAGAATGTGACACTCCATGTTACAGAAGGTGAGTCACGTAAAACATTTAGAGGCGGATACACATGTAGTAGGGAGTGAACACAACAAAAGATTGTAGTAATCAAGAATCTTACTATATTACATTATTTTGCATACACATTCATCTACATCAAAATTACAACACCAAGAAGGAGCAGTCTTGGAATTCTGGAAATCCCAGGGTGGATAGGCACGTTAATGATATGCAAATTATATAAAAATGGAAGCTAAATATTCACGAAATCTTGATTTTTTTTTTTTTTTTTTTCAGTAAAAGCACCATAAGCAGAAATCCTCACACTTACACACCTTGGCATGTTATCAATGAGGTTATTAGTGGTTGTCTGAGGAATGTTATGCCACGCTGAATGCACTTAGGCACACAAATCATGAGCATTGTCTACTGGCAGCTCCTTTCACAATTGCAGGCCAATGGCATCACAGATTTGATTAATGGAGATGCTACAGGTCATGGCACCATGTTTAGGCTATGCAGGCTGCTCACAGTAGTACAAGCAACATGTAGCCTGGTGTCCTGTTCAAAAGCTCAATAAAAATCAATGTAACGCTGAGCCATGTAGACTAGAGGGTCTGGTTACCATACATTATTCCATCCTACACCATAATCCTGGGTGTAGGACCAATGTAGCATTCCCTTGTGAAGGCCTCTTCATGTCATTGCCCATGTGGTCTCCAGACCAATTTCCGGCTATCATTGTGTCCATTGTGTATCATTGTGTGATCTGCGGGAGTGATAAATTAAGGTCTTTCACTCCAAGAAATCTGTCCCTCTCAGTTTGTGCTGATAACTGTCACATTAATGAAGACGAGGCATAGCAAAATTAAGAATGAGCAAACCAATTCGGATAGAACCATATTTAACTTGAATTTTCCAAAAGTTTCAGGTTCAATCAACAAAACACTATAAGACTTTGGGGTCTCTTCAGACCCCAGAGTATAATAAGTGGGGGCAAAGGGGAAAGTGAAGAAAAATAACAAACACTTACATTCACCTTGACTCTCCTAGGCGTCCTGGTGTCCTCCTGGCATCTTCTGTAGGCCTCTTTCAGCCTCTGACTGACATCATGCACCCCAGGGTCATGCTGAGCCTTCTGTTTGGGCCTCAGAGGTGACCCCAGGGCCTAAAACAAACCGAAGGACTGAAATTTTTGTTGAAATGAATCTTGTGAGGTTTGCTCATCTCTACACACAATCATCACGTCACTTGATCTGACTTTTGAGCTTTCATGTGGCTAAAAAAACATTGTTTTTGCTTTCTATCCGGCTTTTATGCCCCTCCCACATGCTATAAATTGGAGCTAGATGCTTGAAAATGTCATCATTTGCAGATCTTAGCGACACAGGCTCTTTAATCGATTTGCACAACCTTACAGCTTGTCTTTCTTGGTGTTACCATTTCAATGTTGAGGAGTGTAAAATGCCAACATGCAATATTGTTTGATATGGTAGGTTATCAGAAATTGCTTGTACTGTAGTAAGGGGGAATCCAGTAATATCATAGTTATATTTCATATAGAATCACCAGACAGTAATATGTCATATAGAGATTACAGCTTTGATATTTTATTCTTTAGGTCCGGTCGTCCTGCAGTCACCACCCTATATATATGAAGGAGATGACCTGACACTGAGATGTCACAGCCGCTCTGAGGATACTAGGGGCACAATAGTGTTTTATAGGAACAATAAAATAATCCATTCATCTACCACTGACTCTAAAATCCTGTATAGAGAACATCTAGATGTGACTGCTGTATACAAGTGTACAAGACAAGTCACCGCTACTAGTTCTAGTATATACAGCGATGAGACTAACATCACTGCTCAAGGTAAATCATGGTCCGAGCTGCTGCGGCATCCCAGAGGCTGCTGCTTTTTATTGTTTGTCTTTGTGCCTCTGGGTTTTGTGTTGGTACGTCCCATTCTATGTTAAATGTATTGTTTGCAGCTTTTCCTCGGCATAAGTTCCCCCTGCAGTGTTCAAACCTAGCCTTGGTTCAGCCCTGGCCTATCACAGGCCACTGGGCGGGGTTGTAGGGAGGCCTCGTCTCCCCGGCGACGGTTGGTCTCTTCAGTCTAGTGTGTGCAGTTAGCTGGAGAAGGTGTGCAGAGCTTGCCTGCCACCAGCCTCTGGACAGAGGGTCAACGGTCGCCTTCACAGCCACAGGAGGGATATCATCAACCACAGGCTCATCCAGAGACAGCCCTGAGCAAGGGAGAGTAGCTGTCTAAGCGTTGGACATTTTTTTGTGCCGTGCCATGAGGAGCAGTAGAGGACCCTGACAGGAGAACTACTTTTGGGCCTAGTCTACAGGTAGCCAGATCCCTGTCAGGACTCCCTGTGACTCTGTCCCCAGTATACCTAGCTGGGAGAGGCAGAGAGGAGGAGTAGAGGTGGACCATTTTGTAGAGCCTGTAACATCCCTGGGCGCACTCCTAGAGCCAAGACTGGGGGTTGGACACTCTAGGACTACTACCTCCATTCGAAAGCTGTCGTTACCTTTTGTTCCTGTTGCCAAATAAAGGCTGTTTCTGGTTTACCTGCACAGCTGACTCCTGAGTCGTGCCTGCATCACCATCAGGGCCCTTCTGACCTACAACACACCGGCTCAGAGAGGAGAGGTCCCCTCTCCAACTGGAAGCGCCCCGGGGGAAAGAACTACTACCACCACCATCCGGTAGTGCTGCAGGACCCCCCTCGACTTTGTCCGGCCTAGGAGTGGGGCTGGAGTGGTTGGTGACTGTGCTTGGCCTGCTAGGTGGCACAGCATCCGCCACTACTACTCCCATCCTCCGGTCTCCTCCATATGCGTTGTGGCACTGCTACTAATATTGTAAATTTCTGTTTGATTTTTAATCCCTTCCCTGTATTTACCGTACATGTAAAGGGGATTTTGGAAAGGAAGCATCGGCTGTGTCCATGATCAGAGACAACTTCAATCACGGACACTTAATCTCTGCAATGCAATAGTCAGATGTGACCTGGGCATATGACAAGTTACTTCAACATTCAGTGCCATTTGTGATAACTAAATGTCCCCAGCCCCAGACAGGATTTAATTGAAACGTATAAATAAGCAATCTGATGATCACGTCATCAAGCCAAAAAGTCCAAAATAATGGGGAAAAAAATCAAAATGCCCCAACTGCAGTTTTTTTTTTTACCGCTTTGCCTCAAAAAAATGGAATAAAAAGTCATCAAACCTTCACAAATTCACCAAAATAGAAATCAATAGAAACTTCTTGCCCCACCTAAAAACCCTTATCCAGATTTGTAGACACAAATCTAAAATACTTATTGATATCAGAATTTTTCTTCAAACTTTTTAATTTCTTAAAGTTATTACAATCATAACAAAAACAATATAAATTTGATATCACTGTAAACATACTAACCCGCAGAATAAAGGTAGTATGTGATTTTTACTGCAGAGTGAAGGCCTTTAAAACAAAGCCTGTAAGAACATGGTATAACTGTTATTTCAAGTTTCACTGTATTCAGAAATTTTTAGCAGTGTTTTTTTCCAAATCCGTGCTCAGATTTTTTTTTCAGAATTTTTTTTTCCATTTTCATCCTATTCAAATTTTTTTTTCTTCAACCTTCTCATCGTACAGAATATTAAATTGTACAACTTGTCCTGCAAGAAAAAAAGTTCTCATATTGCTCTGTGAACAGAAAAAAAAGTTATGACTTTATGACTAAATATGTGTGGAGTAAAAAACAAATATGAAAAAATGACTATAGTAGGAAGGGGTTAATTAGGTGCCTATTTGTTCAGTGCATTTTCTACATGTATATACACACATGGACAAAATTTTTAGTACCCCTCGTTTAATGAAAGAAAAACCCACAATGGTCACAGAAATAACTTGAGTCTGACAAAAGTAATAATATATAAAAATTCTATGAAAATGAACAAATGAAAGTCAGACATTGCTTTCCAACCAGGCTTCAACAGAATTTTTTAAAAAAGAAAACTCATGAAACAGGCCTGGACAGAAATGATGGTTCCTTTAAGTTAATATTTTGTTGCACAACTTTTTGAGGCAATCCCTGCAAACGATTCCTGTAACTGTCAATGAGACTTCTGCACCTCTCAGCAGGTATTTTGGCCACTCCTCATGAGCAAACTGCTCCAGTTGTCTCGGGTGTGAAGGGTGCCTTTTCCAGACGGCATGTTTCAGCTCCTTCCAAAGATGCTCAATAGGATTTAGGTCAGGGCTCATAGAAGGCCACTTCAGAATAGTCCAATGTTTTCCTCTTAGCCATTCTTGGGTGTTTTTAGCTGTGTGTTTTGGGTCATTATCCTATTGCAAGACCCATGAGCTGCGACTGAGACCAAGCTTTCTGACACCGGGCAGCACATTTCTCTCTAGAATCCCTTGATAGTCTTGAGATTTCATTGTACCCTGCACAGATTCAAGACACCCGGTGCCAGATGCAGCAAAGCAGCCCCAGAACATAACAGAGCCTCCTCCATGTTTCACAGTAGGGACAGTGTTCTTTTCAAGATATGCTTCATTTTTCCGTCTGTGAACATAGAGCTGATGTGCCTTGCCAAAAATTTTGATTTTTGTCTCATCTGTCCATAGGACATTCTCCCAGAAGCTTTGTGGCTTGTCAACATGTAGTTTGGCAAACTCCAGTCTGTCAGTTCAAGATATTTCTGTGACCATTGTGGGTTTTTCTTTCATTAATCATCCTTGTGACTGTATCACCCAATGTAAGCAGCCTCAACATTTTCCCCTGTGATGTTAAATGTGAAGAGTGAGCCCGCTTTCCAAAAAAAACGTGTTGGGCTCTTCTGCCTTAATATTAATATGAATTAAAAAAAAAGATAAATAAAATGGCCATATGTCACCCACAAAAACAAGAAAAACAAATATACAGTTGTAATTTAGCAGGTCTGAAAAATGAACACATCAACATAAAATTAATACAAGGTTAAATATGGGTCTTCACAGAGGTGGCATTAGTCATCGCGGCTTTCCTCAAGTCAAGTTTTTTTTTTTCGTGACAGCAATGAGGGTGCTGGGCCTGATGACCTCATCCTTAGGCAAAGTTCCCTTGGTCAGTGTCCATATCAGAAGGGTACAAGCAGGCATCCTCCTCCAATCGAACAGACTTACATCAGGGATGTATTTCTCTTATCTTGTCTGTTCTCACCAGACAAGACCTGAAGTGGTGGCTTAAGGATGGCAATTTTCTCCCTAGCAAACACCTAGTCCCAGATTTTGCTAACAGTTGCCTCTGGTTCTATTTGGGGTACCCATCTGGAGAACAAGTAGATCCAGATGAGGTAGTCTAAAGAGGAATTCAGATTATCCTCTAATCTTAAGGAGTTGAGTGATTCACCTGTCCCTTTGTTACTTCCAGATCTTTTAAAGAACAAGAGTCCTGATACAATCAACAAGCAAACAAACAGAAAAGAGGCATCGAGCAGTGCATAGTGCGTTACCACTTTACAGTATAGACCGCACACAGAATATGAAATGGCTCCTCACCTTGGGGGGTTGTGTGAGTCACAACCAACTAATTTGAGCGGTAGTTTGTCCCAATACCGGGAGAGCCTCAAAATCCATTAAAAGATAAAATAACTAGAAGACACCAAAATCCATATTGATGATAATAAACGCAAAAAAAAAAAAAAATTTCTATATAATTATAAAAAAGGAGCAAAACTTACATTGTCATTAAGTCCATGTGGATATACCGTATTGAGAGTATAGATCCAACGACTCTCCATCTGAGCAAGCTTTTTCTTCCAATTACCCGCCCTAGGTCCAATAGAAACCCGATCAATGGCACGTATACGTAGAGTAGATGAATTCAAGTCATGATGGATACGAAAGTGTTTTGGGATTGTTTTAAGAGTTGAGATGTCCTCCACTTCTCGAGAATTAATGATTCCCAAGACATGTTCTCGTATTCTACAACGAAATTCACGTGTGGTTAAGCCTATATGAATCAAATTGCAAGGGCAAATAGCAAAATAAATGACTCCAAGAGACTGTCAATTCAAATTATATCAAATTTCAAAATTACGGCTATGATCCGAATTCCAAAAAATAGTATCCGTATCCACATTATTACATGCAACGCAACGTCCACAAGGTTTACATCCCATTTTGGGTCCACTTCCATCTATATATTGTTGACCAGAGTCCCCCACGAAGTGGCTATGTACTAATACATCTCTCAAATTAGTGGCCCTCCTAAAAGTAATGGAGGTAGATGGTTTAAGATATTTTTTAAGTATGGGATCACATAGTAAAATTCCCCAATGTTTTTTTAAAATCTCATGCAATTTGAATGACTGGGAATTATACGTTGTGATAAATTGTACCTGATTAGACGACTCTGCTGACTTAATTTGTTTTTTTCTTCTGAAAAGATCAGTACGGTTAGAAAATCGTGCAATACCGGGAGAGGATCACAGCTGTTCAGTGCTTCACCAGGGGAAGGTGTGAAGGAATAGTGAACAAAAAGGGACTAATAACACAGGAACTGTGCAGATCCAGAGTAGGGCTATAGGACAAATTATTTTATTCCAAAAGATAAACAGTTTTGATACACAACGCATTTCAGGCTTTGGGATACCCCTTTATCAAATGTATAAGAAACAGATTGCAAAAGGAGTAAGGAATATTCAATGCATTGGCCAGAGAATAGCCACAAAGGTATGGTGAGAGCTCCAAGAAGCTGCAGAACAGATTTGTTTCTTTCTGCCCAGGAGGCGGAGACGGCTGTCGTAGAATGAGCCTGAACCAACTCAGGGGATTTAACCCCTGTGAAGTAAAAGCCAAGTTTATGGCTTCCTTATTCCAGCGGGCCAAGGAGGTCTTAGAATCCTTCAGCCCTTTAGTCTTTCCAGCAAAAGACAAAAAGAGGTTATCTGACCGACTAAAGGGCAGAGATCTCTGAAAATAAATTCTGTGACATCTGCTAACATCCAGGGAGTGAATTTTAACTTTCTCTGGGGTTGAAGCACTGGGATAGATTGACAGGTAAAGAAATAACTTGGTTCAAGTTAGAATATGAGGGTACCTTAGGGAGGAACCCTGGTATACACCTTAATTGCACTCTATCTGGATGGAAGGATATGTGAGGTTCTACCGAAGATAAAGCCTGAAGTTCCCCAACTCTCTTAGCTGAGGTTACGGCCAATAGAAACACTGTTTTCAGTGTAAAAAAGTTAACATCAACCTCTTCCAGAGGCTCAAAAGGGGGGATTCCATAACCCCTTCAAAATTGTAGACAAATCCCATTGGGGAATTGGGTGGGTAACAGGCGGACTGAGCCTGGATGCACCCTTAAAAAACCTTTTAACTAGCGGGTCTATAAAATGCTGCTTACCTAAGCAGGCTGACAAGGCTGCAACCTGAACCTTCAAAGTGGAAGGACTAAGGCCTTTGTCCAAGCCATACTAAAGGAATTCTAGGAACTCTGGAATGGAAGTATCTCAATTCCTTTGCTTGATGCCCAGGGGATGTTACGGCATAGTTCTTATTCGTATACTTTACTCTGGCCAGAGAGTACTTAGGATGGCTCCAAGAGTTCCTTAGATCGTAATAGGAACTGGTCAACCTCCAGGCTGTCAGATTGAAGGATTTAAGATCCTGGCAGGGCCTGGGCCCCTAAGACACCAGGTTCTGAATCGGGGGAAGCCTCCAATATATCCTGTGACTCATATGTATGAGCTGGGAAAACCAAGCTCTCTTTGGCCAGAATGGAATGATGGCTATTACAGAGACTTGATCCTGTCTGATTCTCATCAATAACTTTTGGAATCATGGAGATTTGGAGGGAGTATGTATGCCAGCCTGAACCTCCATGAGATGGACAGGACATCCACAGCCAAGGGATTGTCCTCCTTGTATAGAGAGCAGAACTTCTCTACCTTGGCATTGAGTCTGGTTGCCATCAGGTCTACCTCTGGATAACCCCATTTTAGGGTGATTGCTTGAAAGACCTCTGGATGGAGAGACCATTCCCCTGGAACAGTGATGCCACAACTCAGTTGATCCGCCACTACATTGAGTAACCCTCGGATATGTACGGCAGAAAGATGGATTAGTTTCTTTTCAACTCAAAATCTTCCCCACTTCACTTAGAAGGGGTTGTGACCGAGTTCCTCCCTGCTTGTTCAAGTAAAGGACGGTTGTCATATTGTCCGATCTCACTCGGACTGCCTTGCCTCTCAACTGGGCAGCAAAGTGAAAATGTACCACTTGAAGTTCTCTCCAACTGGATGACATCATTTTCTCAAGGAAATTCCAAGACCCTTGGGCTGGAATGTTCATTAGATGGGCTCCCCAACCTGTGACTGATGCATCCGTAGTCAACAGGGTCCAGCAAAGCTTAGCTGAATCCACCACCTGAAGGATGGGTGGGCTTTCTGAGACAGGAAAAAACTTCTGTCTAGTCCGCTGGCTTGTGATATCAGGCCATCAGGACTTCTCTCTGCAGGGGGCGAAGATGACATAACGCCCAAGGAACTGCCTCTGCCACTGATGACATCAGTCCCAATACCTTCATCTCTGTCCTGATGGTGATCGGCCGAGAAACCAATAGGAATTTTGCGGCCTTGATTATTCCTTCCCTTCTGGAGGTAGGAAGAGATACTCTCTATAGGCCGATAATGAACCCTAGAAATGTTTTCTGGGTAGCTGGAGATATTTGGGACTTTCCCCAATTTACAATCCAACCCAATGGTTGGAGAAAATTTACCGTGGTGGATAGTTGCTGTAGTAGGCCTTCTCTTGAAGAGGCTTTTAACAGCCAGTCGTCCAGATAAGGAACAATCGTGATCCTCTGGATTCTCAGAGACACAGCTACCACGGGTACCACCCTGGTAAATACGTAGGATGCTGATGTTATCCCGAATGAAAGTGCGATAAACTGGAGGTGTCTCAGCCGACCCTCTACAACCATTGCAATTCTTAGGTATCTCCTGAGAGCAGGAAGAACATTGACATGGAGGTACGCGTCCTTTAGGTCCAGAGTGGAATGGATATCACAGACTTCACTGTTTCTATGAGGAATTTTCTTTTTGTGATGCAGTGAAACCTCTTCCAAGACATGCTTTTAATATAGTCTAGTACTGAGGACTCTTGAGCCTTCTGACAGACAGCAGGGAGGCGAGTTGTCCATGTAAATCTGTCCTGGGGAGACACCGAAAGATCTATGCTGTAACTGGACCGGATTATCTCCAAGACCCATGAATCTGTGTGTGTTCCTTTTTTCTTCTGTAAAAAAAAAAAAAATGTCCCCCACAGGAACTTCATGTCTTGGAGGCAGGAGAAGGTAATAGTCAGAAATCTGGCTTTCCTGAATTTCCCAAACGACGGTTGGGGTTCCCTCTCAGGAAACTGGAACATCCACACGTGACCTCTTGCAAGTGGCGGTCCTTGAGGAGACTGTCTTCTGCAACGATATCTGCCCTGTCTACGAAAGTACTGCGGAAGGGACTTTCCTTTCTTGTCCACTAGTCCTTCTATAACTTTATTGAGTTCCTGCCTGAATAACTTACCTAATTTATATAACAACCCACAAAAATTTTGAGGCATTATCCGCTCTCCAAGGTCTTAACCATAGGGGCAACAGGCAGTCGTAGTCAAGGCCATAGACTTGGCAGATAACTTCACCTGGTGAAGAGTCTTCATTGAGGTAATCCGCCTCAAGGACTATATCCTTAAAAGAGGACAACAATTCATCCTGGGAGACCCAAGAATCAATCTTTTTTTTTTTTCAATGAAGAGAGATCTGAGCACAGCTTCTTGGCTACCTCACTGGTAGCGATACCAATCGAACACTGTGCAGAGGAAGCCATATACGCTTTCTTTAGGGAGCACGCCGCCCAGCGGTCCATGGGATTACTGAAGGCTAGACCCATCCTCAGAGGGTACAAGTTTTCACCTGGACAATTTGGCGACTGCCATGTCAACCTTAAGCGGAGAACCCAAGTCTCAAACTGATCCAAAGTGTCTTGTACCTCCTGGATAAGACGCAGGACTTCTCTGGGTGTTTCCACTCGGTGGACAAAGCTTTTTTAAGCATGTTGTTCACTTTGAAGGCCCTAGGCTCCCTAGAGGTGGGACTAGAGGCTTTCCCATGGTCAACATCATGGTCCCCTCACCTGATGGACTTCAATAATCTCTGAATTTTCTCCAGAGGAATAACTGTTTCACTATATCCGTATCTGAATCCTCAGATGAAGAATTAGCGTCATCTACGATCCTGAATACCTCATCAGATTGTATGACAGAAGCGGATGCCTCACTGAGTCTGGGCCTCTTAGACAAGTGAGTTAAGGACTCTTTCAAGTCCTCATTGTGTCCTGAACATACTCCTTGACCCAAATAACCACATCTCTAATTGTGGATTTCTCAGAGGGTTCTTTTGGGCAGCACTAGTGGCCTGTATTAAATTCATAATCGTCAAGAGCGACAGGTTAGATGTTTGCGCCTAGACACAGACTTACGCCTGAAGGACTCATCACCACCAAACGCAGAGGATGACGTCTTAACGCAAGTGTAAGCGTACATAGCAAGAAAGCCAGAAAAAATGCAACAACTGTACAAGGCTGTTGAACTAGAATGTACAGCATGCAAGCTCTCTTCCAACAGAGGCAGAGGAAAGGAAGCAGCAGACTTATATAGAAAAAATGGAGTGCAAAGATACTCCCACTTCATGTGACAGGTTACATAGAGAATAAAAGCCTTTTATTTCTCTTCACTTTTTTGGGGGGAAGAAAAAAGGCTGCCCCGCACATATTTTATGAAAAAAAAGGCGGAGGTTAAGGAAAAAAAAGATTTCCTAGCCAGCTCAATCCCTCCCATTGCCAGCACAGGGAGGGGGAGTGAAGGAGAGACCCCAAAGTACATTCGATGCCATCACATACGCAAGCCAGCATACTCTGGACTCCGGAGTCCCCACACAGGGGAGCTGGAGAGAAGATACAGGAAAAGCTGTGCAACGCAAAAAAACAAGCAATGCAAAGCTTACATAGCCGCAAAGGTTCAGTGCGGACATAAAGGCAGATGACTTGTCTGCCCGCCTATTATAAGCAACAGCTGAAAAAAGGCCTTTCCCTGCAGCTAAGCAGCAGAGGCAGGAAAGACAGACAAGGAGTTTTAACCTTTGTATTTTGTTCAAACAGGAACCAAAGGCAGAAAAAGAGTCCTCACAGGAGGAGAGACAAAACAAACTCAAACAGGAGAGAAGAGGGGAAAGTCACCCAGAAATCTGAATAACCTTACTATAGGGAAGGTATAACCTTCCCTCCAACTGTCCAACTAACACAGGACAGAAAAAAAACACGTTGGGGGGTTGGTACTTCTTTCCTTATATTGAGGAGGGGTTAATATTTAATCATTTGTTTGTTCATTAAAAATTCCATTCTGGCCTACCAGCACACAGGGGCAGAAATACCCCAGAATTGTGCTGCTGTGGGACGAAAGGGAAAGATGGATTACCCAAAGCTGTTTCGCGCTGCCTCGGGACTAATGCAAAAGAAAATGTTGGTGGGTAAATTTGAGATTTTATCATGAACAGTACTTATGTTGAACCAGGATGAGGAAAAGTTTCATATTAGAGTAGTATCCTGACTTGCAGGCAGCCCATCTGATGTCTAAAGTGTGACTGTACTGATGTTATATGGAAGTGATGGCAATATTACAGCCAAAGGAGAAGGTTATTGAAGAAAACTGGACAATTGAGCTGAGGTTGGATACAAGATGAGATACAGTTGGACATGGAGGCATCCAAGTTCCATATGGTATCCTGCAGCATATTTTCTCACAGATATTGCTGCTGGGATGATGGCATCCGAGCTGGTCCCATAAATGCTCAATTGACAACCTGGCAGACCAAGGAAGCATTGTAATCTGGTGGAGACATTCCTGGAAACCCTTGTGGGTGAGCATTATCCTGCTGAAAAATGAAAGTTGTCCGCATTGCTTTGAGAGACAACACATGTGGCCACAGGGTGTCCTGTACATATCAATGAACTTTTAGTGTCCCTTGTATCACTACTAGGGGTGACCGACTGTTCTATATGATGACTCCCCAGATTATCACACCAGCAGGTGGCAGTGTGTCACTCCACAGCAAAGGCAGGATTGAAGAGGTCATCATAAGACCTCCATACTCCAACTCAACTGTCTTTGAATAACAAAGAGAGCCTGGATCCCGTGCTAAACAAATTATGGTTCCAGCCTATAGCAGCTCATGTTTCTTTTTTACAACACCACTGCAATGGAAGGTAACGCTGGCTGGCAGTCAATGGCAGGACATGTAATGAGTGCTGTGACACCAAATTTCCTTATGCTAAGTGCCTGGAAATGATCTGGGCAGAGACAGTACTGTGTAATGAAGGTGCCCCCTGTGTTTGGATGGTGGACAAGGGAACTGTAGGAGCTGCCCAAAAAATCCTTTCTATTAGTGTTCTGTGTAAGTTGTCCAGAGACTGTTCACTGTGTGTATGCCGTCATATAACCACTGTGCCCAATTATTCCTAACAGCTAGGTCAGAATGACCTAGATGGGTAGCGATTTGTTGAAAAGACCATCCTGCTCCTCTCAGTCCAATGATGTGCCCCCTCTCAAAGTTTGTCATTTTGAGTGTGTCATAGAGACTTGTCTAGCAGTCAGTGATCTCTCACCAAGAAGTGTAATACCCAAAAGTGGCCTCAGAGAGTATTTTTATTGGCCAGTAAAAGGGGAACACTTTTACGCCCTCTTGTGGCAAAACCCAGTATGGTATCAGACCAAATCTGTAATCATTTACATATACACCTGAGACATAACTGCAGGATGAATTTTGCAGCAGCCTGACCTTTCTGTCTGGGTGCGGTATTATTTTTTTCAAGGAATGTATAAAATGTATAATTCAGCATAATGGATATTAAAAAAAAACTATATAGATGCCCTTAAACAAAAGGATTGAAATTTAACATGCTTAACCCTTCTCTTCTCTCATATTGGTCAGGTGAGAGTCAGGACACTGTTATAAAGATCAGATTGTTGGCTGTTCCCACCAAAATTGGCAAGTTTGGCTAACATTATACTGATATGTACAGTCTGCTATAGAGAAATTACTGAATATATATTTTCTATTGATATTGTATTATTTACTGATTTTATACTTTTCATGAGTCACTGGAGATATACAAATCACAATGTGCCAGAATCATGACATAATTTATGCCAAAATAAACTGTCTGACGTGTTGTGCGCCACATGTATGATGTGTTTGAGGCACTTATTTTGTCTTGTCCAACAAGGGGCCGGGGAATAGGGGGACTTGCTGGAAAGGGGCAAGCCTTAAGATGCGACACTGTTCACCAAAATTTGGGTGCAAAAAGCCAAATAATAAGTGGTATGAACTTAGACCAAACAGTCTAAAGATACATCAGATTTATTATCTAGTATCAGCCACTGTGATAACTCTGGTGTATTTCAAGTGAAAAAGGGCCTTGTAAAAAGTCTGACACTTTTCTGTCTACATTTGCGCTACAACATTTACAACCTATTTATGAACAGTGTGCACCAGAAAGAACAGAAACATATGAAAGGCTCGACAGTTTTGTAAAATGTGCACTAGAATAACCGTGGTTTATAGTGGGTGTGGTTTATAGTGGGTGTGGTTTATAGTGGGTGTGGTTTAGAAATGTCTAACTTTGACACATTTATGAAACAAAAAAGAACAAATATGTCTCAGATTTTCTTGTGCAAAGTCCATCAAGTTTAAAATGGTGTAACGCATTTACGACAATTTACAGTACTTCGTGTGCCAGAAATTACCGTCGTGCGCCACATTTGTCACATATTTGTCTCCTCAATAAGTGAGTCAGAATATTTGTCTCATGGTGAGTCACAATTTTGGAGCTTCTAGAAACACTCCATATTTATGAAGGTCCGTATGAAAGATTCATAACTATGTCTGAGATTACGAATGGAAGTGCAAAGATCGACAGTATTGATAAATGTATCCATTGAGTGTGAGTATTTATATTCACATGTCTGTTTAAAACATAACTTTTAGTGAATTGTTGTTAAAATCTAAATTGTCAATTTCTCCACATTTTAAAAAAAAGAACTGCTTGGCACAGCAGGAAAATTAATTTGCAGTATGGTACACCTGAGCTCATGATGATACGGTACACCATGATGATAAGCTCCTCATGGCAACAAGGATGCCAAGTGTGTAAAGGCAATGTCTGGACATCAACTGCACTTGTACACAGCACACTGCCTTATTAAATATAAATCTATATGAACACTAGTGTAACTATAGGGGTCAGAGCTGCATATGGGCAAAGCCAAGGAGGTCCACAAGTCACACTCAACTGGATAAACTTCTTTGTTCTTGTCACTGATCCGTAAAACCTACTCGCATGCGACCTTGGATGTGACCATAAAGGGGGACTCTGCTTACATGCTTCCTTCCACACTCATCTATCATATTAAGCTACGCCAGAGTGAAGTGATCCCACATCTGCACACATCCATACAAATAGTTGCCATCACCTGCCACTTGAGGTAGGCGAGACACTGATACACCCATGACACTCACAACTGCGCTCTCTGGCACCCAATAGCAAACAAAAAGGTAACAAGCCTAAGCAATATTTACTCTCTTCAGAATTTTGGGGACATTTAGAGGACAATCTTGTAAATTTTAGATTTAATATATACACAAAGCTACAGTGCTTAACAAGAAAAGATGTAATAAAAATGCATATACAAGCAAACAATATAAAATAAAAAGGGAATAAAATAGAACAGTCCTTTTGCAGCCTGGTTGGGAGCTGAGCAGAAATTATTGGACAGAACTACAGGCTGGCCACATCTCCAAAATATTGAGTTGAATCTGGGAGTCTGAATTGTCACCAAACAGATAGATGTACCAATAATAAATGCACCGCTGTAGAAACCAACACAAAATCCACTAAAACTTACTCAGTAGAGTGGAAGAGAAGTCCTACAAGCACGGGTCAAAACCAGGAGAGGACATAATTGGCAGAATCAGGAGACGAAAGCAATATCCGGAAAACAAGCCAAGAGTCACAAATCCATCTGGGCACGTCTAAGCAGAATCAGGAGGCAAATAGGGTATCCAGGGAGCAAGCCAAAGGTCAAAGCAAACAGGTACACACACACAAAAGAGAGAGCCAAACTAGGAATAGCAAACTGATTAGTTGGCGTCTGTATCATGAAGGAATGGTTTTATATAGGCCTCTTGGCCAAGGCATGGAAGTACACAACACAAAAGCTTCCCCAGGTTGTCCAGACTTTCGAGGTCACTAACTGGTTAGGGTTCCCCAGCTGTCTTTTGGTGCAGGGATGCCTATGAAACACAAAATATTTTTTCTATATTTTACATTTTTTCTGCTTATTTTTTCAACATTTTCATTTATACAGAGTTTCATATTAGATTCCTGGCTGGAATATCTCACATCTCCCCCACACAATGCCACTTGGCAGCTACTTGCAAATTGGTTAACTGGATTAACATAGTTGTGAGGATAAGTCACAAAGGAGGGCCCACAATGAGCTTTTACACGAGGACCCGTGAGCCTTTAGATATGGCCCTGTATATGAATATTCATATGTGTGCCATATTTCCCGCTGCTGTGTGCAATATGGATGTATATAACTGTATAATTGATCAGTTTGTAAGAGGGAAAAATGGAATCTATAGTGGTGACAATTATTAAGATTATTAGAATTATTGCATATTAAAGAGGACCTTTCACCACCTCCACCAATTCTAGTTCTTAGTATCTGTTAATAGGCACTGCTCCATTGATTCCAGCACAGTTGGAATTTTCTCTCTAGCCCCCACCATTCCTGAGCAACAAGCTCATTTCATTTTAGTGTTGTTTTAGCTCTGTAATGTCAGAAGGGCGGAATCAGGCAGGAGCAGATGAGGGGTGTGACTCAGAGCTCCAATCAGAAGCAGCCAGCTCAGAATCACACCCCTTGTCTGCTCCTGCCTGACCCTGCCTCCTGACAGTACAGAGCCTAAATAGTATATCAGGGACCAAAACTAATAGCATTGATTGCTTGGGAATGGTTGGGGCTAGAGAAAAAAATTCCAACTGTTCAAGAATCAGTGGAGCAGCAGCTAGTAAGTGATGTAAAGAGCTGGACTTCTTGGAGGAGGTGAAAGGTCCTCTTTAATGTAGATACCTAAGCTCACTGCCTAACACTATATTCTAAGGATTTCCATGACTTGTCTTGATTCATTATGATAGGTAATGCCTTACCCCCAACTTGTTTGGGTTTAGTAATAAATCACTGCCAGTGCTTGTTTCTATCTTTGTCAAAGGATCTCCCCTCTAATTCCCTGGCTTATCCTTGAAATACAGGTAGGGAGAGACAGTCTTGTCACAGATGTAGAAACTGCCCCTTTGTGATGCCCCTTTTAAAGGGAATCTGTCACCAGAGCCCAGCATATCAACCCAGCCATGCAAATAGGTTAGGGTCACCCGAATTAAATGGTATTTTGCCCTTGTGGAACACTGCCTCATTTCCTGAGACGTATAGATTTTTGTCAATATGCAAATGAGCTCTTTGGATCAACAAAGGCGTTTCTTCTGGTCTCCATTTAAGTGGGGCTTGATGGTGACTATTCCAAGGCCAAGAATATATTGGTGACCATCAACTTTCTGAATCTGGAAGTAGATAGCCTGCCTGCATCATCAATTCTGATTAGAAGATTTAGGATTTACTGATGAAACAAATGCAAAGAAAATGTCTTGCCGTCCAGTCTACAGGAGAAGGACATCATCAATTTACCTTAGTGAAATTTCATTAAAACAAACCATTTTGCAGCTAATTTATTATGACGAGAAAAATCTGCAGTATTTCTGCCTTATGTGAACACACCAATATATATTTACTACATGTCATTATGAACAATGTCATTATATTTATTCCTCCTATTAATTAATTGCCATTGTCCCCTTCACTTACAGATCTGTTCTCCAATCCAGAGATAAGACTGACCCCATCCATGGTGACAGAAGGTGAAAGCATGACCCTGACATGTGACACGAGGCTTAGTCCACACAGACAGAGCACAGAACTGCAGTTCGCTTTCTATAGGGATGGGCAGGAAGTCCGGGGATATATATCATCTAATAAATATGTTCTGTCTGCTAAGCTGGAGGATTCTGGGAATTATTCCTGTGCAGGGAGAACTAGAGACAACAGAGTGAAGAAAGTGAGCCAAGTGTTACATGTGCAGATATACAGTGAGTATACAATGTAAAGAAATATAGATGTAAAGACGGTCTCTGCTCACTGTCTGATTTTTCTTAAAGGGGTATTCCCACGAACATAACCATTTTTAGATTTGTAGATAATTAAAAGTTATACATTTTTGCAAAGTTTTTTGAGCCAAAGTCAAGAATGGCTACAAAAGGAATGGGAAATATATAGGAAGCTCTTATACTTCTACTTGCTGCTAAATCCACTCCTGGATTTGGCTCAAAAAACCACAGCAAAATCTGCAACAAAAAAAGCTGCGTTTCCGCAACATGGGGCCGTAGCCTTAAAGATTTTCTCTAAATATCTTATCACAAGTTGTTGTCTTGATCGGTTTCCAGTGGATACGACCATGACTGCAGGACCGTTCTAAGGCCGGGGCCCCACGTGGCGTAAATGCCACGATTTGCCCGCTGTGGAAGAAATCGCGGTGTTTTACAGTCAGAGCAAAGTGGATGGGATTCTAGGGAATCCCATGCCCACCTTGCGTTAAAAACCGCGGAGCGGTTTTGGAAATCGCAGCATGTCATTTATACCTACTGAAACATGGGTGGACTCCCCATAGGTGTAATTGAAGCAGAAAGTCTAAAGCGATGCGGGAAGAACCGTGATGCGTTGCCACCTCCGTTTCCCCCCGCCCTTCTCTTGCTGCGGGACACCACGTGGGGTCTTAGCCTAAGGTCAGAAAATAAGCCATGATTTCCTTATTGTGGCCGGGATATCTTCTGATACATGTAATGTCCCTGCCTGATAACCCAGCTACAATAAGAAAATCATGGCTGGGTTCCTAACAAGTCCCTGACCATAGAAAATTTCTGCATTTGTGGTCGTATCCGTTGGCAACCAATTAAGACAACAGATGTCACCACCAACATAGTTAGAGAAAATCTTTAAAACTCTGCAGAATTTTTAACTACTTATATTTGCAAAAATGTTTAACTTTTACTTATCTACAAATATAAATATGATTATGGTCATGGGAATACACCTTTTAAACATTTTTTAAAAACATTTTTCAGTGTAACAGAGGAGACAGGGTAAATGGCACAGGGACAAGGAGGGAGGTAGTGGTCTAAGAACTTTGAGTAACTTCTGTCTCAACTCAAGCTGCAAAGAATGATAGATAAGTGGGTTGTAGTCCACATCAGCTCTATAGTTAGTCAACAGGTCCCATTGGTTATGGCAGAATGTTCGAAAACATTAGCGTACAAACAAAAAAAAAAAAGGGGGGGAGGATGTGCAGAAGGTACCAGTTGTGTAAGGGTGTGGGGTTTGGCGCCACTTAGGCTTTGCTCCAGAAACCATGTGATAAACTGAAAACAATCATGGATTTTTGTTAGTTAGGAGTAGCACTGGGGCGAATCTCACAAGATTTGTCTTAAGAATTTTCACAAGGTTTACCTGGCTGTTTCATTTCTGAGTTTGCTAGTATTATACTCTGGGGTCTCTTCAGATAATAGGGAGGTAACCTAATAAACAGTTATACTGCTTGGCTCCGTCACAACATCAGGTGTGAAATCCCATCCTCTTCGGCCCTCTTCCAGCCTGATGTCAGCGACCGCTAGTATGATACTAAAGGGATATAAAGTACTGAGCAAAGATTTAAGGCAGGGGAGATGAAAAGGCTGCATAGTAGGAATGCTTTAAAAAAAGAAGGGTTAATAGTTTATCATTGTCATTTGTCATTTACAAAATGAAGTGAATGAAGAAAAGAGAAATGTAAATCCCATCACTATTTGGTGTGACCTTTGTCGTTTGTCTTCCCTCAGTTCTTCTCGGTACTTGCAGACAATTTTGGCAGAACTCGGCAGGGAGGTTGTTCCTGCCGCCATCTTGGAGAACTAAGCACAGATCTTCTGTGGATGTAGGCTTGCTCCAATCCTTCTGTCTCTTCATGTCATCCCAGACAGACTGGATGATGATGATGAGATCAGGCCTATATCTGTGGGGGCCGTATCATCACTTCCAGGACTCCTCCTCTGAAGGGCAAGTGTCACACCAAATATCGATGAGAATTACATTTCCTTTTGTTCATTAACTTCATCTAGTTAATTAACACAAATATATTATCAACCCTTCAATTTCTGAAAGAATTTTTACTTTACAGTATTTTTAAACAACTACCTTAAAACTTTTGCACAACACTGTACTTTAGGATATCATTTCTGGTGATAGGGTGGAATTGTTGGCTGACCATTTTTTTACTGTCTGATTTTACCTTTTATTGTCGCTGAATTAGAGAGATACTAGCATCTATAAAATCTATGTAGTAATGAAACAATGTGCTCCTTTTAGAGATGGATAGAAATGGACATAACACATACCTGTACCCGATAGTCTCTGTGATTCTGCTCCTCATCCTCAGTATATCAGCTTTTCTGATCTTCAGACACAAACACCAGTTATCCAGGTTATTGCCCAAAAGACACCAAACCAGAGATCCCCAACCAGGTAAGCCAGACTTTTATTATATAATGTCATATTAATAAACTGGCTGGTGGTAGGAAACAGGTTACATAATACAGCTTTAAATATTATATGATGTCCCATAAAACAATATAAATGTTGTACTACTTATACCTCATGTCCTCTTCATCCTGAAAATAACTTTCTCCTTTGCTCTGTGTTACATATGCTGAGAAATCCAGTTTATATAAGCTGTCAGGATAGGCCATCAGTATAAGATCTGTCAGGGTCTGAAATCCTGACCCCATCTTTATCATCTGTACAAACATTGTGTAGTATTGTAGTGGTTTTAATAGTACATACTGCCAACTATGTAAAAAAAGAACTATTAAAATACTGTCTCCTATGTACAAGAAAAGAACCACTATCATAGTGCTCCTATGTACAAGAATATAACTACTATAATATTGCTCCTATATACAAGAATATAACTACTATAATACTGCTCCTATGTACAAGAATATAACTACTATAATACTGCCTCCTATGTACAAGAATATAACTACTATAATACTGCTCCTATGTACAAGAATATAACTACTATAATACTGCTCCTATGTACAAGAATATAACTACTATAATACTGCTCCTATGCACAAGAATATAACTACTATAATACTGCTCCTATGTACAAGAATATAACTACTATAATACTGCCCCTATGTACAAGAATATAACTACTATAATACTGCTCCTATGTACAAGAATATAACTACTATAATACTGCTCCTATGTACATATTACTACTATAATACTGCTCCTATGTACAAGAATATAACTACTATAATACTGCTCCTATGTCGTATAACGTCTATAATCCCCCCCCTGCGCACAGGAATATCCCTTCTATATCCCCCCCCTTTGTCCAAGAATATAACTACTATAATACTGCTCCTATATACAAGAATATAACTACTATAATACTGTTCCTATGTACAAGAATATAACTACTATAATACTGCTCCTATGTACAAGAATATAACTACTATAATACTACCTCCTATGTACAAGAATATAACTACTATAATATTGCCTCCTATGTACAAGAATATAACTACTATAATACTACCTCCTATGTACAAGAATATAACTACTATAATACTACCTCCTATGTACAAGAATATAACTACTATAATACAGCTCCTATGTACAAGAATATAACTACTATAATACTGCCCCTATGTACAAGACTATAACTACTATAATACTGCTCCTATATACAAGAATATAACTACTATAATACTGCCTCCTATGTACAAGAATATAACTACTATAATACTGCTCCTATGTACAAGAATATAACTACTATAATACTGCTCCTATGTACAAGAATATAACTACTATAATACTACTCCTATGTACAAGAATATAACTACTATAATACTGCTCCCTATGTACAAGAATATAACTACTATAATACTACTCCTATGTACAAGAATATAACTACTATAATACTGCTCCTATGTACAAGAATATATCTATTATAATACTGCCCCCTATGTACAAGAATATAACTACTATAATAGTGCCCCTATGTACAAGACTATAACTACTATAATACTGTCTCCTATGTACAAGAATATAACTACTATAATACTGCTCCTATGTACAAGAATATAACTACTCTAATAGTGCCCCTATGTACAAGACTATAACTACTATAATACTGTCTCCTATGTACAAGAATATAACTACTATAATACTGCTCCTATGTACAAGAATATAACTACTATAATACTGCCCCCTATGTACAAGAATATAACTACTATAATACTGCTCCTATGTACAAGAATATAACTACTATAATACTGCCTCCTATGTACAAGAATATAACTACTATAATACTGCCCCCTATGTACAAGAATATAACTACTATAATACTGTCTCCTATGTACAAGAATATAACTACTATAATACTGCTCCTATGTACAAGAATATAACTACTATAATAGTGCCCCTATGTACAAGACTATAACTACTATAATACTGTCTCCTATGTACAAGAATATAACTACTATAATACTGCTCCTATGTACAAGAATATAACTACTATAATAGTGCCCCTATGTACAAGACTATAACTACTATAATACTGTCTCCTATGTACAAGAATATAACTACTATAATACTGCTCCTATGTACAAGAATATAACTACTATAATACTGCTCCTATGTACAAGAATATATCTACTATAATACTGCCTCCTATGTACAAGAATGTAGCTACTATAATACTACTTCCTATGTACAAGAATATAACTACTATAATACTACTCCTATGTACAAGAATATAACTACTATAATACTGCTCCTATGTACAAGAATATAACTACTATAATACTGCCCCTATGTACAAGAATATAACTACTATAATACTGTTCCTATGTACAAGAATATAACTCCCCCTGTACGTTCTACTATTCTGCCCTATGTACAAGAATATACTACTATAATACTGCCCCCTATGTACAAGAATATAACTACTATAATACTGCTCCTATGTACAAGAATATAACTACTATAATACTGCCCCCTATGTCAGTTCTACTATAATACTGCTCCTATGTACAAGAATATAACTACTATAATACTGCTCCTATGTACAAGAATATAACTACTATAATACTGCCTCCTATGTACAAGAATATAACTACTATAATACTGCCCCCTATGTACAAGAATATAACTACTATAATACTGCTCCTATGTACAAGAATATAACTACTATAATACTGCTCCTGTGTACAAGAATATAACTACTATAATACTGCCTCCTATGTACAAGAATATAACTACTATAATACTGCCCCCTATGTACAAGAATATAACTACTATAATACTGCTCCTATGTACAAGAATATAACTACTATAATACTACCCCTATGTACAAGAATATAACTACTATAATACTGTCTCCTTTGTACAACAGTATAACTATTATAATTGCAAATGGAAAAAAAGTTTTCCAGATATCACTGGGGTTACAGTTCCTGATTTACTTTATTTTGCTAGTCCACATCCAAGAAGAAAATGTTACTGGCGAGAAGGAGATCAGATATGTGGAGATAAGACAGAGCCGAGAAGGTGAGTAACTACATGTTAGTTCTGTCACAAATTACTAGCCCAATAAATATGTAAGAAACCTTAACTAATCACCACATGTACATTATACACAGAAGACATCCCATAATAAAGGACAAAAAATATTTTTCCTGTTTTATTTTTGTTTTTCTTCATGAAATCTTAATAAGACGATGACTGTTTACACTTATGCAATAGCCATGAGAGGCGCTGTATCAGTTTAGTAGGAATTCACTATATACTCGGGTAATGTTTCTGGTTAAAGCAGCTGCAGCATCTCTCGGGCAGGTTTGTGCAGGGTCCAGAACGCTCTTCGGCTTACATCATGGGAGCAGAAAACATAGTCACATCCATTGTAATCTGCTGCTACTGAATATTGGTTTTATTTTCTTCATATGTCTATATCTGCCACAGATCCTACCAAAGCTGATGACGTCTGTTACACTACTCTGAACTTCACGCCAAAAGGTCAGTGTTTGTGTTTTATAACAGTCTTCATGAACCCATAGACTTTCTATAAATCCATATACCACAGGTCAGCCCTTCTGCCCCTTATATGACATGACAGAATGAAAAATACAATAAAATATTCATCTTTATTATATATGCTTGAAAAGTTCTCATGTTTGGCCTTTATATTTTCAGCTTCATCCCTAAAAGTAACTGAAAATGTGAGTATTACAGCTGAACTTTTTGGAAATGTTTTTATTACTGTCGCTGGCAGTGATAGAGGAGAGGTCTGGGATCTTGTATATATGAGAGGTCATGGGGTGGCACATCACACCATTATAAATGGGAAGTATACTGTCTTGGCTACAACTTAAAGTGGCATTCCATTAAAAAGACATTTTTTGCTCCTCACCCATTTCTAAATGAGTCTGTGTGAAGGGTAATATTAGTGAATACCTTACTGATGGATTTATTGTAAAGTTATATGCGATCCTCTGGAGCACTGACCTCCTCTCTGCTCCTCTGATGCCAACAGTGGGGGGAAATTTATTAAGCAAAACGCGCTAGAATTCTGGCTATATTTGCACCAAAATATTGTCTAACATGTGTTGTGCCACATTTATGAAGTATTTTAGACACCATTTACACACATTTACGACATGTTTAACCCTTGTCAGGCTGCATAATTTTACAACATTACAGGCTGCATAGGAACAGGTACAATTGTACCTACTCAACCGGACGAAGAATAAAAAGCTTTGAGGGCAAGGTGTATGTCCTAAGCTGCGCTACCATGCTCCAAAAAATGTGCCATATTTTTGTCATATTCTAAGTCAACTAATGCATGGTATAAGGTTAGACAAGACAGTCTAAACATACGCCAAAATTTTCAACCAGCATTAGACACTGTGATAAATCTGGCACATTTTAGTTTGCACTGTCTAAAAGTTAATTATTAGTAAATATGCCCCAGTGTTCCCTGTATGAACGGGAGGTCAAACTCACAATTAAAGTCTATTAGCCTTAATCTGAGTCCCATAGTCCTGCATTAATAGTGTAACCTTCTGATGATTCAGTAAACACTGTGTGTAACAGAGACAGAGAGGAGGTCAGTACTCTGGAGGGGAGCATATACAGTGGGGAAAAAAAGTATTTAGTCAGCCACCAATTTTGCAAGTTATCCCACTTAAAAAGATGAGGCCGGCCTGTAATTGTCATCATAGGTAGACCTCAACTATGAGAGACAAAATGAGAAAACAAATCCAGAAAATCACATTGTCTGATTTTTTTAAGAATTTATTTGCAAATTATGGTGCAAAATAAGTATTTGGTCAATAACAAAAGTTCATCTCAATACTTTGTTCTATATCCTTTGTTGGCAATGACAGAGGTCAAACGTTTTCTGTAAGTCTTCACAAGGTTGGCACACACTGTTGCTGGTATGTTGGCCCATTCCTCCATGCAGATCTCCTCTAGAGCAGGGATGTTTTGGGGCTGTCGCTGGGCAACACGGACTTTCAACTCCCTCCAAAGGTTTTCTATGGGGTTGAGATCTGGAGACTGGCTAGGCCACTCCAGGACCTTGAAATGCTTCTTACGAAGCCGCTCCTTCGTTGCCCTGGCGGTGTGCTTGGGATCATTGTCATCCTGAAAGACCCAGCCACGTTTCATCTTCAATGCCCTTGCTGATGGAAGGAGGTTTGCACTCAAAATCTCACGATACATGGCCCCATTCATTCTTTCATGTACACGGATCAGTCGTTCTGTCCCTTTGCAGGGAAACAGCCCCAAAGCATGATGTTGCCCCCCCATGCTTCACAGTAGGTATGGTGTTTTTTGGATGCAGCTCAGCATTCACTCTCCTCCAAACACGACGAGTTGTGTTTCTACCAAACAGTTCTACTTTGGTTTCATCTGACCATATGACATTCTCCCAATACTCTTCTGGAACATCCAAATGCTCTCTAGCAAACTTCAGACGGGCCCGGATATGTACTGGCTTAAGCAGGGGGACACGTCTGGCACTGCAGGATCTGAGTCCCTGGCGGCGTAGTGTGTTACTGACGGTAGCCTTTGTTATGTTAGTCCCAGCTTTCTGCAGGTCAGTCACTAGGTCCCCCCGTGTGGTTCTGGGATTTTTGCTCACCGTTCTTGTGATCATTTTGACCCCACGGGGTGAGATCTTGCGTGGAGCCCCTGATGGAGGGAGATTATCAGTGGTCTTGTATGTCTTCCATTTTCTAATTATTGCTCCCACAGTTGATTTCTTCACACCAAGCTGCTTGCCTATTGCAGATTCAGTCTTCCCAGCCTGGTGCAGGTCTACCATTTTGTTTCTGGTCCTTCCACAGCTCTTTGGTCTTCACCATAGTGGAGTTTGGAGTGTGAGTGTTTGAGGTTGTGGACAGGTGTCTTTTATACTGATAACAATGTCAAACAGGAGCCATTACTACAGGTAATGAGTGGAGGACAGAGGAGCCTCTTAAAGAAGTTACAGGTCTGTGAGAGACAGAAATTTTGCTTGTTTGTAGGTGACCAAATACTTATTTTCCACCATAATTTGTAAATAAATTCTTAAAAAATCAGACAATGTGATTTTCTGGGTATGTTTTCTCATTTTGTCTCTCATAGTTGAGGTCTACCTATGATGTCAATTACAGGCCGGCCTCATCTTTGTAAGTGGGAGAACTTGCACAATTGGTGGCTGACTAAATACTTTTTTTTCCCCACTGTAACTTCACAATAAAGCTGTAGGTATTTTAATAACATTAAACTACACATGGGTTTGTTTTTAAAGGAGAAAAAAAGTCTTTTACTGGACTGCTACTTTAAAGAGCCCCATATGTCAGTACAATTATTGTAATGTAACTTCAGCTTTAGACCACCAGTAATATCAATATAGTGGGAATGAGGACGTACTATGGGCTGAGGGACATGTCTCAGAGGTTAAATATAAACATGGTAGGGTCCTGGTTAGTGAGACCCATGTACACTCACATCAGGTTTGAATCCTATATTTGGCCAGAACACATACACATTAGATGGTTGGCTGGTCTTGACAAATACATCATGCTTGGCTAATGTTAATCGACTTGGTATAGATGCCTTAAGGCAAGGAACAAACATGATACAGAAGCCACATAATTGGGAGTCAGTTTCCACAATCCTTTGGTTGGCGGGGTCTATAAGTATGACCATTGTAAAAGGCTTCAAACATGACATTGTATCCATTCTGTATCCTCCTTACTCTACAGGTTATCTATTCATCCGTCAAGATTAGCGACTCTTGATGATCGACAGACCTGGACATAGGACAATTACAGTGTATACCTCACTGGGTATGGAATACGACCATGTTAGCTTAGACCTATGGTACATTTTGGACCAAGAGTTTGACCGGAAGACTAGTGTACTATATACTGTATTTCCCTTTGTAAAGAAGAAACTACTTGTACTCTGTGTCCTGACCACAACTAGGCCGCAACTCTGATAACCTTGAGTCAATCCCTGGGGATAGGAACAAAACTCACATCAAGGAAAATCATCATGGTAAACTATTTTCAGATTGATATATATATATATATATATATATTTTTTTTTTTTTTTTTTTTCCCCGAGTGGGTGGTAATCTTTTATTTTCAAATCTTGATTTTTTTTTTTTTTTCAACTCTATGGACAATTTTCGATTTGAATCTTCATTTTCTTACTTTTGTTAAATGTAATAAAAAAATACCAAGACTTTTTTATGTTGCTGACCATGAACAGCGCTGTGTACAAAATGTTGTTTTGCGGCACAAAATGTAGTTTTAATTTATACCGTTTATACCGTTTTGGGGAATGTCCGTTGTTTTGATCACTATTTGATTTTTTTTTTTTTTTTTTTATAGCCATTTTTGGACATGGGACACCTAATATGTTTTTTTTTTATATGCATTATATGGAAAGGGAGCAATTTGATTATGATTATGGGGATAGTGGGGATTCAACCGCTAAGACCCCCACCGATCCTGAGAACGGGGGGTGTTTTTTTCCCCCTGTTGAGAATGTAGCTGCGACGAACACAGTTGCACCCCCACTGCTATTCACTTTGATGGGAATGCGGGAGAAGTGCTCCCAGTGAAATGAATGGAAGCAGCCATAGGAGTGCACTTACATTCACCACAGCCACATTCACAGTGGGGATAAAATACCCCCTGTTCCCAGGATTGGTAGGGAACTCACCCCAAAATGTGTGCAAGACCCTCCTCCTACTTTTCGTGGTCTTTCTCATAGTCAAGCTACATCTACAGTACCAATAAATACAACTTTATCATCTGCACCATCTACCTGACCGTGGTTTGGTTTCTGGGCATGTTATCAGGCCAAAATCACCAGGGGATGGGAACTTTTGAACAGGGTCATTTTGATGTTTTTGGTTGTCATTATTATTTAAAAAGAGAGAACACAGAAGTTTGACAATAAATGGCTTCAACCAACCACTAACCATGAGTGGAGAAAACGTTTGTGTGTTATCATTCATATTCTCTGAAAAAAGGCCAAAAAATCTGCCGGGGTATGTAAACTTTTTAGCACAGCTGTATATACAGTTGAAACTAGAAGTTTACATACACTATATAAAAAGACACATATGGATGTTTTTCTCACTATCTGACATGAAATCAGAATAAACCTTTCCCGCTTTAGGTCAATTAGGATTACCAAAATTATTTATATTTGCCAAATGCCAGAATAATGAGAGAGAGAGAATTTTTAAGGCATTTTTATTACTTTCTGCAAAGTCAAGAGTTCACATACACTAAGATTACTTTGCCTTTAAACAAATTGGGACAGCCCATATGATGATGTCAGGTCTATGGAAGCTTCTGATAGGTTTATTGGCAACATCTTAGTTAATTAGATGTATTTTAAGGCACACCTGAAACAGACTACTTGTTTGTGTAACATCATGGGAAAGTCTAAAGAAATCAGCCAAGATATCAGGAAGAGAATTATGGACTTGCATAAGTCTGGTTCTTCCTTGGGTGCAATTTCCAGATACCTGAAGGTGCCTGGTTCGTCTGTACAAACCATTATATGCAAGTACAAACAAGATGGGAATGTGCAGCCATCATACCGCTCAGGAAGGAGACGTGTTCTGTGTCCCAGAGATTAACGTGCTTTGGTACGAAATGTGCATATCAACCCAAGAACAAAACCATAGACCTTGTGAAGATGCTGGTTGAAGCTGTTAAGAGTGTGGCATTATCAATAATGGAACGAATACTGTATTGACATGGGCTGAAAGGCCACTCTGCAAGGAAGAAGCCATTACTCCAAAATAAACATAAAAAAGCCAGATTAATGTTTGCAAATGCACAAAGACATTATGGTCTAACGACACTAAAATTGAACTTTTTGGCCATAATGACCATTGTTACGTTTAGAGGAAAAAGGGAGAAGCTTGCAGGCCTAAGAACACCATCCCAACTGTGAAATACGAGGGTGGCAGCATCATGTTGTGGGGTGGTTTTGCTTCAGGAGGGACTGGTGCACTTCACAAAATAGATGGCATCATGAGGAAAGAACATTATGTGTCAACACTGAAGCAACATCTCCAGACATCAGCCAGGAAGTTAAAGCTTGGGCGCAAATGGGTCTTCCAAATGGACAATGACCCGAAGCTACTGCCAAACTGGTTACAAAGTGGCTTAAGGATAACAAAGTCAGTGTTTTGAAGTGGCCATCACAAAGCCCTGATCTCAATCCTATTGAAAATTTATGGGCAAAGCTGAAAAGGCAGGTGCGAGCAAGGCGGCCTCCAAACATGGCTCAGTGACACCAGTTCTGTCAGGAGGAATGGGCACAAATTCCTACCAACTATTGTGAGAAGCTTGTGGAAGGAGATCCAAAATGTGTGACCCAAGTCATACAGTTTAAGGGCAATGGTACTAAATACTAATGAAATGTACACTTGTATGTATGTAAACTTTTGACAAAGACACAGAACACATCTCCTTCCTGAGCGGTATGATGGCTGCACATTCCCATCTTGTTTGTACTTGCATATAATGGTTTGTACAGACGAACGAGGCACCTTCAGGTATCTGGAAATTGCACCCAAGGAAGAACCAGACTTATGCAAGTCCATAATTCTCTTCCTGATATCTTGGCTGATTTCTTTAGACTTTCCCATGATGTTACACAAACAAGTAGTCTGTTTCAGGTGTGCCTTAAAATACATCTAATTAACTAAGATGTTGCCAATAAACCTATCAGAAGCTTCCAAAGACCTGACATCATCATATGGGCTGTCCCAATTTGTTTAAAGGCAAAGTAATCTTAGTGTATGTGAACTCTTGACTTTGCAGAACGTAATAAAAATGCCTTAAAAATTCTCTCTCTCATTATTCTGGCATTTGACAAATATAAATAATTTTGGTAATCCTAATTGACCTAAAGCGGGAAAGGTTTATTCTGATTTCATGATAGTGAGAAAAACATCCATATGTGTCTTTTATATAGTGTATATAAACTTCTGGTTTCAACTGTATAAAACTTCCCAGAGATAGATAGGTTAGGGTCACCTGAATCAAACAGTGCTTTCCCTTTGTGAATTGCTGCCTCCGTTGCCAAGATATCACTGTTTTTGTCAATATGCAAATTAGCTCTATGAAGCAAAGAAGACGTTGCCATTGCTCCAAAGATATCACTGGCATATTCACAAAAATAGTTATCTCAGAATGGAGGAAGGGAGTCACAAGTGGAAAACACAGGGGTCCGGTGAAATTAACCTATCTACCTGCAGGACTGGGTTGATATGCTGGAATCTGGTGACACTAACCTATCTATCAGTGGAGCTGGGTTGATATACTGAGTTATGGTGACACTAACCTATCTATCTGCAGGGCTGGGGTAATAGGTTAGTGTCACCAGATCCTAGCATATTACCCCATCCCCACAGATAGATAGGTTAGTGTCACCAGATCCTAGCATATTACCCCAGCCCTGCAGATAGATAGATTAGTGTCACCAGATCCTAGCATATCTTTATGCAGGACTGGGTTGATATGCTGAGTTATGCTGACACTAACCTATCTATCTGCAGGGCTGGGTTTACTTTCTGGATTATGGTAACACTAACCTATTTATATGCAGGGCTGGGGTGATATGCTGGTTCTGGTGACACTAACCTATCTATCTTCAGGGCTGGGGTGATATGTTGGTTCTGGTGACACTAACCTATCTATCTGCAGGGATGGGGTGATATGCTGGTTCTGGTGACACTAACCTATCTATCTGCAGGGCTGGGGTGATATGCTGGTTCTGGTGACACTAACCTATCTATCTGCAGGGCTGGGGTGATATACTGGTTCTGGTGACACTAACCTATCTATCTGCAGGGATGGGGTGATATGCTGGTTCTGGTGACACTAACCTATCTATCTGCAGGGCTGGGGTGATATGCTGGTTCTGGTGACACTAACCTATCTATCTGCAGGGCTGGGATCTGGCGACACTCCCTTTAAGCAGCACTAGAGACAAGTTCCTGCTTCCCATCTTACAGCACAGTTAAAGTTAAGAGCAAAGTCATCTCTTTCTATAAAGAAGTGTAACTTCCCTATTCAGCTGTGAAACTGAAGGGGCATTTCCTTACTTTACACTTTTTTCACTTTTTGCTTTATAGCTGAGTCTCTTCCGTTAGAAAGCTTTCGCTGTTTTGCAGCTCTGAATAAACTTTTCTACACCTTAGTGGATGGGTGACCTGATGTAGTGTCTTGTACGTGAACACATCTTCACGATCCTCATAGTTCACAGATTTTTTTTTTTCTAATTTATTTCCTTCCTCAACAAGACGTAAAGCTTTAAGTCATGCAGGTCATGTAAAGTCCTCACAAGATACAGAACACTGCTAACCAGACATGGGATTGTCTACAGACACATCACGGATAACAATGGCCGGGGTCATCTTCATGGACAGGCACAGCAACTGTATTAGGAGGATGTCCGGGACTGCATGGGGATGTAATGGCGTTGGTGAGGCCCATCCCCCCCTCCCTCCTTTTTCCTTACCTTACTCTGGGGGTTGGGCACTTTGGGCAGTGGTTTGCTGGAGCCCAGGTAGCGGGGAAGGTGGTCTCGCCTGGATGAGGTCATCGGTTCCCCCTTAGAGATGAGGAGGCGGGCCGATACTTGGTATGGCCCGGCCCCTTATAAGCTATTGCAGGCACCCGTTCCGGCCTCTTTCCGGCTGCCTGGTGAAGCGCTCGTGTCGGGAAGCGGCGTTGGGGATTTCTGCAGGTATGGCCGACGAGAGCGCGTTGGTAGCGGCCTTGAGGGCTGGCTGGGCTTTGGAAGGGGAGGCCTTCCTGACACGCCTCTTGAGCGGCGTGCAGCAGGAGGCTCCCACTTCGGAGACACTTGTGTCTCCCCCTGCAACTCGGCGGACGGCGCGGCGCTCCAGGCCTCCAGAGCGCCTGAGTCCGAGCCCCTCCCCTTCGGGAAGGAGGCGTGGCGGGGAGTGTGCAGGCGTGCCCGCCGCTCATGCGGAGCGGCGGGCGGTGCCTCTCCTCCCACCGCATCGTAGCCCCGCCCCTTCCGGATCGTCTGCGTTGGTGGCCATTTTAGCCTCTTCCCCGCGCGGTAGCTCAGGCAGCAAACATGGGGAATAGAGAGTCAGTGGCAACGGCGGCACCGGTGGTATCGCCCCCCTTTGCGGGGGGCGCTGGAGGTTCCCACAGTGCCTGAATCCCTGGGGGCTCCCGGGTCGTTAGCAGACGACATGGCTTCCTCTTCATCAGCCTCGCCCATCCCCCCTTCTCAGGCCATGCTGCGCGGACCGGGAAGGTGCTTGTCTGCAGGGAGTGGGCGTTCCCTGAGGGCCTCTAGAAGGGGTCGGGGGTCATCCTCTTCAGCGTCTTCTGGCCAGCATAGGCGTAGGCGCCGCAAGGCAAGAGGGCGAAGCAGGCGTGAGCTGTCACCGCTCCCGGTCGTCAAAACGGAGCCGGAAGTTGAAGGGGTCTGGTTCCCACCGGCGCAGAACCTCTCCATCTTCAGGGTCGTCATCCTGCAGCTCCTCAGGGTCTGGCAGGTCGCGGCGGCGTGCATGCAAGAGGCAGGAGCCTGATCTACCGCAGGAGCAGTCATCTCGTGCGGCCAGCCAGGCCGGCACGGCGGTAGCTTCGTTGCCAGGAATGCCAGTGGTCCCGCCTGTCCTCCCTGCAGCCGGTGAGTTTGAGTTTGCGGGAGCCTGGGGTACGGACGGTAAGCAGGCTGAGTTGTTACCGACCCTTAAGGCGCTGATGGTACAACTCGAGAAGGGCGGAGAAAAGAGATCGGCCGAGTTATCAAAGGGGGGGCGGGCCTCCATAAGGAGGCCTTTTTTCTGCGGGGTCAGCCCCTTGGGGGCTCACTTGGACGAGGAGACGAGAGCTAAAATTGGGAATAACCAGTACGTGGACATATGGTCCTTGGTGTCGGTCGACCAACATACGGTCGACAAGGAACGCAGATTAAATACGGATAGGGCGGTCGATCGGCGACCGCGGGTAGCGCTGACGTTCGGGAACTGGTGTCAAGCCTTTGCCGTCCTGGGGTGTGTTTTAGGTCAACAGCACCCTGAGCGGACCGCGGATTTGTTTATATATTTTGACACAATTTTTTGCGCGTATAAGTCGCACGGTGGCAGTGCTTGGTGGCGCTACGACGAAGAATTTCGGCGCCGCCTGGCGCTGCAACCGGAGATTGGTTGGGCGGTGAAGGCCACCGATGTGTGGATTAGATTGATGTTGTCGCAGAAGGCGTCGCCCTTTCAGCCGGGGGCCACCGGACCGGCAATGTCAGGAACCGGTCCGGTGGCCGTGCGCCGCCCTGGGACCTGCTGGCTCTTTAACGAGGGCCACTGCCGGTTCTATGGCTTGTGTAAATTCAGACACGAGTGTTCCTCCTGTGGAGGAACACACGCGGCGGTTAAATGTAGTAAATCACCGAAGGCCACGGGAAAACAGGCGGGAGATGGGAAGAACGCCAGTGAGCGTCCATGCGATGTCTCCTTGACTCGATAATTACCCGGATAGGGCAGCTGCCTCGCAGCTACATTTTGGGTTTACGTTTGGGTTTTTTATACCGTTTTTGTTTAGTTGGGAGGCGGTTAGTTCGGACAATTTAAAATCGGCCCGGGATCACCCGCGGGTTTTAAGGGAAAAAATTACGAAGGAAGTGGAGTTAGGGAGGATGAGGGGTCCGTTTGCGCGTCCACCATTTTCGAATCTGAGGGTTTCTCCTTTAGGGGTAGTCCCCAAAAAGGAACCGGGAAAATTCCGTTTGATTCACCATCTCTCTTATCCGAAAGGAGAGTCGGTGAATGACGGGATTCCAAAAGGGGATGCGGCGGTCTCATATGTGTCCTTTGACCGTGCGGTCTCCCTGGTTAGGCAGGCGGGCCGTGGAGCGCTCTTGGCGAAATCTGACATCGAGTCAGCTTTCCGCCTACTTCCGGTACACCCTGCCTGTCACCATTTATTAGGGTACAGGGTGGATGGCTGGTATTATTTTGATGCTTGTCTGCCTATGGGATGTTCCATTTCGTGCCACTTCTTTGAGATGTTCAGCTCTTTTCTGGAGTGGGTGACACGTTATGAAACGGGTTCGCGTTCTATCACGCACTATTTGGACGATTTTCTTTTTGTTGCACCAGCGGGTGGGGAGCGATGTAAATTTTTGTTGAACACGTTTCGATGCTTAATGAGAAAATTTGGGGTCCCATTGTCAGAGGAGAAGACCGAGGGCCCCTGCACTCGGCTTTCCTTCTTGGGGATAGAATTCAACTCGATCGAAATGGTGTATCGTTTACCGGCGGATAAGTTAACGAAATTGGGGGATTTGATTAAAGGCGTCCTGGGAGTCAACAAGGTCTCGTTGCGCCAGATGCAGTCCTTACTAGGTCTTCTGGCTTTTGCATGCAAGGTTATGCCGATGGGCCGGGTTTTTGCGCGGCGTCTGTCCTTGTCCACAAAAGGTGTCAGGCGCCCCGAACATCGTATTCGAATTACCAATCCATTGCAGTCTGATTTGCGGGTATGGGAAGCCTTTTTAAGTTCGTATAACGGTAGAACGTGCTGGTTGGGAAAGGAGGTGTCCAATTCAGATTTGGAATTATTCACGGATGCGGCCGGGGGAGCGGGTTTTGGGGCAGTGTTCCGGGCTAACTGGTGCGCCGAGAGATGGCCAGAGGTTTGGCAGTCCGGTGGCCTGTGCCGCAACCTGACTCTCCTGGAACTGTTTCCCATAGTGGTGGCGGTCGAGATTTGGGGAGAACAGTTCCGGGACAAAAAGGTCGTGTTTTGGACTGACAATATGAGTGTGGTTCACTGTATAAACAATTTAACCTCTGCTTCCCTTCCAGTGTTGTCCTTGTTACGGCATTGGGTGCTTCGGTGCCTGGAATATAATATTTGGTTCAAGGCTCGACATGTCCCAGGAGTAGAGAATGTGGTAGCTGATGCTTTGTCCCATTTCCATTGGCAGGAATTCAGGGCCCTATTACCGGAGGCTTCGCGGGAGGGTGTGTCCTGCCCGTCCATCCTATCGGATTTGGTGACGAACGAGTGATCCCGCTGATCCAGTCCTCGGTTGCTCCTGCCACGTGGTCGGGCCATGGTAAGGCGTGGGCAGAGTGGGTTGGGGTGGCTTTAGAAAAAGGGGTGGTTTGGGCCGACTCTCGGTCTTTGCTGCAGGTTACGGTGGCTTACATGGGAAATTTGCGGGATTTGGGCGTGTCGGCGGTGGTGGCGCAACGCCGAGTAGCGGGGGTGGGTTTTCGTTTACGGTTGATGGGTTTGGAGGACGTCACTAGGCGGTTTATAGTCCGACAGGCACTTAAGGGTTGGCGGAAGGAATATGTGCGGAGGGAAAGCCGCCGGCCGGTCACGCATGCTCTGCTGCAACGTTTGTTGGGGACTGTACAAGGGGTCTGCCTCTCCCCGGGCGAGGCGGAGTTATTTGGGGCGGCGTTTTGCTTAGCATTTTTTGGGGCTATGCGGATCGGCGAACTCTGTGCGCAGTCTAGGAACAGGCTGGGGGGTTTGTTGCGAGAGGACGTTTGGTTGTCTAATGGGGTGGTAAAAGTCCGGGTCCGTCGGTCGAAGGTGGACGTTCTAGGAAAGGGGGAGTGGATCATGTTATTTCCTACGGGGGGCCTGTGCTGTCCAGTGGAAGTGATTGGGCAATATATGAGAAATAGGGCTGATTCTCCCTGTTTTTTGTCGCACCACGATGGATTGCCGCTCACACGGTATCAGTTTTTGGGGGGTTTTCGGCGTTGTTTGTCGGAGTTGGGTTTGCCACGGGCGGAGTTTGGTACTCACTCTTTTCGGATAGGTGCGGCTACGGAGGCGTCGAGGGCGGGCCTGCCCGAGGCGGAGGTCAAACGTATTGGCAGGTGGAAATCAGCTTGCTACGCGAGTTATGTGCGACCTGAATTGGTGTTGTAACCGTGTGTTTTGTCTTTTACAGGTCGCCCCCCCTCCGGTCGTGTGTGTATTAGGACATTCATATGTTTTTTGGGCAGCCCAGCGGGCCGAATGCAGACCTGGTGGGAGGAACCTAGGTTTCCAGAGTATAGAAGTAGTTTGGAGGGGCATTCGTGGACTGCGTTGGGCTCAAGTCTTGCCGGAGGCCGTCGAAGTTGGTAGGTGTGTTTCAGCCCCCGTCGTTCTTGTACTCCATGCCGGGGGTAACGACCTCTGTTTTACCCGGATGGCGGAGTTGTTAGCAATTATGCGATCTGACGTTGATAGGATCCCAAGCTTCTTCCCTACTGTAGTACTGGTGTGGTCAGAAATGGTTTCTCGTCCCACGTGGCAAGGGGCGCGTGATGGTGACGCGGTAGAGAGGGCCAGACGGTCGGTCAGTGCCAGGATGGCGCGTTTTGTGAGATCCAGAGGTGGTGTGGTGGTGCGACACCGACAGTTGGAAGGAGATAATAGGGGCCTCATGCGGTCTGACAGGGTGCATCTCAACGACATAGGATTGGATATATTCTTGTCAGGTTTGTAAGACTGTATTGAACAAGCTCTTTTCCTTCTGGGTGGGGGTCGGGGTATGGTGTAGGGGTACACCATACCCTCCGTGGCGGTGGTCCAAAGGAGATAAGGGGTGGACAGGCAGTTGACGGACCCCCCGGTTCAGAGAATTTAATGTTTTGTTATAAGAAATAAAGCTGTGGCCGTTACCCGCCCAGATAAAAGTGAGCAATGTTTCCTGGTCTTTATTGTAAATTCCAAGGGAAAAGGGGTTATCAAGGGGATAATGGTAAACATCCATGCAGTCTCATCTGTAAGTATTGTCATTGTATCTCCATTATTCTGCTCATACATAACATATAAAGTAAAAGGTTTATTCTATTGTCATTGCAACATGTTAGTACAAGGCTTCTAATCTTTTGCTATGTAAACTCAGTCATTGTAAGGCTCCATGTACACGACCTTGTGCTTTATCTGTTTTTTACGGTCGGTCAATTTTTTTTACAGAAAAAAGAAATTGTGCAATGTGTAGAATGGATTTTTAGAATTTCTTCTACTTATCTGGTAGTGTATTACACGGAGATTTCATGCTTGCAAATAGGCATGGACATGTGCATTCACCCCAATAGAAACAACTATAAGTATGTGTGTGGGATAGGGGGTGATGTGGGGGTATAGAAGGAGATTTATCATAAGGGTTAGTTTAGCTGGCATCTATGTTGGTGAAATCTGAGCCAAATTTATCAAATGTTGCACAATGTTTGATAAATTTGGCGTATCTATAAGTCCTACACTTCTGTGCTGAGATGTTACTCTACTTACTAGATAGCTAGAGAGATAGATAGATAGATAGATAGATAGATAGATAGATGATACAAGCACAAAAACTACGAACACACACTCACTAAATACACATATGCAGTACATGTGCTCACTACATTAGAAACACACTCAGAAGACTAGCAGAACATCCCCAGCTCATGGTCTCGATGTTCTAGATACCAGAATCGGCGCTGCCTTCATATGGCTTTATAGCAAGTTGTATTTGACCCCCACTGTTAGCTGATGAGCTGCTCAATATATACATGGTTATGCTACCATTTTGGACAATCCCTAGTGGTAACAAGGGTCCATTACAATAAGCCGATTACAAAGTGTCCCCCAGCTGGGACCACCAGCCATAAACTGTAATCTGTGGGAAATCCTGTTTTTTGTCTTTTTTTCTTTTCATTTTATTTTTTGTTTTTGTTTTTTATTCCAATTTTTTTTTTATTTTGGAGGGTGTTTTTGTTTTTGTTTTTTTTTTTTACTTTCTCTGCTTGTTGTTTTTATTTATTTTTTATAGCGTTTGCATTTGACACTTGCGAGGTTTTATTGTATATACACCTTGGGGTTTTTGGTATTAGTCTCCATTGTGCGATTATTTTTTGGAATTTCTTTTCTATATCATGTGTGTTTGCTGTTATATTCAAGGGTTTATTCATGAGTCCATTATTACTAATATCCACTTGTAGAATATTTTGTATTTAATATTATTTATTGCTTATTATTAGCAGTAGGGACAGGGGTTTTTTATTCCGCCCCATCACTGTGGCCATGGGATTTTTGGATTATAGCTTTCATTTGGCACAGAGATTAATCTAGGTCCCTGTGTGGAGAGGGGGGTGTTGCGCTCCCCATGTGGTGTGTGTTTACTCTAATTGGGGAGTTTCCCGTTTTTGAGCACGGACTGGGATGCCTCTCTTGCTGGAGCACGTTCACTCCTCCCGGAATGCATTTTAGGATGCGCCGACTTCTCAGATTGGATTATGAAGGAGGTGTGTTGGGTGACTATTGCAAGGTGGGCATTTTATAAGCTGCTGGTCTGGTAGTGTTTAATGTAATTTCCTATGAATAAAGACGCAAGTGTTGTCTGAAATGCGTAGACGACTGCCTCCACCCCTCTGTCACATTGCCAATGTGGACTTCTATGGATTTCTGATAGAAAAGTGGACGTGTTTTACTAACCCCGAAGACACGGGTGAGCTGGAGTATTTTTTGTTATATATATTTCAATTGGAAATCCTGGCAGTAAGTCTTCAGTATTAAGTATTTCCCTACAGCACCACCTCTGGGGACATTAAGCATTACACAGTGTCCATTTCCACAAAGTAAGGCAGGACAGGACAGGACAAGTCCTCCAGAGCATGAGATCTTTGTAACTGCTCTACAATTATCAAATTCCGTAGTAGTGTTTTTTTTTTTGTTTTTGTTTTTTTAATGTTTTTTAAACTGGACAATCCCTTTAAGAGATTGATATATTACTATGTGATCTCTGACAACACTTGTCTTATATTTTCCAGTTACATAATACAAAAACTCTAAAAAGGTTAGAAGTGAAGTTTTTTATTTACTCAGTTATTGTAGGTGTGAAAAATAGCTCTTCCTGACCTGAAACATCAGAGTCTACAGAAGACTCAAGACCCGGAAGATTACTGTCCCTTTATCTCTGCTTTGTACATATTTATATGTTTTTGTACCAGCTTTTCTATAATAACCAATTGCCTCTTTATCATTACGAAAACCTGTATTCTCACTGATTTTATTGGGTCCCAAATAAGCAGCCATTTTTCCCGTAGATAACACCTGGTAGGTCCATTGTCAGTGGAGGAAACTGTTGGGCAGTATAAATATAAAAAGATCTAGATCTGGCACATTCACACTTGAGGTTTCCTTTTTGTATTAGTATGTGGCCATTTGTGGTGTTTCGTTCTCCAGCCTGTGTCTATTATTTCCTTTTTCACAAACCCCGAATGGAAATTCTCTACAGGTTCACCACATAGAGAATCTTCATAGATGTGACTCTTTAACTACTTGTGGGAAAATATACTTGTAGAACTACAAACGTTGTAAACAATCTCAGGGCTCGGATTGGCCCACAAAGGAACATATGAATCCACTGGTGGGTCCTTGAGCCCGGGTGGGCCACCTCCTTCATTAGTAGTGTATGATGGAGAAGCCGACCTACTAGTATCTTCTCTGCCTGAGTTTGTGCCATCTCAACATCACTGCGGGTCACCGATTATCAATCATCTTGTAGATTCTTGCTGCTGCCAGAGGCTTGCTACTTGTGTACATGTATCACAAAGCTAAGAAGACCCTAGTACTAGGCAAACAGCAGTCAGCAGGCTACTGATAGGGACACCATGAAATAAAAAGCCCAAGGTAATGACTGGACAAAAAGTTACTGCTGAAAACCATGTGTGTTGCTCCACTTTCGGGAATTTGTGGAAGTGGTATGGAAACACTTGCACATAACTGTGTTGTAAGCCCTGGGAATGAATTTCACAGGTAAGCTCTAGGTACACCAGTCCGAGACTGAACAATACTTTGGGAAAGTACATTGCTAAGCCATTGTATCTAAGTTTATCATTTGTGATAATGTCTTTTGAGCCCAGTTTATCTAACCGTATCATGTGGAGGATGAGTTGGAGAGCAGGCAGAGGGTCTAGCAAGGAAAGCCATAAGGACTGACAGAAAACCATTCTTATCAGCAAGACAACAAAATCTGGAGAGATATACAGTGATGAGCAAAAGGGTAACAATGTTTAGAACCTGTGACTTTCAGTCTCCATATCTCACCATCCTCTACAGCTTAGAACATGAGACTCCCATCATTGTATAGACAGTCATCTTGGCTATCTCATACATAAATGTGACTTGTAACTATTTAGCATATGATTAGTTATGCAGATTCCTGTCATGTAACTGCATTGTTACTTTTTTGCTCCTAAAAATCTAAAATTAAAATTTTTAGTATTTTATAAATCCACCTTTGGCTTTCAACACTGCCTGAATCCTTCTGGGCAATGTCACCAATAAAATCCAGAGATGAAAGGAAAGATTGTAGTTCTGTAGGGAAAAAATGAAGTCCAAAAATTAAGTCAGTGCTACAGACTTCCATGAGGCACAAACTTGGCCAACCTAATGTACACCATGATACTCATTAATGATGACCCTGACAACATCTGTAAACCTCAAAATGGGTTTTCACAGCTTTATTAAATTTAGTCATGCTACCAGTAACATCATCAACTTACCAATGCCCAATCTAGGCTGTTCTCTGAAATGTCCAAAATGTTGAGGTGCTCCAAGGCAACAAGCATGAAGACTTCCCGACTAAGCACAATGGCACCGGGATCACATCTGTAATATCACACTGAGGCCTTCAAAGTACATGAAAACAAGATGAAGAAGTAAAAGGACGAAGGAAGGGTAAGTGGTGACATTGTTCAAAAAGTGAGAAATTAGACACTTTTCTCCAACCACAAAATATCTGCATGATTCCACAGGATGAGACCACCTTACATGCTGTCCTTGC
Organism: Leptodactylus fallax; assembly: GCA_947044405.1. Classification (NCBI taxonomy): domain Eukaryota; kingdom Metazoa; phylum Chordata; class Amphibia; order Anura; family Leptodactylidae; genus Leptodactylus; species Leptodactylus fallax. The sequence continues at coordinate 985,431 of CAMRHE010000472.1, read as the reverse complement.
AAAAGAAAAAGTTAAAATACTCTTTGAACCTGAATTTGAGATGGCAGACATCTTTGTCTTAATGTATCCTTCTGGCGCTCATGAACTTGACATAAGCTTTTGTCTACTGGAGGACCTTGAGAATTTTTGGTTTCTGGCTTGTGGAAAATGAGTCTAAATGGTCGGATTTCCAGGTCCATATCCACGTCTCACCAGTCACAGGTCAAGCGTGACTTTTTACCAGCTATGACATTTTTTTCAGATCCTGATCCCCAATGAGGCAAAGCCTCAGGTACTATATCATCAGCGGGAATGAAGATTTTGGATGATTTGAGTGAATTAGATATGGATACCGCAGAATCAAAAAAACTATGGGTGTCTTCTGATGTGGGGGAAAGGTAGCTAAATAAAGCCATAAAGCTTGCTTGCAATAGATGTTTCTTCCACCAAGGAGGTCTTATTTGCATATTTATTACCCAGAATTCATAGCAGGGCGTACATGGCCTAATAAGTCCTTGTCCTGTCTCTCCTAATGAGTCATAGTATTCTGATCCAAATTATCCAAATGGACATCGACTCCTATATTAAAAAGAATGCTAACCAGAACTTCCTATAACTAGTAATGGTCAAGTTCTTTTCAGCCTAGTAGGCTGCCATGAAGAGAAGTGATGATTTTCAGGATCCCTGGTTTGGATCTAATCGTTGGCATGATAGTTTCCTCCTCAACACAGAGATAGGGGAGGGATAGTATGTCTAACATACTGGCACCCCTTTAGTACGGATTTCACGAAATATCAAACATTCTTACTGGTACAATTAATGGTTGTCTTAAAAAATTGTGTATAAGTGCACTGAGAAGGATTGATACCGGCCACAACTTTTGCACATCAGTGTATATTAGAGTTTTATATTTCTGTATTATTTATATGTAGTATTTTTTAAGTATTATTATAATAGCTGAATGCCAGAAATAAAAACATTTCCACCATTGTTTTTTGTTTTATTTGCTTTTACGGCATTCACCATGACATAACTTTTTTACAGGGGGTCATTACGAATATGGTGTTACCAAATTTGCATATTTTTTGCTATTTTACTATTGAATTTATTTTTTTTTAGTTTTGCATATTTATGTGCTATAAACTTGATTCATGGATTACATTATTTTTTTGATTTCTCTTTCAGCCATGTTCACGGGAATAACAGGTGAGTTGAAAAGCAAATTGTATCATAATATGTTCTTATGTTCTAAACTATCCCCAAAACTAATTTTAAAAATTAAAAAAATAATAATAATAATAATAATAACAATAATAATAAAAAAATGTTAAAGACTTTTAAGGTATGTGCTGGGAAAGCTCTTGGCACAGACAATATCTGGACGCTGTAACCCATAAGGTTTCACATTCCGGAAAGTAGTGTTAGGGGCCGGAGATTGACCCAACAGGGAACTAGCTGTTGAGACTGAAACCAAATGAAACCACATTCAGGAGAATTATGTTACATGCAAGCGAGAGAAAAATGTGGTTACATTTTTTTTTAACTAAAGCCAAAAATACAGAAAAGCACTTATGTGTGTAAAAGGTCATCATATGAAGATGATGCAGCCATAGCACTGTAGAAATTATTTTTCATTTTTATCTTGCCTTAGCTCTGTGCTGCACTTTTGTTTTAATGTTGACAGGGCTTTCTACAGGCGGTATTTTAGTGTACTGTAAAGGACTACAGGTTCCCAGGATTTCTCCCCCCAGTTTAACAGACATTTACAACTACTTACATGTCCCTTTATTAGGTGACCAGTGGTGCTTTAGTTACACAACACAGATCTGCTACTGAGCCACAGCTCTACTGTTCTGTTGCTTACTAGACACTGCGCAATCTGCCTCCACCATAGTAACATAGTAGGTTGGAAAAAGATTTAGATTCATTGAGTTCAACTCTTTCATTTTAATGAACCCTAGTTGACCCAGAGGAAGGCAAAACCAACCCTGTTAATGGTTCAGACTCAATTCCACATTAAGCGAAATTGTGTCTGAACCAGAAAAGGTGCAGAAAATTAACCAACTATTCATACTCGCCTTTCCTCACTTTTCCTTGGCTCCAACACAGCGTCTGGTTTTATTTCCCCTTTGTCCCCAGCTTCTTTGGCTCTCCCCTGTGACATCAGCTGCCCCATGTGACACCCCTTATATAAACGCTGAGGCCCAATCATAGGTCTCAGTGGTGACTCAGAACTGCTGATATCATAGGAGAGAGTCAAAGAAGCTGTGGACGCTGGGAAAAGAAGACCGGAAACCTTATCGGAGCCCTATTATATCTCTTCAGACCCAAAAGTATAATAATGGATGGTGAGTGGCGAAAATCCTGAAATTTTTGGAATATCTGTAATGACCCCTGTTTACTCTTCTGTACGAGATGTGTATTTTAAGACCCAAAATGTATAGCCTTACACTTACCAACTTTAAAGCTCACATGCCATATTGCTGCCCATTAGGCCATTTTACCCAGGTTATCCTGTAGGGACTGAGCATTCTGTAATCTATCTACAGTATAACACTACAGATCAATACGATCTCTTAATAAACTCTCAAGTCGGGCTTTGTCCTTGGACCTTTATTGGATAAAGGGATAATATTATCCATTCACCAGTCCAGCAATTATTTTCTCAATTTCTACTTTAGTTAGTCCGATGGCCTTCTTGCGAATTTTATTTGCTACCTTATAGTCCACAAAAGCAAGTTCTGTACCTTCTGAGTTATATTTTAAATACTTTTTTTTTTTGCATTTATTCCTTTTTTACCTTGCTTGTAAACCACATATACTAGATGCTATATCTATTATCTTTTTTAACAATTTCCATTTTTCCTAAATACCCCATTTAAGAATACACGAATCCTGTTAAGCCTTTTTGCTTCTTAATCTTAAGCCATGTGGCGGAAACCCTACGGGAAAATACGCTTCGATTTCCAAAAGCGTTGCGTTTTTGGAAATTGTAGTATGTCAATTATACCTACAGAAACGCCAGTGGTTTCCCTATAGGTATAACCAAAGCAGGAAGTCCGCAGAGGACTTTTTACTCTGCGGACTGTAACTGGGAAGTGGGCATTGTTCATCTGGAGTAACATTTTATCATTTATAACGCACACCTTTTAAAAAAAAAAAAAAAAAAAAAGACAAATACACAAATACATGGCGAATTAAAGAAAAAAATTGTATATATATATATATATATATATATATATATATATATATGTATATAGACCTAAAGTGTTCATGTTTACTTTTGTTTATTTTTAGATGTGATCTAGGGAAAGGGGGGTGACCTTGAACCCTAGGGGGTCTGACCACTCACACTATACACTGCAGTACTAATGTATTCCAGTGTATAGCGAAATCCATTCACTTCTATTACACGCTGACTCTGGCGGCACCCGTGGTGTCTGCGCACTTTAGATGCCGCGGTCAAACATAAAGTGTTAACAGCTGCGATCGGTGTTGGCACCGATCGCAGCTGTTAGAGGCGGGTGCTGCCTGTGTTATACACCCGGCATCCGCCATGTATGGAGAGAGCTCAACTCCTGAGCTCTCTCCATATACCCCTTCACACCCAATCACGTACATGTACGTGAATTTGAGTGAAGGGGTTAAAAATTTTGCTCCGTTTGCTAGAGATTCACTGTGCAGTGCTGGGGGGTGCAGGTGTAAGTGGTTTGGGTTTATGGGGTCTTGTCTGCCGTAAGTAGATCTGACATTTCTAACCTGGTGTGTTATTTTTTTTGTCACTGAGTGTAAATACAGCTTTAAGGTGTATCCTCACTTATATCTCTGACATTCTTAGCATAAGCACAGGATATGTCTTCACCTCCAGGATTCACACCATTCTAAGAATAGGGGTCCCACTAGAAATAGGGAGGTGACTATGTATGGGTACCTCTCTCTATTCACTGTTATGGGACCTGCACCTATCAGATAGGACTAACCCTTTAAATGTTTACAGCATAAAAATGAATATGAATACAAATCGTTCATTTACCTGTGATATATTTCCAGGATCTACTGTCAGACCTGTGGTGACCTTCACTCCGCCCTGGAACAAGATCTTACGTGGAGACCCTATAACAATGACCTGTGATGTGGACGGCGCTGTACAGGGAGATGTCACACATACCTGATACAGGAACAACCAATGGATCCATACAGGGAAGACTTTTACCATTCAGTCTGCCGTGTCCAGGCATGGTGGAAATTACCAGTGCAGGACCAGTGAGGAGGATATTAGTGAGAATGTGACACTCTATGTTATGGAGGGTGAGTCATGTAATATATAATGTAAAAACTAATACTACATAAAGGTGGAGGTAAATCAGTCCTATGGCAGTAATACAATGTACATGGGATCACCAGACAGTAATATGTCACATACAGCTTTGATATTTTGTTCTTTAGGTCCGGTCGTCCTGCAGTCACCACCCTATATATATGAAGGAGATGACCTGGCACTGAGATGTCACAGCCGCTCCGAGAATACTAGGGGGACAATAGTGTTTTATAGGAACAATGAAATAATACATTCATCTACCACTGACTCTGAAATCCTATATAGAGACCATCTAGATGTGACTGCTGTATACAAGTGTACAAGACAAGTCACCGCTACTGGCTATAGTATACACAACGATGAGACAGACGTCACTGTCCCAGGTAAGTCATGGCTGACTGTGATTATTAATCCCTTCACAACATCTGCCATGCCTGTACAGCAAATGCTAGGTCTTTAAAGATGGCGCTTCTCCAAAGCTGGCTGGTCTCTATTATTTTACACAACAAGGAATTCACTGTCTGCAGTGTCTATGATCAGGGGTGACCAAGACGTCTGATAGGTCACCTTCACTTTCAGTGCCATTTGCGGAAACCAATTCCCCCCAACTACTAAAAGACTCCTATGTATAAATATGCCAAAAAAATTGTGGTACATTCATGGGACTCTATATGTGTAGAGGTATTCTCTCATAGAAGCTTTGAAGGTACCAGTGTACATGAGCCCATTGACAATAGACTCTACACTAGAATGGGTCAACAAGGTCAATCTTTCTCATGTGGATAATATGAGGGCAGAGGATGTGGGTAGTTCGGGCAGCTTCTACCGGATGTGGATAACTTTTTGAGACTCGCCTGACTTTGTGAATTGGGCTACAGTGTAGATCATTTTAAATACTCTGATTTTTTTTTCTGTTTTACTTTACGTCACCCCTTCATCTCTTTCTGAGCAACTACGAGTAATAGGCCCTATTTCAACACACTGTATAATATACACTCAAACCTTCTATCTGCTAACTTGTATACTATTTAGTCCTATAGTTAGGTAATTTTTTTTTATCTTGTTGAAGAAAAATTCTAAAAAAAAGAACATCCAATTTTTTTTCAGATCTGATGTCTCATGATCTCATGATGTCTCAGATCTGATGTCTCATATTACAGTAATATCCTAAATTGAGCCAACCACCTAAAATTGCATGAAAAAGTGGTCTAGAGAGGTGGTCTTCTCAAAGAAGGTGGCTACTATGGAAAACTGAAAATCCATCACAGAAAATGTGGTGTGGGTAAGGGGATGGTCATCTCAAAGAGGTGGTCTTGTGGTCTGTAGTATAGTATTGCACATCACAGCATGTGATCAGTAAGGGGCCGAGACCTGAAGAAACTTCTGGTTCCGAGAAATCAGCTCTCCAGTGGGTCTAATGAATCAGCTTCAGTTACAGGGGATATCAGAAAAAAAGTAATGTTTTTTTCAAGGCTGTCTACTCTTAGGTTACATTGTCTAACTATTAGGCAGGATTAGTAAATCTACCCTACTGTCATGAATGTATGTTTTGCAGGAGCTTCTGCCTCAGTCGTGGTGACCTTCTCTCCAAACTGGAAAAAGATCTTCACTGGAGACTCCATAACAATGACCTGTGATGTAAGCAACTATGGATCATATTCCTGGTATAAAGATAAATCATTGATGAGAACTGATCAGAAGTCTATTAATATCCATTCTTCTCAAAGAAGTGACAGCGGGAAATACCAGTGTAGGACCAATTCTGGCCATAGTCCTGAGGTCAGCCTGAAGGTCAGTGATGGTGAGTTCTCCGGGGTATTTATCATAGTAATATTGTTAAAAAAAATACAGGGGTTTATTTTCTGATATGAGCTCTATGTATGAGATGACTGGTATCAAACACTCTAGGGGTGCAGTGGTCAGTGGGGTCAGGGGTACAGTGGTCATATTCTCCAAAACATGAATAGATACCTAAGAAACCACAACACACACTTTATATGATGCAACACATGTTTTTAGTTAGGCATGTAGTATTTAGCTGCTCACGGTAGAGAAATGTTAATGTTACAAAACTACAGTATATATCAATCCACCCAATAGGCAATAAGAACTGTAGGGAGTCCAGATCACATAAACCAGTTTAATCTTCTATTGAGGACATTGGGGCTCATTCATTAAGCAAAGAAAGTGTGTAAAAAGGTGCAATTTTTATCACACAATATACTTACACCAAAAATTGCAACTTTATAGACATTCTTCGTTGCTCATGCCACCAGGCTCATTTGGGCGTGGACTGGATCAAGGCAGGACCAGTTGGGTAGGGGCCTTTAACTGCCCAACACATTTATGAATTCTTACGTCTGCTTCGGGCGCACAACTTATGTGATGCATCAGACACCAGCAAAGGACACATTAGGACCAGTGCATACAGCACAACACTGTTCTTGATGAATGTACCGGTAAGCGAATGGAGCGCCGATCAGACAAGGGCGCTGTTGCTCCATTTACAAGGAGGCTTTTGTGCGACTTTCAGTCCCCCGTTCTCCTGATGGCTAGAAGACTTAGGGGATAAGTCATACAATTCTAACAGCGATTTAATAAATTTCCAAGAATATTTCCCAAACCAATTTGTTAGAGGCCACTTCATTATTGAAGGGAATTATAAAGGCCTATATATTAGAAACACCCATAAATCACCCCATTTTCAAAACTACACCACTAAAATAATTCAAAACAGCATTTGGTAAGATTGTTAACCCTTTAAGTGTTTTAAAGGAACTAAAACAATATGGAGATGAAATTTAGACATTTCATTTTTTTCAATAATATATTCATTTAGCCCTAAAAATTACACACATAGCGAGCCGCAGCGCTTTTCACAGAAAGTCCACAGAGTTTTCCTCTGTGGACTTTCTGCCTCTATTATACCTATACAGAAACCACTAGTGTTTCTCTAGGTATAATTGACATGCAGCAATTTACAAAAACACTGGCATTTCTGCTGCAGATTTTTTTCTTCAATGTGTGGATGGGATTTGCCAGAATCCCATCCACTTTGCAGGTACTTTGCAAAGTGGGGTCCAGGCTTAAAAGAGAAAATGCATCTCACAATTTATCAAATCTTTCCCAAGCACGGAAATACCCCACATGTAGGTGTAAACTGATGCTTGGGCCATGTCTCATTTGCAAAGCCCCTAAAGTACAAGTACAGTGGAAACCCCCCCCCCCCAAGGAACTCAGTTTAGGAAACTTTAGGACACCCTTCAAAGAATTTATCATGGTATAGTGAGCATTTTGACCTCACAGATTTTATTATCATTGGGACTTGAAAATGAAAAATTACTTTTTTTTTCAAAGAAAACATCACTTTGGCCCGAATTTTTTCATTTTCACAAGAGGATAAAGGAGAAAAAGCACCCACAATTTGATATGTACATATCTCCCAAGTATGGAAATACCCCACATGTGGGTGAAAACTGATGTTTGGGCACACAGCAGGGCACAGAAGGGAAGGAGCACCATTAAGCTTTTAGAGGGCAGAATCATTTTCATTTGCAGGATAAAAAAATTCATTTGGTGAAAAAAATCCATCTTCAGAGAGGCATAACATTTTTATTTTCCTGTTGACACAGCTGGTTGATGGTTTATTTTTTGTGGGATGAGTTGTGATTTGTATTGGAGCCATTTTAGGTTAGATAAGACTTTATCACTTTTTTATTTCATATTTTTTGAGGCGAGATATCAAAAAATCATTACTTCTGCTTATTTTTTTCTATATTTTTGACTAATGTTTTAAATTTTATTGTACAGGTTGTTACAGATGCAGCGATACGAAATGCGTATTGTTTTGTTTTATTTTTTTCATTTTTTACATTATAATTAAATTAAACATTTGATGGGGGAGATTTATTTATTTATTACTTTTTTTTTTTTTTTTTTTTTTTTTTTTTAACTTTTTACCCCAATCAGGAATTTGAACGAGCAATCTTGTGATTGCTGGTTCAGTATTATACACTACAATACAGAAGTATTGGTAATGGCCATTAGTCTATGCATACGTATAGGTTGACAGGCCTGGCCAATTGATCCTGCGAGAAGCAGGATCAAGGCCTAACAAGAAGATGGCAGACCTGGGGCAATGGAACACACTCCAGCCTATTAAAAACACATCACAGCCCCCAGGAGCCCCTAGATATACCGGTATCTAAAGTTAGAGCTCAGCTGTTACCACTCAGTCTCACTTCCCTTTCCCCTCTCCATAGAGTTCTATGAACTGTAACCTGTCTTCACGGAAACAGTGAATTGAGCAGTTTAGAAGTCAGGAGAAGAGCTGATAACAGCAGGACAGAGGCACTTTCCTTTAATAAGATATACTGTTTAAAGAAGCACTCCAGCAAAAAAACATTTTTACATTACTGCCCCATTATTGATTGTCTACCGTTAGAGATGAGCCAACCAGCTTGTGACAAATCAGTTTTGACCCAAAGTTTCCAAAGGTTTCGGTTTAGAACAAAAACAAACCTTTTGCGATTCATTTCAGATGAACTTCTAAAATGGGCTCTGCCACATGTAACACAAGGTAGAGGAGGAGGATCACATGTCTCTGTAACCTAGATGGGCTTCTGCAAGCTTAAAAAAGTAAAGTTTGTGGAGAGTGGTGTTAGTTCTGAAAGATTTTTTTTTTTTTATATGGCTGTAGTATTGTTGTGTACTGGAGGGGATTTTGATCTGTATTGTTCTATTATGTAACTATCAACTTCTGATGTGTGTTCCATGTTCAATTGTAAACAAAATCCAGTTACAGTGGGGAAAAAAGTATTTAGTCAGCCACCAATTGTGCAAGTTCTCCCACTTATAAAGATGAGGCCGGCCTGTAATTGTCATCATAGGTAGACCTCAACTATGAGAGACAAAATGAGAAAATAAATCCAGAAAATCACATTGTCTGATTTTTTAAGAATTTATTTGCAAATTATGGTGGAAAATAAGTATTTGGTCAATAACAAAAGTTCATCTCAAGCATGATGTTGCCACCCCCCATGCTTCACAGTAGGTATGGTGTTCTTTGGATGCAACTCAGCATTCACTCTCCTCCAAACACGACGAGTTGTGTTTCTACCAAACAGTTCTACTTTGGTTTCATCTGACCATATGACATTCTCCCAATACTCTTCTGGAACATCCAAATGCTCTCTAGCAAACTTCAGACGGGCCCGGATATGTACTGGCTTAAGCAGGGGGACACGTCTGGCACTGCAGGATCTGAGTCCCTGGTGGCGTAGTGTGTTACTGACGGTAGCCTTTGTTACGTTAGTCCCAGCTTTCTGCAGGTCAGTCACTAGGTCCCCCTGTGTGGTTCTGGGATTTTTCGCACCGTTCTTGTGATCATTTTGACCCCACGGGGTGAGATCTTGCGTGGAGCCCCTGATGGAGGGAGATTATCAGTGGTCTTGTATGTCTTCCATTTTCTAATTATTGCTCCCACAGGTGATTTCTTCACACCAAGCTGCTTGCCTATTGCAGATTCAGTCTTCCCAGCCTGGTGCAGGGCTACCATTTTGTTTCTGGTCCTTCCACAGCTCTTTGGTCTTCACCATAGTGGAGTTTGGAGTGTGACTGTTTGAGGTTGTGGACAGGGGTCTTTTATACTGATAACAATGTCACACAGGTGCCATTACTACAGGTAATAAGTGGAGGACAGAGGAGCCTCTTAAAGAAGAAGTTACAGGTCTGTGAGAGCCAGAAATCTTGCTTGTTTGTAGGTGACCAAATACTTATTTTCCACCATAATTTGCAAATAATTCTTAAAAAAATCAGACAATGTGATTTTCTGGATTTGTTTTCTCATTTTGTCTCTCATAGTTGAGGTCTACCTATGATGACAATTACAGGCCGGCCTCATCTTTATAAGTGGGAGAACTTGCACAATTGGTGGCTGACTAAATACTTTTTTTTAACCACTGTACATGAGATTTCCAAATCATTTTGTTTGTTTTCTTTACATTTTACACAGTATCCCTACTTCAATGGAAATAGAGTTGTATGTATAAAAAAATATAAAACCAAAAAAATATAATTTTAAGTCACATCCCATCACCATTTTACCAATAAAAATAAATAAACCAACAACATTGAACATATTAGGTATTGCTGCATCTAAAAATGCCTGTACTATTAAAATATAGAAGTATTTATCTTGTATGGTAAATGCCATAAAGGAAAAAAATGTGTTTATCAGTTTCCAACTACTCTCTTCTTCCTTGTTTCATCTTGATACAAAGTTAAGGGCTGGAAAGTTCCACGGCGGTGGTCACCCGCCTCATAACGTATCATAAGACATACAGAAGATAATCTTGTTTCTTCTGGACAAATAAATGATGTCACTGTGTACCTACCTACTGAGCTCCTCCTGTGCTATTATTTTATTACACTATATATTCCAGGCCCGGTCATCCTGCAGGCTCCTCTCACGTATAATGTATATACCCCATATCTGAGATGTCACAGTCGTCCTGAGTATTCTGTAGGATGGACAAAATTCTATAAAGATGACAAATTTCTACAGGAATCAGAAGACGGACATTTATATCTCACAAGACCAGTGGTAACTGGGAGATACAGATGTGAGAAACAACTATACGGGAATTCTGTACTTGATGGTGAATCTGCCCCGTCCTCTGTCCTCATCAGAGGTAAATCTTATTCTTTACATGTAACATAAAACTATAATGTATATCTTACTGGATTAAGGATATCACTGGCAACTGTGCACACTAATGTTAAATCTTAAGTTTTAATGAAAGATTAATACAATGAAAATTGTCACCTGTTCATACAAAACAACTGCAGGGACTACTGACTAATACGGAATTCTATCTCGCCCTCACAACAAATATTGATGGGATAATTAGATTTATTTTTCTATATTCACCTCATTTTTTAAATTGACAAAAATAAACGATTAACCCTTCTATTTCTGAAAGCATTCTTACTTAACAGCATTTTCCCCATTTTTGCCTAAAACTTTTGCACAGTGCTGTACCTTAGCTAAAGGCCCACTGATGACATCCATCTTTCCATGGTCACCATAAAAACCACCCACTCCCCCCACCAGACCAGGAATAGCTTTGCATTTGCACACATTCCCCATCGCCTTGCCCATGAGCTGGTGGAAATACTGCCCCATAAAACATGTAGTAGTTGCACTGCAGAAAAAATTCCAGTATTGAATGATAAACCGCTAAGAAACTAGCACACAGCCTTACATCCCCCATCATGGGGAATACATCTTATTACCACTTCTATACGAAGGCCAGCTAAAAGAATCCCCAGGGCCAGTTCTAAGTTCTCACCCCATCTCAGTATAGTCATTGCATCAGGACACATGTAAAGGGAGGGTCGTATAGAAGGATTTAGGACACTGTCACTATATCTACTAATATTAACCCTAATAACTACCAAACCTGTGTGAGGCTGTCTACTCCTGAGACAATAGGGCAGCCCCTCGAGGGCTACAGGCAGGTCAGTAGGGTTCTTGTCCCAGACACTATAGCAGTCTTGTTTCCACTGCAAGTTGAGACACATTTCTTTACATTATGGTCCATCCATAACCACATTGTTCCCTTCTTGTCAGAGGGCTTTTCACACTATATTAGGGCAGTAACCTCGGCTCTGCTCAGTATTAGCCATCTGTAAATGATGACCAATGTGTCAGGAGTGACTAGAGGAGCCAAGTCTAAGCGGAGTGATTTGGAGGTCCAGTCATAGATTTTGTATATAGGTATAGGTGATGGTTGGTTTTTCCGCTTTTTTGTCTGACTGCTCCTTCATATTCTCCGATACCTTGATGCTCTATTTACTCCTCAAATTAATTCATCTCCATCTTCACCTACAGATCTGTTCTCCAGTCCAGAGATAAGACTGACCCCATCTATGGTTACAGAAGGTGACAGCATGACCCTGACATGTGACACGAGGCTTAGTCCACACAGACAGACCACAGAACTGCAGTTCGCTTTCTACAGAGATGGGCAGGAAGTCCGAGGATTTATATCATCTAATAAATATGTTGTGTCTGCTAAGCCGGAGGATTCTGGGAATTATTCCTGTGCAGGGAGAACTGGAGACAACAGAGTGAAGAAAGTGAGCCAAGTGTTACATGTGCAGATACACAGTGAGTATATACCTGTCCCCTCCATATATCTCTGATCTGACCTCCTGATACCTCCATATACATAATCTCCGACTGTCTTTACGACCAGCCATTTACCCCCATCTACTGTCTTCGTCTCCTTCCCTTGTCCTCTATCGCTCTGTACCAGTCTACCACTCATCTACTTCATGTTTATTGTACTTGGTTTTATCCTATGTTATGTACTTTAAGGGGTTTTCTGGCCCAAAACAACATTTACTCATTAAAATCTGTACCATTATGCAAGAAACTTTTAACATTTACATGAATTGTAATATTTCCATTGTTCCCTTCACCTACAGATCTGTTCTCCAGTCCAGAGATAAGACTGACCCCATCCATGGTGACAGAAGGTGACAACATGACCCTGACATGTGACACGAGGCTTAGTCCACACAGACAGACCACAGAACTGCAGTTTGGTTTCTACAGAGATGGGCAGGAAGTCCGGGGATATATATCATCTAATAAATATGTTCTGTCTGCTAAGCTGGAGGATTCTGGGAATTATTCCTGTGCAGGGAGAACTGGAGACAACAGAGTCTGGAAGACAAGTCAAGAAATACCTGTACAGATACACAGTGAGTATACAATGTAAACTTATATAGATGTAAGGTCAGGCTCTGCTCATTGTCTGAGTTTTCATTATTTTCAAACATTTTTTAAAATTATTTCAAAAACATTTTTGGCATAACAACAGGGGAAGAAAGGGGGATGGTAGGGGGTAAGGAGGACGGTAGGGGCTCCTGGTATTCACTCCTGCTGGAATGTTCTGATCTGCTCATTCCAGAATAAAACATAGTTTACTGTTCAATGTAAAGAGGGATCTGCCCTGATCCTACTGAAAAGGGATTGATCGGTCCCAAATTGATTTTTCATACTGATGACTTATCCACAACACAAGTCATCAGTATGTGACCTGTGGGGGTCTGACACCCGGACCCCATACAGATCAGTTATTCCAGCATCCTCTGGGTGCCAGGAGCTACTAGCAGAGCACATGCAGCACCATTCCTATTCAAGTAATAGGAGCAGCGCTGGAGCATCCTCTATGTAGTGGACGAGGCTTCTGCGCTGCTTCTATTACTAGAATAAGAGCTGTGTTGCACACGATTCCCTCCACTAGCAGCTTGTGGCACCCAGGGGCTGCTGGAACAGTTGATCTGTGTGGGGTCCGTGCATCAGACCCCCACATATCACATACTGATGACCTATACGATGGATAAGTCACCAGTATGAAAAAACAATCTGGGGCTGGACACCCCCTTTATGCCCCTTGTAAACAAGTCCTCTACAGACCCAGATACCTTGAGAATCTACAAATCGGTCACTAATATGCCCTTCCTAGGTAAAGCTATAACAACGGCTTTCCAACTAGATACCAGACTACGATGACCCTTTCAATTTGGCTACAAGTAAAAACATAGCATTGAATCAGCCCTCACACGAGAACTCAATGACCCGTTAATGGCGAATGCCCCATCCTGATTCTCTTCCACCTCGCAGTAGCATTTGATACAGTTGACCATGACATGAATAGACTCAAGGAGGTTTGTGGAATTGATGGATCAGTTCTTCAGTGGTTTACTTCTTTCCTGGCTGCCAGACCACAAAGAATACCTCTTTGCTCATCATCCTCACCATCTCAAAATATGGAGTTCCACAGGGATCGATGCTATCCCCGATGCTGTTTGCAGTTTACATGTTTCCACTAGGCAGATTATTCCAGAGTCATGGCCTGGCCTATCACTGCTAGGCAGATGATACCCAACTATATATATCCTTCAAGCCTGAAGTCAATGACCCATCTCCAGCCATAAATTCATATCTAGCTGAACTATAAGAACGGATGAATGCCAGCTGGCCAAAGCTGAACCCGGACAAAACTGAAGTTCTCATGGTTGGAGGTCAACGCCTAATGGCAAAATGGCAACTTGTACAGCAAACGCCTCTATGTCAATGAAACACAACCCTTCAAAGCTCAGACTATGGGCAAAACTTGGGCATTGTTATTGATGGGAAATTGTCTCTCAGCAACCAGGTGTCCTCCATTATCAAATTTTTCTACTTCCATCCAGGGAACATAGCAAAAAATAATCACCTCAATCCAGCAGAAGATCGTTTCATACTCAGAGCTTCAGATGGTGACCAAAATGGTCACCAAGCAAATAATAATTTGCATATGGCACCAAGACTTTTCAGTATTGTAATGTTCTATATGCAGGACTTCCAGACATGAAATAAGTTGCCTTCAGTTAGTCTAAAATGCTGCTGCAAGGTCAATAGCCCAATAACCCCGACATATTCCCCAATTGTCTGCTAGACTGCAGTGAATAAAATATACTAATAATACATATTGTATCATTGTGTTGTATGTGACATGACATCTACTGAATGTAATAATGAAATAATATGTTCCTTTTATAGAGGCGGATAGACATGGACATAACATATACCTGTACCCGACAGTCTCTGTGATTCTGCTCCTCATCCTCATTATATCAGCTTTTCTGATCTTCAGACACAGACACCAGTTATCCAGAATATTCCCTAAAAGACACCAAACCAGAGATCTACAACCAGGTAACCAATACTTTTATTATATAATGTCATATTAATAAACTAGACCAATAAAAGAAATTCTATGATAGGCCTCATGTTCTTTTCATCCTAGAACTAACTTTCTCCCTGTGCTCTTTTTCACCCCTGATGAGAAATTGCTAATTTCGTTAAGCAGATGTATGGGAGATACTAGAAACTATCTTAGAATTATGTTATTTTTACTAGTTTATGTTAATTACATCACCTTGATTCAGAGTAGAAAAGCATGATACAAATATTGTATAGCTTGATAGTGTTTTTATAACACTGCTCTCTAAAACCAATAATAAAAAAACTTGTGCACAAGACTATAACTACTCTAATACTGCTCCTATGTACAAGAATATAACTACTATAATACTGCTCCTATGTACAAGAATATAACTACTCTAATACTGCTCCTATGTACAAGAATATAACTACTATAATACTGCTCCTATGTACAAGAATATAACTACTATAATACTGCTCCTATGTACAAGAATATAACTACTATAATACTGCCCCTATGTACAAGAATATAACTACTATAATACTGCCTCCTATGTACAAGAATATAACTACTATAATACTGCCCCCTATGTACAAGAATATAACTACTATAATACTGCCTCCTATGTACAAGAATATAACTACTATAATACTGCCCCTATGTACAAGAATATAACTGCTATAATACTGCCCCTATGTACAAGAATATAACTACTCTAATACTGCTCCTATGTACAAGAATATAACTACTATAATACTGCTCCTATGTACAAGAATATAACTACTATAATACTGCTCCTATGTACAAGAATATAACTACTATAATACTGCCTCCTATGTACAAGAATATAACTACTATAATACTGCTCCTATGTACAAGAATATAACTACTATAATACTGCCCCCTATGTACAAGAATATAACTACTATAATACTGCCTCCTATGTACAAGAATATAACTACTATAATACTGCCCCTATGTACAAAAATATAACTACTATAATACTGCTCCTATTACAGGCATATAACTACTATAATACTGCTCCTATGTACAAGAATATAACTACTATAATACTTCTACTATGTACAAGAATATAACTACTATAATACTGCTCCTATGTACAAGAATATAACTACTATAATACTGCCTCCTATGTACAAGAATATAACTACTATAATACTGCTACTATGTACAAGAATATAAGTACTATAATACTGCTCCTATGTACAAGAATATAACTACTATAATACTGCTCCTATGTACAAGAATATAACTACTATAATACTACCTCCTATGTACAAGAATATAGCTACTATAATACTGCTCCTATGTACAAGAATATAACTACTATAATACTGCCTCCTATGTACAAGAATATAACTACTATAATACTGCTCCTATGTACAAGAATATAACTACTATAATACTGCCCCTATGTACAAGAATATAACTACTATAATACTGCCCTATGTACAAGAATATAACTACTATAATACTGCTCCTATGTACAAGAATATAACTACTATAATACTGCTCCTATGTAAATAACACAATAAACTCCCCATCAAGAAAAAAACATAAAAAACCCCCCAAACAAAAACAACTACAAACACCCCCCTAAAAAAAAAAAAAAAACAACAACAACCCCCCCAGAAAAAAAACAAAAAAAAAACAACCCCCCCCCCCCGGGGAGGTGTTGTTTTTCCTCACCCCCCCTCCCCCCCCCGATGTCGAGAAAAACCAGGGGGGGGCGCCCCCGGGCGGGGCACCCCCCCAACCAAGGCCCAGCCCCCAAGCCCTACCCCAGGGAAATAAATCCCAAACACAAAAGCCAGCGGATGAAAAACCCAAACTTTCCAGGAAAGGAAGGAATGTCGAGTGTGTGCACCCACACCACAATTAAAAAAGAAAAGAAAGTGATTGTAAAGAAAGCAGTAACAGAAGCAAGCAGAGGCACGGTACAACAACCTACCAAAGTAATTGTGCAGCATCCAGACAGAATGCCTGACTGTAAGAGACTGCATGTACTTAACCCATAACTCCCCATGATGGGTCACCCCCGGAGGCCACCTGCCTCCAATAACCACTTGACCACGACTTTATGGATAATGTGGGGGTAGACCACAGCTTTATTACTCAGTATTATTTTAACAACTTCAACTGTTAACCATTCCATGCCAGCTTCGTGTAGACCAGTTCGCTCCTCTTTCGTATTCCTACTGCCGAACGCTGTGAGGCAGCGTGCAGGTGAGGCCATCTTGTTGTCCGCCAGCATGGAAAAACCGCCCGAACAGCTGTGACATCTGCAAAAGAAGAAAAAACAGAGGCCAGCCAAACCAAGTACCCGTGAAAAACACATCCACCTTAACCAGAGAGGGCAGGGTGGGCGGGACGTTCCTCTCACCGTGACTGCTAACGGTAGAAGGTGAGCCCGCCTACGTGCCCCCTTGGTTTTATTACCTTTGCTCCGCCTCCTCCTCAAGCAACTTTATTAACTACACACCGTGCTCCCCATTCAAAAAAATGCTGCATTTAAGCACTTGTGACCTGCAGTCCCTGGCCCTTTCTCTAACCGCTTCCAGGGCCAGTCCAGACTGCATGTACTTAACCCATAACTCCCCATGATGGGTCACCCCCGGAGGCTACCTGCCTCCAATAACCACTTGACCACGACTTTATGGATAATGTGGGGGTAGGCCACAGCTTTATTACTCAGTATTATTTTAACAACTTCAACTGTTAACCATTCCATGCCAGCTTCGTGTAGACCAGTTCGCTCCTCTTTCGTATTCCTACTGCCCGAACGCTGTGAGGCAGCGTGCAGGTGAGGCCATCTTGTTGTCCGCCAGCATGGAAAAACCGCCAAGGAGCAGCCAGCGTAAGCCTACGCCTGGCTGTGACCCCCCCCCAACCAACAAGAGGGCTTTTTCCAAACCATCCTGCAACCCTGACAGAAATATGCCATTTCCTATGGGGTTCAGGTGAACCCCATCCCGGAGTAACAGGTCTGCATTTTCCCCTTCTAGCTCTCTGTGTCTTATGACCACACCACCCAGGGAACGAACATGCCTGGAAACCCTGACATTTAGAACCCTCCGAGCCCGCTCGATCGCAAGTGGGTCCCTAGCACCTCTCCAATAACGTCGGGGGACAATTTCTGACCAAATGAGGATCACCTGATCGAAAAAATCCATCATCCTGGATAGGTCCTGCTTAATCAAGGTGACTAATTCTCCCAATTTAGCCCGGCCCAAGTCGTTGCCCCCCGCATGTATCAGAATGATCACCGGCCCGCTGAAGTCCCGGCTAATACGAACGATGAACGGCAAAATTTGATGCCAACGCAGCCCACGTACCCCGCTCCACCGTATCGCTAACTTGGACAGACCTAAGTCGAGACCGCAGGGGCGCACCGCCGCTCTTCTTTCGGCCCAGAATATGTAAGAATGGCCTAAAATGAACGCCGGGATCAGATCTGGTGGAAGATAAGCAAAAAATTACAGAAAACGGCAGGAAATACACTGCCAAAAACCAGGGACTGCAAAACTAAGGCGTTAACTAATCAGGACGAATATAAGATTTATAGCAGTCAGATTTCCACCTGCCCAAGCGCATGACTCCCGCCGCATCCATGCCGCAGGCGTCCGCTACCGTTGCCGCCCCGATTCTGAAGGAATGGGAACCAAATTCTTTTGGATCTAGCACCAGCTCCACCAGGCACCTCTTAAATATGGAATTAAATTGGAACCTTGTTAACGGTCTACCTGATTGATGTGTTAGGAACGCGGCGCCTGGAAACCTGTGACTGGAATAATTCCTGAGTACTGGGCAGCACGAATCACCCAACGCGCGAATGGTTATACACGTTCCTCTGCCAAAAACGTCCATTTTTGACCGCCGAATACAAACTCGCACCTCCCCTGTGCCAACCAACACGTCGTTTGAAGACAGCCCTCCGACCCTTTCCGCGCTCGTGCTTACCAGCTCACCTATCCGTAACGCTGCAAAAAAGGCCAAAGCAAATGCCGCTCGGAACAAACGCATTTCGCCCAAATCCGTGCAAACCACCGCCAAGATAGCCATCAGCCTCCTAAACAATGTGAGCGAGACAGGACGTCTTGCGTCACACTGGACCGACCCTTTTCGCCATCCCTTTAGGGCTTGTCGGATGACAAAATGCTTGGTGACATCTCTGAAGTTCAAGAGCTTCAACATGAATGCCACCCCGGCCAGATATTTCTTCGCCACGTTGGCCAAAACTCCTCTTGAGCGTAAACCCACCAACGACTGAACCGTGACCTCCCGTAAGACTGCCTCCTCCGCGGGTATCCTACCGCCGGAGTAGGTAAGCCAGTCCGACCACGCCCTCATGTGGCCCTGCCAGGTCGCCTGGGATACAGATTGACATACCAGTTCCATCATGACCTCCCGACCAGGTCCCACAAGTAGTCTGGGCATCCATGTCCCTCCCCATCTGCAGATGGATGAAGATCCCCTGAAGACCTGAAACTGTGAACGGGACAGGGCGTCAGCCACCACATTTTACTTGCCTGGGACATGCCGTGCCCTAAACCAAATGTTTGCTTGCAAGCAGCGCAACACTAAATGCCGAAGTAGAGCAAGCACCGGAAGGGAAGAAGATGATTGGCTATTCACTACCTGCACCACTGCCATATTATCAGTCCAAAAACAGATACGTTTATTGGCGATTTCCCGCCCCCACAATTCCACCGCTACTACTATGGGGAATAACTCCAATAAAGCTAGATTTTTTACGTAACCTAGCCCCTTTCAGTGCTCCGGCCATGAACCCTTGCACCAATGCTTCCCCAGAACTGCTGCAAACCCATCACCCCCAGCTGCATCGGTAAAGAGGCTCAAGTCCAAACTAGATATCTCGACTGATTGGCACACCGACCTACCGTTATAGGTTTTTAAAAAGGTCTGACAAACGAGGAGGTCCTCCCTGAGACACTTGGTAACCCGAATAAAATGGGGGTGCCTTTTCGCTAATGAATGGTGAGGCTGTTGCACCCCTTTTGTCGCTAATGAGTGTCCCAACCGGCGTGAAAAAGCCCGCCCCATGGGCAGTACCTTGCAAGCAAAGATGAGGAGCCCCAACAGAACTTGCATTTGATGTAAAGTCACCTTTCTGGCTTTTACGAACTGATCTACTGTAGTTACCAAACGCTGTAACTTGTCCTCTGGCAAGCGAAAAACCATACTGATCGTATCTATCTCTATTCCCAGAAAGGACAAACGCGTCGTGAGGCCTTCCCGTTTTTCTGCGGATAAGGGGACTCCTATTTTGTCCATAAGGACACGAAAGGAGTGCAACAGGTATGCACAAATGGGTGAATTCGCTGGACCGACGAACAAAAAGTCATCCAGATAATGCAGTACGTATGGGCTGCCCGTTTCGTAACGGACCATCCAGTCCAAAAAGGAACTGAACATTTCAAAGTAATGACAAGAAATGGAGCAGCCCATAGACAAGCACATATCTACAAAAAACCTATCTTTAATGAAACACTCCAACAGATGAAAACACGATGGATGTACCGGAAGGAGACGAAATGCTGTTTCTATGTCAGATTTGGCCAGGAGCGCCCCCTGACCTTGCCGTCTAACAAATTCTACTGCTCGGTCAAAGGATGTATACGACACCGTCGTATCTTCCTTTGCTATCCCGTCATTAACTGAGGCTCCCAAGGGGTAAGATAAGTGATGAATGAGGCGATACTTCCCCGCCTCCTTCTTAGGAACCAAACCCAGAGGTGACACTCTCAGATTTGAAAGCGGAGGTTCCAGGAAAGGACCCGCCATTCTCCCCAGGGTAACCTTTTTTAACATTTTCCCCACGCCACGGAAACATTTTTCTTGACTTGTTTTTAAATTTGCACATAACAACAACGCAACTGACTGTTCATGTGGTATGAAAAAAACTGAATGAAAAACCCTCATATAGTGTTTTTGCCTCTAGCTTCCTCGGGTACCGGTCGAGCCATTGCTCCAGTTCCCGTATCTTTACTGGCGTTCTCTGTGCTACCGGAAGAACCCAGCTTGGGCTGTTGTTTTCGACGCAAACACCGAATGGCTGCGTGTGAACCGGCACAAATTGAACATTCGTGCCGGAACTTGCATGTTGCATAGAACCGACAATGGCCTTCATTGTACAGCCAACATGCGCCAGTGGGACAATGGGCCGCTGCCCCGGATTGACTTCCGATGCCCGCGGCCCCCAATCTGAAAGGGGCGTTGGGGTCTCTGAGACATCATCATTTGTATCCAGACGTCTGTTGCCTTTGACGCCCAACCAACTGTCGGGGTCAGAGCCAAGCGACGACGATACTCCTCGTCGTAGCGCCACCAAGCCGCACCTCCGTGCAGCTTGTGGGGCGCTATAAATTGTGTCTAGGTATATGAACAATTCTAGACTGCGCTCTGGTGACTTCTGGCATATGATATATGCCAGTGTGGCAAAAGCTTGAATCCAGTTACCGAAGGTTTTTGCCACCTTCGGTTTTTTGTCCGGTCCTTTTTCAAAGGATCGCTCCTTATCTACAGACACATGATCCACAGATAATAGCGACCAAATATCTATATATTCACCTCTGATAATCTTTTCTTTTGTCTCCGTGGGCACGTGCGTGCCCAGTGGAGACACTCCACAAAAAATGAAGTCCCTAAAGGCAAACCCAGGACCCTCGGAAATAGTAACAGGCGGGGGGGTACTCCCCCTGGAGACCTTGTGGGTCCCTATTGCGGGAGAGGGGTGTTCAAGGTTCGACACAAGTTGTTTTAAAACTGACACAAAATCACTGGACATAGCATTGTCGTGTATAGTAGGCCCACCTTGGCGGGCGTGGTACTCACCAGCTGTTCCAGTGCCTGTAGACGTCTGGGCCGGCAAAGCGGTGGGGGCAAGGGGCTGATCCGCGAGCATGGACCTTGCTCCTGGAGTAGCCTGTCTTGAAGGTGTAGCCGTGGGTGTTCTGTCTTCCCGGTGAGGATGCCTCCGTGACCCACCAGACGGCCTGGATTCACATCGTCTCCTTGACGGTCTGGATCTTCCTGATGTAGAGGACGAGCGGCTGCGCGGGGAGCGATGGCGGTGGTGTCTCTCATTCCCGATGTGCTCTTCTGTGAAGGCTGCGATGACGTCTCCTGGGGGTGAGCGGTCTCCGCCTGGTCCGCGGGTCACTATCATCTGTGGAGAGAAACTCAGCACAAGTATCAGAAGTGTGGTATGCCTGCCTTGAGAATGTTTTGCCTGCCCTTCTTCTTGCAGAGCCAGGGTTAGCCTGCGCTCTCGCCGTCTGCGGTGACCCTTGAAGAGACTCTGGGTGAGGGGTGTGCCGAGAGTACTGCGTATTACGCGGTTCCCTGCGCCCATGGGTACCCCCCAGTGTTCGACCTTGGGCGCTGAGTGGTTAAGTCCCCCACCCCGCTTGGCCGGCCCGTTACCCCTAGTATAACCCCCGGGGGGTGTGACGTGACCGAAGGGGGGGGGGGGGGGTCTGTGTGTTCAGGGGCAGGGGGCCGGTGTATGAATGAGCGAGAGGTGGGGGGTGGGATTGGGTGTATACCAATGCTGGGGGGCGGTTCTTGTGAATGAGTGAGTGGTGCAGGGCGGGTGCTTGCATATACTAGGGGTGGGGGCAGGGCCTGGAATTGTGTGAGGAGTGAGGGGGGGGGGCTTGGGCATGTGTGTGTGTGCTGTGTTTTTACTTATATGTGCTGCAGCGCCACTTATTAGTGTGGCGCCGACAGCACTCTGTTACAAGGTGCCGGCAGTGCCTGTTACCACGCTGCCGGAAGTTCCCTGGTTCACAGCCCCGGCGCACACAGGCTTTTGAGCCTGCGCACCGGGTTCACTATTGGCCGGCTCGCTGGCAGACAGCGTCTGTGTCTCCAGCAAGCCGACAGGTCCCGCGCTGCTGCGCTGTGTCTCAGGCAGCAGCACGCACGTGGGGGAGAGAATCCTCCCCCCCCCGGCCGCCGGCCCCCCCGCCCCCGGGCCCAACCCCCGGCCGCCTCCTGCGCGTACTGGGTGGCTGTGGGGGATGACGGCCGCCGGAGCGGACCCCGGCCTCCCCCCTCCGACGGCCTCAGGCACCATTTTTTAAAGTAGTTCCCATGCGCCTTTTAGCAGGTGCCGGGGGGCCTCCTCCCGCTACCCCCTCGCTCACCTGCGGAACGTGCGCCCCGCGTTCTTCCCTTGGAGCGGGATCTTCCCTCCTGCTCCTCGTTGGTGGGCTGGGGCTTAGCCGGGCAGGGGGGGGGGGGGGGGGGGGGTATGGGGCAAGCGATTTTTTTTTATTTTTTTTTTTTTTTATAATGGGGCCCCCCCCCCCGAGGGGAAGAAGGAAGAGGGAAGGAGAAAGGGGAGGAGAAGAAAGAAAAGATATTTATAGGGGAAACGGAAAAAAAAGAAGAAAAAAAAAAGAAAGCCCCCAGGAAAAGAAAGAAAGGATTGGCACCGGGAAAAAAGAAACCCCAAAAAAAGACCCCCAGGCCCCCCAACCCACCGAACAAAAACTACCAACCCCCACCCACCACCCCACCCCAGGGTAGGGCCCCGCCGGGACCCCCAGGGCGCCGAGGGGAACCCCCCCTTGAATAACATTCCATTCATTTGTTTCCCTGTTAAAGAGGACTTCATTTCTCCCAAGATCCTGATAACCGTGAGGGGAGGACACTTCACTATAAAAGAAAGGACCAACTTTGGGCCCCACCGCGCACTTCTACGGACTGTAAGCGGTCCACCTGGACCACTGGGGAAAAGGGGGTGCACCCAAATGTGAAGTCAGGGTCAGTTAGGGATAGTTTTGAGTATATTGTTCATTCAGTGTCCATACTGCAGAAGTGGACAGAGTAAAAGTAGAAACCATTGCAGAATTTGCCTTGAAATTGTTCATGCTATATTGTATATTTTGCTTGTCTTTATCCATGTCATTTTACCTTTAACTAGCCTTTATTAACTTATAGTAAATATATTTTTTTTTTTTCTTGAACTACCGCGTGTGCGTTCATTTCTGGTTGCGGAGTCCAAACCACCTGCCTTGCTCTCGGTTCACAAATTGGCGTAGTCGGCAGGATCCGCTTACCAGAATGGACGGTGACGCACCCGTTCGGGAGAATGGTGCTGGAGGAAGAATGCCAGCAGGGGCTATAATGAGTCAGTTAGCTAAATTTGATGGCAATAATATGTCAGTGAGTATGTGGGTGGAACAGATACGAATGATACAGCGAATGTACCAGACCGCACCAGAAGTACTAGTAGAGCTAGCAATATTGACATTACAAGGGGATGCTAAGACCACGGTGATACTGAGGCCATTTGAACAAAGGCAGACATTTGAGCAAGTAGTCCAGATTCTAGAAACCATCTATGGAGAAACTGCATTGCTGGGGTCTCTGCAGGCTCGGTTCTTGCAGAGGGTACAACAGGAGAATGAAAGCCTTCCCCAATATGCAAATGCCCTACAAGAACTGCTCCGAGATATTCAAGGGAAGGAAAGAGGGGGCTCGCCAGCCTTCTGTAACCCTGATCGGACTCTCCGTGACCAGTTTGTTCTGGGGATACGTGACGGCAGTTTAACTGTGACTATGCAGGATTTTATACGACGAGAGACTGATGCTAAATTCCATGATGTACAGGTAGAGGCCATCTCCCGTGCCAATAGTATGGTCCCGAGGCCCCAGACCGCAGTTGGAGTTACTTTGTCACAGGGGGCTAGTTCTGGCTCAGAGACAGTAGAAAAAGGGACGGTTAAAGAAATTCTCACAGTAATGCAGAAACTGCAAGAGCAAATGGAACACTTGCACACCCGTTGTGATGAACATTCTATGAAAATTGCAGACTTCCAGAAAACTGGAGGTGAAAGGGTGAGCCGTCCATACCCAGAAAATCAGAATCACCCACTACCCCGCTGGAGGGATGAGGATAGGACCTACCGAAGGGGTCCAAATCATTTAGTGCAGTGCTCAGGAGAAATCGAAGGGGCTTACCGAAGGGGCCCAAACAGATGGCCAGAACGACGGGAGATACGCTGCTGGGAGTGTGGACGGATGGGCCACGTTGCTGCTAGATGTCCAGAGCAGCGACAAACTTATGAGAGACCGCCGTTAAACTGAAGTCCCCTGCTGCTGTAGGGCGTGTAGTAGGGGAGACTGACAAGGAGACTATGTGGGGAGAATGCCCTGATGATGACCTGATCGCTGCAAGTCCTATCATACAGGTGGAAATGGAGGGTATTCCGGTTACCGGGATGATTGACACGGGTTCCCAAGTAACGACCTTGAGTAGAGACTGTTATGAACGGTACTTCCGGCAACATGTGAAATATGATCCCCATACATTCGTACGAGTGGTCGCAGCTAACCAGTTACCAGTTCCAGAAAGAAGGAACTGATTGTGTTCGAGTACTTCACCGAAATATGTTGCGTCTGTGTCATTCTGAAGGGACAAATCATGATGGGCCTGCCAATGTGAATGAGCTCCCACAGTCAGAGAATGGAGGTGCGCAATGGGCCTCCGACGAGGAGGATGATTGTTGGCCGATCCCTGCTCCTGGGGATGTTCCACCTGTGACTACTGTATCTCCGGCCTGTGCCCCCTCTGGTGCGGAATCCGCTGGTCCTTCTCAGCCCATAGCTGCAGCACCCCATAATATACCACCGGTCCTCAGACTGACCACTAGGCCAAATGCTGGTATTCCCCCCTATTCGGTATGCGCAGGATGAGTTTGTTTGGCCTGCCATACATCGGTATACTACCACCCTGTGCATAAAAGTATAACCCTCTGGATATACAGTCATAGGCAGGGACTGCCAATCTTAAAGTGGGGGGGAATATGTAAGAGACAGCCAATGTTGTCCTAAGTTTCATTTGTCTGTATAAATTGTTAATGTTGAATGTATTTCTGTGATTCTGTTCCTTTAAGACAGCAGCCATTGTAATTGTGACATGATGCTGGAGTGAGACCCCCCCCCTTTTATGTCAGCCTGCCTGTTCTGCAGACAGAGTGTGAGCAGAGAAGCAGGAAGTGACGAGACAGAGAGGAGCAGCCATCTTGGCAAGAGAGAAGACAGGTGTCTATGTTGTATTGAACTGGTGTGGAGATTTTTCTGTACAGCTAAGCTGTATCTTGGTCCAGAGACAAACAGAGTGTAAAGAGACAACAGGACTAGTGAGCCCACGTGAAAGGAACTGTGCTCAGTGGCTGATCAGTGAGACTGACATTGTGACTGTGTATATGGATACCACATATAGAGACTCGCAGTGCTGTTGACGTACTGGACAGTAACTGCTAAACCCCGGCTTACATCCCAGCTCAGTGTATGGATTCGGCAGGACTGTCAGTGTGCTGAGTGGAATCTGCTGTTGGATTACATTGCATTCATTTGGTTTCCCTGTTAAAGAGGACTTCATTTCTCCCAAGATCCTGATAACCGTGAGGGGAGGACACTTCACTATAAAAGAAAGGACCAACTTTGGGCCCCACCGCGCACTTCTACGGACTGTAAGCGGTCCACCTGGACCACTGGGGAAAAGGGGGTGCACCCAAATGTGAAGTCAGGGTCAGTTAGGGATAGTTTTGAGTATATTGTTCATTCAGTGTCCATACTGCAGAAGTGGACAGAGTAAAAGTAGAAACCATTGCAGAATTTGCCTTGAAATTGTTCATGCTATATTGTATATTTTGCTTGTCTTTATCCATGTCATTTTACCTTTAACTAGCCTTTATTAACTTATAGTAAATATTTTTTTTTTTTTCTTTCTTGAACTACCGCGTGTGCGTTCATTTCTGGTTGCGGAGTCCAAACCACCTGCCTTGCTCTCGGTTCACAAATTGGCGTAGTCGGCAGGATCCGCTTACCAGAATGGACGGTGACGCACCCGTTCGGGAGAATGGTGCTGGAGGAAGAATGCCAGCAGGGGCTATAATGAGTCAGTTAGCTAAATTTGATGGCAATAATATGTCAGTGAGTATGTGGGTGGAACAGATACGAATGATACAGCGAATGTACCAGACCGCACCAGAAGTACTAGTAGAGCTAGCAATATTGACATTACAAGGGGATGCTAAGACCACGGTGATACTGAGGCCATTTGAACAAAGGCAGACATTTGAGCAAGTAGTCCAGATTCTAGAAACCATCTATGGAGAAACTGCATTGCTGGGGTCTCTGCAGGCTCGGTTCTTGCAGAGGGTACAACAGGAGAATGAAAGCCTTCCCCAATATGCAAATGCCCTACAAGAACTGCTCCGAGATATTCAAGGGAAGGAAAGAGGGGGCTCGCCAGCCTTCTGTAACCCTGATCGGACTCTCCGTGACCAGTTTGTTCTGGGGATACGTGACGGCAGTTTAACTGTGACTATGCAGGATTTTATACGACGAGAGACTGATGCTAAATTCCATGATGTACAGGTAGAGGCCATCTCCCGTGCCAATAGTATGGTCCCGAGGCCCCAGACCGCAGTTGGAGTTACTTTGTCACAGGGGGCTAGTTCTGGCTCAGAGACAGTAGAAAAAGGGACGGTTAAAGAAATTCTCACAGTAATGCAGAAACTGCAAGAGCAAATGGAACACTTGCACACCCGTTGTGATGAACATTCTATGAAAATTGCAGACTTCCAGAAAACTGGAGGTGAAAGGGTGAGCCGTCCATACCCAGAAAATCAGAATCACCCACCACCCCGCTGGAGGGATGAGGATAGGACCTACCGAAGGGGTCCAAATCATTTAGTGCAGTGCTCAGGAGAAATCGAAGGGGCTTACCGAAGGGGCCCAAACAGATGGCCAGAACGACGGGAGATACGCTGCTGGGAGTGTGGACGGATGGGCCACGTTGCTGCTAGATGTCCAGAGCAGCGACAAACTTATGAGAGACCGCCGTTAAACTGAAGTCCCCTGCTGCTGTAGGGCGTGTAGTAGGGGAGACTGACAAGGAGACTATGTGGGGAGAATGCCCTGATGATGACCTGATCGCTGCAAGTCCTATCATACAGGTGGAAATGGAGGGTATTCCGGTTACCGGGATGATTGACACGGGTTCCCAAGTAACGACCTTGAGTAGAGACTGTTATGAACGGTACTTCCGGCAACATGTGAAATATGATCCCCATACATTCGTACGAGTGGTCGCAGCTAACCAGTTACCAGTTCCAGAAAGAAGGAACTGATTGTGTTCGAGTACTTCACCGAAATATGTTGCGTCTGTGTCATTCTGAAGGGACAAATCATGATGGGCCTGCCAATGTGAATGAGCTCCCACAGTCAGAGAATGGAGGTGCGCAATGGGCCTCCGACGAGGAGGATGATTGTTGGCCGATCCCTGCTCCTGGGGATGTTCCACCTGTGACTACTGTATCTCCGGCCTGTGCCCCCTCTGGTGCGGAATCCTCTGGTCCTTCTCAGCCCATAGCTGCAGCACCCCATAATATACCACCGGTCCTCAGACTGACCACTAGGCCAAATGCTGGTATTCCCCCTATTCGGTATGCGCAGGATGAGTTTGTTTGGCCTGCCATACATCGGTATACTACCACCCTGTGCATAAAAGTACAACCCTCTGGATATACAGTCATAGGCAGGGACTGCCAATCTTAAAGTGGGGGGGAATATGTAAGAGACAGCCAATGTTATCCTAAGTTTCATTTGTCTGTATAAATTGTTAATGTTGAATGTATTTCTGTGATTCTGTTCCTTTAAGACAGCAGCCATTGTAATTGTGACATGATGCTGGAGTGAGACCCCCCCCCCCCTTTTATGTCAGCCTGCCTGTTCTGCAGACAGAGTGTGAGCAGAGAAGCAGGAAGTGACGAGACAGAGAGGAGCAGCCATCTTGGCAAGAGAGAAGACAGGTGTCTATGTTGTATTGAACTGGTGTGGAGATTTTTCTGTACAGCTAAGCTGTATCTTGGTCCAGAGACAAACAGAGTGTAAAGAGACAACAGGACTAGTGAGCCCACGTGAAAGGAACTGTGCTCAGTGGCTGATCAGTGAGACTGACATTGTGACTGTGTATATGGATACCACATATAGAGACTCGCAGTGCTGTTGACGTACTGGACAGTAACTGCTAAACCCTGGCTTACATCCCAGCTCAGTGTATGGATTCGGCAGGACTGTCAGTGTGCTGAGTGGAATCTGCTGTTGGATTACATTGCATTCATTTGGTTTCCCTGTTAAAGAGGACTTCATTTCTCCCAAGATCCTGATAACCGTGAGGGGAGGACACTTCACTATAAAAGAAAGGACCGACTTTGGGCCCCACCGCGCGCTTCTACGGACTGTAAGCGGTCCACCTGGACCACTGGGGAAAAGGGGGTGCACCCAAATGTGAAGTCAGGGTCAGTTAGGGATAGTTTTGAGTATATTGTTCATTCAGTGTCCATACTGCAGAAGTGGACAGAGTAAAAGTAGAAACCATTGCAGAATTTGCCTTGAAATTGTTCATGCTATATTGTATATTTTGCCTGTCTTTATCCATGTCATTTTACCTTTAACTAGCCTTTATTAACTTATAGTAAATATATTTTTTTTTTCTTGAACTACCGCGCGTGCGTTCATTTTTGGTTGCGGAGTCCAAACCACCTGCCTTGCTCTCGGTTCACAGGCCCCCCCCTGCCCGTCCCCTGGGCCCCTCATTCTCTAACCGCTTCAGGGCCAGTCCTAAGAAGCACCAGCCGTGCAGCCTGTGCACACTAAGGGAGGAGGCCCCTTGTTTTTTTTCCCTTTCTCCCCCTCCTCCTCAAGCAACTTTATTAACTACACACCGTGTTCCCCATTCAAAAAATGCTGCATTTAAGCAGCACTTGTGACCTGCAGTCCCTGGCCCTTTCTCTAACCGCTTCAGGGCCAGGGCGCAAGCACAGGGGTGCAAGAGCGCGTGCGCCTGTGCAGACTCCATTACAGGTTACAGGTGTCCCATCCACCCCACCCTCCTGTAGACAGAGGAGAACCTCCTTAGAGAAACAGACCATGCTGGAGAACATGCAGCGGCCTGTACTGGTACGGTCTGAGCGGACAAGATCTGGGAGTGGAAACTGCAAGACTGTAGTGAAGACTGTGGATGAGACCAGCAGGAAGGCCTCATGGTACCAGTAGTGCGGTCACTGGGAGCAAACTGGGACATAGTCCCCAACCTGCAGATTGTGGCCCCATGGCAGTGACAACAGCCGCAGCAGGCCAGAAGTCACAGGCTACACCGACCAGAAGCCATACTGTGAGTAACCAGCCTGCAAAACTCCCCAATAATGGGCTGAGCGTGCACCTGAACTGCGCCTGGCAGACGAGATCCCAGCACTGGTCAGGAGACTGGAGACATTAAAGGCGGGTAAAATATCTCTGCAGAGACAGATTGACTGTGCCTATAAAATAACGGCTGCAAACCCTGGGATGGAGGCAATAGTGGACAAGAAGCTGAGCGCACTGGCGAAAGAGCTCGCCGATAACGTACAGGAGACCGAGACTGTACTGGAGCAAATGGGACCGGTGGGAGAATCGTACCGAAACCAGCAGCGATTCGAGGAATACCAGAAGTCACCATCATCTCGCTCTATAGTTGGGTCTGAACCCTCTCAAGATGGCGGCCAGCAGTCCCATGCAAAACCTATTCTGCAGCCAGCAAGTTTCCCTTTTAAGGAAGAGAATTTGTATGGGAAAGGAGCAGCTAATGCCAAGCCACAGCAAAGACCTGCAGCAGTTCCTGGCAAGGCACCACAAGTCCCAGCAACCAGCATTGCACAACAAGAACATGGACCCCGGCCTAAAGGTAATGAAGTGGCAGCTGTGCAGACACCACAAGTCCCAGGATGCAGGTCATCTCAGCAGGATTGTGGGCTCTTACTTGAAGGTACTGGGGTAGTAGCACATTTGGGGTCTCAGGTTGTAGGTGTGTGGGACAGTCTGGACTCTGCTGTGCAAGAAGTCACCAATAGTGACTGTAATAACATTATGGACTCTGCTGTGCAGGACTCTGCTGCCACTGACTATCTGTCTAATGTGTCTCATATTCTAGATAATCCTGTATGTGATAATGGTGCAGCAGGGGAAGTGTTTCTTGGGGGGATCCTTCACCATCTATGACATTAGACCCCTCTACAGTCCAGTCTCTGGATTCTGGTGATATTGCAGACAGAGAGGTGGATGGTGGGGCGGACACAGCACAGTCCAATGTACAGGACTTTCCCCCTCTAGATACTCACATAGTAGCAGAACCTCGTAGTGCAGGTGCTCAGCAGCCCACACAGCGCCCACAGACACGCCAAGATGGCGGATCTGGCCATGCCTCCTCTGGGAATGCCTGGAGACGCGGTGCTCCATCTTTTACATCGAGCACAAACTATACAGGCCAGGCTTTCAAGAGGAGGAATGTAGTCAGGTTTAGGCACAGAGGTGCCAAGGAAGATCTGCCTGATAGAAGGTTTGTGGTCAGAGGGCTCCTCTGTACCCAGATGGGCTTCCTGCCGACTGACATCCTGGCAGTGATAAACCTTCCTGACCGCCAGGGGTATGATGTGAGCTTTAAGCTGATGTCTGATCTGGACCGTTTCTGGGCCAATCTCACCAGGTTTAGAGATACTGAGGGTCGGAATAAGTTCAACTTCATCCCCATCTCTAGGCCAGATACCGCAAGTGTCACCATTGTATTCTGGAATGAAGCCGTTCCCCCTCAGGACATTGTCATCTGGCTCAGGAGACACTGCGACCTCATGTCCGATCTTTCTAAGAACAGGGATGAAGACGGGATCTGGACTGGTGGGTGGAAGGTCCTGGTCAAGTTGCGTCAGAACAACAACATAACCCAACATCTGCCCAACTCCTTTTTCATTGGCCGAGAGAAAGGCGTCTGCTTCTATGCGGGTCAGCCACGCAGATGCTTTAAGTGTGGGAAGGCCGGACATATAGCGAGCGTGTGCACCATGGTAAAGTGCAACTTGTGTAATGAAGTGGGCCATGTGAGCGCTACCTGCCAGAACATTAGATGTAATGTGTGGTAAGATGGGTCACCCCCACAGGGACTGTCCTGATGCTTGGCACAACCTCCGTAGGGATATCCCTGATGAGGACTTGCTGGCAGCGGCTGATGACATACAGGAGGAGGAGGAGGCGCTGTTGTCAGGGTCAGTAGTCACTGAGTCAGAGCCCCAAACAAATACGGGTGATACCACCCAAGACCAAGCCCAGTCAGGACCCATTGAGGAGACCATGGAGGTTGTTGAGCAGGTTGTACAACCCTCAGTGGCCATCTCTTCTCCTGCCCAAACACCCACCAGTACTAAGAGAAGGAAAAAAGATAGATCCAGACGTAAGCCTGAGAGTGAGTGGACCACTGTAAAAAAAACAACTAGGATGAGGGTGGATATAGCAGACGATGTTACAGCAACAGCAAATAGATTCAGTATCCTATCAGAGTCAGACGGAGAAGAAGAAATAGATAGAAAGATAAAACAAATGATGGAAATTATGGCAGAGTATGATGAGGAACCAGAGGGCGATCCTCCCACTAAAAGGAGACCCCGCCGACCTGAGGTGCAGTCCGAATCAGACATGGAAACAGCAGGTCACCAGGACAGCTCTGACTCTGATCTATGATGGAGGAAAGTGGATCTAGTTTAGGTTTGATCTTTTTGTTTTTACCGTATGTTCTTTACATTTTCTTCTCTAACAGATGTGGACTCTTTAACTTGATTTTGCTTTAAGTATTTTCTTGTTTGATCCTTCTTTGTACATACAAAATGTCTGAAATTACTGTAAGAATTTTTGTTTAAGTTTTTATGTTTGTTTTTACTTTAATAAAAATTGCCTCCTATGTACAAGAATATAACTACTATAATACTGCCCCTATGTACAAGAATATAACTACTATAATACTGCTCCTATGTACAAGAATATAACTACTATAATACTGCCCCTATGTACAAGAATATAACTACTATAATACTGCCCCTATATACAAGAATATAACTACTATAATACTGCCTCCTATGTACAAGAATATAACTACTATAATACTGCCCTGTGTACAAGAATATAACTACTATAATACTGCTCCTATGTACAAGAATATAACTACTATAATACTGCTCCTATGTACAAGAATATAACTACTATAATACTGCTCCTATGTACAAGAATATAACTACTATAATACTGCTCCTATGTACAAGAATATAACTACTATAATACTGCTCCTATGTACAAGAATATAACTACTATAATACTGCCCCTATGTACAAGAATATAACTACTATAATACTGCTCCTATGTACAAGAATATAACTACTATAATACTGCCCTATGTACAAGAATATAACTACTATAATACTGCCCCCTATGTACAAGAATATAACTACTATAATACTGCTCCTATGTACAAGAATATAACTACTATAATACTGCTCCTATGTACAAGAATATAACTACTATAATACTGCTCCTATGTACAAGAATATAACTACTATAATACTGCTCCTATGTACAAGAATATAACTACTATAATACTGCCCTATGTACAAGAATATAACTACTATAATACTGCCCCTATGTACAAGAATATAACTACTATAATACTGCCCCTATGTACAAGAATATAACTACTATAATACTGCCCCTATGTACAAGAATATAACTACTATAATACTGCCCCTATGTACAAGAATATAACTACTATAATACTGCTCCTATGTACAAGAATATAACTACTATAATACTGCTCCTATGTACAAGAACAAGAAGAAAATGTTACTGGAGAGGAGGAGATCAGATATGTGGAGATAAGACAGAGCCGAGAAGGTGAGTAACTACATGTTAGTTATGTCACAAATTAGTAGACCAATAAATATGTAAGAAACCTTAACTAATCACCACATGT
This sequence comes from Leptodactylus fallax, assembly GCA_947044405.1. Classification (NCBI taxonomy): domain Eukaryota; kingdom Metazoa; phylum Chordata; class Amphibia; order Anura; family Leptodactylidae; genus Leptodactylus; species Leptodactylus fallax. Next base: position 951,461 of record CAMRHE010000472.1, on the reverse strand, counting down.
ACATTATACACAGAAGACCTCCCATAATAAAGGGCAAAAAAATATTATTTTCCAGTTTTTTTTCTTTGAACAAAAAATTCTGCTCCTTGAAGCCTTACTTTTCATAAGACAATGACTGTTTATACCTTTGCAATAGCCATGAGAGGCGCTGTATCAGTTTAGTAGGAATTCACTATATACTCGGGTAATGTTTCTGGTTAAAGCAGCTGCAGCATCTCTCGGGCAGGTTTGTGCAGGGTCCAGAACGCTCTTCAGTTCACATTTGTTGGAGCAGAAAACCTAGTCACATCCATTGTAATCTGCTGCTACTGAATGTTGGTTTTATTTTCTTCATATGTCTATATCTGCCACAGATCCTACCAAAGCTGATGACGTCTGTTACACTACTCTGAACTTCACGCCAAAAGGTCAGTGTTTGTGTTTTATAAGTCTTCATGAACCCATAGACTTTCTATATATCTATATACAGTGGGGAAAAAAAAGTATTTAGTCAGCCACCAATTGTGCAAGTTCTCCCACTTAAAAAGATGAGGCCGGCCTGTAATTGTCATCATAGGTAGACCTCAACTATGAGAGACAAAATGAGAAAACAAACCCAGAAAATCACATTGTCAGATTTTTAAAGAATTTATTTGCAAATTATGGTGGAAAATAAGAATTTGGTCACCTACAAACAAGCAAGATTTCTGGCTCACAGACCTGTAAGTTCTTCTTTAAGAGGCTCCTCTGTCCTCCACTCATTACCTGTAGTAATGGCTCCTGTTTGACATTGTTATCAGTATAAAAGACACCTGTCCACAACCTCAAACAGTCACACTCCAAACTCTACTATGGTGAAGACCAAAGAGCTGTGGAAGGACACCAGAAACAAAATGGTAGCCCTGCACCAAGCTGGGAAGACTGAATCTGCAATAGGCAAGCAGCTTGGTGTGAAGAAATCACCTGTGGGAGCAATAATTAGAAAATGGAAGACATACAAGACCACTGATAATCTCCCTCCATCAGGGGCTCCACGCAAGATCTCACCCCGTGGGGTCAAAATGATCACAAGAACGGTGCGAAAAATCCCAGAACCACACAGGGGGACCTAGTGACTGACCTGCAGAAAGCTGGGACTAACGTAACAAAGGCTACCGTCAATAACACACTACGCCACCAGGGACTCAGATTCTGCAGTGCCAGACGTGTCCCCCTGCTTAAGCCAGTACATATCCGGGCCCGTCTGAAGTTTGCTAGAGAGCATTTGGATGTTCCAGAAGAGTATTGGGAGAATGTCAAATGGTCAGATGAAACCAAAGTAGAACTGTTTGGTAGAAACACAACTCGTCGTGTTTGGAGGAGAGTGAATGCTGAGTTGTATCCAAAGAACACCATACCTCCTGTGAAACATGGGGGTGGCAACATCATGCTTTGGGGCTGTTTCTCTGCAAAGGGACCAGGACGACTGATCCGTGTACATGAAAGAATGAATGGGGCCATGTATCGTGAGATTTTGAGTGCAAACCTCCTTCCATCAGCAAGGGCATTGAAGATGAAACATGGCTGGGTCTTCAGCATGACAATGATCCCAAGCACACCGCCAGGGCAACGAAGGAGCGGCTTCGTAAGAAGCATTTCAAGGTCCTGGAGTGGCCTAGCCAGTCTCCAGATCTCAACCCCATAGAAAACCTTTGGAGGGAGTTGAAAGTCCGTGTTGCCCAGCGACAGCCCCAAAACATCCCTGCTCTAGAGGAGATCTGCATGGAGGAATGGGCCAACATACCAGCAACAGTGTGTGCCAACCTTGTGAAGACTTACAGAAAACGTTTGACCTCTGTCATTGCCAACAAAGGATATATAACAAAGTATTGAGATGAACTTTTGTTATTGACCAAATACTACTTTTCCACCATAATTTGCAAATAAATTCTTTAAAAATCAGACAATGTGATTTTCTGGATTTGTTTTCTCATTTTGTCTCTCATAGTTGAGGTCTACCTATGATGACAAGTACAGGTCGGCCTCATCTTTATAAGTGGGAGAACTTGCACAATTGGTGGCTGACTAACTTTTTTTCCCCACTATACCACATGTCAGCCCTTCTGCCCTTTATATGACACGACAAAATGAAATATACAATACAATATTCATCTTTATTATATACGCCTGGACATTTCTCAGATTTGTCCTTTATATTTTCAGCTTCATCCCTAAAAGTAACTGAAAATGTAAGTATTACAGTTGAACTTCTTGGAAATGTTTTTATTACTGTTGCTGGCAGTGACAGATAGAAATAGAGGAGAGGTCTTGGGGTCTTGTATATAGGAAATGGAAAGTATACTATCTTGGCTACAGCTAAAAGTGGCATTCCATTAAGACATTTTTGCCTCTCACCTGTTTCTAAATGAGTCTGTGTGAAGGGTAATATTTGTGAATAATTTACTGACAGATTTATTGTAAAGTTATATGCTCTCCTCTGGAGCACTGACCTCCTCTCTGTTCCTCTAATGCCAACAGTGGGGGGAAATTTATTAAGCAAAATGCACCAGAATTCTGGTTATAGTTGCATCAAAATGTTGTGCCACATTTATCAAGTGTTTTAGACACTATTAGACACGTTTACGACTTGTATAAAAAGTGGATGTGGCTTTGAGGCCAGAACACATAAACATTAGATGGTTGGTTGGCTGGTCTTGACAAATACATCATGCTTGGCTAAAGTTAATCGACTTGGTATAGACGCCTTAAGGCAAGGAACAAATATGATACAGAAGCCACATAATTGGGAGTCAGTTTCCACAATCCTTTGGTCAGTGGGGTCTATAAGTATGACCATTGTAGAAGGCCTCAAAAATTACGTTTGTATCCATTCTGTATCCTCCTTACTCTACAGGTTATCTATTCATCCGTCAAGATTAGTGACTCTTGATGATCGACAGACCCGGACATTGGACAATTGTATCTCATTGGATATAGAATACGACCATGTTAGCTCAGACCTATGGTATATTTTGGACCAAGAGTTTCACCGGAAGACTAGTGTACTATATACTATATTTCCCTTTGTAAAGAAGAAGAAACTACTTGTACCCTGTGTCCTGACCACAACTAGGCCGCAACTGTGATAACCTGGAGTCAATCCCTGGGAGTAGAAACAGAACTCACATCAAGGAAAATCATCATGGTCAACTATTTTCAGGTTGATATTTTTGTTATACAGTAATACCTTGTGCACTCATGTTTCCGAATTTGCGAATTCACAGATTTGCGATATTTTTATTGGAACCTAACATATAAGGATTTTGCTGTTTTTTCACAGATCTGCGAAATTTAAAAAAAAAACAAAAAACTTCACTATTGGGTAGTAGTGTCTTGTTCGTTACGTACATTACAGTACTCGATAATTGGTTTCATTTTACTGTGAGTGGAAAAGAAAAATGAATGAATGTATTTGTATACAGTATTGTAGGGTAAAGTGTATTAATATTTAGGGGTTAAACTTTAGAAACCGGCATCAATTAGCATTGTAAGCGCTTGTAAGCAGTTGTACCAAACATTCGTGATTCCACGGGATTGGCTCTGGAACGTAACCTCGCGAATGTATGAGGTATTACTGTGTGCGTGTGTGTGTGTGTGTGTGTGTGTGTGTGTGTGTGTGTGTATATATATATATATATATATATATATATATATATATTTTCCAAGTGGGTGGTAACGTTTTATTTTCACGAAAAAATAGATTACCTCTAGAGGTGGGAGATTTTGCTAAAAAATAAAATCTTGATTTTTTTTTTTTTTTCAACCCTATGGACAATTTTTGATTTGAATCTTCATTTGTTAAATGTAATAAAAAAAAATACCAAGATTTTTTTTTATGTTGCTGACCATGTACAGCTCTGTGTACAAAATGTTTTTTGTGGCACAAAATGTAGTTTTAATTTATACCGTTTTGGGGAATGTCCGTTGTTTTGATCACTATTTGATTTTTTTTTTTTTTTTTTTTGGACGTGGGATGCCTAATATGTTGTTTTTTTTTATATGCATTATATGGAAAGGGAGCAATTTGATTATGATTATGGGGATAGTGGGGATTCAACCGCTAAGACCCCCACCGATCCTGAGAACGGGGAGTGTTTTGCCCCTGTTGTAAACCTAGCTGCGGTGAACACAGTTGCACCCCCACTGCCATTCACTTACATGGGAATGCTGGAGAAGTGCGCCCATTGAAATGAATGGAAGCAGCCATAGGAGTGCACTTACATTCACCACAGCTACATTTACAGTGGGGATAAAATACACCCTGTTCCCAGGATTGGTAGCGGTCTCACCCCCAAATGTGAGCAACACCCTCCTCCTACTTCTCATGGTCTTTCTTATAGTCAGGCCACATCTACAGTACCAATAAATACGTCTTTATCATCTGCACCATCTGATTCTCCTAGATTTACTCCTTCTCTGCTTGTGATGATTCCACTTAAATATGGCTATAACTCAAAGATGTATTTTGATCTCTGGGTATCGTATCTCCCTCTTATTTCCATTTACTCATAATGTGCGCAGCTCTAATCCTAGGTGCATGTTGTCAGTAGTGGCAACCATGGAACAATAGGGCTTTGTATCCATCCCAGAATGGCTCCATTGAATTCCTACATAGCCCTGGGTGATCAAATACCCATGCATTGTTCAGCCTGGGCTGTTGATCAGACATGGTTGATAACATATAGAAGGCATTGTATCATCTCCTTACAAAGAATCTGGACTTGAGTGCGTTAGTCAACCAGACTTGCCGTCGCCGGTGACCTCATTCTGGGTGGTGTAATCAAGGGTATAAAAGATGAGGTAAGAGGTCAGTGAGGAGGAGACTGGGCGGAGAATACTATGATGAGGAGACTGTGCTGAGACTACAAGAATACTATGATGAGGCTACTGAGAGACTACTGGGATATACTGTGATGAGCATGCAGGCTGGAATGTGTTGATGTTGCTGCCTCCACTGGTTATCCCCACATGCCATGTGTGAGGGTTGGATTATAGAGCCACATCCAGGATATGTGTGGTAAAGTAATTATTTCACCTTTATTCCCTTTTATTTTAAGTACTGTATATTGTAACTAGTAACTGTTAATGTTTGCATACATCTGCATATCTGTTCTGAACTGAATGTGTTAGATGTTAATACCGACCCATTTAGGGGTTAATAAATATATAAAATTTAGAAAGCTTGTCGTGTATTTATCTTGTGGACCCAGCACTCACTGGCGGTGAGTGTGGTTTTTTTATGAAAGAAGTCTCAGGTGTGGGCCAACGCGGTGTTGGCGCACTGAGGATCTTTCACACTGCTCTATTGTCAGTCATCCATAACAGAAAATATGGCCAAGAAATAGCAACTTCCTCCCAGTCATCTGCTTGTGCATCAACATAACTGACCAAGTTTCTGTTGGTGCAGGTGCTGCTATACACTCTCCAGGCTGACCTCCTATATAAAGTATAAAACTTCCCACAGATAGGTTAGGGTCACCTGAATCAAATAGTGTTTTCCCCTTGTGAATTGCTGCCTCCGTTGCCAAGATATCACTGTTTTTGTCAATATGCAAATTAGCTCTCTGAAGCAATGAAGACATTGCCATTGCTCCAAAGATATCACTGACATATTCACAAAAATAGTTATCTCAGAATGGAGGAAGGGATTCACATGGGGAAAACACAGGGGTCAGGTGACATTAACCTATCTATCTGCAAGGCTCGGTTGATATGCTGGAATCTGGTGACACTAACCTATCTATCTGCAGGGCTGGGGTGATATGCTGGTTCTGGTGACACTAACCTATCTATCTGCAGGGCTGGGGTGATATGCTGGTTCTGGTGACACTAACCTATCTATCTGCAGGGCTGGGGTGATATGCTGGGTCTGGTGACACTAACCTATCTATCTGCAGGGCTGGGGTGATATGCTGGTTCTTTTCTCTGGTGACACTAACCTATCTATCTGCAGTGCTGGGGTGATATGCTGGTTCTGGTGACCCTAACCTATCTATCTGCAGGGCTGGGGTGATATGCTGGTTCTGGTGACACTAACCTATCTATCTGCGGAGCTGGGGTGATATGCTGGGATCTGGTGACACTAACCTATCTATCTGCAGGGCTGGGATCTGGCGACACTCCCTTTAAGCAGCACCAGGAACGAGTTCCTGCTTTCCATCTTACAGCACAGTTTAAAAAAAAAAAAGCTTTAAGAACAAAGTCATCTGTTTCTATAAAGAAGTGTAACTTCCCTGTTCAGCTGTAAAACCGAAGGGGCATTTCCTTACTTTACACTTTTTTCACTTATTGCTTTATAGCTGAGTCTCTTCCGTTAGAAAGCTTTTGCTGTTTTGCAGCTCTGAGTACAATTTTCTACACCTTAATAGACGGGTGACCTGATGTAGTGTCTTGTACGTGAAGATATCTTCAAGATCCTCATAGTTCACAGATTTTTATTTTTTTCTAATTTATTTCCTTCCTCAACAAGACGTAAAGCTGTAAGTCATGCAGGTCATGTAAAGTCCTCACAAGATACAGAACACTGCAAACCAGACATGGGATTGTCTACAGACACATCACAGCTAAGAATGGCCGGGGTCATCTTCATCATCTGTAAGTATTGTCATTGTATCTCCTTTATTCTGCTCATACATAACATATAAAGTAAAAGGTTTATTCTATTGTCATTGCAACATGTTAGTACAAGGCTTCTAATCTTTTGCTATGTAAACTCAGTCACTGTTCGCCTTGGGGCCCAGCCATTCCTAGTTAGGCCACTAGATAGATAGATAGATAGATAGATAGATAGATAGATAGATACATGATACATGCACAAAAACTACGTACACACACTCACTAAATACACATATACAGTACATGTGCTCACTACATTAGAAACACACTCAGAAGACTAGCAGAACATCCCCAGCTCATGGTCTCGTTGTTCTAGATACCAGAATCGGCGCTGCCTTCATATGGCTTTATAGCAAGTTGTATTCGACCCCCACTGTTAGCTGATGAGCTGCTCAATATATACATGGTTATGTTATCATTTTGGACAATCCTTAGTGGTAACAAGGGTCTATTGACAATAAGCCGATTACAAAGTGTCCCCCAGCTGGGACCACCAGCCATAAACTGGAATCTGTGGGAAGTCCTTTTTTTTCTGATAGTAAAGTGAACGTGTTTTACTAATCCTGAACATCCTTGGAAGACACGGGTGAGCTGGAGTATTTTTTTGTTATGTACTTCAATTGGAAAACCTGGCAATAAGTCTTCAGTATTAAGTACAATTGTGCTAAAAAGTTTACATACCCCGGCAGATTTAGTTTTTTTTGGTCTTTTTTCAGAGAATATGAATGATAACACAAAAACTTTTTCTCCGTTCATAGTTAGTGGTTGGTTGAAGCCATTTATTGTCAGACTTCTGTGTTTTCTCTTTTTAGATCATAATGACAACCAAAAACATCAAAATGACCCTGTTCAAAAGTTCCCATCCCCCAGTTCTTAATACCGTGTATTACCCCCTCTAATATCAATGACAGATTGAAGTCCTTTGTGGTAGTTGTGGATGAGGCTCCTTATTTTCTCAGATGGTTCTCCAGTTCCTGTAAATTCCTGGACTGTCTTGCATGTGTTGTGGTCTTGAGTTCTCCCCCAGAGTGGCTCAATGATATTGAGGTCAGGTAGCTCCCTATAGATCAATGCGTGGTTTTTGAAAAATCAAATTGCATAGTCTGGGGGGAAAAAAACAAAGACAGAATAACGCCTCCAAAAAGAAGAGGAACCCATCTGAAGACAACTGTTTTGTGGTTGTTGCCTCTCATCAGTGCAGAGCAAGGTACTGGCTGGCTGTGTGAGAGGTCTTGATGTTGGTCATTGGGAGAAATGATACAGGGACTTATTATCCCCTGCTAATAATTCTGGGTAAGGAATATGCAAATAAAACCATCCTTTGTGAAAAAGAAGAACTTACTCCTAGCACCACCTTTTAGGAGGTAGCTCCTTGAATGGTCTAATACGTTCCTGTACCATCTCTCCCTAATGAGACATAGTTCCCCTTCTGACCCACATCAAAACCTCACACATAGTCAGCCAATAGCCTGCTCTGCACTGGTGAGAGGCAACAACCTCTAAAACCGCTTTCTGTGGATGGGAATCTCATCATTTTGGTGAAGGTATTCTGGATTATTATTCCCAGATTATGTAATTTAGGTTTTATAAAAAAAAAAAAAAAAAAAATAGGTATTGATCTATAGAGCGCTACCTTCCAAAAGCTAGGACTAGAAGAAAGTTTCTCTTTTCCACCAAGGAGGTCTTATTTGAATATTTCTTACCCAGAATTCTTACCAGGGCATACACGGCCTAATAAATCCTTGTCCTGTTTCTCCCTAATGAGTGATAGTACCTAATCTGAGCAAAATTATCCAAAGGGACATCAACTCCTATATTAAATAGAATGCTAACCAGAACTTCCTATAACTAGTAATGGTCAAGTTCTTTGCTGTTTAGTGGGCTGCCATGAAGAGAAGTGATGATTTTCAGGATCCCTGGTTTGGATCTTATCGGTGACTTGGTACTTTCCTTCCCAACACAGAGATAGGAGAGGGATAGTGTGTCTAACATACTGGCACCTCTTTACTACGGATTTCACTAAATATCAAACATTCTTACTCACAAAACTGGTACAGTTAATGGTTGTCTTCAAAAACTGTGTATAAGTGCACCGAGAAGGATTGATACCGGCCACAACTTTTTCACATCAGTGTATATTAGAGTTTTATGTTTATGTATTATTGATATGTAGTATTTTTACATATTTTTATAATAGCTGAGTGCCAGAAATAAAAACATTTCCATCATTGTTTCTTGTTTTATTTGGTTTTACAGCGTTCACCATGACATAACTTTATTATAGGGGGTAATTACGAATATGGGGATATCAAATTTGCGTATTTTTTACTATTGCATTTATTTTTTTAGTTTTGCATATTTATGTGTTATAAACTTGAATCATGGATTACTTTTTTTTTTTTTATTTCTCTTTCAGCCATGTTCACGGGAATAACAGGTGAGTTGAAAAGCAAATTGTATCATAATATGTTCTTATGTTCTAAACCAGTGATTTGTAATATTTGTATTATATGTATTCCTGGCCCATCACATGACCCCCTTTTTCTAGACCATCAGACAGTATATGACCCCCTTTTTCTGGCCAATCACATGGTATATGACCCCATTTTCTGGCCCATCACATGGTATATGACCCCATTTTTCTGACCCATCACATGGTATATGACCCCCTTTTCTTCTGGCCCATCATATGGTATATGACCCCCTTTTTCTGGCCCATTAGACAGTATATAACCCCCTTTTTCTGGCCCATCATATGGTATATGACCCCTTTTTCTGGCCAATCACACGGTATATGACCCCCTTTCTTATGACCACCCCCATAATATATGATCCCTTTTTTGCCTCCCACACAGTATATGACCTCCTTTTATACCCCTAAACTTAGTATATGAACCCTCCCCCCCACCCACACAGAGTATCAGCCAATATTTACTCACATGTACACAGTCCAGTCCTGGCCATCCTCTGCTGCCACCTACAGGGTTCACTGTAGCCGATGCTGAAGAACACAGTCCCAGCGTTCTTTGGCATCATGACGTAAGTGTAGCGCCGCCTAGAGAAGGCAGTGGTGGGCAGCCAGGACAGGAGGGTGGGCAGCTGCATATTGCAATAACACAATAAGTAGCCTCCAATGTGTATCACCTAAAATGTCTTCGTGTGTCACCTATGATACACATGCCATAGGTTCGCCATCACTGTTCCCAAAGTTAATGTAGGTCTAAAATAAAATTAAAAAAATAATAAAAAAAGTAAGAGGCTCCTACTTTTCTACTTTTCTCCTACGGACACTCCAACAAAGATGTCAACTTAGCCTAACTCTGGTGCAACTGCGTTTTTTTTCCACTTCAATCCTATTTAGAATTTTTTCCAGCTTTCCAGTAGGCAACATTAAATGGTGGTATTTGGAAGTCGTCTTTGTCCTACCAAAAAAAGCCCTAATACAACTATTTTGACAGAAAAAGAAAAAAGTTACAGCTCTTGTAATACAAGGGGAGTAAATGACAAATATGGCAAATGGCCTTGCCCTCAAGGGATTGAAACCCATGCATCTAGTGACAGCCCTGATATAAATTAACTGCAGATTATGATGGGTATTCTTTGCCCTATTCCTGATGTTTTTGTGACCTTTCCAGTCTTGTAGCTATATATAGATATAGCTAGATATACATAAAAAGAGTTTTAGGAATACACAGCTAGATATCCATATATGTGACTCTATGCCCGAGAGATCAGGTGATATCACGAACCGCCCGCCAAACACTTAAAAATAATAATCTTAATACAATAATAATAATAAGGCCCCACCCAGATTTCGGGGAAGGATATTGATGGGGGAGCATTCTAATATTTAAGAGAGAAAGTATATGACAAACCACTTTTCACCTATAGAACAACCCAACTATCCTTCCAGGGCTGAAGGTAGCCTGTTAAACCACTACGCGATACCTACGTAGATGGCTTTGACAGGGCTCCTTTTTTAAAGAATTTCTAATAAAGATTATTATTTTAAAGTGTTTAGGCAGGCGGTTCATTTTATAATTTTTTAGATTTCCATATACACACTGTGAAAGATCTTCAGTGCGCCAACACCGCTTTGGCTCACACCTGAGACTTCTTTCCTAAAAACCACACTCACCACCAGTGAGTGCTGGGTCCACAAGATAAATAAAAGACAAGCTTTCTAAATTTTGTATATTTATTAACCCCTAAATGGGTCGGTATTAACATCTAACACATGCAGTTCAGAACAGATATGCAGATGTATGCAAGCATTAACAGTTACTAGTTACAATATACAGTACATAAAATAAAAAGGAATAAAAGTGAAATAATTACTTTACCACACATATCCTTGATGTGGCTCTATAGTCCAACACTCACACATAGCATGTGGAGGTAACCAGTGGAGAATTCTAGCAGCAGCATCACAGCATTCCAGCCTGCATGCTCATCACAATCTCTCTGGAGTGGTCTCTCAGTAGTAGTCTCCCAATAGTCTCAGCATAGTCTCCCTCACTGACCTCTTACCTCATCTTTTATACCCTTGATTACACCACCCAGAATGAGGTCACCGGCGACAGCAAGTCTGATTGATTAACGCACTCAAGTCCAGATTCTTTGTAAGAAGATGGGATTAAGTGGAATGACACAATGTTATCAACCATGTCTGATCTAACAGCCCAGGCTGAACAATGCATGTGTATTTGATCACCCAGGGCTATGTAGGAATTCAATGGAGCCATTCTGGGATGGATACAAAGCCCTATTGTTACAATGTTGCCACTACTGCCAACATACACCTAGGATTAGAGCTAGTTAAATTAAATAGAATTAAGAGGGAGATACGATACCCAGAGATCAAAATACATCTTTGCGTTATAGCCATATTTACGTGGAATCATCACACACACATTAACACAAAAAAAAAAAAATCAGGCACCAGGAAGTATTTATCCTGGCCTGAAGCAGAAGGTTATTATGGAAAACTGCAATTGAGCAGACTCTAGGACCCTGTTGGACACCTCTAGCCTGGATACAAGATGAGATACGGCAGGACATGGAGGTATACAGGTTCTGTATGGTATCCTGTAGTACATTTACCCACTGGTGTTACAGCCGGGCCTGTACATTCTGCACACTTATAGGTTGATGAATCTCGTGCCCCAGCTAGCACCATAAATTCTGAAATGATGATAAATCTTGTGCCCGGGCAGGACCAGGAAGTGTTGTAACCTGATGAAGACCTTGCTAGGAAACCCCTGTGTGTGGGTGAGCATTATCCTACTGAAAAATGCCAGTTGTCCGCCCTGCCATGAGGCAACATATGTGGTCACAGGTTGACCTGTATATAGTCCCTGACAGAAGTTCTGTCGCTTATCCATGATGTGGAATCAAAAGCTTATAACCTGACTTTAAATTCATCCATTGGTTTTAGAAATGACTCATATGAAAACTGAAACCCTCCCAAATGATTTTTTGGTTAAGAAAATAAATTGGCTTCACTGCTGAAATATTCATCATGTAATGAACACAGAAAGGTCAGATTTTGGCAAGACAAAAGTTTTGTCGCACACATAAAGTAATGTGAAAATCAAACCAATAATTCTGTTCAAAAACAAAGATATGTTTCATAACATTGGTGAATGAGGTTGTGGTGCTATTAGATCCATATCTAATATTTTGTGTGACTTCCATGAGCTTGAAGGACTGCATCCATGCGTTTCGACAATGATTCATACAACTTATTGATGAAGTCATCAGGAATAGCGCAGAATGCCGTCTTACATGCCTCCCAGAGTTCATCAAGATTCTTTGGTTTTGTCTGCCAAGCTTCCTCTTTCATCCTACCCCAAACATGCTCAATGATGTTCATGTCTGGTGACTGGGCTGGCCAGTCCTGGAGCACCTTCATCTTCTTTGCCTTGAGGAACTTTAATGTAGAGATGGATTTATGAGATGGAGCACCATCCTGCTGCAAAATTTGACCCCTTTTATGATTGGGAATGTAAGAGGAAGCTAATACTTCTTGATATTTTAGGCTATTGATATTGCCTTCCACCTTGCAAATGTTTCGCACACCCCCACACAGAATGTAACCCCAGACCATGATCTTTCCACCACCAAACTTAACTGTTTTCTGGGTGTATCTTGGATCCATACGGGCTCCAGTAGGTCTCCTGCAGTATTTGCGGCGGCTATGGTGTAATTCAACTGAAGATTCATCTGAGAAATCCACCTTCTGTCACTTTTCCAGCGTCCATCCGTTTAGCAGGCTGTGGGCCTTGGCAAATGCCACATGTTTTTTCAATTGCCTTTTGTTTAGTGCTGGCTTCTGGGCACTGATTCGACCATGGAGGCCATTTCGAGACAGAATCCTACAAACTGTTCTAGTTGACACAGGGACTTGAGGAGACCAGGCCTGTTGGAGCGCTGCTGCAGTGGGAGAGGGGCTGGCTTTTGATTTTCTAACCAACAAACGTTCCTCCTGAGCAGTTGTCTTGCGGGGTCTGCCGGACCTGAGCTTCTCAAAAACATCTCCAGTCTGTTCAAATCTTTTTTTAGTTCTTTGTACTTGACGCAGAGACACATTAAAGGTGCCAGCCACCTCTGCAATGGATCTGGTCTTCAGGCTCTTGATAATCAAGGCTTTGGTCGCAGGGTTGATTTTTGGCATGTTGTCAGAGGTGAAGTTGCAGTTCAAGTGAAGGTCTGGGGTGCTGGAGTTCTTTTTATACACACCCACTAATTAACCGATCAATTAGTGAGCACAGGTGAGGCTTTAAACTAGGATTGGGTGCATTATATGACAAGGCCACAAAACTTTTGTCTTGCCAAAATCTGACCTTTCTGTGTTCATTAAATGATGAATATTTCAGCAGTGAAGCCAATTTATTTTCTTAACCAAAAAATCATTTGGGAGGGTTTCAGCTTTCATATGAGTCATTTCTAAAACCAATGGATGAATTTAAAGTCAGGTTATAAGCTTTTGATTCCACAACATGGATAAGCGACAGAACTTCTGTCAGGGACTGTATATCACTGAGCTGTTGTTGTCACTTTTATGACTACTAGGAGTGACCAAGTGTGGCGTTAGATACCACTATCATGCAAGGCAATTTTCCCATGGCCCAGCAGGGTGGGGGCGGAGTTTTTCTGCAGAGCTGGTTTGGGGCAATTGGTTGGCAGGTGGTTGGGTAGCTCATAAGAAAACACAATAAAGTGATTATTTAATAACAAATGTTTAATGTAAATGTGTCTCAACTCACTATAATGCAGTATAAGTGAGCGTGCTGAGATTGTTTCCCTGCTACAAGACGGTCCCATCTAGGGGTGATGGAAGACAGTGACACCCAAAGTGCGTTCCTAATGTCTGCTCCGTAATCTTGTTTTGGTTGCTGTTACTGCAGAAAGCCCTGTTTCACAAAGATAGGATGTTGGAAATGGAGGCAGGGATTTCAGTGCTTTTGTGGGAATATCAGGGTATTCCATCTTCACTTTAAACCAGAATGTTGGGTCTTTGGTCTTCTTCCAGCACAGACAGGGTCGAGTTACCCGGCTTGTTCACAAATGGGTTACGGATCCATTCTTCCCTAGTTCGTGGGTCTTTTGCAGTTGGAAAATAGTGCTCAAGCTCTTCAGAAAGCTGAGATAAATGATCGTGCAGAAGTTGTGAGATTGAAGGCCCAGGCTCTTCCAAAATCCCTGCTAAAGTTTGAAACATGTCAAATATTCCTATTTTGACTCGTCTTCCCCACAATTCCAGATTGGCTTTGAATGCAGTCACTTTATCTGCCAACTTGAAGACAGTGGCCATTCTCCCTTGAAGTGGCAGATTAAGTTCGTTGATCGAGTTGAATATGTCACACAAGTAAGCAAGTTTTAAGACCCAGTCTGTACTACTGAAATGTGCTGCAAGTGCTGATTCTTTTTCTAAAAGAAATCTATGAAGTGACTCTCATATCTCAAAAACTCTGGCCAGTGATCTATCTTTAGATAGCCATCTCACTTCTGTGTGTAAGAGAAGACGTTTATGCTCTGCATCCATCTCCTCACAGAGTTGCTCGAACATATGCAAGTTAAGGACATAAGTGCTGGTTGCTTTTCCCATGGTTTACCCATACATAGGACTGCAGATAAACCTAAGGGTGACTTATGGCAAGCGGCTAGCTGCTACATCCCTGTGATTCCGTACAACTCTCAGCCTGCCCTTAGATCCCCAATGACTAGGCTGGCAGCCCGGTACCAAATGGTCCACAGCCCGGTACTGAGGGACCTCTGAGATACCAAATAGAACCTGGATTTGTCGCTGAAGATGATACGGTTCAAGTCCGCAGCAGTCCAGGTTTCTAGTTCACAACAGCACTGTAAACTAAGGTGATGGCGGCTGACTGTCAGAAGCAGGACGCATAATGGGCACTTTGTGACACCAAATTTCCTACTGCTGAGAGCCTGCTATGTCTGTCAATTGGGGATAATGTCTTCAAGTGCATCATAGGGGCATGTAAAGATAGTCAACAATCTTTCACCAAGAGGTACTCTACCCAAAAGTAGCCAGTGACAGCCTTTTTATAGGGCAACGGGTAAAGCACTTTTACTACCTCTTGTGGCAAGACCATTGTCTAATCAGATCACACCTGTATACAGGTAACTAATTTGGACCAGGATGTCAATTATATTGTATACTGGAATCCCAATGCCTTTGTGGGAGAAGTCATATTAGACACCATGAATCTTTTACCAACTTGATACTTGGGGAAAATTTCCATGACCGTTAGAACTGCCCCAATTTATGTATTGGCTGCAAGGATTATGGTTTCATCATTATGTTTGGTATGCCTGGACTGGTAAAAACCTTTTGCATCACTTTACAGGCATATCATTCCTATATGAGGTGTCCATACAGAGTTATGGCATGTCTACAAAATAAGTCATATCACATTTGATGTGGTACATGTAATTAGCCATCCCCATTACAGGTGGGAGGTTCCCAAAAAGGGGATGGGTTAAGGTTTCTACAAAAATTGATCACAGACAACAAATTGTTGTCAAATACCCGGAGATGCAACCAAGCTTGTAATCGTCTAACGTTCTTAGATCTCCATGACCAGGCTCAGTAAGAGGTCTGTTTCCTTATCTTACTCCCTCTTATGACATCTAAGACACTTCCACAATCCTGAAGAGGGAAAATATCCCTTAGCTTTGTTACCTTTTGTATGTCAGTGTGCTAGAGATTCACTGTGTGGTGCCAGAGGGTGCAGGTGTAATTGATCTGGGTTTATTGGGGTCTTGTCTACCATAATTGTGGGGAACCGATATTTCTTCCCTGGTGTGTTATTGCTTTTGTCAGTGAGTGTAAGTGCAGCTTCAAGTTGTATCCCCACATGAATCTCAGGCATTCATAGCATAAGCTCCGGATATCCCATATATGTCTCTATCTATGGGACCCACACCATTCTAAGAATAGGGGTCCCACTAGAAATACTGCGTATGGGCACCTCTCTCCATTCACTGTTATGGGACCTGCACCTCCCAGACATTTATGGCATATCCTGTGGATATGTCATGAGTGTCCAAGATAGGACTACCCCTTTAAGTTTATACCTCCATAAAAAATAAATGTGAATACAAAATGATTGTTCATTTACCTGTGATATATTTTCAGGATCTACTGTCAGACCTGTGGTGACCTTCACTCCACCCTGGAACAGGATCTTACATGGAGACCCTATAACAATGACCTGTGATGTGGTCGGCGCTGTACACGGAGACGTCACATATACCTGGTACAGGAACACCCAATGGATTCATACAGGGAAGACTTTTACCATCCAATATGCCCAGTCCAGACATGGTGGGAATTACCAGTGCGGGACCAGTGAGGAGGATATTAGTGAGGATGTGACACTCTATATTATGGAGGGTGAGTCATGTAATATATATTGAGGTTGTCAAATACTATAGATTATACCAATATGCAATATTTAAATGCAGTAGGTTCACAGCAAATGCTTGTAATAAGGCAGAGGGAAGAAAGAAGATAAGTCACTTTAGAAAGCACTAAAGGAAAAGTGATAACCCACTAGGACAGTGTCCAGAAATCATCTGTCATATAAGTGGTGATAGGTCTCTTAAGATACTCATAAAACATAGCTTTTATTAAATAAATTATATAAAATATCAAAGTCCGGACTACACAAACACATAAGAATAAAAATGAATAAGAAAGTCTGTCCCATGTCTAGTTACCCACAGGAGTACATGATTTATAGTACGCCACACATCCTGATGGTGGACGTGGGTACTTAATTCCAGCCACCCGCCTAGCGCTGCAGCGAGACCTTATATACCTAGGATCAATCATCTTACTTACCTACCAGCGCGTTCGACTCATCCTGCTGGGATCTCATCCACCTGTATCTCAATTGGATGGTCAGAACGAGGCCAGTAGTCAAGGTAAAAGGACGCTACTTAGCGCATCCCGTAGGTTAGAGGAAGCAATGATTCCAACAAGCACTTACGTTGATTACGTAGTGTTCTTACGTTAGTTACGTAATAGTAAGTTAGATTATGTTTTGGTCAAAGAACATTTGTTAAGAGCAACGTAGCTCAAGAAGAAGATATATCACAATACATACCTTTAGACTACCCTGTCAGCTACAATGTATAGTAAAGGGGATACGGCAGACCAGAAGGCCATCCGAGACAGATACTAAAGTCACGTCCCGCACTATGAAGTGATCAACCTATAGAATTTAAATACTTCATAGTAATGAAATAATCATTACAATGTAAATAAATAGATAAATCAACAGAACTAAACGGGTTCCCCTAAAAAAAAAAAAAAAAAAAAAAAAAGGCCCAGGATACATAGAAATGGGTAGTTAGTAACATGGCAAGTGGTAGAAATATGGAAAGTATACTAAATGTAATAAATGTGATATAGTGTCGGCCTCCCCACTACATTTTATCGGTACACGATCAGATGGCGTCAAGCATCCCACCAATCACACAGAACACATTATATAACGATGTATAAAATGAAAGTGTAGAACTATACCCACATAGAATAATACCAATAAATAAATAGTAAACTAAATACCCCAGGTATCCAAAGTCAATATATATGCATGGACTACCCATCAAAATATAAAGAAACGTATATGAAACGCGGAGCTATAAGTGATGCAGTGGGACAATAAAACTGCGTTTGTTAAAAGGGGTCTTGCGATATCGTACTGGACCTGGCTCCTTTTTGCGCAGTTTTTTATCTGTCCCATTGCTATTTAGTTTTTTCTTCGGCTTTTCTGAGAAAATTATTAACTTTAATCTGGGGAAAAACTTTGGTGTTATATTTTTATATATTTATACTTGGTTCATTATTTTAACGCATACCAATAAAATTATAATATTTTAATATTGTTCCACAAGATTACTGTAGTACTTTTGAATAATTTTGTCCTCGGTGAAATCTCAACTCCACATTATGTCGCCTTGCCACTCTGTGGCCTCCTCATGCTGCTGCTACCTTCACATTATGTCGCCTTGCCACTCTGTAGACATCTATGTGGAATCAGCAGATGAGGGTGTAATAGGAGTACGCTCTTTCACTCTACAGTAGCATCTTGGGCCTCTGCACGGTTCTTTCTACCTGGCACTAACATGGACCTGTAAGGCTGAGTTCACACTTGAGTTAGTTGGTCAGTTTTGGCCCCGTAACTGGCCAAATAAGTGAAGTGTGCAGCGACGCCTGTCGTGTGTGTCATTCGGACTCACAGTATTGTTTGACTACCACAGTAGGCTCCCTATGCGTGTTACTGCAAGGCACAGTGTTCTACACCACTATACAGGCTCTCTGACGCCAGGAATTAGCTGTTTTTTAATGCTATTCGCCACAAATTCATTCGGATTGAAGCAAATCATTTTGGAAACTTCGGAGAATCAGTTGAATCGAATTTTTGAAATATTCGCTTATAATATTAACCTCACTCATAAAAATAAGCGGTGCACGCTAATGATATTCGTCAATGACATACATGATGTCATAATAAGGCAGAGGGTATCAAGTAATATCATAGTTATAGTAATACATCATACAGAGATTACAGTTTTGATATTTTGTTCTTTAGGTCTGGTTGTCCTGCAGTCACCACCCTATATATATGAAGGAGATGACCTGGCACTGAGATGTCACAGCCGTCCCAAAGATATCAGGGGGACAATAGTGTTTTATAGGAACGATGAAATAATACATTCATCTACCACTGACTCTGAAACTCTCTATGGAAACCATCTAGATGTGACTGCTGTATACAAGTGTATAAGACAAGTCATCACTACTGGCTATAGTATATACAGTGATGAGACTGACGTCACTGTCCCAGGTAAGTCATGGCCACCTGTGATTATTAATCCATTCACAACATCTGCCCTGCCTGTACAGCAAATGCTGGGCCTTTAAAGATGGCACTTCCAGAGTAGACCCCAAAGCTGGCAGGTCTCTGTTGTTTTACACAGCAAGGACCAATTGGCAGTGTCTATGATCAAAGCCGACCAGGACATCTGATAAGTCAACTTCACTTTTAGTGCCATTTGTAGTAACAGAATGCCCAAACCCTAGCTATTTGGCAAAAAAGAACAGATCTGTTTTATTTTCGGCTCTGTGGTCATGTTGAACCAGGATCGGGAAAAGTTTCATATTAGAGTAGTATCCTGAGTTGAGGCCGATCTGAAGTCTCAAGTGCAAGTTTGTAAATTGTAATCCACTAATATACAATATATATTTACAATGAAACCGCCTAAAATTGCATAAAAAAGTGGTTTTCTAGTGAAGCTGTAGGCGTGGAGAGACGGCTACCAGTGTCAGCCAAACATCCCAGAGAGATGGCAGGATAGTTTATTACTGCCCATGCCTTCTCGAATACTATACTGTATGCACATCTCTCAATGAACACTGTATGTACAACTATAAGAGATGCCATAATGCGCCCCCTTTCCCCCAACAGTCATGATATCAGCAAGGGACCAAATTGTTTTTTTACAAAACCAAACAAATGGAGATTTGTCTCAGGCTAACTAAAATGGCCACTGCATTATACTTTGAGAGGTTGGCCCATCTATACTTCTAAGTGGACCCAGATCATCTCTCCATTGTATATTCAGGGCCGGTTTTAGACAGTGTGGCCCTGGACAAAATTAAAAGCGGGGCTCCAAATGCTGATATACAAACAACATCATCGTCTTCCAGTGGCAACCCCTTTTAATAGTGCCTCCTTTCTGCCCACAAAACAGTAATAACAACCCTGATTTTCCCACCCACAATTCAAATGATCACCTTAAAATGCTCCTCTGAGCCCCCCATGGTGACCCCACATGGTATATAACACTCCACACAGTATAATATGCTCCCCAGAGCCCCAGCACAGTATAATGCTCCACAGTGGCCCCACACAATATAATATGCTCCACAGTTGCCCCACATAGTATAATAGGTTCCCCACAGCGCAGAAGAATAAATCTCACAGTATAATAGGCTCCCCACACAGCCTCCACCAGTATAATATGCTCCACACAGTATAATATGCTGCACAGTGGCCCCACACAATATAATATGCTTCCCAGACCATCCCCCAGTATAATACTTCACAGAGCCCTACACAATATAATATGCTTTCCAGAGGGCACCCCAGTTTAATGTTAAAGTAATCCCCCAAAGATCTATTATGACCTTATAGGGGGCAAAATGTGTAAAATAAATAAATACATACAAATTAGGACAAAATCTAAATATAGTATGGTGGTATGAACTCTTACCATACAATCTAAAGATGCATCAAATTGATCATCCAGCGACTGTGATAAATCTGACACATTTCAAAGCAGTCTAGTCTAAGGCTACACTGTATAACTATTAGGCAGGATTAGTAAGTCTCGCCCATTGCCCTGAATGTGATGTTTTGCAGGAGCTGCTTCCACAGTCGTGGTGACCTTCTCTCCAAACTGGAAAAAGATCTTCACTGGAGACTCCATAACAAT
This sequence comes from Leptodactylus fallax, assembly GCA_947044405.1. Classification (NCBI taxonomy): domain Eukaryota; kingdom Metazoa; phylum Chordata; class Amphibia; order Anura; family Leptodactylidae; genus Leptodactylus; species Leptodactylus fallax. The sequence continues at coordinate 930,794 of CAMRHE010000472.1, read as the reverse complement.
GACCTGTGATGTAAGTAACTATGGATCATATTCCTGGTATAAAGATAAGACATTGATGAAAACTGATCAGAAGTCTATTAATATCCATTCAGCCCAAATACGTGACCGTGGGAAATACCAGTGTAGGACCAATTCTGGTCATAGTCCTGAGGCCAACTTGGAGGTCAGTGATGGTGAGTTCTCCGGGTATACTATTTATCATAGAAATATAATATATGAGGCGATTGTTAAAAAATAATAGAAATATTATCTACCATATCTCTGCTTTTTATTGGCATCATCTTTTAATCGCCCTTGAATTTCTTTTGGAATTTATGTTCTATTGTGTAACTTTCACTTTCTGATATGTGATCTATGTTCTATTGTGAACTTTCACTTTCTGATATGTGATCTATGTTCTATTGTGAACTTTCACTTTCTGATATGTGTTCTATGTTCTATTGTGAACTTTACCTTTCTCTGATATGTGTTCTATTTCTTTGTGTAACTTTCACTTTCTGATATGTGTTCTATTGTAAATAAAATCTGGTTGTATGAGATTTCCAAATCATTGTTTTTTTGGAATTATGGTATGTGTAAAAAAAAAAAAAAAAAAAAAAAAAAAAAATAACAAAAATAATACAATTTTAAATCCCACCCTTTTGCCATTTTACCAATATAAATTAAAAAACCAACAATATTAGGTATCGCTGCCTCTGAAAATACCCAGAATATGTTTTTCACTCACTACCCCCCCCCCAAAAAAAAAAAAAACGGAATGAAAAGCGATCAAAAACTCATATATACTCAATAATGGCACAAAAAAACACCAGGTTGTCTGGCAAATAAACAGCCCTTAAATAGTTCTGTAATACAGAAATATAAAAATGTTATTGGAGGGCATAATATAATAATAATAATAATAATAATAATAATATATTTTTTAAATGCATTAAAACATGACTAAAATTATATACATTTGGTACTGCCGTGATCGTACTGACCCGTGGAAAATAGTTAATGTCATTGGTATTGTACAGTTATCACTTAAAAAAAAAATGGGGCAATTGAGTTTATTTCCACTTCATCCCTATTAGAATTTTTCCTGGCTTTTAGTACATCCTATGAAATGTTATAAGGGGCCAATAGGAAGTACAATTTGTCCTACAGAAAACAAGCCCTCAAAGCTACGTGAATGGAAAAATCTAAAAGTTATGACTTTTGAATGGAGGGGAGAAGAAAATGAAAAATCAAAAATGCACCAGGAAAGTGTTAAAGGGTTTTTCAGGTGGGAGAGTCGGAGAAACATTTTTAATGAGAATAAGTTAGAAAAAAAAATGACCCGACTGTTCCCTTAATGTACCACAGTTATTCGGGTACTTACTAGTTTCCAACTACTCTCTTCTTCCTTGTCTCATCTGGAAACACAGGTAAGGGCTGGAAAATTCCACTGTGGTGGTCACCCACCTCAGCTATTGATGGTACATATGATATCATACACAGGAGCTAATCTTCTTTCTTCTAGACAAATAAATTATGTCACTGTGGATATTATTTTATTACACTATATATTCCAGGCCCAGTCATCCTGCAGGCTCCTCTCACATATGTCACATATGATGGATCTGAACCGTATCTGAGATGTCAGAGTCGGCCTGAGTATTCTGTAGGATGGACGAAATTCTATAAAGATGACAAATTGCTACAGGAATCAGAAGACGGACATTTATATCTCACACGACCATTGGTAACTGGGAGATACAGATGTGAGAAACTACTATACATGAATTTTGTACTTGATGCTGAATCTGCCCTGTCCTCTGTCCCCATCAGAGGTAAATCTTGTACTTTATATGTAACATAAAACTATGATTGAGGGTTGAAAGATAAACCACTATGAAATTGGTGCACAGTCCTACATCCCCCATCATGGGGAATAAATCTTATTACCACTCTACACCAAAGCTGGCTCATAGAATCCCCAGGGCCAGTTCTAAGTTCTCACCCCATCTCAGTATAGTCATTGTATCAGGACATGTGTGAAGGGAGGGCTCGTATAAAAGGTTTTAGGACACTGTAAATACAAGTACTAATATTAACCCTAATAACTAAAGCTATCTACTACTGAGACAATAGGGAAGCTCTTCAAGGGCTACTGGCAGGTCAGTAGAGTTCTTGTCCCGGACACTACAGCAGTCTTGATCCAACATTATGTTGAATCACACTTGTTGGTATTGTGGTCCGTCCATAACCACATTGTTCCATCCTAGTCAGAGGGCTTTTGACACTTTATTAGGGCAGTAACCTCAACTCAGTATTATCCATCTGCAAATGATGACCAATGCGTCAGGAGTGACTAGAGGAGCCAAGTCTAAGCGGAATCATTTGGAGGTCCAGTCATAGATTTTGTATATACAGTACAGACCAAAAGTTTGGACACACCTTCTCATTCCAAGAGTTTTTCTGTATTTTCATGACTATAAAAATTGTAGATTCACACTGAAGGCATCAAAACTATGAATTAACACATGTGGAATTATATACTTAACAAAAACGTGTGAAACGACTGAAAATATGTCTTATATTCTAGGTTCTTCAAAGTAGCCACCTTTTGCTTTGATTACTGCTTTGCACACTCTTGGCATTCTCTTGATGAGCTTCAAGAGGTAGTCACCTGAAATGGTTTTCACCTCACAGGTGTGCCCTGTCAGGTTTAATAAGTGGGATTTCTTGCTTTATAAATGGGGTTGGGATCATCAGTTGTGTTGTTCAGAAGTCAGGTGGATACACAGCTGATAGTCCTACTGAATGGAGTGTTAGAATTTGTATTATGGCAAGAAAAAAGCAGCTAAGTAAAGAAAAATGAGTGGCCATCATTACTTTAAGAAATGAAGGTCAGTCAGTCCGAAAAATTGGGAAAACTTTCAAGCTTTCAAACCATCAAGCGCTACAAAGAAACTGGCTCACATAAGGACCACCCCAGGAAAGGAAGACCAAGAGTCACCTCTGCTGCGGAGGATAAGTTCATCCGAGTCACCAGCCTCAGAAATCGCATGTTAACAGCAGCTCAGATTAGAGACTAGGTTAATGCCACACAGAGTTCTAGCAGCAGACACATCTCTACAACAACTGTTAAGAGGAGACTGTGTGCAGCAGGCCTTCATGGTAAAATAGCTGCTAGGAAACCACTGCTAAGGACAGGCAACAAGCACAAGAGACTTGTTTGGGCTAAAGAACACAAGGAATGGACATTAGACCTGTGGAAATCTGTGCTTTGGTCTGATGAGTCCAAATTTGAGATCTTTGGTTCCAACTACCGTGTCTTTGTGCGACGCAGAAAAGGTGAACGAATGGACTCTACATGCCTGGTTCCCACCATGAAGCATGGAGGAGGAGGTGTGATAGTGTGGGGGTGCTTTGCTGGTGACACTGTTGGGGATTTATTCAAAATTGAAGGAATACTGAACCAGCATGGTTACCACAGCATCTTGCAGCGGCATGCTATTCCATCCAGTTTGCGTTTAGTTGGACCATCATTTATTTTTCAACAGGACAATGACCCCAAACACACCTCCAGACTGTGTAAGGGCTATTTGACCAAGAAGGAGAGTGATGGGGTGCTACGCCAGATGACCTGGCCTCCACAGTCACCAGACCTGAACCCAATTGAGATGGTTTGGGGTGAGCTGGACCGCAGAGTGAAGGCAAAAGGGCCAACAAGTGCTAAGCATCTCTGGGAACTCCTTCAAGACTGTTGGAAGACCATTTCAGGTGACTACCTCTTGAAGCTCATCAAGAGAATGCCAAGAGTGTGCAAAGCAGTAATCAAAGCAAAAGGTGGCTACTTTGAAGAACCTAGAATATAAGACATATTTTCAGTGGTTTCACACTTTTTTGTTAAGTATATAATTCCACATGTGTTAATTCATAGTTTTGATGCCTTCAGTGTGAATCTACAATTTTTATAGTCATGAAAATACAGAAAAACTCTTAGAATGAGAAGTTGTGTCCAAACTTTTGGTCTGTACTGTAGGTATAGGTGATGGTTGGTTTTTCTGCTTTTTTGTCTGACTGCTCCTTCATATTCTCCGATACCTTGATGCTGTATTTGCTCCTCCTATTAATTCATCTCCATCTTCATCTACAGATCTGTTCTCCAGTCCAGAGATAAGACTGAGCCCCATCCATGGTTACAGAAGGTGACAGCATGACCCTGACATGTGACACGAGGCTTAGTCCACACAGACAGACCACAGAACTGCAGTTCGCTTTCTACAAAGATGGGCAGGAAGTCCGAGGATTTATATCATCTAATAAATATGTTCTGTCTGCTAAGCTGGAGGATTCTGGGAATTATTCCTCTGCAGGGAGAACTAGAGACAACAGAGTGAAGAAAGTGAGCCAAGTGTTACATGTGCAGATATACAGTGAGTATATACCTGTCCCCTCCATATATCTCTTACCGAACCTCATGATACCTCAATATACATAATCTCCAGTCCTCACAAGACCTTCTTTACAACCAACCATTTACCCCCATCTACTGTCTACGTCTCCTTCCCTTGTCCTCTATCGCTCTGTACCAGTCTGCCACTCACCTACGTCATGTTTATTGTCCTTGGTTTTGTCCTATGTTATGTACTTTAAGGCCCAAAACAACATTTACTCATTAAAATCTGTACCACTATGCCAGAACCTTTTAACATTTGCATAAATTGTAATATTTCCATTGTTCCCTTCGCCTACAGATCTGTTCTCCAGTCCAGAGGTAAGACTGACCCCATCCATGGTGACAGAAGGTGACAACATGACCCTGACATGTGACACGAGGCTTAGTCCACACAGACAGAGCACAGAACTGCAGTTTGCTTTCTACAGAGATGGGCAGGAAGTCCGGGGATTTCTATCATCTAATAAATATGTTCTGTCTGCTAAGCTGGAGGATTCTGGGAATTATTCCTGTGCAGGGAGAACTAGAGACAACAGAGTCTGGAAGACAAGTCAAGAATTACCAGTACAGATATACAGTGAGTATACAATGTAAAGTTATATAGATGTAAGGTCAGACTCTGCTCATTGTCTGAGTTTTCATTATTTTCAAACATTTTTTAAAATTATTTCAAAAACATTTTTTGCATAACGACAGGGTAAGAAGAGGAGATGTTAGAGGGGTAAGGAGGACGGTAGGGGCTCCTGGTATTCACTCCTGCTGGAATGTTCTGACCTGTTCATTCCAGAATAAAACATAGTTTACTGTTCAATGTAAAGAGGGATCTTCCCTGATCCTACTGAAAAGGGATTGATCGGTCCCAAATTGTTTTTTCATTCTTCTGTGCTGCTTCTACTACTAGAATAAGAGCTGTGTTGCACACGATCCCCTCCACTAGCAGCTTGTGGCACCCAGGGGCTGCTGGAACAGTTGATCTGTGTGGGGTCCGTGCATCAGACCCCCACATATCACATACTGATGACCTATACGATGGATAGGTCACCAGTATGAAAAAACAATCTGGGGCTGGACACCCCCTTTATGCCCCTTGTAAACAAGTCCTCTATGGACCCAGATGCCTTGAGAAGCTACAAATCGGTCACTAATATGCCCTTCCTAGGTAAAGCTATAAAAACGGCTACCCAACTAGATACCAGACTATGACGACCCTATCAATTTGGCTACAGGTAAAAACATTGAATCAGCCCTTACAAGAGTACTCAATGACCAGCTCATGGCCAAAGACAGAGGCGAATGCCCCATCCTACTTCTCTTCCACCTCGCAGTAGAATTTGATACAGTTGACCATAACATCCTAATACATAGACTCAAGGAGGTTTGTGGAATCGATGGATCAGTTCTTCAGTGGTTTACTTCTTTCCTGGCTGACAGACCACAAAGAATACCTCTTTGTTCATCATCTTCACCATCTCAAAATATGGAGTTCCACAGGGATCGATGCTATCCCCGATGCTGTTTGCAGTTTACATGCTTCCACTAGGCAGATTATTCCAGAGTCATGGCCTGGCCTATCACTGCTAGGCAGATGATACCCAACTATATATATCCTTTAAGCCCAAAGTCAATGACCCATCTCCAGCCATAAATTCATATCTAGCTGAACTACAAGAATGGATGAATGCCAGCTGGCCAAAGCTGAACCCGGACAAAACTGAAGTTCTCATGGTTGGAGATCAACACCTAATGGCAAAATGGCAACTTGTACAGCAACCGCCTCTATGTCAATGAAACACAACCCTTCAAAGCTCAGACTATGGGCAAAACTTGGGAAGAGTTATTGCTGGGAAACTATCTCTCAGGAACCAGGTGTCCTCCATTATCAAATCTTTCTACTTCCACCCAAGGAACATAGCAAAAAATAATCACCTCAATCCAGCAGATCTTTTCATACTTAGAGCTTCAGATGGTGATGAAAATGGTCACCAAGAAAATAATAATTTGCAAATGGCACAAAGACTTTTCAGTAATTTAATGTCCTATATGTAGGACTTCAAGACAAAGAAATAAGTTGCCTTCAGTTAGTCTAAAATGATGCAACAAGGTCAATAGCCCAATAACCCCGACATATTCCCCAATTGTCTGCTAGACTGCAGTGAATAAAATATACTAATAATACATATTGTATCATTGTGTTGTATGTGACATGACATCTACTGAATGTAATAATGAAATAATATGTTCCTTTTATAGAGGCGGATAGACATGGACATAACATATACCTGTACCCGACAGTCTCTGTGATTCTGCTCCTCATCCTCATTATATCAGCTTTTCTGATCTTCAGACACAGACACCAGTTATCCAGAATATTCCCTAAAAGACACCAAACCAGAGATCTACAACCAGGTAACCAATACTTTTATTATATAATGTCATATTAATAAACTAGACCAATAAAAGAAATTCTATGATATGCCTCATGTTCTATTCATCCTGGAACTTACTTTCTCCTGTGCCCCTTTTCAACCCCTGCAGAGAAATTGCAGATTTTGTGAGCGGCCTGAGTGATACAGTACATCCAAAGAACTTCTGTGCCAGGACCCGCCCCCGCAGAACCTGTACTAGCCATAACACAGTACATTTTTCTAGAATTTTCCTTTTAAAGGTCCAGCTACATACAGTACAGACCAAAAGTTTGGACACACCTTCTCATTCCAAGAGTTTTCTGTATTTTCATGACTATAAAAATTGTAGATTCACACTGAAGGCATCAAAACTATGAATTAAAACATGTGGAATTATATACTTAACAAAAAAGTGTGAAACCACTGAAAATATGTCTTATATTCTAGGTTCTTCAAAGTAGCCACCTTTTGCTTTGATTACTGCTTTGCACACTCTTGGCATTCTCTTGATGAGTTTCAAGAGGTAGTCACCTGAAATGGTCTTCCAACAGTCTTGAAGGAGTTCCCAGAGATGCTTAGAACTTGTTGGCCCTTTTGCCTTCACTCTGTGGTCCAGCTCACCCCAAACCATCTCAATTGGGTTCAGGTCTGGTGACTGTGGAGGCCAGGTCATCTGGCGTAGCACCCCATCACTCTCCTTCTTGGTCAAATAGCCCTTACACAGTCTGGAGGTGTGTTTGGGGTCATTGTCCTGTTGAAAAATAAATGATGGTCTAACTAAACGCAAACCGGATGGAATAGCATGCCGTTGCAAGATGCTGTGGTAACCATGCTGGTTCAGTATTCCTTCAATTTTGAATAAATCCCCAACAGTGTCACCAGCAAAGCCCCCCCACACCATCACACCTCCTCCTCCATGCTTCACGGTGGGAACCAGGCATATAGAGTCCATTCGTTCACCTTTTCTGCGTCGCACAAAGACACGGTGGTTGGAACCAAAGATCTCAAATTTGGACTCATCAGACCAAAGCACAGATTTCCACAGGTCTAATGTCCATTCCTTGTGTTCTTTAGCCCAAACAAGTCTCTTCTGCTTGTTTCCTGTCCTTAGCAGTGGTTTCCTAGCAGCTATTTTACCATGAAGGCCTGCTGCACACAGTCTCCTCTTAACAGTTGTTGTAGAGATGTGTCTGCTGCTAGAACTCTGTGTGGCATTGACCTGGTCTCTAATCTGAGCTGCTGTTAACCTGCGATTTCTGATGCTGGTGACTCGGATGAACTTATCCTCCGCAGCAGAGGTGACTCTTGGTCTTCCTTTCCTGGGGCGGTCCTCATGTGAGCCAGTTTCTTTGTAACGCTTGATGGTTTTGGCCACTGCACTTGGGGACACTTTCAAAGTTTTCCCAATTTTTCGGACTGACTGACCTTCATTTCTTAAAGTAATGATGGCCACTCATTTTTCTTTACTTAGCTGCTTTTTTCTTGCCATAATACAAATTCTAACACTCCATCCAGTAGGACTATCAGCTGTGTATCCACCTGACTTCTGAACAACACAACTGATGGTCCCAACACCATTTATAAGGCAAGAAATCCCACTTATTAAACCTGACAGGGCACACCTGTGAAGTGAAAACCATTTCAGGTGACTACCTCTTGAAGCTCATCAAGAGAATGCCAAGAGTGTGCAAAGCAGTAATCAAAGCAAATGTGGCTACTTTGAAGAACCTAGAATATAAGACATATTTTCAGTTGTTTCACACTTTTTTGTTAAGTATATAATTCCACATGTGTTAAGTCATAGTTTTGATGCCTTCAGTGTGAATCTACAATTTTTATAGTCATGAAAATGCAGAAAACTTTTGGAATGAGAAGGTGTGTCCAAACTTTTGGTCTGTACTGTATATCTAACTTTCAATTAGACACAAAAGTACATGAAACGAGAAAAAAAGAACATATACCCAATAAACATGCCGCAGTTCAAATAAACAGGAGAATGAGTCTGGGGGCGTCTTATAAAATCAGATTTCCCAGGCCTCTCTGTGAATGGGTTTAATAAAATCCAGGGAGATCTTGATTTACTTAAAGCCCCATTACACTTTTTATTCTCTTTTCAAAGTGATCCCAGAATTTGGCCGAGGTTTTGGCGCTGATTAAGTTTGACGAGAGATTGTTAGTCTGTGACCTGGAACGTATGAATCTTGGATGCTGCAACCACCCAGAGCAGCAATCACTGCCCCCCCTTCCTTCCCTGACCAAGGCAGTTACTCCAGTCCCCTGGATAATAGAAGGTGGGAGGCAGTCAGGGGGTCTTGGGTTGGGAAAATAATTCTGGGCTTGGTTCATGCATCAAGTTTGTTTCATATGTGTTGGATCTGTGCCTACAGCTTCCAGAGGTATAGTAAGGAGTGGCCGGCAGGACACAGCGTGTGTGGACAACAGCTCTATCAAATACAGTGATATCCAGAGCTGCTGAGCCTGCAATTTACTGTGTGCTGCATCCTGACGTGTAACCTTTGTCTGACTTCCCCTGCTTATTTACTGATGACATATGTCTGAGATTATATGTGAATGTGCAGACTAACACATGTACACAAATACATACACACAATGACTATATGAATACATTACTAGATTAATACTGCTCCTATGTACAAGAATATAACTACTATAATACTGCTCCTATGTACAAGAATATAACTACTATAATACTGCCTCCTATGTACAAGAATATAACTACTATAATACTACTCCTATGTACAAGAATATAACTACTATAATACTGCTCCTATGTACAAGAATATAACTACTATAATACTACCTCCTATGTACAAGAATATAACTACTAGAATACTACTCCTATGTACAAGAATATAACTACTATAATACTGCCCCTATGTACAAGAATATAACTACTATAATACTGCCCCTATGTACAAGAATATAACTACTATAATACTGCCTTCTATGTACAAGAATATAACTACTATAATACTGCTCCTATGTACAAGAATATAACTACTATAATGCTGCCCCTATGTACAAGAATATAACTACTATAATACTGCTCCTATGTACAAGAATATAACTACTATAATACTGCTCCTATGTACAAGAATATAACTACTATAATACTGCTCCTATGTACAAGAATATAACTACTATAATACTGCTCCTATGTACAAGAATATAACTACTATAATACTGCTCCTATGTACAAGAATATAACTACTATAATACTGCTCCTATGTACAAGAATATAACTACTAGAATACTGCCTCCTATGTACAAGAATATAACTACTATAATACTACTCCTATGTACAAGAATATAACTACTATAATACTGCTATGTACAAGAATATAACTACTATAATACTGCCCCCTATGTACAAGAATATAACTACTATAATACTGCTCCTATGTACAAGAATATAACTACTATAATACTGCTCCCTATGTACAAGAATATAACTACTATAATACTGCTCCTATATACAAGAATATAACTACTATAATACTGCTCCTATGTACAAGAATATAACTACTATAATACTGCCCCCTATGTACAAGAATATAACTGCTATAATACTGCTCCTATGTACAAGAATATAACTACTATAATACTGCCCCCTATGTACAAGAATATAACTGCTATAATACTGCTCCTATGTACAAGAACATAACTACAGTATTATAATTGCAAATGGAAAAAAAAGTTTCCAGGTATCACTGGGGTTACATTTCCTTATTCACTTTATTTTGCTGGTCCACAGCCAAGAAAAACAGAGTCTATTATTATTATTATTATTATTATTATTATTATTATTGTTGTTATCATTATTATTGTTGTTATTATTATTATTGTTTATATAGCACCATTAATTCCATCTGTGCTTTACATTTGAGGGTTTACATACAGTACACAAGATATACAAAACAGATAATACTAACAGTGACCAACTGGCACAGTGGGATAGAGGGCCCTGCCTGCAAGGGCTTACAATCTACAGGTGCATCTCAATAAATTAGAATATCTTTGGAACGTTCATTCATTTCAGTAATTCAATAATACAATCCATAATCAGCGTCTTCCATGATTGTGTGTCCTACTGACCAGACTGAGGGACCATTTAAAGGCTTAGGAAACCTTGGCAGGTGACACTGAATTTACAATACTGAACTGAACTTACAATATTCAAATTTTCTTAGATTTTGGTTTATATGAATGTGCGGTTGGTGAGGTATGAGGAGATCCAGGAAAGGGCCAGGTCTGAGATGCCAAGGAATGAGAGAGTTTCTACCAGGAGGGAATGGTCGACTGTGTCAAAGGCAGAGGAGAGGTCGAGGAGGAGGAGGACAGAATAGTGACGTTTGGCTTTGGCGGTTAGAAGGTTGTTAGTGACCTTGGTTAGGGCAGTTTCTGTGGAGTGATGGGGTCTGAAGCCTGACTGTAGTCTGTCAAAGAGCACATTGGACGAGAGATAGGAGGACAGTTTGGAGTGGACGTGTTGCTCCAGCAATTTTGAGGCGTATGGGAGCAGTGAGATGGGGCGATAGTTGGCTGGAGAGGACGGGTCGAGGGAGGGTTTCTTAAGTATAGGTGTGACGGTAGCATGTTTGAAGGCAGAAGGGAAGGATCCATTGGTTAGGAATAGGTTGAAGAGATGGGTTAGGGCAGGAGTAATGACTTCAGAGAGTTTGGGGATGAGGTGTGACTGGATGGGGTCGAGCACGCAGGAGGTGAGGTGGTATTTAGAGATTAGGGTGGAGAGCTTTTCATCAGTGACGTGGAGAAACAGGTGAAAGATGAAGAGCACAGATGACTTTTGAAATAAGACTCAAAGTCATCAGCTGTGATAAGTGATGTCAGAGGGGGCACAGGAGGACGGAGAAGGGGGGGGGGGGTGGGGGGGGGGGGGGGGGGGGGGGGGGGGGGGGGGTGCGGGCGGGGGGGGGGGCCCCCCCCCCCCCCCCCCAAAAAAAATAAAGGGGAGGGGAAAAGCCGGGAACACAAAAAAAGGAATCCCGCGTTTTTTTTTTCCCCCCCCCCTCCGCGGGTGGGCACCGAAAGAACAATATACCCAAAACCCTCCCCCACCGGCCCCGCCTCCCCTTTGGGGGCCCCCCCTTTCCCCCAGTGGCCCAGGTGGACCGCTTACAGTCCGTAGAAGCGCGCGGTGGGGCCCAAACGGTCCTTTTTTTTTTGGGGCGGCGCCCCCCCCTCACGGTTGAAAGGATCTTGGGAGAAATGAAGCCCCTAACAGACGGGGAAACCCACTGAATGCAATGTAACCCACAGCGGATCCCCCAGCACACGACAGCCTGCCGATCCTAGCTGTTTGGGGTTGCCGGCGGAGCGGGCCAGTATATCAACAGCACTGCGAGTCTCTATCTGTGGTATCCATATACACAGTCACAATGTCAGTCTCACTGATCAGCCACTGAGCACAGTTCCTTTCACGTGGACTCACTAGTCCTGTTGTCTCTTTACACTCTGTTTGTCTCTGGACCAAGATACAGCTTAGCTGTACAGAAAAATCTCCACACCAGTTCAATACAACACTTGCTAAGATGGCTGCTGCTCTCTGTCTCGCCTTCCTGCTTCTCTGCTCACATTCTGTCTGCAGAACAGGCAAGCTGACATGGGGGGGAGTGGGGGGCCCACCCTCCAGCATCATGTCACAATTACAATGGCTGCTGTCTTAAAGGAACAGAATCACAGAAATACATTCAACATTAACAGTTTATACAGACAAATGAAGCTTAGGACAACATTGGCTGTCTCTACATGTTCTTGAATGTGAGAACCGCCTCTTTGTACCTAAGGAAGTCCTCCTGGGAGTGACTTTTCTTCCAGAGGCGTTCTGCAACCTGTGCGGCACGTCTCATTTTTTTGTCAGGTCAGTCAGGTCAGTGTGCCAGGGTTGTCTATTGATCTGTCAGGCTCTGGTGATAGTGAAGGGGGCCACAGAGTCAAGGGCTTAAGTGATGGTGGTATTGTAGAAGTCAGCAGCGGTATCTGAGTCTTCATGAACCCATAGACTTTCTATGAATCCATATACCACAGGTCAGCCCTTTTGTCCCTTATATGACACAACAGAATGAAAAATACAATACAATCTTATATACACTTGAAAACTTCTCATGTTTGTCCTTTATATTTTCAGCTTCATCCCTAAAAGTAACTGAAAATGTGAGTATTACATCTGAACTTTTTGGAAATATTTTTATTACTGTCGCTGGCAGTGACAGAAATAGAGGAGAGGTCTTGGGGTCTTGTATATATGAGAGGTCACCTTTATAAATGGAAAGTATACTATCTTAGCTACAACTTAAAGTGGCATTCCATTGAAAGACATTTTTTAGCCCTTCACCCATTTCTAATTGTGTGAAGGGTAATATTAGTGAATAACTTACTGACAGATTTATTGTAAAGTTATATGCTCTCCTCTGGAGCACTGACCTCCTCTCTGCTCCTCTGATGCTCACAGTGGGGGAAAATTTATTAAGCAAAATGTGCCAGAATTCTGGTTATATTTGCACCAAAATATTGTCTAACGTGAGTTGTGCCACATTTATCAAGTTGCGTTACTGTGCTCCAAAAAATGTGCCATAATTTTGTCTTAATCTAAGTTAACTAATACATGGTGTAAGGTTAGACAAGACAGTCTAAACATATGCCAGATTTTTCAGCCAGCATTAGACACTGGGATAAATCTGGCACTCTTTTTAAGACTGCCTAGTCTAAGTTTGCACTGTCTAAAAGTTAGATATTATTAGTAAATATGCCCCAGTGTTCCCTGTATGAACAGGAGATCAAACTCACAATGCAAGTCTATTAGCCTTACTCTGAGTCCCATAGTCCTGCATTAATAGTCTAACCTTCTGATAATTCAGTAAACACTGTGTGTAACAGAGACAGAGAGGAGGTCAGTGCTCTGGAGGGGAGCATATAACTTCACAATAAAGCTGTAGGTATTTTAATAACATTAAACTACACATGGGTTTGTTTTCAAAGGAGGAAAAAAAGTCTTTTACTGGACTGCTACTTTAAAGAGCCCCATATGTCAGTACAATTATTGTAATGTAACTTCAGCTTTAGACCACCAGTAATATCAATATAGTGGGAATGAGGACGTACTATGGGCTGAGGGACATGTCTCAGAGGTTAAATATAAACATGGTAGGGTCCTGGTTAGTGAGACCCATGTACACTCACATTAGGTTTGGATCCTATATTTGGCCAGAACACATACACATTAGATGGTTGGCTGGTCTTGACAAATACATCATGCTTGGCTAATGTTAATCAATTTGGTATAGACGCCTTAAGGTAAGGAACAAATATGATACAGAAGCCACATAATTGGGAGTCAGTTTCCACAATCCTTTGGTCGGCGGGGTCTATAAGTATAACCATTGTAGTAGGCTTCAAACATGACATTGTATCCATCCTGTATCCTCCTTACTCTACAGGTTATCTATTCATCCGTCAAGATTAGCGACTCTTGATGATCGACAGACCTGGACATAGGATAATTACAGTGTATACCTCACTGGGTATGGAATACGACCATGTTAGCTTAGACCTATGGTACATTTTGGACCAAAAGTTTCACCGGAAGACTAGTGTACTATATACTGTATTTCCCTTTGTAAAGAAGAAGAAACAACTTATACCCTGTGTCCTGACCACGACTAGGCCGCAACTCTGATAACCTGGAGTCAATCCCTGGGAGTAGGAACAAAACTCATATCAAGGAAAATCATCATGGTCCGCTATGTTCAGGTTGATATTTTTGAGATGGAATATATATATATATATATATATATATATATATATATATATATTTATATTCCAAGTGGGTGGTAACCTTTTATTTTCACAAAAAAATAAAAGGTTACCTCTAGAGCTGGTAGATTTTGCTAAAAATAAAATCTTGATTTTTTTTTTTCAACCTTATGGACGATTTTCGATATGTATCTTCATTTTCTTACTTTTGTTAAATGTAATAAAAAAAATACCAAGACTATTTTATGTTTCTGACATATTATATAATTGATACCGTTTTGGGGAATGTCCGTTGTTTTGATCACTATTTGAATTTTTTTTTATAGCCATTTTCGGACATGGGATGCCTAATATGTTTATTTTTATACGCATTTTATGGAAAGGGAGCAATTTGGTTATGATTATGGGAGAACGGGGAGTGTTTTGCCCCTGTTGTAAACCTAGCTGCGGTGAACGCAGTTGCACCCCCACTGCCATTCACTTTGATGGAAATGCGGGAGAAGTGCGCCCATTGAAATGAATGGAAGCAGCCATAGGAGTGCACTTACATTCACCACTGCCACATTCACAGTGGGGATAAAATACCCCCTGTTCCCAGGATTGGTAGCGGTCTCACCCCCAAATGTGAGCAAGACCCTCCTTCTACTTCTCGTGGTCTTTCTCACAGTCAGGCCATATCTACATTACCAATAAATACATCTCCACATTGATAAAGGTCGTCCAGTACGAAACATTTGGGACTTACACTCTGTGACTGCATTTATATACTTTATCCAAATATTGCCTGGAAGTAATCTATATGCGATCTCCAATACACCTGCTAGAAGAAATATTTTTAATATTTTAACAAACTTTCATTTATTTGTGACATGGGAGACAGACCAACAACAATATAGGTAAGGGGAGGGGGACAACACTGGAGGCAGGGCACAGAGAGGGGATGCCACTGGAGTGGGAGGAAGCACAGAGTAGGTATCAGCGGCCCTATAGGCATTTGATGCCCACGATCAGAGAGAACTCTGATCGCCAGCGTTACCACTGGATCTCCAAGACCCTGTGGTTATGGCACTCGCTCTGCTTCTGACCGAGTGCCATATTCACAGACCCGGCATCCACTGTACTATTATGGTGGATGTCAGGAACGGGTTAACTGATTACAGCTTCTGTTAACCTGTTCCACGCCATTGGTAGCACTGTAATCAATTTACTGGAAATGGAAAAAATAAAAATGGTTCCAGCATCCAGAAGTTAAATAAAATATAACTTTTAATTCATAATAGATTAAAAAAACGTAGTAACAAAAGTTACATGGGAAATAGATCCACAAAAAAGCCTACGCGTTTCAGGGCGTATAGCCCCTTAGTCATTGTGTTCTCACAAGACTTGGATCAGGACACGCCTGTGCACCAGCCTACCATAGTGACGTGATTCTTATACCATCTATTAGAGTTTACAGGACTTTTTGACCCCCTGGACAATATTGGACAAACTCCCAAAAATGTGGCCGCCATTCGGTCTCGCACAATTCCACAATTTCTCGTAATGATTAGAGAAGTAACTTCACCAGAGAGCTCATTGTCACAGTTGGATACAGTGCCTTGCAAAAGTATTCGGCCCCCTTGAACTTTTCAACCTTTTGCCACATTTCAGGCTTCAAACATAAGGATATCAAATTTTAATTTTTTGGTGAAGAATCAACAACAAGTGGGACACAATCGTAAAGTGGAACAAAATTTATTGGATATTTTAAACTTTTGTAAAAAATAAAAAACTGAAAAGTGGGGCGTGCCAAATTATTCGGCTCCCTTAAGTTAATACTTTGTAGCGCCAGGTTTTCTTCCAGAATGGTCCTGTATTTGGCTCCATCCATCTTCCCATCAATTTTAACCATCTTCCCTGTCCCTGCTGAAGAAAAGCAGGCCCAAACCATGATGCTGCCACCACCATGTGTGACAGTGGGGATGGTGTGTTCAGGGTGATGAGCTGTGCTGCTTTTACACCAAACATATTGTTTTGCATTGTGGCCAAAAAGTTTGATTTTGGTTTCATCTGACCAGAGCACCTTCTTCCACATGTTTGGTGTGTCTCCCAGGTGGCTTGTGGCAAACTTTAAACAAGACTTTTTATGGATATCTTTGAGAAATGGCTTTCTTCTTGCCACTCTTCCATAAAGGCCAGATTTGTGCAGTGTACGACTGATTGTTGTCCTATGGACAGACTCTCCCACCTCAGCTGTAGATCTCTGCAGTTCATCCAGAGTGATCATGGGCCTCTTGGCTGCATCTCTGATCAGTCTTCTCCTTGTTTGAGATGAAAGTTTAGAGGGACGGCCGGGTCTTGGTAGATTTGCAGTGGTCTGATACTCCTTCCATTTCGATATGATCGCTTGCACAGTGCTCCTTGGGATGCTTAAAGTTTGGGAAATCTTTTTGTATCCAAATCCGGCTTTAAACTTCTCCACAACAGTATCACAGACCTGCCTGGTGTGTTCCTTGGTCTTCATGATGCTCTCTGCGCTTTAAACAGAACCCTGAGACTATCACAGAGCAGGTGCATTTATACGGAGACTTGATTACACACAGGTGGATTATATTTATCATCATCAGTCATTTAGGACAACATTGGATCATTCAGAGATCCTCACTGAACTTCTGGAGTGAGTTTGCTGCACTGAAAGTAAAGGGGCCGAATAATATTGCACGCCCCACTTTTTATTTTTTTATTTTTTACAAAGGTTTAAAATAACCAATAAATTTCGTTCCACTTCACAATTGTGTCCCACTTGTTGTTGATTCTTCACCAAAAAATATAAATTTTATATCCTTATGTTTGAAGCCTGAAATGTGGCAAAAGGTTGAAAAGTTCAAGGGGGCCGAATACTTTCGCAAGGCACTGTATGGTTCACACATAGGTAAGTTTATATGACTATAGCTCCCTGACCACTTGACTGTTAGACAGGTCATCTATCTTGATGGTTCCATCTTGACCTGAGATGTCTTAGAAAGTGGTGACTAGTCCCCTGCTTATAACTGGTGTAGATTCTCATTTCTGGTGCATTTCTGCAAGGCTGGGGTGATATGCTGGTTCTGGTGACAGATGCAGTAGGGAGATGAGAGAAAGTTCCACAAAGTCACTATCACTGCAGCCCTCCACCAGTCGGGGCTTTATGGCAGAGTGGTCTGAAGGAAGCCTCTCCTCCGTGCAAGACATAGGAAAGCCCGCATAGAGTTTGCCAAAAAACACATGAAGGACTCCCAGACTATGAGAAATAAGATTCTCTGGTCTGATGAGACGAAGATTGAACTTTTTGGCGTTAATTCTAAGCGGTATGTGTGGAGAAAACCAGGCACTGCTCATCACCTGCCCAATACAATCCCAACAGTGAAACATGGTGGTGGCAGCATCATGCTATGGGGGACGGGACGACTGGTTGCAATTGAAGGAAAGATGAATGCGGCCAAGTACAGAGATATCCTGGAAGAAAACCTCTTCCAGAGTACTCTGGACCTCAGACTGGGCCGAAGGTTCACCTTCCAACAAGACAATGACCCTAAGCACAGCTAAAATAACAAAGGAGCGGCTTCGGAACAACTCTGTGACCATTCTTGACTGGCCCAGCCAGAGCCCTGACCTCAACCCAATTGAGCATGCAGTCATGCAGGTCATGTAAAGTCCTCACAAGATACAGAACACTACTAACCAGACATGGGATTGTCTACAGACACATCACAGCTAAGAATGGCCGGGGTCATCTTCATCAACTGTAAGTATTGTCATTGTATCTCCTTTATTCTGCTCATACATACTGGAACACATAAAGTAGAGGGTTTATACTCTTGAAATATGTGAGTACGAGACTTCCAATCTTTTGCCCATGCTAAATCACTGGCTGCAACTTGTTGGTCTTATAGTGTTTTAGGTTTCTATATTTTGTTACAATTTGCAATTTTTACATAAGAATTCATATGAAAATAGTGAAGAAGGAATTATAAAAACTAGGAAAAATCTGTATTTTATATAACTGCCCTCAGAGGGAGTCTGTCACCAGGAAGCAGTATATAACCCCAACCCCGCAGATAGGTTAGAGTCACCAGAATCCAGTATATCACCCCAGCCCCACAGATAGATAGGTTAGTGTCACCATAATCCAGTATATCACCCCAGCCCCACAGATAGATAGGTTAGGGTCACCATAATCCAGTATATCACCCCAGCCCCGCAGATAGATAGGTTAGGGTCACCATAATCCAGTATATCATCCCAGCCCTACAGATAGATAGGTTAGGGTCACCAGAAACCAGTATATCACCCCAACTCCACAGATAGGTTAGGGTCACCAAAAACCAATATATCACTCCTGCCCCGTAGATATATAGGATAGGGTCACCAGAATCCAGTATGTCATCCCAGGCCCACAGATAGATAGGTTAGGGTCAACTGAATCTAACAGTGTAAATACATCCACATATTTTGGGGCTCAAAAGTGAACAGAGTCGTATTGCGACCCCCCAGGGTGCTACGGCTGTTACTTCTAGTTACAAAAAGATTGAGCCCTGCTAGATGTTTTTGCAACTATGAATCACAGTCACCGCACCCTCACAGCCGCAATGCGACTCCATTCATTTACATTGGTAAGAAGCTGAAGGGTTACATGATGATCTTTGGACGCATGATGAAAGTAGCTGCCAAAGTCGCCATGTAGCCCTAGCCTAAGATGAGAATAATTTGCTCACGCCCTCGAGGATATGGGATAAAATAAGTATTTTTCTTAATTACTGGTTTTGTACAGTCTAGATAACTGTTCTCCATATTCCTCATTAGAGATATCAGGGCTGGACTAGGAATAAAAATTAGTTTTAGCTCACATATTTGACCCTCACTCTATTAGCTGGTTAGACAAAATGCTTAATATAAATATAATTCTGATACCAATCCCAAAGTACAGGGGGCTCCACTTAACACAATGCCTACTTGTTAAAAGGGTCGGTTGACAATAAATTGATCACACTGGGACCACCAGTGATCAGCTGTAGGTAAACCTGGCAGCAAGTGTTACATTTCCTTACAGCGCCACCACAGGGGATATTAATCATTACACTGTGCCCATTCATATCAATGGGCTGTCTGTGTAATACTGGATAGTGCCGGTCCTCCAAAGTGAGAGATCTTTGTAAATGTTCCCTAGTTATTATCTCCAAATTCCTTAATAAAGTTTATAAAAATGATTCATTTTTCATTGCCAGTCCTTTTTAAAGGACTGAAAGAGGGACAGAATGTGCAGATGGTAAATGAACCATAGCAATTTCCATATAGTAAAAACCACCTCCGGCCCCCGGAATCTGGGACTGTCTCGCTGAGTCTGGGACAGTTGGGAGGTCATATATGTTATGTTTGATACTGTCTGCTGAGCTGGTCTGAATGTAGTATGTGTAATACAATGTAATGCATTGCCCATAAAGTTACTGAATTTCCTTTTCTCAATTTCCATTGACTTAAATGCAAATTAAAACATCAATAACATTTTTTTATGTTTTCTCTTACAGCCGTGGAATAGCAGGTGAGTCAAAACGCAAATTTCATGACAATCTCTTCTAATACTGATTTTTTTTTTTCCATCCCCAAAGTTAATATATGTCTAAAATAAAATAAAATGCAAGAATTAACAGCAAACCTAGCAAGAATTAAATGATGTAGGTCATTTCGCAGTTTCTACTTGATGACAGACCCTCTCTAGGCCTAGATAAGCTTTCAGAATAGTAGAGATAGGGGCTGGAGATTGACCCAACAGGAACCCAGCTATAATGGAATAGTCACAAGCAATTTCCATGTACACTGCAGGAAACTGGCAGATCAAAAGACAGCAAGCAAAACCAGCTACCTATAATCTAGCATCAGAGAGTGGCACCTCCTGAGGTTTTCACCAGAGCCTGTCGCAAGGCAGGTTGGATTTTGCTGATCAGAGACCCAGGTTACTACACCAAACTGGTATTAGAAAATAGGTGCACTTGTGGACTAGAGACCAAACCATCAAACTTAGAGCAGAGTGTAACATACAAGTCGGGTCAAAACCAGGAAAGCACAGGAGTATCCAAATTGGTAGCTGAACAATAACAGGGTCCAAGCCAGGGTCAAGTCCAGGAGTTTACAGATAAAGCCAAATCAGTAACAAATCAGGAAAGCAAGTCTCAGTCAGTCACCAGGAATACAGCAGATAAATAGATAATTTCTGAGAACACAAACCTAACTACAGTAATATCAGGCACTGAGTAGCCTCAATGCAGAGTAAACAAACCCCGCCTCAGCTTAGGATGGGACAATGAGGCAGCACTCTGGTTGGCTCAGCGTCTCAGAGCTCTGACTGTCTGATCACCAAACACAAAAAAGTACAAGCTTACCTGAAAGCAAAGCTTTAACATCCATATAACTTTGTATATTTTAACTTTAAGCTATTTTGTGTGTCTTTTAAAGGGGTTTTCCAAACTTATAAAAATACAGAAAAGTACTTATCTGTGCTGCACCTTTGTTTTAATGTTGCCAGGGCTTTCTGTGGGCAGGATTTCCATGAACATGCCCCTCTGTTGTCTGCGCTAACTTAAAATTTTACTGGTGGCAGGGTTTGGGGTACAATAAAATAGAAATGATACTCAACTACCCTCAGTCTTCGGTTTGGGCGGTGTGTCCACTGTTACCTCCTACCCCTGGACTTCAGTTGCCAGAAGTGCAAAGTGTCAGGTGACCACTGCAGCTAATTACTGGGCTCAGCGATCACATGTTGGGTACCAGTGATATATTAGCAGTGATGTCACTGGTACCCAACATGCTATTTGCTCTTCATTGACAGGGAAAGTGGGAGTGGTTTATATGGAGTAACATTCTACGATGCGTAGGATTTATTACACATCATGCTCCTTCTTAGTAGACTAGACGCATGGAAATATATTTCAGAAAAGCTGAGTGACGTGTACAGTCACATGGTCCTCCACTCACTGCTAAGTTATGGATGAGATCAGTACGTGCAGTTGCCGGAGGGTGACAGAACGGGGGAGGAGCGATCATCGGAAATAAAGCACAAAATGTAGAAGTCAGAAATACTTTGTAGGGGCACTAATGGGGTATTAAACTGTGTGGGGGCAACTAATGGGCTTTATATTCACAGAGGCACAAATGGAGCATCATAGTGTGTGGAGAACTTATACTGGAGCATAATAATGTGTATAGGAAGTAAGGAGCATTATACTATATATAGGTGGCAATACGGAGTATTATACTGTGTATAAGGAATACAAAGGGGCCTTATACTGTATACAGGGGGCAGAAATGGGGCATTAAACTGTGTGGGGGCAACTAAAGGGCTTTATATTCATGGGGGGGCACAAATGGAGCATCATAGTGTGTGGAGAACTTTTAATGGGGTATATTAATGTGTATACACCCAATAAGGAGAATTATACTTTATATAGGGGCAATACAGAGTATTATACTATGTATAAGGGATACAAAGTGGCGTTATACTGTATATAGTGGGCAATAAGGAGCATTATACTGTACATAAAGGGCAACAAGGAGCATTATACTGTGTATAGGGGCAATACGGAGCATTATACTGTGTATAGGGGATACAAAGGGGCATTATACTGTATATAGGGTGCAATAAGGAGCATTATACTGTGTATAGGGGCAATACGGAGCATTATACTGTGTATAGGGGATACAAAGGGGCATTATACTGTATATAAGGGGCAACAAGAAGCATTATACTGTGTATAGGGGGCAATAAGGAGCATTATACTGTATACAGGGGTCCTGGCATTCTACTGCACAAAATAGCACAGCATGTTGCATTATTGGATTGGATTTTTTTTTTACCTGTATTGGAAGCTTCTAACAGAGCAAGTCCAATATAATAACTTTTATGTAGGGGTCGATGACATTAATGATTGTGCGGCACTCCGAGCTCCAGGTAATGATCCTGCAGTAGATTGAGGAAATTATTTTTCTTTGGTTGTACTACTATTTATCCAGTATATATCGGGGTAGGTAAAATCGCCGATGTGTGATGTCTTAAACTCCTAGGGCAACTAAAAATAAAAGTTAAAAATGTGATATAAAGGTTTTAAAAAATATAGAAAAAACTAAAATAATAGCAATGCAAATCGCCCTCCCCCCACCATTTCCACAATAAATTAATTAAAATAATAAATATAAAACATAAATAGTACATACAGCGATGAGACTGACGTCACTGCTCCAGGTAAGTCATGGTCCGACCTGCTACTAATATGGTAACGTTCGTTGTGAGATTATTAATCCCTTCCTCATATGCACTGTACATGTAAAGCAGATGTCGGATCTGTAAAGATGTCTTATATTGGAAAGGACCCGCCTGCTGTGTCCATGATCAGACACAACTTCAATAATCAGGGACAATAATTTCTCAGATGCAATAGTAAGATGTGACCAGGGCATCTGACACGTTACTTCAACTTTCAGTGCCATTTTTGGCAAACAAATGTCCCCAGGCAGGAGTTAATAGAAACCTATAAAATAAGCAGCCTGTTGATTGTTTTTTCAAGCCAAAAAAATCACAAATATAAAAAAAAAAAAATCAAAAATATCAAAATACCCCAATTACTGTTTTTTCACCACGCCAAGAAAATTGAATAAAAAGTTAGCAAAATTTCATAAATTCACCAAAATGGTATCAATAGAAACTATTTGTCTCATCAAAAAAGCCCTTACCCAGATCTGGAGACAAAAATATCAAGATGTTACAGGTGATACAACATAACAAAAATAAAATAATAATAATAATAATAACAATTTAAAAAACAATATGATATCATCATTATTATTATTATTATTATTATTATTATTATTATTATTATTATTATATTGTTTTTTTATTATTATTATTATTTTGTTTTGTTATACTGTATTATTATTATTATTATTAACAACAATATAATAATAAATAATAATATATATAAAAAAAACAATATAATAATAATAGTAAAAATATAAAAACTATATAATAATATTATATAATAATAACAATATAAAAAAACAATATAAAACTGTTACAGGTGTCAGAATATGGTGATACATAGATTTTTTTTTTTTTAATTTACATTTTTAAAAGTATTACAACATGATAAAAATGTGGTTTCCCTGTGATCATATTGACCAGAAAGCAAGATGTCATTTTTACTGCACCAAGAAGGCTACAAAACTAAACCCATAGGAAAATGGTACACCTGTATTTTTTCACCCTATTCATAAATTTTTCCAGCATTTTTTTTTTTCAATTCCACTCTATTCAGATTTTTATTCCCATCATAAAGGATAATAAATGATGCCATTAGAAAGTACAACTTGTCCTGAAAAAACAAGTCCTACTATTTCTCTGTAACAGAAAAATAAAAAAGGTTATGACTTTTGGAGTGTAAAATATTATTCATTCATAAAAATAATGATAGAAAATAATAATATGAATATAAATAAGACAAACAAAATGCTTGTGCGTCACCCACACATAGGTGACATACAAAAACTAGAAATACAAGAGAAATAAATATACAATTGTAAGTCAGCAGGTCAGAATAATAAAGAACAGATTAACATAAAATGAATACAGGGTGTAAATTATCTACAACAGGACTCTGTTTGCAGGTACAGACTCTGTGCCAGTGAGCATGCGATAACCTCATAAGCACTAGACTCTGCACTTCACTAGAATGGGTCAACTTTTTGTGTCAAGTGCACACTATAAGGGTGGAGGATGTGGGTTGAGTGGGCAGCTTCTACAGGATGCGGTAGAAAGTTTTAGGCAGGTGCGGAAAATTGCTGTAAAGTAAGAATGTTTTCAGAAATAGAAGGGTTAATAGTTTATTTTGATTAATAAAAATGAAATGAATGAATAAATGAGAAATGTAAATCTTATTTAAAAAAATACTGCTGCTACAGTCTCCTGCACTGAGGGAGACTTTAGAGACTGCCATATCTTCCAGATAAGACTTTATAACTCCACAGAATAAGAGGCAATAAATCAATTAACCAGCTGGCAGCAGTCTCCTCCTCCACCCTTCCCTCTCTATAGAGTTATGTGTGTGAGGCTGGATACTGAGAGGGATCTCTATGTAAATAAACCGTCTGAGTGAAGCTTAAAAAGTGGTGAAGGATATAGAGCTCCTTAATAAAATATATTATCAAGTTTCTTATATTCACATCTACTATTTATTTAGGCAAAGTTGTTATAACTGGAGGTGCACTTTAAGCTAACTGAAGTGTTTTACTCAGTACATTGCTTTATCAATCTTGTTCCATTTGCCAGATACAGCTAAATATGTCTCCTCAGTGTTCACAGACCATAGCCTAGGTTTCAGACCACCTCATTATCTAGCTCTAGCTCTAGTGGTTGGGCTGATGGCTCAATCCCTGATTTTGACCATATACAGTACAGACCAAAAGTTTGGACACACCTTCTCATTCCAAGAGTTTTCTGTATTTTCATGACTATAAAAATTGTAGATTCACACTGAAGGCATCAAAACTATGAATTAACACATGTGGAATTATATACTTAACAAAAAAGTGTGAAACAACTGAAAATATGTCTTATATTCTAGGTTCTTCAAAGTAGCCACCTTTTGCTTTGATTACTGCTTTGCACACTCTTGGCATTCTCTTGATGAGCTTCAAGAGGTAGTCACCTGAAATGGTCTTCCAACAGTCTTGAAGGAGTTCCCAGAGATGCTTAGCACTTGTTGGCCCTTTTGCCTTCACTCTGCGGTCCAGCTCACCCCAAACCATCTCGATTGGGTTCAGGTCTGGTGACTGTGGAGGCCAGGTCATCTGGCGTAACACCCCATCACTCTCCTTCTTGGTCAAATAGTCCTTACACAGTCTGGAGGTGTGTTTGGGGTCATTGTCCTGTTGAAAAATAAATGATGGTCCAACTAACCGCAAACCGGATGGAATAGCATGCCGCTGCAAGATGCTGTGGTAACCATGCTGGTTCAGTATTCCTTCAATTTTGAATAAATCCCCAACAGTGTCACCAGCAAAGCACCCCCACACCATCACACCTCCTCCTCCATGCTTCACGGTGGGAACCAGGCATGTAGAGTCCATTCGTTCACCTTTTCTGCGTCGCACAAAGACACGGTGGTTGGAACCAAAGATCTCAAATTTGGACTCATCAGACCAAAGCACAGATTTCCACAGGTCTAATGTCCATTCCTTGTGTTCTTCTTCTGCTTGTTGCCTGTCCTTAGCAGTGGTTTCCTAGCAGCTATTTTACCATGAAGGTCTGCTGCACACAGTCTCCTCTTAACAGTTGTTGTAGAGATGTGTCTGCTGCTAGAACTCTGTGTGGCATTGACCTGGTCTCTAATCTGAGCTGCTTTTAACCTGCGATTTCTGAGGCTGGTGACTCGGATGAACTTATCCTCCGCAGCAGAGGTGACTCTTGGTCTTTCTTTCCTGGGCGGTCCTCATGTGAGCCAGTTTCTTTGTAGCGCTTGATGGTTTTGGCCACTGCACTTGGGGACACTTTCAAAGTTTTCCCAATTTTTCGGACTGACTGACCTTCATTTCTTAAAGTAATGATGGCCACTCGTTTTTCTTTACTTAGCTGCTTTTTTCTTGCCATAATACAAATTCTAACACTCCATTCAGTAGGACTATCAACTGTGTATCCACCTGACTTCTGAACAACACAACTGATGGTCCCAACCCCATTTATAAGGCAAGAAATCCCACTTATTAAACCTGACAGGGCACACCTGTGAAGTGAAAACCATTTCAGGTGACTACCTCTTGAAGCTCATCAAGAGAATGCCAAGAGTGTGCAAAGCAGTAATCAAAGCAAAAGGTGGCTTCTTTGAAGAACCTAGAATAGAAGACATATTTTCAGTTGTTTCACACTTTTTTGTTAAGTATATAATTCCACATGTGTTAATTCATAGTTTTGATGCCTTCAGTGTGAATCTACAATTTTTATAGTCATGAAAATACAGAAAACTCTTGGAATTAGAAGGTGTGTCCAAACTTTTGGTCTGTACTGTATATTCTCTTCTCTCCCTCTCTCTGTATATTGCTTTCAGTTGCTGAGCCCTGATAAGGACTAGAACATTATTTTGAATGGCTCCTGTTATCTCTGGATGTAAATCCAGAGATAACTGTGCGATTTACAGCAAAGCACTGTTTATCTCAGAATACACTGCTGGCCTGAGCTGAAAACCAGGAAGCGGACGGGAGAGGAGACAGGAGAGCAGGAGAAACCCTGAGATAGAAAACCAGGCAATCTAAAGATCCATCAAATTTTCTATCCAGCACCAGTGATTGTGATAAATCTGATGCATTTCAAGTCAATCTAATCTAAGTTAACACAGTCTAACTATAGACAGGATTAGTAAATCTGCCTCATTGTCCTGAATGTGATGTTTTGCAGGAGCTTCTGCCTCAGTCATGGTGACTTTTTATCCTAACTGGAAAAAGATCTTCACAGGAGACTCCATAACAATGACCTGTTATGGAAACCACCATGGACCATATTACTGGTATAAAGATAATAGGTTATTGATGGAAAATCAGAAGTCTATCAAAATTCAATCTGTCCAAAGATGCGACAGCGGGAAATACCAGTGTAGGACCAGTTCTGGTCACAGTACTGTGGTCAGCTTGGATGTCAGTGATGGTGAGTTCTCTGGGGTCTGTATTATAGTAATATAATGTATGACCTGTTGCAAAAAGTTGTTAAAAAATAGGAATTTATTTATTGTTCCTGCACACTCCTGGGGTTTAACGCATACAATATACAGATAGCCCAGGAACCAAGGTAAACACTTTATATGATGCTATTCCAATAGACACACTTTTTATTGTACTTTTTGTAGATCCATTGGGATTCTTTTTTAAATGCTAGATACATAGGAGCTTGATGAATTAACGGTCGGGAAGGGAAGTCATGGAAATGTTTGTAAAACTATCAGAACAGGTTAAAATAAAACAAGTCATTAACTGATCCCCCCGACTCATCATTGCTCTCCACCTCCTCGCCTCATCTCAACATGCAGGAAATGGTTTGAAATGCTCGCTGCCCTGGTGACCCACCACAACCTCTGATGCTATCTATGGTAACATATTAGCAAACACAAGCCAAAAACAAAAATAACATGTTGACAAAAAGTGGCAGTGTATAGTTCCAGAATTGGTCTTGTTCTATTATTTTATTACAATATGTATTTCAGGCCCGGTCATCCTGCACGCTCCTCTCTATGTATATGATGGAGATAACCCATATCTGAGATGTCAGAGTCAGCCTGAGTATCCTGTAGAATGGACACAATTCTATAAGGAAAACCAGTATCTAACAGGACTCAGGAGATGGACAATTATACCTCAGACAACCAGACATGCCTGGTAGATCCAGATGTGAGAAAAAGCTATACGAGAATTATGTGTTTCACGCTGTCTCAACTCTGTCCTCAGTCCCCATCAGAGGTA
The DNA here is from genome assembly GCA_947044405.1 of Leptodactylus fallax. Lineage (NCBI taxonomy): Eukaryota > Metazoa > Chordata > Amphibia > Anura > Leptodactylidae > Leptodactylus > Leptodactylus fallax. The sequence goes on along the minus strand of CAMRHE010000472.1, from coordinate 902,660 downwards.
AGAAGCCTAAAACTATGATGCACATCTTACTGGATTACAGCTGTCACTGGCAATTGTGGAAACACTGCTTTTAAATTATTATTTTAATGAAAATTGTCACCTTTCTGTATAAAAAAAACTGTTGGGACCATCAGGAAAATTCCTTTGCAGTATAGTACGCCGGAGACTCTGATGGCCATGATGATAAGCTAGACATGGTGGTGAGGACGCCAAGGCAATGTCCAGGCATCGACTGTACTTGTACACAGCACAATGCCTTATTACATGTAAAGCCATATAACTATTTATTACTGCTGTGTATGTGTGCCATATGTCCTGCCACTATGTACAATATGGATGTATATAATGGTATAATCCAGGGGTGTCTAACTAATTTTCTCCGGGGGCCACTTCAGCCTCACGGGGTACCTTGAAGGGCCAAGATTATTTTACACGTGTATAAAAGTAACTTCTCCTTAACAGATAAGCGAGCTATTAAGGAGTAGTTACATTTGTACATTACTACTGTTACAATCAGCCCTTTGAGGGCAACCAGGAAGAACATAATGTATTGTTAAAACCTAAGACATTGGCATGTTACATACTATCCTCATCCTTTTCTGAATATATCAAAAATTAAGCACTATACAAATACCGTTTACCCCTGCAAATGGTATTATGCTCTATAGTTGCCTCTGCACACGGTATTACGCCCCACAGCGGCCCCTGCACACGGTATTATGCTCCATAGTGGCCCCTGCAATCGGTATTATGCTCCTTAGTGGCCCCTGCAAACAGTATTATGGTCCATAGCAGCCCCTGCACACGGTATTTTGCCCCATAGTGACCCCCCCCACCCATGAACTATTATTATACTCTGGGGTCTTTTCAGACCCCAGAGTATAATGATCGGAGACCCAGGTGGTGACAAACATAAAACCAGTGTTACTTACCTGGGCTCCGGTGCGCTCTCTGCGTTCGGCCTTCTTCAATGTCGCAAAGACCGGCGTCGCGACATAATGACGTCGGCCCGGCTCACGTGACGCCTGGGACGTCAAAGAAGGCCAAAGCCGGCTGGGAGCAACATCGGATCCACGGAGAGGTGAGTAACTCTGGTTTTTATGTTTATCACCTCCCCTGGGTCTCCGATTATTATACTCCGGGGTCTGAAAAGCCCCCGGAGTATAATAATAGTAGTATTTGATGGGGTTCGCCGGCCGCGGCCTCACTTACCATCCCCGCTCCTACACACAGCCGCTTCTGCGTCCCATAGCAGAAGGGGAAGCGGGGGTGGCCACGACCAGCAGCGGGGATCGGTAAGTAAATAGGCCGTTACGTGCCGGGGATACTCCAGCAGGCAACGGCCTATTTATATATATAAAAAACTTATCTTCACCTACCTGCGATGCCTTGATGCAGCCGACGCCTCCTCCTCTTCTTGTCCGCGACGTCTGCGTGTCAGCGTAGGAGGCGCGATGACGTCACTGTATCGCCGCCTGCGCTGACATGCAGAGGTCTTGTAAACCAACCCAGGACAGATATCGCGCAGCTTTGGTTTTTTTTTAAAGCGGTCTGTCCTGGGCTGGTTTACATTAAATAGACAATAAAAAATGCCGCGCCCCTGCGGGCCAGATAAGTGCCGGGCCGGATAACAGAAGGCAGCGGGCCGGATTCGGCCCGCGGGCCTTGTGTTTGACACCTGTGGTATAATCAATCAGTAAGAAACAGGTAAGCAGGCGGATCTGTAGTAGTGATAGCTATTAAGATAGCGTTACTACATATTAATGTACATACCTTAGCTCATATAACATTCCCTCATTATATTCTGAGGATCTTCATGATTTGTAGGAGTCATCCAGCCACAACTTAGGTTGGGTTCACACTTGCGCCAGTACTCTGTCCGCCGCGAATGTCAGAAAACTGGATAGGCACTGGATAGGGAAAGGTTTGTGACGCTTTGCTTAAAATCCCATTCACTTGAATAGGTTTTTAAAGCAATGTGCGGGTGAGCGCTTACACCCTCTGCGCCGCGAAGCCGCTTTTTTCGTCGGAAACAAAGTCCTGCATGTCCGACTTTGTTTCCAGCAAAAAAAAACTGGATTGATGCCACAGAGGATGTAAGCGCACACCCGCGCATTGCTTTAAAAACCTATTCAAGTGAATGGGCTTTTAAGCAAAGCGTCGAAAACCTTTCCCTATCCAGTTCTATACAGTTTTCCAAAATTTTCAGTCGGATTCGCGGTGGACGGTCTCCGGCACAAGTGTGAACCCAACCTAACACATAAAACACAATAATAACAGCCATTCACATAAAAACATATACAACATCACATATAAATATATCAGATTACATAGAATAAAGCATCAATGCACTAAATCTTCTCATAGACAGATACAGAATAATGTAAAGTGAGACAGCTAAGGGAATAAACCTTTCCCTACTTTATCTCAACTGAATGAATCTGTTACTAAAACAAGTCTGCTGACCCAGCACGGCCTGACAAAGTGGATGAAGAGGGTTACTAATAACAGATCTAAATTTCCGTAAATTCCTCCATTGCAAAATAACCACCCAACTATGCCTAATCATAGAACTGGCCAGTTGGTTACTTGTCCCGGACACTATAGCACTCTTGATCCAAAAGGATGTTGAGACACATTTCTTTACATTGTGGTCCACCATAACCACATTGTTCCCTCCTTGTCAGAGGGCTTTTGACATTCTATGAGGGCAGTAACCTCGACTCTGGTTATTACTAGCCAATGATGACCAATGCATCAGGATGGGGAGCGACTAGAGGAGCCAAGTCTAAGAGGAAACATTCGCAGGTTTGGAGGTGATTGTTAGGTTTTCCACTTTTTTGTCTGACTGCTCCTTCATGTCCACCGATACATTGATGTTGTATTTGCTTCTCATTAATTCATTTCTATTTCCATGTTTACCTTCGCCTACAGATCTGTTCTCCAGTCCAGAGATAAGACTGACCCCATCCATGGTTACAGAAGGTGACAACATGACCCTGACATGTGACACGAGGCTTAGTCCACACAGACAGACCACAGAACTGCAATTTGCTTTTTACAAAGATGGGCAGGAAGTCCGGGGATTTATATCATCTAATAAATATGTTCTGTCTGCTAAGCTGGAGGATTCTGGGAATTATTCCTGTGCAGGGAGAACTAGAGACAACAGAGTCTGGAAGACAAGTCAAGAACTACCTGTACAGATACACAGTGAGTATACAATGTAAATAACAGATGTAAGGTTGGGCCAGGAGGCCAGAAGAGGGCCAAAGAGGACAGGGACAGAGCCCAGGAGAGGTGAGTATGACTGTTAGTTATGTTTCTGCACCTCCCTTGGACCTCCATTTATTATATAGTATCATAGTGGTTTGTGGATGGTGAACCCCAAAAAGTTAAGGTTCGGCCAAACCCGAAATTTTGGGAAAATCTGTAATGAACCAGGCTCATTAAAAATCAATTAATCCCTTCACACAAAATCACGTACATGATTAGGTGTGAAGGGCTCTATTGAAGGGCTCAGGAGCATGGCTGTATAATACAGCCAGCACCCGCCGCTAACAGCCACGATTGGTGCCGCAGAAAAACACAACCGCGTTATCTAAAGTGCGCAGGTGCCATGACAGTCAGGAGCCTATTGAAGGCGTAATAGAAGTCAATGAATTTTACTATATACTGCAATACATTAGTATCAGTGATCAGAACCCCTAGGATCCAAGGTCCCTAGGGGGTCTGAAAATAAAAGTAAACAAAAAAAAAAAAAAAAACATTTTTAAGTGTATTACATCAGAATTTTTTGTAAATGTTTTTATTCCAGTCACCGACAGTGATAGCGTGATAACTGTATATATTAGAGGTGATCCAACTGGGTTAGGACATCACACATTTACAAATGAGAAGTATATTATCTTCACTACCACTTGAAGCACTTCAGTAAAGAGACCTTTACCCCTTTGACAAATGAGCCTGTGTGTGGTGTAATATTATCAAATAAAGTACCGCCAACTTTATTGTGAAGTTATATGCTCCTCTCTGGAGCACTAACCTTGTCTCTGCTCCTCTGATGCACACAGTGGGGGAGATTTATTAACCCCTTCCCACCGGTGACATTTTTCGATTTTCGTTTTTGACTCCCTGCCTTCCAAACCCCATAACTTTTTTTATTTTTCCATTCACAAGGCCATATGAGGGCTTAATATTTACAAAACAAATTGATCTTCATAATGGTACCATTTATTATTCTGTACAGTGGAGAAAAAGTGCATTTGTGCAACTTTCTTACTGCATTTAATATGCAGTCAAAATGACATGTCACCTGTATTCTATGTTTCGGTACGATTCCGGGGATGCCAAATTTATATAGCTTTATTTACATTTTAACCTCTTAACAAAAATCTAAAATTTGCCAAAAATTTTTTTTCTAGAACTCACCATATTCTGACTCTTGTAAGTTTTTATATATTTTCATGTACGGGATGCATAGGGCATCTTTTTTGTGGAACCAGGTGTACTTTTTAGTTATACCATTTTGGGGAATGTCTATTGCTTTGATCACTTTTGATAAAAATTTTTATCAGAAGCGAAACAGCGAAAAAACGGCGGTTCGGCATTTTTGATGCTTTTCCCGCTACAGCGGGAAAAATATTTTTAGAAGTCTGTAGACCGGGCATTTTCAGACTCAGGGGTACCTAATGTGTATGTGTTTCACAGTAATTTTATAACTGTATTGCAGTCTATGGGAGTTTCGCTATATTACTATTGAGGCTGGTCATAGACCAGCCCCAATAGTACTATTCCTATGACAGGCCTGGGAGCTTTCTGGAGGTTCCTGGCTGTCATAGGAACAGGTTGGCTCCTGACATCTCACCGCACAGGAGCTGACCTGCAATGCTAAAATTACGGGGCTGGTCCCCATGGGGGATATTTCTTTAATTGCAATGCCTGCAATCTGAATGAACTCTGATCGCGGGTATTAGATCCGGGTCTCTACTGTACATTAGCAGAGTGCCCACTAACTTTAAAGACCCGGCATCCGCCATAATAGTATGCCGGATGTTGGTAAGCAAAATGTGCCAGAATGTGATTTTTATATGCATCAATAATTGCTGCATTTAAAGCTCAAATTCCTATGTTTCTAGCTAGTGATAATCTCTAGTATAGCTTTCATACAGCACCAGAACCACATTTCTGGTATAAGATGGGAGATACAGCCATTTGAAGTGACCATCCCTCACTTTGGCAAATGCTACAGCTCTACATACTGGCAATAGATATGTGTACGGATGTTCCCTGGCAAAAGCTCAGTTTGAGGGTTGCAAGTGAGAATTTTTGAGCTGGTTTTCTATTAAAAGGAAGTTACATAGGATAATTAAGCATATTACAAAAATGTTCAGCAAAGTAAGGCTACAAACTAGAGGAGGGCTACAGGCTCCATGCCAGTGCGGAGTCTTGTACAGGTAGACTTTGTTCACATCAGGTTCATAGCCTACATTTGGTCAGAACACATACACGCAGGGACGCAGCTATTGGTGGTGCAGAGGTAGCCTTCGTTACCGGGCCCTGGAACTTCAAGAGGGCCCAAGGCCTCACTACAAAATAAGAGACACCAGTATAATAGATAGAACATAGTAAGTGGTGAGCCCGTTACATAGTTAACATTGAAGACCAGAATCTTCAGGTTCTGCCTCTGCATACATGGTAGATGTTAATCTAATAGGGATAGACACCTGAAGACGGGAAACAAATGTGAGAGAAGCTACACAATCGGGAATAAGTTTCCACAATCCTTCGGTCTGCAGTGCCTAGAAGAATGAACATTGTTTATTCTGTATCCTCCTTACTCTACAGGTTATCTATTCATCAATCAAGATTAGTGACCCTTGATCCAGAGGACATGACGATTTACACCAGAGCCAACCACAGGGGGAAACAGAGACCAACCTAACAATGCAAACAAACTGCAATAGGAGCAATATGAGAGTAAAGGAAAACGCTACATCATAAGACGTGATACTTGTATTGGCACCTTTTGCCGTGATCAAAGAACCTGAAGGGACCACAGCAGCCAAGATCTTCTGGGCAAGAACAAATGGAGAACTACTGGGACTAGAGGCCTTACACTTATTACAGCAGACAATGTTGCAAAAAAAGCTGACCAAGGTCTCATGGGTAAGCTATATATAGTCCCGGAACATTGAACCAAGGATCCTGTGTGTGAATCTGATCAGGTGTTTCCAGGATCCTCCCATGTGAGATGAAGACTCACAAACTGCAGTTCCTTGCAGGCTCTAAGGAAGTTAGTGAAGCAGTCAGACCTCAGTCGTTTGATGGGTCCTTGGATAGAGAAGGATCTTTGGAGGGTATTGATAATGCAGGTGGAATCCATAGATTCAATCACTATGATGTGTACTGCTCGGATGCTAAGGTAGATGAACACCTTGGCCCAGTGTCTGCAGCTCTACTACAGGTCCTTTGGATGATAATTGATCATGGGCCAAACATGTTCTCCCCTACATAAGTAACTTGGCATTTCTTACTGTTGTTGCCGCCAAAAAATTATTTGTAGTGTGGAATATATTGTGGAATTTTGCCTTTGTGTTTTTGGTTTTTTTTATTGGTCACTGTATGGCAAAAATGACATGTTTATCATTAAAAACACAATCCCTACCCCACAGGATAAGGGACAAGTCAGGAGAACAGGGGCCCAAACGTCCACCATACCTCCTCCATCTCAATGAAGAACCCAGCGCGCAAGACCTACCGATGCTCCATTGACTTCTATGGAGCTCCATAGAAGTCAATGGAGTGCATTTGCATTTTATTCACATGCATGGGGGAGTTTCATTGCCCTGATCTCTTGATCGCTGGGTCTCCCAGTAATCTGATACTTATCCCCTTAATAGGATATCCCCTTTAACTTTTTATAATGCCGCAGGACATTATAATTAGGGCAATAATGAATGTATTCAGTTTAATGCATTACTACTTAAAATAAAATGTAAAAAATTTTGAAAGAAAAAATGTTAAATGAAAATTTGATTTCATATTCAGGCCAAACAACTGACTTACTGTATTTCACTAGTTCCGTCATTTTCAGAGGCCGCCATATTTTTAAAAAAGTCCTTTTATATGCAAAGGGGGCATCAAAAAATTTTTTTTCTTTATATTACATTTATTTTTAGTCCCCCTGGGGTCTTAAACCTGTGATCGCTTGTTTGAACGCTGATACAATTTTGGCTGTGTACACGCGTAGGAATTTGATTCTGATTTGGGGGCGATTTCACGCCATGGTCACTAATGACAGCAGCATCTAAATGGTTAACAGCCATGATCGGTATCATTTCCTGTGCCATACTGCCCCAGTGCCCATCTACCGCCCAAGTATTGTACAGTGGATGTGGCCAAGGACTTAAAGTAAGTGTAATGTCCAGAAAGACAGTGTATGACTGAGGTCGTAGACCTTGTTGGAGGATCTTGTCCCTGGAGATAAGCAGTGCCAGGTGTCTGACAAGCAAACTGTGTTAAATAGTATCTACACACCTCTGGCACCACTTACCTGCATAGAAAACAAAAGGATAAAAGATGCAAAAATTAGAAAAAGTGGCTGAAATACAAAATGGACCCACATGAGAACATGGTGGATCTAAGGAACATCTGCTTGACCATCCCAAGAAGTTTTGAAGCAGATAATATAGAGAAAAAAAATAAAATAAGAAACCAATGACAATAAATGGATTTTATTGCGATGTAGAAATATAATACAATAACCTAATTATGTAACAAAAAAAGTCAGAATCTGTATAATATAATGTCCAGGAGTCCATACTAACCCCTCAAGAACCAGGGTTGTCGTTCATGCCCACTAATACCAGAAGGATTGCCTGTGTCGTCTGTCTTCTACGATGCCCATTGCCTCCATGATTTCCTCCTGAAAGGTTTTCAGTGACGGGACGTAGGTTTTCTCCAAAGCATCTTCTGCGGAGGTGTCCTTAGGACCATCTAATGGAAGAAAGACAGAAATATGATACAAAACAGAGCTGACCCACCCATGACTTAGGGAAGTGACCCACTGGACACAGCTAAAGGGTCAAATTCTGCCCACCACATCCACTAGACGTAGGGGTCCTCACCATTCCACTGCTCAGGGATGATTCCATCTCGTCTCTGGAAGATAGGTTTAGGAATGATGCGTCCGGTTCGCAGAGACACTCTCACGCGCTCGCCCTCTTCTGTGTATCGCCATTCCACCTCTGTTGGCTTCCTGGAGAGCAGAAAAGAGAGAACAGTCATAAACAGTGTAAATATGGTATAACAACTCTCCTACCACTACCGTTCTCCATTGCAGCCAGGCACAAGGTGGAGAAGGGACACATGGACCCAGGTCAGAACAATGGCATCTATCAAGGGGTGAAATATATTAGGTAGCAAATGGGCAGCCTATGAGGAAGTCCTTCTAGGTCAACAATATATGAAGGGTGGGGGCTCGACACCCAGGACCCTAACAGATCAGCTGCTCAAAAACAGTGATGTCACGTTCATTGTCAAATGGTCTATGTGAAGCTGGTATGAATGGTATATGTGCACAGCACTGTGCTGTGGTCTCTTCAAACAGTTATTCGGTGGAGGTGAGGTGTTGGACCCCCATCAATATGATATTCATGATCCATCCCAAGAACAGGTCATCAATATAAGAGCCTCGCTGTGTAGAACAACCTTCTCTTGATGCATGGAGCAGACTCAGCGCAGTATATATTTATATATATATATATATATATATATATATATATATATAATATACACTGTATGGCCCATATATATACCGTATGCCCCTTCTGTAAATGTACAGGCAGTGCCGGACTGAAGTTCCTTTGGTCCACTAGATAAAAAGATTCTGGGGCCCTGTCCTCCAACAACCCTTAGAGAAAAGACCATAATACTAGGGCTTGGCGATTAATCGAAAAATAACCAAAACCGAACATCAACCAGGATAAAATCATATCGGTTATTAACATATTTGCAGTTTCGTTCGGACCAAACATGTCCAAACTGAAATTACTATTATACTGTGGAGCAGTGATAGTAGCGAACCTATGACACGCCAAGACTTTTGGAGTGACACACATCAGCAGCTACTTACTGAATTGCAATAAGCAGCTGACGATAATTTTTACTTACCTGTCCACGCTCCTGTCCTGGCTGTCCTCCGCTGCCTCCTCTAGGTGGCGCTACACTTATGTCACGACACTGAAGAACGCCAGGACGCTATGTGCAGTGCCCCGGCGTTCTTCAGTGTTGGCTAAAGTGCACCCTGGAGGCGACAGCAGAGACCACTGGATTGTGGACAGGTGAGTAAAAATTATCGGCCGCTACTCTGTCTGAGGGTAAAAAAAAAGGGGGACATATACTGCGGGAGGGCTTTAAAAATGGGTCATATACTGTGTGGTGGGGTATAAAATGGGGTCATAAACTGTGTGGAGGCCATAAAAAGGGGGATCAAATGCTGTGTTGGGGAGGTAAAAAAAGGGGGTCATATCATATACTGCAGTTGGGCTTTAAAAAAGGGTCAGATACTGTGTGGGGGCCATAAAAATGGGTCATATATTGTGGGGAGGCCATAAAAAAGGGGTTAAATACTGTGGGGGACCATTTTTGAAATACATATATCAAAAATATAATTTTTTTTTTTTTTTTACTAGAGCTACAAATATCACAAAATTATGGATATTTCTAGATGTGAAACAGCACCCGAGTTGAGCTAGTTTTTTTTTTTTTTTTACGAGTTTTGAGACACCAAGCTCAAAAGGTTAGCCATCACTGCTGTGGAGTCTCTTCAGACCCCAGAGTATAATAAACAGAGGCCCAGGGGAGGTGATCAGACATGAAAACAGAGTTACCCACCTCTCCTGTGATCCAGCACTGAAGAGACCCCAGATTATTATTATTATAATAACAACAACAACATAATATTAATCTGAACTAAACCACCAAGCAAGGTTCACCCAACGCTGTAAAAGGGGTGTGACCTAAACGCCATTAATTGTAATCAAGGTAAAATGCCCGATTAATCACGATTTGGATTTAGGTCATAATCGCCCAGCCCTACATAATATCCTTCAAATTCAGGAATCTTTTGCTAGACCATTATTGTGTTAGGGCTTGGGCCCTCCGGAGGATCTGATGGTACTCTCGTGGGCCAGTCTGACATGGGGTCGTTCATGGTGACAGTACCCCTTCAGACACATAGCGTCTTAGAGAGTGCTGCACATGAAACTGTACAAGAGTATTACGCAGGTTTTCAGAAGACGGAACGTGAAACCATGCAGAAATTGCAAGTCCCAAACAGCACTACCCCAATTTTATTTCACTTTCTAGGTCTTCGCAACCACAACATATATCTTTTTGGTTCTGAAAGAGAACTACAACTTCTCAAACGTGACAGCAGATGGATGTTATAGTGGTGGAGAGGAAGTGACGCCGGCTTGATATCCAGCTGTGGTCATTGGATCACTGGCACATCTGCTATTAGATATGCCATGAGGTGTATTAGAGACTACTGGGTAGTAATAAGAGCGGCTCACCTGTCTGTGGGGTCCACCAGGGCCACCTGGTTAACCAGGAGAGGAGCTTCACTGGACACGTACGTCCCCCGGTAATCTCCAGACTTCCCAATATAGCGAAAATGCTAAACATGGAAGAACAAAAATGTGTGAGATATAATGTTTACCGATTTATGGGATTTTCTGTGTCAGACACAAATAGTCATACCAACAGGGCAAGACTTGATCATACGTCTTGTCAGAGAATATGGGTGCCTTAGGGTATGTTCACATGCGGATTCTGATGCAGAAAACAATTATCCAAAGGAGTGTGTAAGGGGCTGTTCACACGGTGGAAAATCAAGAGGAATTCCTCTTCATTTTCCAGCAGCTGCTTTCCCGCAACGGGATGCCGAATCCTGCGGAATCCACTCCCAAATCAGCGTCAAATTCCTACATGTGAATGGCCCCTAATAGGTAGGGTTTGGCTACCAATTAAGAGAATGGGGGGTCCCATGTACCCTAGAAGGACTAAAAAAAAAAAAAAAAAGTTCATATGTGTCATTTATATATATATATATATATCTAACATAATTGGTATCACTGAAACCTAATAGACAAATAAAATATAAAAAAAAAATATTTCTCCCATACACTGAAGGCTGTAACAAGAGAAAAATCACAACGTACAAATTGAAGCTTTTCAGTCGCCTTCCCTGCCATAAAGAAATAAAAAATTTTAAAAAAAAGTGAATAAAACGTTGTATATGCTCCACCATGGTACCAATAAAAAGTACTGTGTTAACCCTTAACACAGCTCTGTAGAGAGATATATAAAGAAAAAAAAAAAGTTATTAGTTGGGGTTTTTTTTTTCTTTTTAAAGTAATCAAACAATGGAAAAAAAAAAAATACACAATATAGGTAGCAAGTCATCTGTACTAGACAGTGATGCCAGTCCACGCCTAGACTACTCCCGCCTAGACTACTGTAACACCCTTCTCCATGGCTTCCCAGCTAACACCCTCGCCCCCCTCCAGTCCACCTTAAACTGTGCTGCTCGCCTAATACACCTCTCCCCCTGTTCTTCATTGGCCGCTCCCCTCTACCAATCCCTTCACTGACTACCCATCGCCCAGCGAATAGAGTTCAAATTACTAACGCTGACATACAAAGCCATCCACAACCTGTCCCCTCCATATATCTCTGACCTAATCTCCCGCTACCTGCCCGCATGTAACCTCCGATCCTCCAAAGACCTCCTACTCCGCTCTGCTCTCATCCGCTCTTCACACAACCGTCTCCAAGACTTCTCCCGTGCATCCCCCATACTCTGGAACTCATTACCAAGACACATAAGACTGACCCCCACCCTCACAAGCTTCAAGAAGGCCCTGAAGACTCACCTATTCAGGAAGGCCTACAACCCCCAATAACACTACTGTCACCACACCACCATGTGTACAGTCTCTACCCCCACCTTCTGTCTCTATCCCTCTTACCTCATAGATTGTAAGCCCTTGTGGGCAGGGCCCTCTATCCCACTGTGTCAGTTGGTCTCTGTTTGTATTATCTGTTTTGTATATCTGGTGTACTGTATGTAAACCCTCAAATGTAAAGCACCATGGAATTAATATAATAATGTACAGCACCATGGAATTAATATAATAATGTACAGCACCATGGTAATATAATAGTGCGCCCAGGAGTGCTATATAAATAAACAATAATAATAATAATAATAATAAAGGAATGGCACGACTGCATTATTTGTAGGGGTTTTTTAATATTCAGTTTCCCATGACATGGTAAGGGATAGTAAATGGTGCAGTTAGAAAGTACGACCTGTCTCAAAGAGACCTGGTATGGTTATGTGAGCGGAAAACCCAAAATAATGGAGCAGGAAATAAGAACGAAAACATAAAAGGTAAAAAAGTTACAACGGGAAGAGGATAATTGGGTAAATAATTATTTAAAGGGGTTTTCCGGGACTTATCATTAATAACCTCTCTGTCCGGCATCTCACCGTGTTCAGGTTCTCCACCACCACCCAGTTGCGGGCTCTGATAACCTGCGACACCTTCCCCTGTTTCCCGGTGTCTTTACCATACAGGACTTCAATCTGGAAAACAAAGCAGATAAATTATACAGCAAAGTCCGACACCGACATAAACAGAGTGTAACAAACACTGCCGACATTTAAAGGGGTTGTCCAGGATTTGAAAAACATGGCTGCTTTCTATGGGTTGTGTCTGCTCTCTATTGGAATGAATGGGACTGGGCTGAAATACCATACACAACTAGGGATAGACTAGATATCCGGTGAAAGCCTCTAACCTGACTGCCCACTGGTTATGTATCTAATGATGACGTTATATAGAATATACTCCCACTGTGACGTATAGCCATTGTGTAGTGAGATGGCGACAACCATGGCTACATCTTCTTAAGCGATTACTTTATGCCCTCACGGATTTACGGCCCAATGGTATTTGGTGCCTGTGCGACCCCTGAAGCTAAGGCCCTGGCCGCTTTGCGAGTACGCATCCGGGTGCCAGAGATATCGGTGCCATTATTTTCGGCACAAAAATCCCTCCACTGTCGGAAGAGTGGGCCTTACTGCTCAGTATTCTTCCATAGCCTTGTACAGTCAGCGATGACGCTGAGCAGCAAGGCCCGCCTTTCTGACAGTAAAGGGATATCGATGCCAAAACTAACATCACAGATATCTCCGACACCCGGGAACGTACAGTCAAAGCAGAGTGCGTTCAATCCAGCACACTGTCAGCTTTCTAGCTGTATATAATACCGCCGGTGCCAGAGGACGTGAAAGATCCTCTTTAACCAACTTAACGTGGATCTCAATCCGTGTTTAGTCCCATTAAAAATGGACTCATCGATCTGTATTGGGTCCATGTGTTTGTCAAAACGGACAAATCTAGAACATGTCGTTTTTTTTAACGGCATGGCCAATTTTCGCTGTCATGTGAATAAGAGCTTATTCATGGAGAATAGAAATACATCCATAAAGTTGCTTTATGATCCAGAATCCATTTCTCATACTGATGACCTATCTACAGGATAGTCCATCAATATGGGATCTGTCGGGGTCTGACACCTGGACCGCACACAGGTCATCTGTTCTAGCAGGCTCTTGGTGCCAGAGGCCGCTAGTGGATGGGCGCAGCACTGTAGTGCAACTGAACCACCACTATGCAGTGGAAGGCGCCGCTGCGCCATTCCTATTGTTGTAAAGAAGCTTCTGGTACCTGGAGACTGCTAGAACTGATCTGCGCAGGGTCCAGGTATCAGACCCCCACAGATGACATACTCATGACCTATCCTGTCTATGGTCATCGGTATAAAAATTCGATTTGAAGCCAGACAACCCCTTGGTTGCTACAAAAATCTCTGCAGCACCCCATGTTCCCAAGTCCCCATAACAGGGTCACAGGAAAACCAAAACAACCCGCTACTTACTGTGTCTCCCCGGAAATACGCCCATTCACGGTTACTAATGGGCTCCACAAATATTTTGGATCTCCTCTTTCCGGGAGGGTTCTTCCTCTGAGCGGCCACAGTAGACGGTCGGCTGGTACCAAAGCGGTAATCCTTGGGTAACTTGATCACCTTGGAAGGCAAGGCGAGGAGCGCTGTGAGACGCATTTCTGGAAGAAAGCAAGAAGAACCCCTCAGTTTTACATATTCAAGATAAGTGGTCAGCCCCTAAATATTTGGGGTCCCTGCACGCCGGCAATTCTTGTCTGAAAAATATAGTCTATATATTGGTCGTATTACCGGACTGCACTGTGTTCAGAGACCCAGACTCTGTCTGTGTAAGTCACTGCGAGACTACTACTGTCCTGTATTGTGAGCATGATGGGATAGTAGTCCTGCGGTAAGGCAGTGACTGTGAGTCCAGGTATCTGGACACACTGAAATCCGGAAAATATGACTATTATACGGACAATATTTCCTGGACGGGTGCAGGGACCCCAAGTATTCAGGGGCTGGCCACTTGTACTGACTGACACACTGTAACGAGCCACTCCACTATGTCATTCACTCACAACCAGGGCAGATGGTTAGGCCTCTGCAGGTAAACATTCACTGACAGCAAGTAGAGATCTTGCAAAATAGGGGGGGAAATGACAATTCTCACTAAAGGGGTCCTCCAACTATTATAACAGGCAGGATTCCTCTAGGACATGCTGATTGGTGGGGCTAAGACTGTAGCGACCCCCAACCGAGCCCTTGCGTCACTGTGCAGGGGACTACAACACCCAGGATTCATGTGACTGAAGCTGCAATGCAATTTCCTGCACAGTAAACGGATGGAGGCGCGGGGGCGCCACTGTGCAGGGGACTACACCCCAGGATTCATGTGACTGGCTGCTGCAATTTCCTGCACAGTGACGGATGGAGGCGCCACTGTGCAGGGGACTACAACACCTAGCATTCACATGACTGAAGCTGCAATGCAATTTCCTGCACAGTGGACAGATGGAGGCGCCACTGTGCAGGGGACTACAACACCCAGGATTCATGTGACTGAAGCTGCAATGCAATTTCCTGCACAGTGAACAGATGGAGGCGCCACTGTGCAGGGGACTACAACACCTAGCATTCACATGACTGAAGCTGCAATGCAATTTCCTGCACAGTGGACACATGGAGGCGCCACTGTGCAGGGAACACACCATATGACCTTGGACAGAAACCGGACCCCAACGTAATTTAGCAATTTCTATGTGACATGACATAGAGCAGCTCATGATACTGTATGATATGAGGAGCCATTCTGTATACTACCCCTCATACATCATATACACGCCTCTGTATGTATACACATCATATACAGGAGGCGCCATTGCACTGTGACCTTGACCACAGGGGGTCTCCATCCCTATACATGACACACACCTGGCTCTCACCTCCTCCTCCTCACAGACTCCAATGCACAGCTCCAGCACCGGCAGCAGGAAGCGTCCCCGGTACCGCGGCACGTGTCCCTGCGACCTCTGACCCCCGACACCGATCTCCGCACCCCAAACAAAAATGTATAAACCCCCAGCTGGTCTGTCACCTCCCTCCAAACTACCCCTAAAACACAACAAATACTACAGGTTTGATACCGGCAACTGCTTATTCAAGGTCATCAATGCCGCAAAGCATCATGGGAGTTGTAGTTTTACAAGGCGGCGGCGCTTGTATTCTAAGCAAACTTTATTTACAAAAGCGCTAAACGGACACTGGGTTCTCATAGTCTTATTATACTGTCCAAGGTGGTGACAGAGCCCCAAATAAATGTAAAGTCCACCTGAGCAACAAGGGTGATGTCTTATAATAACATTCACAGTATTATTTATTATATTTACTGGTGTATTTCTATATCTATGACGGTAAAATGTTAAAATGTGCAGCATATGCGATAGATGTGGGTCCTACCTCTGGGACCTGCACCTATCCCAACTATGGGAGTACCCCAAATTGTGTATTAACCCCTTCCCGCCAGAGCAATTTTTCGATTTTTGTTTTTCACGCCCCGCCTTCCAAACCCTATAACTATATTATTTTTCCGTTCACAGAGCCATATGAGGGCTTAATGTTTGTGGGACAAATTATTCTTCATAATAGTATCATTTATTATTCTGTACAATGTACTGGGAAGCTGGAAAAAAAATTCAGAATTGGAGAAAAAGTGCATTTGTGCGACTTTCTTACGGGCTTCATTTTTACGGCGTTCACACTGCAGCCAAAATGACATGCCACCTGTATTCTATGTTTCGGTACGACTCTGGGGATACCAAATTTATATGGTTTTATTTACATTTTAACCCCTTAAAAATATAAAACTTTGCAAAAAAATTTTTTTCTAAAAGTCACCATATTCTGACACCCGTAACTTTTTTATATTTCTGTGTACGGGGATGCATAGGGCGTCTTTTTCTGCGGGGCCAGGTGTACTTTTTAGTTATACTATTTTGGAGAATGTCTATTGCTTTGCTCACTTTTTATTAAAATTTTTATCAGTGGTGATGCAGCGAAAAAACGGCAGTTTGGCACTTTTGTTTTTTTTTCCCGCTACAGCGTTTACCGTACTTGTATTTTTACAAGTTTGTAGACTGGGCGTTTTCGGCACAGGGATACCTAATGGGTATGTTTTTCACAGTAATTTGTAACTTTAATATGTATTCTAGGGAAAGGGGGTGATTCAAACTTTTAGTTCTCTTTGGGGATTTTTTATATATTTTTTTTTTTTACTATTATTGCATTTATTAGACCCCTTAGGGGTCTTGAACCCCAGGGGGGTCTGATCATTAATGCAATGCATCACAATGCTAATGTATTGCAATGCATTGCAAAATATTGGCATTTGTATGACAGGCTGTATAAAACAGCCTGTCATACAAATGTATGGGACACAAACCTGGGAGCCTTCAACAGGCTCCCGCCTATCATAGCAATGGGGGCCAACGATCCCCAGCAAAATGGCGCCTCAGTCAGCTTTGACTGCGGCGCCAGGGGTTTTAATGCCTGTGCTACCAGCGGATGTGCTTCGCCAGAAACCAGGCGCATACTCTGGGGTCCGTACATCTATACTGAAATCTATGCCAGATCCTTGCAGGCGTAGATTTCTGACATCATTTACACCAGGAAACTGCTGTAAACCCCTTTAAGGAGAATGTCGTGCGGGCGTAGAACTTAAAAAGTCGCCATTCTTATTTGTGCAAAAAAATTGCTACTTTTTTCAAGTTATGGTCCCTGGAACGTGGTGACACAAAATGACCTAAGGACCAAACAGGCCTGGTCATTAAGGGTTACAATGTAGACTGTGATGCCATTTTTTAGGTTCGTGTGAATATAGCCTTAACCCATCCTAAAGTGTATGAAGAGGGATGGGGCTCCATCTGTCAACCCATCAGCACCATGTGTCATGATCATGGGGTACCGAGGGTTGTAAAAAGCTATAGAAATAAATCAATAAATTATATGTAACTCAAAACGGCACTAACTACAACTCATACCCTAAATAACAAGCCCTGCTGCAGTTACGTTGAAGGAAAAGTAAAAAAAAAAAAAGGTGGCCCCTGGAATGTTGTGATACAAAATGACCAAAAAAACAAACAGGTCTGGTCATTAAGGGGTTACAATGTAGACTGTGATGTCACAGGATTATGACATCACCATGGAACCAGACATAGCTGTTCCCCAGGCATTTCTTTGTCAGTCATCTCCAGGACAGAAGAAAGTTTAGATACCAACATGGCTGACAGGAGACGCCAATCCCGTAAAATAAAAAAGCGCCAACAGCGCAGAAAGAGACGGCTCATTGCATACAAGAGAACCAAAGCCGGACGCATTGGTAATCCTAAATATGATTTATTACCCCTTCAAGCTAGTTACATGTTATGTTACATAGGCCTCCCATGATCCTTTGCTCTTGCTTCTTTATAAAATGCAAAATAATGGATGACAAGGCAGGCTGGGGGGAAGGACAGGTAAAAGATGTGAGGCAGAGGAGAAAATCTCATGACTAGGCCAAGATGGCGGCGGCCTGTGACAACCTACAGTCCTGTTCATTAATCTATTAAAATGGCTGCCGTCATTTATAGACATTACTGTATTCTTGGGCCTCATTTCTCACAGTGTCTAATAGTAAGACTGTCTTTGTTGCCCATAGCAACCAATCATAGCGCTGCTTTCATTTCTTAAACTGCTTTGGAAAAATCAAAGCTGCGCGCTGATTGGTTGCTATGAGCAACAAGGACAGACTAGGGTTATAGTCACACATCACATTATGCAGGCTGAAAATTACGACACATATTCTAAAGATACATTTTTGGTGCTTTTTTCTTTGGTTTCTCCATATATAG
The DNA here is from genome assembly GCA_947044405.1 of Leptodactylus fallax. Lineage (NCBI taxonomy): Eukaryota > Metazoa > Chordata > Amphibia > Anura > Leptodactylidae > Leptodactylus > Leptodactylus fallax. Next base: position 884,250 of record CAMRHE010000472.1, on the reverse strand, counting down.
CTGGAAGTATTTTTGGCAGCATCCCATCAACTTAGTACATAAAATGCTACCATAAAAATGTAAAAATATGCACTGTGTGAACTGCGCCATGTCATTTCTTTTGAGCTCAATGGGAAGTTCTTTGGGGTCGTATTTCACATCTATTTCATTGTGTAATATCAGCGTTTTAAGTGCCGAATTAAATGTGAAGAAATGCTGTGTGAACAAACCCAAGGCAGTTTTCTGGTGCTAGTAAAAGTCACATATTTGCACAAAAAATTGAGACTGTGATTTCGCAACGCTCTCGCCACTTTTTTTTTTAAAGTTGGGTGGGGCTTAGCAGAAGCGCATGAACAGAAATGGACGAAAATTATAGCCCATATTAATGTCACATCATAGTTGGCGTAGATTTGACTTTCTGCCAAATGGACTGTGTTAAAAGATTCACCAAATTTTTTTTTTTTTTTATGGCCTATCCTCAGGATAGGCCATAAATATATGATCTATAGGGGGTCAACACCCGATCATCTGTATGGAGCTGCTTCCGGCACCCATCCTGTAAACAATACGGGGCCAGAAGCGGAAAGCTCCCTCCATTGTATATTGGCCCAGCACCTTCAAAGTCAATGCACAGCCATTATTAAGTGGATCGAGCTAGAATCAGCTGTGTACAGATGATCGGGTGTCATCCCCCTATCGATTATATATATATATATATATATATATATATATATATATATATAAAGTACAGACCAAAAGTTTGGACACACCTTCTCATTCCAAGAGTTTTCTGTATTTTCATGACTGTAAAAATTGTAGATTCACACTGAAGGCATCAAAACTATGAATTAACACATGTGGAATTATATACTTAACAAAAAAGTGTGAAACAATTGAAAATATGTCTTATGTTCTAGGTTCTTCAAAGTAGCCACCTTTTGCTTTGATTACTGCTTTGCACACTCTTGGCATTCTCTTGATGAGCTTCAAGAGGTAGTCACCTGAAATGATCTTCCAACAGTCTTGAAGGAGTTCCCAGAGATGTTTAGCACTTGTTGGCCCTTTTGCCTTTTACCTCCCGGATTCCGGGTCCTGTCCCCCTGTCTCGGTCGGCAGGAGGTATGTCCTGGGCTTCAATTCATCTGCGTTCTCTCCAGACACAGATAAGTTGAATATGGCGGTGAAGCAGGAGCCGTCCGTGGACAGCCCCTGCCTCGCCACTCTACCCCCTGTGTGCTCCAGCCCTGGGAGCTGTAAGCGCAATGTGATGACATCACTCACATCGCGCCTGTAGCTTCCTGAACACTCCGGGAGAAGAGAACTCAGACAGAGCAGATGAAAGGGACATTAGACTGTGGGGCCAGATGAGGGGGGCATTAAACTTGGGGGTCAGATGAAGAGGGACATTAAACTGAGGGAAGATGAAGGGAGACATTAAACTGGGCCAGATGGAGGGGGACAGTAAACTGTGGGAGCACCAGGAGGATGACATCAGTCTTTATATTGCACAGCATTTGACAGACACAATCCTGCCTTCTGACTGATGTGCGTTGTGTTGTCATATGTCATGGCGTCACATGTAATATGATGTAATTCAGGTTCTATGATGTATTTCATCTTCTATGATGTCATTCATCTTCTATGATGTCACTCATCTTCTTTCCTCTTTTCAGGGGGGCGGATGCGCTATTACTATTACTATAAAATAAGGGGATAGATGAGAAGATTCTGCTGCAAAGGTCCGACCCATCACCGCCATCCTGAGACTGGAGACACACGGATCATCTGAGTACATCACTAATAATAGAGAAGAGAAACACCTAGTAGTCAGCGACCATCTTCTTTTGGATCAATGCAGCAAAGAATGAGATCACCAATAAAAATCTGTCAGTGATCTGTGGAGTGTTCCCTGTACAGACATGGCCATTATTATGTGCAGTGGGAGGAGGCAAACTGAGCGTATTATTTATTAGTGTCTCATGTACCTGAACATATCACTATAACACAAGATGGCGCTTGGCCAGTCCGGTCCATGTTTCTGTAAGGAGTCTCACATAGTAAAAAGTCATGGCATCTTGATTAGATATTCCAGTCAGTGGACGTCCTGCAGGACACTAGAGGTGGCCGCACATGCACAGACACTCCTTATGAGGCTATATTCACACATAGCAGATTTGTTGTAGAAACTATACCATTTGTCTGAATGGCCTTGCAGAAAACCATGCACATGCTGCAACAAATCTGCAGTGTGTGAATATACCCTTATTGTGAAGAGCTAAGTGGGCACCTCCATTTTCCAGATTCTCTGGCACCCAGAAGATGCATCCCCACAGATAAAGCATTTCATGGCATGTCAAACCGATATATTCATTGGAAAAATCCCCTTAAAGGGAGTGTCTCACCAGACTCAGTATATCATTCCAATCCTGTAGATAGATAGATTAGGGTCACCTGAATCAAACAGTGTTTTCCCCTTGTGAATTGGAGCCTTCATTGCCAAAATATCGCCATTCATCAATTTACAATTGAGCTTTTCGTAGCAATGGCAGCGCCCAAGAGCCCATTAACATGTTGACAAAAACAGCCATATCTCGGCAACAGAGGCAGCGATTCACAAGGGGAAAACTCTGTTTAATTCAGGTGACCCTAACCTACCTATCTGTGGGCTGAGTTGATAGGCTGTTTCTGGTGCCAAACTCCCTTTAAATTGCTGGTGGACCATGTCACTAGCCTTTACTTGAGCTGAGCTACAATACCAGGCACAACTCACAGACAGGTGCAGAGTTTTTGCCATGTTTACTAGATACTGTACAGTCCTTTTAACATTGAATAAACCAAGTACCCGCTTCATGGCAGAGTGCACCCCATAATGACAATAACCGTTTCTAGCAAGTTAATGCAAAAATTTCTTAGGAATAGTTTGAGGGATGTGACAAAAAGATCGAGGTGGTGACTCTAAATTGCAGGTCAGTTTATTGCTGACAGGCTATAATGCTTCAGTATATTGAGTATACTATAAGATTCTAGGAGCGATCAGGTTACAGCAGAAGATTCTATTAAAGGGAATGGGAAGTGAGCTGTAATAGTGCTAAGTGGCCACTACACAGTGTACAGAGCCCTCTACTTCTGGCTCCAAACAATGTATAGTCCAGGTGCTGGATGCTGCCTAGAATGGGAGATTGGTGGTGATGCCGGTTGTTGGACTTCTTCGATCTAAAAATAGGTCATCAAGGTAAAAAAAAAAAAAAAAGTGAAAGGGTTAACAGTAAAAAAAAAAAAAAAAAAAAGAAAAAGAAATTCAATGAAAAATTGTTTATTTTGAAAAAAAAAGAACAAATATATGATATTGCCACAATAAAGTTAACAGGTTATTTGAAATGCATGATAAATAGATTAAAAACACAAAAAAGTTACACCAAAGTGATTCTATTAAAAATTATGACATCCACACAAAAAAATAAGCCCTCATATAGCTATATCCGCAGAAAAATTAAACAGGTTACGTCGTCATTTTTCTTTCAATAACATAATAAATCAATAACTTACTTTATTGAAAAATACAACTCATCCTGTAAAAAATAAGCCCTCATAGAGCTTGGTTGATAGATATAAAAATATTTTGAGTGTTACAATGAGACAAAGAAAAACAAAAGAATTGTCCTAATGGAGAAGATTCCAGGAGCTCACAGAGAAACCCAGAAATCACTCAAAACACTGCTAAAGGTATTTGGGTGCACTTATTAACCCATTAATAGTACTAACAGACCATTTTAAAAAAAAAAGATGTTTTGCCCGGAAAGCCCCTTTAAACCCTAGGCGCACCACGACATAACTGTACGTCCTGGAGAAAGCTTCATTAACGCTCCAGGACGTACAGTTACGTCACAGCTCTCGGGGCTTTTATTTAGCAGGGAGTATGACTAGGTATCGGGAGGTCAGCTGTGACCGAAGAGGGACCACTACAAGCCTCCCCTCTCCATGGATCGCTGTGAATGGTGGGTCTGTACTCCAATCTGACCGGCGAGGGACCTGTCACAGCCTCCACTTGCCAGCAATCACCATTCACAGAGGGCAGCGAGACAGCAGAGGAGAGGAGAGGTGAGTATTAGTTTTTTTTTTTTTTTTATTCTCTCAGGATCCATTATGGCTATGAAGAGGACCTTGGATTCATTTTAAAGATGAGATTCTCTTCATGATAACCCTTACAGATCTGGAGCAATTCCCTGCTGAAAATGTTATTGGGCATTGAGATTCTAATTCGGATCTCAATTCCCGACAGTGTTTTAAACAGCAAATCGCTTCGGATCTGTAAGGGCTATCATGGAGATTCTCATCTTTAAAATGAATCCAAGGTCCTCTTCATAGCCATAATGGATCCTGACATATGGGGCACTAAAGTGTCCACCCCCCTCCAGCCATTTTAGCCAGCTGTGTGAAGGAGGAAGGGGGGGAGAGCTGCAGACTGCACAGAGATGATAAATCATCATCATCAAATGTGCATAAACTGTATGTGACCCCAGGGGGGGTTGCGAGGACTTCTGTCCATGTTATCCCCTCTGCTATCCATCAGAGAGCATTACTATACCTTTGCTCTCTGACTGTCGCATAGAGGGATAATGTAATACCCTCTGAGCCTAATCCCAGGGGTATTCTTCTGTAATACCCCTCTGAGCCTAATCCCAGGGTCAAAAATGAAAATTGAAAAATGTCACCAGCGGGAAGGGGTTAATTTCTGTGAAGCACTTAAAGGGTTAACAAACTTCTCTAATACTGTCTTGAATTGTTTTGGTGGTGCAGTTTTGAAAAACGGGGTGATTTATGGGGGTTTCTAATACAAAGACCTCTCAAAGCCCCTTTGGAATTGAATTAGTAGCTTAAAAAATGTGTTTTGTAAATTCTCTTGAAAATTCCTGATAGACTGTAAGCCTTAGAACGTCCAAAAAAATTCTGGTAAATGATGTTTATTAACTCATTTGAGTGGCATGACTCTCTATGAAAAGAGGATCGTTTCAAACTTTGAAAATTGCATATTTTTCTAAATTTTCACCACATTTCCTATTTTTTCATAAATAAACACAAAACATATTGACCCAAATTTACGTCAAACACGAAGTACAATATGTCACGAAAAAACACTCTCAAAATCACCTGGAAAAGTTAAAGTGTTCCAAAGTTATCACCACATAAAGTGACACGTCATACTTGAAAAATGGGGCTGTGTCCTAAAGTCCAAAACTGGCTGCGACGCCAAAGGGTTAAGGAGCTGCACAAAATCCTAACTGGGTGTAACTACAGCCAGAGACCCTCCAGAGGATGAGAAATAGCCCCCTACTGAAGTGGCTAAGTGTGGACATCCCCTTTAATGTAATGGCTGATTGGTGTGTGGTATATTAGGCCAGCATTGTAATAAGTGCAATAACTGTTGTCACCACTAGAGGGTGGAAAGAAGCATTTCTCTTTAATAGTACAGATTCCGGCTCCTTAAACATGGCACCAGCCCAGGAGCTGATCCATTGCCATACCCTGTGTGTGTCTGCTATGATCAGAGACAACGCCACTCACAGACATTTAACCTCTTAGATGCCATGGCCAAATGTGACCAAGGCCTGAGAGGTGATTTTGAGGGACGGGGTGCCCCTGGGAGAAGATTGCAGGAGCAATTCAATTTCTATGGCAGCGGGGAGTCTTCTGAAGGTTCCCAGGCCTGGCAATGTCGGCCCTCGTATGGCTTTGTGAAAGGAAAAATTAAAAAAAATATCGCTTTTGGAAGATAGAGAGTTAAAAACAAAAATGCTCTATGTGTCAGCACGCCATCTGGTGGTCACTGTAATACACTGAGTTTGATGAGCTAGGGCTCTATGTGTCAGCACGCCATCTGGTGGTCACTGTAATACACTGATTTTGATGAGCTAGTGGAAGAGTGAAGAAATCAGGCGATACCTTTTAGAGGCTAACTGAGTATATTTATAAGTAAGCTTTCAGGAGTGCTCGCTCCCTTCATCAGACATGGTGTGATACAAGAACTGAAAATTCACAGATTTTTATACACATGGTCTTCAAAGGATTTTAGAGTCCTTAAAAAAACCCAAAACAAAATGCAATCTAAGTAGAGAAGTTATTTACAACAGGTCAAAAAACAATCTGGAAAGTTGTGGTGTGTGACAGAGGGATCTGTTATCTGTTTGCTATCAGGAGGTGATTTGTGTCCCTCACAGGTCATACATAGTGTGACATGAAGCTGGCATGAATATTAAGTCCAAATTGCAGAGTTTGAAATTTTTGCATAAACTTGTACTCCCATTGTTTTCTCGCCTCCTGCGTCTTAAAATGTCCCATTAAAACCACAACCCGCAAATCTTCAATAGAGTGGTTTTCTCCGGAGAAATGTGCGGCCACTGGGAGATCGGTTCTGCTGTTATTAATGGTGGATCTGTGTGAGTTCATTCGTTGACTGAGTCTCTGCCCTGTTTCCCCCACATAGAGGCCTGTGGTGGGACATTGCACATACATTATGAGGTACACCACATTGGAAGACCTGCAGGAGAATGTCCCCCTAATTCTGTGCACCTGTTGTGACTGTGGGATAGGTACACTGTCAGTGGTGTGGATGGGCTTGCAGGTCATGCACCTTTTATGTAGGCAAGGTGAGGTGCCATTTTCAGTTGGGGCCTTCAGGGCACTCCGGACGATAATACGCCTCAGGTTTGGTGGTTGTCGAAAGGAGAGGAGAGGGGGGACTGGAAATATGTCCTTGAGTCTGTTGTCCCTATGTAGCACAGGTTGGAGCTCCTTGGCAATCCTTCGTAGGATCTCCAGCTGTGGGTTGTAGGTGACTACTAGGGGCACTCGGGCTTCTTTCTGGGTCTCTCTATATGTGAGCAGACTGTCTCTGTTAATGGCTGCCGCTTTGTTTAATTGGTTGTCTGTTACTTTTGGTTTGTATCCCAATCTGAGAAATTTCATCCTCAGATCCAGGAGGTGCTTGTCCAGGTCTGTTTTGTCGGAGCAAATACGATTGTATGGTATAGCCTGGCTGTAGATTATAGATTGTCTTGTGTGCTTGGGGTGGAAGCTGTCGTTTCTCAGGTAGGCCGTTCTGTCTGTGGGTTTGTGGTATATTGATGTGAGTAGCCGGTGGTCTTTAATGTATATTGTGGTATCCAGAAAGTGAATTTCACTCCCTGAATAGCTAAGTTTAAGGTTGATGCTAGGGTGAAAGTCATTGAAGTCATTATGGAATTGAAGTAGGGCCTCCTCACCTGCAGTCCAGATGACAAGGATATCATCGATATAACGAAGGTAAATCATAGGTTTGGTGGCGCATGTTGATAAATATGTTCCTTCCAGTTCTGCCATAAAGAGATTTGCATATTGGGGTGCACATCTGGTCCCCATTGAACTTCCCATTCGCTGTAGATTTGATGAGCTAGGGTTCTATGTGTTAGCACGCCCTCTCGTGGTCACTGTAATACACTGATTCTGATGAGCTAGGGCTCTATGTGTCAGCACGCCCTCTGGTGGTCACTGTAATACACTGATCTTGATGAGCTAGGGCTCTATGTGTCAGTACGCCATCTGGTGGTCACTGTAATACACTGAGTTTGATGAGCTAGGGCTCTGTGTGTCAGCACGCCCTCTGGTGGTCACTGTAATACACTGAGTTTGATGAGCTAGGGCTCTATGTGTCAGCACGCCCTCTGGTGGTCACTGTAATACACTGATTCTGATGAGCTAGGGTTCTATGCGTCAGTACGCCATCTGGTGGTCACTGTAGTACACTGAGTTTGATGAGCTAGGGCTCTATATGTCAGCACGCCACCTGGTGGTCACTGTAATACACTGAGTTTGATGAGCTAGGGCTCTATGTGTCAGCACGCCACCTGGTGGTCACTGTAATACACTGAGTTTGATGAGCTAGGGCTCTATGTGTCAGCACGCCCTCTGGTGGTCACTGTAATACACTGAGTTTGATGAGCTAGGGCTCTATATGTCAGCACGCCCTCTGGTGGTCACTGTAATACACTGAGTTTGATGAGCTAGGGTTCTGTGTGTCAGCACGCCCTCTGGTGGTCACTGTAATACACTGATCTTGATGAGCTAGGGCTCTATGTGTCAGCACGCCCTCTGGTGGTCACTGTAATACACTGAGTTTGATGAGCTAGGGCTCTATGTGTCAGCACGCCCTCTGGTGGTCACTGTAATACACTGAGTTTGATGAGCTAGGGTTCTATGTGTTAGCACGCCACCTGGTGGTCACTGTAATACACTGATCTTGATGAGCTAGGGCTCTATGTGTTAGCACGCCCTCTGGTGGTCACTGTAATACACTGATCTTGATGAGCTAGGGCTCTATGTGTCAGCACGCCCTCTGGTGGTCACTGTAATACACTGAGTTTGATGAGCTAGGGCTCTATGTGTCAGTACGCCATCTGGTGGTCACTGTAATACACTGAGTTTGATGAGCTAGGGCTCTATGTGTCAGCACGCCCTCTGGTGGTCACTGTAATACACTGATTTTTATGAGCTAGGGCTCTGTGTGTCAGCACGCCCTCTGGTGGTCACTGTAATACACTGATTTTTATGAGCTAGGGCTCTATGTGTCAGCACGCCCTCTGGTGGTCACTATAATACACTGATCTTGATGAGCTAGGGCTCTATGTGTCAGCACGCCCTCTGGTGGTCACTGTAATACACTGAGTTTGATGAGCTAGGGCTCTATGTGTCAGCACGCCCTCTGGTGGTCACTGTAATACACTGAGTTTGATGAGCTAGGGTTCTGTGTGTCAGCACGCCACCTGGTGGTCACTGTAATACACTGATCTTGATGAGCTAGGGCTCTATGTGTCAGCACGCCCTCTGGTGGTCACTGTAATACACTGAGTTTGATGAGCTAGGGCTCTATGTGTCAGTACGCCATCTGGTGGTCACTGTAATACACTGAGTTTGATGAGCTAGGGCTCTATGTGTCAGCACGCCCTCTGGTGGTCACTGTAATACACTGATTTTTATGAGCTAGGGCTCTGTGTGTCAGCACGCCCTCTGGTGGTCACTGTAATACACTGATTTTTATGAGCTAGGGCTCTATGTGTCAGCACGCCCTCTGGTGGTCACTGTAATACACTGATTTTTATGAGCTAGGGCTCTATGTGTCAGTACGCCATCTGGTGGTCACTGTAATACACTGATCTTGATGAGCTAGGGCTCTATGTGTCAGCACGCCCTCTGGTGGTCACTGTAATACACTGAGTTTGATGAGCTAGGGCTCTATGTGTCAGCACGCCCTCTGGTGGTCACTGTAATACACTGATTTTTATGAGCTAGGGCTCTATGTGTCAGCACGCCCTCTGGTGGTCACTGTAATACACTGATTTTTATGAGCTAGGGCTCTGTGTGTCAGCACGCCCTCTGGTGGTCACTGTAGTACACTGATTTTTATGAGCTAGGGCTCTATGTGTCAGCACGCCCTCTGGTGGTCACTGTAATACACTGATCTTGATGAGCTAGGGCTCTATGTGTCAGCACGCCCTCTGGTGGTCACTGTAATACACTGAGTTTGATGAGCTAGGGTTCTGTGTGTCAGCACGCCACCTGGTGGTCACTGTAATACACTGATCTTGATGAGCTAGGGCTCTGTGTGTCAGCACGCCCTATGGTGGTCACTGTAATAACACGGAGTTTGATGAGCTAGGGCTCTATATGTCAGTACGCCATCTGGTGGTCACTGTAATACACTGAGTTTGATGAGCTAGGGCTCTATGTGTCAGCACGCCCTCTGGTGGTCACTGTAATAACACGGAGTTTGATGAGCTAGGGCTCTATGTGTCAGCACGCCCTCTGGTGGTCACTGTAATACACTGAGTTTGATGAGTTAGGGTCCTGTGTGTCAGCACGCCCTCTGGTGGTCACTGTAATATGTTGATTTTGATGCAGATAGTTGTTGGATACACAAGCATTCAGCCAACACGTTTCTTGTGTGTATGGCCAGTTTAAAGGGGTCCTCGAAGGAGTCTGTGTACACTTGCTTCCTCCGGGACTTTAGTCGTTGTACCTAAGGGGTTCCAGGTTGTTTTGGACCCCGCATCATGTGATCAGAAACACCCCCCACCCACAAATCTTCGTTCCTGTACAAGATACAGAATAGAACTCAGTGGCAGTGTCTCCTGACACCGCTGTGAACAGATCCTGGGCCGAGCTGTGCTGTATGTTTTATTGCACATGCCCAGAAATCTCCAAATATGAATGCTGAATGAGTCCATAGGGGTACATTAGTCAGGTGGACAAGTGTCCTTTTGGGCTCCATCTGGCCAGTACAGGTCAGTATATGCTATAAATGAGGATGGGATACAATATTACAGCCAAAGGAGACACCTGAACAATTGGGCGCCGGCTCTAGGACCTGTGGGGCACCTCTAGCCTGGATACAAAGTGAGATATGGTGGCACACGCAGGTATACAGGTGCTGTATGGTATCCTGCGGCATATTACCTACAGCTAGATCCTGCACACTCGTAGGTTGGCGATGTCCCAGCTGGTCCCATAAATGCCCAATTGGTGGTAAATCTGGTGGCCGGACATATGAGACCATTAGAGGGTGCGCTCCTCTAAAAATGTAAAATACAGAGTGCCCGCTGACCGTGCACATGACAGCTGCAGGCCAATGTGTCCAAGTGTACATTCTGTGATGATGTCACATGATATCCTGTGATGTCACAATGGTGCTGAGCACTCCACCAGGGGCAGTAAGTCCAGAGCATCACAAACACCAGACAGAGGTCAATACTCAGGGAGATGCAGCTAAACACAGAAGAACTACATGGCACGTACGAGAGACAGAGCGGCCACAACACGGAGAGGTCACCAACCCAACCACAAGAAAGCCAGGACATCAAGAAAATGGCCCCAAAACGCTCCCAACCTCCCAGGAGGCGACTTCATCTCAGACGGAGGGTGCTCGCTCACCGGGGACATCGAGCCGGCCAGAAAGGTAGGACTGTCCCGTTGTATCATGGGGTTTAAGAACGTGTTCACACCAACACCTGGACCTATAAAGCTCCATCATGGGCTACATAAGAACTGCCCCTCCACCTATTTAAGGATGTCAACCTGCCATAATATCCTGGGTTATAAGTGACAAGAGTGTGAACAATGTCATAGCGAACTGGCCACCACCACCTGATGGTCTAACCAATGCCCAACCTGTCCATCTAGGCCAGCTTAAAGGGGTTGTCCAGTCTCCAAAATTATTTTAAACACCCTAATAGGGTATTCTAAAGGAGGTGTCCTCTGATCAACATCCTCATCTCTTGGCCGAAACGAAGCACGTTCTCTAAAGGCAGTCTAGGACTAGGCCAGTCCTGTCCTCCATTAAGCAGACAATTCATTGATATTAATGGACATGGTGTAATGCTTTATTTTACCTGTGGTGGCGCTGCAGAGAAATGGAAATCCATGAAGGTTCCTCCATTGGTGTGATAGATACATCTGCAGATCCGGTGGTCACATCCTCACATTACATCATGATGACATCATATTGATCTTTTCCCTTTCAGGTGGCCGCCTCTGTTATTACCACTGCCACAGAAATCTATAGGAAGCCCCTACATCCCCCTAGGGACACGCTGTGCCCCCGATTCACCAGCCGCAGAGATGCCAGAAGAAATACCGCCTATATAGGAGAAACAACTGCACCAGGCGCATGTACAACCAAGTCTGCCGCAAGCATCGTAATAAACTGACCTATGACAAGACAAACATGGCGGCTCCTGATTCATATAGAAAGGGGCAGCATGAGGGATGGGGGTTACTTTAAGGGGATGGCCATATATCAAAAATGGAATAATGGCAAAAGCAGTAATTTTATCCTTTTATGGCTCACCAAGAAGCCCTCGCGGGTGCAAAGGGTTCTCCTATAGACAAGCGTTTTGACCATAGCTGATCCAAGATGGCTGTCTGAAATCAGCTCTCTCAAGACGCGAGTATAAGTGGAGGCGCAGAAACATAATAAACACTTATACTCACCTTCTCTTACCTCTACTGGGCTCCCTTGGTTTCCTCTTCTGGCCCATCTGGGTGACGTCATGCTGAGACCATGTAGCCTTCTCCTCCACTGAGGTCATGTAATCTCCTTGTGATCGGCGGGGAGTTACTAGTCTCTGGTCTCTCCAGAGAGTCACCACCTCAGTTATCAGAACTTGGGGCACAAGCTCCTATCACAGTTACTGCTGAGGGTGAGACAGGCTCCTATCACACAGTTATGAGTATGGCCGTGCAGCCTTCCTGACTGTAAACCTAGGCCTCCTGCACACGGGTGAATACAGCCATATTTCCTGGATCTCTGATGTCACTAGGAGACAGGATTCTCTAGCATCATCGATCACTACGGTCCAGATTTTCCTGCCCGTATCCGCCTCTGTGCACGTGGCCTTATCTCAGATTATGGAGCAGAACATAAATAATAATTACTAAAGATGGGCGAACCTCGGAAAATTTGTTTCGTCTCAGGTTCGGACTATCCGATCCTCCAGTTCATTTTGGTCACAACTTGTTCGGATACAACAAGGGGTGACTTTATTATACTCTGGGGTCTCATCAAACCCCAAATAGGTGTAGGCGACAAAAAAAAAAAAAAAAATTATACTCACCTACCCTCACCCATGTTATGCCTCTCTTGGTCTCCATGGTGACATCATGCACCTGGGTTCACCACTGAGGCCTGTAATTGGTGACCAACAGGTGCATGATGTCACTAAGAGAGTGGCAGACGCCACAAAGCGGCCCAGAAGAGGTGAGGGAAGGCAAGTAGAATATTTTTTTTGTCACCTATTTATAGGTTGGGATCTGAAGAGATCCCAGAGTATAATAATTTAAAGGTATGTTGCTCGGTTTTGGTAAAAATTGGGATATTCAGGTCAAACCCGGCTTCTGCTGAAGCGGTTCACCCATTTACACAGTCCTTCCAGCAGGGACAGAGGATACTGGCTCTAGCTGTCCATGCGACAGAGTGCTTCTTTAAAGTGATCAAAAGAGGTAGCAGTTTGTTTTTAACCCTTTTCCTGCCACCCACGTAATTATACATCTAGACAGGCTGGCACTTTAGTAGCAGAGGACATACATACTACTAATGCCAGTTTCTCAGGACCCATTAAGACGATTTTTAGCATTTCTTTAACACCTGCAAATAAATTATATATGTGTGGAATGTATGAATTCCTCACATCTTGCAGTTTTTTGGAAAGTACATTTTGTTTGCTTGATCTCGCATTTTAGTGGCAAATTAAAATTTTTGTACAATTTTTGCTTGTAATCTCTGCTGCAAAGTTGCATGAAGGTGGTTGTATATATGAAATATTAAGTTGTGTTTTTATATACGGTATAAATCTCAAAAAAGTTAGATTTTGGGGTCAGTTTGCTAGGTACAGTATAGATTTTTTTTTTTTTAACATATTAGTGAGCAACAGCAAAATCTTGCTTGTCTTCTGTAATAGTGTTTTAGAGTGTACAAGCTCTTGTTGTAGTTGATGTTTGCGGTATATATAAATTGTGTACACCTTGTTCTATTATTTTAATGTGTGAATGTAAAATTGAATGAGTTTTAGGCGCAAATATAAATATATTTATTTTTAAATATGTTTGTCATAAAGTTACATGAAGGTGGATGTGGCTATTGATAACCCATTGAGACACATGTAAGCTTCATGTTGCCTACTTTCAAGAAATATATAGGGTTTGGGGGTTCACTTGATTTTCAGTGTATAATCCCTATATTTTATAGGATACTTTTTTTTTTTGTTTTTAAACAATTTCCAGCTTCAAAGGTTTTTGTTCCTTCCAGTTCTGGTCATCATATGAAGATATGTGCATGCAGGTGTAGGCCTTTGCACGTGTTGTCTATTTTCAGAAAATATATGTTTTTTGTTTGGGGGGGGGGGGGGGGGTTAGTATAATTTTTTTTTTTCTAATTTAGGTTTTATTTGTCCATATCAAAACTGACAGTTGCCCTGGCAGCCAGAGGCACAAAATATCTGAAAACCCTTGGCAGCAAAAGGGACAAAGCAGGATTTTTTTTTTTTTTTTTATTATAAGAACCATGAATTATATTACATGGAAATTCTGTGGAAGAGGTGTAATGTCTCCAAAAATCAGCATTATTTTTGTCTGGCCATTCTGTTACTTTGTATCTTCTTCCATAATCCCTGCGATCTCTGATCAGGGGTTTTGTACTCGTTTTCCCCCCACCATCGGCACAGCCAAGTCATATGACTTCTGGCACCCTCTCGCTCTCCGTAGTAGACCCACACAAGAAACTCACACAGTAAAGACGTCAGCGACACGGATTTCTTTTATTATTATTTTTTTTTTTTTTAATAATAATCTGTTTATCCAAAAGATCTGCAGTCTACATTTTTTTTTAGAACTATACCAAAAGCTAAAATTTTAACAATCACTTTCATCACAACCGCAAAACCAGGAGTAGGAGGAAGAAAAAAAAAAAAAAAAATTGAGGGAAAGTAATTCTCTGCATATGTTACAAATTTAATGATTACATCACATAGCAAGATGGGGGAGGAAGAGGAGGAGACTGACGTGGGCAAGAGGGGGGAGAAAATATAAAACTACATAGAAAATGAACTAGAAAGGACTCTTCTGGGTAAATTGTGATTTTTTTTTTTTGGAGCTTTTTATTTTTATTAAAAACATTAGCTACAAAATTACTTTTTTTCCATTCCATGAGGCAAGTAGCCGTGTGATGTGAGGTGTCGTGTCCGGTTTTGGGCTGCAACCCTTTATAAGTGAGGATGGGATAACAGATGCTGTGAAGGGGTGGTGAGGGGGTGAGCCGGCCTTGTGACTAAATATTGAAAACCTGACGTCAGCCCTTTCGGACCCAAGACCCAAAATGCTGTTCAGTTCGAGCTGCAGATCAGTCTTAGGCTGGGCGGTTCTTTTAAGACGCATCCAGGAGAGGGGAACCAATAAGGCTGATGGAAAATATACCAACGGGCTGTGTATAAGTTTGATATTTCCTACTCCATTGGAGAACTATATACATGTTAATAAGACAGAGCTTAGAAAGATGGCGGCTTTTTTGCACTAATAGCGTCACCATTGCCACATTGACTTGACTAAGGCTGAGCTACAATACTGGATCTGGCCAAAAGTGGTGCCGTTTCAGGAAAGTTAAGACAAAGTCTTGATTTACAAAGGTTAAAGGAACACGAAAAAGGTAGAAACCTCGCAGTCTCAGGCGAAGAGCCATGTCTTCCACCCCCTTACTCCTCACAGTCCTGTAACTGGCTGCAGCAGGAGCTTCTCCCCTTTGCCCTGGCTGCAATGTGACAAACCTGTTAAGCCCCATCCTCAGCCTCCAAAGGGCAAGAGACTAACCAGTGACCTCTGCAGGATTTCCATAATCTCCAGAAAGGTTTGCGTGATCCTGAGTCAGTAATGGCTTTACCTGTTTCTTTCTAGGTTAGTGTTCCTTTAAGGGTAAACGGAGACCAAAATATTGATGACCTATCCTTAGAACAAGTCAACTATATCAGATCGGAAGGGGTCAGATACCCAGTGGTTTGAAGAGATCACAGCATTCAGACAAGCGCTGTGGCCTCTTCACTTCCTACCGAGCACATTGTAGAGTGGCTTCACTTGGTATAGCGGCTCAGTCCCACTCAAACTACGTTCACATCTGCACTGGAGTCTCCATTGCAATCCGATGGACTACCTTATAGTCAATAAGGTCCCATCAGCCACCTCTGATGGTCCAGAACTACAAAGAGGCAATGCTAGTGTGAACCTGGCGTCACTCGATCAGGAACATGGCGCCACTGGCCTGCAACTCTCATGGGCTGGTTAGAGGAGCCCTCCGAGTGTTTTCACGCCCTGGATCGGAGCTTTTAATTCGCTATCAAAATGAAGTCATTATTGCTGTAAAAAGGGGGACGTGAGGATGATGAGAATAAGGCTCTACTAAGCAGACCGCGCAGAGTAAGGCAACGCACTTCTATACAGGAAACACAGGGGTTGCAGCCGTAATGATGAAACATGGCTGACGCTCCGTACCTATGCGAAGATGGGGTAGCTGTGCATGTTCAGGACTCTCTCCCTTACCTACCATAGAGTGCCGTGCACAGCGTAGCCCCCCCCTCCATTCTATTCAAGGTGGGAAAAGGGTCGGGGGCCCCCTTTTTTGACCATAACTATCTTCATGGCTGACCCATAACCTAAGCAGACTAGGCCTAGAAGTTATTGAAGCCGGAGTAATAAGGCCCTGGAGGGACAAGACTGTGTGCGCCAATATAGTAACACGGAGCCACCGGCTACTCCAACCTACGGGGCACGGTACACGTATAGTGTTTATTATGTTACAGCGGACTATTCCTTTATATATCCCACAGAGAAGTAAATATATACACACAAAGTATACAAAGGGTACTAAAGTCCAGGTTTTACTTTTTTATGTTGTCTCCTAGGCTTTCCCGAAGCTGCGATACTCTGCAGCAGGAAGCAAAGGAGCTTTAGACAAAAAACAGAAGTGACAAGATGGAGGAGGCGCCAAAATAAAGACATAAGAAGCCCATACACAACAGACACATATCCAGTTTTAAAGGTCACATGATAAACAAAAAAAGAAAAAAAAATACATAATAGGTTAAAAGCGTCTCCTTTATACACTGCGGGATGTACACAGACAAAGCAAAAGGTGGATAGAGCAGGGGTCTGCGACCGGGGGCGTGATAGTCATTGCACAACTATAACTCCCAGCATGCCCTGACAGAGGGCAAGCCGTGAAATGTAGTTATTCAGCAGCTGTCAAGCTTCAGGTTGGAGGCCACTGTTCTATAGGCTCTAAGAGGGGGAAGAGGGTAAAATAGTGGTATGGTCCACCCTGTATATATAACATTTATAACTCTAGATGAATTGTCAGAAGCAAGCTACCACTGAAGGGGTGAAACATCTTTGGTGCAGCCAGTGGAGGGAGGGCAAAAACAAAAAGATGTCTGACATAGGCCACTGTGGAGGGGACCCTTACTGGTAGGTGTATTTGTCCCTAAAACCCATGACGATGGCACCATGGAGAAGAGTAAAACTTAAAGGGATTTCCCAGGACTTAAAGATCACATAGCAGCAGCCACATGTGGCCAAGCAAATGGGACTGAGCTGCAATACCATATTCAGTGAAGAAGCTGCAGTGCTCACCCGAACAAGCAGATGGGTGGCGGTCCCGGGTGTCAGACCCTCTCCAATCACACATTGATGACCTATCCTAAGTATGGATCATCAATATGTAAGTCCTAGAAATCCCCTTTATGATAATTACAATATATCTGATTTTGTGAAGAGTAAGGGGAAAATCTATGAAGTGTTCAGATCGGTCATGTGCAATTTTGAAGGAACTTTCCAGAAGGTTGCAAGGGTTAAAATAAGCACAATAACACCATTAAAAACCCTAATAGGAATAAAACCTTAAACCAGGAGGCTCCGCAGACATAATGGAGGCTTGCTGCTGCTTGGCGCTGGCACTAGGGCACAGTATGTCAGACACATCCAGCGCTACAAGATGGCTATAGAGTTTTTTTTCTCTCTCATCTCCGGATATTAAGCCCCCCCGATCTCTTCTTGTCGATGCGGATATGAAACAATAACATTTTCTTGGTTGGGTTGCAGATCGAACCAAATGGATAGTGAAGATGAAGGTGAAGTGTTCATTCCCCATATTTTTTATTTTTTTTTTCTCTTTTCAAAGTATTTTTTTTTTTTTTCTTTAAAGCACCCACGTCGCCCCATATAGGAAAAGGTCGTCAGGATTCTGCCCAGTCAGGAGGGGGGAAACTCATTTTAGCTGCAAAGAAAAAAAATATATATAAGAGCTACAGTATATATATATGTGTGTGTGTGTGTGTGTGTGTGTGTGTGTGTGTCAGGATTGTAATATTGGATAGATTATAAATATCAGATCAGAAGGGTCTGTTTCAGCTTCTTTACTGAATAGCAAGCACAGACCGTACATTGTGTAGTGACTGTGCCCCATTCACTTGAGTTGCCAATCTGTGGGGGACCAGGATGTGGATCCCTCGCCTATCAAATACTGATGACCTATGCTAAGGTCATCAGCATCTTAAGGGGTTGTCCAGGGTATGACACCCCACACCTTGATCAAGTGTCTCAGGCACCAAAAGCCATATACTTGGTATACGGTCAGAAACAGCCCTGTTCCTATTCAAGTGAATTGGAGCAGGCTGCGGTTCTAGGTGCCACTACTACACTGTACGACCCAGGCGCTGTATACAGTAGCAGTGGCACCTGGAACTACAGTCCCGCTCCAATCGCTTGAATAGGAGCAGGGCTGCCTCCAGCTGAATACCTAGTATATAGCTTCCAGGGCCCAAAACAGCTGACTGGGACAGGGTCCGGGTAGCAAACCCCAACGGATCCAATATGGATGACCTATCCAGTATCAACTACATTCAGGTCCTGACAACCCCTTTAACTCCTGGAACACCTGTAAGATACACAAACAACTGCTCCAAAAATCTATGGAAAAGCCAACCCGTAGGTGGTGTAAAGTTAGACGTGTGCCAAATCCATCCTCCAGCAGCCACCACTTTGATAGGTTTGGCCCTTAGTCAGCCTCCCCGGTCTAAGCTTACACTAACCATTAGACTGCAATAGTAACCCTGCCCCAAGGACCACAAAGCCATGACTAAGGGGCTATAAATAGTAATTCTGTATACTGACCCATTTCAGGTAGACAACACGTCTCCTTCATGTCATGGTTTAGCAGGCAGTGGTTGTCACTGATATTACAACTCTGATCTGATCTAACCTTTATACCCTATCTTAAGGGTCCCCTTAAAGCACCTCGTGGAGTATTTCCTACCTTGTCTCTTTGTTACTGGTTTCTTCTATGACTGATTTCTCTTCCGCCTTCTCCTCTGCTTTTAGATCCTCTGTTGCAGCAGGTTCACTGTTGTCGTCTTTTTTTGCCTCCGGCGTCTGCTTGGCCTCCTCTTTTGCAGGCTCCTTGTTCTCAGATTTGTCATCTTCCTGCTCTTCGTCTGCCTTGACTCTTTTGGGAGAGCTCTGCGGAGAAAAGGGCAGATGTAACACGTCCATAATGGATCTGACCCGGCCTGATCTACAGCAGTGCAGTCAGTAATATAAAGAGACAGGGGAACTCCAAGCGCTGAGGCCCTTTCCGCTCATCTGTTTGAGTGGGTGGCTATAGCCCTGTCCTATACAAACCCAAATATAGGCCATGAATGTTTAAAGGGGTTTTTCAGGAGTTATAAATTGATAGGTCAGTAATATCTTTGCAGTAAGATCAGCTAAAGAGTCGGCAGCCTTTGGGCAAGTGCGGTGGCTTCTTCACTGAATACCAAGGAAGTCGCCATACATATTAATGTGACTGTACCTGGTATTGCAGTGATCAGACACAGACAACTTATCCTTAGGATAGGTTGTCAATATACAAGTCCTGAAAGACCCGTTTTAAAAGGGGATGTCCAAGGTTACACACACACAACACACACTTTCTTCCAAAAACAGCAGCACACTTGTACACAGGTTGAGACTGGTTTTGCAGTTCAATCCCATTCACCTCAGAGTACAGATGCCATACAATACAAGCATACTGGATAGGTGTAGTCTTGGACATCCCCTTAAAGTCCTGACTATCGTGCGCACAGCACAGACCCCTCCAGCTATCTATATAGAACGCACCTCTGCGGCATCCTCTGCTTTCCGCTTGGCTGCTGCCTTGTCTCCCTTCTCCTTAGACTGCTCATCGATCACCAGCTTCCCCTCCTCATCGCTGCTGCCATCGTTCCCCTTCTTCTCTCCGTCTCCTTCAGGCTTTTCTTCCTCTTCCTCATCTTCCTCCTCCTCTTCGGCAGCAGCATCCCCTTCTGAGCTTTTCTTTGGTGTCGCCTAATAATGACAAGGTAGGAGAATGTAAATACAAGTGCTGCCCCCTAGTGGAGAATTATTTTAGGAATACTCGTTTTGTATATGTAGCACATAGCTAGATGTCCGTACCTTGTCTCCATCTTTATTGCCTCCACGTCCTGCACCTTTTGAACCTCTCTTCCGAGAAGGCTGAGGGGAATAAGAAGTGTATGCGGGTTATTATTGAAATCAGATTAGGACTACAGAAGATAGACAAGTGTTGCGGCAGAATACCTGATATCCTGAAGCTTTTACTGTGGGATTATTCTCAATTTCCCAGAGTCCCTCACTGAAACCTTTCCTCTTGTTTGCTTTGCCAAACTTCTCCTTGGTCTCCTCATAGGGGAAGATGTCTTTAGGACCCAGGTATGCCCTATGTGACAGGAGAAGGAACACACGATTATTAGATGGATGAGCCCGAGGACATGGCCTGTGCCGCTTTATGAGGTCATCACCCTCCCTGGACACCCCACAATACTCACGTCTCATGTGTCCCAAAGAAGAAGACTTGGTACTTATTAGCAGAGGACTTTGCTGCGGGTTCTGGGACTTCATCGATCTGGAGGGAAAAGGAGACACCAAGTATTAGGACAGAAAAGCAAGTGGTTCAGAAAACTACTACAACTGTAGTCAATGGTTAAAAGGGGCACAATAGTCATGTTAAAGGGGTTTTCCGAGATTTAGGTCATCAACATTTGATCATTGGGGTCCTATACCCACATGAAGTGGCACACACCGGAGTACCAAGTACAATATGCAGGCCAGTGATGTCACGTTTTCTTCATGTGGCCTGTGTCCAGCTCAGTCCTGTTCGAGTGAATGGGGCTGAGCTGCAATACCAAGCAAAGCCACTATACAAGATACGGCGCTGTGCTTAGTATTCAGCAAAGAGGCTGCAGCATTGACCCTGAACACTGCGGCCTCTTCAACCAACTGATCCGCAGGGGTCCCGATGTCAGACCCCCACTGATCACATGCTTAGGTCCTGATGACCCCCCTTTGAGTCACTTCCCATCCCCTAGATAGGGTATAACCACTAAATTGGTGGGCGTTCCAGGGACCATGAATGGAAACCTCATCCTCAGAGGGGGTCCTAGTATTCAGATCCCACCAATTAGACAGTTTCCCCCATCACAGGAGAAATCTGAAAACTACCGGAATATCCCTTTAAAATGAGAAGTGCCCTAAATACCCAATAAAGGAGGCGGCAATGCTCCCAGTGATCACTTTACACAGATTGTTTTTTCATACAGATGACGTATCCACAGTTAGTCCATTGGTATCTGATCTGTGGCGGTCCAACACCCAGGCCCCACACTGATCAGCTGATCTGCCTGCTGGAAACTGCTGTACTGGACGGAGGCCAGAAACAACTCAGCTCCTGAGCGCCATGCTGCAGTTCCATCCGCTGTACAGCGGTGGCGCCGGGATAGTGCAGCTCTACACATATAGGAAGATACGACTAGAGCTGCGTCTGGTCCCGTCCACTGCAATAGTCCCTTGGTGTCACTGCTGGAAACTCACTTAGAGATATGACTAAGGCCCGATTCACATCTGCGTTCGGGTTTCCACTTGGGGACCCCCGAACGGAAACCTATACGCATAAAAAGTGGTTTACCTGGAAAACCCGTGGACCCCATAGACTATAATGGGGTCCGTGTAGTTTCTGCACGAAGCAAGCAGAGAGGAAAGTGTTGCAAGCAGCACTTTCCTCTCCGAATGTTTCGTGCGGAAACCGAGTGGAAACCACACGGACCCCATTATAGTCTATGGGGTCATCGGGTTTTTAAGGTAAACCTCTTTTTTATGCGTATAGGTTTCCGTTCAGGGGTCCCCAAGCGGACTCCCCAAACGTAAACCCGAACGCAGATGTGAACCGGGCCTAATTCTGTGGATAGCTCATCAGTATATGGGGCTGGAAAACCCCTTTAACACTGTCATGTTGGGGATAGTCTGACATCTGACACCACAATAGTCCCTAATAATGAGCCATTCCTGGTCCCATGCAGGAATATAGTAAAGACGGCTGACATGCTAAGCCTTTACCACATCAGTCCTATACAGGCCATGTCATCCCTATGTGCCCTGGGGGAGACGCTGCCCTGACCGACAATACGCCACAAAGGCCTCCAGGAAAAGCAGAACACAAACCTTATTGTGTGAGGACGGCGGCGGCACGTGGGTGCGGGTCATGAAGGCCACATGTGCTGCTGAACGCCCACAGGGCTACATAGTAGTGTGCAGGCATTACATAGTGAGGGATTGTGCACATGGACATGTCTGACCAGAGCGGCGCCTGCTCATAGCCAGCTCTGCAGTCGACACTTCTCTGCCTACATAATAGGCCTCTGTGGAGTTGTCCCGCTGCATGCTGGACTATCCAGAGGTTACACAAGCGGCGGCTTCCTTCCAGGCCCTGCAGCCGGCCGCAGTGCACAGTCACTCACCAGTGCTGACATGTTACAGGCTGTTAATAAGCTGCTTGCTGTCAGGCTGGTGCTAATCCTGAGGGGTGTGTGCGCACATTTATAGATCCACCTGGGACAGAAATACAGGAGCAGCGTCTGCCTGTGCACTGCCATAACCTGCCCCGACCCGGGCAACCAGAAACCCGCACCCTGGTTATTATTAGGAAGCCTCTGCATAGAGGTTAACCCCTTCCTATAAGCTCCTCTACCCCAGGAAGGTGCATACATGCTTATGTAACCATCATGCTACAGCCACAGGGGAGCCCCAGACGGTGCTCAGCGCAGGACCTGCGGCACATTAGTCTGCCCTCGTCTTGTTACCTCCCCCACCACGTTATCAAACAACTATGTTAATGGTAAGGAGCGAGTGAGGGCCGCGGCATCCATCATAGTCATTATGAGAGCTTGGAGGAGAGGCTATTATTATAGACAATGGACTATAGACCTGGGTGTAGACCAAACTGGGATAATTGGCAGGGAAGACATGGTGCTACACCCCGGCCGCTCATACATGACCTCCTTTAATAGCTTGGTGTATCATGTGACCGCACGGACAACGACACTATGGCCCGACTATAGCGACAACACAGGTCGTACATAACGTAAAGGTGGACACGCCAAAGCTCAAAGACTAGCATGGATCGCGTCTGGTGTAGACGTCCCCTTTCATGCAATGAGGTCACCTGCAGGATCGGGCTGTAACACTGACAATAGGACCCTGCAGTAAAGTGAGGTGTGCTGCAATGGGCACCCCAAAGCTGCCAGAGAGTAGACCACGGACTCCACTCCAGCCACTAAAATAAACCAAGTGATGGTCGGGACTATTATTGGTGGCTATGGGACCCTTAACTCCAGCTGGTGGATTAGGAGGCCCCAAGCCTTGTGACAAAAAATTTACTTTGCTAACAGTAAAGTGTTGCCCTGAGCATGAAGGCTCACATTACTATGAAAGGGTTAAGTCAGCGAGCCACTGAAGGTTTAACCTTCTCAAGGATGCAACAAATGGCCAAACACAGGAATAAAACGAAGGAGAAGAACAAGGTCTTGGCGGGAATGTAAAAGATGGTCTTGCCGTGGCAGGTTTTACTCTCCAAAGCCAAGAGAGTAGAAGTCTACAGAGTCCATAAGATCAGCCTGGGGCAGAGGAACATCACTAGGATGGGGCAAGGAACAGGTCACACTGCCGGCACATTATCTCCAGCAGGCCTCCCCGTCCCTCCAGGGTAGGAGACGGGCCCCTGGATTCTTCTACAGGTAGACATCCCCCTGTACGATACAACCTACATGACAAGAGCGGCTGCAGGCACTCACAGACCCCCCCCAACCCCCTCCCCAAAATGCAGATTCGTTTTTTCGGCAAATGTCTAAACTAGGTCAAAGATGCAGAAAAATCTGAAAAGCCTCCACAGGGTTTCCTTGGGAGCTAAAAATCTACAGGCGTCAAATACAGCAGATGAAAGTGACAATATACAGGAGGAAGCCTGAGACGCTACATGGACATGACGGCAGAGAAGGAAGGGCCATCGGTTTGTCTAGGCCTGGTCTCGGCACTGCACAGGGGCATCAATGTCTTAAAAAGCAGGACTACAATATGGCAGAGCCAGCAGCCAAGACGTATAGTTCTTATAAGTCATCCCATGTACTGGCCAAGTATATGGGGGAAACCAGCGGTCACAAGAGGCTAAACAAGGCCCAATGACTTGTCGCAAATCCGTGCTAGTCACTGGCAGCAAATCTACTAGTGTAAACAGGTCTTTACTTGTATACTGAGCCCTGTGAGGACTTGCATTATACTAAACCACTATTAAAGACACAAACCACAAGCAGGAAGAGGAACGTGGAGAGAGGAGTCAGTAACGGCTGCAGTGTGGTAATCCCTACTGTAACTATAGGGAGGCAGAGCGCCGCGTCCTGTACACGTATCCTGACATAGCTATTACATGTACAATGTGTCACAGTCCTGTACATGTATCCTGACATAGCTATTACATGTACAATGTGTCATAGTCCTGTACACGTATCCCAACATAGCTATTACATGTACAATGTGTCATAGTCCTGTACACGTCCCAACATAGCTACTACATGTACAATGTGTGTCCTGTACACGTATCCTGACATAGCTATTACATGTACAATGTGTCATAGTCCTATATATGTATCCTGACATAGCTATTACATGTACAATGTGTCATAGTCCTGTATATGTATCCCGACATAGCTATTACATGTACAATGTGTCATAGTCCTGTATATGTATCCCGACATAGCTATTACATGCACAATGTGTCATAGTCCTGTATATGTATCCTGACATAGCTATTACATATACAATGTGTCACAGTCCTGTACACGTATCCTGACATGCTATTACATATACATGTGTTGTCCTGTCCGTTCCTGACATGCTATTACATGCCATGTGTCATGTCCTGTATATGTATCCCGACATAGCTATTACATGTACAATGTGTCATAGTCCTGTATATGTATCCCGACATAGCTATTACATGTACAATGTGTCATAGTCCTGTACATGTATCCTGACATAGCTATTACATGTACAATGTGTCATAGTCCTGTACACGTATCCTGACATAGCCCATTACATGTACAACGTGTCATAGTCCTGTACACGTATCCTGACATAGCCATTACATGTACAACGTGTCATAGTCCTGTACACGTATCCTGACATAGCTATTACATGTACAACGTGTCATACTCCTGTACACGTATCCTGACATAGCTATTACATGTACAGGACTATGACACATTGTACATCTAATGGTTATGTCAGGATACATGTACAACGTGTCATAGTCCTGTACATGTGTATTAGATGCACAGTGTGTACACAGCACTACAAGTTATAGTAAGGGCTCCTCCATAGAGGATAAGACATGTCTGCTGTCCCAGAGCTGGGGCGGCTGCCAATATATGACAGATAAGAGTGGAGAGCGGCCAGCGGCAGATAATCCTGGATGACTGTGCTCAATCCATGTTATTCTGACACACTGCACACACACCATAGTGAGCTGTCAGCTTGGCTGCACATGTATCAGGGGTCACAGCGCCCCCCCCGCCACCAGCCACATTGTGCATTCCTGGGAATCCTGTAAGCTCTTTACATACACAAAGCATAACCCCACCAGGCCCAGAACATGACCCCGAATATCACAGGCTGGCTGATTCACCATCGCTAACAGGATTACAGCGCAGCCAGAGCTTCCTGATGACATGACCCACACCTCCATGTTATATCACTACTAGCTGCGGCCCTCAGATCTCATAATCTTGTGATCACTGGGAAGACAAAACCGGACAAGGTCTGAGCTGAAGAAACAGGTGAGAAAAAAGCAAGATGGAGAGAAGAGGAGGAGGAGGGAAGGAAACAGCGAGTGAAGAAGAGAGGCTCAAACCTGTGCCCGGCAGCCCTGATCCCTCTAAGCGCGATACTTGATCATCACCGGGCCAATGGGAGACCGTCAGGAGGAGGGAAGGACGAAGACTATGGCTGAAACTCCTGACTAAAGATCGCTGTGTTACCCAGCAACTCCTTCACCCATCCCGCCGATCACTGGGAGTCATGGCCTAAGTTGCTGTGTAGCCTTGGCCTATTGGTGGAAACCGTCAGCAAGTATCTAATAGCAATCAGATGTTACTCCTTGGCCAACGGACAAGGCAGAAGAAACCTACTCCATATTCCACAACCAGGACTCTTGGCATATGCCAAGTCAGGGTTCAGCAACCTTCGGCACTCCGGCTGTTGTGAAACTACATATACCAGCATGCACACTTGCTCAGCTGTATTGGGAGCTTTCACAGAACTGACTAGAGCATGCTGGGAGTTGTAGTGTTGCAGGTTGCTGATCCCTGTGCTAGGTCACCAGGGGCCACAGATGCCTTCAGTACATGTAAGGAAGCAAAGCACAGTACCAAAGTGTCTGTAAATAGGACAATCCATACAACCTATAATCATGACGCAGAAGAAGCGGGAGCCCTTGTCGGACAAGTTCACAACTGCCTGGCATAACGTCAGAGGGACGGACGACGTCGCCTAGTGCCCATTATACCAACCTTAACATTAGGGAATCACAGCCAGAATATCTGCCAGCCGTGACCTGGTGTGTCAGCACCAATGAAGCTTTAAGGTGATCGTACCCATTAGGAAACACGACCAAACACTGGCTATTCCTCCTAATCCCCCATGCACATGCACACTCCTCTGGGTGGATTAAGGGGTCCTCTAAGGAGTGTCACCACTTCCTTCCTTCAGGGTAACGATTTCAGGCTGGGCCCACGTGACCAGAAGCAGCCCCTGAGGCGATCCCCCTCCTCACCCGTACCTACTGCTAGTTACCTTGCTTTACTATTATAAGGATCCAGCCTGACAGCCCTTGCAAGACAGGTATCTTACCTGCAAACACAAAGCAGGATGGGAATTCTCAAGGGTCAGGTCATGTGACCCAAGGTCAGTCGGGAACCCTTATGTTAGGCCCTTAAAGAACCCAGTGGCAGTAAGTGGTTGACGCCATGTGTTAAAGGGGCATCTCAGGTAGAATATCAACACTTATTTCCCCTAGGTTCTTTATGGGCAGGCGAGGTGGATGTCATACAAGCCGTCAGTAGCCGCGCCACACAACCTACAAGTGAAGCGTACAAATGAGCCGCACCGCCCAGCACTGCCCTGTTTTACTACAGCCAGCAGCTTCATGGCTGAGCCCTTCCAAATAGAGCTAAGAGTCACCCAGGACGGACCTTGGACCTCACCGAGGGTGGAAGAGTTTTGGCAATGTCTCCTCTAGGTTTCAAAAAGGAAGGATTAGAAAAACATTGCTGCTTTCTCTCCCCCCGCAGCACCGCACCTGTGCACAGGCGGTGTGCGGTACTGCAGCTCGGCCTCATGCACTTCAATGGCACACAGACACACGGTGCACAGGGATAGCGCCGCTTCTGGAGAAAGGAAGCAATGTTTTACCCTTGCTTCATATGAAAGCTGTCTGCGTATTACTGGGTGCCCCAGGGCATGCTGGGATATGTGCCTCCAGCACCAGATAAGCAGCCTGATTCCCGCTGCACAGATATCCAGGGCAGAGTACGCTTGGCCAAGACCTTGGTAAACACAGTTGGTTATCACTAGACAGTAGTAGTTGTAGAGTGGATTACCCAGCATGCACTGCTGCACCACAGGACAAATAGCCTGCAGCCTTCACACCAAGCACAAACCAGCCGCCGAATCTAACAAAGTGGGTCACCGGCAGCCCCGTTCCTGTGCAGGAAGTCCAATCTTGTATCTATTAACGTGAGTGCATGCAAAACAGCGCCCCCCGCATGAACACCAGGAGGCTGGCATCACAAGACTGACACTGGGCGCCCAAGCTCTGCCATTCCTGGATGTGGGATCCTACCCCAGGACTTCTCTGCAGCCTCGCACGCCTCCTCCACAGAGGCCAGATGTAGATTATAACAATGATTAAAGGGGATGTATTTTCATGATGGCCATTACTAGCTGATCAGTTGGGGTCTGACACCTGATCCCGCTGGACCTAGTGCTATATGATGGATGGTGCCGGAAGTAGAGGACTCGGTATACAGTAGTGGCCGAGCCAGGTTACTGCAGCTCATACTATCCATATCGGCTCAGTGGGGGTCTGACACTCACCCCCCCGGCCTGGGTGCGCAGTGATAGCTGAGCTGCAGCAAAATGGCTACTACACAATGTACAGAGCCCACTGCTTCCGGCCTGGTACATCATATAGCATCAGGTCCAGTATGTTGTATATTGGCCAAGCCAGGTTACTGCAGCTCAGATCCCATTGAAGTGATCTGCGGGAACCGGCTTGGTCACTGCACGACAGACAGGTCAGGCTGGGAACCAAAAGATTACAAGTCCCCCCCACCTCTAGGAGACTGTAAGGGAAGCCAAATAGTGTTCTCCTACCTCAGAGGAGTGCACATGTGATCACAGGGACCTCAGGACCACCATTTTCATTATTGTTAGGGGGCCCCAAGTGTGAGGTGTCAATGAAGAGGCGGCACATAACTTGTGTGTGATCTCTGTCTGTCCCACACCAGTGCGTCGGGGACCGCAGCATGTATCCCGTATACTGTGCCCTGACCAGATCACCCCCAGCATGTATCCCGTATACTGTGCCCTGACCAGATCACCCCCAGCATGTATCCCGTATACTGTGCCCTGACCAGATCACCCCCCCACCCCCCCCGCATGTATCCCGTATACTGTGCCCTGACCAGATCACCCCCAGCATGTATCCCGTATACTGTGCCCTGACCAGATCACCCCCAGCATGTATCCCGTATACTGTGCCCTGACCAGATCACCCCCAGCATGTATCCCGTATACTGTACCCTGACCAGATCACCCCCAGCATGTATCCCGTATACTGTACCCTGACCAGATCACCCCCAGCATGTATCCCGTATACTGTGCCCTGACCAGATCACCCCCAGCATGTATCCCGTATACTGTGCCCTGACCAGATCACCCCCAGCATGTATCCCGTATACTGTGCCCTGACCAGATCACCCCCAGCATGTATCCCGTATACTGTACCCTGACCAGATCACCCCCAGCATGTATCCCGTATACTGTACCCTGACCAGATCACCCCCAGCATGTATCCCGTATACTGTGCCCTGACCAGATCACCCCCAGCATGTATCCCGTATACTGTACCCTGACCAGATCACCCCCAGCATGTATCCCGTCCGCCCTCCGATCACCCCCAGCATGTATCCCGTATACTGTGCCCTGACCAGATCACTCAGCATGTATCCCGTATACTGTGCCCTGACCAGATCACCCCCAGCATGTATCCCGTATACTGTGCCCTGACCAGATCACCCCCAGCATGTATCCCGTATACTGTGCCCTGACCAGATCACCCCCAGCATGTATCCCGTATACTGTGCCCTGACCAGATCACCCCCAGCATGTACCCCCTTCCCGCCCTGACCGATCACCCCCAGCATGTATCCCGTATACTGTGCCCTGACCAGATCACCCCCAGCATGTATCCCGTATACTGTGCCCTGACCAGATCACCCCCAGCATGTATCCCGTATACTGTACCCTGACCAGATCACCCCCAGCATGTATCCCGTATACTGTGCCCTGACCAGATCACCCCCAGCATGTATCCCGTATACTGTGCCCTGACCAGATCACCCCCAGCATGTATCCCGTATACTGTGCCCTGACCAGATCACCCCCAGCATGTATCCCGTATACTGTACCCTGACCAGATCACCCCCAGCAGCCCGCTGTCCCTGACCGATCCCCCCAGCATGTATCCCGTATACTGTGCCCTGACCAGATCACCCCCAGCATGTATCCCGTATACTGTGCCCTGACCAGATCACCCCCAGCATGTATCCCGTATACTGTGCCCTGACCAGATCACCCCCAGCATGTATCCCGTATACTGTACCCTGACCAGATCACCCCCAGCATGTATCCCGTATACTGTACCCTGACCAGATCACCCCCAGCATGTATCCCGTATACTGTACCCTGACCAGATCACCCCCCAGCATGTATCCCGTATACTGTGCCCTGACCAGATCACCCCCAGCATGTATCCCGTATACTGTGCCCTGACCAGATCACCCCCAGCATGTATCCCGTATACTGTGCCCTGACCAGATCACCCCCAGCATGTATCCCGTATACTGTGCCCTGACCAGATCACCCCCAGCATGTATCCCGTATACTGTACCCTGACCAGATCACCCCCAGCATGTATCCCGTATACTGTACCCTGACCAGATCACCCCCAGCATGTATCCCGTATACTGTACCCTGACCAGATCACCCCCAGCATGTATCCCGTATACTGTACCCTGACCAGATCACCCCCAGCATGTATCCCGTATACTGTACCCTGACCAGATCACCCCCAGCATGTATCCCGTATACTGTACCCTGACCAGATCACCCCCAGCATGTATCCCGTATACTGTACCCTGACCAGATCACCCCCAGCATGTATCCCGTATACTGTACCCTGACCAGATCACCCCCAGCATGTATCCCGTATACTGTACCCTGACCAGATCACACCCAGCATGTATCCCGTATACTGTACCCTGACCAGATCACCCCCAGCATGTATCCCGTATACTGTACCCTGACCAGATCACCCCCAGCATGAATCCCATATACTGTGCCCTGACCAGATCACCCCCAGCATGTATCCCGTATACTGTGCCCTGACCAGATCACCCCCAGCATGAATCCCATATACTGTGCCCTGACCAGATCACCCCCAGCATGTATCCCGTATACTGTGCCCTGACCAGATCACCCCCAGCATGTATCCCGTATACTGTACCCTGACCAGATCACCCCCAGCATGTATCCCGTATACTGTACCCTGACCAGATCACCCCCAGCATGTATCCCGTATACTGTGCCCTGACCAGATCACACCCAGCATGTATCCCGTATACTGTGCCCTGACCAGATCACCCCCAGCATGTATCCCGTATACTGTACCCTGACCAGATCACCCACAGCATGTATCCCGTATACTGTGCCCTGACCAGATCACCCCCAGCATGTATCCCGTATACTGTACCCTGACCAGATCACCCCCAGCATGTATCCCGTATACTGTGCCCTGACCAGATCACACCCAGGGGTGCTCAGCAGGGAGTCGCACCTACCGTGTCCCTGCACAATGGCAGCCATTGTCCGGTCACCATGAGTACAGCAGATACATCACACCTACATGATTTAAGCTATTGTCCTCAGTTAACACCCATTGTCAGGTCACCATGTGTGCTGCTAGCACCTTCACATACCAGCCCACACCTCGGCTTCCTGTGCTGTTCAACTCGCACTACTGCCCTCTGTTATCAGCCACATCAGGCTGGGTAGCGGCAAGAACAAGTCCCCGTTTCTGGTCGCTACTTCCTACCAGTACAGATGGGGTTCCCGGTTTCCAGTATTGAGGGCCCATCCTTAGATTAGGTCACCAATATTAGATCTGTGAGCCGAGACCCCCCACAAAACTGCTCTTCGGGGACAGCGCGGTTCCCATTAATGTTTACATGCCAGGAACTTCAATGGGACGGCGCTGCAGTACCAAAAGCCGCCACTACAATTGGGACGGCGAGTGAGCACGTAAACATTACCATGAGCTGCACTGTCCCCAAACAGCAGATCTGCAGGGATCTCGGCGGTCAGACCCTCGCAGATCTAATACCAATGACCTACCTTAAGGATAGACCATCAATATTACAAACTGGATGATCCCTTTAAGCCAGAGCATGTTTTTCTTTTTTTCAATAAACTTTATTACATCAGGAAATCAGTACCAACAGGGAAATAAAAGTATATGTAGAGCCAACTCCTGGTCTCAAGCCTCTGAAAACGAAAGTGATAACCTGATTGGTCGCTCTGAGCTCTCTGTAGGCCGCTGTTCACACATACAGGTTTGGGATGCAGTTTTTGAAGCCACAATCAGGAAAATAAAATACTAAATTGTAAGAGTATAAGGGTCTAGGTTGCAGCAAGTAAAACGTGTCCGTCCCCCAAAGGGCAGAGGATTCTGCTCCACCACTATCAACAAACCTGCACGTGTGAACAGTCCCTTATACCCCCCTGCATTGTCTCAGGTCT
This sequence comes from Leptodactylus fallax, assembly GCA_947044405.1. Classification (NCBI taxonomy): domain Eukaryota; kingdom Metazoa; phylum Chordata; class Amphibia; order Anura; family Leptodactylidae; genus Leptodactylus; species Leptodactylus fallax. Next base: position 852,210 of record CAMRHE010000472.1, on the reverse strand, counting down.
GTAATGTGATACCCTGCAGTCATGCCGCCTCTTATCTGCAGCACGCTGACACCAGATGTGAGCACACATGGCTCCTGCCGCTCACAGCGCCCCACAGAGGTGCCAGCACTAAACGCACAACCTGTGCAACTACAACTCCCAGCAGGAGCCGAGAGCCACAGCCGTCACCCAAACCTGACCTAACCACATGGCGGAGGTCCCTGCACCCATTCCAGTCATCTAAATCCATGTAAGAGTAAGGGACAGAGGTGACTGCTACATGTGAACAGACACGTATAGTACTGGGTGACACAGAACTACAAGTCCCAGCAGAATAGGCCACCTACAGTAGGGACTTACATCGGGGACTTAGTGTGAACAGGCAGCAAGACACAGATACACACACTTCATGGGCCTGTGCAACTGCAACCCCCTGCATGGCCACCAGGGCTGGGGGCAGTAGTTTCCAAACATGACCATGAGGCGATGTTTACACACGGCATACGTCTCTGTTCCATTCATCTAAAGTTACCCTTATACTACTATTCTGAGTAGAACCACAAGTCCCAGCAGAATACAAACCTCTACACCAACCTTAAGGAACACCTTGGAGGTGCAGACCGGAGCAAGTCATATACAGTATACATAAACACAGTATGGGCCTGTGCAACTACAACTCCCAGCATGGCTGCCAGGGCACTCTCCAGCCATTTGATCCAGTCATCTTCCTAACTAACCGTAAGGCTGTGTTCACACACGGCAGAAACGTCTGTGTCCGTTCCATTCATCTAAACTCACGCACATGTAGGGGACAGACACAAATGCCTGCTGCGTGTGAACAGAACTAGAAGTCCCAGCAGAATACAAACCCTTAAAGGGGCAACACACGTGTAGCAGAGCAAAAACGCATTAAGTGTAAACAAGCAGTAAGGCAACTATAGGATATCCAGACACTCCATGGATCACTGGAACTACAAGTCCCAGCAGCACACATCAACTACCTAGAAGCCATCTTTAGTAGGCAACAGGTCTGAGTAAAATCGCAGTAACAGTGTGAACAAGACGCAATACGTAAACAGGATGTCTATCCACTCCATGTGCCTCTGCTGTGGTACTACAAGGGCCAGCGTGCCCAGACATTACATAAGAGGCACGGAGGGGGACTTACCCGGGCAGGCCAGTGGGGGTAGCCCTTCATCTTGGCAAACACCAGGTCCCCGCACTTGTACTCCTTCTGTCTGTTGGAGCGGGACATGGCGACGCTTCAGGCCTCAGCGAAGAGTCAGGGGAAAGAGCGGGAAACGTAGCAGGAGCCACCCAGAGGTGAGGCGGGCCGGAGCACAGGGCAGGCCCGAGGAGGACGCGCTGAGGGCGGCTGCGGGGCTGAGTGGAGGTCGCGGGGCTGCGGCCTGGCTCTAGTGCTGGGCGGGCGAGGAGTCGGTGTCCGGCGCAGATGGGTAGGTGCCCATCCAGTTGTTTGTGTTTGAATCTCTCCTCTCTGGCGTTGATTTGCTCCCTCCTCCGCTCTCCTCCCCCCTCACTCTCCTCCTCCTGCCGATTGGTAATCTGCTACTCACGCCTGGCCCCTTTTGAAAAATCCGGGACTGGAAGCCTAATCTCCTCCCACTGATGACGTCCGACGCAGGTAGCCACTGAGAGCGCTGATGGGATGGATTGTTGCCTCGGAGACGAAAAGGCGCGAAATAATATAGTACTATTCGTGTGGCCCATGAGCGCGCATGCGCATTAGATAATGTCGTCACTGAGAGGGAAAAATAAAAATCATGGAAATAATAGAATATTACATGGAAAAATAAAAATAATGGAAATAGAATGATAAATGGTAAAATAAAAAAATATTGCTAGCCCTTGTAGTTCCACAAAGACTGGAAACGCTCAAGTAACTTCCATATGGGTTTTGAGGCCAAAAACAGGAGTGAATTTAAGTCAATAAAAAAGTTATTTATAGACCTTTGTTTCCTTCTATGATTCACATCTTATTTTGCATCAAAAAATGAATAAAAACCTAGATGTCTGAATAGGCTTCTAACCGCTAGTGTCCAGCTGTCCATTGATCTGATCTGTCAGAGAATGAGAACAACAGACAGGTGGACTGCTAAAATAGCGGTTTAATTCGGAGTGCGACGGACCATATTGTCTATAATGGGATCCGTTGTTTTTAAACTGAAAGTGGCGGATGAAAAAAACGCACGTCTATGGGATCCGCGGGTTTCCACATGTAACCGCTTTTTAAGCGGACGGGGTTTCTGTCTTTCGGTTCCGCATGGGGAGAGAAACCCAAACGCTAGTGTGAACGTAGCGTCAGGCAGACATTGCGAAAGAGAGTTCGATGCGAATGTGGATGTAGCCTTAGCATATGTTCACACGTTGCAGTCGTGCTACAGTTATTTCAGATCTGGAAAAACGCACAGTGACTGAGAAACAGAAGCAATGCTCAAAATAAGGAGGTGCATTTTGGGCAGAAACCGCAGCCCAACTGCGAGGTGTGAACATATGTCGTTCATGTGGCCATACTAGGGTGCATTCACATCTGCGTTGTTGCATGCGTTCCTCTGGTCCATCATAGGGCCAAAGGAACAGATTCAACAATAAAATGGATCTATCAGATAACAAGACAGTAACGGACCCCGAGAAACCTCGCTGACTATAATGGGGTCTATTGATTTCCCTTATTTTTTCCATGACATCAGCAGGCGAAAAAGTCAGGCTTGCAGAACTTTTTTTGTACACAATTTCAGATAGATGCCGATGCAGATGTGCACGTAGCCTTCGGGGCCGACGTACGCCTCAATTCCTCTTCATTTTCCGGCCCCTGACTTGCCACAGCGGAGTGCTAAAGCCGCAATATCCACAGCAAGATGGAGCAGGATGGTTATTTTTTCATTGTCCTGCTCTGATCTCTGTCTCCCATTGAAAATAATGGGAGGCAGAATTTGGGGCGGCATCTACCTCAAAATCAGCATCAGATTCCGCCATGTCAGAGTCTGCCGTGTGAATAAAGCCTTACTGTTCCTCATACAGAGTTTTTTTCCTGTTCTACCGCATACAAATTTGACATAAAATACTCATGGCGTGCTCCATCAGATGTTTCACGTACGGGGCAATGCTTCTAGGAGAAAATCTCTCCATGCCTACAGCTTAGCCACATGTATAAGCCTAAACCGAGCACATATGAAATATAGATGTTAAAGGGAATGTCCACAATTAGAAAAACATGGCTGCTTTTATCCAAAAACAGCACCACTCCACAGGTGCTGTCTAATTTTCTAGTATGGCAGCTAAGCTCCATCGAAGTAAATGTAACCAAGCTGCAATACCACACACAACCCGTTGGCTGGTGTGGAGCTATTTATTTTTAAAGAAAGCAGCCATGTTTTATCCTTGATATATATTATTTAATGATGGAAAGGGAGATAAGTGGAAGGAGACACTTATCTCATCCAGAACAGTGGTTCTGGCTCTCTAAAATCCAACATATCCATTCCTTGTGTCGACCAGCATCAGGGTCCGTCACAGAAGAACCCTATTCACATTACGCTAGGTTCACACCTGAGTTCGGGTTTCCGTTCTTCAGGTCCGCTTGGGAACCTAAAAAACGGAAACCCAATCCGCTTAAAAAGTGGTTACCCACGGAAATCCGTGTACCCCATAGACTATAATGGGGTCGGCCGGGTTTCATCCCGAAAAATGCAGAGAGAAAAGCGCTGCTTACAGGACTTTTCCCTCCACATTTTTCAAGGGGATTCGGGTACGGAATCCCCCAGAAAGGAGACCAGGCGGAGGTGTGAACCTAGCCTTAAGTGCTGCTTTATTATTTAGTAGATTTGGGTGTAACAGGTACATGTATATAAGGTTTGTGTGTACTGTGTGTACTCCTCTACTATATATGTGGTGTCTGCATTAGACTGGCCCAGTGTTTTACCATCAGCCCTCGTGAATGGGGCTCACCAGGGCTCACAATACGCAGCATTTACACTTTTTGCATATAAATGTGCAGCACAGGATTCATTGCTTTTCCTGCAATGCACCTAAATAGATGTAAATAAATGTAGATTTTTTACTAAAGAATTAGCAGCAGGACGGGGGCTGGCAAATGTACAAAGGAGCGTCTTGTCTAACTGGTTTATAATGGAGAAGGTTGTATGGGACATCTTATATACATGTGGGACCAACCAAAAGAGCCTATACAGTGCCATTGATTTCAATGGGACTGCCAAAGAGAGCCAAATGCAACCCCTTTAAAGAATTTGTTACCCCCCAATACTTGCTGATCAGTGGGGGTCCAATCATGATGATCAGTGTGTTTTGCACCCCAGTCTGAACAGAGCGGCAGGTCGGACAGCCCCTGCAGTCCACTCATTTCAATAGGACTGCCGGAGATAGCCAAGTGCTGTACTTTGGCTATCACTGGCCGTCCCATTAATATGAATGGAGCTGCAAGGGCGATCCAACCGGCCGAACATGAGATGAAGTGTTTTGGGCCTCAAGTTGAACAGAGCGGCAGGTGTCACAGCATGCACAGCTCCATCTGTATTAATGGGATGGCTAAACACCCCAGTCCTCATGATTGGCCCCCCACGATCAGCAGGTATCGGGGATAACTTGTTCTTTACTTCTAGTGGCAAGACAAACCCTTTAGAGGGGCTGTACGGCTCTAAATTGATTCCACACAGGATAGGTCATCAGTACGTGATCTGTGGGGATCCGACAACCAGACCCTGCACAGATCAGCTGTTCCTGCATTCCCTGAGCGCTGGAAGCTGCTAGTGGACGGGGAGCGCGTGCAGCACCGCTTATATTCAAGTAATAGGAGCAGCACTACAATTCCCGCTATGTAGTGGACAGGGCTGCTGCGCTTCTCATATTATTGAATAGGAGCGGCATTGTACTCGTTCCCTGTCCACTAGCAGCTTCTGGCCTCGGAGGACGCAGGAATAACTGATCTGTGCGGGGTCCAAGTGTCGCACACCCCAACAGATCACATACTGTGGATAGGTCATCGGTGTGAAAAATCAATTTGGGGCCGGACAACCCCTTTAAAGTACTAGTCTCAGGAAAATAAGAATACCCGTGTCTCTGGCTACCTGAAGTGGTTGGGGTTACGAAATGTGGCCGTTCTTTGCGGTTTCCATCAGTCTCTTAGAAATAAATAGGAGTTGCAGAAACAGCATAGCACGGTCGCGATTTCTGTAACTCCTAACGTAATGGTCAGGACTCGGAGCTGTATATCGCCACCTCAGCCGTGACAACACCGTAGCATCAGATGTTCCTGTAAACTCAACAGGTGTCAGTCAGGTATAATCACAGACCCATAAGCTGCCCATACACATTATATTAACCCGTTCCCACTCCGTACTACCAGTATGGCTTTGTAATGCCGAGGGCACAAGAGCTGTATTGCACAGCCGAGGCCCGGGACTAGCCGCTGGAGTTGCCCCCTTGGATGCCATGATCAATAGCAATCACAGCATGCAGGGGTCCGGGGGCAAGATTGCGCCTCCTTCCACCCCTTGGATCCCCCACGATAAATTCACAGGGCCTGAGGAGTTGTCATGGCTGCCTGGAGGCCTTCTGAATGCCTATGCCCATCACACATAGTGAGCCTATGCCCGATGTGCCGAAATACTATGTATTATAGTACATTGCACTGGGGATCAGAGATCCCAGGTTCAAGTTCCCTTGTGGAACAGAAAAAAAAGGCTAAAAATAAAGTATAAAAAATAAACAAATAAAAGGTAAAAAAAAAAAACCCTTTTAATTTAAAAAACACATAACATAAAAGAATAAACAGACATGTAAGGTATCCCACTATCCAAAAATAGCGTTATTTATCCTGTAAAAAAAATATATCGCAATGCGCAAATGAATGTATTTTGGTCACCTTGTTTCCCCCCAAAAATAGCAATAAAAAGTGATCAGAAAGTCATACATACCAAACATTGGTACCAATAAAAAGTACAACTTGTCCCACAAATAAAGAAACCTGATATATCTCCACCAGCAAAACAGTAAAAAAGTTATAGGCGTCAGAATACGGAGACCCCAGGAAAACCCTTCATTTTCAAAAAGTGACGTTTTATTTGTAAAATCTGTAAAACATAATAAAACCAATATAAATCTGGTATCGCCGTAATCGTAAGGACTCGCCGGAAAAAGCCGCCATGTCATGTCTAATGCAGAGGAAACACTGAAAAATAATATGCAGGCTCAGGCTAGGTTCACATCTGTGTAGGAGTCCGTCGCAGATTTGGTCTAAGATCGGCGGAGAGTAAAGTCCTGCATGGAGGACTTTTCTCACCGCTGGTTTCAGTAAAAAACACCCAGTGGACCCCATTATAGTCTAGCAGGTACCCGCTTTGTTAGTGGATGGGATCTCCGTCTTTCTATCAGGGTCTTTTGACTGACGACATATTGATATCCATGCGCCAGTATAGCTACATTCACATCAGCGCTGGAGTCCCCATTGGAGACTATGTCACAGAGTCCACTGGTTTCGGTTTTAAAACGATGGAACCCCATTATACATAATGGGGTCCACATGTAATTGCTGTTTAACAGTCCACCATCAGGGGACCCGAAAAACGGACATGCAACACTAGTGTAAGCCTAGCATAAGTAAGGGGACGAACAATCGTAATACAATCGTTCATCCCCATACAGTTTACTCTTGTCAGCCGCACATGTCCGGGTGTAACGAAACATTTATGTGCCCCCAGCGTTTGCTCATTTATTGGGTGACTGGGGGCATGTTTACATGGGAACAAATATCCCTACAATAGCTACAACCCCTCCATTATTTTAATCACTTTTCTAGCGCCATCCTATAGGCAGCGCTGTACAGACATTGTCATTACTCACATCAGTCCCTGCCCCCCTTGGGGCCCGCTATCTAAATTCCAAATGAACCTATCTGTTTGTTTTTGGATTTTGGGAGGAAACCCTTGTAAACAGGGAAAGAACTTACAGAAGTCACACTTTGTGGGATTTGTTGATCCCACTTGTGTTACGCTGATATTCCTCTACTATGTATAACCATCTGAATCTCAATATGTGAGGGGTGTAAATTTGGTGAATTTGCGGATTTGATTCGGAGACGGGTGCACCACAGGGGATCTATGTAAGTAGGCTTCCTGGGAACAGACTTAATGAGGTTATTTCTGATGGGACAAAAGGAGAGATTATGGGAGGGATGTCACATCTTATCTGCAAACACAGCAGCTTGGCCAGTAAGCCAATAAGGAGTGCTCATGGCTACATACATTCAACAGCTGGACCGCAGCTATTCCTCCTGACCCTCCTACACATGCATGCTTGGTTTGGTACATGTCTGTTAGAGATATTCCAGCCTGAAGCGCTTATCACCAATCCATGCACACGACCGAGTGTGCCTCCGAAGAGTGGCCGAGTTTGCAGCGGAATGCATTTGGATGACACTTGGAGCGATATCCGAGTACATTCTGTTATGCATTCATGTCTATGGGAGATTCCAAGTCATTCTGTTCCAATGACACAGGGCAGGATAGGAGCTGATCGGAACGGAATGGATCGGAAGCCCCCATAGACGTGAATGCACTCGGATGTCGCTCCAAGTGTCATCCAAATGCATTCTTCTGCAAACTCAGCCCCACATCGGAGGCACACTCGGTCGTGTGCATGGGGTCTAAGTGATAAATGCTGTATTGCTGGGACCCTCAAAGATCACCAGAATAGGGGACCTCGATCCACTCCACTCCCAAGGTGCAAGACCTCAACTAGGGGAAATGTTACTATATTGGTGGTCAAGCATGCACAATGCCAATCCATTCAAAGTCTATGTGAACAAAGCTCAGTACTTGTCTTCGGCTATGACCACACCATAGTGAAGAACCTCAATAAATATTCATTTACGCTAGGTTCACACTAGTGTTGGGGTTTCCGCTCTTCGGGTCCGCCAGGGGACCTGAAAAACAGAAACCATAGCCACTTAAAAAGCGGTTATACATGGAAACTTGTAGACTCCATAGACTATAATAGAGTCCATCGGGTTTCTGCCCAAAATCGGTGGAGAGAAGAGTCCTCGACGGAGCCCCCAAACGGGAACACAACGCTAGTGTGACCTTAGCCATACAAATAGAAAAACTATCAAATTGGCAATAAGAATGGGGAAAAAGCTAACCTCTTCCATAATCCGAACCTCCCACTCCTCTGGCCATGACTTTTCTAGAGCTGTACTACTTCTCTAGAATGCGCTATCCCAGACAATCAGGTTAATATTCCCAATATTCACAGGTGTGCCCTAATAACTCATCTTTTTAGGCAGGCTTATCACATTCCCTAACCTAACTTTTCTCCGTTCAACCCCTTTGATCACTATTACTCAAATTCTGATCCCTTTACTTAGTGTTAACCCTTACACTCCCTGATGCGCTTCCTATCTGTACATACACAGATACCGCCAGGTGACTGGCTCATGTTGCCTTATGTACCAGGAAGATGGGCGGACTGTAGTACAAGCTCTTTCACCTTTTCTGTCCTGTTTCCTCTTCATAGATTTTAAGCTCTTGTGAGCAGGACCCTCATTCCTATCCTTAGGTTTGTTCTCTAACGTTGGATGGTGATGGTGATGGTGATGGATGAATGGTAAAGTGCTGCAGAATATGTTATCACTATATAAAGACTATTATGGATCTACACACCATAGCGCCCGTATAGGCCTGGAGGGGTGCTGTATTATTACTTCCTGTTTGTAGTATTGGAGTACATAGTCTTTAGTACTGTACACACAGAGCTGTAGTCAGGCTTCCCATCACTGGGGCCTTCCAAAAAAATGATACATGATCAAAACACCCCGACCCATAATAAACAAGTCTTCAAACAGATACAGCCACAAAAAATTTAAAAGGGCTCTCAGAATATGGAGACACAAAACAATTTCTAAAGTGTTTTTATGATAAAAAATTAGTAGTCATAACATACCCTATACATAGTAATACCCTATATATGGTAATTGTACTGGCCACCAACAGGGTGTCAATATATAACACCAGAAACACCACATCAGAGGCCAGTGATGTCACATTCATGAGTCACTTGGGGTCTGTGTGCAGCTCAGTCCCAGTCAAGTGATACTGACCAGCAATCATGATAATAGGGATCCCTTGTGACAGTGTGGTGAGATATTAGACTCTGTGGGGACCACTGGGGAGGAGTTTACAGTCATATGAAAAAGTTTGGGCACCCCTATTAATCTTAATCATTTTTAGTTCTAAATATTTGGGTGTTTGCAACAGCCATTTCAATTTGATATATCTAATAACTGATGGACACAGTAATATTTCAGGATTGAAATGAGGTTTATTGTACTAACAGAAAATGTGCAATATGCATTAAACCAAAATTTGACCAGTGCAAAAATTTGGGTACCCTTATCATTTTTTGATTTGAATACTCCTAACTACTTTTTACTGACTTACTGAAGCACAAAATTGGTTTTGTAACCTCACTGAGCTTTGAACTTCATAGCCAGGTGTATCCAATCATGAGAAAAGGTATTTAGGTGGCCAATTGCAAGTTGTTCTCCTATTTGAATCTCCTCTGAAGAGTGGCATCATGGGCTCCTCAAAACAACTCTCAAATAATCTGAAAACAAAGATTGTTCAACATAGTTGTTCAGGGGAAGGATACAAAAAGTTGTCTCAGAGATTTAACCTGTCAGTTTCCACTGTGAGGAACATAGTAAGGAAATGGAAGACCACAGGGACAGTTCTTGTTAAGCCCAGAAGTGGCAGGCCAAGAAAAATATCAGAAAGGCAGAGAGAGAATGGTGAGAACAGTCAAGGACAATCCACAGACCACCTCCAAAGAGCTGCAGCATCATCTTGCTGCAGATGGTGTCACTGTGCATCGGTCAACAATACAGCACACTTTGCACAAGGAGAAGCTGTATGGGAGAGTGATGCGAAAGAAGCCGTTTGTGAAAGCACGCCACAAACAGAGTCGCCTGAGGTATGCAAAAGCACATTTGGACAAGCCAACTTCATTTTGGAAGAAGGTCCTGTGGACTGATGAAACAAAGATTGAGTTGTTTGGTCATACAAAAGGCGTTATGCATGGCGTCAAAAAAACACAGCATTCCAAGAAAAACACTTGCTACCCACTGTAAAATTTGGTGGAGGTTCCATCATGCTTTGGGGCTGTGTGGCCAATGCCGGCACCGGGAATCTTGTTAAAGTTGAGGGTCGCATGGATTCAACTCAGTATCAGCAGATTCTTGAGAATAATGTACAAGAATCAGTGACGAATTTGAAGTTACGTCGGGGATGGATATTTCAGCAAGACAATGATCCAAATCTACTCAGGCATTCATGCAGAGGAACAATTACAATGTTCTGGAATGGCCATCCCAGTCCCCAGACCTGAATATCATTGAACATCTGTGGGATAATTTGAAGCGGGCTGTCCATGCTCGGCGACCATCAAACTTAACTGAACTGGAATTGTTTTGTAAAGAGGAATGGTCAGAAATACCTTCATCCAGGATCCAGGAACTGATTAAAAGCTACAGGAAGCGACTAGAGGCTGTTATTTTTGCAAAAGGAGGATCTACTAAATATTAATGTCACTTTTCTGTTGAGGTGCCCATACTTTTGCACCAGTCAAATTTTGGTTTAATGCTTATTGCACATTTTCTGTTAGTACAATAAACCTCATTTCAATCCTGAAATATTACTGTGTCCATCAGTTATTAGATATATCAAATTGAAATGGCTGTTGCAAACACCCAAATATTTAGAACTAAAAATGATTAAGATTAATAGGGGTGCCCAAACTTTTTCATATGACTGTATACTATGTGGAGGCCTCTCAAGTAGGATGTTAAACTGTGTGGGAGCCACGGAGTGAATGTTATACTATGTGGGGGCTAGTGGAGGTGGAATGTTATATTGTGTGGCGCCATAATACTGTGTGGAGGCCAGTGAGTGGACGCTATACTATGTGGGGCCAGTGGGGTGGAATGTTATATTCTGTGGGGGTCACTGGTGTGAGATGTTATTGTCAGGATTCTCTATACGACTGCTGCACCTTTAACCATGAGAACCTGGGAAGCTTTTGCAGTTTCAGAGGCTTGCTGGTTTGGTCCAGTTAGCATCTGAGGAAACCTATATAAGATCCCGCCCTCCTGACACAAGGGCCGACTAATTAGTTTACTACTCCTAGTTTGGTCTCCATTTTGTGTGTGTACCTGTTTGCTTTGACCGTGCGGCTTGCTCTCAGATTTCCCTTTGCCTCCTGATTCTGCTTTGATGTGCCCATTTGGATTTGTTACCCTTGGCTTGTTTCCTGGATTTTGTCTTGTCTTCTGATTTGGTCTCTTACGTCCTCTCTGATACTGACCTGTGCCTGTATGACTTTTCTTATCTCCGCCACTGTAAATTAAAGTGGATTTTACTTTGGTTTCTGCAGCAGTGCAACTATTATTGGTACATCTATCTGTTATGAGTGTAGATGCAAGGCCACAAAAAGAACAATAACAGGAGATTGCTGATAACTGTAAGCCTAGACAGACTCCCAGGGGCCTTCACCAGAGCCTGCCGCGAGGCGATTTGGACTTGCGCTGAATCTGGGAATCTGAATTGTCACCAAACAGAAAGATGTACCAATAATAAATGCACCGCTGCAGAAACCAACACAAAATCCACTAAAACTTACAGTGGCGGAGACAACAGAGGTGTTGTACAGACACAGGTCAGAATCAGAGAGGACGTAAGAGACCAAATCAGAAGACAAGACGAAATCCCCAAAAAAAAGCCAATGGTCACAAATCCAAATGGGCACGACAAAGCAGAATTAGGAGGCAAAGGGAAATCCGAGAGCAAGCCAAAGGTCAAAGCAAACATGTACACACAGAAAATGGAGACCAAACTAGGAATAGTAAACTAATTAGTTGTCTCTTGTGTCAGGAGGGCGGGGTCTTATATAGGCCTCCTCAGCTACTAACTGGATCAAGCCAGGAAGCCTCTGAAACTGCAAAAGTTTCCCAGGTTGGCATGGTATCGTTAAACGTGCAGCAGACTGATAGAGAATCCTGACAGTTATACTCTATGGGGGTCACGGGTATGTTATACTATGTGGGGGGCCACTCAAATGGGACGTTATACTGTTTGGGAGCCACTGGGTGTATGTTATGCTATGTGGGAGCTAGTGGGGTGGAACGTTATACTGTGTGGTGGCCACAGATGTGTGTTCTACTATGTAGGCGCCACTGGGGGGCATTATACTGTGAGGCTACTGTGTGAATGGCAGGGTACATTATACTGCGGATGGGTTGGAATGTTATATTGTGTACGGGCCACAGGGGTATGTTATACTGTGTGGATGACTGGGGGAATAATATTATACTATGTGAAGGCCACTAGGGTTTGACATTATACTGTGTGGGGGTCGCAGAGGAATATTATACTATGTGGGGGCCAGTGGGGTGGAATGCTATAGTCTGTGGGGACCACTGGGGAAGTTATACTAAGTGAGAGCCACTAGGCTGGGACATTATACTATGTGGGGGCCGCAGGGTATGTTATACTAAGTGGGAGCCAGTGAGGTGGAACATTATACTGTGTGGATGACTGGGGGAATATACTATGTGGGAGCCACTCAGATGGGACGTTATACTGTTTGGGGAACACTGGATGGATGTTGTACTATATGAGAGCAAGTGGGGTGGAATGTTATACTGTATGGGGGCCACAGGTGGGTGTTATACTATGTAGGCACCACTAGGGGGGATGTTATACTGTGTGGGGCCACTGTGCAGATGGTGTGGAATATTATACTGCGGATGTAGTGGAACGTCATACTGTGTGGGGGCCAGTGGAGTGGAATGTTATAGTCCGTGTGGGCCATTGGGGATATTATGCTATTGGAGGGCCACTAGGGTGGGACATTATACTGTGTGGGGCCCGCAGGGGGATGTTATACTATGTGGGAGCCAATGAGGTGGAACATTATACTGTGTGGATGACTGGGGGAATATACTATTTGGGGGCCAGTCGGATGGGATGTTATAGTCTGTGGGGGCCAAAGGGGATGTTATACTATGGGAGGACCACTAGGGTGCGACATTATACTGTGTGGGGCCCATGGGGGGATGTTATACTATGTGGGAGTGAGGTGGAGCATTATGTGGATGACTGGGTGAATATTATACTATGTTGGGGCCACTTGGTTGGGACGTTATACTGTATGGGCGTCATTGGGGGGATGACATACTATGCGAGGGCCATTGGGGTGGGATGTTATAGTGTGTGTGGGCGTCATTATACTCTGTGGGGCTCACTGTATAGATGTTATACTGTGTGGGGGCCACAGGGGAGATGTAATACTGTGCGGGGGCGATGTCAGAAGGGCACGGGAGGCCACAGGTTTTGACCACTAGAAGTTGGGCGGTTTCAGGATCCCCACTGAGCAGACACTTTTCTCCGTATCCTGTGAGCACGGTATAACTTGTAATAACCCGAATATCCCTTTAAAGGAGGTTAACCAGTCCCTAATATTGATAGCCTTTGTTTAGGATAGACCATCAATATTAGACCTGCAAGGGTCTGACTCCCAGGACCCCCCAGATGAGCTGTACCAGAGCAGCGCGGTTACCGGGAATAGTTACTAAGGATAGGCTATCAATATTAGAAACTGGATAGCCCCTTTAAGGTCTAAAATTGCCTGGTCACTAAAAGGTTAATATCATAATAATCTCATTCCCCTCTATTATTATTATACAGCTTCTTTCTTGTTCCTAACATGTAGTTGTCAGCCAGGTATCTAACAGGTCGCAAGGGCTGCTGGGAGTCGTAGTTCACGCTTTCAGACGCCAGGTAAAATCTACAGCCAGAGACCACAACTCCCATGATGCCTTTCGGCGGCCTGCTCTCTGAATAGGCCGCTCGCTATGCCGCGATGGCTCTTGGGAGTTGTAGTCGCAGTGGGCGCCATCATGCTCGGCGGCCTGTGAGCTGTCTAGTGTGAATCCGGCGGCCGGGAACGTGGCGTTGGTGAGCGGGGAGCTAACACGGGAAGAGAGCCGGGGCCTGGAGGCCGTGAGAGCAGCCTGCCTCGTCCTCCTGCCCTCAGGCCGCAGCCATGTCTCTGGTGGCCTACGCCAGCAGTGAGGAGAGCGACTCCGAGTCGGAGATGGCGCCAGAGTCTTCCGGGGGGCTCCTGTCCAGCCTGCCCCCACCGAGAAAGGACGGCCCTCCTGGACAGGCCGAAGCCTCGGGCTATCCTGCGACTTATGCCCGCCACTCTCCGGGAGAACATGAGCAGCACAGTCCGGGATACTACGGGCCCCCGGGGGTGTACGGACTCGGCTACCCGCCAGGGTATGGACCTCCGCCCCCCACCTATGGGTCTCCAGGTTATCCCACCAGCCCGGGGTATGCAGGCTACAACCTAAGCTTTCCTCCTCCTGGTATGAACCTGCCACCCCCACAAGGTGGACATGGTATGGCCCTCCCACCTCCTCATGGTGGACCAGGAATGAACCATCCACCACCTCATGGGGGTCCTGGGATAAACCATCCACCTCCCCACGGGGGACCTGGAATGAACCTTCCACCACCTCAGGGTGGGCCAGGCATGAACCTTCCCCCTCCTCAAGGTGGTCCGAATATGAATGTTCCCCCTCCTCCAGGTGGTCTGTCCCTTCCGCCCCCTACTCACCCCAGCCCAGGACTGAGTTTGCCCCCACCTCAAGGAGGTTCTGGACTACGCTTGCCCCCACCCCAGAACTCACATGGTTTGAACCTACCTCCCCCGCAGAACAATTCTGGCTTAAATTTGCCTCCCCCTACAGGTGGTCTTGGTATGACCCTCCCTCCTCCGCTGCAATCTGGTAGCGGACTTAACCTGCCACCCCCCATGGGCGGCCATGCTATGAACCTCCCGCCACCACAGGTGAGTGGGGGGCTTAGCCTGCCGCCACCAATCAGTAGTCAAGGACTGAACATTCCCCCTCCTCAGCAGAGCTCCGGCTCCTCCATGGCGTTACCGCCACCAAAAGTCACCGGTCAAGGGATGAACCTGGCGCCGCCGCCGGAAAAAGAAAACTCAAAGCCAAAGAAGAGAGCGGAGCCCATAAAGATCAGTGTCCCTGAGCTGCACGCAGGAGACGTAAGTGTGGACAGGCCTAGACCGCTATATGGCTACGCCGTCACCCGCCATGACAAATACCGGACTGTTACTAGACGCTCTTGGACTCTCAGGGAGCAAATGCTTGATAGAATTCTAATACATGAGTTTTGTATTGTTGTCCCTCCATTATCCTTCCAGGAAATGTATAAATAAATGGATGAGAGGGTATTACGCCTCCCCCTGTCAGATGTAATAGTGTAGAAAGTGACCAGGGGGATGATAACGCCTAGTAGTCAATTTATTCATACATTTCCTGGAGGAGTAACAGAGGAACATCCAGAAAAAAAAGGTCTAAGATGCTCCAGAGTTGACCTTTTACAAAGAGTGCAAATGGTTGGTGGAATGGATGTGACAGGTCCTCTGTAGGACATGATGGATCCTATTCCCACAGTGGGTCACTCTGCACTGAGGGTATTAGTCGCGGCACGTGGATGGGATGTTGTAAGGGGCACCCATTATACATTGTCTCATGAAGGCAGGCGGTGACTAACCCATTGTAAATAGGCACAGGGTGTCCATGAGGTCGCTGCATCGGCAGACACATGACTGTGCCAGGGATGGTTGGCTTAGTACAGTTGTCATGTCATCTGACTAAATCCTTGTGTTTTTTCTTCCCTCCACAGTCGGATTCTGATGAAGATGAGCCAGGCCGGAAGAGAGCGGTCAGTCAGGTAAGTCCGCGCGGAGCCAAGGACTGGTGGAGTAAGGGGTGGTTAGACATACTCACCGGCCGGATCTGACACTGGGCAAGGAAAGATGCTGGGGGGGGGGTATACTCTGCAAGGGTCCTATACTACTTAAAGGGATCTTCCAGGCTAAAAATAATGACCTGTCCTAAGCAGGAAGCAGACGGCGCTGTTCTGTGTAGTGCCCAGATCAGGTTACTGCAGTTCAGCTCCCGTTCACTTAAATGAGACCCAAGCTGCAGTACATCAGTTCCGCCATTACACAAAGAACAGCGCTGTCTGCTTCCTGCTCCATTCTCTGTGTATCATTTGCTGAAAACAACTGATTAATGGGGGTGTCAGACCCCCACAGATCCGATATTCTTAGGATAGGTCATCATTATTTTTAGAATGGGAAACCCCTTCAATCACAACAGCCATTTAAAGGGGTTTTCTAGGACTTATTGATTACCTATCTTATAGGTCATCCATTGAAGTCAGTAGGAGTCCGACACCCAAGACTCCCAGGAGATTGGCTGTTCACAGACCATCAGTCCCATTGTAAAAGGGCTGAGCTACAATACCAAACACATCCACTATACAATGTACGGCGCTGTCCTTGGTATTCAGTGAAGGGGCCGCAGCTTCCACCCGATTTCTAGAGCCTCTTTAAATAACTGGATGTTGGACCCCCGCCAATCTTCAGCTGGTAACCTATCCTCAGGATAGGTCATCTGTTTATAATCTGGAACCCCTTTAACATTGACTGTTAAAGGGGTATTCAGAGATTAAGATTTTGATGACCTGTCCTTAGGATAGGTCAACAGTAACAGATTGGTGGGTGTCTGACACCCGAGACCCCCATAAATCCGCTGCTTGAAGAATACCAAGCACAGCACCGTACAGTATATAGTGGCTGTGATTGGTATTGCAGCTCAGCCCTATTCACTTGAATGGACTGAGCTGCAAATAGGCCATGTGACTGATGAATGTGACATCACTGTGGAGGTGTCAGGACCCCCCCCCGCCACACACACACACTGATCTGATATTGATGACCTACAAGTACAGGACATCAGTATTTTAAAGGGGTTATAAATTGATGACCTATCTAGGAAAGGTCATCACATGAAGATCATTGGGGTCTGACACCCAGGATCCCAACCAATCAGCTGTTGGAAGAGGCTGCAGCATTTGGGTGAGCACTGCAGCCACTACACTACTTACCAAGCATAGTGTTGTTGTTGTTGTTGTTCACTTGAATGGGACTGAGCAGAGATCAGTCCCATTGAAGTGAATCACACGGCTGCTCGAGGAGTTCTGCTATTTCAAACAGCTGATCCACGGGGTACCGGGTGTCCTGCTCATACTGATCTGCAGTTGATGACCTGTCCTAAGGATAAGACTTCAATTAATAAGCCTAGAAAATTACTTTTGGTGGTGGGTTTGGAAACTGGATCTTGGCCATATTCGCTCTCTGCTGTGGTTTTTGGCCGTGCAGTTGATGCTGCGTGTTCTCACCATCTCCTTTCATGTTTTCAGAGCTCCAAGGAAGGCTTCGGTTTGTCATCTTTACTCCCTCAACCAAAAAACGTCCCTGGCGGCGATAACAAGCGCCAGCCCCTCCCCTACAACTTCACTAAAAAGGCCTCCGAGGCTCCCAGTGAGGCCAGGCTTCCTAAAATGACTCCATTATCTAAACCCAAGCTCACCGCCAGTCCTGAGGTCTCCCACATACCATCACCATCTGCCATTAAGGCGGCAGCAAAGAACGCGGCCCTGCAAGTCACCAAGCAGATCACCCAGGAGGAGGACGACGACAGCGACGAGGAGTTCCGGCAGGGCAACTTCTTCTCCTTGTCAGAAAGCAACGAGGCTCCTGCCGCTCCATCTGAGAGCTTTACCTACCCGCTGCCTGCCGTGAATGATGACGAGGGGCCGCCCGGGGTAGATCCTATCGAGCTGCAGAACGACGCAGCAAATGCTCCTCTAGAGTTCAAAACGGCAGCCGGTCAAGGGTCCAGTCAGCAATGGTCAGCCATGTCTGGGGAGGACTACAGTGACCAGCAGTACAGCGAGTATCCTGAGTACTCCAACTCATCAGGAGCTGCGTACTATCCGGTAGGTGTCTGGTGTTGACTCAGGTGTCGTCTTTACCGGGCCGTGACCGGAGCCCATTACTGATGGTTGTTCTTCCTCTCCACAGCAGGGGTATTATGGCAGCGGGTACTACCAGGAGCAGGAGCAGCCGTCCTCCACGCAGCGAGACAGCGGCCCCAGTGACTCCTTCATGGACGATGAAGCTGTAAGATTTGTAGCCCTTTTCTACTTTCAGGGGGGCGGGGGGGGTTTAGCTGTTTCTACAGATTTCTTACTTTAGCCAATATTCAGACTATTGTGTGCAGTCCAGGTCATACGGCCTCATTTCCTGGACTTCCCCTTTAACCCCTTCCCAAAATCCACCGTAATAGTAGGGCAGACTCTGGATCTTTAAAGATGGAGGCAGCCATAGCCACTGGGTCTCTGCTGTATTGCACAGCACACACCCGGCGTTAATACCCTCTATCGGAGTTCACTCTGATCACGAGCATTGCTGTTTATGAGGCCCCGGGTGGCAAAGTTTTACTTTGGGGTTGGGGCGCCTCACAAAAAGCAATGCTCGCAATCAGAGTTGCAGGATAGCTCGCACGCAGCGGGAGCTGTCCTATTCCTGTGACAGACTCAATAGCTATGTAGCAAAAGTCCCATAGATTGCCATACAGTTGTATTACAGTCTATGGGACTTGGAATGAAAAGATTGCAGGTTCAAGCACCCTAGGCAGGCTAATAAAATAATAAATATATATATATATATATATATATATATATATATATATATATATTCAAATCTCCCTCCTTTCCCTAGATTTGAAATAAAAATTAAATAAGAAAAAAAACCTAAACAAACTATACATCCAAGTGTCCGAAAATGTGCGCTCTACAAACATATAAAAAAATCTGAAAAAATCAAGAGCCAAACTGCCGTTTTTTTTTTCACTTTTTCACCTCCCATAAAAATTTGAATGAAAAGTGATCAAAACATCAGACAAACTAAAAAGTACTTCTGACCACATGAAAAAAAAAACACGCCGTGCATCCCTGTGCCCGGAAATATAAAAAAAAGTTACGTTTAAGGGGTTAAAACATGAAAAAAAAACCTCTATAAATTTGGTATCCCCAGAATTGTACCTACCCATATAATACAGATGACAGGTCATTTTGGCTGCACAGTGAATGCCGTAAAAACGAAGCCCGTAAGGAAGTCGCACAAACTCAGTTGTTCCCCAATTCCCCCCATTCTGAATTTTTGTTTCCAGCTTCCCAGTACATTGTGCAGAATAATAAATGATACCAATATGAAGAACAATTTGTCCTGCAAACATTAAGCCCTCATATGGCTCTGCGAACGGAAAAAAAAAAAAAAAAAAAAAAGTTATGGGGTTTGGAAGGGGGAGAGTCAAAAACGAAAATCTAAAAATACTTTGGCAAGAAGGAGTATGGAGCAGTAGACCCGCAGTCAGGCTGGTCCTGGACATCCCCTTTAAATAAGGAGCAGTAGAACCGCAGTCAGGCTGGTCCTGGACATCCCCTTTAAATAAGGAGCAGTAGAACCGCAGTCAGGCTGGTCCTGGACATCCCCTTTAAATAAGGAGCAGTAGACCCGCAGTCAGGCTGGTCCTGGACATCCCCTTTAAGTAAGGAGCAGTAGACCTGCAGTCAGGCTGGTCCTGGACATCCCCTTTAAATAAGGAGCAGTAGACCTGCAGTCAGGCTGGTCCTGGACATCCTCTTTAAATAAGGAGCAGTAGACCCACAGTCAGGCTGGTCCTGGACATCCCCTTTAAGTAAGGAGCAGTAGACCCGCAGTCAGGCTGGTCCTAGACATCCCCTTTAAGTAAGGAGCAGTAGACCCGCAGTCAGGCTGGTTTTGGTCCATCTGTTAAACAGTTGTTAGCAATACAGTGTGAACAGTCCCTTGTAAAGTGCCGTCCTATCCCAATAATATGCCATGGGGGGAGATCTGATCTCTGAGGCCTTCACTGGTTCTAAGAATGAGAGGGCCGCTGCCAGATTAGAGCACAGTCTCTGTAACACTCTCACGTGGATGGCGATGTAATACAGTGGGTGCAAGGACAAAATGGTGACTGGGACACAGTGCTATGCTAGTTCTCAGAATAGGTAAGGGTCCCAGGGGTCAGACGGTATATACTAATATACTAGGGGTAGGGGGGTTGCAATAGTGATGGCCTATCCTATGTTGAAATGGAGAGGGTCTGACTCTTGGCACTCTATGATCACCGTGGTGCGTGCACAAGCAGTGTGTACATACACCTGCACAGTCAGGGGCTGCAACTTGCCCTATTCACTAAAGTACCCTGCACCACTAAGTTTATGGCGTGCAGGTGTATGGAGCCAGAGGGGGAGGATCATGGGAATGCCAAGAGTCGCCCCCTGCAGATCTGATATTTATCATATGTTTTGCGGGCCGGAACTACGCCGTGTGTACGGGGCAATAGAAATGAGTGTGTCTGTACTGTATGCATGGAGCCTTATATTCACTACACGACCGTCCTCATCATCACCATTATTATTGCTCTTGCAGTTTAAGCGGCTCCAGGGTAAGAGGAATCGGGGAAGGGAAGAAATCAATTTTGTTGAGATCAAAGGCGATGACCAGCTCAGCGGTAACCAACAATGGCTGACCAAGGCCCTGACTGAGGAGAAGAACATGAAGTCCTTCAGTAAGGTAAAGATGGCGGCACGGACGGGTAATCACTACATGTGAGGAGATGGTATCGGTGCCCCTCCAGCTTGTCTGGTCCAGGCAAGTGAGAATTTGGGCATCACTCCTGACTGAAGGGGTGTATAGCAGCCCCTTCGCTGTAGCCATGGGGGGTAGTCTGGATGCTGACACGAGGTCAGGTCACAGATATCATCTCTATCGTTAACCCCTGCACTGCAGGATCAGAGGGTAGCTGTGGCCCGAGATGGAATCCGATTGGGCGCTGTGGGCATCATCTCCTCTGCATCAGTTCTGGTCGGTCTCGCCCAGTTTGTATTGGATGTAAGGTTTAGGGTCGAGAAGATTGTAACATTGTCAAATAATCTGGGAATTCAGGTTAAATCAAGTAATTTTTATGTTTTAACCCTATAGAAAAAAGGAGAACAGCCGACGGGACAGCAGAGGCGGAAGCATCAGATCACCTACCTGATCCACCAGGTAAGTCCTGCCCACTGCCTGTGGTTATTGCACTTTAGTGTTGTTTGGTGCAAGGCGTAGATTACAATCCAGCATGGGTCACAGCGCGTCTCCTCTCCCTCCCTGCACCATTATGCACATGGGAAATGTCGTTTTTACTATACATGTTCCCCGCCACAGCAGTGCCCAGGCTGACTTATTACACTGCCAGTCTTACCCCAATCCGTGAGGTTGCTAAATTGGGACCACTGGTGGCAGAGTAGGTTATGTGGATATACAGTGTCTGGGCAGATTATGTGGGAATGGGACGGGGGGGGGTTGAAACATGGTAAAACCCATTTAAATGTGGGTTTTCTAACTTTTTTTTTAAATTTTGATGACCTATGCAATACGCGATTAGTGGGGGGGTCTGACACCCGGGAGACGGCGGTGCTTAGGTGAACGCTGCGGCCTCTTCACTTACTACCAAGCACAGCGCTGTTTATTGTATAGTGGCTGTGCTTGGTATTGCAGCTCATCCTCTTTCACTTGATTGGGGACTGAGCTGCTGCTGTACCTGATGAACATGACCTCATAGGCACAGGGAAGAGACTGCAGCACAGCCTCTTTAGTATGATGATCAGCAGGGATCCCGCATGTTGGTCCCCCACCAGTCCTATAGGTATCGGTGGTCATTATACATCAGAGGGCTGTCCATGGGAGGCGGCTGTCCATGGGAGGCGGCTGTCCATGGGAGGCGGCTGTCCATGGGAGGCGGCTGTCCTTGCAACCACTGTCGGCTCAATTTATCTCATGGACATCTTAAAGGGACCCTCCACGTATTATGCAGAACTGTCTTACAACTGATGTCTCTTGCAGGCGAAGGAGCGCGAGCTGGAGCTGAAGAACACCTGGTCTGAGAACAAGATGAGCCGGCGGCAGACACAAGCCAAATACGGGTTTTGATGCCCTGTCACCGACTGGTGGGGTTCGGTTGCCAGAAATGAGACTCTTACCAGATATTGCCAAATGGATGGACATACTGCGAGGCGCCCCTCACCATCGTGTGTCATGTAAAGACTATGGACGAGCATCCACCTTTTATTAATGTGATTAACTCCTGAAATGCCAGACTGTTATATAGGGCTTGGCTTCTGGCTGGCACTAAGAAAGGGTTTACCTGTATAATGTTTGCATGAGAGGACACGGCCTGACTAAGGACTATTTTTTTTGTGGCTTGTTACTTATAATTGGTCTTTCTGGATCCCATATCATGTGGTGTTTGAGGGACCCTCCAAACCAAGCTTCAGCCCTCTGGAATGAGGACCTGGCAGACTATTTTTGGCCATGTTTTGCAGCCCCATCGGGTTAAAGGAGTGACCTTGTTTCTAACATTGATGGCTGAGCTGCCCCGTACATGCTACACACCCAGGCCCCTCTCCCAAGAATAGGCCATCAATATTAGAAACCGGATAATCCCTTTAATAATGGAAGGCATTGGTGGCCATTAACTACAAGCACAAATAAGAATGGGGGTCCCTGAGCCCCTTCCCCCTTCCATGGGACTGATGGAGGAAGCCCAGTCCGGCTTTCTTGGTTCCATGTGATGGGAGTGGTGGTCACACAGGGGGGCTCCTGTCTTGACGTTTTAATTTTAGAAGTCTGATGTTCTCTTACACTCCTGATAGTGCCCTCTGTGGACCATACAGAGGTACTACAAGCTATGCTCCATCCGTTTTAGACGTTTTGATCCTCAATTCAGTTTTGCAAGTACAATCTTGTCCTGCAAATGGCAGCCGTGGCCTCTCCCATTCTGTATACAGTGTGTAATGCGAAGGAAGACGGATGGCCCCTGGCACGGGCTGTCACTTATCAGCGGAAGGGGCAGTATTAGGGTGACTCTTCCAGCAGTAAATAACACCCAGATGGACTGACGCTGCTGACAAGCCTTCCCTGGTGAGACCACCGGGTTGGTACGAACCAACTCACTGAATTCAGAGCTATTTTGTGATGTGAACTTTTGTACATAATCTAAACTGTATATATATATTTTCGAGTTAACTCTTCCCCCCCCTCCCCCTTCCCCCTTATAGCTTTTGTCTAATTCGGAGGATTCAATGCCTGGAAAAAAGTTTTGTGGTTTCATCTAGTTAGAATAATTACTCTGCTAATAAAGTGTTAATTTAAAGAGGACTCTGATTTCATGGAGCGGGGTGTCATTTATTGGTACCATTTATAAAATGGTAAGTGTAGGGTATGGCTATAGAAAAGATTGCAGTACCTGAGATCTACCACTAGATGTCAGTGTCTTACATTGTGTTCCACTACATGCAGAACCCCCCTATAATATCAGAAGCGGCTACCTACATATGAACCTCATGTATATAAAGGAAACCCAGACATGGAGACTACGAGCAGTTCTGTATTTACATATATGAGCGGCATAACCTTTATACAGACTATTTACAGGTTATATAACCATTATGGCATGCCCCTAGTGGCGGCGACATGTAATTACACACATGATCTTATGTTTTTTTGTTTGTATTTAGGCTGTGCAGTATGGAGATACACAATACTACTTGGAAACAGTCAACAAGCAGGAAAGCTGCAGCTGATGGCTCTTAAAGGGTTCCCTTATGATTTACTGTATTTTTATACCAAAAGACTAAAATGCTGTTAAAGGGGTTGTCTGTGGAGTTAAGATTTCCTTGTCTGATCCAGCGCACACTGGAGAATGGACCTGAGGGTTTCGGCGGGGTTCTGACCCCTGAGTTATGTGATCGGAACCAGCCCCTGGGTTGCTGCACCGCCCTCCCCTGACCTCACAAGGGATTTACCTGTGCAATGGGGGCTGGCTAATCATAGTCCCCAATTACCTGTGAGATAAGGGGAGGGGTCTGGTTCCGATTACATGACTTGTGTGTTGGAACCTGCCCAGAACCTCTAGGTCCATTATCCAATGTCCAGCGGTTCAGTTATGGTAATCTCAACTCCCCAGAAAGTCCCTTTTTAAAGGTGTTTTCTGAGATTTGTATTTTGATAACCTATGCTTAGGAAAGGTCGTCAATATTTGATCGGTGAGATCTGGCACCCAGGACCCCCCACGACCAGCTGGTTGAAAAAGCCATAGTGTTCAGGTGAGCGCTGCAGTCTCTTCCTTGAATATCAAGCACAGTACCGTACATATTATAGTGGCTGTGCTTGGTATTTCAACTCCCCTCCATTCACTGAGTGGGAATGAGCTCCTGCTGTTCCATGTGACCGATGTATGTGATGTCATCTGCACAGACAGCTGATCAGTAAGGGCCCTGGGTGTCTGACCCTACCAGTCAGGGAACCTATCACTAGTTTTTGACACTATAAACTACCGCCATATTGCAATGTCTTTAAAATAATCATGTAACGGAATGGGTCTTTAGTAAATTTATGTAACACAGGCAGGAAAGCGTTAAAGGGGTTTTAGTTTACTTCCTCTGGGGTGGCGGTTGCGGGCTGGTTCTTACTTTGGGTCCCTTGATCAGAACTAGCCCCTGGGCCCTGGTTCGCTCTGGCTTTTCTCTCTTCTCCCGTTGTCACAGGTAGGGGCTGGTAGACTACAGTATAGCCAGCCCCTATAGCATAGGTAACTACCTGTGAAAACGGTAGATGAGTTTGATTGACCCATGGGCCCGGTGCTGACCCCGATGACGCGATCCGGGCTGAGAACCAGCCTGTAACCTCCAGGTAAAGCAGGAAGTAAGTAAATAAGCCTTGTGCTGCCCCTTTAATATAGTCCACGATAATCTGCCTCAACCTCTATCACATGTTTAGGGCTTCTAGTAAAAATGGCACATGGTTTGCTCCTAGTTTTGTGCCATGGACAGGCGAAATGTGCCAGTTTACAGTAAAGCAGGTGCTTTTTTTGCAGCATTGCTTTTGGTCTTGTTGCTTCCGGGCTTCTGATCAGACCCAAAGTCCATGGGCAGCAGGACACCAAAGACACGTAATAAGTATGGTGGATCTTCTCTATACAGTGCTGTTGTACTACGTGATGATATATGTTTGTCGGCCCGTGTCACGTCATCTCGCTTTTCTTCCTGGTGGGTTGTTCCTTATTGTGGCCACACAATTTTCTGGAATCTTCTCGTAGATGTTCTCCTCGTCTAGGTCTGGTGGACCCGAATGTTGTAACTGGCCCTTTCCATACATGGGGTCATCTAGCTGTATAGTAGTCGTCAGCTTTGCATGAAAAAAAAAAAAAAAAAAAAAAAAAATTATATATATATATTACCATACGTAAAAAAATGTAGCCCCCAGAGCGATCAGCACCCCTGTGATGGAAGCCACAGTACATGGCGGCCATTCAGATGTTGTACAAGGATGTGCTCTTTTATGGCTCATAGAAGAAGTCCCCTCTGATGACCATGTACCCTCTAAGGGGCTGTTCGCACGGCCCAGATTCTGTCATGTGAATGTACCCTTAGACCCCATGCACACGACCGAGTTTGCTTTCTGATGACACTCTGAGTGCTTTCAGTGATGCGTTAACCTCTATGGGGATTCCGTTCTGTTCCGATGATACGAATTATTTTAGAGCTCCGTGTTATTGGAATGGATCAGAAGCCCCCCCCATGCGACTGCATTCAGCTGCAAACTCGGCCCCACACCAGATGCACACTCGGTTGTGTGCATGGGGTCTTAGGCTCAGGGTTATCTGCATGAGACAACACTTTTCATTAGTAATTTTCAGTTTATCATGAAGTTATTTGGAGCTCTGTGTTCTGTGGTTCCTCTGTTACTCCACCTGGAAATGTATAACTAAATTGGTTTTTACCATTATCTTTTGTCAAAGGGGCGTGCGCTTATACAATCTGACACTGCCAGCTTAAATTTCCAGGAGGAATAACAGAGGGACAGCTTACCACAATTCCAAGAATTAGTATTTTATGAAGAATATAAGAACTTACTAAAACGGACGTTTCAAGAGAAGTCACAGATTCTCATTATGCCAGAGCTATACAGTGACTGTGGTCATGAAAACCAAAAAAAAATATCTGCAATTTGCGGTTGGGTGACTTGATTTTGGGATTTGTTCTTAAGATTTCCAGTACTCAAAATACTGCAGTCGTGACGTTAGTAGAGATGAGCAAAGTGATTCGTAATGAGCCAGATTTGTTATGATTTTTCCAAAAATTTCCAATTTGACCAAACCTGAAACTTTTAGGGTTCAACACCCATAAGTCAACTTCAGACCCCCAGAGTATAATGTGGAGGCGCAAACATAACAAACACTGATACTCACCTTCTCTCACCTCTCCTGGCCTCCCCCACAGTCCTCTTTGGTCATCTTTCTGGCCTCCTGGGTGATGTGATGGGCCTGTAGACCACTGAGACCTATGACTGGGCCTTAGTGCTTATGTGGCGTAGGCTGAAGTCATGATGTCCGTATGCCCCATGTGACCTGTGATGTGACCTGTGATGTCACCCAGGAGGACAGAAGAAGAGCAAAGAACATCAGAAGGGAGCCCAGGAGAGGTGAGTATCAGTGTTTATTATGTTTCCGCACCTCCCCTGGGCCTCTGATTATTCCACTGTGGGGTCTGAAGTAAAAAAAATAGCACTTCCATTATGGACAGCCCAAAACTAAACAGGCGTTTTTTGTAAAAACGTGATACAAATCTCTTGAGGATTGCCCATCTGTAGTCACATCCAACATATGTAGAAGCCTATGCCGGCAAAGTTGATGCAACTTGCAACTGAAAATTCAGAAGCTTTGGGTTTTTGTGACTGTTGCGTTACAGCCATGTTTTGCCACAACCATATTTACAGTCGCTGCTTGCGATGTCGTGGTGTAGCCAAAGCCTTAGGCTCCAGGCACACGTCGGAAGGGGTGTCTGATAGTCTGTTCCGTTCTGATGAAAATAGAGCAGGTCCTATCCTGCTCCGTGTCATCGGAACAGAACAGATTAGAAGGCACCATAGAGGTGAGCGCATCACGGAAAGCACTCGGATGTCACATGGCCCCACATCAGATGCCCACTCGGCCGGTGGAAGGGGTTTCAGTCGTAGGGATGAGTGAGACAGGCCCAGACTGGTGGTGTAAGTTTAGTGTCCTCATGCCTAGGCAATGATACTTATCCATTTCATGTAGGTAGACTGGTTTATACCCTCTACTTACCTTAGGCACTGAGAACTGTCCTCTCCTGGGGTCTTCCAGGGGCGCTGCCTTTGAGTTATGAGAGCGGAACGATGAGTGGAAAGCGGTGGTCTTATGTTTTACAGGTTTGGGTGCGGGATGAGGAAGAGTAGAGAGTCCGGTCTGACGATTCATAGCCGCCCTAGAGCGACACGATGTTATGGAGTTTACGTCCACCTCGCTATAGACGTTCTCCATAGTGTCCTTACAAGAGCCACGACCTACGGCATAGAAGGCGATGGGATCACTGTCATGGCTGATGGTCCCCGCTCTTGGACGATCCCACAGGTTGGGTTCTGAGTAGGTATGGATCTCTTCCAATGGGTTGTACGAAGAAAGATGAGACTCAAGTTCTTCATCACTCTCATCATCTAAAGACCCCTTAGCCAGGTCAAGGTCTTGAGGACTTGGTATGGGTTCCCTCCTAGGATAAGGTGGGACCTTCCTTTGAAATGACGGTGAAGCGTATTCCACCTGTACAAAAAATTAGGAAATAATCATTGGGTTGGGGTTTAGATCATTACCAGTTAAACCAGTTTTGAGGTCTTTGTATGATCTTACTGGTATTTTCCCGTCACAGAGTAGATTGCTCCTTTCCTTGGGGGAGGTGGCTAAAAGAAGCGTGGCATCTGATGGTGCCTGGTGCTGTTTACTGACCCTGGCGTATACTTCCTTCCCGGCAGCTACATCTTGCGGGTTATGTTGTGTCGGGCTGGAGACGTTATGTCTAAAAGGGTTCTGTAGATGGTAAAACACATAGATGAGTATATACCAGATGTATACAGGCCCAATAAATTTTTGGATTTGGACCATGAACGGTGAGCGTTGGTGATCACTCTTTACCATCATGATTGATCAGTATTATATTATATAGTATTATATTATATACTCGACAATCCCTCTGGTGACCATAGGGAACAGTGGGACTGTGTTTAGTTCACTTTAGCCATTTCTCTAAAATGTGACCTTAAAGGGATTGTTTATTATGTAAAATCCCTCTAAGAACTATCCACAGTGACCATCTGTAGGTAACACAGTTTGTAATCTAGTCTGTATGGACGTAGAATTTTTATCAGTAAGGTGTGTAGTTTGCAGGAAACCCAGCAGCAAGTGTTTAATATCCCTGCACTGCCTCCGGAGGGCAAATGAAGTATTACAGTTACCCTTGAAATAAAGGAATAATATAGAGTCTAGTATATACCATAGGACAGGCCGTTGTCAGCGTCTCTTTGTAGGGCTCCACGGGAAACCTACAGTAGTGATTGACCAGATCTTCTAGACTAGGATGGACGCTCTTCTCTCCCTCTATCACATACTGATCGTCCTCCAGGTGATTGAGCACGAAGTGACGGCAGCGTTCAGTACCCCTGGTAACAAAAAAATATCAAGTGTTAGGAACATTATCACAGTCCCTCCACCTGCTGTTTGATAGTGTCACAACACACAGATAAAACACACAGTGATGTTACAGTACAGGGATAATAAACACAGTGATGTCACAGTACAGGGATAATACACACAGTGATGTCACAGCACACAGATAAAACACACAGTGATGTTACAGTACAGGGATAATACACACAGTGATGTCACAGTACACAGATAATACACACAGTGATGTCACAGTACAGGG
Organism: Leptodactylus fallax; assembly: GCA_947044405.1. Taxonomy (NCBI): domain Eukaryota; kingdom Metazoa; phylum Chordata; class Amphibia; order Anura; family Leptodactylidae; genus Leptodactylus; species Leptodactylus fallax. The sequence goes on along the minus strand of CAMRHE010000472.1, from coordinate 823,354 downwards.
ATAATACACACAGTGATGTCACAGTACACAGATAATACACACAGTGATGTCACAGTACAGGGATAATGCACACAGTGATGTCGCAATACAGGGATAATATACACAGTGATGTCACAGTACAGAGATAATACACACAGTGATGTCACAGTACAGGGATAATACACACAGTGATGTCACAGTACAGAGAAATTAGGTAAAACCATAAAATGGGTATTCATGGGGTTCTATAATAATTACAATTGTCCACCCCTCCTTCTCTCACTCATGGTCATCACTAAATGGACCCTTACTCTGTATAGAGATAGGTTTGTTTAGTAGTTAGGCCCCATAGAGGCTGCTATGCCCGCTGATAGTTATGCCCATCTCACGGGGGTGTATAAAATGTAAAGTGAGAAGAACTACTTACCTGTAAGACAGGACAAATCCAACTCGGCTTTCACAGAAACGGATAAGAAAAGACCCCAGCGGTTTATCTTGTAACATTTCTTCTGCTCGGCTGTGTGTGACAGGAGGGATACAGGGTGATAATCTGATGATGTCATATTTCATTTACAATAAAACCAATCTGTGTACAGAAAACCATTTATTAAGAGCGGAGGTAGTCATATATTTATAGGGGCCAAATTGTCTAATATTTAAGCCTGATATTGCGTGACTTTCAGTGCTGTGACCTCTGCCATTGGCCTCATAGGTCCACATGACAAAGTACTATTAGGCACCAATAGGTCAACATAACGCAGTACTATTAGGCTCTGATAAGTCCATATAGCACAGTACTATTAGGCGCCGATAGGTCCATATAACACAGCACTATTAGGTCCCGATAGGTCCATATAACACAGTACTATTAGGCCCTGATAGGTCCATATAACACAGTACTATTAGGCGCCAATAGGTCCATATAACACAGTACTATTAGGCGCCGATAGGTCCATATAACACAGTACTATTAGGCGCCGATAGGTCCATATAACACAGTACTATTAGGCCCTGATAGGTTACTATAACACAGTACTGTTAGGCCCTGATAGGTACACATAACACAGTACTATTAGGCCAGATAGGTCCATATAACACAATACTATTAGGCCAGATAGATCAATATAACTCAGTACTATTAGGCCCCGATAGAGCAATATAACATAGTACTATTAGACCCCAATAGGTCCTCATAACACAGTACTATTAGGCCCTGATAGGTCACTATAACACAGTACTATTAGGCCCTGATAGGTACACATAACACAGTACTATTAGGCCAGATAGGTCCATAAAACACAGTCCTATTAGGCCCCAATAGGTCCATATAACACAATACTATTATGCCAGATAGGTCAATATAACACAGTTCTATTAGACCCCGATAGAGCAATATAACATAGTACTATTAGACCCCAATAGGTCCTCATAACACAGTACTATTAGGCCCTGATAGGTCCTCAAAGCACAGTACTATTAGGCTCCGATTGGACCATATAACACAGTACTATTAAACCCCAATAGGTTGACATAACATGGTACTATTAGGCCCCAATAGGTCCATATAACATAGTACTATTTGACCCTGATAGGTCCACATAACACAGTACAGTAGGGCCCTAATAGGTCCATATAACATGGTACTATTAGGTCCTGATAGGTCCACATGACACAGTACCATTAGGTCCCGATAGGTCCACATGACACAGTACTATTATGCCCCTATAGGTCCATATAACACATTACTTGGTACATATGTGATGAAGTAGCGTGCATGTGAGTTCCCTAGAATTTCACCACAACTTTCGGGAGGCTGTTAGCTCCTCCCTTGAGACCCTCACCACAGATTACCAGAGTATATAAGGCATTTACCTCTATTGTTAGAAACCCCCAAAAACCACACTGACATCCTGTTAAATGTTACAAGAGCACAATGCACCTATTCTGAGTATAAAAACCTAGTGTCATGACGTTGGTGTCCTCTCACCCCTGCCCCAAAATATGCAAATGACTTGTGTTTTCAATTGGCGGGCAAAAAATGTACACGTAGTTCAACTTTAACCCTTTCCAAGCTGTAGTCACAGCATAAAGATGACAGTGAGATCCCTGATGTGGGCTGCTATGTGGTAGGAAACACTAGCGATCAGCTTCTTCTTGCCAGTATACCATGTGCCTAATGAACGAGCGATTATATGTGAATATTTGTACGAAATTGTAAAAAAAAAAAAATGTATATAAAGTAACTAAATAAAATTTTGTATGCACTATAATCGATTCGATTGGAATTCAGGAGTGTTTGGAATAAACAAAAAAAAACAACAACTTTTTTTTTTCAAAAACAGCGCCACTCCTGTTTACTGGTTGTGACTGGCAATGCAGCTTAATTGCATTCACTTTAATGGGACTGAGCTGCAATTCCATAACTAGACTATAGACTCAGTGGCGCTGTTTTTGCAAAAAAAAAAAAAAAAAAAAAATTTTTTTTTCCCGGGACAACCACTTTACCTTTACATGTGTGGCCTGTTGTGATGGTTAAAAAAAATAGTTTTTTGAGACTATAATATTGATTGCTGTGGCCTCTTCACTACTTACCTAGCACATCTCCATACATTGTATAGTGGCTGTGCTTGGTATTGCAGCTCAGACCCATTATTTTGAATAGGACTGATCTGCAGCATAGCCATGTGACCAATGGATATGATGTCACTGCCTGAGAGGAGGAAGTGGAGGTCAGTATCACAGTCCCGGTAAACCTTTTTGTCCAGGATTTTTTTTTTTTTAATTTCCAAATTTTTTTCAATCAAAAAAATCAATACCCCCTGTTCTAGTGCTGCCTCTGCGGCAGTCACTGCCCATCCACGTTCACTGACATACAGCGTTGATGTATGGTATATGTACATGTCAGCAGATTTTTATTTCATGGTATTCTTGGCCAATTTTTTGAAAAATTCAAAAACCCCAAAATTCATTGGTTTTAGTAAACAGGATTAGGGTAAGGACAAACCTTCAAGTTTTTGGATGTAGATTTTGAAGCCGGGTGAGGGCCTGTAAAGGACCGATGGTCTTTTGCTTCTTTTGTTCAATCCACTCCTGGTTTTGGCTTCAAAAACTGCATCGAAAAACCTGAACGTGTGTCCTTACCCTTAGGTTGGATTTACACTTAGTGATTTTCGCTGCATTTCCAATAGAGTATTTTTATGCGTGTGGGTTTTTGAAGCCAAAAAAGTCACACATTTTTGTGCAGGACCCTCTTTGCACAAGAAAATGGTGACTTTTTACTCTTTTACAACCCCCAATTAACTTGTTGTAAAAATGGGCAGAGCTTGACCTTCTGAGGCCCAGCAAATTCACTATCATTTACGTTAGGAGCTGACGTAGAGTTGACTTTCCAACTTACAGAGGGCCATAGGTGTTCCTAAATCATATCCGTCTTAATAGTGAAATTTTAGTACATCTCAGTCCTGAGCGTGAGGATCAAGACTGGTGAATATAACACCACTTATTGTGTTTTGGTTTGTTTTTGGGGCCTATGGAGCTTACGGCTGGCTATACCTGAAGGATCCAGAAGGAATGACCTCTGTACATACATCTCCCCCACATCAAGGAGGCCTTAAAGCATTAAATACCATAAAAGTATTGTATAAAACATCCTACAGACAGCCCACAGCACTAACACTCACCTCCGTGTAATAAATCCATGGAACCAGTCTGCAAAGCGGCCATTTTTCAGCAGCTTCTTCCTCTGGGTCCTTTCAAACCATTGATATGTTTGGTCTTTCAGGCTGGCTCCAGGGTTTCTTGATGTCTCTTTGTGCACGGAGACAGTCGATGAGGAATCGGTATTCTAAGGAACAAAAACATATGGCGGTTTAGAATTACGGTGATCACAGCTGTACCTATGTGCCGTAAAGGGGACCTTTCACCACCACCACCAACTTACAACTTTTTGCATTCCTTAATAGGTGCCGCTCCATTGATTCTGACACAGTTGGAATTTTTTTCTCTAGTCCCCACCGTTCCTGAGCAATCAGTGCTGTTAGTTTCAGCTTCACACAGTATGCTAATTAGGCTGGAGCAAACAGACTAATTAGCATAGGTGGGCAGTCCTGGGCTGTAGCAAACAGACAGGGAGTGTCCAGCTGACTGTAGAGAGCAAAATTAGGATATTGGGTGTTGGAACTAACAACACTCATTGCTCAGGAACGGTGGGGGCTAGAGAAAAAATTCCAACTGTGCCAGAATCAGTGGAGCAGCACCTATTGAAGGAGATGTTGTTGTTGGTGGTGGTGGTGGTGGTGAAAGGTACTCTTTAAGCAGAGTTCACATGGACATGCAAAAAATCGCATGCGAATTGCATACACAACAAATGGACAATTTTTCATATGTGTGCTAAATTCTTATGCCTGTGGAGGAAGTGGACAGCTTTTATGATATTCTTGGGTAATTTTTTGAAAACCCAAGTGGCCTCCAAGTTGGATTAAAATAGCACAAGCTGAACATTTTTCTACACGGACCACGGGCACGCACTACTATGGTTTCATGGGCAGTCTGTTGTGCTCAAGGTATACTTGCCGTCTCTGCTGGAATATCTGGGAGGCTCCCAAAAAAAGAGTCCCAAAAGAGCTAGCAAATCTCCCAGGCCTAGCGGGATGTTCCCCCATTGTCATTCTCTCTATTATTTTATATGTGAAATGGGCATGTGCTGGTCACATCACAAAAAAAAAGTTGTGGCTGGTACATTACACATACACTACACAAAAAGGGGTCGGGGCACATCTCCAAAATAGACGTGACCTCGCAAAAAAGAAAAAGGGCCATCTGTGTGGCTCACAAAACATGCCAATCTCCAATGTTGGCAAGTATGACACATGGACATTGACCAAAGATATGGCTGTCTGAATAGGGCCTAAGTGGAGATCTGAGATGTGGTCACATGATGACACAATTAGGGAGACCACAAACACTGCGGGCATATACACACGGGGACAAAATTGTTGGTATCCCTCGTTTAATGAAAGAAAAACCCACAATGGTCACAGAAATAACTTGAATCTGACAAAAGTAATAATATATAAAAATTCTATGAAAATGAACAAATGAAAGTCAGACATTGCTTTCCAACCAGGCTTCAACAGAATTGTTTAAAAAAGAAAACTCATGAAACAGGCCTGGACAGAAATAATAATATAATAATAATAATAATAATAATAGTCCTTTAATAGTCCCACAATGGGGAAATTCAGTGTGTTACAGCAGCAAAGATAAGATAAGATAAGCAGATACAAATACAAATACAACATGTACAGGAATGTTCAAAGGTGAGAGGCATTACATTAATAGCAGACAGACAGATAGGAAGTAGCGGGGGGGGGGGGGATTTAACAGGCAGAGAGATATTTCAGTTCTCTGTGTGTAATGATCTCCGCTTAGGTCGGTGTTGGTTGTACAGCCTAACCGCGGTGGGGAGGAAAGACTTCCGATAGCGCTCCTTCTCACACCTAGGGTGGAGCAGTCGGTCACTGACAGTACTGCCCAGCGCGATCACAGTCTCATGCATGGGATGGGAGTTATTCTCCCGCATGGAGCTCACCACGGACAGTATCCTTCTGTCACCCACCACCTGCACTGGGTCCAGTGGGCTCCCCAGGACAGAGCTGGCCCTTCTAATCAGCTTGTCAAGTTTATTTCTGTCCCTGGTTGATATACTGCTCCCCCAGCAGGCCACTCCAAAGAAGATGGCTGATGCCACTACCGAGTTGAAGAAAGTCCTAAGAAGTGCCCCCCGGGTTCCAAAGGCTCTCAGCTTCCTAAGCAGGTAGAGCCTGCTGTGGCCCTTCCTGTACAGGGCCTCCATATGATCTGCCCAGTCCAGCTTATTATTAAGCAGCAAACCCAGGTACTTATAGGTGTTCACAATCTCGATGCCCGTCCCCAGGATGTCCACTGGTTTAGGAGGGCTTCTGCCTTTGCGGAAGTCCACCACCATCTCCTTGGTCTTCCCCGCGTTAATCTTCAGGTGGTTCCGGTGGCACCAGTCCACAAAATGCTGGTTCAGTTCTCTGTACTCCCTGTCATCATCATCTGTGATGAGACCCACTATTGCAGAGTCGTCAGAATACTTCTGTAGGTAGCAGCTGGATGAGTTGCACCTAAAATCTGCAGTGTACAGTGTGAAGAGGAAAGGGGTGAGAACCGTACCCTGAGGTGCCCCCGTATTACAGATCACGGTACCTGACACACAGTCTCGGGCTCTCACGTATTGAGGTCGATTTGTGAGGTAGTCTAGGATCCAGTTGGAGAGGTGGTGGTCCACTCCAGCAAGGCCCAGCTTGTCCCTCAATAACCTGGGCTGTATGGTGTTAAAAGCACTGGAGAAGTCAAAGAACATTATTCTCACTGTGTTCCCTGGTTTCTCCAGGTGAGACAGAGCCCTGTGCAGAAGATGGATGATGGCATCATCTACCCCAATGCCCAGCTGATAAGCAAACTGGAGTGGGCTGATAAGCAAACTGGAGTGGGTCCATAGCGGGGCTCACTAGAGGGCGGAGATGTGTGAGAACCAATCTCTCCAAGATCTTCATCAGGTGGGATGTCAGTGCTACAGGTCTGTAGTCGTTGAGGTCCATAGGGTGGGGTTTCTTTGGAACTGGTACCGCACAAGAAGATTTCCATAATTCAGGGACTATTTCCTGCCTCAGGCTCATATTATACATATATGTAATTATACCACACAGCTGGTCTCCGCAAGTCTTAATTAGCCTTGCACTGATGTCATCTGGCCCTGCAGCTTTCCTCGCCTTGATCTTTTTCATCTCCTTCCTTACCTGGGCCCGTGTGAAGGTCAGACTGTGGCCAGATAAAGATGGATTTCTGGATTTACTGGTCTGTTGGGAAGTGGCCGCATGGGGAGAAGTCATTGTGGTGGGGGGAGCTGAAGGACATACTGGGGTGGGAGGAGCTGGTGTGTGATCAAATCTGTTGAAGAATAGGTTTAGTTCATTAAGCCAATTAACATCTGCCTCAATCTGGCAGACAGACTGTTTATGACCCAAAATTGACTTAAGCCCCTCCCAGACCCCCCTTATGTCTTTTCTTTCCATTTGCTTTTTCATTTTTTCTTTATAACTGGCTTTTCCCTGCCTGATTTGATGCCTCAGCTCCTTTTGATGGTTCCCTTAACTTAATATTTTGTTGCACAACCTTTTGAGGCAATCACTGCAATCAAACGATTCCTGTAACTGTCAATGAGACTTCTGCACCTCTCAGCAGGTATTTTGGCCACTCCTCATGAGCAAACTGCTCCAGTTGTCTCGGGTGTGAAGGTTGCCTTTTCCAGACGGCATGTTTCAGCTCCTTCCAAAGATGCTCAATAGGATTTAGGTCAGGGCTCATAGAAGGCCACTTCAGAATAGTCCAATGTTTTCCTCTTAGCCATTCTTGGGTGTTTTTAGCAGTGTGTTTTGGGTCATTATCCTGTTGCAAGACCCATGACCTGCGACTGAGACCAAGCTTTCTGACACTGGGCAGCACATTTCTCTCTAGAATCCCTTGATAGCCTTGAGATTTCATTGTACCCTGCACAGATTCAAGACACCCTGTGCCAGATGCAGCAAAGCAGCCCCAGAACATAACAGAGCCTCCTCCATGTATCACAGTAGGGACAGTGTTCTTTTCAATATATGCTTCATTTTTCCGTCTGTGAACATAGATCTGATGTGCCTTGCCAAAAATTTGTCTGTGCATAGGACATTCTCCCAGAAGCTTTGTGGCTTGTCAACAGGTAGTTTGGCAAATTCCTGTCTGTCTTTTTTATGTTATTTCTGTGACCATTGTGGGTTTTTCTTTCATTAAACGAAGGGTATCAACAATTTTGTCCACGTGTGTATAATGGCCATATACTGTAAGATGACAAGCCGTAACAATGTGCAAAGTGATTATAAAGGAAGTAACACATGAAAGTGACATTTCTTGATAGTTTCTATTCTCACCTTATTTTTGGCCTCTACAGCCGTCTCCATGGGCACTGTGTCCTCTTTATGGCACATTGTCTGGCTACTGGGCATGTCCTTGTTTGGAGGAGTCGGCTTGAAAGTGCTGAAGAGGATAGGTGGGAAGTCTATGGATAAGAATATGTAGGCGTTAACAAGGAAGGAGTTAACAATTGCCAAAATAAAGTCAAATAACATAAACTGCGTGGGCATGTAATGGGGTGCCCCTTTAAATATAGGATACCATGGCTGTTTGATGTTAAAATTGGTCTCTACTGAGGGATAGTAGAAAAACACAGTCAGACGTTGTAACTGGTGAACGATGAAATTTTATTCACAAGGAGGCATTGAGCTTGATGGTTACAGAACTGTAATGGTTACAGCAGTCTTACAGGACGAAACTGTGACAAACACATACAGTGGCGATGCAGTGCTGGCAGACTGTCTTAGCCTGGGAGGTTCTATCACAGCAGTCTGGAACAGTCTCGACACTGGGTCAGTCACTGCCCTCTAGCTGAGTCACCTCTTTACTTGACAGTAGTGACCTGGTAGTAGCTGGCTGTCTCTTGACAGTATTGCGCATGTCACGGCCTACCTTGTTTCACGGTACAGTCCCTCACACTCAGCCGTCTCTGTGGCACGTCTTCATTTTATAGTAGATGAACTCACATTGCCTTAATGGTGGACGCACTCTTATTCATGCATCAGTTGAGAAGATTGTTAATATCTGAGACCAACTACGACTACAGCACAGGCCAGAGCCTCTGTGGCTCTACACTTTAGGGGCGTCACACTATCACACTCCCCTACAAGCTATCTAACCACTGGCATAGTTTAGCTAGCACCTCCTGCAGCACATTTTCTGTGCTGGTCTGCCATCTTCACCATCTGGCCTCCGATGGCCCATGCGACATACTGTATGTCTATTCAGGCATAGTACTGTACATAAGGTGTTGCTGTGTCTAGTATTGCAGCTCTGCCCTGTTCAACTGCAATAAATAATACTGCACTATACTATCAAATAAATAGTAGTGCTATAGAGTGCCCACATAACAGAGTTATTGAAAAATGGTTGCTATGGACACACGACCTAACAACTACAGTCTTTTCAATGGGGTTGTCAGGCAGCACCTCCATAGCAACCAGTGTGAAAGGCTGAGCAGGCCTTTGCGGGAAGAATATCGACAAAGAGACTTGGCACGTCTGCCCATGACTTTACTGCCATGTTAATCAGATATCAATGAGAATTAGTCACTGACTAAATAGATCATTTCCTCTTAAAGACATACATTTCTCAGGAAATATGAACGTCCATGGACCGCCTTGTCACAGACTATTCACCTAGTTCTACAGAAGAATCAGCACTGAATCAGATACATCCTTTTTCGTCAATGTATGAGGTACAGAAATGGTGAACAAACTCCCCAGACTGCTTGCTGTCATCTAGGTGGGGTGTTGCTCACTTTCCGAGGTTCCTCAAATCACGCTTGTGAGATCCTTATCAGAGGAGAAGATCTGCTCTATAACCAACTCTCATATCATAAGTGAGAATCTCCGGGTGACAACTTGTCAGAAGAACATTTCCTATATCTACCCTATATCGTAAAGAACAGGATGTTGAATATGGGTTGTAGAGTGTCTTGTGTGTCAAGAGGGTTTATTTTTAGAACGAGATTCTCTGTCAGAGCTGCTAAAAGTCATCTTTTTAGTAAAGGTTAAGAGAAGTGGTTTGCTCCTAGATATTACATTGATAGCCAGAATTTAGAGCAAAGTCAGGGGTGGCCAGGGTGGGTGTAAAACATAATCACTGATCCTGATCCCTGTTTCGCTTTGGCTCCAAAAACTACTACTGTGATTCTAGCCTTCTAGACTCATCTAACGCAAGCTTCGCCTTATAGACGGAATAGATAACAACTCATACCCTCCAACTTGTAGACTCATATAACACAAGCTCCGCATTATAAACTCAATGGATACAAACGTATAGCCTCCAACTTGCAGACTCATTCACGGAAGCTCCGCCTTATAGACTCGATGGATACAAACGTATAGCCTCCAACTTGCAGACTCATTTCACGGAAGCTCCGCCTTATAGACTCGATGGATAACAACTCATAGCCTCCAATTTCTAGACTCATCTAACGCAAGCTCCGCCTTATAGACTCAATGGATATAAACTCATACATATATAGATATACAGATATATACAGTGTCTGTATTACAGGATGTATTACTCACATGTGACCTATTCACCAGACACACCACCTTGCACAAGGATATATTTCGCTCCCCAAATAAAAGCAAGCTGGCCAGCATGAATGCAACACCGACATCTGCTTCCCCATTACTAAATCTGTGTACGTGTAGGGTTGGTGTGGTCAGGCTTCTTTGTTATTTCACACAGTGTCTTGTACACTGAGCAAAACCACAACTAGCCGGTGTATTCTCTATGCAGATCACAAAACCTCCGACTATAAGGCTAAGGACCCACGTAGCGAGCCACAGCCAAAAAGCTCTGCGGGATAAAACCGCATCAGAAACGCATCACTGTTTTTCCCGCAAAGCTTTTCACAGAAAGTCCGCAGATTTTTCTTCTGTGGACTTTCTGCTTCCATTATAGCTATAGGGGAACCGCCGGTGTTTCCGTAGGTATAATTGACATGCTACGATTTCCAAAAACGGATTATTTTCTGCAGTGTGTGGATGGGATTAGCCAGTATCCCATCCACTTTGCAGTTAATGTAAAACCAGCCAAATCACAGCGTTTACTTTATGTTCACATGTAGTTTATTGCAGGATGAAAAAAATCTGATTCAGGAATTTTTTTTTTCACACATGCATTTTTTGCCCATGATTTTTTTATCACAGTATTTTAGGGTAGGTTCACACATAGGACTCAATAAGAGGCAGAGATCACAGTAAGATGCTGAAAAAATCATCATCCTGCTCGATCTTGCCGCGGATTCCACGGATTGGGACTCCCTGCTGGTTAGACCCAGTCATCCGGGCCTAACCAGCAGTGGAAAGCCACAACGGAAATGCCCTGCATACCGCGGATGAATACGGCGGCAGAAAACGGAGAGGAATTCCTCTTAATTTTCTGCCGTGTGAACATCCCCTTACTCCAGCACACAGTATGGACCTGGAAACTTCACTTAAAAAAATACGCTATCAAAAACCGCATAAAAAAAACGCATCACATTTTTCCCGCTTCCCATTGATTTCAATGGGTTTGCAAGGCGGAATCTGACTGAAAATAGGTCACGACAGTGATAAAAACTGAAAGTCATCCCACAAAAAAAAAAAAATACTTTTTTTTTTTTTTTTTTTTTTTTAAATAACAAAAAGTTCCCACAGAGCTCAAGGGAAGAAAAAGTAAAACTGTGCAAAATGTAGAAAAACTGTATAAATTTGGCACCGCCGTAATAGTCATGCCCCATAAAATAAAGTTATCATGTTATTCATAGTGAACGCGGTAAAGGAAAAATAAACAAAAATATTAATGGCAGGTTTTTTTTTTTTTTTTTTTTACCTTGTTACCCCCAAATGCATATGTTATACTTTATATGTACTCCAAAATGGTGCAAGCTAAAAATAAAAATTGTTGCACAAAAAACAAGCCCTTGTACAGCTATATGGATGGAAAAATGAAAAACCATGGCTTTGGAAATGCAGAGATTATATAAAAAAAAGACTGGGTTCTGAAATCTAAAACAAGCCAGCCTTATAGCTGGTGTACATTTCCCACATCATTTACTCCAGATTTCTGGCAAAAGTGATGATAAATCTGGCGTACAAGACACAATAAATCTGACCCATTATACTCAGGATTATTGTTGTGTCTACACTATGTCCTGTGTCTAGCGTAATGCACAAAATGAGTACGTAGATAATCTTTTCAGTGATATCATAGTATAGGCAAAGTGCAGACAGTGATGTCACAGTACAGAGATAATACACAGTGATGTCACAGTACAGGGATAATACACACAGTGATGTCACAATACAGGGATAATACAGTGATGTCACAGTACAGGGATAATACACACAGTGATGTCACAGTACAGGGATAATACACACAGTGATGTCACAGTACAGGGATAATACACACAGTGATGTCACACTACAGGAATAATAAACACAGTGATGTCACAGTACAGAGATAATACACAGTGATGTCACAGTACAGAGATAATACACACAGTGATGTCACAGTACAGGGATAATACACACAGTGATGTCACACTACAGGGATAATACACACAGTGATGTCACAGTACAGAGATAATACACACAGTGATGTCACAGTAAAGGGATAATACACACAGTGATGTCACACTACAGGGATAATACACACAGTGATGTCACAGTTTCAGAGATAATAAACACAGTGATGTCACAGTACAGAGATAATAAACACAGTGATGTCACAGTACAGGAATAATTAACAGTGATGTCACAGTACAAATATAATAAACACAGTGATGTCACAGTACAAGGATAATTCACACAGTGATGTCACAGTACAGAGATAATAAACAAAGTGATATAACATTACAGGGGTAATACACACAATGATGGCACAGTACGGGGATAATACACACAGTGATGTCACAGTACAGGGATAATACACACAGTGATGTCACAGTACAGAGATAATACACACAGTGATGTCACAGTACAGAGATAATACACACAGTGATGTCACAGTACAGGGATAATATACACAATGATGTCACATGACAGGGATAATAAATCTGGTGATGTCATGGTACAGAAATAAAATACACAGTGATGTCACAGCACAGGAATAAGGCACCCATCTTACTGCTGTGTGAAAAATGGGCCCCACATCAGTTGCTTCACCTGATATCCTTGTAGTTACACCCAGGAGGGACTGACATAACAAACACATTATTGGTTTGCCGCCATTGTGAACACACCAATTACAGTATTCAACACTAGGCCCTAACACTCTGGGATCCATATTTAACTTAATATTAAGAAGATGGTACATTGGAGTAATAACTGCATGGGGACCCAAAAGACGGAAACCGCTTAAAAATCAGTTATACGTGGGAATGGGGTCCGACAAGTTTCCGCCCAGTTGCCAACGATTTTATACTGAAACTGGCGGAGAGAAAAGTCCTCCTTGCAGGACCTTTTTCTCTGCTGATTTTAGGCGGATTCAGCGGTGGAGTCTCCGTATGAGTCTCCAACACTAGTGTGAATCCAGCCTTACTAAGTCCACCAGTCGGAAAAAGCAGCCATGGAACGTGCATCAGAAATGTAAGGTGGTAGCAGTTTGTGCAGTTTAGTCTGGCGCTCATATGCATGTAAGCACCAACGCAGTTTATATATGAGAACATGCACAAATACTGCATGGCAAAAACCCTGTGTGAACATACCCAAATACTCAAAAACATTTTCTACAATTTCTATGCAATGTTAATAGTCTGGCAAGCTTAGAACCATGCTTTCCTGATCAATTGAACATTTTCAGAATCCAATTAAATTGCAGGTTTTGAGGATTTTCTAGGGTTTGGGTTCCTTGATGTCCATTATGGTTTGGTCTCCTTCACTTTTATACACTGTGACCTTTGGGGCAAATAATCATCTCTACTTTGGGTCTTAGGTTTTGAGACCAGGACACTATCTATAAGGAGTTTGTAGGTTCTCTAAGGTTTAGGGGTTCCGGACTGACCCACCAGAGTAACAGGCAGTCCTCCGATGGGCCCAGGCTCTAATAATGGTCCAGCAGAAAACTCCTAAATTTGAAGGGTACTATGGTCTATTTCCTAGGAGTTTTGGAGGATGGGTCCAGGAAACCTCAGTCCAACACTGTAGATGGTGGATAAGATTTTGGACCAAATATCGTACTGTGACCAAGGCTCATTTTTGAAAAAAAAAATCAGATCTGGAAGGAGCCAAACGTGTCCGGTATAATCCGAGGACCTGGAGAAAGCCAGAAGAAAGCGGGCACTTACCATTCTGGTAGTCATAGGCCATCCCCGCCACTCTATAGCTAATGTGTAGGTGAAGTGGGCTCAAGCCTGGCGCTCTGCTGGTCCTCGACTCCTGCTCATTGCTTGTATAGTCTCAGTGGCAGGAAACAAAGTCTAAGCCACAACATAAGGCGATGTCAAGAAGGTGACAAGAGATCTGAACGTGAAAAGCACGCCCTTTGTCACCTACGTCATGGAAAGATCACCCAGCGCGCTGAGGTTTGCAGTTTTTAAGAACGATGGGTCTGTTTTTTTTTTTTTTGTTAGCAGCAAACACATTCATTTTAGCCTTTTTTATACATATTGTGTAACCTTCTCTGTTCTTCCTGTTTTCACAAAACAATCGGAGAGCGATGATATCTCCATTCTCAGGGAGTCTATGTACACTTAAAGGGGCGCTCCTATTACAGCACATCAAGGTTACAGAGAAACAGAAGATGCAGCTTTGTAGGACCTGGAGATGCATATGAAATAGTGCCCCCTACTGGGGAAATATTATGTGCCGCCACATCACTCATCATGGGGATCTCTTCTCCTTCATATCAGGTGCCGAAAGTAATGTTACACTTACTCTCTTGTTTACTGACTCCAGCATTGTGACCTCTTCATACGCCTCCATGACACATCAGACGATCGCCTAAAGGGAAAATGCCGCCAAAAATTGACTAATTTTTTAAACCAATATTTTAGGTGAATTTTTTTTTTAAGAATTTTGTATGATTTTAGTTCTAACTTTCAATCTATCTCTATTTTTTTTTTAAACTGCAATTTTGACTCTGACCACTAAGCCCAATAATAGACTTGACAATTCTGTAGGGGTTTTCTTTGCAGCAGTCACCTCATTTACATCACAAACATGATTACAATAAAAGATAACACCTCTATAGATAACACCACTGACCAATCACTACCTCCACTACTGACAATAGATGATGTCACAGCTTATCTCTTCCCCCTCCCTGCACTGATCATGCCTAGAAAAGTCTCCCATAGACCTCCATGAGTTGGCTCCAGACTATTGCTGCCTATGGCCGTGACTGTGCTGTAAAGCATATCACTAAATGCTGTTAACACAGTAGAGGAGAAGCAAGATGGCCGCCCCTGTAATCATGTACAGAAAACAGAATAAAAAATCTACAATCAGGAAATAAACGCAGATTAGAAAAAAGTGATAGATTTTACTATCTGGTTTTAATGAATAAAAAATTGGTGTCACATTCATTTTAAAGATGAATTTCCCCTTTAAATGTCAATCTTGATGGTTGAAATGCAAGAGCTCCCTCTACAGGTAATGATGTTCTCTGCAAGTCCTCCTTTCCATACTGATATTTATTGTATACCTTTTGGCATTTTGTGTTTTACTATGACAAGAATTTATTAGAAAACGAATTTACTCCAATCTTTCCTTTGTCCCTATAGGATTGCCCGGGTACAGTCAGGTACAATGCTGTAGATTGGGGTGCACACCCTGAGGTTTAAGAGCGTACAATGCCTCTTTGTGTGGCCCCAACCACCAGGATGTAGACGTTGTCTGTGGATTGATGTCTGTGGACACCACTGTCAAAGGATGAGAGGGTTCAGTGCAGTTCTTGGAAGATACATCTGAGCGCCCCCTGCTGGTTGCTCACACAGTTGGCACTCTGGGGCTAGCAGTGTTATGGGATACTGTGTGGCGGGCACCATTATAAGGTCACTATATGGCTGACATGCTTATATTTACTGCCATTCTCTCTCCATTACTATTTGTATCCCCGTTTCATGTATCGGCCCCTCAGGCCCTGCACTAGGTATAACACATAATGTCAGTTTTCCCCAGGGTGATCTTTTAAAGAGATATTCACATAAAAGTCATGTAGGACGTGTCTCTGGTCCCCTATTCAGCACTCCACAGAGGAGGATAAGCATACCTCCCAACTTTCAGAGGACAGAAAGAGGGACAAAATCCAGTCCCTCACATGCCCCTTTGACCCCATTCAATCCCTCCATATAGTAACAGTGACCTCCGTTGTGTAACTCAGTGTGATGAAGCCTCGTTAGTGCCCCACACAGTACTATGCCCCCTTAGTACCCCCATACAATATAATGCCCACTTGTGACCCTCACACTATATTTTGCCACCTGAGTGCCCCCAAAAACTATAAAGACCCCATTTAGTGCCCTCACACAGTATAATGCCCTTGGGCCCTAACACAATATATTACCCCCTACATGTCCCCACACAGTATAATGATCCCCTAGTGTCTTCACATAGTATAATGGCCCCTTAGAGCCCCAACACAGCATAATGTGCTCTTAGTGCTCTCATACAGTAAAACGCCCCTTAGTCGCCTCACACAGTATAATGTCCCTTTAGTGCCCAACACAGTATAATGCCTCCTTTTAGTCCCGTTGCACAGTGTAATGCTACCTTGGGCCCTGGAACAGTACCTTACCTCCTCAGTGCCCCCACACAGTATAACACTCCCCTTGTTGCTCCACACAGTATGATGCCCCCTTAGAGCCCCCACACAGCATAATGTTCTCTTAGTGCCCTCATACAGTATAATGCCCTTTAGTCCTCTAACATAGTATAATGTCTCCTTAGCTCACCCACACAGTATAATGCCCCATGTCACCCCCATACAGTATAATGCTCTCCTAGTGACACCCATAGAGTATCCCTTCCTTATGCCCTACAGCAAAATGCAAAAAATAAATACACATGTGGACAAAATTGTTGGTACCCCTTGTTTAATGAAAGAAAAACCCACAATGGTCACAGAAATAACTTGAATCTGACAAAAGTAATAATATAGAAAAATTGTATGAAAATGAACAAATGAAAGTCAGACATTGCTTTTCAACCATTCTTCAACAGATACCTCATGAGCAAACTGCTCCAGTTGTCTCGGGTTTGAAGGGTGCCTTTTCCAGACGGCATGTTTCAGCTCCTTCCAAAGATGCTCAATAGGATTTAGGTCAGGCCTCATAGAAGGCCACTTCAGAATAGTCCAATGTTTTCCTCTTAGCCATTCTTGGGTGTTTTTAGCTGTGCGTTTTGGGTCATTATCCTGTTGCAAGACCCATGACCTGCGACTGAGACCAAGCTTTCTGACACTGGGCAGCACATTTCTCTCTAGAATCCCTTGATAGTCTTGAGATTTCATTGTACCCTGCACAGATTCAAGACACCCTGTGCCAGATGCAGCAAAGCAGCCCCAGAACATAACAGAGCGTCCTCCATGTTTCACAGTAGGGACAGTGTTCTTTTCAAGATAGGCTTCATTTTTCCGTCTGTGAACATAGAGCTGATGTGCCTTGCCAAAAATTTCGATTTTTGTCTCATCTGTCCATAGGACATTCTCCCAGAAGCTTTGTGGCTTGTCAACATGTAGTTTGGCAAATTCCAGTTTTGTCAGATTCAAGTTATTTCTGTGACCATTGTGGGTTTTTCTTTCATTAAACGAGGGGGACCAACAATTTTGTCCACGTGTGTAAATGAAAATAGCATTAGTAACACTTACTTTGCCCGATTCCCCTGAAGTTGTTTTTGCGTCCATTCCAATCTCTGCTCTCAGCAACTTGGAGCAACAGATACCATGTAGTGATGTCACTGCATCATGCCTGCCTGCCTCCAAGCTGCTGGCAGCTGCAACACATGGTGAATGATGGAGCGGACACCTCCCTGCTTCACTATTGTATTCACCTCTATCTACACCCTGAGGATGCAGATAATGTAGAAGTTGGGACAAGGACAGCACCGAAAACACAGTAGTGATAAATAATAATAACTTTATTTATATAGCGCCAGCATATTCCGTAGCACTTTACAAATCAGAGGACACATGAACAGACAATATGAGACATTACAATGTGACAAAGAAATAAACATATCACACAGTAGGAGTGAGGGCCCTGCTCGCAAGAGCTTACATTCTATGAGGAGATAGGGGGACACAAGAGGTCAGAGGGCTTGTTTGCTACCATGGTCCAGACATCTTTTAATAGAAAAGGTTGTGTAACTGAAGCTGTATGAACCCGTCACCAGCCGGTATCTGTGAATAAACAGATACTAAGTGCAAGGAGTGCAGCGTAACTTCTAGATGGAGGGGCCGGATCTGAGGAACAGAGGAGGAAGGATAAAAGGTGTTATTGTTCTCCACCTCCGCACACTACACTGTGATCAGGGCACGTGATAAGCCTGATCGTACAGATCTGATTTTAGGGTAGTTTTGAAGCTGCTGTAGTTGGGGATTAATCGGATTGTCTTGGGTAAGGCATTCCAGAGCACCGGTGCAGCTTGAGAAAAGTCTTGGAGACGGAAGTGGGATGATCGGATAACAGGGGATGCAAGTCTATGGTCATTGGCAGAACGGAGAGGACGGTTAGGGCGGTAGACAGTGACAAGAGAGGAGATATAGGGCGGCGCAGCACTGTGGATGGATTTGTGGGTCAGTGTGATAATTTTATATTGTATTCTGTGATGGATGGACAACCAATACAGTGACTGACACAAGGTAGATGCGTCTGTGTACTGGAGTGACAGAAAGATGAGTCTGGCGGCCGCATTCAGGACAGATTGTATTGGAGAGAGTTTAGAAAGAGGAAGAACAATTAGAAGAGAACTGCAATAGTGAAGACGAGAGAGAATCAGAGCAACAATGAGGGGTTTAGATGTTTCCACGGTGAGAAAAGGGCGAATTCTAGAGATGTTTTTAAGGTGCAGGTGGCAAGAGCGTGCAAGTGTCTGAATATGTGGGGTAAAGGTGAGATCTGAGTCAAATACAACCCCCAGACAGCGGACATGCCGCCTCGGGGGGAATAGTAAGGCCACAGACAGAAATGGAGATATCAGGGTTAGGTCGGTTAGTAGATGGAGGGAACACAAGAAGCTCAGTTTTAGAAAGATTCAATTTCATGTAAAAAGAAGACATGATGTTAGAGACAGCAGAGAGACTGTCACTGGTGTTCTGTAGTAGGGGTGATGTAGTAACCCCCACCTGTCAGACATTTATGGCTATACTGCTAATATCCCAAATGGCAATATCTCTTTAGCTTTATTACTCCCCTTGGCAGCTTTACAACCTGACAACGTGGCCCTGGGGCCAGAAAAAAGTTGTGAGCCCCTTACAATTCACACTGAGTGCTATATTCCATTTGGACACTAGAGGGCATTCTATGAAAAAAAAAACCTTGATTTTCACACTAAATTGTAGTGTTTTGTTCACTATAGAACTGGAAGAATTTATACAAACTGTAAATTATACATATAGATCCTTCCCAGTAACTAACCGGTTAGACCAAGTGTTTAGACATATAAAGCCTTTGTAGTGGCCACAGGCCGGGGCTGGACAGTGAACCCTATCATTAGAACTGGAGAAAAGTCATGATAAGACTGATAGCAGAGTGTGGAGCACATGGAGATCATGTCTAGGGCAGTGGTTCTCAACCTGCGATATGCTTGGCCCTGGGAGTTTGCGCCGCTATCCCTGAGGGGGAACGCGCTGTAGTGAGAGACACTGGCCCCCCCCCCCACCAAGGATGAAGTTTCGCGGGTGCCATCCTTACTTTACAAGTGAAACGAACGCCTACATCAGTACTGTGGGGGTCATTATATTACACATGGAGGCACTGTGAGGGTCATTATATTACATGTGGGGCACTGAAGGGACCATTCTACCGAATGTGAGGGCCATTGTACTACTTGTGGGGGCACTGATGGGGTCATTGTACTACGCTTGAGGCCACAGAGGGGACCATTATACGACATGTGAGGACACTGAGGTGATCATTGTACGACATGTGAGGGTATTGAGGGGATCATTATACTACATGTGGGAGCCCTCAAAGGACATTATACTAAATGTGCGAGCACTGAGGGGGCCATTATACTACATGCAGGGACACCAACAGGACTATTATACTACATGTGCGGGCACTGAGGGGACCATTATACTACATGTGGGGGCACTGAGGGGGCCATTATACTACATGCAGGGGCACTGAGGGGACCATTATACTACATGTGGGGGCACTGAGGGGGCCATTATACTACATGCAGGGGCACTGAGGGGGCCATTATACTACATGCAGGGGCAATGACGGGACCATTATACTACATGTGGGGGCAATGAGGGGCCATTATACTACATGCAGGGGCACTGAGGGGGCCATTATACTACATGCAGGGGCAATGACGGGACCATTATACTACATGTGGGGGCACTGAGGGGGCCATTATACTACATGCAGGGGCACTGAGGGGGCCATTATACTACATGCAGGGGCAAAGACGGGACCATTATACTACATGTGGGGGCACTGAGGGGCCATTATACTACATGCAGGGGCACTGAGGGGGCCATTATACTACATGCAGGGGCAATGACGGGACCATTATACTACATGTGGGGGCACTGAGGGGGCCATTATACTACATGCAGGGGCACTGAGGGGGCCATTATACTACATGCAGGGGCAATGACGGGACCATTATACTACATGTGGGGGCACTGAGGGGCCATTATACTACATGCAGGGGCACTGAGGGGGCCATTATACTACATGCAGGGGCAATGACGGGACCATTATACTACATGTGAGGGCACTGAGGGGACCATTATACTACATTGGCACTAGAGAGACAGATTTCTTTTTTTTTGGAGGAGAGATAATTGCCTCTAGACCTAGGACTTCCTCACCTCAGTGAGAACCAGTACCCCCCAAAACTGTATCACAGGCACCTCATGTAGTCTACCAGTACCCTGCTCTGTATAGATGAGGAACAAGATCCCCGAAACAGTTGTCTACTTATTTGGCTAATATCCCTACTCATGTTTCAAGGCTGTTTTATAGATTGGACATTGACTTACATGGTAGTTACCTATAGATGGCACTAGAGAGACAGTTCTCTTCCTTCTAGAGGAGAGCTAATTTACATTATATATATATGATATAGGACAAAAGATGTAGTGTGAACAGAGCCTAAACCTAAGTTCACATCTGAGCCAGGGTGTCATCAGTGGACCAGAACAACGCACACACGGATCACTAAAATAGTGGACACATACAGTGACCCCATTGACTATAATGCTTGCTGTATGATGGTCACACACATGACCCCAGGGGATTGTATTCCAATGCCTGATCATGACACCAAATTGAATTAAAGTCTCCTTGGCGAGCAGGGATTGTGCGGAGATTACACGCGCACCGCCGGTTTATCGGACGTGTGATTGTGTTTGCAGGATTGAATGGTGCACACTGTATAAATAACCGCAGATCATATTACAGGGAGGATTTAATAAAACACAAGTTACATAACACAACGTTCAAGAACAAGAGGTCAAGGCCCGACCCACAGGCAGAGCCAAGCCAGCAGATAAAATAATCGGAACTACATACAAGGCCCCTGAATGGGGAAGCCGGCAACAAAGTTATATGCTTCACTGAATAAGGCTAAACTGTGACCCCGAGGTCTGATCTGGGGTTTATGGATGAGATATACATGTACATATATACACATGTATATACAGAGACCTCCTATATGTGTAAACACAGAACTCACTATATGTATATTGAGAATATCTATAAGAAAAGAAGCTCTATCTATCTATCTATCTATCTATCTAATATGTGCCATATCTATTTATCTATCTATCTATCTAATATGTGCCATATCTATTTATCTATCTATCTATCTAATATGTGCCATATCTATCTATCTATCTATCTATCTATCTATCTATCCCATATCTATCTATCTATCTATCTCATATCTATCTATCGATCTATCTCATATCTATCTATCGATCTAATATGTGCCATATCTATCTATCTATCTATCTATCTATCTATCTATCCATCTATCTATCTATCTCATATCTATCTATCTATCTCTCTATCCCTTATCTATCTATCTATCTATCTAATATCTATCTATCTATCTCATATCTATCTATCTCATATCTATCTATCTCTCTATCCCATATCTATCTATCTATCTATCAATCTATCCATCCCATATCTATCTATCCATGTATCTCATATCTATCTATCTATCTATCTATCTATCTATCTATCTATCTCAATCTCATCTATCTATCTATCTATCTATCTATCCAATATCTATCAATTTACCTCATATCTATCTATCTCTCATATCTATCTCATATTTATCTAAATTATCTATCTATCTCATATCTATCTATCTATCTATCTATCTATCTATCCCATATCCCATATCTATCTATCTATCTATCTATCTCATCTCTATCTATCTATCTATCTATCTATCTATCTATCTATCTATCCAATATCTATCTCATATCTATCTACCTATCTCATATCTATCTATCTATCTATCTATCTATCTGCCTGTCTATCTATACCATATCTATCCATATACCTAAAACTGCTATTGGTTGATGCAGAGAACACCAATATATAAATATACAGAATACCTCTTTATGTGTATACGTAGAGAACATCCTGGATGTACATGTGCCCATACAGGTGTCCAACAGCTGTTCTTCTCAACCCGCCAAGTGTGTATGTGTTCTCAATGGTTACGTGAGTGTAAGGCGCTATACCATACATCTCTGGCAGTGGTTATTTCTCGTGAGAATAAAGGATCAGACTTATTGAAATTCAACATGTCTGACCTATCTTGTACTTGCAGAGAGTCGGGATACCCCCATACACATCAGATGGTTGGGTCCATCCTGCTGTAATCTGTGGGTTCATCTGATGTTTATTTAGTGTATAATAGGATTTTAGCATCATCTGACACCATAGATAACCATGTGAGGATGAGCTGCTGAGCACATATCTCATGATCCCAGCTTATCTGGTAGTCAGACATATCTTCACGGATCTGATATGCCCCAAGCCCTATTGGCATATCTGCTTTTTATATCTACATGGTGGGCTCTCAGATTTACTTTTAGGTTGCCCTTGGGAGATGTCCTACATTATGAGGGGAGCTTGTAGCCTTCAGGTCTCTTACCCCCCTGCAACCCATTGGCGTCTCTTTCCAGCTTCCCGTCCCACAGCCCTAAACTTTGGAGTTGCACGGTTACTGGTCTGTGACCCCTGCAGGCCCTTCTGGCTCCGAGGGTTAAAGGGTTTTTCGCATCATATCCCTGATACCTGAGGCCCACCTCTGGAATCTAACATATCACTGATTAAAGGGGGCTTCCGACCCCCTAGTGATTTTCCACAGGATAGATCATAGTATCTGAATGGTAACCCAGACCTCACCCCGAACAGCGAATCCCATCCAAATAGCTGATCGGTGCAAACCGGGTGTCGGATCCCCACAGATAGGTCATTAATATGAAAATTCCATTTAGAATGAAGCAGAACAGCGCCTCAACATGACAAGAAATAGTACTGCATATATATACAGACATTTTGTGAATCCATGCATCACACGTGCAGAAATTTCAGCAAGTCCCATTTACGCATGCACATGACTTTCTGCAAACCGAATGGGACAGTTGCGGAAAATTCTGCAAGGAATCTGCTGCATGTGAATTGACCCTTAAACCATTGTGTGTGTTGCGGCAATGATTAAGGCTATGTTCACATGGTGTAATTTGACGCTGATTTTGAGGCGGATTCTGCACTCAAATCAGTTCCAAATTCCGCCCTGAGTCTGCCCCCATTGTTTTCAAAGGCAGAGTTTGAACCAGGATGCTGAAAAAAGCGCCCCGCTCGATCTTGTCGCCGATTTGGTAGCAGAACCCACGATGCGAGATACAGCTGATTGACCCCATTCATCTGAGCCTATGCAGCGAGTGAAAGCCAAAGGGTGGAAAGTGGAGAGGAATTTGGGATTCGCACAAGAGAGACTTGAGATTTTTTGAGATTTCTCAGGGGGAAGGGGGCGAGGTTTATCTTGCATCACTTTTTCGACTCAATCGTCCATTTTAAAGAGGCACCAAATAGGTGCAAATGCACTCAAGTGTAGACCAAGCCTGACATGTCAGACAGCATTGGAGTCACAATTCCAAGTGGCGAATCATGCGTAAGATTTATGATGCAATAAATTAGGTGCAAGTATTGGGGCAAATTGGAGCAATTGCTAAATAACCTCCACTGTGTATTCTCTAATACAGCTTTGCAGCATGCACCTATTTATGTGAATGGGTCATTTCTGCAGCATGCACATGGATTTCTGCAAGGAATCTGCTGCATGTGAATTGACCCTTATATCCCCAGCAGTGACTCTTTATTTCGGAGCTTCTCTGGGCAGAGCAGGTGGCAGTCACTGTGTAGTCTCTCCTCTGCAGGTTGCATTCATCCAGCGCACAATAATTGTGGGCCTGCACCTTTAAGAGCCCAGTCCCTTCCTGGTTGCTGCATACTATCACCATACAGCTTCCCCAGCAAACATTGCATTCAAGTCTGCCTATTACTATCTGTTACAACAGCTTCCTGACCCCCCTCCCCTCCGGCTCCGCCAGGCCCCAGCTCTGGAGACAACTATGATCCATCCCTGATCAGAAGACAAACTTCACAGCAGATGAAGATCCCTCCACCATGCAGGATGACCTGTGACATCCATCTGCAGAGAGCTGCACTGCTGCCCCCCTACAGCCTGGCCAAGGTAGGCTCCTGTGCACTGCATTAACACCTTGATGCCAGCATTGCTACCTGCAGGGACAAGCACTGCCTCCCCCCAAGGGAGTCTCCAGTGATATCAGCAAAAACATTGGGTCTGTGGAATAGAGAACAGAAAGCTGGAGCCCCCTCCCCTCCCTGACTCCTGATCTGGAGGCAGGAATATGAAAAGTTTCACCAGCACTGAGTGACTAGCTGCAGGCACTTCACTTCAGACCTGAGCCCTGCAGAGAATGGATTCAGGGTGAGGAGGGGGGTGCTGATCTGCAGACCCCACAGTGCTGAGAACCTCTACAGCTGGTGAGTGTCTCCCCTCCTTCCCTTTATTTGTATCTTGTTTGTGTTACCATAGTCCAGGATGTTTGTGCTTGGAATGTTACAATGTAGCAACCTGAGAGTTCTATTAACTGTTTACGGCCCTTGAGTTCTGCTCTGTATTCTGATCTGGAGTCCTCCTTTAAATACTTGTATTCATTTGGGTTAAAGGGGACCTCTGGGATTAAAGAATAGCTTTCAGGTGACTTGCCTCTAGTGTTTGCATTGAGGTCTAAAGGTCCATAAACTCCGCTGCGACTGTGTGATATATGTTGTGCAAGCCATATCTATATCTCAGCTTGGAAACTTTGTGTTAGGGAATGCATACGTATACAAAGATATAGGCTGATTTATTTATTTTGGAGAGCCCCTTTAAGTAACAGGGCTCATATATGACATTGTGATTTATAGTCCATATGTTAAGGATTAGTCCAGAATTGCTGATCTCATATAGGGACGAATGGTTTATACTGGTTTCATCCAGATTTCTACTCCCTCTAGGAGAGAGGGTGTTGAAAAGGTCACAGTGATGGTCCTTTTACCTAAAATTTTAAATATAAATATATAATAATATTACTAAATATATGTGTATATATATAAATTTATTTATTTATTTTACTATATCTATCTTTAAGATCTGTGGGGTCCAACCACCATCAATAAGACCACTCCCAACCTGAGGGTGAAGGGCCCGTCAGTGTTTTCCCCTACACGGTGACGCTCCCGACTACCAGGCTGTGCAGGGGAACTGCAGCTGGCACCTAAGGATCTGCTATCACTTTCTAAGAAGGGGGTACCCCTTTAAATTTAAGATCCTTTGCATGAGTCACCGTACATTATGAGCAATTTTCTGATACACAGTCATTGCTGAAAACCCTCCTGTTGGGCTGAAAACACACATGCAGTTTTCTGAGACAAAGCCAGCGGTGGATCCAGCAGGAAGAAGTACAAGTCCTTACTTTACACTATATTTGCTACTCCTTTTGAATCCACTTCTGATCTTGTTTAAAAGAAACTGAACCAAAAACTGTATATTATGTGTGATTCCAGCCTTAAGCCCCTTTTATACGTGACAATTTTGCATGTTTATTGACTATTTTTATTTTGTGACATTTTTTAACATGCATTTTTCAAGTTCTTTCAAGAATCCTGTGTGAAAATACAAAATCATAAAAATGCCGTAAGCAGAGCATACTACGTGTAGAGAAAATAGAAGCCGCAGATGCCAAAAATTCCATAAAAGTAGTTAAAAATCCAAAACGCTGTGTATGTAGACTTTCACTTATGTACAGTAACATCTGGCGCAGCAAAACTTAAACATGGTACAAAAATGCTGCGAAAATCTTTTTTATATTTTTGGGGTGTGTTGGTTCTGCGTCCAACTGGACACTTATTACAAAAGAGAACAGAATGGGACAGGGAGTGAGTTATACTGGAAATCGACATCCGAGCCTGCAGCAATTTAGACCCTTCTCGCGCCAGCAGATGAATTGGTTAAAAAAGGGGTTGGAAATGCCAGTTTTAATAAATTCCCCCCCATTTCGTGTGAGTCCAGGTTTATACAAAAGTTCAGGAGGCGACAGAGATTCCTTCCTCTGATCCAGCAGCAGCGTCCATTTTTCCAACAGGGGTCTATACTGTATTCTGTTGATAATGCCCCGAGAGCAGCTGCAGGAATGTGAATTCCCTGCAGCTGCTCTCCACAATAACCTATTTTGCATAGGGATATTATACTTTTATTAATATTGATTATTTGATTTTTTTTTTTTTTTTTTTTTTTTTTTTAGCTATATCTTATGGGTTTGCTTATGATCTGATGGATCTAGATATTTTTTTGTATACAGGATACAATATATATCCATATATTATACTTTTATATACAAGGTTGACAATGGATGAACCTACTCTTAGTCCAACTTCGCGCTGGCTTTTACAGTCCGTAAAATATGATCCATATTTGCCGGACTGCACATTGTCTAGAAACTGCTATGAGTCCGGGTCTCTGGACAGAGTGTAGTCCAGAAAATACAGTCGATATACAGACTGTATTTTTTAGACTATAACTCTCCATTTTAGGGTTATTGGAATTTCTAGCCCATATTTTTTCAGTCCCTTAGATTGTAGTCTAGTGTCCATGTTTAGTGGATATCTGGCAGCCTGTGTATACTGGGGACCTACTGGAAAATCAAAGGGAGACCATCAGGGAATTGCTTGCTATGTAAAAAGTTCAATGGAGCCTGAGTCCCGCTGTGTCGTAGCAATGCTTCTGTGGTCAGGGGGATCCCCGTGCCCCACCGCTGCCAGTCTCCCATGCTAATGTCATATACTGGTATAACTGTGAAACCACTGGTGCATAATATTACATAGTAATAAAAGTCATAATAGACATTTTCCCCGTATACCCAGCCCATGGGTACCATTTTATAAATTGGTTTCTGGTTAAACTGCCTGTAACATGTATTTATGTGTTTGGGGAAATTAGATTGCAAGATCGGGGGTTCCTGTGGGACAATACTCTGTGTAATAACCACTGTAATGCGTCCACATACAGAAACCCCTTATTATGTTGTTGGTTAAAGGGGCACCCTAGTAACATACAGGAAAGCTACAATAATATAGCTTGGAACAGGCCATGTGACCGATGAACGTGGCGTCCCTGCTGATAAAGCCTGGAACACCCCTTTAAGTGAATGAAACTTCACCATAAGATTTTGTAGGTTCCTGGAGTGTTGTGCTGACTAAACAGTTAATGGGATCTTCCATTCTGATGCCGGCCCCGATAGATAATCCCAGCCAGGTTCCTATTATTATAGACCATTCACTCTGCACACCCAGAGGACTATCTGAGGAAGTCGTGGGCCAAGATCTGGAGACCACAAATGCTTATTTTTCACTTTCTGGCACGCTGAGGCTCGTTTTGTGTGAGGTCCATTGTCTTCAGGAACAGAAACATTTTGGACTTGGACTCTGGAGGTTTTATAGGACTTGGGAGTGGAGGCGGCCATGTTGTGGGCCGACTTGTTTATTGCCTAGATACACCAGTCATTGTAATTCTGGACCTTCAGGTCATTCCCTGTTCCTAAACCACAATAACAAGTCCGAGATGTCTACTATAGGCCAACAGGACATTTACAAAACAGTCTAAACAAAAAGCCGTCTCTGTTGCCCTAGCAACCAATCGCGCACAGCTTTTGTTTCCTATAGCATGATTGGGGTGTGATTGGTTGCCATGGGCAACAGACTGTACTTCTATTGTTGTATTGCAGTTTGGTTTGGTGCCCCCTGCTGGTTAGTAATAAGATGATGCCTGGAGTGGTGCTCCTATACATTTTATAGGGGGTGGGGTCAGTCTCCGGTACCATTTTGGTAACCCTGTTCTGACGTTTTAGGGAAATTTGGTGCAAAAGAGTTACTCCATGACTTCTATTGGGAGGGACTGGGTGACATGGTTATATATATAGGGGCATAACTTGCGGGGATGCAGAGGGTGCCATTGCCGGTAACCTAGTGGCAACCATGGCATGTGCCCCAGGTGCTGGTTGTTAGGGGGACTCCAAGCCACCTATATGACGTCTCTTCCCAATATGAGGAGACAGTACAATAAATGATACATTATAGTTGGGGGGCCTGATACAGATTATATTGTGGGGGGCAACTGGAGGGGAACATTATACTGTGAGGGCAACTGGAGAGGGACATTTTAAGATAACATCAGAGGAGCCACTGGGGTGGAACAGGTTAATGTGTGATGCCAATGCATGGACATTTAATTGTGTAATGGGCCATTGAGGGGCATTATATTGTATGGAGTCACTAAGGAGGCATTATATTGTATGGGGCCACTAAGGAGGCATTATATACTGTGTGAGGGTCACCAAGGGGCATTAGACTATTTGAGGGCCACTGAGGGGAAATTATAATTTGTATAGGTCAGGTATTTCTAAGTGGTGGTGATGGGGGCGGGGGGATGCACTTATGAAACCTTTGCACTGGGCCCACCAATGTGTTAAAACTGCTCTGGGTGCAACCCAACAGCAAGACTAGAGATGAGAGACCAGAGATGAGCGAGATTTGGCCAGCACCAATGGGTGAGTTTCGGAATGGTGTAATACAATTGTCACAGATCCTGTGAATATTGACTTGACTTATCTGCCAGAAGGAAAAGTGGTTTCAGGCTGGAGTGGCGGGCTGAGACTGGGTATATGAAAGGCAATAGCTTGGTGACTATAGAAAGAGGCAGTGTCAAACTGGGGCTCCTTGGGCTCACAAGATAAAGTAATTTTTGGGGCCCACCCTCTAACAACCCCTAGAAAATGGACCATAGTACCCTTCAAATTTGGGTGTCTTCTGCTGGACCATTATTAGAGCCTGGGCCCACCGGAGGATCCTCTGGTGGGTCAGTCCAACACTGGGTGGAGTTTGAGCCAAAACCAACCTGGGGGTATCTAGCAGTCTCCCCATAAGTACAGAGGATTTTGGGGAATGGGCACCCCACCTCACACCATTTATT
Source organism: Leptodactylus fallax (assembly GCA_947044405.1). Classification (NCBI taxonomy): domain Eukaryota; kingdom Metazoa; phylum Chordata; class Amphibia; order Anura; family Leptodactylidae; genus Leptodactylus; species Leptodactylus fallax. The sequence continues at coordinate 793,952 of CAMRHE010000472.1, read as the reverse complement.
AAGTAGAGATCTGTTACAGGGTGTACATGTTTCTGACAATGATAGGGTAGCGTCATGTTTTTCCTTCTCGGGCCGTATGATCTGAGTAGTATGCAATCTTGTTGTGACACTTCTAGCCTAGGAGACATGCGGGGGTTGTTTTTCTCAGGAATGTCACCTTTTGCCATCTTGGGCTTTAGTAAGCAGATCTTCAAAGAGTCTATACTCTGCTAGGGGGCTCCTCAGGATGGGTAGGAGTGGAGACCACCTGAGGGGTTTGGCACTTTTTGTAGGATCTTGGCAGCCATAAAGTGTTGTACTCAGATCACAGAAAAGTAGAGGAAATAATCCGAGCCGGAGAACAATGCGATCATTACCGACTTTACAAGATGTAAGGTTTATGTTCAGCCATTTGTACCTATACAGACTACTTCAGGCTCCCACAATGCCCGCTTAACCATTTCCTGCCCGGTAGAAGAAGATAGTATTGTTCAGTACATAGAACATCAACATCGGATACTTGTAGAACACACATCGCATGATGTGATCTTTTCCTTCCTTCCTCTGGCTGATATTTATCATCTTGTGCTTTTTCGGACAGATATCAGAATTTGCGTACACAATGACTAGGGCTGGAGGTTGCAGATTTGGATTTGTTGATCAATGTCATGAGATGCCTCTTGTCATGGGAGCGATCAGCGCTGAAGATAATAAAAATCATGTGAAACGGTATATTTTGTGTGGCAGAGGGATTTTTGGGGCTCCCTCAGGCTGTAGGGCCTGGAAGTAACTGCTATCTCTGTTATCTATCTATCTATCTATCTATCTATCTATCTATCTATCTATCTATCACTATAGTTTATCCCCCGGCTGGTTAGCACTGTTGCCTTACAACACTGGGTTCCTGGGTTCGAATCCAACCAAGGCCAACATCTGCATGGATCGTGTCTGTTCCTTGTGTGGGTTTCCTTCAGGTACTGCAGTTTCCTCCCATATTCTAAAGACAATACCGATAGGTTCAATTGGGATGTAGACTGTGAGCCCCAATGGGGATAGGATGTCAATCTCTGTACGGTGCTGTGGAATATGTTGGCACCATATAAATGACTACAATAACAATCCTGCCCCCAGGGTCTATACTGAGGCTCCCAGGGAGGTATTGTTGAGTTCCGGTCTCAGCTTTTTACGTGACGTGATATTTTACATGTTTTTATACTGCTAGGCTGTTGACAGCCAGAAATCACAAGACACCTATAAAGCGTCCTGATGTTTCATTCCGGGAATATTTGTGAGTTTCTGGTATTTCCAGTGTCATTTTGGGCTATAACTGCAGGACAGTGCTCCGTTTAGCTCAGCCCTGAATGGAGTTTGTAGCATTTTGTGTGTGTCCGCTGTTGGATTATACAAGTTGTTTGTGCGGTCTGATGAAAGGCTTGTTGTCTTCATGGGTAGCGTCTGCTGATAACATCTGGTTTTCAGATCTGTCCTCCAGAAACCCCTAAGAACATTCCACAATAACTACAACCAGAAGAGCTGGAGATGGATCTGGCCTGGAATTTATCTTCTACAAGAAGGAGGCATCAAACATCATAGACCAAGGCTCAGCAACCTTCATCACCCCAGCTGCTGGAAAACTACAACTCCCAGCATGCATAGCTACTCTGCTGTTCTTGAAACGCTCATAGAAGTCAATTTAGCATGCTGGGAGTTGTAGTTTTATAGTAGCTGGAGTGCTGAAGGTTGCTGACCCTGCGCTTTCCAAACTGTGGCTCTTCAGTTATTGCAAAACTACTACTCCCAGCATGCCCTGACCACTGGGAATTGTAGTTTCACAATAATTCAATTTGCAAGTCGGCATAGTATTTCAATAGAGCAGAAGAGAAGACCCCTCTGGTGTCACTTATCTCCTAATACTTGCTGTATGGTATTTCCTCCCAACTGCAATCTTTTGGTTAAAGGGTTGTTCAAAATTTAGGGCAAACTCAGGAGTGGGTGTAGAAAAAAAGACCCTATCCCAGGCGTTCCGTCGCCCATTCCCAGTCCCCTTTCCCTCCCATGTTGGAACTCGCTGCATCGAAAGCAGGTAAGGCCCACGTGACCGCTGTGACCTATAAGACACTGGAATTGGTGATGTTTGGGAGTGATGTCACCGATCCCTCTCCAGCGACTACTGAGACCACTGAGTGATCTAGGCCGTCATCTGACGTGGCAAGTTCGGGTACAGGATGGAACGTGGATCAGGACTGGACAACAGGGAGCTGGGGATAGGTGAGTAGGGTGCTTTAATTTTTTGCTTTACACCCACCCAACTGCCCCTGAGTTTGCCCTAAATCCTGGAAACCCCTCTAAGGACTGCCAGGTCCAATACACATTATAATGTTAGTGTGTCACTTCTATGGATTAAAAAACACGGCTGCTTTCTTCCATAAACAGCGCAAAGTGAACAGCCATTGAAGTGAATAGAACCAAGCTACAATACCACACTCAACCTCTAACCAAGGGTGGCGCTGTTGTAGACTTTCTAATCCAGGACAATCTGGCCTTTCTCATTGCACTATTCTGGTCTGGTCTGACAGCCGGGTAGAGAATTGTACTGTGTATGGGGTGCTATAGAGTCCGGTATTGCACAGATTGTTGGAAAATCTCCTTGTGATTTAATAACCCCCAATATACAAGTACAGCACTGTATACGTATGTCTGCTCATTGCCCTGGACAATATTACACTTATGGCCAGATCAGAGCCGGCCCTGAACAGCCCGAGGGTCATCAGCTGAGGCATAATAGGAGACTGGCCAGAAATTAAAGGGGTTGTCCAGTATTGGATATTGGTAACCTATTCTTAGATCATCAGTATCAGATCAGTGGGGGTCTGACACACGGCAGCCCTGACAACCGCTTAGAGCCGGAAGCTGATGGCTCTGTACACTATGTAGTTGCTACTCTGTATTATTGCAACTTGGCTCCCATCTAAGGACAGGCCATCGATAGCCAGGCTTAGACAACCCCTGTAAGAAATCCTGGTATCTGTCGAGCAACATGGATTGACACATGCAACACCACTTAAAGGCCAGTAAAAGTACAAACCCTAAAAGTGTAGCTTGTAAAAGGGGCTGTGAGTACCAGTCACACATGTATTTACAGAGATTGTCCAAACTGGGCCACCATTTGGTACAATGAAGATGGCTGGGTGACCGTCCAGAAGTTGGGTGACTGATCGTAAAGTCTATGGAAGTCTTGAAGGTGCCATCTCATGGAAATGGTTAACCAGATGTGGTAACCATTTTGTTCCAGTAGGCACTGGACACATATGTTGGAATTGTGATCTTGGTGCGGGGATTTTTGGAGAAATGTATTCTCCTTGAGTGCCTTCCAGGGCATGCACTATGCATTCCAGCCCACAGAGCCCTCCGATATAATACCACGCTCATTCCTGCCCTGTCACAGGTTATGATATGACGTATTACAAGGAGAAATGAATCTTCTGAGAGGGAACTGAAATACGTACCGCTATACTCTATTCTAGGTACAGAACACCAGCTGTCACACCTGTGGGACAAATGGAGGGTTACAGGCCCGAAGTGGGGCGCATAGAGAGTGAAGGCTGCCTGGTGTGATCCCTCAGAAGAGTTACTGTAGAGCAAATTGCTGAAAAAGTTCCTGCTGGCTAAGATAGACAGGTATTAATATATGGGGCCGTTTAGTCACAGACCACTCAGAGTGCCCATGTCGACCCCCGTCCACCTCCAAAAGTGTCTGCGATGGGCATCGGAACTGGACCATGGAACAATGAAAGAAGACGGCTGGTCTGATGGATCATGTTTACATGATGTGTGAGTCACTGACCTGGAGAAGAGATGGCACCAGGGGGCGCTATGGTGGAGGCAGTGTGATGATCTGGGCAATGTTTTGCTGGGACACCTTGTGTCCGGGCATTGTGTGGATGTTAGTGTGACATGTACCACCTACCTAAACATCATGGCAGCAGTGTCCCCTAATGATAATGGTTTCCTGCCACACTACACCAACTATTCAGGAATGTCAAAAAGACATCAAGATGATCCCAGATCACAATCCGATCGAGCATCTGTGGGATGTGCTGGAGGAACAAGTCAGATCTATGGAGGCTGCACCAACAATTTATAGGATCTGCTGCGAGATACTGGACTGGCCCCACCAGGGAGCTGCAGATGTTCCAAGGACTGGTCACTCGGGTCCTTTATTGTGTCCCAGTTGAGGGTGTAATATAATGGCACAAGATGGCGGCTGTATACTTATTACCTTGTTATCCGTACACTTTATATTGTACACTGTGTACAGTGCTCAGCCATCCACGTCCGTCTCTTACCATATGATCTTCTCGACCTCGAGCACACAATGACGGTGTCATAGAAAACTAATAAGGTTATTGGCCTTTAGGCGGATATCCAGGTATTTGTATACAGACACCCTTCATGTCACACAGATGTGTCACCTGCAGATTATCATAATGACTAAAGGAAACCCTGGCCTGGTCCAGTAATGATGGGATTAAGAGAATTGATTTATTTGTGACGCATAGTTCACAGCTAAATGTGGATCTAGTCTGGGAGAATTGGTGGTGTGAATTGGCGCTGACAGATTAATGGGCGTTCCCTGATGAGAGTTTTCTGAGTTCTTTATTTTTCCTTTCTTTGGCTCTGAGCACGTTCAGACTTGGTCAGGAATTCTGCCTGTAGTAGACGGATCTGGTCACAATCCAGCAAGGAAAGTCAATGAGAAGTAACAGAGGCAGGAACCTCGCCGGCACCGTTCATATCACATGTTGTATAGATCCTCATAGATCGGCCAAAAAGAGCATTTTAGGAGCGGAGTGAAGTCTCAGGTAAATTGATAATGTTATACATTTAATAAGAAGAATATATTTGGCAATGGTGGCTTTTGCGGTACAGTATTTTGTAGCACGGACTACAATTTTTGTGATCAATTGGCATTTTTATGTGTATATATAATTCTTTCCTAATGATTTTTTTTTATTTTTAATGGTTTCTGATGAGCGGCCGTTTTCACGGATTCGGTGTATATAGGGATCCGTGAAAACAGCAGAAAATAGGACATGACCTATATTTTGACGGTCCTTGATAATGGTCATGAGAATAGCCCCATTCACTGACGTGGGAATCTAGCCTTAGGATAAAAAATACTAGTCCTGTACCATTGGAAATTATTGTCTTGGTATCAGCCTTCCCAACGGCTAAAAGGGCCGTACACGTTACGCTAGGGTCATACTAGTGTTCAGGTTTCCGTTCATTGGGTTCGCATGGGGATCTGAAAAATGGAAACCCTATCCACTTTAAAAAGTGGTTACCTGTGGAAAACCGCGGACCTCAAACTATAATGGGGTTCGCCAGGTTTCCCACCTGAAACCATTCATACGGTTGTCTGCCAGGGGTCTTAGTCTAAGGGTTGGTTCACACTAGCATTCGGGAACTCTGTTCTGCATTCTGCATTCCTGCACCCTGACCCATTCATTTCTATGGGCTCGTACACATGACCGTAAATTACACGGTCCCATGTGCAGGCTGACAGTTTGGGGGCGCAAAATATGGAACAGGTCCTATTCCTGTCCGATTTTGCGGCCCTGCTTCCGCAGCTCCTATTCATTGAATGAAAGGGGCCACGGAAGCATGGCTGGTGCACTGGGGGCACACGGATGACATCCGTGTGTCGCTCGCACGCCGCCCATACCGTTCATTCACGGCAGCCGGTTAGAAAGCAGTTGTGTGCAACCGGCTTTAGGTTGGCTGAACCCACCGATTTCAGCAGGATCAGTCAACAGGTACTAAATGCTAAACCAATGTTTGTTTAGCAGATGTCGGAGAACCACCTCTCAAGGAGGTGCTTTGTACTGTATTTGCCCCTTACTTACAATTCCCAATCCCAAAATGTGGTTTTTGTAATACATACCCACTGTGAACTAGTGATGTCACAACCATTCATAATGTGTCAGATGGACCCACCCAGATACCAGGCCTCAATGAGGGCGGAATGAGTGCACCCCCTACAGTGCACCACTGGTAACACTCCAGCACACATCACAATGATGAGCGCGGTTTATCATTTTCACGAAGCGTGTGACTTCAGGGTTAGGTCATGTGATCTCATTGACAGTATACTACATATGTTTATGTTCATCATTGTGTATAAATCCAGTGTTTCGGGTTGATCATGTGAAGTATGTTGGTTATGTAGATGAAGTGGTGATTATACACATTCCTTCTCATCCCTTGTGACAGAGCGTGTTCTTCTGGTTGGATCGCCTGCATTGCATGGACGTTATATTGTCTGTAGTATATCCTCTACTTAGGGTCAGCGTAACCCAACACTCCAAAAATGTATTCTAAGCTTATAAAATTATTACTTATTTTTAATATGGTTCGGTTCTATGTTTTACACCATTTACCCCTGCTGTGTGCATCATCTCTTCTCTACAGAACAATATAGTGTGCTCATTATATCTATATGTGACATCACTTTTTATTCCTGTGCTGTGATGTCATAGTGTACATGATGACCTTTTTGTGTTTGTTATCCTTGTGCGATGAGATCATGGGTATTATCTCAGCACTATGTACATTGTCCTGTTATTGCATCACTGTGTGTATTATCCCTGTACTGTGACATCACTGTGTGTATTATCCCTATACTGTGACAACACAGTGTTTTTGTGTTTTTCCCTGTCTGTCTCCTGTGTGTTTTCCCTTCTGTGACAACACAGTGTTATTATCCCTGTACTGTGACAACACAGTGTATTATCCCTGTACTGTGACAACACAGTGTATTATCCCTGTACTGTGACAACACAGTGTATTATCCCTGTACTGTGACAACACAGTGTATTATCCCTGTACTGTGACCTCACTGTGTGTATTATCTCTGTACTTTGACATCACTGTGTGTATTATCCCAGTACTGTGACATCACTGTGTGTATTATCCCTGTACTGTGACATCACTGTGTGTATTATCTCTGTACCGTGACATCACTGTGTGTATTATCCCTGTACTGTGACATCACTTTGTGTATTAGCTCTGTACTTTGGCATCACTCTGTGCCGTATCCCTGTACTGTGACGTCACTCTGTGTTGTATCTCTACGCATTAGTGAGACCAAAATGGTTATAATAATTTCATGTTTTGTCATGAAGGTGGCCATGGTGGAGTGGGTTCCCATTCCAAAATTTTCTGTGGGAACCATGGTTACTTATTATACCCCATTTGGCAGCTTACATATAACGATAGTTAATGATGAACACATTTCACAAAGGATTCTGGGAAGGTAGTGAGAATTCCCATTACACCTTGTAGCTGGAGAACAATGCTCCCCTTGATTCAGACCTTTCCCACTTGTGCTAAAACTTGAGTTTTGAGACCTTCAGGTTTCTCGTGACTTAACAAATTGCACAGTAAAGTTTCAGTCCTTTGTAATGACAGAAGCGGCGGGTCCTGTGTAAGGACAGGATGACACGGAGAGGAGTCATTACTTTTCTTAATCTTAAACCTCTGCAGTGACTTTGCTGTCGTCCCCCAGGTTGTTCGGCTGCACAGACCCTCCCAGTCCTCCTCTCTTTCCACCATTTCTTAGAAATGCTCGCTCTTTCCACATTAGATTATAAGATCCAGCTGTTCTGTCCTTACTCTGCTGAGCGTCATCTTATAAGCTGCTGTCTGTCAGCCGCTCCTCCTAATATTCCTTACTGCCCTAGGTTCAGCCTGGAGAGATACTTATTATACACGCCGGCAGCATTGCGTCTCACACCTGTAGTCACCTTGAGACAGAAATATCTGTGTTATGTGAACATGTCACTGGTTAAAGATGGCTGCCCAATGAGTTATTGATAACGCTGGCTAGGACTGGATATAGATGACTATCACCGCTGATGTATGGATTTCTACCATGGTCGGCCTTTAAAGGGAGTGTGTCACCAGAACCCAGCATATCAATACGGCCCTGCAGATAGGTTAGGGTCACCTAAATCAAATAGCCTAAAGTGGATATATGAGATTATTATTTTATTTTTTTCAGAAATGGTGCCACATGTGTCCACAGGCTGAGTTTGGTATTCGCTATTTAATTAGAGGGTTGTTCTAGTAGAAACAAGTTATGGTGGATAGCTGTACAGCTAATGGGACCCCCACCAAGTATGAGAATGGGGACCCACGTATTCCCTTTAAAAGGAGTAGGGGTCCCACATTTGAGCTGCCGCTTTATTCTTCGCTATGGGACTGTATAGAGGAGTTGAGTATAGCTCCCTGCTATCTCCGGCAGTCCCATAGAACTGAATGCAATGGCAGCATGATTGCCTGACCGCCACCCCATTAAAAGACAGCCGGACCCCCACCCATTTAGCAAGAACCAGTGGATAACTTTTTCATTAGAATACCCCTTTAACCTAGACATCATTTGTTCCCTATTCAAGTTTTTGATTTTTGCATGGCGCGCACAATGAACACCCCATCCTGTGACTTGGGCGTTTTCCATTTTGTCTGTACATTGGCCATTGTATTTATTTAAATGGCACCAACTTATTCTGCAGAGGTGTACATCAGTTGTCACATCGGTCAGTTCAATATCCCCCCCAAGCAGTGGCCCCAGAATTTACCCCGCTGCTCCTGGGCGCACACTCTTTCCCCCTGCATCACAGCAGTGCACCCAGGGCAAGTGAAGAGAGCGGGAGATGCCGGGGAACGGAGAGGTAAGTATCTAGGCCAAAGGTGCCCCGAGCAGGTTTGCGGCCTACAAGCTGGGGAAGCTTTAGAACTAGGTTGGGGTTCTCCACTATTCTACTGATCCAGCTGGGCTGCATGTTTGAGACCCCTGCTCTAGAAGGATACATTGAAGTGAACCCTCTGCCCTATATTTTTAGTTTTGACATGGACATAAAGCATAGAGTTGGTCCGTCATGACAGTGCCACAACGGACATGGTAGCCGCACAAATTAAAGCCTAAAAGTCTCTTTGTACCATTTTTTCAACGCAGTATAAAATGGCGTCGCCTTGCTGTATTAGTGCCCCTTAGTGATGTCATTCCCTGGACGCCGGCCCTTTCTGCCATCGCATATCCACGCTGTGCACTACAAAGTTATTTGCTGCGTGATTGCCATGGGCTATTGTGGCGCTGACTTCTTAGTACATAACCCCTGTTTCATCTGTGCCGGAGAGAGCCATATTAGATTTGTGATGCTCCTCTCCACCCACGCAGCCGGCGCCTTCCAGGCGATAAAACACTGGGGCCATTAGTATTCAGTAAATCTCCCGCACCAACAGAGACACGAATTACACTTTTATTCTGTTATTTTTCCGGAGAAATCTGCGTCCTGTGCTCTCCTAGGAGATTATGTGCTTCTGAAGCAGCTGCCAGTGTCAGAGGGAATCTGCGGATGTGCGCTCTCCCACAGCTCGTGGATAGCAGCTCTTGGGGTGACTACGGCGGTGCGGGGGAGGGATCTGTGATCACAGCATGGCTGGAAGAGATGAGAACTTTTATGTTTCTGATGAAAAGTTTCTCTGAAATTAAAATCGTCCTCTGGCTCCGATATTAACAGTATTAACCCTTTCAAGTTCATATCAAAATCCGGGGTGGATGTGCAGGAGGGTTTGGGGACTGATCTGCTATACCAGCAGGATGATGAGATGTCTCCATCTTATGATGTCAGCATTCTCAGATTACATCACAAGTCCGAAGGGGCTGACCCTGGAGACAGCAATAATGACCGCTGTGAGAGAGCCACCATACATATGCCTGTTACAGAATCATGACACGCTGACACTTGGGGTACAGGATAATGACACCGACACTTGGGGTACAGGATAATGACACCGACACTTGGGGTACAGGATAATGACACCGACACTTGGGGTACAGGATAATGACACTGACACTTGGGGTACAGGATAATGACACCGACACTTGGGGTACAGGATAATGACACCGACACTTGGGGTACAGGATAATGACGCTGACACTTGGGGTACAGGATAATGACGCTGACACTTGGGGTACAGGATAATGACGCTGACACTTGGGGTAAAGGATAATGACAGGCTGACACTTGGGGTACAGGATAATGACACCGACACTTGGGGTACAGGATAATGACACCGACACTTGGGGTACAGGACAATGACACTGACACTTGGGGTACAGGATAATGACGCTGACACTTGGGGTACAGGATAATGACGCTGACACTTGGGGTAAAGGATAATGACGCTGACACTTGGGGTACAGGATAATGACACTGACACTTGGGGTACAGGATAATGACACGCTGACACTCGGGGTACAGAATGAGACGCTGACATTTGGGATACAGGACAATGACATACTGACACTTGTGGTATGGGGCAATGACACTTGGGGTACAGGATAATGACACGCTGACATTTGGGGTACAGGATAATGACATTTGGGGTACAGGATAATGACATTTGGGGTACAGCACTAGTACTGGATATGCTGTCTGGGAATCTTCTGTTTTCCCCTATTATTTGGTCTTGGGGCAGGCTGTGTTGTATACTTTGGCCTCCTCTGTGTATACCACTACCTGCTGACATTGTGTATTATACAGGTGTGTTATGTGGTGTTGACTTCTCTAGTTTATTTTCTCACATGCAGGTTGGCACAGAACACATCATGTCCATGAATCTATATACCTCTTGTACCTGTCATGCCCCCTGATGGGCACAGCTTGTCTTCCTCCCACTTATCCGCTTCATTCTCCATGTGTACTGCGCTCTATTTCATCCCCATGCAGGAGGGGCAGCTCAGATCCTGTGGTCATTCTGTATTGTGTAGCTGTCAGAGTCCTTGGCTTTATCCTCCTCCACTGATTTATGCAGGAAACATCTCAGTAATAAATCCAGTCCGCCACCTCGCTTACCGCTCCGTCCTGCCATGATCAATATTTAGTGAGTGAACCATGATGGATTATACAATACAGTATTCAGAACAGCGATAGATCATCTCATAGACTGTAAGCCCTTGTGGGCAGGGCCCTCTATCCCACTGTGCCAGTTGGTCTCTGTTAGTATTATCTGTTTTGTATATTTTGTGTACTGTATGTAAATCCTCAAATGTAAAGCACCATGGAATTAATATAATAATGTAAAGCACCATGGAATTAATGGTGTTATATAAATAAACAATAATAATAATAAGAATCCATTACCTATAGATTAACCTCAACCTTCAACTAGATAAACAAGGTACAGAGCAATAGCAAACATCGCCCCCTATGGTCATCTCTGATATAGCAACCCATTTATTGCTTTTTTTTTTCTTCCAGCAAAAAAATATATATATTATAATGAATCAGTTATTGGGTTTTTATTTACTGGTATGTGTGTGTGTATGTGTGTATATATATATATATATAATATATATATATAAAATTTAATAAAATATTATTATTATTATTATTATTTTATTTTTTTATTTTTTTTGGTCTTTGATCATCTTTGCTTTACTGCTAGGTAACAGATTTTCCAGTCGATTCCTAATATAGTGCTCTAAAAATATGTCTTCCCTCTCAGATTGAAGCCAAATCTATTGTGTCTCTGGAAAATACCAAACTTGGAGGAAATTAGTGTGCTGATGCGCGAGGCGCCGTGTCTCTGGTGTCTGTCATCTAATCCCACATTTTATCTCAGTCATCCCTGCGCTATCCTTGTATAGTAGTCTGGAGGGACTGTATTTTACATGGGACACCTTGTAAAGGGTTTGTCCTCGGAGTCTGTTAATAGGATAGACTGAAATTTAGGGATGGAAAGACATGAAGATTCTTCTACGAGCAGTTTCTAGTTGTATGGCCCATTACTATATATAAAATGGCGTCCCAATAGGTAAAGAGATGCAATGACATCTTATAAGCAACTTACTATTAGGTTGCTTGTAAAAGGAATGGATTTTATAGTGATGAGCTATTGAAGAGCAAGGGGCCCATATACTGTTCTTACACTTGGGGCCCTTTGCTGTATGTATGGGTAAATGGGCCTGTAATATTTATGTATTACTGTTTCTCATAGAGCTCTCTTGGGGGTACTTATTTTCCTTGTGGAGAGCCAACTGGAGTGGAGCAATGATCCCTGGGAAACTGTATGCAAATGAGCTCTCCTCCAGAAAGAAGAAAACGGTCTCTCCACCGCCACCTACAGGATAGTTTACTGATTTATTTTATTTTTACACGAAGGAATTTGGAGCTGATCTTGAGACAGAATCCACCTCAAAATCCGCTACGTATTCTGCCTAAAATCTGCCTCCTATTCATTCCAGTAGGAGGCAGTAATTGTTTGTATCCGCCAGCGGAAATAATAATTGTCCTGCCCGTTCTTCAGGCGGATCCCACATTCAAACTGCCATTGAAATGAATGGGAGGCAGAAAAGAGTCGCTTTAGCCCCTAGTGCGAAATCTGATGCAGAAAGTACAAATTCTGTAAAAGATTCCACTTGTTAAATTAAAATATTAAAAAAAAGCGGTAACAATGTTTCTGAGGACAAACTCCGCATCACTTTTTGGAAAAAAAAAATCTGCTTCGGGTTTCCGACAAATTCCTTAATCTCTCCTCCCTAAAGAGGATTTGTTCACAGGTCTGCTTTAGTAAGTAACCGTATTCCCTACAATACTGTATTTCTGAAGCCTCTTTTCTTATAACTCTGTGTTGTGCTGTCCCTCTGTTATTCCTCCTGGAAATGTATGACTAAATTGGGTGTTACCAGTTGGAGCATGTCCCTACTTACTGACATTGACCAATTAGTGCTGACATGGTCAGGCCTGGAAGGGAAACACCCTTTGATAAAAGTAAATGGTGGCCCCAGTTGTCAGTTCATTCATATCTTTCTAGGAGGAACAACAGAGGAACAATACAATGGAGAGATATGTGAAAATATGTTTCACAATTGTGATTTTTCTGGGGAATACAAGTGTACTAAGCGGGACATGTTAGGAGAGGTGGATGATATATGTTAAAGTGACTATTGGTGTCTTTTTCACCATAAGTGACACATATAAGTGTATATACAGCTGCGGTGACTCTCCTGTGCGGTGGGGACTGTCACTTCCTGAGGCGGAGGTCAGCTTTACAATGATGTCTGCTGATGTGGATGTCAGTTGTCACTTTATGTGACAGACACATGACCTGTGCTTGAACAAGTGTGAACAATGGCAACAACTGGTGCAGCTAAACCGAAGTCATGTGCAATACAGTCTGCTTAACTGGTGTATCTAAGCCTATAATTTGAGATACTGTGTGCTGATAGGTATATCTAACCCTATTGTGGTGTATCTAAGTCTGTTTTTGTGTGATAGTATGTTCTGAGCTGGTGTATCTAGGCCTATTATGTGTGATCCTATCTAATTAGCTGTTGTATCTAAGTCTGTGTGATACTGTCTGCTAAACTGGTGTATCTAAACCAATTATGTGGGATAAAGTGTGCTGGCCTGGTGTATAGAAGCCTGTCATGGTGTATCTAAGCCTATTTTTGCATAATATTGTCTTCTGAATTGGTGTATCTAATCCATCATGTATGACACTACCTGCTGAGCTGGCGTATCTAAGCCTCTTGTATGTGATACTGTCTGCCGGACTGGTGTATGTAAGTGTGTCATGGTGAATCTAAGCCTATTTTTATGTGATACTGTTTTCTGAACTGGTGTATCTAATCCATCATATGATACTTTTAGCTGACCCAGTGTATCCAAACCCACTTCGTGTGATACTGTCTGCTGAACTGATGTACCTAGTATAACACACAATGGATTATCTGCTGAGCAGGTGTATGAAATTTAGCATGGTGTATCTAAGCCTATCATCTGTGATACTGCATTGATGAGCCAGTATATTGAATCCTGTTATGTGTGATACTGTCTACAGAGCTGGTGTATCTAAGCCTGTCATGTGTGATACTCAGAGAACCACACTTCACTACTGTCCCCATCATTTGGTGATACACTCAGTGCAGCCCGAGGATACTGTATCCGATCCTGGTAACTAATGGGGCAGATCTATTAAATTGTCCGTTGCCCATAGCAACCAATTACAGCACAGCCGATGATTTTGGCTTTTGCTGTATATTTGGTCTGTGCAGCTCTGAGGAGACCCCACTACTATCTTTGGGACGCCCCTTATGACTGACAGTATAGGCCGAGGCCCCTTTCCTCCATGTTATACCTATCAGATACTCGCAGCCTTCATGCCCCCCCACTTCCCTGTCCCTCAGGTAAAACCTCCTGTAATCTCTGATCTCTGTGCTCGGCTGATTCATCCCCCGGATGGTGAGGTGACGAGGTGTGAAGCAGCTGCGGCCATTAATAACGCAGGGACATCTCGTGGCGTCGTCACATCACGTCTCTGCTTCTCTTTTCAGAGGATATTAGGTTTTTTCTCCTGTAAATCCAGGCCAGGGAAATGACTTGTAATGAGTCACATGGAGGGGCCGTGCGTCCATCAGATGTATTACTCATGTACTGCCTAACCGGCCAGCAAATGTCCGCCTGTGCCAGCCTGTGACTACCCGCAGCGTTGGCTATAGCTAGAGACATAATGGAACAGATTTATTAAGACTGGTGTATCGTATGCCAGTCTTACAGGGGTTGTTCCTCATATCGAAGTCTGTACGACCTTCCTCCTGCTCCACATAGCCAAGTGTCGTTCTTTGGCTATCTCTGGCGCTCCCATTGAAGTGAATGGGACCTCCGACCGTCACCAGTCCTGCCCACATTCAGCCTGGCTGCGCTGAAGTTTAATGTGGAGTGGGAGAAAGGTCCTACAGACTTCGATTTGTGGGACAACCCCTTTAAGACTGACGTACGATACACCAGTCTTAATAAATCTGCCCCTTTATGTTTCTGGCTACAACTAAAGCAGCTGCTAGTCACAGGCTGGCACAGGCAGATCCCTTAAAGGCTCCAACTGGTGCAGGGAACGAGAGATCAGTCGGACGTCCCGCCCTACTCTGCCCTAATTCACACAATGTGGCAAATGAGGCGCTGAATGGGGGTTGTGGTGCACGTTTGGGTCAAGAAAGACCCACGATATTATCGCTCTGCGCTAGTTTTCTGCCCCAGTATCCCATCCTATTACCTGCAGCTATATGCCTGTCTGCAGCCGAGCCATACCCTGCCCCACCTACAACCTGCAGTGCCATGCTTAACCAGCCTCTAGTGCCAGCCTCCACTCCATAAGAACACACTGTGCTAGCCTGTGATTTATCAATATGCCCTGTTATCCTAGTACCCACCAGCCGTGACCATGCATTGTGCTAACCTACAGTTCCTACAGTAATCCAGGCTGCATAGAGCTGAGCGAGCGCACTATCCCCTGGGAGACTTCACCAACCTGACAGCTCCTAGTACACTATGCCAGTCTGCCAGCTCTAGGCATGCTGTGTGCCAGTCTGTAGGGAAATTTGAAGTCCCCAAGGAATTGCATTAGCAGCTTTGATCTATTTTAGTTCCTATTAGCTTTTATTTTATCCTTCTGTACAAGATAAGCGTAATACAATTTACCTTACATGGGGACCTGGGTACAACTATGAGGGCACTGGGTACCTGTGATTTTACAGAATATATTTTCTAATCTCTCCGGTCATATGAGGTACAGATAGAGGCTGATATAGATTTGTTTGATTTTCTTTGACTTGGACAAACATGTTTAACAAACCTGTAAAAGTATCTGCTCAAGGAAATACACATTATCACCAGACAATGACTGGAGCTGTGGGAGAAGCATGGAGCTATATGTCAGGCCTGAGGCGGCATCTGAAGGAACATCAAACAGATTCCTGACACAACATTTACTAAAGTGAATGATAAAACAAGTATAGAGAGAGATAAAAACATGTATAATACCGCCTCCTGAGACTACTATAATACTGTTTCCTGTGTACACATATATAACTACTATAATACTGCTCCTATGTACAAGAATATAACTACTATAATACTACCTCCTATGTACAAGAATATAACTACTATAATACTGCTCCTATGTACAAGAATATAACTACTATAATACTGCCCCTATATACAAGAATATAACTACTATAATACTGCTCCTATGTACAAGAATATAACTACTATAATACTGCTCCCTATGTACAAGAATATAACTACTATAATACTGCTGCTATGTACAAGAATATAACTACTATAATACTGCCCCCTATGTACAAGAATATAACTACTATAATACTGCTCCTATGTATAAGAATATAACTACTATAATACTGCCCCTATATACAAGAATATAACTACTATAATACTGCTCCTATGTACAAGAATATAACTACTATAATACTGCTCCCTATGTACAAGAATATAACTACTATAATACTGCTGCTATGTACAAGAATATAACTACTATAATACTGCCCCCTATGTACAAGAATATAACTACTATAATACTGCTCCTATGTACAAGAATATAACTACTATAATACTACCTCCTATGTACAAGAATATAACTACTATAATACTGCTCCTATGTACAAGAATATAACTACTATAATACTGCCCCTATATACAAGAATATAACTACTATAATACTGCTCCTATGTACAAGAATATAACTACTATAATACTGCTCCCTATGTACAAGAATATAACTACTATAATACTGCTGCTATGTACAAGAATATAACTACTATAATACTGCCGCCTATGTACAAGAATATAACTACTATAATACTGCCCCTATATACAAGAATATAACTACTATAATACTGCCCCTATATACAAGAATATAACTACTATAATACTGCCCCTATATACAAGAATATAACTACTATAATACTGTCTACTATGTACAAGAATATAACTACTATAATACTGCCCCTATGTACAAGAATATAACTACTATAATACTGCTCCTATGTACAAGAATATAACTACTATAATACTACCTCCTATGTAGAAGAATATAACTACTATAATACTGCTCCTATGTACAAGAATATAACTACTATAATACTGCTCCTATGTACAAGAATATAACTGCTATAATACTGCTCCTATGTACAAGAATATAACTACTATAATACTGCTCCTATGTACAAGAATATAACTACTATAATACTGCTCCTATGTACAAGAATATAACTACTATAATACTACCTCCTATGTAGAAGAATATAACTACTATAATACTGCTCCTAGGTACAAGAATATAACTACTATAATACTGCTCCTATGTACAAGAATATAACTACTATAATACTGCTCCTATGTACAAGAATATAACTACTATAATACTGCTCCTATGTACAAGAATATAACTACTATAATACTACCTCCTATGTAGAAGAATATAACTACTATAATACTGCTCCTAGGTACAAGAATATAACTACTATAATACTGCTCCTATGTACAAGAATATAACTACTATAATACTGTCTCCTATGTACAAGAATATAACTACTATAATACTGCCTCCTATGTACAAGAATATAACTACTATAATACTGCTCCTATGTACAAGAATATAACTACTATAATACTGCTCCTATGTACAAGAATATAACTACTATAATACTGCCCCTATATACAAGAATATAACTACTATAATACTGCTCCTATGTACAAGAATATAACTACTATAATACTGCTCCCTATGTACAAGAATATAACTACTATAATACTGCTGCTATGTACAAGAATATAACTACTATAATACTGCTCCTATGTACAAGAATATAACTACTATAATACTGCTCCTATGTAGAAGAATATAACTACTATAATACTACCTCCTATGTACAAGAATATAACTACTATAATACTGCTCCTATGTACAAGAATATAACTACTATAATACTGCCCCCTATGTACAAGAATATAACTACTATAATACTGCTCCTATGTACAAGAATATAACTACTATAATACTGCCCCCTATATACAAGAATATAACTACTATAATACTGCCTCCTATGTACAAGAATATAACTACTATAATACTGCCTCCTATGTACAAGAATATAACTACTATAATACTGCCTCCTATGTACAAGAATATAACTACTATAATACTGCTCCTATGTACAGGAATATAACTACTATAATACTGCTCCTATGTACAAGAATATAACTACTATAATACTACTATGTACAAGAATATAACTACTATAATACTGCTCCTATGTACAAGAATATAACTACTATAATACTGCCCCCTATGTACAAGAATATAACTACTATAATACTGCTCCTATGTACAAGAATATAACTACTATAATACTGCTCCTATGTACAAGAATATAACTACTATAATACTACCCCCTATGTACAAGAATATAACTACTATAATACTGCTCCTATGTACAAGAATATAACTACTATAATACTGCCCATAGATGAGAACATGCCAGTACATTAACTTTCTGGGCACCCTCCTATCGCTGTGCTGTACACATCACATACTGCACATACTGACGTTTGTATTAGGAAGGATATGGCGGTAAGAGATGGGAGTACCCTTATAAGTGTGGTAAGATGTCATCTGTCAATAGGGAAGTGTATTTGCTCTATTAGTCTCAGATCTTTCTTGTATGTTGCTGATGCCGTTTCCTTCTTGATATTTCGGCGGTGAGGTCATTGCTCAGTCATGCTCCTTGTGCTCCACTTCAGGTTCCCACGTTTCCTACACTGCTCCGGCCTCCACATTTAGAGTTCCTCTATCTATCATGTTTCCTCCATACGTCACCTACCAGAATAAATGGACTTCTGTAACTTGTCATAGGATTAAACCGTTTCTTTAAAGCAATTCAACTTTGCTTTAAAATGAAATGAAACAGCGCCACCTATGTATAAATCATTGTGAAGAATTGGTTTATATATAAAGGATTTCACACAATTCATCTAGTCCCTACATGTTGACCTATAAATGGGCTCTGCGTTACCTTCTGGGGTTTAACCCTCGCTGAGCTGTCACTTTCATGTTATGTGGAGGAGCCTTGGCTCTGGAGATGTGAGCAGGCAGGTGTAAGGAGTCATCCATAGGCCTGAGCCGCTGTTCTTTGTCTTCTTTGATCTGTTTTTAGATGGATAAAATAGAACAGGCAGCACAATTTATGGCATTTAGTTGTGCTGGATCAGTGAGTGGATTATAAGGAAGGCAAAAGAGATAAATGTTCGGGGGAGCAAACACTGTTTGGGGCCCCCACACAATTTTTTTACAGCAGAAAAAAAAAATTCCAAATCCTGTTCTTCGCCATGGTGGGTTTGGCCGCCATTCTCTGCTCTTTCTATTAAAAAGATATGCACACTCTGCTGAGCCAAGTATGCAGCTGTAAGGAAATGGAGGGCGGAATAGCTGTCAGCCAGCTGGCCTAGCTAATAGCTATTGAAGGTGTATGTGCACCTTTACTGTTAACCTCTGATGTATTCTTGAAATCGAGGACATGAACACTGTTCTACGAGCACTGTATAGCACTATTATTTAGGCATTGTATGGTATTTTGTTTAGGGCACTGTTTTTAATATTATTCAGGTGTTATGTGGTGGTATTATTAGGGCACAGTATGGCATTATTATTTAGGAAGTGTATGGTAACGGCATAACAGCACTGTATGGCATTATTATTTAGGCAATGCAAGGTAGTTTTAGAGCACTCTTTGAAATTATTATTTAGACGGTGTATGGTGGTGGTATATTAGGACAATGTATGGCATTATTATTTAGTGTATAGTGGTAGTATTAAGATACTGTATATTGTTATGTAGACACTGTATGGCAGTTTTATTTAGGAAGTATTTTGTACTATGGTGACGGCACTTTTTGACATTATCTTTTAGGATATATGTGCTACTATTATAATATCACTGTATAGCGTTACTATTTAGGAAGTATGTGGTAGTAATATAACCGCACTGTGTGACATTATTATTTAGACAATATAAAGTGGTATTCTTAGAGCACTGTATGACGATATTATTTAGGAAGTGTGTGGTGGCATTATTAGGGCACTGTATGGCAGTCTATGATAGTATTATTTACAGTACTTTTGTAGGAATGTGTGTTGCGGTTATAAGAGCACTGCATGGCATTATTATATAGGCAGTGTATGATAGTAATGTATAGCATTATTTAGACCGTGCATGTCATGAGAGCAATGTATAGTATTATTTAGGCTGTGTATGGGGGTAGTATTAGGACAACGTAGCGCATTGGTTAGGCAGCTGGTGACATTGTTATTATTATTTGGGCAGTGTTTGGTGCACTGTATATTGCCCTCATCGTTGAGCATTGGAACTACTTTGTATACCTTTTTCGAGAATTCCTAGGGGAGCCGACATGGCTACACTGAAACGGTGATCTCCTTCATGAGATAAAGTATCCATCCTGACCAAGAAACCTGTCATTTATTTTAGGTTTTGTTTTTCTGTAGATTTCTACCGAAATAATTTGCAAAAAAAAAAAAAAAACCCCAGCTGCTCTAGAAAGTGCCCACACCCCTTTGGTGCTACTTTAGATCATTTCCGTGTAAGTCTATCACACCTGCACACACTGCTTTGTTACGCCTGGTACAAAAATCACATTGGCCCCTGATGGCTTCTTGTTTGGTTGAGAATTGCAGGTTGTAGATTATTAGGGAGCGGCTTAATATGGACTTGTTTTGTTGTAGGTGTTTTATCAAGATATCGGTGAAGGTGGATAAACAGGTTACACCACTAAGTGTTTTGGGTTAGAGGAAACCACATAGCCGTAATGGAATATCTGCTGTGTGTTTTAAAGGGTCATGTAAATTTATGTTGGTAAATTTACAAAATTCTTCACAATTTTTTATTTTATTTTATTTTATTTTTTTTTTTAAACTTTAAAACCAAAAATTTTTTTGTGTTCCTTTTTTTTATATTTGTCTGTAGGAACATAGAAATTATGTCACAATTTTCTAAGTCTATGTCAGCGGAAACCCTGATGTGTGCATTTTTTTTTTTCTCACATATATTTTTATTTATATCTTATTCTCTTCCTGTTGCTTTTTTTAGATGACATACATTTGACCAAAAAAGAAAAAAAAGAAAAGGCGTTTTCCTTTTGTGCAACTTTACATTAACAGGCAGAAGTATTTGTGCGTGTATATGTCTATCTATCTATCTATCTATCTATCTATCTATCTACACAAATCTTTCCCTGGGTTTTCAGGACACTTAAAGGGGAACTCTCCTTAGAAACCCAATCCAATTTTGGGTGGAGTTTTTTAATTTTTGTAGTCATGGCCTGGCCTAAAAATAGATGATAGTAAAGTAAATGCGCCAACTTTCAAGGCAAACTCCCAAAATCTCAGCTCCAAAAACTTTACTGCTCCTATTTGATCGGGGCGTGACATTAAGATAAGGGGGCGTGGTCATATAAATTAAATATCTTTATTCTTTCCATTTTTTGCATGTTTGTTATGTATATTACTGGGATATCGGGGTCAGTGCTGTCTTTGTAGATGTATATCCAGTTTAAGAAGCACGCGACTCAAGGCAGGGGCCCAGAATCTCAGTTCCTTTAGACTCTAAAACCTTTACTTACACATACTCAGGGGCGTGGCATTAAAGTCAGGGGTGTCATCATACAAATTACCATAGATATATTATTGCATGTTTTTTCATATTATTGGGATTTCTGGGTCAGTGCATCTTTACACATGTATGCAGGGGCGTAAATACCGCGGTAGCGGCTGCCACAGGGCCCGGGACATTAAGGGGCCCGGAGCCCTGTGGCAATCGCTACCACGAACCCAACAAACACTTCTATCATTATACTCCGAGGTCTTTTAAGACCCCGGAGTATAATGATCGGGGGCCCAGGGGAGTTGAGCGAACATAAAAAAAAAAAAAAAAAGTTACTTACCTCTCCTGCGCTCCAACAGGCTTCGGGCCTGTTTGGTGACGTCCCAGACATCAGCTGACGTCATTATGCGTCGCGACGTTGGCCTGGATCACACGAGATCTGGTCCAACATTGAAGATGGCCGAAGTATCGCACCGGAGCCAGGAAGCCAGGTAAGTAACGTTTTTTTTTTTTTTTTTTTTTTATTTGTATTCTCCCCTGGGTCTCCGATCATTATACTCTGGACCCCAGAGTATAATAATTGTTCAGGGGTGGTCCACAATGGGGCATAATACTGTGTGCAGGGGCCACTATGGGGCATAATACTGGTTGCAGGGGCCACTATGGGGCATAATACTGTGTGCAGGGGCCACTATGGGGCATAATAGTGTGCGCAGGAATGCGGTTTGTGTGAGGGGGGGGTTGGAGGGGGGCAGGTTCAGGGGGTGCCCATGTCAAATGTTCGCCTTGGGGCCCAGCCATTCCTAGTTACGCCACTGCATGTATGACTAGCTGAAGATACGCGATTAAAGGCAGTATCCCAGAATCTCAGCTCCTTAGACTCTCAAAACGCGCTGCCCTCAGTTCTACTCACATTTACTCAGGGGCATGGCATTAAAATCAGGGGTATGGTCATGCAAATTAACTATTTTATTTTCACACTGCATGTTTGTCATGTATGTGATTGAGATCTTTGGGTCACGGCTGTCTTTATACACATATGGCCAATTTAGGAGGCACGATATACAGGCCAGAATCCCTACTCACATTTGCTCAGGGGCGTGGCATTAAGTTCAGGGGTGTGATCATGCTAATTAGATATTATATTACTATTATCTCCCTGGCTTGCTTTTTAGTTCTGTATAATATTGGGATCTCTGGGTCATTTCTTTTTCATACTCTGCTGAGAGCATTGAGCGAGCCACGCTTCATTGTCCATGATAGATGTGCGGGATAAAATAGGCCGATATGTTGAATGTGCTAGCAGTAAATGTTTCAGCTGCCAGCGAGACTCTTGTAATAATTGATTCTTGTCGTGTGAGCCAAGGCCCCAGGATGTGCTGCGGATGGGGCTGTGTTTTTCACGGATACTGCAATTATTCTTAGTAATTGGAGTCTCCTGCTGAGACTTCCATATCTTCAGTGTCTGTTCTGCAGCTGGGTCATCTATACATGGAGTATATATGGGGCCTAGAGGCTGCACACGGTATTGCGTCTACAGATGCTGCCAGCCTGGCAATCCCTCAACGCCTGCTATGATGGACAGCATGGGTCGAAGAGGTTGGTTTTACCACCTTGATGTTATAGTCTACCCTGCAGATAGCTTGTGACAGAGATGTCTATAGTTGGCCATATAGCCGAGGTAAGCAACATGTTGGTTTGGCCAGTAGCTATCACTCCTGACTGCCTCATACACATGCATGCTTGGCTTGGCTGAGAATTTATGGGGATTAAATTGTTGCTTCACCTATGGTAACATATCGCTCCTGAGAACAAAGGATCAGGCATGTTGAAATTCAACAGCCTCATCTTTCCTTCCCCAACGTCGTATGTATACACATCAGATCAATCACATCAATCCACCCAAAATTGACTGATTCAGCCAACTTTGCGCATAGAAGCCGTACATGAATGTTTATAAGGAAGGCAGGGATGATGGCTTAGACTTTCTAATATCGAAGGCTGCCTTAAAGGCAATGTCCAATCCTACGTAGATAAAACTTACTCATGTTATAGTGATAAGTTCTACTTCTTCATGTTTCACTTCCTTCTAGTCAGTGAATAGGAGTATTCTTGTTTACATCCAGAAGCTATAAAATCGAAACCTAATACTTCCCCCAGGTGATGGTTGTTATTGTGTATCCAGTCTAGACAATGGGTTGGTGGTAGAATGGAGTGGCTAAAAATGGGTTCCCCATGGTGTGGCCTCGTAGGTGGTGTTGCCTTGACCTTTGGCATGTTAGCTGTGCAGTATGGCGGACAGTCACGTTGGTCACGCACCCTTCACCTTGGTATCTGTTGCTGCAGCTTGGTCCAAGTCTCAGTGACTAAATATGCACCTGGTTTGACGAGGACATGGTTAGGTGCCTTATACTAACAGTCACGGGAAGTGGCATGGACACGGGATCCACGCCAGGCCAGGGAGAACCTACTTCTAACCGCTCCATTCTAGCATCTACCCTAGACAATGTAGCTGAACACATCAGGAGTACACTTCTCTCTACTCGTAGTTTGTTACTGTGTGTCAGTACAGGTAAAATATATCATGGAGTCTGATTGGATACAATCGGAAACCTTAGCTGGAATGTTCCTGTTCACAGCAAGCCGAGATCTGGAAAACCGCCAGGAATTAAAACACAAGGTATATTAGAAAGTTGCAGGAGTTCACTGTGGGCTTGTGGGGCTAAAAGTTTCCTTGTAACGCTGGCAGAGACTACTACTCCTTCTGACCGTCCCTACCATCAGGTTACTCTCCTGCACCATCCCCTTACTGTTTCTGCATCCCATGCCCAACCGTATACAGTCCCTCCCAGTGGGCATGGACGCCAATGTACCTCTGTTCCCTGCTGGTGTCCTCCTCGCTCGCCTACTCCACCTCTCTCCTCACTCCCCAACTCCTTTAGGGCATGTGTGCACTGCCTAATTGGTACTTAAAAGACCAGCGCATGCACTTTATCCTACCCAGGCAATTCCTGTTGCCCAGAACCTACTTAAAGTTGCCCACCATGACCCTGATACCTGAGCAATATAGGTTCAGAGCTTTGCTTGTTCCTGAGATGGTGTTTACTGTTTGTCCTGTGTAGTGATGTCTTTCCTAGATGTCGGCTTTTGGCCTGTCTGACTCTTTGACTACTGAACTTGTGCTGCCTGCCCTGACCTTCGCCCTGTCTACGACTTTGAACGGTACCTGCCTGCCCATGGGCTCTGCCTGTATTTGGCTACTCTCCTGCCTAACCTCTGGTGCTACACACCGACCTCACAGTGTCGAGGAGACTACCAGGTCACTACCTTTCAGACTGAATCTAGGTCCCCCATACGGAGATTAATGGGTGAATACTGGGAGGCTGGCGAAGACCTTGGGAGTGGCCGAAAACCAAACCAGTTAGGTGGCACGGTGAGTTCATTATATGCCTGTATGAGGAGTTAAGTCCTGAGGGTTGAGGACTTCATCCTTCGCCTGTACTCTATCTTTTCCTGAAGATACCATACTTGGCACACATCCCACCATGAATTAGGCTCCTGCAGTCTTACAATGTATTTTTACACTGAGCTTCTCTTTCTGAAGTGACATTTTTGGGTTGACTCCAGCTCCCTTGGGTGCGCACAGAGGGAGTCAAGTGTCCAAGGCCTGGAGACAAGATGCTCTCTTCACAGCCTCAGACTCATGATAGCTGTGCCCAGATATGCGGAGGGCACCGGCGTGCGTCACAGGGAGAGAAGGAGGGTGCTCTCAGGATCCTTGCTCCTGAATAATCATTGTTGTTCTCCCCCCTATCACGGCTACTAAATGGCGTCTGATGAGTGTCAGCTCTTTGGTTCACGGGACCTCATATAATAGATCATGAATATTAAGAATGTAGATTTACATAACTGCTATGGCTCATGTAATATTTATGAGCTTCAGTAAAGAGATACAAATGGAGCAGAGTTAACCCGAACTTCTACAACTGGTTAAACTGCTGCAGAGAGATATCTTATCACAGAAGACCACAAAGCCAATGAAAAGACATTCAATAAATATTCTCCAATGACTTTTCAATGGTTTTATTGGGCATTACTGTAATGGTTATGGCACACGCCGTAATGAGTGGCAACCATCTTTGTTTAATCAAGTTTTATTAGAAATGATCAAATACAATAGGGGGAAACGAAAACCAGATAGGCAAGCAATGTGAGCAGAGGCACAGGCCTCACCGACTTAATAAGACCGGGGAGAACAACCCGCCAAATGCATAAGAAGAGAATGCGCCAACAACCTAACAAAGATTTCAAGGAGAAGAAAGGTCCATAAACGAATGACCGCAACAACATCATCCTCATGTAAAAGGAGGACAGACAAAAAGACGAGGGGGGAAACATGGAGACACACAACCGTGAACTAGAAAAGACACCTAACAAGGAAACAATATAAAACGTACTAGAAGAAAAAAAAGAGGTCGAAGGGAAGGGAACAACAGGGGGATAGCAGAGGCAACCATATAGCCTCCCAACAGAAGACTACGAAGTATTTCCAGGTCAAGAAAAGAACGAAGAAAACCACCCACGGCCACCAGAGGGAATCAAATTTGAAAGGATCAGGTGAATCTTCCTCCACAAGAGTTCCCATTCTCCGTATAAGGAGAAGCTCCTGTAAAAACTCAACCAGGGAGGGCGCAATAATGCTCTGCCAATGTCTGGGAATGACTGTTCTGGCAGTCGTAAGAAAGTGTCGCAGGAAGACCTTCTTCATCGTAGAAATCTTACCAGGAATAACTGAAAGCAGAGCCACTTGGGGTGACAGTGTGACGGTACGACCACACACTTTAGTGTAGAGAGCAAATACGGCATTCCAGAAGGGCCGGAGGGCGGAACACTCCCACCAAATATGATACAGGGTACCTTTCTCTGATCCACAGCGCCAACACCGGTCGGATACAGCAGGATAAAACCTGTGGAGGAGGTCAGGACAACGGTACCACCTAGTCAGTATTTTTAAATTCTTATCTTGTGGACCGCAAGACAAGGGGAGTTTATGCGTAAACAGAAAAGACCGATTCCAATCGAAAGGGGAGAGGCGTACTCGGAGGTCTGATTCCCAGGGGCCTGTATAAGAAAGGCTCCCGGGAGTAGCGTCTCTGAGGAGAATGCCATAAAGAACAGACAGTTCGTATGGAGTGGTGTCAGCACAAGAAAGGGCAGACTCCACCATCTTTAAATAGCCATAATAGTATGGAGGATGGGGGCAACGGATTAAAGTGAATGTATCGGCAAGTTTTTATTTTTTGAATCCAGATTTTTCGAATCTGTTTTTTTCACAATTTTGTGTGTGTGTGTGTTTGTATAATATACACACGTGGACAACAGTGTTGGTACCCCTCTTTTAATGAAATCTTGTATCTGACAAAAGTAATAATATATAAAAATACTATGAAAATGAACAAATGAAAGTCAGACATTGCTTTCCAACCAGGCTTCAACAGAATTTAAAAAAAAAAGAAAACTCATGAAACAGGCCTGGACAGAAATGATGGTTCCCTTAACTTAATATTTTGTTGCACAACCTTTTGAGGCAATCGCTGCAATCAAACGATTCCTGTAACTATCAATGAGACTTCTGCACCTCTCAGCAGGTATTTTGGCCACTCCTCATGAGCAAACTGCTCCAGTTGTCTCAGGTTTGAAGGTTGCCTTTTCCAGACGGCATGTCTCAGCTCCTTCCAAAGATGCTCAATAGGATTTAGGTCAGGGCTCATAGAAGGCCACTTCAGAATAGTCCAATGTTTTCCTCTTAGCCATTCTTGGGTGTTTTTAGCTGTGTGTTTTGGGTCATTATCCCGTTGCAAGACCCATGACCTGCGACTGAGACCAAGCTTTCTGACACTGGGCAGCACATTTCTCTCTAGAATCCCTTGATAGTCTTGAGATTTCATTGTACCCTGCACAGATTCAAGACACCCTGTGCCAGATGCAGCAAAGCAGCCCCAGAACATAACAGAGCCTCCTCCATGTTTCACAGTAGGGACAGTGTTCTTTCCAAGATATGCTTCATTTTTCCATCTGTGAACATAGAGCTGATGTGCCTTGCCAAAAATTTCGATGTTTGTCTCATCTGTCCATAGGACATTCTCCCAGAAGCTTTGTGGCTTGTCAACATGTAGTTTTATATATTACTACTTTTGTCAGATTCAAGTTATTTCTGTGACCATTGTGGGTTTTTCTTTCATTAAACGAGGGGTACCAACAATTTTGTCCACATCTGTGTGTGTTTTTTTTTTTTTTTTTAAATTCCATTATCTGTACATAATTATGGGGTCGGCCATCTTGGCTGCGTTTCTTCTCTGCTCTGTTAACAGCATTTAGTGATGTGTTTTACAGCATAGTCATGACTATAGGGAGCAATCTGGAGAATTGCAGGATGTAATTATTTTATTTATTTTAATATTTAAAAAATTGAAATAAAGATGTCAAAAATTCTGAAAAAATATGTTTAACGTTAACTTTATTTAAAAATTTTGGTTATTTTCTGATGAAACATTCCCTTTGAATCCATACTTACTACTGTCTCTATCTATCTATCTATCTATCTGGTATCAGTCTGCTGTACATTATTTAGGAGATGGTTCATTCGTCTTTTCTTTCTACAGAACATCTCCATCTATGAAGGTGAAGCTCGATATTCTGTTGCCTATTCACAAGTAGCTGACGTCCATTGTTCTACAGATACCTGGAGAAGGTAACCTAACTCCATATCATTTTTTTTTTTTTTTTTTCTTCCCCTCAAGCAGCGTCCATTGTGTCCACTTATTTGCCCGCCCCCATATTCCTGCCCTACATACTTCTCATCATCTCCACATCTAAAATCCATGACACCCTTAGCCTGTGAGTGGCGTCTTCCTCATATAATCTCCTCTCCCTGTAGTATTATCATCTTGTAATTATATGGCGGTATTCCTCAGCCGCTCTATTTACTATACAGGAAAGGAGGTCAGTGTGGTTTTGCTGTAAACTTTTGCTCCCACACCCATGGATTGGCCTCTGCTCCGGCTCTTAATGATTCAGTCACACGACTGACAGATTGTTTTATTTTTTCCTTCCCAGATCTTCACTTTGATGCCAGAAATCGACATCAGACGGATGAGGTTGCCAGGGATTTAGTGTAGCGCAGAGTCGCTGGATCATGTTCTGAATATTGAAGAAATCTTAAAGAAGTAGGTGAGTGCGGGGTTAACTCTTGTGTAATTTTTTTAATGTTTTTCTAGAACATGAAGAGGTTTGTTCTAAGAAAGAAACTGTCGCCATATGATAATGAATATCCAGACTATACAATGGCATTATTTACACACTACATAATGACGGTTATATGATGTATCCACTGTATGGTACTAGCATATGTGTACTATATAGTGGTATTATTTACACACCACATAATGACGGTTATATGATGTATCCTCTATATGGTACTATTATATGTGCACTATATAGTGCTGGGATTTATACACAGCATAATTATGGTTGAATGATGTATCTATTGTATGGTACTATTATATGTGTAGTGTACAGTGGTATTATTTATAGACTCCATCATGATTGTATTATGTATCCACTGTATAGTACTATTATTTGTGCACTGTAAAGGGGTATTATTTATACTCAACATAATGATGGTTGTATTATGTATTCACTACATAGTACTTTTATATGTGCAGTGGTGGAGCTTATTCATGGAGCCTATTGATGGTTGTATTATGTCTATTTTGAGATTGTATGTGCACTATACAGTGATAATTATACACACCATTGTGATGATTGTATGGTGTATTCACTGTAGGGTTCTATTATACTGTATGTGCACTGTATAGTGATATTATTTATATACACCATCATGATGATTGTATTATTTATTCACTGTATGGCACTACTGTATGTGCAATGTAAAGTAGTATTATTTATACACACCATGACGGTTGTATTATACATCCACTGTATGGCACTAATATAAATGCGATCTACATTAGTATTACTTGTACACCCCTTGATGACGGTTGTATTATATATCCTCTGTATGGTACTATTATATGTGCACTGTACAGCGGTATGTTTTGAATATAATATGGCATTGGTTTTCCAGTACTCTATGGCAGTATTATGTCACTCTGTGTCATCTTTGATCACTTAAAGGGAATTTATTTCCACCAAAATCCCTTGTAAAACACTCTTATGCTGTTGTACAGGTAGAGAGCGACATAGTGGATATAACTTTCTTGTGTCAAAGTGCATTTATGCTGCAGAGAAAACCAATTTTTAATCCGTATGCAAATGAGCTTATTGGTGCACCAGGGACATGGCCGTGCCTGCCAGAGCACCAGTTTTCACCTGTGGATGACACTCACTGGCACTAACTAACAGAAACATTGACAGGTCCTGATCTAGTGATCACGGGAGAAAATGGGTGCTCTGGCAGGAGCGGCCACGCCCTGGGTGCACCAATCAGCTAATTTGCATATGGATTAAAAGCGGTTTTATTTTGCAGCAAGGTTGCACTTTGACTGAGTGCTCCTATAGGAGATTTACCACCTCTTTTATTCTAGTACTGCGGATATGCACTTGGCGCCATGTACGGCGTTAGCGGTTTCTATTGTGACAGATTCTCTTTAATGCTCTGAGACGTCTCCTACATGAAGTGTACAGAGCTGTGAGATCAGACAAGGTCCTGTATACCTGGCTGTTGTAAATTTCAAGATCCTTTCAGGAGAAGATAAAGCATTTAATTAAATCTTTCATTTCTGTAATAACAAAATGATGTGAAGTATAATTACTGAGAGATTGCAGGGTCTGCGCCTGGTTCCTCAGCAGGTAGCGTGTTCTAGGACTGCTTAACACGTCTCCTGTAAATACACTGACATGAAAAGGAAAACCCTGCCGCTATTCATCTTTATATCAGAGGGGCAGGAATAGGCCACAGACGTGAAGGTCACCCATCATATCTCAGTATACAGCACATTGAATGAGCCATTAGCAAGAGTGGGGGTAGGGAACTGACAACTGGCCTGATAGCATCTGACTCACAAAGTGATTGCCACATTACAACACCATTCACCATTAATGCCATTCTTTGTTAATAATACCACTATATCACATACCACTTGTGAACAATAATAGAACTACTATAATACTGCCCCTATGTGCAAGAACATAACTACTATAATACTGCTCCTATGTGCAAGAATATAACTACTATAATACTGCTCCTATGTA
This sequence comes from Leptodactylus fallax, assembly GCA_947044405.1. Classification (NCBI taxonomy): domain Eukaryota; kingdom Metazoa; phylum Chordata; class Amphibia; order Anura; family Leptodactylidae; genus Leptodactylus; species Leptodactylus fallax. The sequence goes on along the minus strand of CAMRHE010000472.1, from coordinate 763,165 downwards.
CAAGAATATAACTACTATAATACTGCTCCTATGTACAAGAATATAACTACTATAATACTGCCCTATGTACAAGAATATAACTACTATAATATTGCCTCCTATGTACAAGAATATAACTACTATAATACTGCTCCTATGTACAAGAATATAACTACTATAATAGTGCCCCTATGTACAAGAATATAACTACTATAATACTGCTCCTATGTACAAGAATATAACTACTATAATACTACTCCTATGTACAAGAATATAACTACTATAATACTGCTCCTATGTACAAGAATATAACTACTATAATACTGCTCCTATGTACAAGAATATAACTACTATAATAGTGCCCCTATGTACAAGAATATAACTACTATAATACTGCTCCTATGTACAAGAATATAACTACTATAATACTGCTCCTATGTACAAGAATATAACTACTATAATAGTGCCCCTATGTACAAGAATATAACTACTATAATACTACTCCTATGTACAAGAATATAACTACTATAATAGTGCCCCTATGTACAAGAATATAACTACTATAATACTGCTCCTATGTACAAGAATATAACTACTATAATACTGCTCCTATGTACAAGAATATAACTACTATAATATTGCCTCCTATGTACAAGAATACATCTACTATAATACTGCTCCTATGTACAAGAATATAACTACTATAATACTGCTCCTATGTACAAGAATATAACTACTATAATACTGCTCTTATGTACAAGAATATAACTACTATAATACTGCTCCTATGTGCAAGAATATAACTACTATAATACTGTTCCTATGTACAAGAATATAACTACTATAATACTGCTCTTATGTACAAGAATATAACTACTATAATACTGCTCCTATGTACAAGAATATAACTACTATAATACTGCTCCTATGTGCAAGAATATAACTACTATAATACTGCTCCTATGTACAAGAATATAACTACTATAATACTGCTCCTATGTACAAGAATATAACTACTATAATACTGCTCCTATGTACAAGAATATAAGTACTATAATACTGCTCCTATGTGCAAGAATATAACTACTATAATAGTGCCCCCTATGTACAAGAATATAAGTACTATAATACTGCTCCTATGTACAAGAATATAACCACTATAATACTACACCTATGTACAAGAATATAACTACTATAATACTGCCCCCTATGTACAAGAATATAACTACTATAATACTGCTCCTATGTACAAGAATATAACTATAATACTACTCCCCCCACCAAAAAAAAAAATAAAAAAACACAACCCCCCCCCCAAAAAAAAAAAAAACACCAATAAAAAAAAAAACAAAACCCCACAAAATAAAAAAATAAAAAACCCCCTTCTCCTTCCCAATTTTTTTTATTATTTATAAAAAAAAATATAAAATATAAAAAATAAAAAAAAAAAAAAAAAATTTTTTACCTTCCTTCCAAAACTTTTGCTAATATTATTATCAGTTTCTGGAACAGCGGTCAGTATTACTGTATATAATGGTAACACAGTTGTGCAATTTCAGGCTAACTATTGATGTTTTATAATTTCAGCTGTTGATACAGAGTGGCAGGGTACCAGATCTTGCCAGTATGGGGGAAAGGGGCCCTTCAGGAGGGCCAAAGGTGAGACTGTTCCTTAGCCTATGATGCTAAAGGTGGCTGGGCATTGCTTACCATAATCAATGGCTGGGCATCTTTGACCATAATCAATGGCTGGGCATCTTTGACCATAATCAATGGCTGGGCATCGTTGACCTTAATCTATGGCTGGGCATCGTTGACCTTAATCTATGGCTGGGCATCTTTGACCATACTCACTGGCTGGGCATTGTTGACTGTGATCAATGGCTGGGCATCACTAACCATGGCTCTGCTTTAACTGGTTGCTGGGCATGTATCTGAGTGGGCATTAACTATTTTTCTTCTGCTTAAATCACATTTTGTGTGTGCTCTGATTGGTTGTCACAGTATGCTACCTGGAGTACCTGCATTGTCATGTTGTGTATCATGTACCTGTAATATCCTGTAAACTGAATAGATGTATCTCGATGTCTGAACACTGCATAGTGATGTCATCAGTGATGATATACACACAGTCCCAAGGGCCACAACTGGAAGACTGTAGGACTGGATCTCCAAACTGAGGGCAGATGTTTGATGGTATCTGAATTCATGAAGTCCCTTATACACCCTAGAGCAAATATAACAAAGGATTCCTACTATCTTATGTGTACAGGAGTCCCCCAACCCCCACAAAAGAGAGTAGCAAGGTATTAAAGGATGGGAATGTGAATGGAGGTGGGATTAGTAGGTCTAGCTTTTGACTGACAACTATTTAAGGTCTATAGGGAGCCAGATGTCAGGGCCCTCCTATCTATGGTGCCAGTCAGAAGGTCTCCTATGACACCATCCACTTGCCTAGCCAGAAAACCAGTAGGTCTCCCTTTTTGGGAACATGACTCCCATAGAATCCAGGAGGGTTGGGCAGCATCTTTTGGGCGTATTGCTGTGTTAGGTCAATAAAAACTATTTTCTGCTGTTTCGCATTTCCACCCACAGTTGCATTTACTGCTAATAATTTTTTTTTTTTCCAAGCGTTGTAAACTGTGATTCACTCATTGAGACCGACCCTGAAATAAATCCAAAAAGTTTTAGTGGGTAATGTTCATTTGGCTTCATCTGATCTTTTTGAGGCCATTTGAGCTGCAGCCAAGATCAGTGTCTCCCGTCTAGCTGCACTGGTTAAAGGGGGACTCTAGTAGTTTGAACCCACCCTGCTTCCTTCGAGACTCTATTGCTCCTCCCTGCAGCTCTTCCTGCTCGTATTGGCTCCTTTGTATAGACGCAAGCCCAGCACAAATTCACATGGAAGTCAGAAACTGAGCAAGCTAAAATATATATCACAGCTCTCTCATGGTCTCTGACTTTTCTATATAGAGTTGCCTTTAATGGCAACCTTTCACCACCTCCATTAATTGCTTCCTCCAATAGGCTTCACTTCACTGATTCCGACACAGTTGGAATTTTTTCTCTAGCCCCCACCATTCATGAGTAATCAGTGTTGTTAGTTTCAACACTCAATATGCTAATTAGGCTCTCTACTATCAGGTGGGTGGTCCTGGGCTGAAGTAGGAGGACAGGGACTGCCCACCTGACAGCAGGGAGCATATTTGTGCTGAAACTTGCAGAAATGATTGCTCGAGAACAGTGAGAGCTAGAGAAAACATTCCAACTGTGCCGGAATCAGCGGAGCAGAGCCAATTGAAGGATACAAAGAAGTGGAGGTGGTGAAAGGTCCCCTTTTAACCTCGCCCGAAAGGGTATGGGGGGGTACTCCATGCGTAAATGAGAGCTGGTTTAGATGGTCCTACAGGCAATGCTATCTGTGAAAAGATATGCAAATTAGATCTCCTCCAGAAGGAAGAACTAATTCTTTAGTGCCACCTATAGGTAGCCATCCTGCAAGTCAATCTGACCGATTTAAAGAGCCTCAAAACATGAATATGGATTGAATTGGACTGCAGACAGTTCTACCCCATTGTCAAGTGTATGAGCTCTCAAAAAGCATTGTTCTTTGGTGTCTGTAAAACCTGCAGAATGGGGTTAACTTTAGGCATGATCGGAGAAGAAACCTCTTATAGCCTAAACTGTAAGGCTGTTATCTTCCTATGGTCTTCTGCAAGGCTTGTCTCAGGCCCGGTCCTGCACCTTGTATCTTGCTTCGCTTCTCCGCATTATTGCTGTGATTGCAACCAGATCATTCGACACACCATGACCCGCCATATGCATGCCGCACAGATTCTTCTTCTTGTATCATCTGATTTTTCATATATGTGTATATACATTTTTTTTATGGTTGTCAAGTTTTAGATCACACATGGATGGGATTACAGGTCGATATTATCCTCCATGAGAACTAAAAATATGTGGGGTATGACCCTATGGATGCAGAAAACACCAAAATAAAAAATGGTGGTATTGCCTATGCCAACCAGCATGGCGCACTGTATAGTTACTTATTTCCAGTTATATTATATGGAGGTCACCTTTATATATGGAGATCACATTCCAGTTGTTGGAGATTTTTGCAATTTTATTCATTATATGGGATCCATATGTCTAGAAAATTCCATACATAGCTATGCAACAGGATACATATGAGAATTTACAAAAAAAATTATAATAATTTTTGAAACCTTATTTTTGTTTCATACTGTTTTCAGTTCTCTGTGTGCAGCCTGCAGTGTAAAGAATGGAGGTGTACATTGTATTTGCCATGTCTATGCTCATATAGGTCACAATAGTAATTGTGTTACATGTAACGTGATGCAAAATAGAAATATTTTGTTAAAGGGATTTTCCAAGACTTTAGTATCGATGGCCTGTCCTTGGGATCAGATCAATAGGGGTCCAACTCCGGGGTCCTTAACAATCAGCTGTTTGAAGGGCCCGAAGCTTTTGGGCAAGCTCCACCCAGTATGTAGCACCTATACCTGATACTGCAGCTTACTATTCAAATGAATGGAACAGAGCTACAGGTAGTATGACAGTCAGCCACTAAAGAATGGATGGCGCTGTTCTTGGCCAAGAGTCCTTTTAAACAGCTGATTGGTGGCGGTGCAGAGAGTCAGAATTTCACCAGTCTGATAAGAAAATAATAAGTTTTTGGAGACTGAATTACTTATCTGGGGGCTCCCATGAGTTCTCTGTTAAAATTATTAATCCTGTTTGCAAAATTTTTGGAATATTTTTTGAATGCTACCCTGGTATTAGACATCATAATTGCTGTTGCTCCATATGGCGCTACATCCCGAGCCCAGTGTGTGTTGTAATGAAATATGTCTCCGCCTGCCACGCAGCCAGCTCTTGCCGTGCAAGTAATAATTAGAAGCTAATTCCAAGTCTGTGACTTCTCCTCATTTTTAATGATTAGAATTAATTGGGGTTAATCAGGAATGTACATGTGGAAGATGGGGGGGGCTTCATGGCATGCTATCAAGAAGAGCCCCCATCTGATACCACATTGACCAAAACCAGGGAGGTCCTTGGCTTTGCTAAATTAGAAGCTGAGTCCCCATACATAATAAAATGGGTCCCATCATCCTGGTTTCAAGCCCAAACTGTCTTGGGGATGTATATGCTATAAGCTTCCCACAAGGTGGCTGAGGCACAACCGGAAGGGTGTTTAAGTCTGTCCTAATTCCTGACTCTTAAAGAAACTGGAATTGGAGCTTAAAGAACATCTGGTTCAGGCTCCGTCCCGGTTTTAATGGGTGGCAAATTATGCCCCATTTTCTATAAGGCCTCCTGAGGATGAGACCCTGGAAGCATCCTGAAGTTACTGCTATACCTATTCTACTCTGAGCCACAAGAGAATTTAAAATGAACCCCTTCACTACCCTAAACGACCAAGGAATGTAAAATAAACTCCTTCGCTACCCTAGACCACCAGGGAATGTAAAATGACCCTCTCCACTACCTTAGACCACTAGGAAATGTAAAGTAAACACCACCCCTAGACTAGTCCACTGGGGAATGTAAGATGAACCCCCCAATACCCTAGGCCATCAGTGAATCAAAAATAAACCCCTCCACTACCCTAGACCACCAGCAAATGTGAAATGAGCTCCTCTACTAACCTAGACCACCAGAAAATGTGAAATAAGCTCCTCTACTAACCTAGACCACCAGCAAATGTAAAATGGGCCCCTCCACTACCCTTGACTACCAGGAAATGTAAAATGAGCCATTCTACTATACTAGACTACCAGGGAATGTAAAATTAACCCCTCCGTTACCATATACCTTCAAGGAATATAAAATTACCCCCTCCATTACCCTACACCACCAGGTAATATAAAATGACTCCCTGCATTACCCAAGATTAATAGGGATTTTGGTCAGTTGTGTTCCCAGGGCTCTATAATCTATAAGATCTGCTCTTTTTAGGCTTTCTTCACCTCAGGAAAGTGTTTTAGAGGCTAGGGATATCCAAGGCCGAAGAGGACTAAAGAAGAGTTAAGTGTCGTCATGTACTTTAGTATTTGGCAAACAATCAATGTTAAATTCCTCTAAGAGTCTCAGCAATCTGTAAAGTACAAGGAACTCAGAACGATTCACGCATTTTGGCCATTGGTTGGGAACCAAGACAACGTAAAGACCTCGATTTGGACCCCCATAACAACGTAGCACAACTATTATCTGTTTGTAGCTAACGCTGTCCCTTTTTCTCCAAGTCCTCGGAAGAAATACGGATTTCTGGAGACGATGAGGAACTAGGAAACTTAGAAGACGAAGTTTTCAATCCAAACATGACGTCTTTTAAGCATGACAATGTGGAGGACCTCTACGAGCTTCTGGAGAAGTTGGGCAGGTGAGTCTCTTATGCCATAGAGTATTGTATATTATTGGTAAAGGTCTACATGGCTATGATACCACGGTGATGGGAGTACTTGCTCATTGCAGTGGGGTTACTGTAACCATCGCGTCAAGATACTGACGTCACGTATCTGATCCACACCATGGTGTAAATCTCGCTATAGCTTTATTTTCAGCACTTCGCACACGGCTTTGGTCGGTATCACTTCATTCTCTTGAGGCCTTTTGATTCATTCAATTTCAGTACACGCAAGGCTCTATAAATTATGTATAAACTGCTCAATAATTCAGGAACTTGTACTAAGCCCTGAGCGCAATAGGGGAAAAAATGCCCTGAAATGCGTAACAAACACTAAAAACATAGAAAAACAGGCAACGACTGGAGACATGATAGACTGTTTCATACGCTGTTCATTGCGATTATACAATGGAGCTGGTGGAAAATACTATTGGTGGTAATTATAAGCTGATACAAGAGAATATATAATAAGATGTCAGTATCTGACCACGGCCGGGAATGACGTGGCTTATCAGAGCATAGATGAAAGACTTGACCACGTCCGTGACATACTACAGAGCCAAAGAGGGATCAAAATCTTATTCTCGGTGTTCAGAATTTTGCGCAGATTCCGGCCTGTGAATATCCCCTGGAAAAGCGCACAAGCGTACATGCCCTACGTTGATGGATAAAATAAAATATTATATAGAAATTTAGCACAGACACAAAAATAGTCACTTAAAATAATGTTGTCATAGAGAGTTTAAACAATACAATACAATAATACCACCATATAATGACTAAATACCACAATACACCTCTTCAATAACACCACCAAATAACGACTAAATAATACCACAATACATATCTCCAATAATACCACCATGCAGTGATTAAATAAATAATACCACCATACAGTTCTCAAATAATATGATATATATTGTTGCAATAGCACCACAATACAGTGCTCAAATAACACTACCATACCGTGACTGAATAATACCACCATACAGTCCTTAAATAATACCACTATATAATGCTTCCATAAGAGCTTAAAACAGTGAGCAAATAGTACTACCATCCAACCATAAAGAGCTCTAATAACCGCACTATAGAATAATGTGCTAAGTCTATACAGTGTTCAAATGATAATATCACACTGTATTGAACTAACATAGCTATGCAGTGATTAAATAATACAACCATGCAGTGCTCAAATATTACCGCTATGTAGTGATCAAATAAAGCTAGGCAGAGATAAAATACAAACCTACAGTGCTCAAATATTACCGCTATGTATTGATCAAATAAAACTAGGCAGAGATAAAAAAGTCAAATAATACAACCATAGAGTGCATAAATAATACCACCATACGATTCATAATACAGTCGTACTCCTAAGAGTACATCCTTGCTAGTTTGAGAATGTGAAGGTCAGGCTGCAGGCGGACAGCGGTGAGAGCTGTATTCATCAGATCTTAGATGATATGTATTATGTAGTGAGCGTACAGTACGGTTTATCAGCGCATGGTGTCCTATAAACAGGAAATGGTTATCTCTTCCTATTGTCCTGGATGTCCCATCAATCACACCATCACATCATATGTCCTGTCTCCTTCCTGTTGAAGGAAATCAGTACATTAGGGCTTGTTTTATGAGGCAGGCTAAGTACACATATGTTATCTATAGTGAGCACCGGCCTTATGTCATATATACGTCATATTGTACGTAATCATGTATACAATACTGTAAATATTTATTCCTGCTCCCTACTGACTAGTCATATATCATAGTGCACATAAAGTGGGTACGGAAAGTCTTCAGACCCCTGTAAATTTTTCACTCTTTGTTTCATTTTAGCCATTTGCTAAAAGCAAAAAAGTTCATTTTATTTCTCAGTAATGTACACTCAGCTCCCCATCTTGACAGAAAAAACCCCCAGAAATGTAGATATTTTTGCAAATTTATTAAAAAAGAAAAACTGAAATATCACATGGTCATAAGTATTCAGAGCCTTTGCTGTGACGCTCATATATAACTCACATGCTGTGTAAGACCTCACAGCTCACAGTGCATGTCAGAGCAAAGGAGAATCATGAGGTCAAAGGAACTGCCCAAGGAGCTCAGAGACAGAATTGTGGCAAGGCACAGATCTGGCCAAGGTTACAAAAGAATTCTGCAGCACTCAAGGTTCCTAAGAGCACAGTGAACTCCATAATTCTTACATGGAAGAAGTTTGGGACGACCAGAACTCTTCCTAGACCTGGCCGTCCAGCCAAACTGAGCAATCGTGGGAGAAGAGCCTTGGTGAGAGAGGTAAAGAAGAACCCAAAGATCACTGTGGCTGAGCTCCAGAGATGCATTAGGGAGATGGGAGAAAGTTCCACAAAGTCACCTATAACTGCAGCCCTCCACCAGTCAGGGCTTTATGGTGGAGTCGCCTGAAGGAAGCCTCTCCTCAGTGCAAGACATATGAAAGCCCGCATAGAGTTTGCCAAAAAACACATGAAGGACTCCCAGACTATGAAAAATAAGATTCTCTGGTCTGATGAGACGAAGATTGAACTTTATGGCGTTAATTCTAAGCGGTATGTGTGGAGAAAACCAGGCACTGCTCATCACCTGCCCAATACATCCCAACAGTGAGACATGGTGGTGGCAGCATCATGCTATGGGGGACAGGACGACTGGTTGCAAATTGAAGGAAAGATGAATGCGGCCAAGTACAGAGATATCCTGGAAGAAAACCTCTTCCAGAGTGCTCTGGACCTCAGATAGGGCTGAAGGTTCACCTTCCAACAAGACAATGACCCTAAGCACACAGCTAAAATAACAAAGGAGCGGCTTCAGAACAACTCTGTGACCATTCCTGACTGGCCCAGCCAGAGCCCTGACCTCAACCCAATTGAGCATCTCTGGAGAGACCTGAAAATGGCTCCACCAACGTTCACCATCCAACCTGACGGAACTGGAGAGGATCTGCAAGAAAGAATGGCCGAGGATCCCCAAATCCAGATGTGAGAAACTTGTTACATCATTCCCAAGAAGACTCCTGGCTGTACTAGCTCAAAAGGAAGCGGCTTCTACTCAATACTGAGCAAAGGGTCTGAATACTTATGGCCATGGGAGATTTCAGTTTTTCTTTTTTAATAAATTTGCAAAAATATCTACATTTCTGTTTTTTTTTCTGGCAAGATGGGGAGCTGAGTGTACATTAATGAGAAATAAAATGAACTTTTTTGCTTTTAGGAAATGGCTGCAATGAAACAAAGAGTGAAAAATTTAAAGGGGTCTGAATACTTTCCGTACCCACTGTATCTGCACCATACTGACCAGTCGTATATCATACTGCACATATCTGCACCATACTGACCAGTCGTATATCATACTGCACATATCTGCACCATACTGACCAGTCGTATATCATACTGCACATATCTGCACCATACTGACCAGTCGTATATCATACTGCACATATCTGCACCATACTGACCAGTCGTATATCATACTGCACATATCTGCACCATACTGACCAGTCGTATATCTTACTGCACATATCTGCACCATACTGACCAGTCGTATATCATACTGCACATATCTGCACCATACTGACCAGTCGTATATCATACTGCACATATCTGCACCATACTGACCAGTCGTATATCATACTGCACATATCTGCACCATACTGACCAGTCGTATATCATACTGCACATATCTGCACCATACTGACCAGTCGTATATCATACTGCACATATCTGCACCATACTGACCAGTCGTATATCATACTGCACATATCTGCACCATACTGACCAGTCGTATATCATACTGCACATATCTGCACCATACTGACCAGTCGTATATCATACTGCACATATCTGCACCATACTGACCACTCGTATATCTTACTGCACATATCTGCACCATACTGACCAGTCGTATATCATACTGCACATATCTGCACCATACTGACCAGTCGTATATCATACTGCACATATCTGCACCATACTGACCAGTCGTATATCATACTGCACATATCTGCACCATACTGACCACTCGTATATCTTACTGCACATATCTGCACCATACTGACCAGTCGTATATCATACTGCACATATCTGCACCATACTGACCAGTCGTATATCATACTGCACATATCTGCACCATACTGACCACTCGTATATCATACTGCACATATCTGCACCATACTGACCACTCGTATATCTTACTGCACATATCTGCACCATACTGACCAGTCGTATATCATACTGCACATATCTGCACCATACTGACCAGTCGTATATCATACTGCACATATCTGCACCATACTGACCACTCGTATATCTTACTGCACATATCTGCACCATACTGACCACTCGTATATCTTACTGCACATATCTGCACCATACTGACCAGTCGTATATCATACTGCACATATCTGCACCATACTGACCAGTCGTATATCATACTGCACATATCTGCACCATACTGACCAGTCGTATATCATACTGCACATATCTGCACCATACTGACCAGTCGTATATCATACTGCACATATCTGCACCATACTGATGAGTCCCATATTACACTATCCCAGGAAATAACTACATAAGTTCTATTGCTCTTCATTTCATCTGTTGACGTCACAATCTCTTACAGTGGTCACTTTGGAGAGGTGAAGAAATGCAAAGAGAAAACTACCGGAACGTTCTACGCCGGGAAGTTCATCAAGACCCGAAAGTGCAAAGGGAGCCGACTAGGACTTGATCGCGAACAAGTAGAAAGAGAGGTGTTTATCCTGCAGCAGCTGGAGCACCCCAATATCATGAGGTTACATGATGTCTTCGCCTGCAAGGCCGAAATGGTGCTGATCCTGGAGCTGTAAGTACAAGTACCCAGCTATAGGGTACAGGCACTGAATGTTAGTCCCTTACACAGTGGCGAAGCTAAAGTCTTGTGGGCCCCGGTGCAGTCTTTTGTCCGGGCCCCCCTACCTCCTCCCTACAGCGAATTCTTGATAGTGATGGTTACGGGTGCTAAGGAGTTTAATGAACCTTAGTGTGGTTAGGGTAATCTGTGGGTCTCCTTGGCTTATGGGCCAGATAGAAGCTGCAATCTCAATACTGATGCCAGTGTTTATGGGCTCCCTAAGGCTCCTGGGCCCCGGTGCGACTGCACCCTCTGCACCCCCCTCAAGTTACGCCCCTGCCCTTACACAGTCCCTTTAGTGCTGACAGCCTGGCTTTCCTATGAGACGGACACTCAGCCTAAGGACATTGTCATGGGAAATTTGCCACCACGGATGTCCCATAGGTACCCTGGAATGAAGCAGATGATGATCTGTTCTGTAATAGAGCACAAATGTTCATCGCTACACATTACGAACGCTACAAATTCTGCAAAAGTCCCTTTTTCTAAAAATTTCTACTGATTATTATATTCTTAAAAATGCAGCACAGTAGAATCTAATCGTTTGTATTCTGTAAGTGTATTTGTTACCGGATGATATTTGGTGTTCAAGTCGCATGGGGGCGCAGGTATAGGTATGTTTTGCAGCATTGTTGCATGTCATCATTCTACTGCAAATGGTATCGGAGTGGTCCGTCAGAGGATCCTCCAGTGGGCCCAGGCTCTAACACGATAATGGTTTTACAGAAGACACCCAGATTTGAAGGTTACTATGGTCTGTTTCCTAGGAGTTGTTGTTGGGTGGGCCCCCCAGACTTATTTTATCTGGTAGGCCCAAGGAACCCTAGTCCGACAGTGACTGCAATAGGACTGAGAGGTTATCCAGCTTCCAAAAATTATCTGCAAATACATCCACAGCAGTTCTAAATGCTCACTGTTCCCTTGTGCAGCCTTTGCCTGACTTTATTTTACTTGCTGCTCCTTTTTTCACTGTTATTTACATGCAGTGACTCTGTGGACAAACTACATTTCCCATGATCAATCTGCCTACTCTTACCTCCCCTCTTTACTCTTCCCTGCAATGAAATCACAGGTGATAAATCACTCCCACATCCCAGGTCATGTGCTGTTGTGATGATTTGTTTGCTGGCTGAACTGCTCACAGGGAGGGGTAGTGAGCTTGCAAATAAAACGTCACAGCTGAGGTCAATAAACAGCGCAGAATTTAAAGCGGATATATATTAGGAAGTGTTTTGATTCATCCTGTTGTTTGACCCATATTTTTTTTACAAATTGGATAACCCCTTTAAGTAAACCATGCAGATTCTCTATTCAGTAGTAGAGAGGGGGTCCTCCAAATGAGCACTGAGCTGTGGGTTCCTCCTCCAACAAATGCTAATTTTTCCACCAATGGGACCCCTTGTGTCCGTCTAGTCATGGAAGGATCGAGGTTGTCCAAACAGGGCAATCCCTTTACGTGCCCCATGTTACTTGGTTATTCAGGTCAGTGATCTGTATCTATACATGGCTGGTTCCTACATTATATTTCCAGCTGCTTTCCTCAAGACTGCATGAAAACAGGTTTCTTATTTTAGTTTTGGATGCAAAGTATAGATCTGCCCGAGGCTGAATGGGATCATGTGGAGGTAACGTGTGCCGGGAGGCGAGTATGTGCGCAGATATATACAGCATAGCGATGGGAGGGAGTCTGCTTTGTGACACTCCATTGTTGGTTGTTGTGTTCTATCTCCTGGTCTTCTGCATCACAGCGTTAAAATAGAACTCTACCTGAAGGGCCATGCAGGTCAGTGGCCATAGGTTTAGACTCTTGTTTATGATTTACAGTAGCAGGATCTCTGGGCAGCATTAAAGGTTTTTTTTAGGTTTTGTTAATTGATGACCTATCCTTACCTGACACCCGGGACCCATGCGGATTAGCTGTCACATGGTCTGGTCCTAGGTCAGTCTCATTCAAGTGAATGGGCTAAACTGCGATGCCAAGCAGAACTGCTTACAAATATATGGTGCTATTGTTGGTTTTCTGTGAAGAGGGTGCAGCGCTCACCGCATGCTGGGGTCTGCGCTCACTTTGGATGCTGGGGTCTGCGCTCACTTTGGATGCTGGGGTCTGCACTCACTTTGGATGCTGGGGTCTGCGCTCACTTTGGATGCTGGGGTCTGCGCTTACATGGATGCTGCAGTCTGCACTCACCCCCATTCTGGGGTCTGCATATGTTTTGTGGTTTAACCCCTTGTAAGTGATAAAATTCTCTTTGCCTTCAGCCACCACTAGGGGGAGCTTTATGATCTATGGCAGACTTTCTTTTAATAGACTTCAATGGGAGCTGTAGAAATCGGCATGTAGCGAGCTCTGTCTTGAAGGAGTCTTGTGGGGGTCCACAGCTGTTACTACTTGGACTTGTGTGGACATCTTCTTGGCGTGTGTTGTGTATTCTCCATTGAGATCTCCGGGCCAGCAGTTTACATACCTCTCATCTTATTACGCTCCAGCTGTATATTTTGGGTCGTCTTCTGCTGCCCAATTATAATCTGTTATACTGGACATATCCAGTGTCCGGGCCGGAGGTAAACACAGACGGGCGGATTCTTGTTTGCACAGCTGCTTGCGGTTTACTTGTCCCATTTATCATGGACATTGAAAACATCTTTTTTTTTTTACTGAAACATGAAAAATGTGCTATTTACATAGCGCGCCGCGCCACTAATGCCTCCGAGCGTCGAGCAGATGGAGGGTCCTATTACATAAATGCATAACATCTGACCGTAAGACGCTGGGTCCGGCTTGTCTCATCCTGTGGCTGTATTACAAGACTCTTACTAAGTGAGCAGAACTGGAGCGACTGCTCTGGAGCTCTATAATGGAGCTCTAAGCAGCCCTGCATCCTATGAGCTACATTAAAGGTGGTGCAAAAGTATTCACCCCCTTTCTGATGTCCATTACTGTTGCTGAATGACTTCTATTTTCTAGGACTTAAAGAGAACCTGTCAGGTTGTTTTGGGACACTAAACCATCCCTCGGGGGTTTAGTGTCCCAGATCGCCCTGTAATAAATCCATCGGTGACCACTTTTAATAAACAAACCTTTTTTTTTAGCGTTGAGTCTGATAAGTCTCATCAGACTCCTGTTTGGTGCTCCCGGCGCAGGTCTTTAGTGACGTCAGGAGACCTTCAACCCAACTTCGCTGCGCATGTGCCTGAGGTCCAGCGCATGCGCACTGAAGCCGAAATGTGTACCTCTCACTTCAGTGAAGAACTGCGCCCATGCAAGGAATACAGCGACCCTAAACCGCCGGTCCAGAAGGACGTATGGGAGGTTTGGTGTCCCAAATCGCCCTGACAGGTTCCATTTTAATGGGAATCTGTCACCAGAACCCAGAACATCACCCAGTCCCACATACTTTTTCGATAAGTAGCGCACACAGGTCAGTATCAGGTTATTGCTGGGATGGAAAGTCCATTGGAGGTGAGGATCTATTCCCTGTCTGACCCCGCTGTCCTTCCTCGGCAGGATAAGAGGAGGGGAGCTTTTTGACTTCATCGCTGAGAAGGAAGCGCTGTCGGAGGAGGACGCCATCGTGTTCCTGGAGCAGATACTGAAAGGGGTCGCTTACATGCATTCCAGGCACATTGCGCACTTTGACCTGAAGGTGAGATTACCGGGCACTGTGCCGCCACTGCTTCCTTTTCACTTTTTCCTATTTTCCCACGTATTTTCCACTTTTAAAGGGATTTTACAGTGTTATATAAAGGGAGTGTGTCAGCAGTTAGTACTGTATAGAGGATGGGGAGAGCAGTGTGAACATACACAAAGTGATGTTGGTCAGTATGTGGTTTACAAGGAGCCCGCCCTGATGTCTGGAGGGACTGCATGGTGGATAACACCTCCCTGATGACAGGGCCCCCTCCTGGGCACTTGTGGGCATTAAAATAGTGATTTCTCAGTCATGCAACCAGCATGAACACCACTCTGGTATAATTATACTGATACATTGTAGAAAACTACAGGACATTTTGTGCCTACAACTGTAGCAAACAGTCAGCTGTGAGAACTGTTACTGTAGGCTTTCACTTCCTATTGTATAGTAGGATCCTGTATACTAATATATTCCAGATTATCGGGTAGTCGTGTTCCCAGACTGTTGGATCCTGTATACTGATATATCCCAGATTATCGGGTAGTCGTGTTCTGGACTGTAGGATCCTGTATACTGATATATCCCAGATTATCGGGTAGTTGTGTTCCGGACTGTAGGATCCTGTATACTGATATATCCCAGATTATCGGGTAGTTGTGTTCCGGACTGTAGGATCCTGTATACTGATATATCCCAGATTATCGGTAGTTGTGTTCTGGACTGTAGGATCCTGTATACTGATATATCCCAGATTATCGGGTATTTGTGTTCCGGACTGTAGGATCCTGTATACTGATATATCCCAGATTATCGGGTAGTTGTGTTCCAGAATGTAGGATCCTGTATACTGATATATCCCAGATTATCGGGTATTTGTGTTCCGGACTGTAGGATCCTGTATACTGATATATCCTAGATTATCGGTAGTTGTGTTCCGGACTGTAGGATCCTGTATACTGATATATCCCAGATTATCGGGTAGTCGTGTTCTGGACTGTAGGATCCTGTATACTGATATATCCCAGATTATCGGTAGTTGTGTTCTGGACTGTAGGATCCTATATACTGATATATCCCAGATTATCGGTAGTTGTGTTCTGGACTGTAGGATCCTGTATACTGATATAGTCAAGATTATCGGTAGTTGTGTTCCGGACTGTAGGATCCTGTATACTGATATATCCCAGATTATCGGGTAGTCGTGTTCCGGACTGTAGGTTACTGTATACTGATATATCCCAGATTATCGGGTAGTTATGTTCCGGACTGTAGGATCCTGTATACTAATATATTCCAGATTATCGGGTAGTTATGTTCCGGACTGTAGGATCCTGTATACTAATATATTCCAGATTATCGGGTAGTTATGTTCCGGACTGTAGGATCCTGTATACTGATATATCCCAGATTATCGGGTATTTATGTTCCGGACTGTAGGATCCTGTATACTGATATATCCCAGATTATCGGTAGTTGTGTTCCGGACTGTAGGATCCTGTATACTGATATATCCCAGATTATCGGTAGTTGTGTTCCGGACTGTAGGATCCTGTATACTGATATATCCCAGATTATCGGTAGTTGTGTTCCAGACTGTAGGATCCTGTATACTGATATATCCCAGATTATCGGGTATTTATGTTCCGGACTGTAGGATCCTGTATACTGATATATCCCAGATTATCGGTAGTTGTGTTCCGGACTGTAGGATCCTGTATACTGATATATCCCAGATTATCGGTAGTTGTGTTCCAGACTGTAGGATCCTGTATACTGATATATTTCAGATTATCGGTAGTTGTGTTCCGGACTGTAGGATCCTGTATACTAATATATCCCAGATTATTGGGTATTTGTGTTCCGGACTGTAGGTTACTGTATACTGATATATCCCAGATTATCGGGTAGTTGTGTTCCGGACTTTAGGATCCTGTATACTAATATATTCCAGATTAATGAAGTTATATCTAGACCCCGCTGAATGAATATCTGGTATACAGAAATGTTATTCTGGGCGGCGTCTTCACTGCTCATCGCCACCAGAGCGAGGAGGGAAAATCTTATTATTTCCATCTGTCCTCATTTAATTCCTGTCATCCGCTAGAAGAGATTTTGCCGATAAACAATCCAATATTTTCTGGTCAGCACAAAGTAGAAATGAGAAATGTGCGCAAATTCACGTAACGCTGCGATTGTAAGTAGACGATGCCACCTAGTGGTCCACAGACCTAGAAACATCCAAAATTCTAAAACAGCGACTTTACACTCCTGTCTCGGGATGAAACCTCTTGCATACCCTATATATGATATTTTCCATTGATCTGAATTTTCTGCATTTTTCAGCCTGAAAATATAATGCTGCTACAGAAGGACGTGCCGCACCCGAAGATCAAAATCATTGACTTTGGATTGGCCCAAAAAATTGAAGAGGGAACAGTATTTAAGAGCCTGTGCGGGACACCACAGTATATTGGTAATGTACATGTATCACAGTCTCTTTATCCATACACTACACATATATACCATATTCAGGAGCTACTGGGATAATCGGGGGTGTAGTGAGGGGCTAAAAAGTTCTGGGGCACACGGCTAATAGTGACCACATAATGTCCCAATAGTAATAATACTCACACATTGTGCCCCATTAGTACTAATGCCCCCAGTATCTCCCCCAAAAGTAATCATAACCCCCAGTGTGCCCTCATTAGCAGTAGTGCTTGGATAATGCCCCAATAGTAAATGCTCACACATTGTGCCCCAATAGTTAGTACTAGTGCCCTCATAGAGCACTGCTGATTATTTAATTGAAGTTTTCAGGGAAACAGATCAGTGATCATTATGAGTAGTGGCAGATTAAGGGTACCAAGGACACCAAGCTGTTCAGAAGGCACCCCCTACCCCATTCATGCCAAAGATCCTTGTGATAGTATAATGTCCCATAGCGGCCCCTTCACACAGTATAATGTCCCATAGGGGCCCCTGCAAACAGTATAATTTCCCATAGTGGCAGTAGCATAACTAAAGTCTTGTGGGCCCCGGTGCAAACTTCTGTCCAGGGCCCCCTACCCCCTCCCTACAGCAAATTCTTGATAGTGATGGTTACGGGGCCCCAAACAGTATAATATGCTCCACAGTGGCCCCCACACAGCATTATATGCTCCACAGTGGCCCACACACAGCATTATATGCTCCACAGTGGCCCCAACCAGCATTGTATGCTCCACAGTGGCCCCCATACAGCATTATATGCTCCACATTGCTCCCCCCACACACTGTATTATATGCTCCCCACAGTGAGTCCCACCCAGTATTATATGCTTCCCACAGTGGCCCCCACCCAGTATTATATGATCCCCACAGTGGCCTTCACCTAATATATGCTCCACAGTGGCCCCCACACAGTAGTATAAGCTCCCAACAGCCCCCATCTGCTTCGGTGCTATTATTATACTGTGGGGTTTGCTCAGACCCCAGAGTATAATAATCGGAGGCCCAGGGAAGGTGATTAAAAATAGCAAACTCTCATACTCACCTTGTCTTACCTTTCCTTGGCATCCTCGCTCCATCCTGCCATCTTCAGCGTCTTCAGGCCCTCTTCAGACGTCGCTGCTGAGGCCTGTGATTGAGGCCTATTCACAGGCCTCAGTCACATGACGGAAGAGCTCTGGAGAGGACGCTGCGCCCAGGAGAGGTGAGAATATGTATTTATTATTTTCAGTCACCTCCCCTGGGTGCCCTGCCCTGCCATCTATTGGAAAGGGGCCTGCAATATGCCAGGGCCCCTTTCCAATAACAGTATGTATAGCGGTCGGGGAACCAGGATTTCCCCGACCGCTATCATAGTGGTCCGGGGCCCCGGCCATCTCCAGCTGGCCACGGGCCCCATACCCCACCGGGCCTGGTCGCAGTCGCACCCCCTGCGACCGCGATGGTTACGTCACTGCATGTAGTATAATGTCCCATAGTGGCCCCTCCACGCAGTAGAATATCCCATAGCGGCCCCTATGATAATGTAATTATCCACAAAATAAAGGACAAAATTATACCATTTATTTTATGTCTTTGTTGCACAGCTCCAGAAGTAATAAACTATGAACCCCTCGGATCACCGACCGATATGTGGTAAGTTTATGGACCTCTGACTTAGTCTGTCAACATAGCATCTTAATATCCCTCCAAAACACAGGACATGAAGTGTTGTCATAGGGAACTGACTTTTTTTTTTTTTTTTTCCTCATATTTTTTAAGTGCACTTAAGGGTTTTCACTTCCGGTAGTCTAACTTTATGTGAAATCTCTGGGTACAGAGACTATTTATGTATTTATTTATTCATTTTTTTATATTTATTGTTTCAAAATTTTTGAGAGAAGTTTTCTAATTTTTATTGTATATCTTCTTGTTTTATAGGAGTATTGGAGTTATTACTTATATACTGTAAGTATACGATGTCTTGATATACACACAAACTGTAATG
The DNA here is from genome assembly GCA_947044405.1 of Leptodactylus fallax. NCBI lineage: Eukaryota > Metazoa > Chordata > Amphibia > Anura > Leptodactylidae > Leptodactylus > Leptodactylus fallax. The sequence goes on along the minus strand of CAMRHE010000472.1, from coordinate 743,736 downwards.
TACAGTATACATTCCTGGTAAAAAAAAAAAAATCCAACAAAATTAGGTAGCAAGCTGCTCCATTTTCTTGGGTGAAATGCCAGGCCCCTATGCTGCTCCCCTCCATACTGAGCACAGGACTGCAGCACACAGCCTCTATATTTTGTTTATGGGCAAAAGGCATAGCCCTTCCTTATGTAACACACAGTATAATGCCCCCTTAGTGTCCCCCATCCAGTAAAATGTCGTCTTGTGATCCCATTACAGTATAATGTCCCCTTGTGAGCCCCCCCCCATATAGTTTAATGCCCTGTGCTTGTCCCCACACGATACAATTATCCCTTAATGGTCCCAACACAGTATAATTATGCCCCCATTGTGGCCCCCCACACTGTATAATAATACCTCTAGTGGCCCCCACACAGTATAATACCTCTTGTGCTCCCCCCACACAGTATAACAATGCACCCTTGTGCCCCTACACAGTATAATACCCGCTTAATGGCCTCTACACAGTCTAATGCTCCCATTGTAGCCCCTACATAGTATAATGTCCCCATTATGGCCCCACACGGTCATATCACAGGCTGTGTAGGTTTCATTTGGAGATGTTGTTATTACTATTCCCCGGCAGCGGAAGAGACATCATAAATAATGATACAGAGAGTTGCTCTCTTGTGTACACCTTATAACCGCGGGCTCTGTATGGATTATGTAGTTTATCGGGTCTACAGGACAGAGCAGGCCTGGTCTCTTATGATGGATCTTTTACTGACTATAAGTAATGCAAGGAAGGTTGTGGCCAAATTAAGGATTTCTCAGCTGTCCTGGGAACCCGGGAAGTCTCCCCCAATTGTCAGGAGTCTCCTAAATGTACTGGGAGAGTTGGCAGATATGACGTTAAGATAGTCAAATGTCCTCATTCCTGGTGTGGTCAGAGCTAGTGATGCCAATGACGCTGCTGAATTGTTCCAGTTAGGCCCTACTCAGATCACGTATTTTACATCTGTTTATCGGATGCAAAAACGGACGCAAATGGATAGCCGTACGTTTATGTAGACATGAATGTTAAAAGCCCCCCCAGAAAAATGGATCCGTTGCTGTCCCTTTTTTGCATCTGTTAATAGTGCTCACAGCAAATTATTCTCCACGTTTGGCCCCTACGTGGGCATACTTGCCAACATTGCTGACTGGAACTGCCCACAAAGTGTTTGGGACCAACCCCTTTTGGGCAGGATTTTGTAAGTCTCTGACCTAATTTGCTGGGATTGCTTGGGACTTTTCTGGCTATGCAGTGGTGCCCCCTTGAAGGGATTCTGTCCATAAAGATGGGTAGGTTAAGTAGTGACCCATAACTGTTCAAACCATTGAGCCACCGCATGTATGTGCCAGCTACAGTGCCCCTATAAGACGCTCATCTGCTCTATGGTCCGGCATGGTTCTACTTCACGAACAGGAAGTTACTAGTAAGTAGCCGCCTGAATGTGCCAGCCACTTCCTGTGCCAGCCACTTCCTGTGCCAGACATCAGAGCAGGACTGACTGAATCCTGGACACTTGTATGCCAAAGAGTTGGGTAAACATAAGTTGCCTATTGTGGCCACCCTGGGGGTCTTATATGGGGCGTACCACACTCAACATACCAAATACCTGCCTGGCAATCCTAATGGTAACACCAATGTTTTCTCTATGGCAGACTCAGCGGTTTGTCGCCATTCCAAGGCGAAACCGACGCAGAAACGCTGACAAATGTGGTGTCCGGAAACTACGAGTTTGATGACCGTTACTTCAAGGACACCAGTGACATGGCCAAAGATTTCATTCAGCAACTGCTGGTGAAAGAGCCCAGGTAGGTCGGATGGAGAAGAATAATCGCCATGTCATTGACTCCTGGACCATGCACAGAAAGGTCAGGAATTACATGGTATAATCTTAGGACACGACTGTAAAATAAGTGCGGGTCCCGGGATCAGGAATGAGGGGTCACTGGAACGCTGTGGCCTCTTCACAGCAATGTCCCCATACATGTGCCTGGTTATACAGCTCCATTCCACCTCAGTGTTTGTTCACCTAAATGTGGATTAAGAGGACTCTTCCTCTAAAGGGGCTTATCCACAATCCATAGGATCGGTGTGACCCCCAAACCCAGTGACACCTGTGTCTCTCTGGAACAATGGATGTGTTGGGAGTCCTGCTGCCAGATCTTCATTAGACATTCTACAACTTTTTATTATGTACACCAGAAAATAAGCTATTTTTTTAAAACCCAAGTTTTTATGTTAAAGGGGTTATCCAGGATAGTTTTTTTTTTGTTTGTTTATATTAGACCGGAGAAGGTGGCCTAATATCTCTTATATATATAAAAATGAGTTTCTTTCTGTCTGTCTGTCTGTCTGTCCGTTTGTTCTTTATGGGCGACCAAATGACTGGACCGATACTCACCAAATTTGGCTCACAGGTACATCAGGTGTCCGGGAATATTTTACACTGGGTCTCAGCTCTCTAGGACGTACCGTTCCTGAGATACAGTATTCCCAAAAAATGACCTGCATTAGTCTATACAAGCCTGCAAGTCTTTCACTCCTATTCCAGCTGCCATACACACGGTCACATGTCCCATATCAGCCAATAGAAGCTCGCAGGTGCTTACTCTCCACATGCACACAGTTTTACTGCAGGTTTCCATAACAACCCAGCCATTTTTCTTCACTGCTGTAGGTCAGCTTTAAAGGGGCAGGGCGCTGTGGATGACACTGTTAAACAAGGTCACATACACACAGCTTTACTCCAGGTTACCATAACAACCGATTGCAGGTTTTTCCCCTATATCAAAACTGAGATACACATCATCACATGACGCTTATGGACCAAAGGAAACTCGCAGGTTCTTCAGACTTCACATACACACAGTTTTATACCAGGTTTCCATAGCAACCAACCTATTCTTATGGGACCACTACACAAACAAAAAAATGAAATATACCCGTGCAAAGCCGGGTCCTTCTGCTAGTAATAAATAAATAAATAAATTATTATATAATATCCTGGACAACCTCTTTAAGCATATTTTTAAGAATTTTTGATGATTTTATTTTTCATTTTCCTTGTCACTATCTCTATTTAAAAAAAAAAAAGTACTATATCCTGCAATTTCCAGTTTGTCCAGTCACCTCATTTACATCACAGATAGGATTCCATTCGTAGATTACACCTCTACAGATGACATCACTGACCCATCATTACCTCCACTACTGACAATAGATGATGTCACAGTTTGTCGTCCCCCTCCCTACACAGAGCATGTCTAGAAAACTGTCCCATAGACATCAATGAGTCGGCTCCAGTCTATTGCTGCCTATGGCCATGACTGTGCTGGAAAGCATATCATTAAATGCTGTTAACAGAGCAGAGGAGAAGGTCTGGCAAGATGGCCGCCTTATGTACCGAAAATAGAATAAAAAAATCTACAATCGGAGAATAAAAACTATCTATGTCTGTGATATAGGACTAAATGGAGCTGCAGCTTGCATGAATGACCACACTCCAAACTGGAGGGGCGGGGGTGTCCTAGTAGTTGGACCCTCACCACCAATCCAGTAGTTCTGCCCTACTACTAGTTATTAGTATCCTAATATGTGCTTTATCCATTATGTAGCTTTTAGTAACCAGGCTGCATCTTTGTGTCTACAGGGACAGGATGACGGCCGTGGAGTGTCTCATTCACCCCTGGATTAAGGTTAGTAAAACGCACAATTTTTGTAAACTTTTCTGCCCTTCAGATGGAAATCTGTCATACCATGCCACCTGCTGGAAGCGAAAGGGTACTGCAAGGATATAATAAAAGGGTAATGAGCAAACCGGGTAAAAGAAACAGTAAAGGCAAGCCAAAGATGGGGAAAAAAAGTTCTGGCAAGAATAATGGACACTTATTTTTGGATTTTATGGCATTCCTGATGTTCCCACATCCAGCCAGCAGGTGGCATCGGAGCACTGCGTTTATACATGCATTGTATATAGGCTGACAATGACTACATCTTTTTGCAGCCGCTGACCAGGAAGCAGGCCGCCAACCGGAGTCGGTCATCCATCAATATAAAGAATTTCAAAAAGTTTAACGCCCGGCGGAAGTGGAAGGTAAAGACCGAGGAATCGGATCAAACCCAAACCGTACATGTTATGTGAACGTATAGGGAGACAGATACATCAGATTAGAGCAGAGGATTTACAGGGATGTTATACCAGGGTTATCACACACGTCACTGACTGTGATATCTCTATCCTCCCCAGCTCTCGTATAACATGGTCTCCGCCTGTAACAGACTCTGCAGAATGAAGCTGCTGTGTAATCCTACCAAAGACGAGGAGGAGCTGGTAAGTAATAGCGAATATGGTAATCTGATCTACAGGCTCCGCCCCCAGATTGAGACCTATTACCCTTAATATGTGAGGGGAAAATGGGAGGGGCTTATATAAGTAGGCGTGGTACAATATATTCAGACCACCAATTTTAATATCAGACCCCTTTTATCGGAAATGTACCTTTGAAGTTCATGCTCTCCGGTGCAAAATCTATAATAGGGCCCCTACTTACCTTGTGCCATTTAGAATAGTGGTATATTTTATGTGGCAGTGGGATCTGTGGGGCCCCCTAAGGTCCAGGACCCAGTTGCCACTGCTACCACTGCACCCCTTATAGCTACACCCCTGCCCTTTATTAATATCAGACCCTAGATTAGACCCCTAAATATATTCAGACCCCCAATGTTAAAGGGGTTGTCCAGGCAAAAATGGATAACCCCTTTAACTTTTAAATCAGATGGGGGCATTGAAAAAAAATGTAAAAAATACTCACCTGTCCCCGATGCTCCGGCATCCTCCCGGAACGTTCTGGTCCTTCTGCTGAACGGGTCTCTTCCGGAGTTCTGCTGAAGCCACTGGTTGACCTCAGTGGTCACGTGACCGCTGAGGCCAATCATTGAAGGCATGTGATGTCACTACCTGTGACATCACAGGTCTCTTCCTGAGGCCTGCTGATTGGCCTCAGCGGTCAGGTGACCGCTGAGGTCAAGCAGAGGCTTCAGCGGTACTCCGGAAGAGACCCGCTAAGCAGAAGGACCGGACTGCGGCCGGAGGACGCTGGAGCATTGGGGACAGGCAAGTATGAATTTTTTACATTTTTTTCACTGACCTCAGCTGATTTAAAAGTTAAAGGGGTCGTCCATTTTTGCCTGGGCAACCCCTTTAATATCGGACACTAGATTACACCCCCCTGTATTAATCTCAGACCCCAGAACAGGTCCCTTTATTTATCATTTCCCAGACCCCCTATGTTAATATTAGATCCCAGACTCCCTATTTTAATACTTGATCATTGACCCCCTATTTTAATAGTAGACCTCTGACCCCCTATTTTAATGACTAGATCCCTAACTTTTCAGACCCCAGGCCAGACCCCTAACTAAATTCAGACCCCCAAATAGGGCAAAATAAATGATCCCCAAGACCAGGCCATGTAGTTACCATTTGTGCTGCCATCTCTTGTTCCATTGGGGGCGCCACTACACTGGGCACTGATGCTGGACCATGTCAGAACTCCCTAAACAAAGGAGCGGGGAGGGTAAGTATACAGGCTGTTAGCTTTTGGTTTACTCCTTTAGATAATGGCCGATTCATAGTCCCCACATCCCTGGGAGAAACCAGGCGTAATCTAGGGGACTCCCAGTAAGACCAGTCACTACTATTCCAGCCTCCAGCTAAATAATTTGGGACACCAAAATTTGTCTTTTTAACAATTATTTTATTTACCCCTTCGTGTACACAAAAAGTTGAGTAACTTTACAAATATCGTGTTGACTTCTCCATTCACATCCAGAGCTGCTTTCAAAATTCTTCTAGTTACCCTTGGAAACAGTTTAGCCCCACCCCATCTCCATGACACCCAGTGTCAGACAGGTAACTGTCATCTGAGCTCCCACAATGCACCGCTCCCTGGTAAGGAGAAGAGCAGGATTCTGAATTTAGCTTTAGGTGTGAACAGAGAAAAAAAAGATGCCGCGTAACTTAAAATCGGTAAATAAAAATTGTCCAAAAATTTTTTTTATTTCCCCATTACCCTTTTTTACAACCAGTTCTAAATTTTTAACCCTTTCAGAGGCAGTGCGAAAGTGACCAGGAGGACGAGAAGACCAAGCCGGTCGCTCTCTTACGTAGACGTCTCAGCAGCTGTTCTTGAGCCGGCCGGTCGGTGCCTCCTTTCTGGAGAGTGAACAGTTAATGGGCTGAGGATACAACCCAAGACCTGAGGAGACCCCCAGGAACCTGGAGACACATTGCTGTTGAATTACTAGGAGGCGGCCATGGGTGGGCTTCATTACATCTCCGCCTCGGCCCCTGCGCCCGCTGATCTGCCTGCATGTGACTGCATTCAACCAAACCAGCATGTGGCATGGCTTAACCAAAGGGGCTGTGCGGACATCCGCGCCTGACAGCGCCAGCTGCCGGTCCTGCCTGGATATGCAAATCTTATGTTAATGAGTTATTTTTAGTTGTTACTATTCTATGAAGCTGCACGTTTATATGGGTGGGGGGAAAGGGTGACCCTTACCCTAAAGCCCCTTCAGTAATTTAAATATGTCCTCTGGCAAGGTTTGTCGCCACCTTGTGTCTTTAGTTTTAATCCATTCTGAATAGTAATTTGTGTTTTAAAGGGGTCCTCCTCTGTTATGTGAAAAATAAAGCTACAGTTCTGCAACTTCCCAATGGCACTGCTTGTTCTTAGTGGATAGAAGCCCTTTCTGACCTAGTGGTGTTCGCACAGCTGATGAGCTTGTTACAGTGTATCGCTCTGTGAGCCAAGCATATCAGCAGCACTGTTCTGATTATTTGTTGCAGTGTATCAGTGCAGGTCTAAAGGGGCTTTCCACAAGATAGTGAATAAAGGATCACATTGGTTCTAACCAGTATTTATGAGAATTCCAAAATCAACTGTGTGAATGGAGCAGTAGTGCAAATGCGTGTCCACTGCTTTGAGAGATGAGTGGGTGGTGGTCATGTGGCACTTTATGGGACTGAGGTAGCCCTATCTTGTGTTCGGTGGGCGTCCCAGTGGTCAGGCCTCATATGATTGGACACTTATCCATTGGACATAGTGAGAAAACCCCTTTAAGGAGGACCTTTCTCCACCTCTACCAGCTCCAATTCATCACATCATTCAATAGGTGCAGATCCTCTGATTCAGGCGCAGTTGGAATTTTTTCTCTACCCCACACCATTCCCGAGCAATCATTGCTGTTAGTTTCAGCACAATCTGACTCGCTACTGTGTAGTGGGCGGGAGCAGTGAGACAGGGACCGCCCACTTGATACCAGACAATGTAATTGTGTTGCAATTAACAGCAGTGATTGCTCAGAAATGGTGGGGTCTAGATAAAAAATTCCAGCGATGCCAGAAACAATGAAGCAGCACCTATCGAGGGATGCAAAAGTTGGATATGGTAAAAGGACCCCTTTAAATGTAGGTTAGTTCACAGCCTAGGCTGGACACAATGGTACCAAACACCCAGCTGTGAGAAGCATTATAAGAACTGAAACAAAAAACCTCTTATTTACACTGATACAATGAAACAAGCCATCATGTTGGAAAAAATATATGAGCTGCTGATGTGGTTCACTCGCAGAGGAAATATTGTAACAATCCTTCAGCTATGTGAGTAGGATTAGGTTAGTATAGGATTTCAGCTTCTTCTATTCACTGACAGCAAACAGAGATCTTATGAAAAGAAAATCGAAACTCAAAGTATATTATAAAGTTGTACAATGGTTTTGCTTTATGTCAATGTTAGCGGAGGACCCCTTTAGGGTGTGTTGTCTTTCAATCATGGTAAAAAGCTTATATTTTTGGAACAAGTGTGACCATTGAGTTTGTCCTGTTTACTCATCTGACTTTTGTATTAAAGGAAAAAAAAATCTGATTCCTCCTTGTGTGTATGGTCTCTTATCTTGTGTGTGAAAAGTGATTTGGCTTTGTGAAAAAGCTCCTAATAGACCTATGTGTTTCCATGGTAACAGACTACAAACAAAAGATATGTAGTCTGATTCTGCAGTTTTGTGTTTCACTCTTTCTGCCTCTTCCTGCATAACCTACAGACAGTAGGTAAAGAGGCATATGGGGTGGGCTAACACCTGAGTGTATGATCACAGTACACACCTTTTATATTAGTGTGGAAATGTTCTCTCCGCCTTGTTGCGGCCCTGGGTATGAATAGATCCTGAAGGAGGTCACTGTTACTCCTAGGGGGAAGGGGGGGTAATGGAGGGGGTCATTGTTACTAGTGGGGTTCCATAGAGGACGCTATTGAAGAAAGTGATTGTCACTAGTGAGGCTCCACAGGGGGTAGTTCTAGAGGGGTTACTATTATTAGTGGGGTTCCACAGGGGGCAGTATTGGAGGGGGTCACTGTTACTAGTGGGTCCTATGGAGGCAGTATTTCTAAGGGTATCATGTGGTCAGAAATATTCCTGGATGGTCAGTGATGCGCTGTAGTATATGGTTTGTATAGGTCGCTCAGGCCATACTCAAGACCGAGAATGTACTGCATTGTATATGGGGAGATGTACACCCTGGTGTATACAGTTTAGCTGAGAATGTACTGCATTGTATATGGGGAGATGTAGACCATGGTGTATACAGTTTAGCTGAGAATGTACTGCACTGTATATGGGGAGATGTACACCCTGGTATATACAGTTTAGCTGAGAATGTACTGCACTGTATATGGGGAGATGTAGACCCTGGTATATACAGTTTAGCTGAGAATGTACTGCACTGGATATGGGGAGATGTAGGCCCTGGTATATACAGTTTAGCTGAGAATGTGCTGCACTGTATATGGGGAGATTTAGGCCCTGGTATACACAATTTAGTGGAGAATGTACTGCACTGTATATGAGATGTATACCCTGGTATATACAGTTTAGCTGAGAATGTACTGCACTGTATATGGGGAGATGTAGACCCTGGTATACACAGTTTAGCTGAGAATGTACTGCACTGTATATGGGGAGATGTAGACCCTGGTATATACAGTTTAGCTGAGAATGTACTGCACTGTATATGGGGAGATGTAGACCCTGGTATATACAGTTTAGCTGAGAATGTACTGCACTGTATATGGGGAGATGTAGACCCTGGTATATACAGTTTAGCTGAGAATGTACTGCACTGGATATGGGGAGATGTAGGCCCTGGTATACATAGTTTAGCTGAGAATGTGCTGCACTGTATATGGGGAGATTTAGGCCCTGGTATACACAATTTAGTGGAGAATGTACTGCACTGTATATGAGATGTATACCCTGGTATATACAGTTTAGCTGAGAATGTACTGCACTGTATATGGGGAGATGTAGGCCCTGGTATATACAGTTTAGCTGAGAATGTACTGCACTGTATATGGGGAGATGTAGACCCTGGTATATACAGTTTAGCTGAGAATGTACTGCACTGTATATGGGGAGATGTAGGCCCTGGTATACATAGTTTAGCTGAGAATGTGCTGCACTGTATATGGGGAGATGTAGACCCTGGTATATACAGTTTAGCTGAGAATGTACTGCACTGTATATGGGGAGATGTAGGCCCTGGTATACATAGTTTAGCTGAGAATGTACTGCACTGTATATGAGATGTAGACCCTGGTATATACAGTTTAGCTGAGAATGTACTGCACTGTATATGGGGAGATGTAGGCCCTGGTATATACAGTTTAGCTGAGAATGTACTGCACTGTATATGGGGAGATGTAGACCCTGGTATACACAGTTTAGCTGAGAATGTACTGCACTGTATATGAGATGTATACCCTGGTATATACAGTTTAGCTGAGAATGTACTGCACTGTATATGGGGAGATGTAGGCCCTGGTATACATAGTTTAGCTGAGAATGTGCTGCACTGTATATGGGGAGATGTAGACCCTGGTATATACAGTTTAGCTGAGAATGTGCTGCACTGTATATGGGGAGATTTAGGCCCTGGTATACACAGTCTAGTGGAGAATGTACTGCACTGTATATGGGGAGATGTAGGCCGTGGTATACACAGTTTAGCTGAGAATGTGCTGCACTGTATATGGGGAGATGTAGGCCCTGGTATATACAGTTTAGCTGAGAATGTGCTGCACTGTATATGGGGAGATTTAGGCCCTGGTATATACAGTTTAGCTGTGAATGTGCTGCACTGTATATGGGGAGAGGCAGAATACAAAGTATCTGGAGAGTAAGGAGCTCACCAACTATTCTAGGACAGTGGTCATTTATGAAATCTGCCCCATATACTTACCCCCATGAAGAGGTGATGTTCTTGTAATAGGTACATGTTAGATACACATTAATAATAATAATAATAATAATAATAGTCCTTTAATAGTCCCACAATGGGGAAATTCAGTGTGTTACAGCAGCAAAGATAAGCAGATACAAATACAAATACAACATGTACAGGAATATTCCAAGGTGAGAGGCATTACATTGATAGCAGACAGACAGATAGGACGTAGCGGGGGGGATTTAACAGGCAGAGAGATATTTTCAGTTCTCTGTGTGTAATGATCTCCGCTTAGGTCGGTGTTGGTTGTACAGCCTAACCGCGGTGGGGAGGAAAGACTTCCGATAGCGCTCCTTCTAGGTCGTATCTAACCTTTAACTACAAGTAAAAATTGAATTTAAAAAAATGTCCCAAATGCACCAGAAAGGATCAGCTATAGGAACGTCTGTGTAAAACTAGCTAATTCTGGAGAATGCTGCTGCCACCTGGTGGTCACATGTGATAACAATGAAATATATACAGTATGTATTTGTTAAGATGTCCATAAATATCAAATAATTCTCCTCGTCTTTCTTTATTTTGTAGGTCAGTTATGTTGGGAAACAAATTCAATGGGTGGAAATCTAACTGTGCCCGTACATGGTGCGGCCCGGCTGTGGTGTTCACATGCACTTACCTCTACGGGCTACACCTGTACACTTACTATTTAACCCCAAGATGTGCAGAGGATTTCCTACAAGTATATAACCTGATAGGTGACTTTGCACAGAATAGTGAGTGTACACATACAATATCATTACTTATACATAAGCACCTTCATGCAACTTTACATCAAACTGGGATTAGAAGCAAAAACTGCAGTAAAATTCAGCTTTGGCACTAAAGTGTCTGCTCTAGGAGACTGCATATACAAGGAGAACCTGTAAGATGTGCGGAGATAATGCATACCACACGTCTATGCTCACACCTGTACGTACCTGTGGTAAATGCCCAAACTGCAGGAGGGCGCCGGTTTATTGTTACTTGTAAATGGAGGATTCTCCAGTATGTTTGTATATCCTGTGGCTGCAGCATGTAACTGGTAGCAGTAGTGCAGCGGCATCAGATTTTATGCTGAAGATTAGATACAGCCAGGATCGGGGCAGTGTAAAATGTAGAAACTTTACTGAGGGGTGTGTGTGTGTGTGTGGGTGTGGGTGTGGTGTGCGAGTGTTAGTTGTGTATTATTAAGCCGGGTGCTGATAAACGTCATGGAGTCCATAAAAGGCTGAATCTGGTTCAGAGGGGGGATTAGATGAGATACTGCAGAATTGTGGCAAGGCTCAGATCTGGCCAAGGATACAAAAGAATTTCTGCAGCACTCAAGGTTCCTAAGAGCACAGCGGCCTCCATAATCCTTAAAAGGAAGAAGTTTGGGACGACCAGAACTCTTCCTAGACCTGGCCGTCCAGCCAAACTGCGCAATCGTGGGAGAAGAGCCTTGGTGAGAGAGGTAAAGAAGAACCCAAAGATCACTGTGGCTGAGCTCCAGAGATGCAGTAGGGAGATGGGAGAAAGTTCCACAAAGTCACTATCACTGCAGCCCTCCACCAGTCGGGGCTTTATGGCAGAGTGGCCCGAAGGAAGCCTCTCCTCAGTGCAAGACATATGAAAGCCGCATAGAGTTTGCCAAAAAACACATGAAGGACCCCCCAGACTATGAGAAATAAGATTCTCTGGTCTGATGAGACGAAGATTGAACTTTGGCATTAATTCTAAGCGGTATGTGTGGAGAAAACCAGGCCCTGCTCATCACCTGCCCAATACAATCCTACAGTGAGACATGGTGGTGGCAGCATCATGCTATGGGGGACAGGACGACTGGGTGCAACTGAAGGAAAGATGAATGCGGCCAAGTACAGAGATATCCTGGAAGAAAACCTCTCCCAGAGTGCTCTGGACCTCAGACTGGGCCAAAGGTTCACCTTCCAACAAGACAATGACCCTAAGCACACAGCTAAAATAACAAAGGAGCGGCTTCAGAACAACTCTGTGACCATTCCTGACTGGCCCAGCCAGAGCCCTGACCTCAACCCAATTGAGCATCTCTGGAGAGACCTGAAAATGGCTCCACCAACGTTCACCATCCAACGTGACGGAACTGGAGAGGATCTGCAAGGAAGAATGGCCGAGGATCCCCAAATCCAGATGTGAGAAACTTGTTACATCATTCCCAAGAAGACTCCTGGCAGTACTAGCTCAAAAGGAAGCGGCTTCTACTCCATACTGAGCAAAGGGTCTGAATACTTATGGCCATGGGAGATTTCAGTTTTTCTTTTTTAATAGATTTGCAAAAATATCTACATTTGTTTTTTTTTTCTGTCAAGATGGGGAGCTGAGTGTACATTACTGAGAAATAAAATGAGCTTTTTTGCTTTTAGCAAATGGCTGCAATGAAACAAAGAGTGAAAAATGTAAAGGGGTCTGAATACTTTCCATACCCAATGTAGCCCCTGTTCCCAGTTTTTAATTTTCATCTATTGTCTACCCATTCCCATCCATTTCTCTTTGTGCCCCCACACAGTATAATGTTGATTGATTGATGGCCTTTGAGGTCCCTTCCAACTCAAATTTATAAAAAAATGTCCCCCACCAGTTGCCCCCACAGTATAATGTCCCCCTCCAGTTGACCCTACAGTATACAGTCCACCTTCAGTTGCTCCCACAGTATAAAATCCCCCTCTATTTGCTCCCCCCACTATTTGCAGTATGGGCGATCCCACCTACAGTATGGACAATCTAACCTACAGTATGGGCGATCTAACCTACAGTATGGGCAATCTCACCTATAGTATGGGTGATCTAACCTACAGTATGAGCGATCTAACCTACAGTATGGGCGATCTGACCTATAGTATGGGCGATCTCACCTACAGTATGGGCGATCTCACCTACAGTATGGGAGATCTAACCTACAGTATGAGCGATCTCACCTACAGTATGGGCGATCTAACCTACAGTATGAGCGATCCACCTACAGTATGGACAATCTAACCTACAGTATGGGAGATCTCACCTACAGTATGGGCGATCTAACCTACAGTATGGGCGATCTCACCTACAGTATGGGAGATCTCACCTACAGTATGGGCGATCTAACCTACAGTATGGACAATCTAACCTACAGTATAGACTTCTAGAAATCTGCAGAAACAATAAATAGATGTTGCCAACCTGTGCTATGGCCCTGCCAATGTAATCCCACTTAGTGACCAGGATAGACATGGCGGTATCAGTGGCCTCTCTGATAGTCAGTGGGGAGTCCTCACTGCGCAGTGTGGCCAGAGCTGAAACAAAAGATGAACTAGTCAATGTGATGGGTCACGGATGGCAGTATTGTGGGTGGGGAGGATTGTGTTAGGCCAAGGTTGTAAGACATATCCTCATAGGACTACAATGAGCTTTTTTTGAGGCCATGACTTGACCACCATGTTATAGATCCAACAACCCATCACTGATCCATCACTGTCACAGTGTGAACAGCGTTACTGCAGATCCATACTAGCGGCAAACCATGGACCTGACATAGCCACCATAGCTCAGAGGAGGAAAAGACATTTATACCCACCTTCATCACCTAAAAATACCAACACCCCTAATAATCCTTATTGCTGTCCTTCACCACTTACCTAGGCTGAGTTTGTACAGGTCCAGGTCTTTGACCATGTAATGGTTGATGGCATCTCTAAGAAATTCTGTAAAACACAAAAATAGATAAAATGTTGATGGCTGCAGAACATCAGAGGTGACCATGAGGAACCATACGGGCTCAGCTACACAGGTCTACCATAGAATTGTTTCTTAGATGCCCAACCCCAGAGCTCTATTAGACTGATGACATCATCGGTGCCCCCACATTACTTATGTTTTATAAGGCTCACAAGAACTTCTCAGTCTTGTAGGTTTGTGAGAGTTCGGAGAGATAAGCAGATGAAGAAAAGAATCCTGAATCAAAGGGAGAACTGAGACAAAACTTTTTGCTATGAAAACATATTTTGACTGTCACGTGATGATGATGTCCGTATCACCCTTCCCCACCACAAAACTAACACCTCCAGAGCGCAGGCTCACAAGAACTTCTCAGTCTTGTATGGTCGTGTACTGCAGTCATTTCTCTTACATTTCCTCGATCCCCACCAGAGAGGTCACCATTACATCGCCATGAAGCTCCAGGATCCACCGAGAAGCATCTACGTTCTGTTTACAGCCGTAATCCTGCTGGTGCTAGGTGGGTCATGTTTTATTTTATTACAATGGAATCTTTGGGGACAGGGAGAAGACTTTCCACCTGTCAATGAGATGATGTCTCAGATGATAAGTGTGGGTTGTCAAACCATCAAAAGAATAGGCTTTGATGCCCTACTGAGCATTTTGCCCTCTCAATTTGACTCAAAAGTCCATATCTCCAAGTTCCTTTCTTGGCCCTTCTTCCATTTACATCCAGAGAACTAAACTACATCTGTAATACTCAGTTCAGTGTTTTGGGTCATTGTTTCTGGAGGAATTACAGGGGCCCGCCAAAAAAGAAGAAAACTGAGCCTGTGTATGGAGCGATAGGGCTACAGTGCCACCATCCCCTAACCCTTCTTCTCTAGACATGGACCTTAGTGGTGGACATATCAGTTCTGGTGAAGAACCTAAACCAGGCACTGGGCAAAGACATAGTATGACCTAAAGAAACACCACAAAAACAGTACAAAGCCATAATACTGCATTCATAGACTTCAATAGGGCCCTAGTATGATTTCACTACGCGTCATGCCGTACAGAGTACATAGGTGGAAAAACTGTAACGCTTGTACAGGGTCTGTAAAGGGGAAACCAGAGCCGGACCAGTGCCGAGTAGTGCACCAGGTTAGTACTGGGTTTATTATTTTATTCAATCTCTAAACCTTGGGAAATTTTTGGAAAACTCCTTGTAAGGCTGAACTCACAGACCCTATAAAAGTGTTATATGGAATCTTCCTGACCCTGTATTCCAAATACCACCATATGGTTCTCCGACTTGCAACCAGTAGGCTTAACTAAAAAACAGTAGGGCCCCATAGGGCTCTGTTTTTGTGAGTTTTATGTCACATTATGTCCTTTTTCTGTATTTATATACGGCCTTCACAATTCTGCTGGTTGATCTTGAAAATAGACACTTATTTAGCTCCACATTTCAGACACGTGACAGTAAAATTATCATCCGCTATGATCTGGTCATTGTCAGGATTGATAGGCCCATAGTGACCGGAGTCCAGTATAGGATGGAGGAAGGATCTGTCTGCAATATCATGTACGAGAACTACAAGTCTCAGCCACTTAGAGGAGGAGGATTCTTTATGTAGGTAAATACATGTGTATATATGTAAGTCTTGCTCGGAGAGCAGTCACTTCCTATTACCAGCACCCCCACCCCCACCCCCACATTTCCTGTATATTTGGCTCAGAGACTATATATATATAGACCTGGTGGTTTATTAGAAAGGACATAAGTGGTTTTGTCTCTATAGTAACTAAGACCAATGGAGCATTGATAGATATCTCAGAAGACACCTACATAGGTAAAATTTCCATTTGTTCCGTGGTTTCACCTTTGGGTATCTGGTTATTATGGTCATGGCTTTTGGGACTGGTAACTTGACCAACTGTTTCCTAGGGCACCAACCAATGGTTATATACGTTATTATATTAATTCCATTGTGCTGTGATAGACCTAGTCTAGTGATAGACCAGAGCAAATAGCCAGAACCAGGGCCCCAGGCTATATAAAAATGGGGGGCCAGTCTAACCCAGAATTACAATATAATGTACAATAAAAGCGATTGAAATCAGATACTTCATAGTAAATTTGGGATGGGGAACCAAGTCTGACTATTACTATAAGCCCTGTGCCCCTATAACAATGAGGGGGTTCCCATTCAGCAAGCAGAGGTCTGAGATATGGTAAGAAATGGCATAAAAATATATTAGGAAGTTACAAAATATTATATAATGATTTATATGGATTAATATAACATATGACATAATAATCTCTGATGTGTCTGCAGGAGGAGAAGCAAATAGCCAAGTCCACAAGCCGGCCGGACTACACGGATCAGTCAGTCTTCCATATTTTCCTGCACAGACGGCAGAAACAATAACGTTAATTACGTGGAAATTTGCTAAAAATGGAAAACATGTCACAATCCTGGACACTACTGAGAAACCATATTATATCTATGACTCTCAGGTCAGGGATCGTCTACTAATATCTGATGACTTATTTACATTGACCATAAAGGATCTGACAATGGCGGACAGCGGGGTGTACAGTATAGATGTTACAGATAGAAATGGAAGATTAGAACACTCTACATTTACTGTCACTGTCTATGGTACGTATGCACATTGACTTTGTATTATAACAGGTCATTTAGTACCCCCCACCACCATCACCATCACCAAGGGTTCAGAACTTAGAAGAGCCAGTCCCACTGTCATGGATCTCTCTAGTCTCTACACCGTCCCCGTCCTATAAAGTACCTTTAGTTGGACACAAGTAAATGTAATAATACTAGTAATAATAAAAATAACAATAATGTTCTTTTCCACCAGAGGGCAGGATCATCCAGCTCCTAGACTCACATGCATTGGAGAAGATTATGGGAGATTAGGGGCTAGCATGGCGATAAATAGGAAATATTTGTATTATATGTGCACTGTATTGAAGTATTATGTGTGCACTGTATTGTAGTATTATGTGTGCACTGTATTGTAGTATTATGTGTGCACTGTATTGTGGTATGTGTTTACTGTATGTTGTTATTTGAGTACTGTATAGTGGTATTATGTGTGCACTGTATGTTGTTATTTTTTTAGCACTGTATGGTATGTATGTGTATTGTATAACAGTACGCTGTAGTAATGTGGCATGCCCACAGAATGTACTAGGATATATAGTATATACACACATGTACAGTGGGGAAAAGGTATTTAGTCAGCCACCAATTGTGCAAGTTCTCCCACTTAAAAAGATGAGGCCGGCCTGTAATTGTCATCATAGGTAGACCTCAACTATGAGAGACAAAATGAGAAAACAAATCCAGAAAATCTCATTGTCTGATTTTTAAAGAATTTATTTGCAAATTATGGTGGAAAATAAGTATTTGGTCACCTACAAACAAGCAAGATTTCTGTCTCTCACAGACCTGTAACTTCTTCTTTAAGAGGCTCCTCTGTCCTCCACTCATTACCTGTAGTAATGGCTCCTGTGTGACATTGTTATCAGTATAAAAGACCCCTGTCCACAACCTCAAACACTCACACTCCAAACTCCACTATGGTGAAGACCAAAGAGCTGTGGAAGGACACCAGAAACAAAATGGTAGCCCTGCACCAGGCTGGGAAGACTGAATCTGCAATAGGCAAGCAGCTTGGTGTGAAGAAAGCAATTGTGGGAGCAATAATTAGAAAATGGAAGACATACAAGACCACTGATAATCTCCCTCCATCAGGGGCTCCACGCAAGATCTCACCCCGTGGGGTCAAAATGATCACAAGAACGGTGAGCAAAAATCCCAGAACCCCACGGGGGGACCTAGTGAATGTCCTGCAGAAAGCTGGGACTAACGTAACAAAGGCTACCGTCAGTAACACACTACGCCGCCAGGGACTCAGATCCTGCAGTGCCAGACGTGTCCCCCTGCTTAAGCCAGTACATATCCGGGCCCGTCTGAAGTTTGCTAGAGAGTATTTGGATGTTCCAGAAGAGTATTGGGAGAATGTCATATGGTCAGATGAAACCAAAGTAGAACTGTTTGGTAGAAACACAACTCATCGTGTTTGGAGGAGAGTGAATGCTGAGTTGCATCCAAAGAACACCATACCTACTGTGAAGCATGGGGGGGCAACATCATGCTTTGGGGCTGTTTCTCTGCAAAGGGACCAGGACGACTGATCCGTGTACATGAAAGAATGAATGGGGCCATGTATTGTGAGATTTTGAGTGCAAACCTCCTTCCATCAGCAAGGGCATTGAAGATGAAACGTGGCTGGGTCTTTCAGCATGACAATGATCCCAAGGACACTGCCAGGGCAATGAAGGAGCGGCTTCGTAAGAAGCATTTCAAGGTCCTGGAGTGGCCTAGCCAGTCTCCAGATCTCAACCCCATAGAAAACCTTTGGAGGGAGTAGAAAGTCCGTGTTGCCCAGCGACAGCCCCAAAACATCCCTGCTCTAGAGGAGATCTGCATGGAGGAATGGGCCAACATACCAGCAACAGTGTGTGCCAACCTTGTGAAGACTTACAGAAAACGTTTCACCTCTGTCATTGCCAACAAAGGATAAATAACAAAGTATTGAGATGAGCTTTAGTTATTGACCAAATACTTATTTTCCACCATAATTTGCAAACAAATTCTTAAAAAAATCAGACAATGTGATTTTCTGGATATGTTTTCTCATTTTGTCTCTCATAGTTGAGGTCTACCTATGATGACAATTACAGGCCGGCCTCATCTTTTTCAATGGGAGAACTTGCACAATTGGTGGCGGACTACATACTTTTTTTTCCCCACTGTATAATGTCTATGATCAACTGATATTTTTATAGGGCTTATTCCCTCTCCATCTATATGGACTGAAGTGAAGGAGGACACCATAGACGGATGTAATGTTACTCTCCATTGTTCTGTCCCACCCAATACATCACATTTCTCCTATACTTGGAAATACAGACACCGGGACTCTGAATATCAGCCATATAATACTGGAAGCTCCATCCAGATCTCAGTACCACCGGACCACCAGGACATGGAATTATTGTGTATAGTCCACAACCTGGCCAACCAGAAGACTGTCTATGTCCATATAAGAGATCTCTGCCACCATGACAGTTTACAGAAAAACAATATAAGAGGTAAGAAGGGTTTACATTTTGCTCAATATGTATACAGCTACTCACGATATAGTCCTCATGGCCAATAAGACAGGTATAGACCTGGTCATGAATGTAGATAAGACTCCAGTCTCCACCCTATGTGCAATATTAATGCACTAATATAATATAATATAATATTATATAATATAAGTAATTTTGTTACTAAATCACATTCTAAATCTTCTCTTTTGTTATTGTAGACAAAACGTGCTGGATAAAACTGTCCATCTATCTCCCACTTCTCGCTATTCTATCCTTATCGGTGGTGGCTGTGCATTATCTGAAGACATGAAAACAACAATGAAGAAGTTAGTTATCTTTTATATCATACTATAAGCTGTGCTAAGATCTAACTTTGGTTTAGGACATACCAGAGATGGGTGAACCTCTCAGGAATCGCTACGGGTTCGTGACCAAGATTTTTTTGGGGTCTAAAAAGTTTGGTATGAACCACAGCGTAAATTGTGTAGAAGACTGTCAGGATTCCTAGGAACCTATCTATAAAACATAGTGTAGAATACTCTTAGGGCTCCTAGGATCCTATCTATAAAACATAGTGTAGAATACTATTAGGGCTCCTAGGAACCTATCTATAAAACATAGTGTAGAATACTCTTAGGGCTCCTAGGAACCTATCTATAAAACATAGTGTAGAATACTCTTAGGGCTCCTAGGATCCTATATATAAAACATAGTATAGAACACTCTCAGGGCTCCTAGGAACCTATCTATCCAATTTCTAGCTCTCTAAGGCAAACACAGCTGAAGTTATGTCAAAGTGAACGTGACATTATTATATTCTAGGGTCTCTTCAGACCCCAAAGAATAATAGGTGGAGGCCCAAGAGAGGTGTAAAAATTAAAAAAAAAAAAAAAAAAAAACACATTCATTCATTCATACTCACCTTCCATTACCTCTTTTGTGCCTCCTTGTGGCATCTGATGCCCTATCTCCGCCACTTCAGTGACGTCTGGCACTCTCCTCTGACCTCAGCAGTGACATGAGCATGCTGGGCATCATGAGGTCATGAAGCTCAGTGTGTCCATGTGACCAATGGTAGCCCAAGCACAGGCCTCAGTTTTGACCCCGGGCGCATAGCGTCACAGGGGAGAACCGGACACTGCAAGGAGGCCCAAAGGTGGTAATGGAAGGTGAGTATGAATTTCTTTTTATTTGTGTCACCTCCCCTGGGCTTCCACCTATTATACTCTGGGGTCTGAAGAGATCCCAGACTATAATGTGGTGGCTATTTTAGTTTGCCTAAGACAAATCTTCATCTGTAGGGTTTTGTTAAAAAAAAAAAACTAATAATTTTAAATATTCGGTTCAAACCCCTCGTGGTATGAGTTGGTTTGCCCCTTTCTAGACATAACCCATTACTACTGTAACAACCAGGTGTAAGGAGTCTACTATAAGTAGCAGTGTGGAGACCAAAAACACAATCTATTCCTTCACTTATGTGGTCAACTACATCTTTACCTTGTTTCTGGTTGTCAATGGCTGTGTATTGATCTACCTCTAGATCCTTGCCTTCTAGAGTAGAAAACTTCAGCCTGGTCCCAGACTGCTTCAACAACCCAAACTGTGGGGGGGCATAACTACTGTAGAAAGTCTAGAAGCACATGTAGGGTAAGACATGAGAGGAGAACTTCAGATAACATTGCCTCTCATCTCTCGAGAGTGATGGACCAGTTTACAATGGCAAGCTTAAAAGAGACCTATGAAAGGTTTAGCTGGCCAAGCAACTTCTATAGATCAAGAAGGCATTTTCTGCAGTAAATGTTGGATTAAAGGACCTTAGTCCCTGAATTCTGCCAGTACCTGAGCCATTTTCCAGACTTCTTGTGATCAACTCCTACCTACCATGATGGACAAACAATACTGTATATTGATCTTCTTCTGAAGGACCATCTATCTATATGACTTCAAAGCTTCGTTTTGTGGATCCCTCCACCTAATACCTTTCTACATCCCGATCACAAATTTGGGAATGATTTGTACCAATTTATCGTCATTGTTACTACAGTATTACAATAAAACATGTTTGTACTTTACAGATCACTGACAAGAGAGAAGAAATCATCTGGTTTTGCGGGTTTATGAAGACAATGGGTGTATAATGGGCAATGCCAAAGATAGAAGCTCAATACTATACATAGTGTAGACCTCCTCATAAGCTTTTACTGCATCTACAACATGGGTCCAAGAAATCCAGGAAGAATCTGACGACCATCATGGCAACCTTTGGCCCTTACAATTTATAATACTTGGAAATGTAGTTATTGGTCTTGTAGAACAAACCTCTTTCTTCTAAGCACCACTGCAATAATACAAAAACATTGAGCCTCAAGTTCCCGTCTACTTTTTTTGCTTTGTACATTTTACCCAGGAAAGAACCAAAATACTGTATATAAGTGCACTTTCTTACTGACTAGACTACTCCAGTGCCCTACTGGTATAACAATGGTTACCTCCACCAATATTATCGGAGTTGTTCAGGCTTAGACAAACATGGTTGGTCACTTCCAAAAACATCACCCCATCTGTTCAGTTTGTGTTTGGTATTACAGGTCAGCCCTATTCACTTCAGTAGTACAGAGATGAAATACCGGAGACAACCCATGGACAGGATATTTGGAAGAAGGCAGCCATGTTCTTTTAATTCTTAAGGGAATTGTCTGCTTTGGACAACCCCATGTTGTTAGAAGGCTTTTTTAATAAATCAGAATAAATACATGACAGACTTCCAGACAGATCCCTTAAAGAGGACATTTCATGTCCTCATGCACATGCGGTTTTATATACCGCTAGAAAGCCGACTGTCGGCTTTTCCGTTATGTGCCCCGGGGCTGGAGATATCGGTGCCATTAGTTTCGGCACCGATCTCTGCCCACTGTCAGAAGGGCGTTCCTGACAATCTAGCTGGGCTGTGAGGAACACCCCCCGACTGTACTCCTCCATAGCCCTGTACTGTCAGAGGGGGCATTCTTTACCGCCTTGCGATGACGTTGAGCTGTCAGGAATGCCCCCCCAGTACAAGTCTAGCACAGCTAGACTGTCAGGAGCACCCTTCTGAAAGTGGACAGAGATCGGTGCCTAAACTAACAGCACCAATATCTCCAGCCTCGGGGCACATAACGGGAAAGCTTTCTAGCTGTATATAAAACCACACATGCATGAGGACCTGAAAGGTCCTCTTGAAATACAGGTCTCAAAAAGACAGACCCTCCAGCAGTGTTGGACTGGGATGTCTAGGGCCCACCAGTGGATTTGTTTCTAGGGGCCCACCATCAGGACCCGTGCAGATCAGCGGTACCGAGACAGGGCGGCTAAAGGTAATAACATGCCGGGAGCCATGCTGCTCACCCACTATACCATGTGCACCACTGCACTACCTAAACCTACTGCTACACCTTGTATGGCAAGTGAACACTGTGGCTCCAAATATTGTTACCTTTACCTGTAGCCGCACTGTCCTGTAAAAGCTGATCTGCAGAGGTCCTGGCTGTTGTATCATCACAGATGTAATATTGATGGCCTATCCTAAGGACAGGCCATCAATATTAGAAAGATGGATAAATCCTTTAAAGAGGTTGTCCAGGAATTGGAGCAACCCATGTAGCTGTCGGGAGGTGTAAAGTAAAAAATAAGTAAATTAAAATGCATACTCACCTGTCCCCGGCGCTCCGTTGTCCGCTGCCAGTGTCCATTCAGTCTCATGCCGGCGACTCCTTGCTGGGAGTCCTGCACCTCATGTGATCGCTAAGACCAATTAGGTACAGGATTTCCAGAAATGAGGCGCCGCCATGAGACCGAACAGACACAGGCAGGGGGCAACAAGGTGCTGGGGACGGGTGAGTATGCTTTTTTAAAAAATTTTCTTATTTTTACACCTCCCTGGCGGCCGACACAGTGGTCGCTCCAGTTTATGGACAACCTCTTTTAAGGGGTTGTCTGGGCCAAATTTTTCTATGGTCACTTCACTGGTCCCCCCACATAGTGGCCTCTTCACTGGTTCCCCCATACTGTATGGGGAACAGTGATGGGGTCACTATATTGTGTGGGAGCAGTGATGGGGGCTAACATCCTGTGGGGGGGGGGACATTAAACTGTGTGGGGCATATTAAAGGGGTTGTCCAGGGTTAATATTTTTTATGGTCTATGCTCAGGATAGGCCATAAATACCTGTTCGGTAGAGGGCTGACACACGGCCCCATCAGCTGTATGGAGCTAGCTTCCGGAGCCCGTTCTGTACACAACACAGGGCCGGAAGCAGAAAGCTCCATCCACTGTATAGCAGCCCGACGCCTTCACTGCAGCTAAGCTCCTACTGACTTCAATAAGTGCTGAGATGCAGTGAAGGTGCCCGGCTAATACACAGTGGACAGAGCTTTCTGCTTCTGGCCCTGTATTGTGTACAGGACGGGCATCAGAAGTGGCTCCATATAGCTGATCAGTCCGTGGTCAGCCCCCTACAGATCAGGCATCTATGGCTTATCCTGAGGATAAACCATAACAAATTATGCCTGGACAATCCCTTTAATATACCCCCCAGGGCCCCCCCTAATGCGCCACACTTTAAAGAGGTTGTCCAGTATAATTTTTTTCTTTTTTATAATTAGTCCGGGGGAGGTGAATCCCCCCTACCCCCCCCCCCCCATCCCCAGTGTCCTCCCAGCACGGTCCGGTCATGCAGCTCCGCTGTCTTCTTTTTTCCGGAATTCCTCACTGGCTGTGACGTCCCAGGTACCTTCCCTTAGGCCGCTGATTGGCCTCAGGGGTCACGTGACGTCACAGGTAGTCACGTGTAGGGGGAACTTCAGCTGGAAGAAAGCAACAGAACTGCAGGACCGAACTGCGCTGGGAGACACTGGGGACAGGAAAGAAAGTTTTTTTTTTTTTTTTTTTGTTTGTTTTGTTTTTTTCACCTGCCCCGGCGTAATTAAAAAAAAAAAAAAATGAAGGAGCCACTGTATGGTGTATAAGCTCCACAGTGGCCCCCACCCAGTATTATAAGCTCCACAGTGGCCCCCACCCAGTATTATAAGCTCCACAGTGGCCCCCACCCAGTATTATAAGCTCCACAGTGGCCCCCACCCAGTATTATAAGCTCCACAGTGGCCCCCACCCAGTATTATAAGCTCCACAGTGGCCCCCACACAGTATTATAAGCTCCACAGTGGCCCCCACACAGTATTATATGCGCCCAATAGCCCCCCTCCGCTTCAGTGCTATTACTATACTCTGGAGTCTCCTCAGACCCCAGAGTATAATAATTGGAGGCCCAGGGGAAGTGATTAAAAATAACAAACATTCATACTTACCTTTCCTTGGCATCCTCGCTCCATCCTGTCATCTTCAGCGTCTTCAGGCCCTTTTCTGACGTCGCTGCTGAGGCCTGTGATTGGGGCCTATTCACAGGCCTCAGTCAAATGACGGAAGAGCGCCAGAGAGGACGCTGTGCCCAGGAGAGGTGAGAATATGTATTTATTATTTTCAGTCACCTCCCCTGGGTGCCCTGCCCTGACATCTATTGGAAAGGGGCCTGCAATATGCCAGGGCCCCTTTCCAATAACAGTATGTATAGCGGTCGGGGAACCAGGCTTTCCCCGACCGCTATCATAATGGTCCGGGGCCCAGCCATCTCCAGCTGGCCATACCCCGCCGAGCCCGATCGCAGGGTTACGCCACTGGTCAGGGGCCCGATCGGGATGGTCAGGATCCCGATCGGGCCCCCATGACGTGAGGACTAATAGTCGGGGCTCGGGCCCACTGGTGGATTCACCAGCTCCCCGGTGGGCCAGTCCGACCCTGCCCTCCAGACAACAACCCCTTAAATACATACCTCCCAGCAAAACCACCTAAATACAGTCCCCATATACATAGACCATAGGACAAAACCCCTTAGATACAGACTTTCCAATGTGTATACCTCTAGAAAAGACCACCTAAACACAGAAAGCCCCCAAAAACACCCAATGACAAGTTGTTTTTTCAAAGAATACTACACCGAAATGTCAGATTGCTGCAAAACTTGTTCCCTGCAGTTATGTCTCAGGCAGATATGTCAATGATTACAGTTGCGGTCTGGTCTTGCCACAAGAGGGCGTAAAAGAGCTTCCCCTGATGTCCTATAGAAAGGCTCTCAGAGGCTACTTTTGGGTAGAGTACCGCTTGATGAGAGAACATTGACTGCTAGACATTCCTCTACCACACACTCAAAGACAGAATAAGGATGGTCATTTCAATGAATTGCCCACCGTCTAGGCTGTTCTGACCTAGCTATTAGGAGGTGCTGACTCAGTGGTTTGGTGAGGGCACACATATACAGTGAACAAGCTCCGGACGGCCCAGACAGTGCCCCTCAGTAGAGAGGATTGTTTGATATACGAACAAGCACAAGCAGCTCCCACAGTTTTCTTGTCCATCATCACAGGTGGCGCCATCATTACACAACCCTGTCTCTGCCCGGACTGTTCCAGGTGCTGAGCAGAATGAAATTTGTTATCATAGCACACGTTATGTGTCCTGCCATTGACCACCACCGTCACCTTCATTTGCATTGGTTCTGTTAACAAGAGACCTGGACTGCTACGTACCTGAACTGTATCAACTTTAGTAACAAATCCAGGTTGTGTTTGGGATCTGATGGTGGTCAGGTTGGAGTATGGAGGCCTCATGGTGAGCACTTCAATCCTCCCTTCGCTATGGAGTGACCCACTGCCCCTGCTATTTTGATGATCTGGGAAGCTATTGCATATTGGTCACCCCTATTAGTGATATGAAGGACACTGTTTTCACTAGAGCCCCAGTGATCAGCTCCTGATTTCACAAGACCCCCAAATGGTCAACTTGTGATTTCACAAGACCCCCAGTGATCAGCTCCTGATTGTTTCCCTTTTACCTTCCTCCCAGATTTCAAGTACAGTGACCTCCAAATCTATACTGAAAAGGGTAGACACCTGGATTATGATCAGACAGGGTTTCTTTATACCTTTAGGAAATTAGGAGGGTGAACCAAAATTGTTCCATACTCCGGTTGTAGAATTTATTTCAATCCACTTTCAGAAAAACAAAATCATTTTTGACATCATTTCTACTATTCAATACACTTTGTATTTTTTCAACAAGGTTTTGTTTTTTTTTTCACTAAAAACATGTTTTAGGCTGAGCCACGAGTGCACCGCTGTCTTTACCTCTTCATCAGACGCGAATCTTTGTCCTTGTAGAATGTTTTTCAGATAATCCACTGTCACTCGTCACAGAATCAGTTCAACGCTCAATGTTGTTATCAGTCGCGGACGTGGACAGGCGTCCGGCTCCTTCTTCATGACTGATACTTGGGAGACCTTTCTTGAACTTCTCTTATCCATTTAAACGCATTTCTTTGTCACCAAACTCTCTCACTATAATGTGCAAAAAGTCTACCAGCACCAGTCACACCCTCAGACCACAAAAACAGGAATCGCTGCTTCTCTTTGGTACAAATCACAAGTCTTGCAGCCATTTTTGCTAGTAATTTTTGATCCACGCTTGTACTTGATATGACTCAGATCTAAAATTCACCTATAT
The DNA here is from genome assembly GCA_947044405.1 of Leptodactylus fallax. Taxonomy (NCBI): domain Eukaryota; kingdom Metazoa; phylum Chordata; class Amphibia; order Anura; family Leptodactylidae; genus Leptodactylus; species Leptodactylus fallax. The sequence continues at coordinate 716,922 of CAMRHE010000472.1, read as the reverse complement.
CTGAGATCTTATAATACAAGTGTTATATTCAATATGAGAATTTATCACCCACAGACCACACAGCGACATATTTGGCCACACGTTGCTTTATTTACTTAAGTAGTAAGGGGGAGTCTATTTATTAAGCAGTCCAGAATTTTTAAGGGTTTTTGGTCTGTGGTCTTTATTTACTTAAGGTCTGTATTATCAAAGGAGGTCTTTATTTATTAAGCGGTTCAGTATGACTGCAGAGACCACAGTTACTCACAAACCAATGCCAGCCCTCCCAATCTCCTATTATAAATAACACACCACGCTATGAATTCTTATGGTGGTCAGGGATCGACCATAGCTTTAATTTAAAGAGGACCTTTCATGTCCTCATGTATATGCGGTTTTACATACCGCTAGAAAGCCGACAGCTCATTGAATTCAGTGCACTGTCTGCTTTCCTATTATGTGCCCCGGGGCTGGAGAGATCGGAGGTCTTAGTTCCACCGTTCACCGTCAGAAGGGCGTTCCTGACAGTCTAGCTGGGCTGCGAGGAATGCCCTCCCTGACAATACTTGTCCATAGCCCTGTTCTGAGGGGACGTTCCTTATCGCCCAGCGATGATGCTGAGCTGTGAGGAACGCCCCCCCAGTACAGGGCTATGGATGAGTACTGTCAGGGAGGGCGTTCCTTGCAGCCCAGCTAGACTGTCAGGAACGCCCTTCTGACGGTGAACGGTGGAACTAAGACCTCCGATATCTCCAGCCCCGGGGCACATAACATTGACAAGGAAGAGTCCTCAAGACCTACAACTCAATGATGTTATTGGAATAGTCCGTAACCCATCCTATTGAAGAAAAAAAATGAAGATCTCAAAGAAATAGCTTGATATAGAACAGCAGATACGTCATGGGAAGATAAACATCCACTAAGCTGTCCAACAAGTAGTAGGGCACTCTGGTGGCACCTGAAACCCACCCCTTGTATTAGAAGTACTATGGATTAGTAGTTACAATGACTGAAAGGGGGCAAAATTACTTGTTCTCAAGCTCACCGTAATGCTCCCTGCCAGTCCCCCATGTCATGGATGTGGCCACTGATAAAGTCACTCAGACTGCAGGTTACAAAACCACCTCTGGGTGGCCGCCCCATGACATCTATGGAATAAGGATTTTGAGATAGAATCAAGAAGAAAGGACCCATTTAAATACATCACCCGATCAGGGGAGATCTAAGGCATCCTCCTTTCATATCCCATTGATACAGAAGGACTCATGTATGATGGGTAGTTATCAGTTCTCTGGGACAAATGCAAAACAAAAGCCAATGGGCTGAGGCGCCATTACTGCAATACAGCTCAAGTCGCCCCTTCATCCTGTCTACACTCACAGTTTTCTTTACTTTTTTTTTTTAAATAACCAGCCATTTCCATACTTGAAGGTTTAAGTGTTTAGGGCGACATAATAAATTCTATAGCCTTGGACAAGCCGATATACAGACACCAGGGACCAAATATCCAGGTGAAGCTGTGGGCTCTGCTTGTCATGATCTGAAGTGGGGGACTAGGAAAGTGTGTACCAGTTTTCCCCCACACAAATGAAACTCCTAGTGATGGACAAGCCCGCGTGAGCAACTACAAAGACTGTTAGTGATGTGCCAGGAACCAAGCGACTCCGTCTGACCCCGTGGGACGACCTTCTAGTCAATCATCTAGGCTTCCTCCGCTGCTCTAAAAATGTCAATAGGATCTTGATATGACATTAGATCCTAGAGAAAATGGATGCCATCTTATTTACACACCCCTCCAATCCAGGTCAATTGGAAAGGAGGAGGGGGGCAAAAGCGCGTAGTCACGCCCCCTTCATATCAAACAAAATGTCCAAATACATTTAGTATAATACCAAAGTTGAAGTAAAGATGGGCACTTACCAAAAAGTGGTAAACTAAAATGTCCTTTATTCCAACACACAGTAAAAGAAACAACAGAGTGGGAGAGAGGATCAGTACAACGGCGAGATGGTGCTTCTTCTGGCCTTATGCATGCAGTCTAGGGAGCTGCCATAGTCTCTTTTATATGGTGCTAACACTCACCTGTATCTAATGGGGATGGGGTGTGCGGGATGATGGTACAACACCCACTCCGTCCAATCTCCATAGCAGCGGTGAGATGGCATTACATATGGAGCTATCCAGCGCATGCGCAAAAGGGCGAGAAAAACCTGCAGCCAACAGACGCACGGCCATGCACAAACAACCTGGATGGCGCATCAGCGCCTGCCACACCCCCGGGCCTGTGTGCGCGCCAGACATCGGGCCAGGTAAGTATTTCGCAACAACAATCTTGGCTAAATGGTTTTCTAATAGAAAGAACCAGGCAATGATACATGCCAAATGTACAATACGCGATACACATATGGGGCTAATAACACAAAGGGGAAGACAAAAATTTTTTTCGTTTTTTTTTCTCTCTACTGCATCCAAATTTAAAGATGTAGAGAAACGTCGTTCTCCAATGATAGGATATTTCGGAAACAAGGTTGAAACTATAGGTCTATAAATCAATGCAATATTCTCATAAATAAATACATACTATAATGTTAAACAATATGGTAAAAAGTCCAAAAATGTTAATATAAATAGATTATGGGAGCCAAAGTGAATAAAGCAGAAGGAACCCAATAGAATAGGAAGGTACATCGCAAAAAGACACTCATGTCATTTTTATCATTGAGACCCAATGAACCCAGGGCATTAGTCCTCAGGATCCATTTTGCCTCCTTACGTAAAAATGTTTTGTGTCTATCCCCCCCAAATGAGGGTATAGGGATAGGCATGTAAACAATACTGGGACAGTATAATATGCGCCAGAGTGGCTCTCACACAGTATTATATGCTCCGCAGTGGCTCCCACACGGTATTATATGCCCCACAGTGACCCCCACACAGTATTATATGATCCACAGTGGTCCCCACACAGTATTATATGATCTACAGTGGCCCCCACACCGTATTATATGCTCCCAAGAGCACCCACCCACTAGAGTTGGTGCTATTATGCTATTATTATACTCTGGGGTTTCCTCAGACCCAGAGATGCACCTCTAATGAGACGAGGTGAGGCGGCCGCCTCAGGCGGCACTATCAGAGGGGCGGCATTTTTAATATTGTTTTTTTTTTTCTTTTTTTTAACTATTTATCGTAAACCAGCCCAAGACAGGCCGCTCTGAAAATAAAACTGAGCGGTACCTGTCCGGGGCTGGCTTAGGAGACGTCATCACACCTCCTGCGCTGAGACGCAGACGCAGAAGCAGAGGCGGCAACTCCATCAAGGGATCGCAGGTAGGTGAGGATAATTTTTTTTTTTTTTTTTAATAAAATAGGCCATTAGCTGCTGGAGTAACCCCAGCAGGTAACAGCCTATTTACTTACCTATCCCCGCTCCTGCTCATGGCCGCCCCCCAGAGTCGTAGCTAGTGGGGGGGCAAAGGGGGCGGTTTCCCTAGACCTACTGACTCTGTAGAGGCCCACCCGGGAGCCGCCATTAATGATTTACTTTTAACTAGATCGGTGTCCGCAAACTCATCCTGTCTTGTAAACCGCAAGCCACTTCAGGCCTGCGGTTTACAAGACACCGAGACCAGGCCAGCAGGATGACGTCATTGCATCGTGCCGCCTGTGCGTGGACCCTGCTCATCATAGAGCAGAAGAGGAGGCAGCGGTGGCTTCATTCACCAAAGGATCGCAGGTAGGTGAGTATAACTTTTTTTTAGCGGAGTTGTGGGTGTTTTAATAGTATAAGGGGTTGTTAGGAGGGGGAAATATAACTATAAGGGAGGATTCATTAGGGGGCTTTATGATGATAGGGGGTTCATTTATATAAGGACTATTATGAGGCATTACAAGGGGGGAGGTCATTTATATAAGGGGTCATTAGGGGCGCAGTATTTATGTTAGGGGGAATCAGGGGCATAATCTAAGGGGGCAATTCATTTAATTAAGGTGGCACTTGGGCTTTATTAAAGCTAAGGCCCCACATAGCGGGCAGCAGCAAAAAAGAGCTACAGGAAAAACCACAGCGGTAATGAATCGCAGTTATTCCCGCAGCGCTTTTCATAGAAAGTCTGCAGAGGTTTCCTCTGTGGACTTTCTGCGTCCATTATACCTATTGGGAAACCGCCATTGTTTCCGTAGGTATAATTGACATGCTGTGATTTCCAAAACCGCAACGGTTTTGGAAAGTGCAGCACGTTCACTGTGTGTATTTTTTTGCAATATGTGGATGGAATCCCATCCACTTTGCAGGAACTGTAAAACGCTGCATTTTTTCCGCGATGTTTAAACCGTGGCCACACCACGGCATTCCTGCCACGTGAGGCCAGAGCCTTAAGGAGTTTTCCACCTCATTTTTATTGATGATCTATCCTCAGAATAAATCATCAATAAGAGATCAGAGAATCACTGCTGATCAGCTGTATGAAGGGGCCATGGCGCAGTCTGTTTATAGTGTCCGTGTGATGTAATTCCAGCCTTGTCACATAGACGTGTATAGGACGAGGCTGTAGTTACATGACATGGCCGCTATGAGATGTATGATACTACATAAACAGAGAATTGGTCATGGCGCTTACACAGGTACCACAGATCATTCAAACAGCTGATCCTGGATTAGGGAGCCAGCAGTCAATGACAGTTGGACTACTACTATCCCTGCTTTCCTAGTCACTGTATACACAGCATTCTATGAGCGCAGTACATACAGCTATGGGAGCTTCTATGAAGCGGCATCTCCCTGGCCTGGAGCATTATACTGTGCAGGAGCCATTGTTGAACAGATTATACCATCCAGGGGCCACTGTGGAGCAGATTATACCATGCAGAGGCCATTGTGGTGAATATACCGTGCAGGGCCGTTGTTGAGCATATTATACAATGCAGGGGCCACTGTTGAGCATATTATACCATGCAGGAGCCACTGTGGAGTTTTATGCTGTGCAGGGGCCACTGTGGAGTATTATACTGTGCAGGGGCCACTGTGGAGCAGGTTATACCATGCAGGGGCCACTGCGGAGTATTATACTGAGCAGGGGCCACTGTGGAGCAGATTATACCGTGCAGGGGCCATTGTGGAGTATTATACCGTGCAGGGGCCACTGTGGAGCAGATTATACCATGCAGAGGCCACTGTGAAGCATATTATACTGTGCGTGCCCACTGTGGAGCATTAAACTGTGCAGGGTCACTGTGGAGAATATTATAATGTGCGGTGGCCATTGTGGAGCAATGTACCATGCAGTGGCCACTGTGGAGTATTATACTGTGCAGGGGCCACTGTGGAGCATTATACTGTACGGGGGCCACTGTGGAGGATATTATACTGTGTAGGGGCTAATCTGGAGTATTATATTGTGCAGGGGCCACTAGGGAGCATTATACTGTGCTGGGGCCACTAGGGAGCATTATACTGTGCTGGGGCCACTGTGAAGCATTATACTGTTTATGTACAATATGCTCCACAGTGGACCCACACAGTATAAAATAATCCCCTGAGCCCCCCATAGAGATCCCACATGGTATATAAGGCTCCACACAGTATACTACATCTTAATGGCCCCATACAGTACAATATGCTCCCCAGCAGCCCCACACAATATAATATGCTTCATATAGTATAATATGCATCCCACAGTGCCCCCCCAGTATAATGCTCCACAGTGACCTAATACAGTATAACATGCTCCAAAATGGCCTCCACACAGTATAATATACTGCCCAGAGGGGTTTCCCCAGTATAATGCTCCACAGTGGTCCCCCATAGTATAATATGCTCCCCACAGTCCCCCCCAGTATAATGCACTACAATGGCCCCACAGAGTATAATATGCTCCTAGGAAGCCCCACACAATATAAACTCCACAGTGGCCCCACACAGTATAACAGGCTCCCCACACTGCCCCTTTCCCCCCAATATAAAGCTCCACAGTGGCCCATAATATAATATGCTCCCCAGAGGGCCCCTGCTAGTATAATGCTCCACATTGTTCCCCAGTATTTTGCCCCACAGTGGCCCCACGCAATATATTATGCTCCCCAGAGTGTACCCCTAGTATAATGCTCCACAGTAGGCCCCACACAGTATAATATACTCCCTAGAGGGCCCCCTAATATAATGCTCCTTAGCTCCCCCCGAATAATGCCCCACAGTGGCACCACGCAATATAATATGCTATGCAGATGCCCCCCCCCAGAATAATGCTCCACAGTGACCTCACACAGTAGAACATGCTCCAGAATGGCCTCCACACAGTATAATATACTGCCCAGAGAGGTTCCCCCAGTATAATACTCCACAGTGGCCCAAAACAGTATAATATGCTCTCCAGAGGGCCCCCCCCCCACAGTATAATGCTCCACGGTGGTCCCACAAAGTATAATATACTATCCAGAGGGCCCCTTCCCAGTATAATATGCTATACAGAAAGACCCCTCCCTGGTATAATGCTCCACAGGGGCCCCACACAGTATAATATGCTATCCAGAGGGCACCCTCCCCAGTATAATGCTCCACAGGGGCCCCACACATTATAATATGCTATCCAGAGGGGGCTCCCTCCCCAGTATAATGCTCCACAGTGGCCCCACACTGTATAACATGCTATCTAGAGGGGGCCCCCTCCCCAGTATAATGCTCCACAGGGGCCCTACACAGTATAACATGCTATCCAGAGGTATATAGTTATACTTACCTTGCCATACCTCTTCTGGGCCTCCTCGCGCTGCTCCGCTATCTCCACCAGCGCCGGCTTCCTCTTCTCTGCGGCTGACGTCACGTGTTGTGGACGTCACCGCTGAAGCCTGTGATTGGGCCTCAGCAGTTACGTGAGCACGCCCCACGTGTCCGGAACGCCAGAAGATGACGTCGGACGCAAGGACAGGTGAGTAAAAATGTTTGTTATTTTTAATCACCTTGGAAAGGGGCCCTGCAGCACACGATGCTGGGTCCCTTTCTGTTATCGATATGGTCGGTCCTGACTCCGGGATCCGGAGTCATCAGACTCCGGATCCCGGTGGCCCCTTTGGGATCGGGGCCCTGGGCAATTGCCCAGTTTGCCCCCCCCTAACGCCGGCCCTGCTGCTGATTATGAATTGTATTACTGAATCACTGAAATGAATGAACATTTCAAAGAATAGATCAATAGAAACTGGCAACCGTCTTGCTGTTGGGGAGCAATCCTTCCGTAACCCTTCAGTGCCTGCTTGACTAGAAAATTGTTAAACACTGGCTGCTGACCAGCTAACTTCATAAAGAAAGAAATACCTGCTAACACTTTATTTATTGAAGAATAAGAAACATTTCTCTGAATAAGATGACATATGAAAATCAACGACAACTCAGGATCAACCTGCAGATGATTAATGTGCAATTAATTACAATACAAAGTCCCGTCCGTCCATGCAGCTGAATAATCAGCCCCTGTTCTCTCAGCCAATGAACTTCTTAACATAGAGGAGATCATTCCCAGATAATGTCCCAAAGATGCAGCGGGCAAGGGATTCCACATTCCTCCGCCGCCAATTCCTGAAATCTCTCTAACTGCAGGCGATATAATGAATCAGCAATATTATTGTATACACCAGGAACATAGCGTGCTTTCAGCCATATATTCTTCTGCATACAACAAAGGACCAGATGATGTAATATCTTAACTACAAAGTCAGACTTAGATGACAAAGAATTAACTGCAAAACCACACCCTTGTTATCAGAGTGTAACATAATTCGCTTATTCCTAAAAAATGAACCCCAAATGACAATGGCTACCACAACCGGAAACAATTCCAATAAGACAATATTGCTGGTTACTCTATTAGATACCAAAGACATGGGTAGCCCAATGGCCCTGCCAATAGGCTCCATAGCCAGTACTACCTGCTGCGTCAGTAAAATGATTTAAAGCTACAGAGTCCTCAAATTGGGACTGCCAGCAGCTACACCCATTGTACTTACTCAAAAATCTTATTTTAGGGGCTTAGTTAATCTAATGTGCGCACCAGGGGCCTTAAGGTGGAACCATCAAGGATACACGGATACAAGGATAAGCAGCTCTTTAGCACATTCATGCCGAACATGACAGGAGGAACTTCATCGTCACAGATGTCAGTGACCAGGACACCCTGTCCATACAGCTTGACCCATCCAACTTGCATATCAGGGGTCCAGTACCCAGTAATAGGTACTGGCAGTCCATTGCTAGCGAGGACCATGGGCAGTGCACCAGTCAATCATCTCCCCAAAATTCGGTGAAGGTGGCTCTCTGGATGGTGGTAACTTGAGAGCCAGTGTCCAGCAGGGCAGTCAGTGGCACCCCGTCAATATAGATGGTGACTTCTGGACGGGGGCCCACATACTTAGGAGAAGGCTTTGCCTTGGGTGGACCTATTGTTCTTCCTCCTGAGGGGCGTTCCATAACTTCAGGGGAAGCCCGTTTAACTGCCAGCATTGAGGCTCAGTGTGTCCATACTAATGGCAGTATCTGCAGATGGGTCTCTTTGGTCTTTCAGATGAGGCAAATGGTAGTCTTCTCTGGGCAGTCCCCCTTGGAAGCTCTGGAGGAGACTTGGAAGGAGAGGGTGGTGCACTACTGGATTGGGGACCGGCCTGCAGGTGTTCCAGCTTCTTGGTCAAGACATCCACACTTCTGACCAGCAGGGAGACTTATTCTCTCAGATCCATCACGTCACTTGGCCCTGGTGTTGATACAGCCTGCGATGCTGACAAATAGACATGGTGGCGTTTAGGAGAGTAAGGCCCCAGGGTGATAATTTGAGCAGCACCAGGTGAGGCAGGCTGAGCTGGTGACCTTGTTTGATGTTCAGGGCCCAGTATTTGTATGACCAGTTCTTTAAAGTCCAGGAAGGAAACAGCCGGGTGTTGGGTAGAGAGGATTCTCAACTGTCTCTTTAAGGCATCATCCTCAGCACCCTCAATAAACTGTTCTCTCAAGGCAGCATCGGGGTTCTCTGCAGCCTGAGAATCCACTTGAGTTACAGCTTGGAAGGCCTCTTGCAAAGACAGGGCAAATTCTCTGAGGGACTCACCAACTTGTTGTGTTCGGCCATAAAACCGCATCCTCAACTCAGACATCAAAGATGTCACGAAGTTGCTGCAGCACTTACTCCACTGATGTCTTGTGTGAAGAGGGCCAGGATTTGACCTCCTGAGGAGCGCCCTCCAGCTGCCCCACCAGAATTTCTACTTTCCGCTCCTTAGATAGGGGGTACAGCTTAAACATGGCCTGCATATGGTCCTTAAAGTCCCTTAGGGTGTGCGCTTCCCCTTTGTATAGGGGTAGCTAGTGGTATAACTAGGAATGACTGGGACCCAAGGGGTACATTTGACATGCCCCCCCCCGCACAAACCCCATTGCTGCGCACACTATTATGCCCCATAGTGGCCCCTACACACAATATTATGCTCCATAGTGGCCCCTGCACACACTATTATGCCCCATAGTGGCCACTTCTCATAGTATTATGTCCTATTGTGGACACTGCACACACTATTATGACACATAGTGGACCCTGCACCCAGTATTATGCCCCATTGTGGACCACCTATGATCAATTATTATACTCTGGGGTCTTTTCCGACTGAGAAGCTGGAAAAAAAATTCAGAATGAGGTGCAATTAGAGAAAAAAATGCATTTGCGCCAATTTCATATGGATTTAATTTTTACGGCGTTCACTGTGTGGTAAAAATGACATGGTATCTGTATTCTGCGGGTCAGTACAATCGCAGCGATACCAAATTTCTATAGTGTTTGTAATGTTTTGATACCTTTTAAAAAATGAAAAACTTTGCAAAATAGAAAAAAAAATTTTGTGTCGCCATATTGTGTCACCTGTAACCTTTTCATATTTACATGTATGGAGCTGGGTAAGGAGTCTCTTTATGCGGGACCGCATGATGTTTTTATTGATACCATTTGAGGAAAGATCTGATGGTTTGATCAATTTTTATTCAATTTTTTATAGGAGGCAAAGTGTTGAAAAAAACGCTATTTGGCCATTTTGATTTTATTCCTCGCTACGCCGTTCACTGTATGGGATAAATATTTTAATAGTTTGGACATTTTGGAGTGCGGGGATACCTAATGTGTTTATGTTTACTGTTTATTTACTTTTATATCTGATCTAGGGAAAGGGGGGTGATTTGAACTTTTGTGTTTTTTTCAATACTTTTAAAAACTTTTTTTTTTTTCTTCTTTTACTTTTATGATCAGACCCCTTAGGGACCTTGAAACCTAGGGCGTCTTGATCGCTCATACTATTCACTGCAATACTACTGTATTGCAGTGAATAGCAAAATGCCTAGCTCTTTATTACACGCTGCCTCCGGCAGCATGTAATAGATCTAATGCAATGACAAGCCTGGGAGCCTTCAATAGGCTCCTGGCTGTCATGGCAGCTGATCTCTGCCCTCCGGCGGTGCCCGTGGTGCCTGCGCAATTTAGATGCCACAGTCCCATTTGACCACAGGCACCGATCGCAGCTGTTAGCAGAGGGTGCTGGCTGTATTATACAGCCGGCATCCACCCTGTATGCAGAGAGCATGCAATTCAGGACTTACTATTATGCCCTGGTTCGCTAAGGGATTAACACAGAAGACATGACATACCAACAGCAAGGTGGCTCAGTGGTTAGCACTGCAGCTTTGCAGCGCTGGAGTCCTGGGTTTGAATCTGCCAAGGACAACATCTGCAAGGAGTTTGTATGTTCTCCCCGTGTTTGCCTGGGTTTCCTCTGGGTACTCCGGTTTCCTCCCACACTCCAAAGACCTACTGATAGGAAATGTAGGTTGTGAGCCCTATATGGGACAGTGACTGACAATGTCTGTAAAGTGCTGCGGAATATGATGGTGCTATATAAGTAAGCATAATAATAACACAAACCAGTGGCACAAAAGACAAACAAGTTAAAGATGTAGCCTCCCGGGATACTGCACGGGAAGGTTTACATGCTTAATCACAGTATATAGTATTGTCTAGGGACAGACTATTAAACAGCAAATTATCTAGAAGGGAGAAACCTAGTGGCAGGAGCTTCAGAGAGGTTTGACAGAAAGCAGTCACATTTTTAATTACAGTTGGCTACAGAATCACATGCTCTATGAAATGAGACTAAGTTGCCTTAAAAGTTAGTGACCAAATAAGTCTCTGACATTGGTACAGTATATACCACATGCTAAGTGCCTATTGCAGCATCAAAGGGAAGAGAAACTACCTGCCCAGCAGTCAAGCTACAGCCCTGAGACAGGGAAGAATATCTGGTCCCTTACGTCCAACAGCAGCACAATATGGTGTATTTCTGCCCCTGTGTGCTGGTAGGACAGGCGGAATTTTTAATTTACATAATTAATTGATACTCCCCTATAAGAGGCAAAGAAGACCTCCCCTCACTGTGTTTTTTTCTGTCCTGTGTTGTGAGACAGGTGGAGGGAGGCTCTTTTGTCCTCCCATTTTTTCCTAAAAGGATTTGGAGGGTTAACTACATTTTAGTAACTTTTCTCCTCTTCCGCTGTTCATCTCTTTCCTTGGGCGCTTTTACTCCTGAGGCTTCCTTGTTTCTCCCTGCTGCGCTCTCTGTCTGTGGCCATTCTGAGCTGGGTGCCTGCCCTTGTCTGATCTCAGGTGAGATGTTTGCGGCTGGCAGGTTGTGCATGCTGTGTGTTTCTGCTTCTGAGCCTTGGAGACTGTTGCAGGGTTAATATAAACCACTGTGCCGCTCCTGGCCTGGCTCAGCTCTTCAGCAGAGCTTATGCTTCAGGTGTTTGTGCTCAGTTACAACAGATCACAGCGTCTCAGACACAAGTTCCCTACACTGCCTTCTGATGCAGTTATGGTTCCATCCCAGACTGCCACAAAAACACGCTGCACTTGCTATAGCAGTGGAATCAAAGCAAGGAGGAAGAGAAAGTTTTTAAAACCGGGGGAAGAGATGTTGTCACTTCAGCTCTTGAACCTTTTTGTGGGTCCTGTTTTCCTGGGACCGTCTTTTTCTGTTACACTTCTTCAGCCTACTTCCTGTACCGCTGGATTGCGCTACCGGACTAGTCTTAGGCCATTCTCTTTACCGCTGTAGCGGTATTAAAGACCCCATTGTTAAGGGTCTCTAAAAGAGTTTGTGTATATAAATTTTATGGGTAAGTATGGTCCCTATTTAAACTTTCCTCCTGAGACATTGGTTGTCTCTTATATAAGGAAGGTCTCTTTACGCTTCCTTTTGTTTGCTACTGTCTGCATTTTTTCCAATCTCCTGATGCTGTCTTGACTGATGTCCTCCTCTGCTTCCGGTGGCAGCGGAAACTCGAGGAGGGAAAGGTCCTCTAAGCTGAAACATTTCACTTATACAGAGTGCGACATCCCTCTTCCTGATGGTATGACTACACTCGCTGTCACCAATGCTGTGGGACCCCATCTGAGGAACCGTCCATTTGTGACATAATTGTTTGGGTCAAGAAGCATGAAGGAAATCCGAGACTCGATTTCTCAGATCTCTAAGAAGCCTCATACTGAGAGACATTCTCAGTCAGTTCCATCAGAGGAGGAATTTCACGTACTCAATGAGACGCACTCGTCTGATGAAGACACTTTGGAAAATCCCAGCAGGCCTCTTTTTCCCTTGGTAAGGATGCTTAGGCTGCTGAAGTCCATCTGGTTAGATACCGTGATGCTGAATGTGGGGAAGCCTCTAGTTCCAACAATAGAGGGCCTAGGGCCTTCCAAGTGGACGTGACACTGGATAAAGCTTTGACAGGGAAGTGGAGAGATCCCAAAAAGGCAACCTATTTTATCCAGGAGGTTTATGACCCTATTTCCCTCAGAAGGATCATTGAGGTCCCCCGCCTATGGTGGATATGGCGGTAGCTAAAGTGTTCCACTATGCAGTGGAAGATGGCTCCAATCTCCAAGTCTCTATACATAGATGCATGTGGTGCACCCTTAAGAGGGCTTATTCCGGGGGCGTGGCCTGGACGCGCATGGAGTAGCACGCGCGCAGGTCCTTCTCCGCTCCTCCGCTCGCTACTGAGACCCGTGGACCCCTCAGCAGGCGCAGTATGGGCAAGCGCTTACCGAGGAAGGTGGCCCTGGGCACCCCAGCGCCCGTGGAGAGGTCTGGGGGGGCCACCCTGGACGCCTTTCTGGCCCAGCGGCCTTCTCTACCGGGCCAGGCTGCTGCGGGGCGGCCATCTTGGATTTCCTCCGCTCTCCAGGCACAGGGGTCGCAGCGCAGCTTCTCTCCTCCCGCGCTCCCCCTGTCAGCCAGCGGAGCGCCGCTTCAACAGAGATCCCTGTCGGCGCCTGGGCAACCCAGAGTTTCCCCAGCACGAGTACTCCCACAGTCTCCTCACCCTGGGATGTCCCAGCAACTACATTCTGCTTCACCAGCACTCCTGGCAGAGCGGCATGAGAGGACCCCGGATGTTTCCAGCTTCTCAAGGAGTTCTGAGGTCAGTGGCTCTGCTCCCTCCTACACCGCTGATGAGTTGCAGCCTGTGGCCACAGAGCTGGTCTCTGTGGCCCCCCACCTACTATCTTCCCCCATCACCCCCCCCCCTCCATGGCTCAGAGGGGGATGGCGCGGTGGAAGGCTCTGGCGTAGGGGCTTCTCTGCCCCGCACTCCCAAGGATTATGGCTCCCCCCCTCCAGTCCTGTACCCCCAGAGCTGCATTCCAGGCCCATCTTCAGCACCATCATCCATGGCGGACCTTCTTCCTCAACTTACTACTAAACAAGACCTTAAAAGTATGGTTGCGGAAATCACAGCATCCTTCCGATCTGAAATTACTACCCTCCGCACTGATTTACACTCCATTGCTAACCGAATGGACACGCTGGAGAATGACCATGACACTACCAGGGACTATGTTGCCTCACTGCATGATACTACCACTGAACAGGGTTCAGCTATACGGGACATGCAACGCCACTTGGAGGATCTTGACAACAGGGGCCGGCGCAACAATATACGCATCAAGGGACTCCCAGAGGCTGACCAATCTGAGGATCTGCCTGTTCTGCTGGAGGCTGTCTTCAACACTATACTGCAGGAGCCCCCGTCCCACAAAATTAAGTTTGATAGGGCACATCGAGCCCTTCGACCCAGAGGATCTTCCGCCACACTCCGTGATGTCATCTGCTGCCTCCACGACTTCACCCTTAAAGAGGCTATAATGAGCAAAGTGCGCAAACTCAAAGACTTCGAGTTTCAGGGAGCTCCACTACAATTCTATCAGGATCTGTCGCTAATCACCCTCCAGAAACGCCGCCATCTCCGACCCCTCCTCCAGATTCTTCAGGAGCACCAAATTCCTTACCGGTGGGGATTTCCGTTTGCTCTCATTGCTCGTAGGGATGGTCGCTCCGCTACGCTTCGCTCCTTTGCGGATTTGCCTCTCTTCTGTGACCTATTGGATGTTCCCCTGCCGGATTTAACAGACTGGGAGCTATTCTCTCCACCCCCTCCCCCACCACCGGTTTGGCAACGATTGGAGCCCAGACGACGTCATGCATCCTCCGCGGTGGTGACCACTCGGAGGCCCCGGCTGGAGACTGATCCCTGAGGAGGCTGCCCCCCCTTGAGACGTTCTCCCTTTTCTCGGTGGTGCTTTGGAATCTGCATGCCTTAATGTTATGTTTGCTTCTCTTTTTTTTTTTTTAGGTCTACGGGTCTCATCTATTATGCTTATTATTGGATTGTTTTAGCGGAGTGGGGCGGGGTGGGGTTCCGGTGACTCCCCTTCCTTCCTTCTTTTTACTGGTGGTTGGGGATCCACCGCCTCCCCTCCGACCTCCTGTCCACGCTCTCCCCCCTAAGGGGATACTTGGACTGTGCGGCCATTGATCCTGATTGGACCTCTGGCTGCCCTCATTGGTCCCCAGGCGAGTGACTTAGCCTCGCCCACAAAGTATTGTTTAACTGTTTTTATTTTTACTTTGTCATTTATGATGTCTTTTGCCTCCCTCCCTCCCTCTCTTCCCCCCCCTCCCCCTGATCTAGAGACCCTGCCTCGACTTTGGGTTCCTGTTTGTGGATTGCCCTTTTGCCTCTCCGAGGGAAACTTGCCAGCGTCATGTGAGATGGGTGAGCTTATTGCAATCCGCCACTGTCCTCCAATCCTGGGTCCCAATGGTTAGGTGCGTGACAATTAATGTCAAGGGCCTGGGTTCCAACATTAAAAGGCGCCATGTCCTTAGAGAACTCCGCTCCTTACGAGCGGATGTGGCGTTTCTTCAGGAGACTCATTTTGACCGCGCTGGTACTTTTGCCTTCGCTAAGCATTATTTTCCCGTAGCTTTTTCGGCCTTCCACAATCGACGCAGAGCTGGGGTGGCTATCCTTCTTTCTCGATCCTGCCCAATTACAGTGACGACTTCCCACATAGACCCAGGTGGCCGGTTTGTTATCTTGGAGGGGCTCCTTTATGGTGCCCCGATTGTTTTATGCAATGTCTATGCCCCCAATTCAGCACAGATCCCGTTCTTGCGCCGGGTATTCTCCCGTCTGCGCGCTCTCCCACCATCAGCTTGGCTGGTGGGGGGAGACTTTAACATGGTCTTCTCTGAACGGGCGGATCGTCTGGCGTTACCCCAGGGCCCAACCCCCCATAGGTTGGCCCAACTTGCAAGGGAGTTCCGCAGGCTGATCCGCGCCCACTCTTTGTATGACCTTTGGCGAGTGGACAATCCTACGGCGCGCTCCTACACCTTCTTTTCTCACCCTCATAACACTCACACCCGCATTGACTACTTCTTTGGAAATGCTCCCGCTCTTCGTTTGCTTAGGGACACGAACATTGGCCCTCTCACCTGGTCTGATCATGCCCCAGTCGTGGTTACCTTATCTACGACTCCAGTGCCTACTCGCCAATGTCATTGGCGTCTTAACGAAACACTGCTCAATTCGCCGACCTCCCTCGAGACCCTGCGCACACACTTGATAGATTATTTTAGGGACAACTTAGGCTCGGTAGACTCTCTTGCCATTCTCTGGGAAGCCCATAAGGCGGTCATGAGAGGATGCTGTATCGCATTGGCTTCTAGGCTTAAAAGGGACAGACAGGTCCAGGAACAGCTCCTCCAAGCCCGTATTCGGTCCCTTACGACGACTTTGGCAGTGCATCCATCCCTGGGGGTTCTTCGCCGTTTGGTCCTGGCCCGGGCGGACCTCCGTGATTTGGAGACCCGCCATGTGGAACGACTTCTCCTTTATACCCGTCAGAGGTTTTTTGAACGAGGTAATAAATCTCATACCCTCCTGGCAGGAACCCTCAGGGATCATCGGGCCTCTTCCACACCACACTCTGTCCGTGACCCCGCGGGTACTCTTCAACATCACCCTGATGCTGTGGCGCTGGCGTTCCACTCTTACTACTCTAAGCTGTATGACTTACCCCCCCCCACGAGCACTACTCCCTGGGGATGACTCAACACTACTGGAAGACTATTTAAAGGATTGTTGTCTCCCACGCCTTCCTCCTGAGGCCCTAACCTCCCTGAACACCCCCATCACCAGGGAGGAACTAGAAGGGGTCCTGAGGGACCTCCCAAATGGGAAAGCCCCAGGCCCAGATGGGTTCACTTACAATTATTATAAGGTTTTCCAGGGTGAACTCTCTGCTCATCTATTGTCCCTCTTCAATTCCTTCCTTTCAGGTTCCCCTATACCCCCGACTATGCTCTCTTCACTACTCACATTGGTCCCTAAACCGGGTAAGGACTTGCAGGATTGTGCTAACTACCGACCGATTGCTTTGCTGAACACTGACCTGAAACTTTTCACCAAACTCTTAGCCAATAGACTGAATGCTTGGCTCCCTCTGCTTGTCCATAAGGACCAGGTGGGATTCATCCCCTGTCGTCAGGGTGGTGACAACACCAGGAGGACTGTGGATTTGGTGGAGGTGGCCAATCATTATTCTACCCCGGCCCTTCTCTTGAGCCTGGACGCTGAAAAGGCTTTTGACCGCATAAATTGGTCGTTTATGCATACTACGCTTAAGGCGTTCGGGCTTACGGGACCGTTTCTCACAGCTATCCAGGCCCTTTACTCCTTACCCTCAGCAGCAATTAAGCTTCCCCATGCATCTTCGCCCTTCTTCCCTATTCGAAATGGCACTAGGCAGGGTTGCCCCCTGTCACCCATCATATTTGCCCTCTGCATTGAACCGCTAGCGGCCAAGATTAGGCGAGACCCTAATATCAAGGGCATCATGGTCCAAGATAAGGAATTTAAGGTATCTCTCTTCGCGGACGATGTACTCCTCACTCTCACTTCCCCTCATACTACCCTTCCAAACTTGCTGCGCTCGCTGGAGACCTATGGTGATCTCTCAGGGTATAAGGTGAACCCCGCGAAGACTGAGGCACTCCCACTTAACATTCCACGGGACCTTCTCCTTCTCCTCCGCAGTAATTACGATTTCCAGTGGCGGGAGTCCTCTATCCGCTACCTGGGAGTCCATATATCCACCTCCTATGCGACCCTCTACTCGGCAAACTACCCGCGGTTGTTTTGTGAGCTAAGAGCCCTATTGGACAAATGGCAACCCTTGCCTATCTCCCTTTTGGGGAGAATTGCTGCGGTCAAGATGACTCTCCTCCCGAAGCTACTGTATTTTTTCGAGACGCTCCCAGTCGCGATACCTCGGGGAGAATTACGGAACCTACAGAAAGCTATCTTCCAGTTTATCTGGAAAGCAAAACGACACCGAATACCTAGATCTGTTATGCTGGCGGATAGGGGGTCTGGGGGTATGGCTGTCCCACATCTGTTACATTATTACTGGGCGGCCCACTTACGCCATATCCCATTCTGGGCGGCTATGCCAGCATACACCAGATGGGTGCAGGTAGAGAAGCTATGGCTGGCACCCATGCATCCTAACGCGCTTCTGTGGGTCAGCTCCCCCCCCCACCCCCCTGCCTCGTACCTGTTGGGCCCCATTCGGTTTACTAGATCTATCTGGTCTACCTGTTGTGCTAGATTCTCCCTGATGTCCCCGCGCTCATCTATGGTCTCCATACTATACAACCCCCTTCTCCCAGAGAGCCTGACTTCTGCCATGACTAAAGTGTGGTCTGAAGCTGGCCTTTACCGGATTGCTGACATGGTTGACCCTGGAACCTTGGAACTCAGGTCCTTTGCTTATCTTACAGCTAATCAAAACCTGCCAAGTACTGAATGGTTCCATTACTTGCAGGTGGTTCACTTTGTCCGCTCCCTCCATGGGTCTCTTAAGGTGTCACTCCCCACCGCTTTTGAAAAGATTTGCCGTGCAGGCACGTCCACTAGGGGCTTTATATCCTCTATTTACCAACTTCTTAACTCACAAACTACAGGCTCTCCTGTTAATCATCGCTATATGCTTAAATGGGAGGAGGCGGTGGGTAAACCCATCTCCCAGGAACAGTGGCGGATTGTATGGTCTCGGGCCCAGAAATCATCTCAGTGCATTACGTTTAGGGAAACGCAGTATAAGCTGTTGATGCATTGGTATCATACTCCGGCTCTCCTTCATACTTTAAACCCATTAGTTCCCCCATGGTGCTGGCGCTGTGGAGCTGCGGTGGGTACCCTGCACCATATCTTTTGGACGTGCCCTCTCATCCTCGGTTTTTGGAGGGAGG
Source organism: Leptodactylus fallax (assembly GCA_947044405.1). NCBI lineage: Eukaryota > Metazoa > Chordata > Amphibia > Anura > Leptodactylidae > Leptodactylus > Leptodactylus fallax. The sequence continues at coordinate 698,265 of CAMRHE010000472.1, read as the reverse complement.
TCAGGACTCTGACGACTGCTCTCTTTTTGCAAGAGGTTCCTCTTGACCCTCTTCTTTATCTCCTGAACCTTCCCCCCAGACACCTGAGCAATAAGTCATCCAGGCTTTTCTTGCATCTTTGTACTGCAGCTAAAACTCTCATAGCTAGAAACTGGAAGAAGGTGAGTCCCCCATCTAGTCTTGAGCTTGTGGCTAGAATGAAGGATGTGAGAAGTCTTGAATACCTGACTGCTGGCCTACATAATTCACGGGAAGCCTTTGGGGCTATTTGGGCACCCTGGGACATGTATTGTACATCACAGGGTCTCTGATCTCTAGTCCTCTCCTTCCCTTCCCTCCCCCCCCCCCTTCCCTTTGGTCCTACCCTTGTCTTCTTAACCCCTCCATTCCCCCCCTCCCTTGTTCACTGCTTAATTTAAATGCATATTGCTTAAGGGGGAGGAGGCAGATAGCCTCTATTTACCTCAATGCTTCCTGTTTGTTTGATTATTATTGTTTTTTTGTTTTTTCTTTATTCCTTGTTAATGAAAAATTTTTCAATAAAATTACAGTTATATAAAAAAAGAGGGCTTATTCCTCGGCCTCTGCTCAGGCTTCTGTGGAAGCATCGCCTCCAATGAGGTAGTGAATAAGCTGCGCTCCGACCTGGCCCAATTGGATTGGCACATTGACTCCAGAGTCTCCAGATGATTATCCTTTACAGGTGCGGTTTCCTTGGCGGCAGACTACCCTCTCTACAGCTGCTAGAAGGCCATTATGGATGAAGCCTTAGAGAGCAGACAATGCGTCCAAGTATAACTTATGCTCCCTACCCTTTGAGCTGGGAAAACATTTTAGCAGAGGCCTGGATGACATCATGGAAGGTCTTGCGATAAAGGATAAGTGCCTTCTGCAGTCTTTTAGAGGAAAAGCAGGACCTTCTGGCTGGGGCAGAAGTTATCAGCAGCCACCTCAATCTACGGTCCAATATCAGATGCGTGCTACATATCAGTCCAGAGGGGCTGGCCGTAAGTTCCCCAAGAAAGGGGACAGAAAGAAGTCTGGCTTTGACGCCAGCTTCTCACCTCCTGTAGCGGAAAATACTGCTGTTAGGAGATGCCTCTCCCCTTTTTCTCTCCTTCTGGCAGCAGAAGATCAAAGACCTTTGGTCTTACAGGTAATACAGTGGGGTTATGCGGACGATTTTCTTCGGCCGCCACAAGACAGATTCAACCCGCTTTCTTCCTGTGCTGAAGCAGGTTATACTGGAAAATTCCATTCTGGAATAACTGGGCAAGGGGGCCTTAAAAAAAGTTCCCCCCTCAGAAGGTTTGGGGTCTACTCTCCAGACTTCCTGCTACCAATATATGTTTATAGTCCTAATATATCTAAGTCTCTTCATAGGGAAGAACGTTTCCGAAGGGAGACCGGGAAGTTGGTCGCATCCTTTCTACAAAGCGATGTTCTTGTCACTCTCGACCTAAAGGAAGCGTACTTACATGTTCCAGTTATCCTCCTCACAGAAGGTATCTGAGAATTGCTGTATCAATTACCAGCCAGGTGACATTTCCAGTTTGCGGCTCTGCCCTTCGGTATTTCCTCAGCTCCCCAAATCTTTACCTAGTTGATGGCTCCAGTAACAGCCACACTCAGACTTCAAGGTCTGTTCATAGTGCCATATTTGGACAACTGGCTAATAAAAGCCTAGTCAGAAACCATCCTGCTCCAGCACCTGCAGACAACTGTGTCTTTTCTCCAGTATCTAGGCTAATAACCGAGAGAAGTCAGAGGTGATTCCTTCCACACGGAAGAAGTTCCTGATGTTCAGCCTGACTCTGTCCACCTAAAAATTTCTTTACCTCCGGCAAAGAGAGAAAAGACAGAGAGCTTCAGTATCTTCTCAAGACACGTTGGATATTCATCAGAACAACTATGAGAGTCCCAGTCCTCATGTCAGCCTCAGCCGATGTGTTACCTCCAATCAGAAGTACTAGGGGTCTCAAATCATGGCCCTCTGAGTCTTGACAAGAGGATCAGACTTTCTCCCAGAACCCATCTTTCTCTCAACTAGTGAATACACCTGAAAGTCGGATGTCCATGGTCCAACCTCGTTGGACCCTGTTGACCGATGCATCCTTTTCAGGATGAGGAGCTCATCTGTACGAGAAGACCATACAAGGAGTCTGGAGCAGGCTAGAAAGGATGGCATCATCCATCTGGAGGGAACTCAGAGCAGTTTACGTGGCACTCCTCCATTCCTCTCCTCTTCTCAGAGGAAGAGCTGTCAAGATCCGGTCCGTCAACATGGTGACCGTAATAAAGAGGGAGGCACCAGAACGTTATCCCTCCTCACGGAGGCAGGTCTGATTTTCACCTGGGCAGAGAAAAATCTGACCCATCTCTCCGCAGTTCACATCAAGGGCTCCTTGAACATAGTAGCAGATCAGTTGAGTCAGGGTCTTACCGTATCACGAGAATGGTCTCTCAAGAGTGTTCCATCAGATCACCCTGAAGTGGGGTCTTCCAGAAGTAGACCTTATGGTGACCAGACTCAGCTCCAAGTTAGAGACCTTCTGCTCACTGTATCAGGAGGACTATCCCTTGGCAGTGGATGCCCTGTCCATCCCTTGGAGGTTCAGGCTGGCGTATATCTTCCCTCCACTTTCCATGATACCAAAGAGTATTGATGAAAAAGTCAGACAGGACCAAGCCTCTATGATAGCCAAAAAGAGCTTGGTGTTCCCAACTCATGCTCATGAGTTGAGGGATCTATTGGAGGCTTCCCCCAATCCAGAACTTGGTTTCTCAGAAGTGCCAGGATCTGAGGAGATTCAACCTGACAGCTTGAAGGTTGCTCAGTCCCTATGGAAATCTAGGGGAATGTCAGAAGTCGTCCTGAAGACCCTTTCATGCGCAAGAGCAGAATCCACCAATAAAAGCTACCTAAAGATAGGTAATGTCTTCAAGGAGTGGTGCTCCAGACAGGAAGTGAATAGTTTGAATCCTTCTATGAGAGTGATTCTAAATTTTCTTCATGACGGCTTGGATAAGGGTCTTTCCCCTGCCACACTTAAGGTACAGGTTTCAGCCCTATCCACCTGCTTTAGCAAAAGATGGTCTCAGAACCCCTTAATTCCCAGATTTCTTAAGGGTGCTATGAGACTTAGGTCAGTTCTTTCTGGCCTCTGCGGCCCATCATTTGAACCATTGGAGGAGGTGGATCTTAATTTTCTGGCTTTCAAAACCACCTTTTTGCTAGCTAGCACATCAGCAAAAAGAATACGAAAGTTGCATGCTTTTTTTATGAAGATCTATATATATATATATAATATTTTTTTTTACGTTAGGGTCCAGCTTAGATTTCTTCCTGGGTTTAACCGTAAGGTGCCCTCTCGGGGTAATATCAACCAGGTGGTCTCCTTACCAGTTTTCTTTCCCAGCTCCATCTTCCAAGGATGGAGGAAAACTCCATACACTGGATCTAGTATGGTGTCTCCAGAATTTATCTCCTGCATACACGGCCATTCAGAAAATTGGAAAACCTCTTAATTAATATACATGGTAGAGACAAAGTTCTCAAGGCTTCCAAACCCTCTTTATCAAGATGGATTAGGGAAGCAATTAAAATTTCTTTTTGCTTGCGGGTTAACGCCCCCGAGTTTATCAGAGTTTACCAGGGCTGTGTTGGCCTTCTGACTGAGTCGGTCTTGCCTTTTGAGCAGATTTGTGCAGCTGATTTTGGTCATTCCAACTAACCTTTGTTAAACACTATCGTTTAGATATCCGTAGTTCAGAGGCTACTGCCTTTGGACATTCATACTGTACTGTACTGCGAGAGAACCCTCCCTAGGGGATCTACTTGCTACGTCACCACATTGTGCTGCTGTTGGACGTAAGGGAATCATTGATTATGTAGATAATCTGTTTTCCCTTAGTCCGAGCAGCAGCACAAACTTTCCCCCCCTTAAGAAGGATTGTTTTTTTCTTTATTCTTTATAACTAACACAGTGGGGGGAGGTCTCTTTTACCTCTTATAGGGGAGTATCGCTTAATTATGCAAATTAAAAAATATGCCTGTCCTACCAGCACACAGGGGCAGAAATATCCCATATTGTGCTGCTGTTCGGACTAAGGGAAAACAGAATATCTATATAATCAACGATTATCCCCATAGAGGGAAAGAAAGTGTGCCATATTTGCAAAACCTTCCAGCCAGGACCCATTCATGTCTAGGTATTTGGGTTCCTGGGACTTCATTTAATTGCCATAGTGGGAGAGGCAGAGACTAAATATTCATTAGAGTGGAGAAAAGACACCAAATACCTTAATTCTGGGCATCAATCTTCCCAAGTCTGGGACCAGCTACCACAGTGGAACTCTATCACTACTACTCCCATCGGGAAGCTGCATGTGTTACCAGTTACCAAAACCAATATAAGCAGTATCCAATGGGATACCGCACTCCTCCAGCCATCCGCCTGCACTGATATCTATGTTATCTCATCGTAGGTGTAGATGTCAGTCCTCATTTACGCCAGCAAACTGGCATAAATGATCCTAAATCTGACAGGGTCGGTGTCCCCACTCACTATACGCCTCTCACCAAGCCCCAGGATAGTGGTAACGGGCAGCATAACAAGAGTTGGCGCAAAACTCTGACTTGCGTAAAAAAATTGTGGCATTTTCATACCAGAAAACTAGCATACAAGACTGTAGTATAAATCTGCCCCATTAACTTCTGTTAGTATGACGACCCAAGAAGCTCCATCTGCTTAAACTGTATAACATGAGAGCTGACTACTGCAACTGATCATAGGACACATGGGTGTAGAGCCTAATCCTAACTGTAGGCTGACTAGGCAAGGATCAACTTTGTGTTCCAGGTCCTCACAATTTTCAAGACCTCTTCTTTCTGTCATTGAATAGGACTAGTTGAAGATTTATTAAAACTGTCCAGGCTTAGCCTGGCTCACAGGTGAAAAGGTGAATCCCCCGGTGGGCCCCTGAGCCATGTGGGGCCCAGCTCACCCTGGTATTGCAGAATATATTCATTGTACTTCCTACTCATCGTATAATATCTCAACCAGGCTATACGGCAGTATAATATACCCTACCAAGTTTATTTTTATATACTATAGACACAATGGGTGGCTGAGACGACATCTCAAAGGAGAGTCAGGTCAACTGGTATCCTTCTTCTTCCCTATGCCCCATCTTCTCAATCACACTGCAGGGGCGCCAATAACCAACCATCTTGCTGTGGCCTGACTCCTGCCACAATGTGGGCACATATCCCTGGCTCCAGGGGTGTAACTAGAAAAACTGAGCCCCTAGCGGCCCCTTTATGCAGTATAATGTCCCATAGCGGCCCCTTCACACAGTATAATGTCCCATAGTGGCCCCTCCATACAGTATAATGTCCCATACTGGCTCCTACGGTGTTTGTTACAGATATTGCAAAAATTTCAGGTTAGGCAGAACCTGAAATTTTTGGGGTACACCACCCATGAACTATAATTTTACTTTGGGGTCTTTTACTGAAGAGACTCCCCGAGTATAATAATAGCAGTTTCAGTTTCCCACGGCCTTACTTACGATCCTCGTCCCTGTTCCCAGCCGCTTCTACTTCCCCTTCTGCCCTCCAGAGGGCCATGTGTGTCTCATATCACATGTCCCCCTCTAGTTGTCCCCAGAGTATAAAGTACCTCTCTCCTGTGCCCCACATTATATATAATATTATATATTTAACTCATCTGCATCCAGAGGGAAGTAGTGACATCCCAAGATGACAGGACAACACCCAGAATCCGGGACTGTCCCGCCGAATCCAGGATGGTTGGGTGGTATAACAGCTGCTCAATAAGGTAACTGAAACAGGAGAGGTGACCAAAGATACTATAGGAAAAACTTCATGCTGCAGACTGGTGAGAAATCTGACTGTATGGATTTTTTTTTTTTTTACTTTTCTAATATACATTATTTGGGAATCCTCATAACCACGTGTTATTTATCAAGCTGCTCATGTGCTATTAATAGTAAGGAAGTTCCGGCAGGTTACAGGTGTGTCTGACTAGAGGGAGGCGAGGGAGTAGTATATAAAGCAGATCTCAGCCCGGAAACACTCAGATGCAGATGAAGAGCTTTCTCTGCTCCTGCTTGGCTTCGGATTGTTTGTCCACCTGGTATCATCATCATCATGAAGCTGGAGATTTGTCTTGCTCTTGTTGCTCTGATGGTGTTTTCTGTAGGTGAGTACTATACAGGACATTCCTTCTGTAGATACTGTCACCAGGGGCACTACATCAAGTATCCCTATATTACACTACAGACCTGCATTAGACTCCATACATAGATAACCTTTAACACAAAAAACGTACCCCGCACATGGCAAAAGGGTAAACAAGTGCCCAGATTCAGAGGCTTATGTCTACGAAGGGTTAATATTGTGATTGCGATCCCTACTCATACTGGGAGATTCCTCTTCTGTGTGATCACGTTTTGATGTAACCTGCATGATTTTTATGGGATTTCTGTTCCAAATGTGGAAAAATATTACCGTGTGTATATATATATGTATATGTATATAGTGCCTTTAATCTTTGGTTTTCTACCTAATACTGTAAACTGTTTTAATTTTTTTTTTTTTACTTTAGTTACTAAATATTTTTACATTTTTTTTTAAATTTAATAAAATCCTGAAATATTATATTCAATAGGGAGGCACCATAAGCTGCTCTGGGGTCTGTATTAGTTTAGGGGGTCTGGTCTGTGGTCTATATTTACTTTGGTAGTCAAAGGGTCTGTTTGGTCTGGGGTCTTCATTATATTTACTCTGTATTCTGAGGGTCTGTCTGGTCTGGGGTCTGTGTTTCATAAGTGGTTCAGTATTTGTTAAGGGTGTCCGGTCCGTGGTCTTTATTTTCTTGGTTGGGGGACTGTATTTCCTTAGAGGGATCAGTATTTATTAAGGAATCTGGTATGGTGTCTATATTTACCTAGTTGGTTGAGGGGACAGTATTTGCGTAGGGGAATCTGTATTTATTAAGGGGATCTGATCTGGTGTCTATATTTACCTAGTTAATCGGAGGGTCTGTTTGGTCTGGGGTCAGTATTTATTAAGAGGGTCTGTTTTGGCATCTATATTCATTTTGGGGATATGACATGAGATCTGTATAAATTGGGGTGTCCTGGGGTCTGTATTACAGTGGGGTTGATCTCTGATCTGTATTAACTTAGGGTCTGTTTTAGAGAGGGGTTCTGTATTTATTAGGCAGTTCAGTATTTATTAATGGTCTACTGGGTTTACCTAAGAGACCTTTTTAGAGTACACATTCTGGACCATGGTGGTGTCTTTAAAGATGAGCGAATCGATTCTGCAGAAGTGGAATTCGATTTGCCACGATTCCGGATTTCCTCACACTTCGATGCATCGAATCGTATTTTTATAAAATGGCCGCCGCACATGTTAGGACAAGGGGGAAGGGACTCTGGGAACGTGGGCTCACCCACAATGCCAAGCGTGCAGCTAATCAGCAGCCAGCAGGACCTGTGATGTCACAGCCCTATAAAAACCCTCGGCCATTTTAGGTACAGTCATTCCACTGAAAGAGGACCAAGGGCTGGGCCCGCAGGTTCAGCAGGTACACGATGCCACACACACACACACACACACACACACACACACCGTTTTAATTCCCAGAACAATGTTTACTGAGTAAAGCAATGAAGAGTGATCTGGGAAAATATGCATCAAGGTATAAACAGAGAGAAAAATACAAAATGCTATGGAACAGATTATTGCAGCAAACTAACACTATACCCCTTAGTTCCCACAATTACTTAAACAGGTAATGGATTCAAGTCCTTTAAGAACGCGGTTTTCCTGGATCGGTCCCTTGACGGGGTGCAACCTAAGTGTTGCGCAATACTATTTGTAATCCAATGGTTAAATTGTAATCCACAGGCAAATGCTGCCTTCCCCTTCAAGTACAGTTCTAGGCCTTGCTCCAGCTCCCTGTAGTGCAACACTTAAAAGATAGGCCAGTCTCTCCAATGATAAGGTGTCAGCGTAAGAGTCCCTTATATAACTACCACCATGTGGTCTATGTAGATGCGGCCAAGCTGTACTCACGAGTCCTTGAGGCCTTTCCTTATGTAGACACTTTATCTTCTGTGCTTCAGGGGTGTCTTGACTCCATCCTCAGCCAGCACCACGGTCACTGTGTCCCAGAACTCAGTCCTCCGCCAGCACCAAGACTTCACCTGCAGTCAGCTCAGCTCAGGCCTCCATCCAGCACAAAGCTCTCTCCACCACAGCACACCTCAGGTTTTCAGTTTTAGATCCTTCTCCACACCACCCCTCCCTTCCTGTTTCCTGCTGGGTGATGATGCAGTTCCCTATCTCCAGTGGGAGGCGTCAAAATTGCAATCCTAGCGCACTGCCATACTTGTAGAAGTCCAACACGTTACAGTAATTATCTATAATCAGACTTTGAACCCTAGAACAATATTTACATTAATTACATTAATTCTTATGGGCAGTTTATTACTTTGCTGCCACCTACTGACCAAAGTTAGTTACTGCAGATGTATTGCTTCACAACCTTACACCACATCGCTCTTCCTGTAGGGACAGATGTTGGCAGGAACTAGGGAAAGACTTAGAAAACATATTGAAGTTCAGGAAAAGAGACTGAGCCTTAGAACTGCAGGGAAAGCATAGGGAGGAATTGAGAGAAGAATTTGGGGTGGTTGCAGGCTCAATTACAGCAAAAATTTGCAGCATAATTCACATTGCAGCACTCACTGCCGTTATACTGCTGCTCATTACTCATATCTGTGTCTTCAAGGTGGAACACAACAAGCCTTTTGAAGTGCAGTACAGCAAAAAACAGTGAATTATCATACACTAATATCTGTACGTATCTGTAAAAGAAGCTTTTTTAAAGGCTATTATAAGGGGCTTATTCACTTCTCTTACAAGGCATAACATTATTCAGTACTATTGTGCCAAAGCCATATCTGCATGTATCTGTAAAAAAAGCCTTTTCGAAGGCGTTTATTATAAAGGGGCTTATTCACTGTTCTTACAAGGCATAACATTATTTAGTACTATTGTGCCAAAGAAAACTGAATTATCATCCAATAATATCTGCACTTATCTGTAATAAAGGCCTTTAATGTGGGGAAAGACATAACGACCATATTCGCCATTTTGTTACCAGTATAAAGTTGCAGGCCATTTTTCAATACAGTATTGTCAATATTAATTCAATAATTCTTAGCGGTTATCACTTATTTAAAGTTGTTTATTAGTGTCTAAACCCATAAGGAGGACCATATTCGCCATTTTGTTCCCATTATGCTGATTGAGCAGATACTGCTCCTGCCACCCCCACCCCCTCCCACAGATGCCATACCAGTGCAATTTGAGCGCTCAGAGCCCCCCCGGTCAGACATGCGAGAGGATGGATGATGGCGCAGATTGGCAGCAGCCAACTTACTACATAGGATATCTCTATAGTTGTTCAGTTTGTCCTCCCTCTCAGTGGGTGTAAAAAAGGCCCCCATTTTTCCCTGGTAGCGAGGGTCTAACATGGTGGAGAGCCAGTAGTCATTCCTCTGCTGAAAGGTGGCAATTTGGCTGTCACTGCGCAAGGAAGTCAGCATGCTTCGGGCCATTTGCGCAAGTGACTCTGAGGGACTCCCTGCATCCATCTCCGCTGCATACTGCCACAGTGTGTCTGGGTCATCTGCTTCATCCTCCTCATCTCCCTCTGGCTGTTCTGGTTGCTCCTGTTCCTCCTCTCCACCCATTTGGCTACACATTGTTTGTGCTCCAATGTCCTCCTCATCCTCCTCCTCCAGTTCAGCCCCCACATGTGGCCTTGAGATGTAGATGCCACATCTCCAGTCCCCTGACCAGCCAGATTGAAAAGCATCTTTTCCAGGATGTGAATCAGTGGAATGACATTGTTCATCCCGTAGTCCTGGCGACTGACTAACAAAGTGTCCTCCTCAAAGGGAACAAGCAAACGGCAGGTGTCGCACATGAGCTGCCACTGGCTAATGTTAAAGTTACAGTTGTGCTAAAGGCACAGGAAATTTGGTCAAAGTTAAAGGAAAGATGAATGCAGCGCGTTATCAGCAAATACTGGAGGCAAATTTGCACTCATCATCCAGGAAGCTGCGCATGGGACGTACTTGGACGTTCCAACATGACAACGATCCAAAACACAAGGCCAAGTCGACCTGTCATTGGCTACAGCAGAAGAAAGTGAAGGTTCTGGAGTGGCCATCTCAGTCTCCTGACCTCAATATCATTGACCACTCTGGGGAGATCTCAAGCGCGCAGGACATGCAAGACAGCCCAGGAATTTACAGGAACTGGAGAACCATCTGAGAAAATAAAGAGCCTCATCCACAACTACCACAAAAGACTTCAAGCTGTCATTGATGTTAGAGGGGGCAATACACGGTATTAAGAACTGGGGGATGGGAACTTTTGAACAGGGTCATTTTGATGTTTTTGGTTGCCATCATTATGATTTAAAATGAGAAAACAGAGAATTTGACAATAAATGGCTTCAACCAACCACTAACCATGAGTGGATAAAAAGTTTGTGTTATCATTCATATTCTCTGAAAAAAGGCCAAAAAAATCTGATGGAGTATGTAAACTTTTTAGCACAACTGTACACAGGGGAGTACCTTTGTCTGCTTGGATCATAAAGAAATTGTTTATGGATTTTCTTTGTTTATATAGTCGATCCAACATATGGAGGGTTGAATTCCAACGGGTGGAAACATCACATATCAGCCTATGTTGTGGGAGGCCGTTCTGCCGCTGTAGCTCAATGAGGGTGTGCTTGGCGGTGTATGAATGGCTGAAGTGCATGCAAAGTTTCCTTGACATTTTTAAGCTGTCTTGCAGCTGGCTGGAACACTTAAGGAAACGCTTGACAACCAGATTAAACATGTGCACCATGCAGGGAGCATGGCTTAGCCCTCCTTGACGCAGCGCCAACACCATGTTCTTCCCGTTGTTGGTCACCATGGTTCCGATTTTGAGGTGTCGCGGAGAAAGCCAGGATTCGATTTCTTGAGGAAGGACACAGAGCAGTTCCTCCCGTGTGACTCCGTTCGCCCAGGCAAACGAGGTGTAGAACAGCGTGACACTGCTGTGCCCTGCACATGTGGTATGCTGGAGGAGCACTGTAAATTGTCCCTGCAGTGGAGGCTGAGGACACAGTCTGAGGATGAGGCTGACATTGTTGCAGGACCAACGGAGTGAGAACGTGGAGGCTGAAGTTGCATCACCTGTCCAAGTTGCAGGTGTGTCTGGGCAGGCACCACATTAACCCAGTGGGCTGTAAATGACATATATTGTCCTTAACCGTAGTTACAGCTCCACATGTCGGCGCTGCCGTGAACTTTGGCAGACACCGACCGGCTCAAGGACTGGCCCACGTTCTCTTCTACATATTTGTGCAGAGCTGGTACTGCCTTTTTGGCAAAGAAATGACGGCTTGTGACTCTTTACCTCGACTCGGCACAAGCCATGAGTTCTCTGAAAGGGGCAGAGTCCACCACTTGGAAAGGGAGTGACTGCAGCACCAGAACCTTGGACAGGAGCACGTTCAGCTTCTGCACTGTTGGCTGATTGCACGCATACTGTTGTCTCTTCGAAATCGCTTCTGTGATGGATTGCTGATGCAATGACTGACTAGGAGGAGGAGGAGCAGGAGCATCATGACCAGCAGATGATGGGAAGGACACACAGCTTCCTTCAGCTGAGGTGGTGGAGCCTTGACTGCCTGAAATGGGGTATGTGCCTCTGGGTGCTGCAGTGGTTGCTGCGGCAGGCTGGACCACCACATTGGAGCCACAGCTCTCCCAGGCCACTTTATGGTGACGCTGCATACTGTATGTTGATGCAGGGCTGTGGTGCCAACATTGGCACCCTGGCCACACTTCACCTTCTGCCCACAGATTGAACATATGGCCATGCTGACCTCCCCCGGCGGCTTTACAAAAAACTGCCACACCACCAAGTAGGTGATTTTACCCCCAACACTCCGGGCTAACTGACTGCTATCGCCACTGCCTCCATGAACCCCTGCACCACTGCTTTCCAGGCAGGTAGGCTGCTGCGAAGCGGGTGGTCTACCCCAGGCATGTTTAGCTCCCGACCTCCCACTGCTGCCACCCTGCCTCATGCGCAAGCTTCAACCCTCTTCTCCTGATGACGATGAAGCTCCTCCCAATTACGATCGGCTACATCATCATCCACTACAGTCTACAGTTCACTGATGTCCTCCTCAACACCAGCTCCCATGCCACTCTCCTCATCACTATTCTCCCGTCTACCGGAGGAAGCAGCAAATGTCTCCTCCAGATCTTAGCTAAGCAGTAGCTGCTGACTGTCACATGGGTCCGCTGCCTTGGGATAACCTTGGACTCTGACCTATCCTTCAAGCCGCACATCCAAACCCTCAACACCTCCTGCCGCCTCCAACTCAAGAACATCCATCGAATCCGCTCCTTCCTCACCCCAGAAACTACAAAGATGCTAGACAATGCCCTCATAATCTCCCGCTTAGACTACTGTAACACCCCTCTCCATGGCCTCCCAGCAAATACTCTCGCCCCCCTCCAGACCACCTTAAATTGCGGCGCTCGCTTAATACACCTCTCCCCCCCGTTCTTCATCGGCCGCTCCACTCTGCCAATCCCTTCACTGGCTACCTGTTGCCCAGCGAATAGAGTTCAAATTACTAATGCTGACATACAAAGCCATCCACAGACTGTCTCCTCCATATATCTCCGACCTAATCTCCCACTACCTGCCCACACATAACCTCCGATCCTCGAAAGACCTCCTACTCCGCTCTGCTCTTATCCGCTCTTCACACAACCGTCTCCAAGACTTCTCTCGTGCATCCCCCATACTCTGGAACTCATTACCAAGATACATACTGTAAGACTGACCCCCACAGTCACAAGCTTCAAGAAGGCCCTGAAGACTCACCTATTCAGGAAGGCCTACAACCTCCAATAACACTACTGTCACCACACCACCACCTGTACAGCCTCTCCCCCCACCTTCTGCCTCTATCCCTCTTCCCTCAGATTGTAAGCCCTTGCGGGCAGGGCCCTCTACCCCACTGTGTCAGTTGGTCACTGTTAGTATTATCTGTTTTGTATATCTTGTGTACTGTATGTAAATCCTCAAATGTAAAGCACCATGGATTTAATGGCACTATATAAATAAATAATAATAGTAATAATAATACCTCCTCCTCACTGTATAGAGGATCTGAGCCCACAGCATAAAGTACTTCTCTAGCTGAGGGAACAAAAAAGGACAGAGGCAGGTTGAGGACAGGTGAGGGCACAGGGCCTGCTGCCGGGCCATGCCAACTAAGGGTTGTGTCTGACGAACCTACCGACTCTTGGCTGGGGGTGTCTGATGTGACTTGGGATGAATTGGATGACCAAGTCAACCAGTCTACAACCGTTGGGTTGCTGGTCAAGACACTACCGCTACTTGACATTGGTAGCTTATGCCTCTGTAACTGACCCTGTTGCCACCCCCCCCCTTACTCTGCTGTGACCTGTGTCTGCATCAGAAACATTTAGGCCTGCAGCCCTCCCCTGTGCATGGCCTCTCGCTTCTCTGTCTGACATACATTTTTTCATCGAAAAGTAATTGCAAAGAACAAATAGGCCTGTTATTTTCTACTTTGAAGAGAATGGCAAATATGCCCCTTATTTCTTTCCCCACCAATGAACATCTATAACAAAAGCGTGATAAAGGCAGAGATTTGTGGCTCCGAATTATTGACAATACTATATTGATAAATGGCCTGAAACTTTATACTGGGAACAAAATGGTGAATATGGTCCTCCTTATGGGTTTCCACACTAATAAACACCTTTAAATAAGGTGTATGCTCCTCCAGCATATAACATGTGCAGGGCACAGCGGTGTCACGATGTTCTACACCTCGTTTGCCTGTGTGAACAAAGTCACATAGAGGGGGAACTGGGTCACTCTATGTCCTCCTAATGCCGCTTCCACTGGGTCACTGTATGTCCTCCTCATGTTGCTTCCCACTGGGTTACTGTATGCCCTCCTCATGCCGCAGCCACTGGGTCACTGTATGCCCTCCTCATGCTGCAGCCACTGGGTCACTGTATGCCCTCCTCATGCCGCTTCCACTGGGTCACTGTATGCCCTCTTCATGCCGCAGCCACTGCTGGGTCACTCTGTGTCCTCCTAATACCGCTTCGAATGGGTCACTGTATGCCCTCCTCATGCCGCTGCCACTGCTGGGTCACTCTGTGTCCTCCTAATACCGCTTCGAATGGGTCACTGTATGTTATCCTCATGCTGCTTCCCACTGGGTCACTCTGTGTACTCCTCATGACGCTACCACTGGGTCATTGTATGCCCTCACTATGCCGCAGCGACTGGGTCACTCTATGTCCTCCTACTGCCGCTTCCAATGGGTCACTGTATGGTATCCTCATGCTGCTGCCAACTCCACATTATGTCGCCTTGCCACTCTGTGGAATCAGCAGACGAGTGTGTAATAGGAGTGCGCTCTTTCACTCTACAGTAGGATGTTCGGCCTCTGCACAGTTCTTTCTACCTAGCACTTACATGGTCCTGTAAGGCTGAGCTCACACTTGAGTTAGCTGGACAGTTTTGGCCCCGTAACTGTCCAAATAAGTGAAGTGTGCATCGATTCTAAGAGCAACGCCTGTCATGTGGGTGTCATTCGGACTCGCAGTATTGTTTCACTACCACAGTAGGCTCCCTATGCGTGTTACTACAAGGTACAGTGTTCTACACCACTATACAGGCTCTCTGAAGCCAGGAAATAGCTGTTTTTAGCGATATTCACCGCAAAGTAATTCGGATCGAAGCAAATTTTTTGGAACTTCGAATAGAAGTGCCGAATTGAACTTTTGAGAAATTCGCTTATCTCTAGTCTTTATGTATTGTGCAGCACTTGCGGCCACAATAACCCAGAGACTCGGATAGCTTTTATCAATGAGCCAAGCTGCTGTCTGGCCCTTTAAATTCAATAAAAGATTACTCCTGGTGCTGCCTTCCTCACTCCAACTGCAGTCGCCATCCTGCAGCCTTACAATTATTGCACGGCACGCCTTACAAAAAAGGTTAACTACCCCTGTCTTATATGACTAGGCAAACGAAAAGTTGTGAAAAAGTAAGAAGAATTAAGAACTAAATTAAAAAAGTGGCTGTTCGGTAAATATTTTTATAGATTTTTTTTTTTTTTTTGGGGGGGGGGGGGGAGGGTTAAACTACATGAAATACTTTAATTAAAATATCCCATTTTTTATGTGTTCTTCTGTAGGACAAGCGCTACGTCATGAGGTCGTATCTGGGTTTTTACACTCTGCCATTAATTTGACAACGTCTTTTGACCTATTGTGTATTAAAGATATTAGCTGGTCCCATATAATCCATGAAAAAGAATACCGGATCATGAAGGTTAGACATGGCTTGCTGGTTGATCGTCTTAACAGTAATTACCAGCCTTTCCATAATGGAGCCTCCTTGGGCATTAATAATTTGACAGCTGGCGGACTCTACATCGCTGATGTCACTTTCTTGAATAACACTTCAAAAAAGGAGACATTTAAGGTCACATTGCTCAGTATGTATTCATTTTCATGATTATTGAATTATTTTATATCATGATTAAAATATTATAATAGCCGTCACACTGTAACCTCACATCTAATGACTTTCAATAACGTCACATTGCAACCTTAAGCAACCATTACGCTGTTGCAAAAAAATCCAACACTGTTGGATCTTTGCGAGCACAAAAAGTTGCAACAGCGCTCCGCTAGCATCAAGAGCATTACAGGTAATACCTACTGTATATAAGGATACGTGATAATGAGGTTCTTGGTCTACATTTTGATTAAATTGTATAAGCCCATCTAAAAGAGGTGACCCCTTTTATACAGTATAAGAATAAAAATGACTACCTCTCTTAGGGCCTTCGCCTCCCATGAATTAAGGACATTTATATTTCAGCCATATTACTCTTAGTCATTGTCAGATGGGCTTATGCAGTTTGATTAAAATGTTTCCAAGAACCTCATTTTCATGTATCCTTATATACAGTAGGTATTTGCAATAATTGTCTTGGGGCTAGCAGATACGTCCCAGATGTCACATCGTAACACTGAGTGTCCAAATGTAATATGCATTACGCCCCCTGGAGACCTAAGTGGCCTGTCAGGCTTCCCATACTGTTACAGGCCCATATACAGTAAGGGTTCCTGTTACAGGTCTCCATATAGTAAGGCTCTTACTTAGGGCTTATAACGGGGGTCCTTACTGTATGAGGGCCTGTAACTTACTGTATGGCCTGTAATAGAGACAGTATACTGTGTGGGTAAAATAAAAGACAATATATCGTTTGGGAGTCAATAAAAGGGCAAAGTACCATGTGAAAGGATCAGTAAAGGGGGCGATATACCATGTGGGAAGCAGGGGGCCCCAGTCAAAAGCTGGCTATGGGGCCCCATCATTCCTAGTTACACCCCTGGTACCACACCTAGGTGCAACCACAGTTCTGCCTCTTCACTTGTACCTGTCAAGGAAATCCAAAAAGAATATAATGCAAGGGATGAAGGGATTATCCAATACAATACAAAATCCAAAATGATAATCACAATGAACCTAACAAAATTAATACATAACTTTTAATAATAAATCAAATAAAAAGTGCATCAAAGCAACCATATAAGAAAAATTCAACCCTGAGCCACAATAAATAATAATAATAATAATAATAATAATACAACATTTTATTTATATAGCGCCAACATATTCCGCAGCACTGTACAACTTGTAGGGTTCAAGTAATGACAAAAAAGACACATTACAAAGAAATAGTCAATTCACACACTGGGACTGAGGGCCCTGCTCACAAGAGCTTACAATCTATGAGGTAGAGGGGGTGACACAGGAGGTAGCAGGGGCGGCATCGGAGGTAGCATTGCTTATACAGTGGTCAGACAATTTTGTAATAGAGGTTACTGTCATTACACATATATAAAGCTGTATGAGCCGTCACCAGTCATGTCCTTTACTGTGCAGACGGTGCCTGGACATATAAAGTTAGTCTGATACGGCATCATCTCCTGTGAGGTAATGCGGGAGCGTGAACAGAGGAGGGTATGTTTTAGGGATTGTAACTACGGAAGAGTTTACATTAGGAGTTGTGATAGGCCTGTCTGAAAAGATGTGTCTTTAGTTTACGCTTGAAGCTGTGGAAATTGGGGGTTAATCTGATAGTCTGGGATAGAGCATTCCAGAGAAGTGGTGCAACTCGGGAGAAGTCTTATATACGAGCGTGGGAGGTTCTGATAATAGAGGATGTTAGCCTTAGGTCATTGAGTGAACGGAGAGTACGGGTTGGGCGATAGAGATGAGGTAGGAAATGTAGGGAGGTGCAGCATTATGGAGAGCCTTGTGGATGAGGGGGATAAGTTTATATTGTATTCTGTATTGAATAGGCAGACAATGTAGTGACCGGCACAGACCGGAGGCATCGCTGTAGCGTCTAGACTGATAGATGAGCCTGGCCGCCGCATTCAGAATAGATTGTAGAGGGGAGAGTTTAGTAAGGGGAAGACCGATTAGTAAGGAGTTACAGTAGTCAAGGCAAGAGTGAATCAGGGCAACAATAAGTGTCTTTAGTGTATCTGTGGTAAGGAAAGGGCAGATTCTGGAGATGTTTTTGAGGTGGAGATGACAAGAGCGTGCGAGTGATTGGATATGGGGGGTGAAGGAAAGGTCTGAGTCAAACAAAACCCCGAGGCAGCGGGCATACTGCCTAGGAGTTATGGTAAGGCCAGAGACTGCAATGGAGATATCAGGGACAGATATATTAGATGGAGGAAACAGCAGTAGTTCAGTCTTTGAGAGATTCAGTTTCAGATAGAGCGAAGACATGATATTTGAAACAGGCAGAGAGGCAGTCATTGGTGTTCTGTATTAGTGCAGGGGTGATGTCACAGGATGACGTATATAATTGGGTGTCATCAGCATAAAGATGGTACCGGAAGCCAAATCTAGTGATGGTTTGTCCAATGAGGGCCGTGTAGAGGGAGAAGAGCAGGGGACCTAGGACTGAGCCCTGAGGAACCCCAACGGCAAGGGGAAGAGGGGAAGAAGCAGAGCCTGCAAATGATACACAGAAAGTGCGGTCTGAGAGATAAGAGGAGAACCAGGAGAGAGCAGTGTCTGTGAGGCCGACAGAACGGAGCATAGTGAGGAGTTGATGGTCAACAGTGTCAAATGCTGCTGAGAGATCTAGAAGAATAAGAAGAGAGAAGTCACCTTTGGATTTAGCTGTCAGGAGATCATTGGAGACTTGTGAGGGCCGTTTCAGTAGAGTGCAGAAGCCAGGTTGTAAGGGGTCAAGAAGAGAGTTAGCGGATTAAACGAGAATAGACCAAGCGTTCCAAGATTTTGGAGATAAAAGGAAGGTTAGAGACAGGTCGATAATTAGCAGCACAGGACGGGTCAAGGGAGGATTTCTTCAGTAGTGGGGTTATGACAGCATGTTTGAAAGAGGATGGGAAAATTCCAGAAGAGAGAGAGAGGTTAAATATTTTAGTAAGGTAAGTCGTGACGGCAGGCGACAGAGAGTGGAGAAGGTGTGAGGGGAAAGGGTCACTACTGCAGGTGGTAGGGCGAGAAGAGGAAAGTAGCTGAGATACTTCCTCCTCTGTAACAGGTTCAAAAGATAATAAGGAACAGTCTGAAGTGCGGCTGGTGAGGGGGTCAGTGCCACCTGGGGATTGGGCAGTTATTTCCTGATGGATCTTATCAATTTTATCATGGAAATAAGAGGCCAGATCATCTGCGATAAGGTCTGTGAATGGCATCTGCACCTTAGGGGTAAGGAATGAAAAGTTTCAAATAGCCTTTTAGGGTTACAGGAGAGAGAAGAGATGAGAGTGGTGAAATAGGCTTGTTTGGCTAGGTGAAGGGCAGAATTATAGGTTTTAAGCATAAATTTAAAGTGGAGGAAGTCTGCAGGTGAACGTGATTTTCTCCACAGACGTTCAGCACACCTAGAGCACCGCTGAAGAAAACGTGTCTGTGGCGTGTGCCAGGGTTGCTGCCTCCTGCGTCTAACCTTTCGAGTGGAGGGGAGCCGCTTCATCCAATGCACTCTTAAGGGTTTCATTATAGTGACTGGTGTCTAGATTGGGGCAGGACAGTGAAGAGATGGGGAACAGAGAGGACTGTAGAGTATCTGAGAGGTGCTGGGTGTTAATAACACGTAAATTCCTATATGTATGATGAGTAGGTGTGTCCTGTGAAGGAGAGAAAGCACTGATGGTGAGAGACAGAAGGTTATGGTCAGAGAGTGGTAGAGAAGAGTTAGTAAATTTAGAAACTGTGAGGAGACAATGGAAGACGAGATCAATGGTGTTGTCTTCTACATGTGTGGCAGAAGAGGAAAGTTGTGAAAGACCAAAAGACGTTGTTATTGAGAGAAACTATGAGGCAGCTGGGGAGACAGGGGTGTCAGTGGGGATGTTAAAGTCACCCATGATGAGGGTAGGAATTTCACTGGATAAAAAAGGGGAAGCCAAGAAGCGAAGTGATCCAGAAATTGGTAGGGTGAGCCGGAAGGACGGTAGATCACAGCTACACGTAAGGAGAGTGGGCGGAAAAGTCTGATAGCATGTACTTCAAATGAGGGGAATGTGAGTGAGGGTACCGGTGGGATGGCCTGAAAAGTGCACTGCGGTGACAGAAGTAACCCTACCCCTCCACCCTTCCTGTTGTCAGGCCTAGAGGTGTGTGAGAATTGTAGGCCACCATGAGACAGAGCAGCAGGGGAGGCCGTATCAGACTGCTGGATCCAGGTTTCAGTAAGGGCAAGAATGTTGAGAGATTTACTGAGGAATAAGTCATTAATATATTCTAGTTTGTTACACACTGAGCGGGCGTTCCAGAGAGAACAGTTAAAAGAGAAAGGAGAAAGATAAGGAGAGGGAACACGGTAAATATTGATTAGGTTTGTAGGATTCCTGCGTGTAAGAAGAGGAAAAATTTTGGAGAGAGGGAGGGCCAGGGTTTGGAGAGATGTCCCCAGCAGCTAGGAGGAGCTAAATGGACAGAGACAGAAGGCAGTTCAGTGATTTATGTAGATGCTTAGGTTTGGTTTCACTGCTAAAAGCAGTATAGGGATTAGGGTGGTTGAAGAGAGTGAAAAGTGTGTGAGAGCTGTACATGGGAACAGGCAGAAGAGAAGGAATAACATGGATAGTGTGCACTGGTGGTAGAGATGGAGGGGAGTTCTGCAGGAAGACAATTGCTAACATAGTAAGTGACAGTGCAGCTATATCATGTCATGTGATAAAGCTTGTTGTTTTGGTTTTAAGTTTACCTGGTGGTCTTCCATGGCTGGTCTGTCTTGTGCCCTGTCTCAGTGCCATGTATAAGTGCACTTTGGTTAAGATGGATGCTGCATTAGGAAATGCCCCCCTGCATTGGAAATGCTTCCCCCATAAGCTGTATCTACTTATATAGGGATGCAGAGCTACATAACTAGCACTAATTTAAGTCGTTAACCAATTAATCAACAAACTGTGACACATGAGGAGACTGGCCTATGTAGTTACAAATACACTGACCAGGGAACTACCATAAAATCACTGAGCATCAAAAGACTGACACTAGGACAGATAAGGACACACGGGATTGCAAAAAATACAGCCTGGATGAAATTCTAGGATAGGGGTCAGAGAACAGCCATGTAGAGATGGGTTGAAGAGAATATGTACCATTCAAGGTTGGAAGATGAATTGAAGTTTAGACACAGACCTGTTGGTAGCATAATAATAAATTATATAATAATCAACAATCCAAACACGGCAGCCTGGAATGATAGAAATAAATAATAATAACCAGGACTTACCGTGATTCAGATGAGAACAATATGATCGACAATAAATGGTGGATGGGTGAATGGATGCAAAGGAAGGTACTTTGTAGGCACGAAAGGCTAATAAGGGACCCAAAAGCAGGTAAAAATCTCACCCTAAATAATTTCCTACAAGTGATGTAAAAGACCTGGTATACCCTAAAAGCCTATCTCAGGGCCACCGCCCTAAATAGCATGCAGCCCCGACCGGAACCTGGCCCTAATATAGACAATCCCTATATTCACCCTCTCCAATATGAAAAGTGCTACAACAACAAGTACAATATATAAAAGCACCTCTTTTACAAAAATATGAATTCCAAACAATCCATACATGTAATCCCGACATGCATGTTTCGTTAACCTCATCAGGGGATTAGAATGGTAGGAAAAGTTTAAGTATACAAATATGCCATAATAAATGTGAAAGTAGAAACACAGCAGTTTGTTGATGCCAGATTATCTACACAAAATTTCCACAAAAATGGTCGAATGCACTAAAACCATGACGACACATAAATCATGCAGACATAATCAACATATGGTACCAACGTAATTATACTATGCCGCACTAACATACATCATAAGCGTCAATCGTCCCAATGCAAAGAGTAAGGAAGAAACAGCACAGTTAGAACGCTTCAAAAAATCTCCCCCAGGATATATGGAGTGCCAAACATACCTGTGGACATAAAGGACGCTACTTAAATAGTAATCGGTGCAGGTTGAATAAACGCGGTGGACATGCGCAGCATAGAGATTCAGCGCACACGCCCATGGCAGGAGAACACGGAGAGCATAATTCGCGTATCCTGACACTCCCCAGTCCGCGCATGCGCAAAAGGAAAATGAATGAAAAAGCACTCACTGACAACAATCAATGTAGCGCTGCCAGCGAGTGTATGTGGCTGCATACGAGTACATATACGGATAAATGCCAACCCACCATGGGTATTACTGATCCCTCTATAAGTGAAAGCTAAATAGCAACAAGAGGCCATATAAACACACATTACTCGTCATATTCGTTTGGAGCATCAGGGTGATGCCTCTTGTAGTAAATTCATGGGCATTGATCCGATTAAACCCCTTGCACATCATAGCAAATGGGTCCGGCTGGTTACCCAGACAGAGACGAAATGAATATTTCGTTTGCAAACTGTGGCCCCTAGTGGCTTGAATGAACAGCTAAGCTGTATTGGTGTTGGTGTCCTTTCTGATATATTCAGTTTTTTTTTCCTGTTCAAATACCTGTTGTGTATAATGCAAGCATGTTTTATATCTAGTGCCTGCATTTTTGTGTGTTAGTACAGGGCTAAGGGCGAGTACAGAGAGAGGGGGTGTTCCTTACTGCCCAGTGATGATGCTGAGCTGGGAGGAACGCCCCCAGTACAGGGCTATGGACGAGCACAGTCAGGGAGGGCGTTCTTCACAGCCCAGCTAGACTGTCAGGAACGCCCTTCTGACAGTAAACAGTGAAACTTACACCGACGATATCTCCAGCCCCGGGGCACATACCGGCAAAGTAGGCAGTGCGCTGAATTCAGTGCGCTGTTGGCTTTCTAGCGGTATGTAAAACCGCATATACATGAGGACGTGAAAGGTCCTCTTTAAAGTCTACTCACAAGTGTTTGAGTCTGGGGACTGTGGGGGTCAATCCAGCACCCCTACTTCATTGTCATTGAACCATTTCTTTGCTAATCTCGACGTATGCTTTGGGTCGTTGTCCTGCTGGAACACTATGCTGTCCTTTTCATACCCATAGTGCTTGAGTGTACGAAGTAACTCATCTTGTAGGATACTCACATATAGCTCAGCATTGAGACCACCATTGATCCTGGTCAAGTAGTCAACACCTTTGGCTGTGAAACATCCCCATATCATCAGGCTTCCTCCACCAAACTTGACAGTTCCTTCAATGTCTTGATCCCTTAGCCCACTTTTCCCTTGTTTCTTCCAGACACATTTGCACTTTCGTCTCATCGCTCGTTTCCAATCTTCTACTGTCCACTTTTTGTACTTTTTTGCAAGCTTGAGCCAACACTGTTGAAAATATTGAAGTTAAAACTTCTTCGCCTTTTTTCGGGCCACCATTCCAGACTTGTGTAACACGCGTTGCACGGTACTTGCATGGACGTCTGTGATCTCACTAATACAAAGCATACGAGCCACCTCCACTGACAGAACTGATAGACCTTGTGTTGACTCTGATATGTTGCATGGACGTCCACCTCTTGGCTTTAAAATGGATGGACAAACTTAATTTCTTATTCCTACAACTGTCCTGGCACTCACATGATCCCGTTTGATTTCAACCCGTGATCTTTCACTTGGGAATCGCCTAAAAACACCCTGAGGTATAGGGAATGTGAGAACAGGCTGTAATATGTATTCCCCTTACGTCCGACAGCAGCACAATATGGGGTGTCTCTGCCCCTGTGTGTTGTTTAGGACAGGTGGAACCTTTAATTAGCACCAAAAAGGTGCCTCCTACTGGCCCTATAAGAGGGCACAAGAGACCTCCCTCCACTGTGTTTTTTTTTCTGTCCTGTGTGGGACAGGTGGACGGAGGTCTCTTGTGACCTCCCGTTGCTAGGGGTTTCATTTACTCCTGGTTTAGGGGGTACCTCGGTCCATTCCACTGTCTTCTTTCCAGTGAAAAAGCCTCCGGTCCTTCGGGCCTTTGCCCCGCAGCGCAGTGTTACCTGGCTCATCGCTCGGCAGTCAGCGCGATCCCAGAAGTAAGTAAGGAACCTCCTCGGCCGGAACTTTTCTCCGGTCCCGTGTTCCCGGGGGAAGGAAGCCTTTGCGCACCACCGCGGCCTACTTCCGGTTTTCTCAGAAAAAGTGCGGTAAGTTTGGAAATTGAAAATTTAAAGGCAAAATATAGAATTGATTTTTGCTGCTTGTATTTTGAGCCTCTGGCTTAAGCTTATGCTCCTCTATGTTCCATTATGGCGTTTGACTCATTTTGGTGCTGTACAAATGTTTCTTTGTTGGCTTCCTCCCCTCGCTGCTGGATTACATTCAAAAGGTCTGCAGTCCTTTATTTGTTGAGTGAGTGGTTTCTAGCTTCTCTGCTGCGGTTTGCGGTGGCTGGTTTTTTTTTCTGACTGTTTTTTTCTCTTCAAGTGACCGATTAAAAAAATAAATAAATAAGGTACCCCTTGGTTTTTTTATGCGATGCTTGGCAATCTTCCATTTTTCAGTGTCACGTGGCTGTTTGATGTTTCAGATGTCATCTTCTGCATCAGGTAACGGCGATGGGCTTAGGAGGAAAATGTCCTCTAAACATGAACACCTAACGGGTTGGATTGCAATACCCCTTTACCTGACGTCTATGATTCTACCCGCTGTCACCAATGTCGCGGACCTCCGCCAGAAGAACCTTCCATAAGAGAGGTTGTCACTTGGGTAAAGGACTATATGGAGGAGTCTCTTAAGGAGATCCATTCTTCCATCACCCAGATTGCCAAGAGACCGCAGGTTGAGACACAGTCTTCCCTACGCATCGCAGACGAAGATTATCAGATAGTGGACGAGACACTCTCATCTGATGATTCCACTGAAGATCCCAGCAGGCCGTGCTTCACACTCGAAAAAAAATTAAGCCGGCTGCTGAAGTCCATTCGGTCTAAGGATCGTGATGTTGGCGGGGAAGCCTCCGCGTCCACCTATAGAGGGCCTAGGGTCTTCCAAGTGGACCAGACATTACAAAAATTAATGTCCTTAGAGTGGAGATGTCCTGAAAAACCTCTTGTGGTTCCAAGGAAGTTCAGAGCTTTATGGCGCTGGCTAAATTGTCCTGCCGCACTAAGGTACCATCAGATGATGGAGCAAATTTGCACAACGCCATGGACAGGCGCTTCGACAATACCTTCAAGAAGGCGTATTCAGCTGCCTCGGCCCAGACCGCTGTGGCGGTTGCGTCTTGTGAAGTGTCAGCCAAATTATGTACTGACCTGGTCCACCTCGAAAGGGACATCGACTCTGGAGTCTCCAGAGATGAGCTGCTAGGGTTTTTTAGGCTCAGTTTTCCCTGGCAGCTGAATATTTAACGGAAGCCTCCCACCATCAATTAAGGCTGGCGGCCAAATCCCTGGCACTTACCAAGAAGACTGCAGCAGGAAGACCTCTATGGTTAAAACCTGTTTTCCCCTCAAAGTATAATTTGTGCGCATTGCCCTTTGAGCCAGGTAGAGTCTTTGGCTGTGCCCTAGAAGAGATCCTAGAGGGCTTGGCCGACAGGAAGGGTAAAACTTTACCCCAGGCCTTCAGAGGTAGGTCAGTGACTCTGACCGTGGTAGAGGCTATCCGCCTCATCGTGGACGGCAGTCCCAGAGAGGCTCTAGTTATTCCTCTAGAGGCGCCGGCCGGAGATTCCCGAAGTCTAATGATAAAAATGAGAAGCCTAGCTTTTTGACATCAGAAGCAGTTTCCTGTGGCCGAGATTCCTGTCGGAGGTCGTCTCTCCCACTTTCTCAACTACTGGCAGGAAAAAATTCGAGACCCATGGGTCCTGCAGGTAATCCAAAGAGGTTATGCAATCGAGTTCCTCCATCCTTCTCAGGATCTGTTTTTGTTAACTCGCAGCTTCCCTACAATGCAGCAGACTACATTGGAATGCTCCATCCGAGAGTATATTCACAAGGGAGCCCTGGTGGAAGTCTCTTCTCTAGAAGAAGGATCCGGTGTCTATTCTCCGTCTTCCTGGTGTCAAAACCAGCAGACAAGTGGAGAATGATCATAGACTTAAGGTTCCTCAACCACTTCATCAAAAAGAAGCACTTCCGTAGGGAAACCATAAAGTCTGTCACCACCTTTCTCCTCTAAGGCGATGTTTTTTGTGACTTTGGATATAAAAGACGCCTATTTGCATATTCCTATTTACCTCCACACAGAAGGTTTTTCTAAGGATTGCCGTAGTAGTTTCCGGCTACAGGAAGCACTTTCAATTCACAGCACTACCCTTCGGGATCTCCTCTGCTCCCCACACCTTTACAAAGGTAGTGGCCTCCATAACGGCCGCCCTCAGGCTTCAGGGGATATTCTTGGTGCCTTATCTAGACGACTGGTTGATAAAGGCCCAGTCAGAGTCTGTTCTGCTCCAGTACCTACAGACAGCCATTTCCCTGCTTCAGAGTCTGTGATGGCTTATAAACTGGGAGAAGTAAAAAAACGATCCCTTTCAACCCAGAGGAAGTTCCTCCACTACTTCCTAGATTCAGTCCGCCTGCAAATCTCCTTGACACCAGCAAGGAAGGAGAAGCTGGTCGCGGCAGTCCGGCACCTCTTCAAAAAGCTGATAGCCTCCATCAGAACATTGATGAAGATCCTGGGCTTGATGTCTTCCTCAGTGGAGGCAGTCCCATGGGCCTTGTGGCACTTACGTCCCCTCCAGAGAGGATTATCAGAGGCTTGGAATCGCACCCTTCTTACACTCAGCAAGAAGATTCGACTCTCCCCCAGGACCCGTTTTTCCCTCAAGTGGTGGTTACACCTGAAAAACAGAAGGTCCACGGTCCAACCTTCTTGGACCCTGTTGACTACAGATGCATCCCTCACGGGATGGGGAGCCCATTGGACGGAAACTCCATAAAGGGAGTCTGGAGCGCTCCAGAAAGAAGGACCTCGTCCAACTGGAAGGAGCTCAGAGCTGTATATCGTGCCTTACTCCATTTCTCGCCTCTTCTCAAGGAAGAGCAGTCAAAATCCGGTCAGACAACATGACCACAGTGCTGTACGTGAACAGACAGGGAGGCACCAGATCACCAACCCTCCTCAGGGAGGCAGATCTGATATTTACATGGGCAGAGAAAAATCTAACCCATTTATCCGCAGTTGACATCAAGGGCTCCCTGAACATAGTAGCGGATTGGTTGAGTCGGGGTCATGCCATATCAGGAGAATGGTCACTCAATCCAGAAGTCTTTCATCAGATTACCCTGAAGTGGGGTCTTTCAGAAATAGACCTCATGGCAACCCGACTCAACGCCAAGGTGGAGACGTTCTGTTCCCTTTACCAGGAGGACAATCCCTTGGCAGTGGATGCCCTGTCCATCCCTTGGAGGTCCAGGCTGGCATTCATCTTCCCTCCAATTCCAACAATACTGAAGGTATTGATGAAAATCAGACAGGACCAAGTCTCTGTGATAGCCATCATTCAAAAAGAAGCATTCTGGCCAAAAAGAGCTTGGTTTTTCCCAACTCATGGAGATGAGTCGAGGGATATATTGGAGGCTTCCCCCCATCCAGAACCTGGTTTCCCAAGGATCTCTGAAGTGCCAGGATCTCTGAAGATTCAACCTGACAGCCTGGAGGTTGAGCAGTCCCTACAGCAGGATAGAGGACTGTTAGAGGCCGTCCTGAAGACCCTTTCTTCTGCAAGAGCAGACTCTGCCAATAAGAGCTACCAGAGGACAGCCAAGATTTTCATGGAGTGGTGCTCCAAGAAGGGTAATAATAATCTAGAACCTTCTATGGCTGATATTTTAAATTTTCTTCAGGACGGTTGGGATAAAGGCCTTGCCCCTGCCACTTTGAAAGTGCAGATTGCGGCCCTCTCCACTCATTTGAACAGACGTCTGTCTCAGGATCCTCTGGCTGCAAGGTTCCTTAAAGGGGCAATGAGGCTAAAGCCTCGGTATCATCTCCAGTTCCCCAGTGGGACCTTGCGATAGTCCTTGCAGGCCTGTGTGGTCCTCCTTTTGAACCCTTGGAGACTACGGAGCTAAAATATTTAGCCTACAAAACCACTTTTGATGGCTATTATATCTGCCAAAAGAGTAGGGGAACTCCAGGCTCTCTCTTCTACAGAGCCGTACATTTTGTTTTGCAGATAGGGGTGCACCTTAGGTTTGCCTGGGTTTAACCCTAAGGTCCCCTCATACTACAACAGCAATCAGCTAAATTCGTTACCTGTGTTTTTTCCCCACTCCAACCTCTGAGGAGGAAGAAAAGCTCCACACCTTAGATGTGGTAAGGTGTCTGCGGATTTACCTATCCCACGCTCAACCACTTAGGAAGGCCGAAAGCCTACTAATCGATATGCAAGGTAAAAACAGAGGCCTCAAGGCTTTCAAGCCTACTCTATCCACATGGATCAAGGAGACAATTAAGTCTTCCTTTTTTATTCAGGAGTTACTCCCTCCAGTCTTTTCTACGGCCCACTCGACCAGGGCTGTGTCGACTTCTTGGGCTGAGTATCGATCCTTACCATTGGACCAGATTTGTGCGGCTGCATCATGGTCATCTCAGTTGACCTTTGTTAAACATTACCATTAGGCGTCCGCAGTTTCCAGACAACTGCCTTTGGTCAGACAGTCCTTGACGTTGTAAGGTGAGGAAACCCTCCCTAGGGGAATTACTTGCTATCTCCCCATATTGTGCTGCTGTCGGACGTAAGGGGAATCGTTGATTGTAATGTCAATCTGTATTCCCTTAGTCCTGACAGCAGCACAAGGCTTCCCTCCCTAGAAGCTTGTTTCCTGTACTTTATAATTTACACAGTGGAGGTAGGTCTCTTGTGCCCTCTTATAGGGCCAGTAGGAGGCACCTTTTTGGTGCTAATTAAAGGTTCCACCTGTCCTAAACAACACACAGGGGCAGAGACACCCCATATTGTGCTGCTGTCAGGACTAAGGGAATACAGATTGACATTACAATCAACGAGTATACAAGAAGAAAAAGAGTTTTCCACCACCAAGAGCAAAACAGTAACAATGCAGTTACATGACAGGAATCTGCATAACTAATCATATGCTAAATAGTTACAAGTCACATTTATGTATGAGACAGCCAAGATGATGGTGTGTAAAATGATGGGAGTCTCATGTTCCAAGCTGTAGTGGATGGTGAGATATGGAGCCTGATAGTCGCAACGTCTAAACATTGGTACCCTTTTGCTCATCAGTGTACAGCATGGGCAGGACCTAAAGTGAACAGAAATTGCTTTGGTTTACATTCACTGTATAAAACATATAACAGCAAATGTCTTTATATCTGCAGGAGATGCGAATAACCAAGTCCACAAGCCGGCCCTACTACACGGATCTGTCAGTCTTACGAATTCTGCTTCCCAGAAGACGGGAAAAGTAACGTTAGTCAGCTGGAAATATAAGAATGTAGAACGCATCACAATCCTGGACGCTACTGAGAAACCTTATTTTCTATACCCCTCTCAGTTCAGGGATCGTCTACTAATATCTGATGACTTATTTACATTGACTATAAAGGATCTGACAATGGAGGACAACGGGATGTACAGTATAGAAGTTACAGATAGAAGTGGAAACACAGAATACTCTATATTTAATGTCACTGTCTACGGTAGGTAGTCACATTATTGGACTGGGGTTTCTTGGAGGAAATGACCCAGCCATCTACACAGGACATGTGTACATGAAAATTTAGTTGTATTGTAATGTTATCATTGCATACAGATATTATTCCATCAATGAGATCCACTAAGGCTGCATTCACAAGGCCAAGTCAGGTTCATGAAATATCGGGTTCGTGAAAATAGAGCTGTGATTCCAATTTGTCACTAACAAGACCATGGTCTACTTTTTCATGGATCATGGACAGTGCTTGGCCTGTACTATGGTCATGCGAACAGATCCTTAGTGCCAAAATAATAGTGCTATAGAGTACACAAGCAACAATGGCCACACAATACCACCATTGTTACCTAGATACATGTTAGAAGATGGCCTGCCAAGGAAGACATTTGAAGTAGACTGTATAACATTGGTTGGGGTGGTGGAGGTCATAATATTGACTTCATCATTCAATATTGGACTGATTTACATACAACATAGTGTTAACAAATTATATATAGCTTTTTTTATTATGATTGTTTAATTTTGGGTGGGAGAAAATGGAAAGAAACCAGTGATCTCTGAGAATTTATCAGCTGAGATCAGAAATGCAAAGGTGATATAATAACGCCTTCATGTGGTTAGCACATATACGTATACCAGAAGGCTGAAATTGTTTGCATAACCGCCATCCCCCGCTTCTACTGACAAAGCCAATAAACGGCAGATACAGGAGGAATAACGGCTGACAATGGGCAATAACTTCCAGCTATGCTGATTGAGAACAGATGGCAGATAGAAGCTGATATTGTATATCCAACATCTATTAAAGGTGAAAATTTCACATCCGGCTACATATTAAATGCCTAGTATCACACCTTTGATGTTGTGTAATTGTGTAACGGGGGTTTCTATAGGTTTAGATGACAGGTGTGGATATCTCTGGCTGTTTATTAGGGGAATTTGTGGATTGTAGGTTGTAAAATATAATAAAATCCCCACAAATACAATGGGAAGTCTATGACTACATCTCTTCTGACGCTAGCAGGTGCATACAAGTGATATGGGTGTCTTGTCTGCGTCTCTCTGTACAGACTATTAGAGAGTGAGACCCGACCCTATTACCTCAATAACCCTAGTAAATTTCCCAAAGCCGATAACCCTAGACAGTCTATATGCTTCACAAGAAAGAGATGGAGCAGCTCAAGAAATCATGTCTGTTGGCCAATGGTGGTCAACCTAGAACATTATGGGGACCTCAGATCTCATTGATGTTGACCAAGGGACACACAATACATGGGATGTCCTGCTTCTTCCAGTTTGCAGCAGAGAAGTGACAAGATATAAAAGGCCACTCTGAATTATTACAGATAAGGGAACAGCAAAGTGAATGTGCTAAGTTGTTTCCATATCTACCATTTACTATAACGAAGGGCGACCACACTTGTACTGCCATATCAGAGCCCTGTCCTATGTAGGGTAATGTCACAGTGACCACTATTCCTACTGTCTCTTAAATCTATATGCAATAAATGTGTATAATGGGAAAACCTTTCTAATAGAGCTGATGATGTCCATAAGTAAGAAACTGGTCACCCTCCATTATAAGGAATAGAAGATGAGATGGATGAAGACACTGACGCAGCTCATTCCTTATCTCTTATAGACTATTATTCAGAGAGACCGCCGCCGAACATTGATGTATTGTGTGGCCCTTGGTCAGAGTCAAGATCATGCGAGGTCTTCATCATGTTTAGGTTGCCTATCACTGGTCCATAGACCGGTGATTTATAGGAAAGGTCCTTCCCTGTACCTCATTTTCTATAAAACATACCCTATATATTGTCATGGGTTATATGATTTGTGAACCCCTGTCTAGGAGTCTCTAAGAGTCTGTACCCACATGAAAGAAGAGAGCCAGGGGCCACATACATACCATCCTTAGGATTCTCCCGATGTTTCGATACAAGGGTCTACAATGCCTGATGATATTTTCTTATTGCAGAGCCAGTTACCTCCCCGGTTATATAGACTGAAGTGAAGGAGAACACCATAGACCGATGGAGGGTGTATGTCACTATAATGGCACTACAACACCTAGGCAATGTCTATGGTCATCTTATGACTGATGTATTTTATTTATAGGGCCTCTTCCCTCTCCATCTATATGAAGTGAAGTGAAAAACACCATAGATGGATGTAATGTTACTTTTTTCTTATTTCAGAGCCCATTCCAGTTCCAAGTATAAGGACTGAAGTGAAGGTGGACATTACAGACCGATGTAATATCACTCTTCATTGTTCTGTCCCATCATATACATCACATTTCTCCTATACATGGAAATACAGACACCCGGACTCTGAGTATCGAATGTATAATGCTGGAAGCTCCATCCAGATCTCAGTACCACCGGACCAACAGGACATGGAATTACTGTGTATAGTCCACAACCTGGTTGACCAGAAGAATGTCTCTGTCCAGGTACAAGGAATTTGCAAGATTTCAGGTAAGCCGGTCTCTTCATCAAGGCAGAATTTATAATATTAGGTCATGCGGTGGGAGGGTATGTTAGAAAGTGGGTTGCATCTGGAAATTCATCCTTTACCATACATTGTCATAGATCATTAGACAGTAGAAAACGTTACAAATTGAGTGGTCACATCTTCATTAAAATCACTGTCCAACCCATACAGTCTAAACATTGCTTGGAACCCAAGTATTCACAAACCCTCCAATAGGACACTTAGAAAAGGTCTTATTGATATGTCATAGACATCTGTAGTTAGGAAATCCCTATAAAGTTTATGTTCTCTTTCAGTCACAGTTTCACAGTTTACAGTTTTGTTTCTGATCTAAATACATTGTTGAGTAACTGCAAATATATTGTTGTACTAATCGTGTACTGATCCTGAGTTACATCCTGTATTATACTCCAGAGCTGCACTCACTATTCTGCTGGTGCTGTCACTGTGTACATACATTACATTACTTATCCTGTACTGATCCTGAGTTACATCCTGTATTATACTCCAGAGCTGCACTCACTATTCTGCTGGTGCAGTCACTGTGTACATACATTACATTACTTATCCTGTACTGATCCTGAGTTACATCCTGTATTATACTCCAGAGCTGCACTCACTATTCTGCTGGTACAGTCACTGTGTACATACATTACATTACTGATCCTGTACTGATCCTGAGTTGCATCCTGTATTATACTCCAGAGCTGCACTCACTATTCTGCTGGTGCAGTCACTGTGTACATACATTACATTACTGATCCTGTACTGATCCTGAGTTATATCCTGTATTATACTCCAGAGCTGCACTCACTATCCTGCTGGTGCAGTCACTGTGTACATACATTACATTACTTATCCTGTACTGATCCTGAGTTACAGCCTGTATTATACTCCAGAGCTGCACTCACTATTCTGCTGGTGCAGTCACTGTGTACATACATTACATTACTTATCCTGTACTGATCCTGAGTTACATCCTGTATTATACTCCAGAGCTGCACTCACTATTCTGCTGGTACAGTCACTGTGTACATACATTACATTACTTATCCTGTACTGATCCTGAGTTACATCCTGTATTATACTCCAGAGCTGCACTCACTATTCTGCTGGTGCAGTCACTGTGTACATACATTACATTACTTATCCTGTACTGATCCTCAGTTACATCCTGTATTATACTCCAGAGCTGCGCTCACTATTCTGCTGGTGCAGTCACTGTGTACGTGGCACTACTTACATGTATGATGTATATCCTCTTTTTATTCTCTTTTCACAGATAATTCATCATCTCCGAGGAGCCATCTCTCCATTATTTTAATAATTTTAATAGTAATATTCATTCTAGCGATTGTTTCTATGATGTATATTTCGAGGAGGTATAGAATAAAAGGTAGGAACAACTACATTTACTAAATCACTAACAACATTGTACAATAATTGGGGAGTTTTAGGTTCCAGATGATCAAATGTTGTGGATTATCAGATAGAAAGTACATACACTGTACTTGTAGATAACCAGACGTACACTGCCTGTCTGCACAGTCTGCGGCCTCTCCTGCACATCTCTTGTGTCTTATTCCTCTGCCAGAAACCTGTATGTGAAGTCTCGGTAAGGCATCATGGTACATGTAGTGACAGTGATTCCTACAGGACATAGGTATAGAGACTGGAGAAGAGACTGTAGATGTTGCACTCAGGCTAAAAATTGTATATACTGATTTAGCGTCAAGAAAAACCTTTGTGAGCCTGAAAATGTTCCAGCCGTGTCCTTTCTGTGTGACATGAACAGCACATACTGTGCCCATGTGACATAGAGAATTAACAGAGAGCCAGTGGTGAAACTACCACTGTAGCAGCGGATATGGGGCCTGCGACTTTAGGGGGCCCTTTTTCTTTCTTTTTTTTAGTAGGCCATTGCTTGCTGGATTACCGGCTGCTGTTTACTTACCAATCCCCGCTTCTGCGCACCGTCACCTCCGAATCTCCTTCAGTCTTCCAGGAGGTCCCATGCACTGCACTGAACAGCATCAGTGATGTCCTAATGTTGTTTATCAGCGATGTGATGTGAGAGGCGTGGGGCCCCCTGGAGGGCTGAAGAGGAAGCAGAGGTGACCATGGGCAGGAGCGAGGGTCAGTAAGTGAGTAGCAGCTTAAATTCACTATGGAAGTTACCTACTGCATGGCGGCCAATAAACAGGCAGTATACTGTGTGGGGAGCCAGTAAAAGGGGCATTTACTGTGTGGAGGCCAGCAAAGGAGGCAGAATACCGTATGGGGGCCAATAGGGAGGCAATATACTGTGTGGGGGTAATTAAAGGAGGGCTTTATACCATGTGGGGCCAGTAAAGGGCCTTTATACTGTGTGGGGGCTAGGAAAGGGGGTGTTATACAATGTGGAGGCCAGTAAAAGGGGCTTTATACCATATGGGGTCATTAAAGGGGGCTTTATACAGTGTGGGGCCTCAACCTTAAAATAAAGCAGTATTCAGTAAGCGCCGCCTAGTGGCAGCTCATTGTCTACCTGTGCAGGGAACCTCTAACTCCTATAGAGATGTATAATGAGATGAATGAGTGTTGGACCTATAGATGACTTGATGATACAAGTTGGATGTTCACTTTACCAGTCTAAAATCTTCTTCAATCCATTTTGTATTTGTCGCTCCTTGTTTCTGCTCTTCGGTGTCTTCGTTATGGTGGTCTTATGTCTTGTTCTTTCCAATCTCTGGCCTGGTCACTTTCACTGGTTCATGATTGGTTTGTGTAGATTTTTGGGCTTCAATTCGAAAAGGTAAAACAATTGGCAATTGATCTCTGCTGTGATCTGTGGTATAGTCTGAGTTACACCACACCATGAGTGACTGTTCAACTATAACCCCATCTGAAGCTACTTCTTGGTTCTGGTAATTCGATAAAGTCGGTGAGTATCTCTATCCCTTGTACATATGTGAATAGTTCTTCAGGATCCTTCCCCTTTGGCTCCATTGCCTCACTCTATGTAAAATCACCTTATAATCTTCCACTTCTCCCCGGTGGTTTAGTGGCTTTTAGATTATTCTATCCTTGCTGTAATCAGCTTTTGTACCAGCTTTCCTGGTGAGGCGGTGGTGGGCTTGTGTTTAGATATAGGAGCCAATCCGAGCAAACAGAGCTGAAGATTAAACTATATCAGACTCCAATAAGCAATGTACTTGTACTGGAGACACTAAGCATAACCGAGGCCACATGAAGCAGAACTAAAGAGCAACCAAGACTAAAGAATATAAGAAAGAGATAAGTATGAGTTAGTAGGTAAGAGAGAATTTCGGAATATGTAAGGCATGTAGTAGTCTAGTCATTATACCAGAGGGGGTGTAACAGTATTGTACCGTTTGTTTCATGTGCTGTGTGTTTTATGCCAGGTTGCTTTGTTTGCAATTTTTGTTGAATCTAATCTTTGACTCTTATATTGTCTTTAGTTGTTCTATTCTGATTCTTTATATGCTTAAGGACCTGGACTTGCTCAGCAACCACTATTGCACTGGAAGTCTCATGATAGGGACATGGCCAAAACAAAATGTTGCCAAACCTGCTACTAGTGTTAGATAGTCCATCCCAAATCATCCCAAAGTTCTGAGCTTCCTCCATTATAATCTTTCTGATGTTCCTTCTATAACACTGACAATATGTTTCGTCTTTACCCAGAGGTCGGAGAAAAAAGTAATAGAGAAATGAACTACATTGAGGTGACAACACGTCCACGAGAAGACAATCCGGTGAGATATTATGTTCTGTACCTGTAATCCAGTCTGTAACATGTGCTCCCAACACAGGTACCGGAACGCATAGCAAGCAGAGATAGTGAAAATTGTGAAAAATGACAACAAAGTACAGAAAAAGGTTACAGAACTTTGTATTTATTTAAGAGAAATGGATTTATTTCAGAGTGCTGATATGTCTGAGTAACTTAGTCTTGGTTGGGAGATACAAATGTTAATATCTTTCACGTAGGTACCGTCTTAGCACATGATGTGGATGTGACTGCAAGGGGTTAATTTCCTCCACACACTGAAGCTTGTGCTCAACATTCACCCAGGTTGCAAATTTAGCATAAATAACACCCCAACACAGTCCACGCAGTCTAGATACGCACTGCCACTCCCTTACTAAATACTGGGCAGTCAGACAACCAGACAGAATACAGGGACTAACCTTAAAGTAAACACCTTAATACAAAAAGGTTCACAAGAAATACAAAAAGCAACAAAATAAAAGCTGAGACTTGGTTAAAAGTTACGACCTCTATTGTTGCTGCAGTATGGGTCCACCTCAGCCTGGGATTGTCTACTTATGGCCATGATAGTGTTACTCATGCCAGGCAAGCTTCTGCTGGAGAAGGAAAATCCACCAAATGTTCATATACCTGAACCAAAACTTTACCGAGCGTGACTGTAGAGATACAAGTAGTGTACGGCTTACAGAACACTTCACAAAATACTTCAGTGACCCGCAGTCTCCACATGGTGGCAGACATCACTCTAGTTCTCACAGGCAATGCTCCCTTCCGCACTCACGGATTAGAGCCCTGGTTACTCGTGGCATGTTGGCTACTTCCTGGGATGATGCGGAACGGCCACCGACCACATGGACTCTGTGCATGTGGTCAGAGTCCACAGCACTCCACATCAACTGAACCCTAGGAGAGTACGAAGGCCATTCAACATATACAGCGCACCCTCACCCTGGTATAACCTAAGCCACGCCACACCTAGTGCGCCTAGTTCCATCTTGCATGATGCACCTGTATTGTTACACCAATAACTTCATGTTATTTCCTGGAACAGAACCAGCCCCATCCATGATCTAATAGAAGTTTATCCTTCTGTATTGTCATGTGTACATTTCTATGGAGTAGTTGGAGAAATACTATAACTACAGTTATTACATGTGTAGGCCGAGAGTCACTTCTGCTACATCTTATCTCTTCCCCGCAGTACAGATGTGATGGCTGCTGAGTCCTAGTACAAATAGGTGTGCGTCCTGGTCAGTGAGTGCACAAATAACTACATACCCC
Organism: Leptodactylus fallax; assembly: GCA_947044405.1. NCBI lineage: Eukaryota > Metazoa > Chordata > Amphibia > Anura > Leptodactylidae > Leptodactylus > Leptodactylus fallax. The sequence goes on along the minus strand of CAMRHE010000472.1, from coordinate 661,387 downwards.
TTGTTATATAAGGAACTCTCCCCCATGGGAAGGTACCTGAGTAATAAATTACCTAGTAGTGTCCTGTAAAGGTTTTTGCCATACCAGTCCATATTACCTGTGTTTAACCTCTGCTTTTGTTACCTGATTCCTACCCTACTCCACCTGTCCTGACTTATAGCCACCTGATTATTGTTTTGAGTCTGTGCCGCCTGTCCTGACCTCAGCCTGTCACATGACCATGTCATTGCCTGTCACTGGTGCTGCATTTTGACATCACTAAACATCCCCTGGTAGAAGTCCAGATCCCCATATAGGGGTTAAAAAGTGGAAACCACGGGACAACGACCTTAGGAGTCTATTCACTGACACAACACACACTTGTTATATTACATGTAGTCAAGAGGTCATCATTTATTTACTTACTGTATATAGCGCCAACATATTCCGCATCGCTTTACAGACTTGGTCAATCACTGTGCCGTATAGGACTCACCATCTAAGTTAACAGTATGTCTTTGTAATGTGGGAGGAAAACGGGGCAGATGTTCTTGGTCGGAATCGAACCTAGGACTCCAGTGCTAACCATTGATCCACTGTGTTGCCCCATTATTCTTTCTGTAAAATAGGGACACAAAAGTAGAGAAGGGGTACCAAGAACATGTCGACCTGTTTGGATGGTGGGATGTGTTTGTTCCCTTTTAATTGTCCACTATTGGCCTCTAAGATTGATCCAACCTTCTTGAAGTCTTTCGCCCAGCATCTGACATTGGGGGACATTTGGGCTATTCTTCCATGGAGTTCTGTGACTTTCATTGTCTCACAGTGCCATTTTCAGGATCTCTGTTTCTCCTCAATAAATAGAAATATCGATTACATCCAGAGACTAACACAGGTGCAGGGCTCGTCACAGTGTATAAGGGCTCTCTAAGGGGTCATTCACTTCAGGTTGACTGTTCAGCTTTACAGATGCTAAAAATGGGCAGACTCCCCTCAGTGTTTTCTATTATCTTCTAAACTTCATTGGCTGTCATGTTTTTGTCTTCCATATGTGCCATATGTGTAATATGTGACCCCCCCCCCCTGCGCCATGTGCATACAATTCTCTGACATCAGACTGAATTTTGTTCACTATTTTCCAGGTCATCCAGATGGAAAATGATCAGTATATGGGAGTGCCATCTCCAAGACAGACCAAAGCCGAGACGGTGTACACTACGCTTCAACACCCACCAACAAAACATACATGATAGTTGTAACACACGAGCGTGGAAAATGAAGATGTAGCATCACCCTCTATGGGGCAGTATAGTAGACTATATGTAATTTCCAGAGGTTTTACATTGATATTCTATGGCTCGTATGCCTGAAACATTTCTATTCTATTACAACAACAGCCGCCTATACCCACCCAATACATCTACAAGACATGGAGAAGACCAGGAAGCCAGGCGGTGGTCAGTAAGATCACATAGACAACTCAGTGGAATCAATCATGAAACATGGTGGTAGCTTCTTCTTAAAGGGGTTGTCTGGTTTCTGGAATTGTAATGTAACAGTATCAGGAGCCTTATCTATTATCTGGGGTGGAGAGTGGCTGCAAAGAACATCTCTCATACTGGAGGACCCATCATGTCCTTGTATACATTCCTCCTTGACTTTATCAGCCACTGTGTAATGCTTCATCTCCCCACTGGTGGTGCTGTAGGGAAACTGAACACTTCCTGCCAGGTTCTACTACAGATTAAAGGCGATCGCTGGGGATTCCAGAAGTATCTGATCAGCTTATTGTTGAGGATTCTTCTAACAAAAGGACAATCTCCAAACTTTAGCCAAACACCATGGTGGATTCTCAGTGGAGGATTGGTGACACCCACATCGCACCCAACAGCTCATTAACATATCAGTAGATATGAACATATCTCAGCAATGGAGGCACCGATCAGAAAGCTGAAAAAAGGGTTTTATTCACCTGAACACCGACTATCTGACTGCTCTTATAGTTTAATTGGGACTGTTCTGGTGACAGACTCCCTTTCAAAGGGATATTCCCATATCAGGGATTTATTGAATATCCTGTGTAAATACATGTCTGATGGGTTTCAGATCCCACTTGTGATCCCTATTGTCTGATACAAGCAGTCTATCTGAGGCCAATGAGACCAATGCCCAGGTGACTGCAACCCTTGCGCCCCCTATATTTATACCTGAAACTGCCTTTAATTTTACTTGAATATTCCCTTTATTATACTTGAACATTCTGTGAGATGGTAACAGGCAAGGTGCTGGAAAGTTGCTATATCTCCCCCAGATTCCTCACCTTTGTCTGTAGTGCTGCTATGGAGAAACCCGCAGCCCAGGTGAAGGGGACTGGGCTATCACTGGGCCTTTAAAAGACTGCAAAGTCTGCAGTTCTAGGCCGATCCTGAGAGAGAGAGGGGGCACCTGGGGCTGTCTAGAGAACTGGAATTCTGGTTGATACAACTGTGAGTTGCTGCTATTTTTGGCATTTCGTGTGACAGAAGCAAGCCACACGTGTAGTCAGTTATATTCTCCTTAGTTAGTACTCAGGCAATCGGTATTTGCTTTACGTTTTCTGTGCTTGACGTAAGGTTTGTTTATTTTGCTATTTGCTGTCTCTGACTGGGTCCACACTGCTGCTGCTACCAAGCTGTTTCCCCACAATTCGTTTTAACCTCCATTTATTATACTTGAACATTCCCTTCAACCTCCCGTTACCTCTTTTAGGATTCATTGCGGACAAACTAAAATGGCCGTCGAGACTTGAATTGAGGTAAATTATTATAGTCTGGGATCTCTTCAGACCCCAGAGTATAACAGGTGGAGGCCCCGGGAGGTGACAAAAGTAAAAAAACATTCATATTCTTCTTCCGATACCTTTTTTGTGCCTCCTTGCGGCGTCCAGCGCTCTCTCTCCGCCCTCTCAGTGACGCCAGACACTCTCCTGTTATGTTGTGTCTGGGTCACTGCTGAGGTCTGTGATTGGGCCTCAGTGGTGACATGGGCATGCCCAGCGTCATGATGTCATTATGCTCAACGTGTCCATGTCACTGCTCTGGTCCAATCACAGGCCTTAGTAGTGACTCCGGACGCATGATGTCACCAGGAGAGCACCAGAAGTCGCCAAAGACACAGAGCAGAGGGGGAGGCCCAAAACAGGAAATGGAAGGTGAGTATGAATGTTTTTTTATTTTTGTCACCTCCTCTCGGCCTCCATCTATTATACTGTCGTGTCTGAAGAAGCCCCAGAGTATAATAATTTACCACAATGCATGTAGCCATTTTAGTTTGTCCGAGACGAATCTCAAATTGTTTGGTTGTACCCTGCTTGTGTCAAAGCGGTTTGCCCATCTTGAGTAATAATAGGGCCCCATAGCACAGTCTGGAATGGGGCCCCACTCTGCCATGATCCCCTTTAGTAGTGAATTTGGAGAATGACATGGTTAGGAGTATTTTGGTCTTCATGATGTGAACAAAAATAATGTATAACAATAAGAATGTGGTTAGCAACAGCAAACCTACTTCTGGTCAAGGCAGTGTCTCCAGTAAATGTAGTATTGTATTTCCTAAGAATGAAAATGAAATTTTTGGTTATCTGGTTAAACATGATATTACATATGACAGCAGTGATACAGTCACGTTGAGTCAGTGCTCTGTATGTTCCTCCTCCAGCTCTGCTGTTGTAGCACATAATTGCAGCATCCCAGTGGACACTGCTTAAATGGTTCTATTTATTTTATTGTGTTTGTGCCACTGACTCAACCAATATATATGTTATTTTATGTGTATTTATCCATTTAATTGTGTGTTTTGCAGCTTCTCAATTGTTTAGATGTTTCTCCCCATGGTTTTTTCCACTGTATTGGCTACCCCTCTGTATTAGGGGATTTGGAACAGCCCGAGACCTGCTGTGAGTCCTCTGCAGCCCCTGAGGGAAAAAAAAAGTTATATACAGCCATATACAACCCTGAGACAGGGAATAATTTCTGTCAGTCATAGAGGGAAAAATTGCCTATTGTTGGAGGAAGTCAAGGTTCACAGAACCCACCAGCACCATTCACATCCAGGTATCTTGGCCCCTGGAACTTCATAGAACTCAGCCCCATAGCTATAATGAGAGAAACAGAGTGGAGAAAGGCACCATATACCACCATCTTATACTGGGCATTCCTCATCCCAAGTCAGGGAATAGCCATTACAGTGGAAACTACATCATGGTGGTGAGTTTGGATTCAGACAGTAAAGTTACTTCTTGGGTCACCTACGCCACTGCCTCCTGAGTCGTACTTGTGCTTGCCATCAGGGCCCTTCTGAACATAAGAGAGAACCCCTCTCCAACTGGAAGCGCCCTGGAGAAACAACTACCACTACCATCAGGTAACATGCAACCCCCCCCCCCTCCCTTCGTAAGTGTCTGGGCTGGAGGAGTTTTTCTTTGAGTATCCTTGGCCTACCTGTGACATCACCATCACTACTCCTACTCTCATCCCATCCTCTGGTTCCCTCCATTGGGTTGAGCAAAATTTACTGCACAATCTTTCTGTACTGCAGTCTTTCAACGGTGTCTTTTTCATCTTCACTGACACTGATGCCTAGCATGTGGCTCTTGCTATAAAAGATATTCCTTCTAGTCCGAGTCTTCCCATTCTTTATGAGTTGGTTGAGAACAGTGTTTTTTGGATGTTGAGAAGGCAGAGCGGGAAGACATGACAGCGTTGGCATGGGATGCTGTACTGGTAGGGGCATTCAGGGCAAATCTGAAGGTTTAAGTTATTAAGGTGTGCAAGAATCCAATGGCCATGAGTCAGAAAAAAGTGTTGGGGAAGATGATGACATTGTTGATGATGATTCTGTTGTGGATAGAACTGGGTTCAGTTGATAAGGTGACATCAGAGGGGGAGGAGGACAATAACACAGACCCCAGAGTATAATAAGTGGAGGTCCAGGGGAGGTGTAAAAATTACAGTTATACTCACCTTCGTTCACCTCTCCTGGGAATCCTCGTGGAATTCAGCACTTTCTGGACCTTCTTCTGGTCTACTAGGTGACGTCATACACACTGGGGTCACTGCTGAGACCTGTGATTGGGCCTCAGCGGTCACATGGGGTGTGCCAACGTCATGGCGCTACACAATTGTCTTGATGTTGGTAGAGGACAAGAGGAGGTGAGGGAAGGTGAGTATAACTGTTTATTTTTTACACCTCCCCCTATTATATGAAGAGACCCCAGAGTATAATAATTTTGTTTCCAGTTTGCAGGTGATGAACTCCCAAAGTTTATCATCCAGCCTGTCTGGGATGACATGAAGAGACAGAAGGATTGGACAAGCCTTCATCCACAGAAGATCTGTGCTTATTTCTCCAAGATGGTGGCAGGAACAATCTCCCTGTGGAGTTCTGCCACAAACTGTCTGCAAGTACCGAGAAGAACTGATGGAAGGCAAACCAAATATTGATGGGATTTACATTTCTCAGTTCTTCATTCATTTCATTTTAACTTGCAAAAATGAACTATTAACCCTTCTATTTCTGAAAGCAGTTCTTACTCTGCTGAATTTTTTGCACATCTGTCTAAAACTTTTGCACAGTACTGTACATAATATCAATACAACATCCCTAAAGTAAAATGTGACAAGTGTAAAAGTTCAAATATTATGAAAAACCTTCTTCGAGTTCATCAGATATAAAGTGGTATAAATAGGCACACAGGTCGTGCCCATAGCGGTACCCTATTTTTTATTAAATACAGTCATTAAAAAAATAAAAAAAAACATGGCTGTCGTAGTATGGAATAATTATAGTCAATTCATGCATGCCACGGATTGTTACCCAGCTTTCCTTGTAGTTTCCTGCCCCAATATTGGAGATGTTAGATATATGCCAATCCATTAGTGATTCTAAATATTTTCTCAATCATCCCAATTTATCAAATCTAATTCAGGTGGTTCTGCCGCATGTTTTTTGTCTTGGAGTTCGAGCTTCCTGGGACGTGAGGATCCTTTTTATCGATTTATATATGTATCCTGCTTTGGTAGGATACACACATTATTAGTGGTAGCAGCTAAATATCTAAAGTTATCCAAAAAGCCACCACCAGGGGCAGTATTACTTTTTTGTTTTTGTATGTACACAAAATAAACCCTAGGTGGTGTATGTATGTGAGCAGTCACTTAATAACAAACCAATAGGTACAGAAGAGTCAGCAAGTTTAGCTGTGACCCTCATTCCTCCCCAAAGCTGTATGGAGGAGTGGAGGATGAGAACAGAAACAAAACCTTGATATGGACATGTCAATAATAGACCTGTAAATATCTCACACAGCATAGAAACCAATTAGTTGATGCTTTCCTTGTGACTGGTTTGTTGCTTTTAGTCAAAGGTTCCTCTAACTATAACCTGATCACAGGGATCGCCCTTTTCTGAGATCCCCAATCATCTACTGCCATCTGTTGGTGGAACCTGGCAGTAAATAGTTAACTATAATTAGAGTCAGAGGACAAGGATAGTCCGGGGTCCTCTGGAGTGTTAGAGACACTTACTATTCACATTAGTTTATTACTGAAGGTCCTGAATGACGGAGCCCCCCAATTCTTTTTAGAATACCCTAATAGGACATTTAACCCTTACCTATCAATATATACAGTCATATGAAAAAGTTTGGGCACCCCTATTAATCTTAATCATTTTTAGTTCTAAATATTTGGGTGTTTGCAACAGCCATTTCAATTTGATATACAGTCATATGAAAAAGTTTGGGCACCCCTATTAATCTTAATCATTTTTAGTTCTAAATATTTGGGTGTTTGCAACAGCCATTTCAATTTGATATATCTAATAACTGATGGACACAGTAATATTTCAGGATTGAAATGAGGTTTATTGTACTAACAGAAAATGTGCAATATGCATTAAACCAAAATTTGACCGGTGCAAAAATTTGGGTACCCTTATCATTTTATTGATTTGAATACTCCTAACTACTTTTTACTGACTTACTGAAGCACAAAATTGGTTTTGTAACCTCACTGAGCTTTGAACTTCATAGCCAGGTGTATCCAATCATGAGAAAAGGTATTTAAGGTGGCCAATTGCAAGTTGTTCTCCTATTTGAATCTCCTCTGAAGAGTGGCATCATGGGCTCCTCAAAACAACTCTCAAATGATCTGAAAACAAAGATTGTTCAACATAGTTGTTCAGGGGAAGGATACAAAAAGTTGTCTCAGAGATTTAACCTGTCAGTTTCCACTGTGAGGAACATAGTAAGGAAATGGAAGACCACAGGGACAGTTCTTGTTAAGCCCAGAAGTGGCAGGCCAAGAAAAATATCAGAAAGGCAGAGAAGAAGAATGGTGAGAACAGTCAAGGACAATCCACAGACCACCTCCAAAGAGCTGCAGCATCATCTTGCTGCAGATGGTGTCACTGTGCATCGGTCAACAATACAGCACACTTTGCACAAGGAGAAGCTGTATGGGAGAGTGATGCGAAAGAAGCCGTTTCTGAAAGCACGCCACAAACAGAGTCGCCTGAGGTATGCAAAAGCACATTTGGACAAGCCAGCTTCATTTTGGAAGAAGGTCCTGTGGACTGATGAAACAAAGATTGAGTTGTTTGGTCATACAAAAAGGCGTTATGCATGGCGTCAAAAAAACACAGCATTCCAAGAAAAACACTTGCTACCCACTGTAAAATTTGGTGGAGGTTCCATCATGCTTTGGGGCTGTGTGGCCAATGCCGGCACCGGGAATCTTGTTAAAGTTGAGGGTCGCATGGATTCAACTCAGTATCAGCAGATTCTTGAGAATAATGTACAAGAATCAGTGACGAATTTGAAGTTACGCCGGGGATGGATATTTCAGCAAGACAATGATCCAAAACACAGCTCCAAATCTACTCAGGCATTCATGCAGAGGAACAATTACAATGTTCTGGAATGGCCATCCCAGTCCCCAGACCTGAATATCATTGAATATCTGTGGGATAATTTGAAGCGGGCTGTCCATGCTCGGCGACCATCAAACTTAACTGAACTGGAATTGTTTTGTAAAGAGGAATGGTCAAAAATACCTTCATCCAGGATCCAGGAAGTGATTAAAAGCTACCGGAAGCGACTAGAGGCTGTTATTTTTGCAAAAGGAGGATCTACTAAATATTAATGTCACTTTTCTGTTGAGGTGCCCATACTTTTGCACCGGTCAAATTTTGGTTTAATGCATATTGCACATTTTCTGTTAGTACAATAAACCTCATTTCAATCCTGAAATATTACTGTGTCCATCAGTTATTAGATATATCAAATTGAAATGGCTGTTGCAAACACCCAAATATTTAGAACTAAAAATGATTAGGATTAATAGGGGTGCCCAAACTTTTTCATATGACTGTATCTAATAACTGATGGACACAGTAATATTTCAGGATTGAAATGAGGTTTATTGTACTAACAGAAAATGTGCAATATGCATTAAACCAAAATTTGACCGGTGCAAAAGTATGGGCACCTCAACAGAAAAGTGACATTAATATTTAGTAGATCCTCCTTTTGCAAAAATAACAGCCTCTAGTCGCTTCCTGTAGCTTTTAATCAGTTCCTGGATCCTGGATGAAGGTATTTTTGACCATTCCTCTTTACAAAACAATTCCAGTTCAGTTAAGTTTGATGGTCGCCGAGCATGGACAGCCCGCTTCAAATTATCCCACAGATGTTCAATGATATTCAGGTCTGGGGACTGGGATGGCCATTCCAGAACATTGTAATTGTTCCTCTGCATGAATGCCTGAGTAGATTTGGAGCTGTGTTTTGGATCATTGTCTTGCTGAAATATCCATCCCCGGCGTAACTTCAAATTCGTCACTGATTCTTGTACATTATTCTCAAGAATCTGCTGATACTGAGTTGAATCCATGCGACCCTCAACTTTAACAAGATTCCCGGTGCCGGCATTGGCCACACAGCCCCAAAGCATGATGGAACCTCCACCAAATTTTACAGTGCGTAGCAAGTGTTTTTCTTGGAATGCTGTGTTTTTTTGACGCCATGCATAACGCCTTTTTGTATGACCAAACTACTCAATCTTTGTTTCATCAGTCCACAGGACCTTCTTCCAAAATGAAGCTGGATTGTCCAAATGTGCTTTTGCATCCCTCAGGCGACTCTGTTTGTGGCGTGCTTTCAGAAACGGCTTCTTTCGCATCACTCTCCCATACAGCTTCTCCTTGTGCAAAGTGTGCTGTATTGTTGACCGATGCACAGTGACACCATCTGCAGCAAGATGATGCTGCAGCTCTTTGGAGGTGGTCTGTGGATTGTCCTTGACTGTTCTCACCATTCTTCTTCTCTGCCTTTCTGATATTTTTCTTGGCCTGCCACTTCTGGGCTTAACAAGAACTGTCCCTGTGGTCTTCCATTTCCTTACTATGTTCCTCACAGTGGAAACTGAAAGGTTAAATCTCTGAGACAACTTTTTGTATCCTTCCCCTGAACAACTATGTTGAACAATCTTTGTTTTCAGATCATTTGAGAGTTGTTTTGAGGAGCCCATGATGCCACTCTTCAGAGGAGATTCAAATAGGAGAACAACTTGCAATTGGCCCCCTTAAATACCTTTTCTCATGATTGGATACACCTGGCTATGAAGTTCAAAGCTCAGTGAGGTTAGAAAACCAATTTTGTGCTTCAGTAAGTCAGTAAAAAGTAGTTAGGAGTATTCAAATCAATAAAATGATAAGGGTACCCAAATTTTTGCACCGGTCAAATTTTGGTTTAATGCATATTGCACATTTTCTGTTAGTACAATAAACCTCATTTCAATCCTGAAATATTACTGTGTCCATCAGTTATTAGATATATCAAATTGAAATGGCTGTTGCAAACACCCAAATATTTAGAACTAAAAATGATTAAGATTAATAGGGGTGCCCAAACTTTTTCATATGACTGTATATTTAAAGGGGGTTATCCAGTTTTTGAAAAATATAGATCAAACAGCAGGACACATCAATACAAAACACTTCCTAACATATGTCCTGTTTACATTCAGCACAGTTTATCTGATTTATTTTAGGTCATTGACCGTAGCAGTGACCTTCGTTTGCAAACTCACTACCCCTCCCTGTGAGCAGTTTAGTCAGCAAACAAAATGTCACAGCATTACATGACCTTGGATGTGGGGGTGATTTATCACCTGTGATTTTATTACAGGAGAGAGTGGAGGAGGGAGGGATACACAGAGTGAGAGCAGGCAGATGAATCATGGGAAATGTAGTTTATCCACAGATTCACTGCATGTAAATAACAGGAGCAAGGAGCAGCAAGTACAATAAAGCCAAGCAAAGGGTGCACAAGGGAACAGTGAGTATTTAGCACCGCTGTGGATGTATTTGCAGATAATTTTTGGAAGCTGGATAATCCCTTTAATCTTAACTGTCTATGCTGGTTACCATTCAGTATAAATAATTTTATTCCGGAGGTTGCTACGATTGCCTCGAAATGGTGAAAAAGTAGCAAATTTTTACACACAAAATTTTTGAGTTTTATTTATGCCAGAAAATTAGCTTAGATCCTTTGATAAATTCCCCTGTAGAGTAGCACTACACGTGATATTGCATGGGCTGCTGGTTGTCTCTCTCTATCTTTAGGACAGATTACCAATTGAAGAACAGTGGGGGTCCGCTTCTACCTCACAGGCCATGTGATGGCACATCACAGACTCAATCACAGTACACAACCTTGCCTAACACCATTATTCTGGATAAGAAACGCCAGCCTTTGGATCACAGTATAGGTTATTAAGAAAGGCTCTAAAATGTCCTATCACTCTCATGCAATCAAGAACCACATTTGGGATGCCCATGTGACCACTCGTGACCCAATCACAGGCCTCATCGTGACCTCGGGCGCATAACATCTCAGGAGAGCACTGGACACCGTGGAGAGGAGCAAAAGAGGTAACGGAAGGTGAGCATGAACTTTTTTTTACATTTTTGTCACCTCCCCTGGGCCTCCACCTATTATTCTCTGTGGCGGCCATTTTTGTTCGCCCGAAGCGAATCGCCATTTGTTTGGTTTCGTTAAAAATCAAACAATTTGGTATATTGGTTCATGACGAAGTGTTTCGCCCACCTCTACTAGCCACCAGCCCTGATCAAGAGTGGGAAAGTTTTCATCTTTGCATATGTAGAAGGGGAAACTTCAGATACATCCCTGCCCTATGGGACCAAGTCATGTAACTCTAACTAAGAAAACTCTAAGAAAATAGGGGCATGGTCAGAAATGATGAGGTCCTCCAGACCAGCATCTCGGCCTAACCCTAACCCAAATTTACACGGGAGCAGTGAGAAAAAGTCCTCTCCTCGGGGTGGTCCTGTGACCACGGGTCAGTCATGCCCGCCTGTTCTAGCACGTCTGGAAAAATGAAGTCTCTCGATCTAATTGGGTCCCCAAGTCCTGAGTCACTCGTCCTATTTTCCACCAGGTGTAATAATGTTTTGAAGTGTCTTCAGATTATTTTATAAGATTATAGTGTCTGCACAAATCAGGGCTGTCCCAGGAGATGTGTTACTATTATTGGGTATGTCAGCAAAAACATCAACACCAAAACAATGAAAACAAAAAGATAACTGCATAAAACAAGTGCAAGAGCTTACTCAATATGCCCCGATACGTCACTACTGGACTTCCTTTTTTCCACCATGTAAATGTACACTAATCCCGGTAATTCACATAGAAACTTGCTGTGAGCGCCTTCACAACTAACATACTGCACTTTCTAGTTTCAGTCTTGCTTTGCCTTCAGCTATATATGTCACCTAGGCAACATAGATAAAAATGTCAGGTAGCTTGTAGTTCTCTACAACCCCCAAGGTAATGTATACATACTCACTGCCGTCTCTGTAGCATGTCCATAATTGGTAGAGGTGCTGACTAGTATGTAATGATGTAATGTAATGATGTAATGTAAGGCAGCCGCTCTATTGCTTTAGCCACTGCCTCCATTATTTTCAATGGGAGGTTTTTCTCTTACCAAGCTTATTTATTTACCGTACTTGTATAGCACCAACAGGGGCGTAACTAGCAAAGACTGGGCCCCATAGCAAACTTTTGACTTAGGTCCCATTCCCACATAGTATAGTGCCCCCTTTCCTGGCCCCTCTACATAGTATAACACCCCATTTACACACACTATAATGCCCCTTCACCAAGTATAATGTCCCATACTGGCCTCCGAACAGTATAACGTCACACATTGACCCCTCCAAACAGTGTAATGTCCCATAGCGGCCCCTTCACACAGTATAATATCCCATAGTGGCCCCTGCACACAGTATAATGTCCCATAGTGCCCCCCCCCACACAGTAAAATGTCCCATAGTGACCCCTCCATAGAGTATAATGTCCCATAGTGGACCCTCCACATAGTATAATGTCCCATAGTGACCTCTCCATACAGTATAATGTCCCATAGTGACCCCTCCACACAGTATAATGTCCCATAGTGACCCCTCCATACAGTATAATGTCCCATAGTGGCCCCTCCACACAGTATAATGTCCCATAGAGGCCCCTCCACACAGTGTAATGTCCCATAGTAACCCTTCCACACAGTATAATGTGTCATAGTGGACCCTCCACACAGTATAATGTGTCATAGTGGCCCCTGCACACAGTATAATGCCTCATAGCGGCCCCTTCACACAGTATAATGTCCAATTGTGGCCTCCACACAGTATAATGTCCCACAGTTGACCCTATGGTGTTTTTAGGTTCACCATCCACAAGCTATTATTATACTCGGGGGGTTGCTTCAGGCTCCCAAGTTTAATAAGTGGAGGCCCAGGGGAGGTGATCAAACATAAAAAACAGTGTTACTCACCTCTCCTGGGCTTCAGCATGAGTCTTTGGGCTTCTTCAATGATGTCACAGATGTTGGTTATGCCAGCGTCAATATGCATCGTGATGCTGGCCTGACTCATGTGACGTCATTGAAGAGGCCCAAAGACCCGCGCTGGAGCCCAGCAGAGGTGAGTAACATAAGTCTCCACTTATTAAACTTGGGAATCTGAAGAGACCGCCTGAAGAGACGGAAAACTCTTGTTATTAGTCCTGGACTACATGAAGACTTCTGGTCGGTGACAGTCCACAGGATTGCATACAACTCAATGGCCGAAATCAACTAGTAGTGCTTCGGTTAGTCTCTATGTAGACAAGGCCGAATGTTCTCCACAGACTAAATTGTAGAAACCCAAACCCACTGAGAAAAGTGATCTTACCAGATATTATTGTAGGTGGAGAAAGCAAACCAGCTGCACTGCTGTACCCAATAGGGAGGAGGAGGACTTTGTTCCATACGTTCTTGGCAGTCCTCCAACGTGCTGAATATTTGGCTCCAGGCCAACTCCACTGAATATGCAACAGTCTCTGGGAGTGTCATAACCTGCCGTTGTGAACATGCAGTATATCGGAGGACACGCAATAAGCGCGGCTCATGTGACCTACTGCATGGAGGAAAGCAATGAACAGTTGATCTGTTTTTCATGGAAGTAAAAAATGGATCAAGCATGGACAACACGCGAATAAGCAAGGTATGTGTGAATATAGTGTTAGCCAGGGAAGGAATTATATGGGGCGGACTGTCAGTACATTGTATTGTGACTCAGGGGTCATGGCTTCGGCCTCCTTCACACAGTCAGCTTGTAGCATTGTTATTATACAACATTTGCCATCCATAGCATAGATTTTCAATGAGGATTTCATCCCCTTCAATGTGGTGAAACCCAATGCATGTGGATTTTGCCACATAGTCAGAACACAATCTACGAGGACAATTCAGCTGTGGCTGCAACATGTGAACAATCCCCATAGTCATGCGACCATTGGCCACCATATGCAGCAGCCATGACATTATAACAGTCTTAGGCTACATGAATGTACATGTGCGGTGACCAGATGGAAGGTAACGCTGCAGTTGGGATTGCGGGGTGCAAACAGCGCAGACTTGTCACGGTCTCTGGGCACGAGGGCGCAGCGCTGGTGCTGTCCCACGTTACCACCACTGGTAGCGGTGATGAGGGGGCTGCACAAATGTTGGTGGTGATTGTTCCCCCGGGGCGCTTCCCCTATACTGTGCCGACTGCTGGTGTTTGGGGCGCCCTGATGTTGTCGGTGCAGAGTCAGACACAGAAACGGTTGTAAAGTTGAACTTTTACTTCCATGGGTGTGGAGGCACAAATGCTTAAACAGTTTCTTCAATACAAAATAACGGGGTACGCCTGGTGACACAGCAAAGTCCTGGGGTGCAGGGTAGACTTGATGAAAGGTGTTCCTAGCCCCTTATACTTCAGTGTTACAGCCCTAAGGTGCGTCTGGGCTCCTATTTGGCTCATAGGAGGATGCCCACCATGATACTAGTACATAATATTCCCCACTCACGTTATGTGGTCCTGATAGCTCTGAGTTTCGGGGTGCAATAGTCAGGGTGGCAGGATATTCCACAGGTCTGGCCTTGGCCCCTGGATCCTGTGATACTTGCTATGGAGCACGTGTTCCAGAATGTTCTCTCCACAGTCTCATGCTGACAAGATAATGATGCTTGACTTCCTTCAGGGCGATGGCTAGGCAGACAGGGGACAGGATCTTCTGAATAGCTGGAGTATGTCAGCTCTCCAACCTTCCTGGGCCTGTCTAGGACTTGAGATTCCTGCACTAAACTCACTGCTTTCTTCACAGGACATCACACTTATCTCCTCACCTCCTCCTCCTAACACTCCACACTTCTAACTCCTCACACGCAGGACCTTCCTGCAGGGGTGATACCATGGGGACCCAGTGATCAGCTGACTCCTCCCCTTTTCCCAGGCGATGTCCTCCCATTGGACATTTGGATACTATTCAATCCTATGGGAGGTGTAATGCATGTGTGAGGCTCACTAGGTGGCGCTGTGTTGTGTGAGACTCAGGACCCCCTGCTATGTCACACAGGCTATGAAGCAACAGGAAATAATACAATGCACAGAGATCACCCTCAGCCCAGCCATAGCCAGCTCTGGGATGCCACATACTCCCCCTCTTTCACTGAGCCGACCTCGGCGACGGGCTGGGGTGAAAGTGAGAAATGTAACATAACGTTAATAAATACGAATAAAGTGCAAATGTCACTAACAGTTTAGAAAAATATAATACTTAGAAACTTGAGGTTAGACCTCCCGGCATAGTCCTGGAATGTCCATGAGAAGTCTGAAGGGTAACGGAGAGATAATTAAACTCAGACTTATGGAACCTTTTGGCGGTACCATCAGACAGTCCATATAGAAACAACAGTAGTGCAAATGGGTCCAGAGGCTCTCTGGCACAAATTTCGTGAGTGTCCATTATCATGAGAGTCTCTCTGAGAAACAATAAACAGTCCTTTCTGTAAGGAAGAGTAGGCACTCTAGCACGAATGTCCATACCGCAATGGGGTAACAGAACTTCCTTGGCTCGGTGAGCCAGGCACTATGGCTTGGATTGTTGCATATAAATGTAAATACTATATTACATGGCAAGATATTATATATATACTGTATACACACAGGAAAAACATTACTGTAATCAGAGCAGGAATAACATATATACAGAAGCAGAGACAGTTAACCTCTTTTACCCAAGGACAGCCATGGCATCACTATAGCGTGTTGGAGGTATGCCTTTTGTGGTACGCTCAGAACGCCTAAGTGGAACAAGATTTGAATCAGGAACAGAGTCACTGAAATCAATTAAATCATCTGTCGAAGGGTTCTCTTGCACTAGAGCAATTGGTGGATAGCAGCTAAATGGTAGTAGTTTAGGCGCCCACATAAGCTCAGTTAATGTTGGGGGTCTCTCTTTCGCTTCAGAAGGTGACAAGATCTCTGTACTCGTTGTCTCAGCTGGGGGCACCTCTGTGGGTAGTCCTTCTTTAAGGCACAGCTTCAGACGGTTTCAGTGTACTACTTGGGGCTGTCTCCCAGGTTTAGAGATCTCATACACGTCGGATTCAGGATATGGTATGGAGATGACACTGTATGGTTCTTTCTCCCAGAATGGATCCAATTTCCCATTCCGATGGTTATTCCTTAACCATACACGGTCGCCAACTTTCAGGGGCACTGCATGGGCGTGATGGTTGTAATCCTCCTGTTGTCTCCTACGAACCTCATCCATGCGCGTTTCAACTATCTCTTTAATGGTGGCACTCCCCACGGACACTGTACACGGAAAACACTCGCTGGGGCCGTGGGAGGACTGAAGACAAGGACAGGGAGGCACAGTACTCACTGACAGCAACTGCAGCGTGGACCAGAGATCAGCGGTGCACAGCAGGGACGGTGATGCGGCACCGGAGAGTCAGAAATGGCGCTGGCACGTTCGCCTTTCACTTTCTTGTATGGGTGCGCTGGAGCATTGCGCTCAGCATTCTGGGCTCTCCTAAGATGGCGGCAGATGGGTCTCCTGGCCTCATGGGCAGTGCTAAAAATCTCCCGCACTTTTGCAAGGTACAGTTAACCCTTTGTGGGCGTTCTTACACAGCGATGTGGCGCAGCAAACAAGTCCTGGGCGTTTTAACTCTTCCAGGGCTGTAACACACTGAGAGGACAGTCTTTAGGGCTTACTTCAGGGGTATAGGGCTCCCCCGTCTTTGTGGCAAGCACTCTCAGGGAATAAACTTGATCTTAGCAAAGTCCACAATAAAGACCGATGCTCTGGAGACAATTTGGCGCACTTTTCATGGCGACTTTCTCAAAATGGCACACACCCGTATCCTGTTCGTGACGCCAGTTTTTCTTGCGGTGACCAGATGGAAGGTAACGCTGCAGTTGGGATTGCGGGGTGCAAACAGCACAGACTTGTCACGGTCTCTGGGCACGAGGGCGCAGCGCTGGTGCTGTCCCACGTTACCACCACTGGTACCGGTGATGAGGGGGCTGCACAAATGTTGGTGGTGATTGTTCCCCCGGGGCGCTTCCCCTATACTGTACTGACTGGTGGTGTTTGGGGCGCCCTGATGTTGTCGGTGCAGAGTCAGACACAGAAACGGTTGTAAAGTTGAACTTTTACTTCCATGGGTGTGGAGGCACAAATACTTAAACAGTTTCTTCAATACAAAACAACGGGGTACGCCTGGTGACACAGCAAAGTCCTGGGGTGCAGGGTAGACTTGATGAAAGGTGTTCCTAGCCCCTTATACTTCAGTGTTACAGCCCTAAGGTGCGTCTGGGCTCCTATTTGGCTCATAGGAGGATGCCCACCATGATACTAGTACATAATATTCCCCACTCACGTTATGTGGTCCTGATAGCTCTGAGTTTCGGGGTGCAATAGTCAGGGTGGCAGGATATTCCACAGGTCTGGCCTTGGCCCCTGGATCCTGTGATACTGGCTATGGAGCACGTGTTCCAGAATGTTCTCTCCACAGTCTCAGGCTGACAAGATAATGATGCTTGACTTCCTTCAGGGCGATGGCTAGGCAGACAGGGGACAGGATCTTCTGAATAGCTGGAGTATGTCAGCTCTCCAACCTTCCTGGGCCTGTCTAGGACTTGAGATTCCTGCACTAAACTCACTGCTTTCTTCACAGAACCTCACACTTATCTCCTCACCTCCTCCTCCTAACACTCCACACTTCTAACTCCTCACACGCAGGACCTTCCTGCAGGGGTGTTACCATGGGGACCCAGTGATCAGCTGACTCCTCCCCTTTTCCCAGGCGATGTCCTCCCATTGGACATTTGGTTACTATTCAATCCTATGGGAGGTGTAATGCATGTGTGAGGCTCACTAGGTGGCGCTGTGTTGTGTGAGACTCAGGACCCCCTGCTATGTCACACAGGCTATGAAGCAACAGGAAATAATACAATGCACAGAGATCACCCTCAGCCCAGCCATAGCCAGCTCTGGGATGCCACACATGGTACATGGTAAAACAGCATAGATGGCACATGGATGATATCTACGTGCTGCCTGCGCCTCCATGGACCCATTCATTTGCTTCAGAACTTACAGGAATAGGACCTGTCCCGACTTTTGCCCCAGGCTCATACACAGGCATATATGTGGGACCATAAGAATGTAATGGGTCAGTGGGCTAGCCATGAAGAATATGGCTAGCACACTGATAATGCACACAACTAGCTAGCCATATTGATTGCCTATTCTTAGCTAGGTCATCAATCAGATCAGTGGGAGCGAAATGAGATACAAGTTGCAGTAACTCAGTATGGCCACTACACAGAGAAGGGAGCCATTTGCTTCTGGCTCTGTTCTCTATGTATTGGCTACTGGGAACAGCTGATCAGTAAGGTCCACCACCAGAGAAAGGTTTCCTAAGGATAGGTCATCAATACAGTTATCCCGAAAAACACCTTTAGGTTGAGGCCCCACATTGCGGACCAGCTGCTTTTTTGTTGCAGATTTAACTTCGTCTTTTTAAGCCACAGGAATGGATTGAGCAGAAGGGAGAAGTATAAGAACTTCCTAAATATTTCCCATTCCTTTTGTAGCCAATACTAGGTTTGGCGGATTACATCGTGGCCAAGTATCAAGTAAAAGCGGCCACTGCCCATCCTTATTGGGAATCTAGGGTTAACAACTCCGGTCAACTCCTCCCAACTTGCCCATACACATGGACCTAGAGATGTCCATTATCTCATACCAACATTTCTCTACCGTGGTCCCCTGAAGACTACAGTCACAAGTATAAGGTCTCATGCACATGACCAAGTGCGCAGGCCGAGGCTCTTCCGATGGGGGGGTCCAATGCTCCGTTCTGATGATTATAGAGCAAATCCTATCCTGCTCCGTGACATCGGACTAGAACTCAACCCCCCCTTTGAAGTCATCCAAAGGTATTCCGCTATGAAATCATTCCCCCCTCAGTTGTGTGCTTGTAGCCTAATAAAACTTTGGCAAGACCCATCTCCTCTCATGCCAATAGTGCCGATACCTCTATGGACACAGCACCTCCCAAAAAAGTTAGTGTTGAAATGGATCCAACTTCTACACATACTGGGGCAGATGGTGTTTCTTTTTTTTCTGTTCTTTTATCGAAATGACGTGCGGTGCTCGATCAGTTTCGAGAAATTTTACGAATAACACTTCTGTCTAGAGATTTTTCTCTATTTTCAATGAAATTGTGCCAAAATTTTGTGATAAATCTGGTGTACATTGCTAACCACATCTACTTTCTCGCTTTCTGTTTTTGAAAGCGGTAAGAACTTTTTGTCCAAAAAAAAATAAAATTTGCAAAAATTTGTGACTGTCTGATACCAAAAATATAGTTTAAAATCTTGATAAAATTCCCCCTGGAAGATGTGTTGGTGACTATCTACTTGGGGAATTTTTTTTGCTACTTTTTTAGCAGAATACTAAAAATAATTATTAACCACCTCACCACCACCACCTGACATATTTCTGGAAGAGAATATGTGTGTTGTTTTTAAGTGTTTGTGCCAAAAAAAAAAAATCACAGTTTTTACTACGTCAGGTAGCAGGATCTGAGACCGATACGTATTCTGGAACTGTTTGTGCTACTGAGAAGAGCAATACTGCCCCCATAGGGCTGGTAGTAATATTACTGGAATTCTCCAGCCAAACTATGAGGCTGTGTGTGAACGTCAGACACAGACCATGGACAGGGGTGGCGCTGTTTCTGTTAGAAAAAAAAAAAAAGCAGATTTTATTTTTTGTGTGTCTTATTTGAGTATACAAATCAGCCAGAACATTAAAACCACTGGCAGGTAAAAGCATTAACACGGGTTATCTGGTGACAATGGATCCTGTCACGGCGGTGGGATATATCAGGCCGCAAGCGAACAGTTAATTCTTGAAGTTGATGTATTGGAAGAATGAAAAATGGGCAAGGGTAAGGATCTGGGCAACTTTGAGAAGGGTTAAATTGCGATGGTGAGGATTGGGTCAGAGAATCTCCAAAATGGCAGGTCTTGTGGGGTGTTCCCAGTGGTCAGTACCTATACAGTCCAAGGAAGGACGACGGGTGACAAAGTCAATCCTAATAAACCACATCTGTACTTTCTTCTGTGTCTTGGGTGCTAGATGGCAGAAACAGGAGCTTTAAACTTGTGCCGCAATTTTATCTGGTGCTTAGGAAGACCCCTTTAACCCGATAAGGACCATCTGGGATATTTATGGCATAGTCACTGGATGTCTTGCTGTGAGAAGTGAGGAGTTCCTTTCTTTCTTTATTATGGATGTGAAGGATTTCCCCCATAGCACCTGTACACACCTGTACACATGACATCGACCAGGGTTGGTCGGAGTCTGGAGCTGTGACATCATCAGTGGGCGTGTTACAATGTTTACTACACTGTGTTGTAGCGTGAAACTGAGGAGAGTCACAGACGTGCATAGTAGTAGTGATCAGAGCAGAGGCCGGCCGCTGCTGTCTCCATACAGAGGGTAGAGGAGGCTGCCTGCAGAAATGTGCACGTTTTAGAAGACCTGGGAAGATGGAAGGATTAGGATCCAAGGTGCACCTTCAACTCTTCACAGGTACGCACAGTTATGTCAACTCACCAGTAGCCTTGTGTGACAGGTGAGCTGGAAGGGAGTGTGGAAGCGGAGTACCTCTTTTTATGATGGTGTTTGTGTGTGGTGAGTAAGGTGTACGGATACCCCATAGAACTGGTATACAGGTAGGCGATATATCTTGTGGGAGACCTCGATATCTGACAAGTCTGATCTAGGGTCTGTATGTGTATAGGGGGTTGGAACTGGGATCTGTATTTGTGTAGAGGATCTGTTCTAGGGTCTGTATTTGTGTAGGGGTCTGGTGTCTGTATTTGGGTAGGGAGTCAGGTATGGGGGTCTTTATTTGTGTAAGAGGTCTGGTCTAAAGTTGACATTTGGGTAGGGGGACTGGTGTCTGTATTTGGGTATGGGGTCTGTATTTAGGTAGGGGTTCTGAAGTCTGTATTTGGGTATGGGGTTTGGTGTCTGTATTTGGGTAGGGAATCAGGTATGGGGTCTTTATTTGTGTAAGAGTTCTGGTCTAAAGTTGATATTTGGGTAGGGGGACTAGTGTCTGTATTTGGGTAGGGGGTCTAGTATGGGGTATGTATTTAGGTAGGGGTTCTGAAGTCTGTATTTGGGTATGGGGTTTGGTATGGGGTCTGTATTTGGGTAGGGGTTCTGGTAGGGAGTTTGGTGTCTGTATTTGGCTAGGGGGTCTGGTAGGGGGTGTGTATTTGGGTAGGGGGTTTGTTATGGGGGTCTGAATTTGGGTAGGGGGTCTGTATTTGTGTAGAGGATCTGTTCTAGGGTCTGTATTTCTGTAGGGGTCTGGTGTCTGTATTTGGGTGGGGGTCTTTATTTGCGTAAGAGGTCTGGTCTAAAGTTGATATTTGGGTAGGGGGACTGGTGTCTGTATTTGGGTATGGGGTTTGGTATGGGGTCTGTATTTGGGTAGGGGGTCTGAAGTCTGTATTTGCATAGGGAGTTTGGTATGGGGTCTGAATTTGGGTATGGGGCTTGGTATGGGTTCTGTATTTGGGTAGGGAGTCTGGTGTCTGTATTTGGCTAGGGGTCTGGTAGGGGGTGTGTGTTTGGGTAGGGGGTTTGTTATGGGGGTCTGAATTTGGTTAGGGGGTCTGTATTTGGGTAGGGGGCCTTGTGTCTGTATTTGCATAGGGAGTCTGGTATAGGTCTGTATTTGGGTAGGGAATCTGGCATGGAGAATGTATTTGGGTAGGGGTCTGGTATGGGGTCTGTATTTGGGTAGGGGGTCTAGTATGGGGTCTGTATTTGGGTAGGGGGTCTAGTATGGGATCTGTATTTGGGTAGGGGTCTGGTATGGTGTCTGTATTTGGGTAGGAGGTCTGGTGTCTGTATTTGGCTAGGGGGTCTATATTTGGGTAGGGGGTTTGTTATGGGGGTCTGAATTTGGGTAGAGGGTCTAGTATGGGGTATGTATTTGGGTAGGGCATCTGTATTTGGCTAGGGGGTCTGGTATAGGGTCTGTATTTTGGTGGGGGGTCTGGTATAGGGTCTGTATTTTGGTGGGGGGTTTGGTATAGGGTCTGTATTTGGGTAGGGGGTCTGGTATGGGGTTTGTATTTGGGTCTGGGTTCTGTATTTGTATAGTGGGTCTAGTCTGGAGTCTGCATTTGGGTAGGGGGTCATATCTATTATTTGTTATTCAGATTCTGGAGGTTGGAAGCCCCTTCTACTCTATATAAATCAGTGGGATATAAAGGGAAAAAGTTCTGATTTTTTTCAATAATGCTGTATGTACTGTAATAGGTAGTATATCACATGGCCGTCTATGTACACTACTGCAGTGGTCCCCAACCTTTTTTGTACCAAGGACCACTTACATGTAGGCCAATTTTCCTGTGGCCCGGTGGGGGGTGGTGTTTTGAGTGGCGGGGCAGGGTTGGGGCGATCGGGCGGCTCATAAAAGAAAAACAATAAAGTGCAAGCGATTACATTGATAAATTTCCCTATGCTTTATTAAGCGTGATCTCTCCATATCAGGCATAACTTATTGGAGGTACTGACAGCTCCCTTAATAAAAGCATGGGTAGGTTGGGGGGCCCTCATTCAATTAGGGGGGACCATCACTCAGTAATAGTGCCCCCCCCACAGGTAATATAACTGCTAAGGTACTATTACAGTTATAGTGCCCCCCCAGTTAATAACAATACTTGTGTGTGGGGACTGTTATTAACTGGGGGGGGCACTATAATTGTAATAGAGCACTATTACAGTTATAGTGTCCCCCACACACAGTTAATAACACTGTAATAGACCCCCTTGCCCCACATACTGTAACCATAGTTACAATTACAATATACTTACCTGGTTACTAATGCAGCTCCCACCACCATTACAAGCCGCTCT
Organism: Leptodactylus fallax; assembly: GCA_947044405.1. NCBI lineage: Eukaryota > Metazoa > Chordata > Amphibia > Anura > Leptodactylidae > Leptodactylus > Leptodactylus fallax. Next base: position 638,517 of record CAMRHE010000472.1, on the reverse strand, counting down.
CACCGCTCCTCAGGGCAGAAACTTCCAGGGAAGCCTCATCTTTTACTGGGGACATCGTCCAGATCCATTCATGAAGTCCTTTTGACCTGATGACATCATAAGATGTATATTTATATATAATGGTATCATAAGCCTATGACATGAGTAGTATTACTGTTGTGGTGTCCCCCATAGAAATACATTCAGGAATAACTACCATAGACCGTAAAGGGTCTGTAATATACTGCACAGGCCATGAGTCCGTTACACTCCGCAGATTGGTAATATAGATTTTTTTCTTATTGTTTCCAGCATTTCTACTAGTCATCTTGCAAATCTTGACCAAAGGTGAAGAGCTCAAACATGCAGCGGTTTCTTCAGATATATCATTTTCCTTTAAGCCTTGTGAACCAAAGAACATCCACAAGATTGATCACGATAGTGAGGTGATGATCTTCATTCGCTGCGGTTCTACAGATCAAATACCCGTTAAGTATAAAGGAAGAATAGACATCAATAAATCCGCTGGCTATGTCACTATACAAAACGTAACCAAGAGCGATGGCGGCCTCTATACCCTGGTACACAAGAACGAAAATAGAACTACAGAGACAAAGCGAGAGATCAGATATGTCATTCATGGTAAGTGATCCTCAATGTATCCTATGGCGAACTCTCTTGTGTAGGGATCTCTTGTGTCCCTCCATGCTAGCTCCATCTGTCATTAAAGAGGTTTTCCCATGTCAGCACGTTATCCTGTATGCATAGGATAGGGGATAACTTGCAGATGGGGATCCGACAGCTAAGACACCCAGCAGTCAGGAGCACGGTGGAAGTGCGAAGATTTCATAATGTAAAAGGCAGCGTTTTTTGCAACATTGGGCCCGGCCTAAATTTAGTAATCACGCCGACCCAAAGAATTCAGGTAACATGTAATATTGCAAAACGAGTACCATAAAAACGAAGCCTGTAAGAAAGTCACGCAAATTCAGTTTTTACCTAATTCCACCCCATTCTGATTTTTTTCCTTCCGGCTTCCCAGTACATTATATGGAATACTAAATGGTACCATTATGAAGTACAATTTGTCTTGCAAAAAACAGCCCTAAGACAGCGCTGAGAAAAATAAAAAAGTTATAGATTTTGGAAGGTGGGAATAAAAAATTAAAATTGCAAAATGGCTGAGGCAGCAAGGGGTTAAATCGTGACCAGAAAAAAAAATCCTAAAAATCTTGCAATTCAAACTCTTACCACTAAGCCCAAAATAGTCGGTCACTTCCTGTTTCCTGGAGATAGACCATGGGATGGGCCATATACACAATGGTCTGAAGCAGACCCTATAGACTTCTATGGGAGCTTTTTGTAGGCATGCTCTGTGACCTGTGCAGAGAGGGGAGTAGATAAGTTGTGAAATCACCCATTGTGACTGGTGGATTCTGCATCTTATCTACATATACATGATAGCTGTCATCATCAGGAGGAAGTCTCAGCATATTATTTGCCTTAGTGGCCAGAGTTAGAACTGCAAGGTTTTAAAGATTTTATATAGGTTACAGGTAATAACATTCCCTGCAGGATTTCTATGACGTGCCAATACTACAGGCAGATGGTGGTTGGAGACTTGCGGTGATTACTTGTTCATGAGCTGGACTTTGTAGTACGCCCTGTCCGGGTCACTAGTGAAATGGAGGCCTGCAGTGACTACTGGAGAAATGGGGAGGTGACACATTTTATACTATGGGGTTCAGGTCACTGCCTATGGGGCAGAGGACATGTTAGATCAGGCTCTCCCATCCCCGCTCCATAACTGGGTTGTTGCTGGTTCCTGACTGAGGTTTGCCCTGGAATATTTCAGATGTTTAATGAAAAAAAAAACTATAGAAATGTTCTCCTTTCCTCTAGATAAAGTCTGGATCAGTGAACTATCCCGTAATGACACGGATGACACCATATCCTTCACCGTGGGCTGTGCTGGAGATCCGGAGAGAATCGTCTGGACCATGGATGGAGGAGACCTGCCTGGTGGACACTGGCTGAGCGAGGGAAACCAGACACTCACTATTCTGTACAATGTCACTGGAAATCTAATGGTTAATGCCTCTAACCTAGTCAGCGCAGAGAGTAAAATTATCACTGTGATAAAAGGTAATGGACACCATTAATATCAATATTCCCTGTATATAACCCTTAAAGGACTGTCACATACATGTACATGGGGAAATGATAATAACCACATGGGGCACGGCTAAGGGCGGTTCACAGGGGAGGATTGGGTCTGTGAGATGCGGACCTGACATCAGTACCTGGACTCTCATCATCTATAATGCTAGGAGTCCCGGTACACACCATACTGGAAACATGATTACTATAGGAAACAGTAGAGTTGTGGGGAAGAAAAAAAAAGTTGTGAAACCTAAAAAATAATTATAAATTTGGTGTTGCCATAAACAATCGTAAGTCACGAGCCTTGGAATAGAATGATAAAAAAAATCTTGGTCCCTAAATGAATTGTCCCTCTGGCAGTCCTATAGAGTTGACTGGAGTAGCAATATGTACGCTCACCCACCACTGTATTCAGTGTCTGTGGTGCAGATGCCGAGCGCTGGGGTTGGACCCCCACCAATTCAATATATGTCAACCATCCAATGAATAGGACATAATAACTACTACTGAGTGGAATACCCCTTTAATATAATCTTAGAAGGGCCGTGCTCAGACACCATACCTGCCATAGTACAACTTGTCTTCTACTCTTTGGTTATGTATATTATTGTTGTAGGACTCTTTGACATGTCTGTTTCTACTTCCTCTGTAGATTTCTATGGAGAACAGGGTCATTTGTTTCCCATAATGTACCAGAATATAACCAAAGTGATATGGAGTGAAGATGGAGGCCAGCCCGATAATAAGACGCTTGTTCTTCCAAGAAATGTCACAAACCTATATATTGTGCGCTTATCAGGTATCTTCCCTTTAGTGCGATGCTTTACTGCAGAGCTTGATGTCTGGCTAATGGTGGGATACAGGGCCAGTGTCAACACTCGGGAAACTCGGGCAGATACCGGGACTCACTACCCAGCTGAGAACTGAAGACATCAGTTTTATTAACAAAACATCCTTATAGCCAGTCACTTCTCTTGCTAAGCTTGCCATCATCTGTCCACAACCCCTTGTCTGCTAAAATTTCTGACCTCTGATCCCTCTATGGCTGCTGTCTTCTCCAAGTGATATATAGTAATTCTGTAACTGACCTGCACAGGCACTGGACAACTGGTAAATGAGTGGCACGGCACAGTACACTCATTGTACTTCATACAGTACGTATATACTGGGTGGATTATTTAAGACATAGCCCAGTTTATTTTTATATACTGCAGACATACTGGATGGCTGAGATGACATCTAGGTGCACAGTCAGGCCAACCCATATCCTTCCTACCTGGGCCCCATCTTCTCAACCACCCTGCAGGGGCCCCAACAACCGATCATCTTGCAGTGTCTCCCTGCAGCTTGATACCTGCTACTGTGTGTGCACATATGAACGCTCACAGAGGGCCCTAGCCCAAGGCAAATGCCAGGCATTAGACTACGGACAGGACCCCAAGGCACAAACAATCTCAGGCAAGGGCCAGGCAGAAAAAATAAATTTATGTTGGCAAAATTTTAGGAATTTGCGAACAAGTGTCAGGTAATCCTAGTTGTATCGTGGGCCCCAGAATGAGTAGTACTGGTACCCTAGGCAGTCTGACACTATCCATACAATGGGATGTTAATGAATATATCTATCTTTTACAGAAATATCTCCGGATCACAAGTCTAGAAATCGTATATTCCTACTTGTGCCTTTCCTTGTCATGCCTGTGGTGGTGAGTTATTATAGTGACATTATATTGTAGTGGCTATTTTAGTTCACTGAAGATAAACAATTTGGAATATTCAGGTTGGACCCGGCTCGTTGCAAGTCGGTTCATCCATCTCTAGTCATGCTCTATTTTCACAGATCCCTTTACTGTATACACTGTAATATATAAGGGATCTGTGAAAATGGCCGCCCCTCTGGTGCAAAACAGATTTTTCACGCCCATTTTCACCCGTGGTCGTGTAAATGTAGGGTAAGAATTGGCCTGTAAGGAAAGCATTGTCTTCTGTGGCTGTGGATAGTAATGGCAGCCGCTGCTTACACTCGTGTAGAATAAAATGTTCCGCAGTTTCCTAATAAACTTTCCATTTTATTTTATCTCCATTTGCTTATTTTTGTCTCCTGTACACACCTCGCACCTCTCTGATAGTAAATTGGGGTTTTAGAAGAACTGAATTTATTTCATTATTGGGACTAGTTTTATGATATTTGACATTTTTTTCTTTTTTACGCTTTATTAGGTGGTTTCGGTGACTTTATTGTGTGGACAAAGAAAAATTTTTGGAATCTTTGTCAATAGCGCCTTGATATGATCCCCGGAGCCACAGAGGACCAATGAACCAATGGCTGTGTCAGGCTCATCTACGGATGTTACTGGATGTCTATCTCATGGTGAACACGTCGCCCTCTTATACCGGATACTGTACGGAAAACTAAAAATATACTATGCAATATGTAGCATAGAATGTCTTCCACGTGTACCAAGTCTGAGTACCAAAGAGATAGCTCAGACTGAGGAAACCTTTACCTCTTCACCTCTAGTGCAGACGCTTCTACAGTCCTCCACTAGTCTTTGTTTACTGGTTATGGCTTTGCTGCACCCACTCAGGGGTCTCGGTGATCACATGACTTATTTTGTCATCACCTACCGTAGTAATATGGCACGTGATGTAGCATGACTATAATACTACACGTTATCCTCGTTCTAAAAGTGCCCGAACATGTGTCTCCGAGCTATTCTTTCTGTCTCACCCATACTTGTGCACACTTAGTTTGACTGAGCTTGCATGCGTTTTCAAAAGGAAGGGGAATAACTGCTGCTGGTGTTTGGGTTAAAAAAGTTTGAGCATGTTGAAATCCATCTGCCTAATCCTTCCCTGACTGCTGTCAGACAAGACCCCCATACACATTAGTTATTAGTTAGCTAGGTTCTCATCTGCGCTGGTCTCTCCAATGTTTGGGTCCGCCAGGGGACCCGAACAACAAAGAGACGAACCACTGTTTTAGTGGTTACGCATGGACAACGGCGGACCCCATTGACTATTATGGGGTCCTCCACTTTGAAAATAGGTTCAACCGGAACCTGAAACTTTGGTAGTTTGTCAGACGCGAACCCAAAGTGAAATTATTATACTTTGGGGTCTCTTCAGATACCAGAGTATAAAGAGTATAATAGGTGGAGGCCCAGGGAGGTGTAAAAAATAACATAAAGTTGTACTCACCTTCCCTCACCTCGTATTTTTTACACCTCCCTGGGCGTCCACTTATTAGAGAGACCCCAGAGTATAATAACTTCACTTTCGTTCTGTGACCAAATGAATCTTTAGAGCTTCGCCATCTCTAGTAAATACACACGTATGATGGTGGAGTTGGGTCCTCTGGGATGAGCACAGAGCAATTTTAAGTACCAGGTCTGGTGGTTCTGGTGACCTCAGACATTTGAGGTTGAGGGTAAGAATTGGAACCCCATAACGGTGACTCCTCTCGCTAACTGAATGTATTGTTTCTGTGGTATGACATAATGAATGTTACTTTATGCTTCTACAATATCTGCACATTTCTTTTGTGTTATAATGAAGGAGGGATTTGCGGTGTAACTACAGTCATGCAGTGTTGTGGTTTTATTTCATTGTTAATCCCTTTAAGGCTGTAATAGACCATAAGGTTTTTATGCCGATCACGACGATCAGCACTCCTTCTGCACTGACCTATTACACAGACTCATTCAGGACCTAGGATCACTATGTGATTGTCCCCCCCAGCGTGCACCTGTATTGTTATCTGCCAGCGCCGCCATTATTACACAGGACAATCCGCTGCTAGAAAACGATTTCTTGTCCTGCAAAAATCACTTCTGAGGTGATCAGCGCCACCATTATACACGCGGATCATCAGGCCCGAGCATTCATTGCCAAAAACTGCTGGGTGTGTAATAGACAAAGTACAAATATCCATAAACATGGAGGTCTTAGTTAACTAATACATGGGATCACACGTGCCAAACCCAATTAACCAAACCCACCAACTTACTAACCCCTTTCCCTCTCAGCGGCATACTATTATACCACATGTAAGAGATGCCCCCCCTCTCAATATTAGGAACATGCAGAACATTCTGCAGACTGACAACCTCTGAGGGATCAGATTATATTCTGGTAATTGTGTCAGTCATTTCTAGGTTTGGGATTCCTTGTATTTAGATGAACGCCTCCACTTCAGGTTTGATAGTACTGAGCGGGGAATCACATTTAAATACATATGAAAATGAAATAAAGCTGACAAATAAGACGTATTACTTCCTTATCTCCTCCACCATTACAGCGCCACGGCTCTGGTGCTTCCTTTCTGTCTCTGTTTCCAGTGCTGCAGCAATGACGTCCCCGACTGCTCCACGTTACTACTGAGGTCAGTGACTGACTGCAGATGTCACATGATGTAGTCGGTGACATCATCGCTGCACTGTGTGGAGGTACAGCAGAGAACTATATATACTGTGTGGGGGCCACTGGGGAACATTATATATATTGTGTGGGGGCCACTGTGGAGCATTATACTGTGTGGGGACCATATTATACTGTGTGGGGCCCACTGGGGACCATATTATTCTGTGTGAGGACACTGGGGAGCATTATATATATTGTGTGGGGGCCACTGTGGAGCATTATACTGTGTGGGGCCCAGTAGAGACCATATTATATTGTGTGAGGCCACTGGTGAGCATTATATATACTTTGTGAAGCTACAGGGAAGCTTTATAATATGTGGGAGCCACTGGGGAACATTATATATACTGTGTGGGGCCCACTGGGGACCATATTAAACTGTGTGAGGCCACTGGGGACCATATTATACTGTGTGAGGACACTGGGGAGCATTATATATACTTTGTGGGGCCACTGGGGAGCATTATATTACTGTGTGAGAGCCACTGGGGAGCATTATACTGTGTGGGGCCAACTTGGGACCGTATTATGCTGTGTGAGGTACCTGGGGAGCATTATATGTACTTTGCGGGGCCGCTAAGGAACATTATATATACTGTGTGGGACCACTGAGGATCATTATATGTACAGTCATGGCCAAAAGTTTTGAGAATGACACAAATATTATATTTTCACATGATCTGCTGCCCTCTGGTTTTTATGTGTTTGTCAGATGTTTTTATCACATACAGAAATATAATTGCATTCATATTATGAGTAACAGAAGCTTATATTGACAGTTAGAATGAGTTAATGCAGCAAGTCAATATTTGCAGTGTTGACCCTTCTTCTTCAGGACCTCTGCAATTCTCCCTGGCATGCTCTCAATCAACTTCTGGACCAAATCCTGACTGATAGCAGTCCATTCTTGCAGAATCAATGCTTTCATTTTGTCTGAATTTGTTGGTTTTTGTTTGTCCACCTGTCTCTTGATGATTGACCAGAAGTTCTCAATGGGATTAAGATCTGGGGAGTTTCCAGGCCATGGACCCAAAATCTCTATGTTTTGTTCCCTGAGCCATTTAGTTATCACCTTTGCTTTATGGCAAGGTGCTCCATCATGCTGGAAAAGGCATTGTTGAGTGCCAAACTGCTCTTGGACGGTTGGGAGAAGTTGTTCTTGGAGGCCCCCACCCCCCCTCCCCCCACCCTTCATTATTTATCAAACAACAAAAAACACCCAACCCCCCCCCCCCCCCCCCCCCCCCCCCCCCCCCCCACACCAACAACAACACCCACAACAAGCCACAAAACAAACAACCGCCGCCCCCCCCCCCCCCCCCCCCCCCCCCCCCCCCCAACCCCCCCCCACCACCACAAAACAAAACAACACAACAAAACACAACACCCCCCCCCCCCCCCCCCCCCCCCCCCCCCCCCCCCCTCCACCACCAAACCCCCCCCCCCCCCTTTTTTTTCCGGGGGGGGGGCCCCTCCCCCCCCCCCCCCCCCCCCCCCCCCCCCCCCCCCCCCCCCCCCCCCCCCCCCCCCCCCCCCCCCCCCCCCCCCCCCCCCCCCCCCCCCCCCCCCCCCCCCCCCCCCCCGGGCCCCCCCCCCCCCCCCCGCCCCCCTTTTAAGGGGCGGCCCCCCCCCTTGCTGGCCTTTCTTGGGCGCCCTGGAGCCTTTTTGGCACCAATGGAACCTCTCTCCTTGAAGTTCTTGATGATGCGATAGATTGTTGACTGAGGTGCAATCTTTCTAGCTGCAATACTCTTCCCAGTTAGGCCATTTTTGTGCAGTGCAATGATGACTGCACGTGTTTCTTTAGAGATAACCATGGTTAACAGAAGAGAAACAATGATGGCAAGCACCAGCCTCCTTTTAAAGTGTCCAGTGGTGTCATTCTTACTTAATCATGACAGATTGATCTCCAGCCCTGTCCTCATCAATACCCACACCTGTGTTAATGGAGCAATCACTGAAACGATGTTAGGTGGTCCTTTTAAGGCAGGGCTGCAATGATGTTGAAATGTGTTTTGGGGGATAAAGTTCATTTTCTAGGCAAATATTGACTTTGCAAGTAATTGCTTTTAAGCTGATCACTCTTTATAACATTCTGGAGAATATGCAAATTGCCATTAGAAAAACTGAAGCAGTAGACTTTGTAAAAATTAATATTTGTATCATTCTCAAAACTTTTGGCCATGACTGTACTGTGTGAGAGCCACTGGGGAGCATTATACTATGTGAGGCCAACTAGGGAGCTTTATATGTACTGTGTGGGGCCACTGCCGAGCACTACATACACTGACAAGCAAAAGGGTAACAATGTTTAGAACTTGTGACTTTCAGGCTCCATATCTCACCATCCACTACAGCTTTGCATGTGAGACTACCATCATTTTATGGACATAAAAATCAAAGAAAAGGTTCCTACAAAGAAAGATAACTATAAAATATAACTTTTATTGATTATTGAATAACATAGACCTTAAAATAAGACAGAATGACGTAGACTATCACACAAGAAGTATAACTACAGGCAGAATGACCTCTGCTCCCCGCAGGTGGAGGTTTGTGTAGTATCAGTGGTTTCAGAGAGACATAGAAGGCTGTGGGTGAATAACCACCAGCCCTGAATGAATCACTCAGAAGTAACCACTAACAGTGAAGAAAGCGGGGATTTGTTCTCAGTATTTTCAGTTATGTATAAGGTGTACTATAATATATCTTGTCTGGCCACCATCTGGGTATCCCCTACATTCACTAGCGGGGATAAGGGTTGCAAATATCCCATGACTGTCCCGCAAAAAAAGACACCTTACACAGCTCCGTACGCTGAAATATAAAAAAGTTACAGGTGTCAGAATATGGGGATTCAAAGAATTTTTTTTTATCTTCAAAATTTTGAATTTTTGTAAAGTTATTAAAACATGAAAAAAACTATATAATTTTGGTATCACCATGATCGTACTGGTCCGGAGAATAAAGCTAACATAGCATTTTTACTGCACAGTGGAAGCCATAAAAACAAAACCCGTAAGAAAATGGCGTTGCTACGTTTTTTTCTCAATTCCACCTCATTCTGAATTTTTTTTCCTGCTTCCCAGTACATTGCACAGAATAATAAATGGCACCATTTTGAAATACAACTTGTCACACAAAAATCAAGCCCTCATATGACTACCTAAACGGACAAATTAGAAAGGTTTGGCTTTTGGAATGTAAGGAGTCAAAAACGAAAACACAAAAATGAAAAATGTCTGCGCCACTGTCTATCGCCGTCCCCTTTCCAATAGATGCCAGCCCAGGGGAGGTGACTAAAAATAACAAATACTTATACTCACCTCTCCTGGGCTCAGCATCCTCTCCAGGGCTCTTTCAGCCTGTGACCACTGAGGCCCAATCATAGGCCCCAGCAGTGATTTGATATCATTTGTTCCCAGCTCTAATTTTAATCTTTGTAGTTGGGGGAGAGACCTCCATCTTTTTGCTCGAAAATTTAAATGGTAAAAATTCTTCAGACAACAGGGTGACAGGTTGAGTGCTTCTCTTGGTATATCCAATGATATGATGGCTGAGGTTACTTTCGGAATTGAGTAAAGCTGATGGTGAATTGGTGAGCCAAGGCCCATTTACTACACTACAGAACATCAATGTAAAACACCGCCCCAAACCGATACATCTTACATCGATGTTTTTGTAAGCCAAGTGAACACATATTTGCCCCTTTAATCTCTTAAGGATGAGATGTTAGCATTAAGACATTTAGAAACTGATAAAAATCTAGTAATAAAACCTTCTGACAAAGGGGGTAACATGTTTTTTTTGGGATATAGCCAGATACAAACTAATGTACTGATGTACTAAACATCCGGGACATGAGGATAGTTATGAGATCTTACGCTGGAATCCCACAATGGAGTTCAGGGAGAGCCTTAAGAAAGTACTAGAAGAGGCAAAACTTGGATTCCTTGTTTGGGGGCTAGGGCCAACTAGTTTAGGGGCACCATAGGGACCAGCACGTGCCTCAGATGGACCTCTGGTGTCAACTTTGACTCCTTAATGTGATCTACCGGTGGGTAAGATTAGACTGTCTTCTATCCACTTGGTAACATGACATTTTTGCTCATACACAATCTCTGGTTATTTGCCTGACCTGTGTATATTGGGATGACTATCGGCTAATTTGAGGGAAATAATAGAGATAAAGGCAAAGACTGTGATGCTGTATAATATTGGGGGACAGGGACACCTGTGAAATGTATGGGTGCAGCACCTGGAGGCTCAGTACTCTCAGGTACATCCTGTATGGAGTATGAGACCCCAAACATGGACAATGCTGGGAATACCGCAGAGAAATGTGTGTCAGCCAGCAAGGAGTTAACTGGAGCTGACACTGCTTGCAATGTGTATGTAAGTGACTCTCCTACTACGGGTGAACCAGAGAACATCTCATGTCCTGGCACTGTGAGTGTGACCCCACTCAGTAATGTTGTACTCGGGCCCTGGAGTCTTAGGGGCCCAATAAGGTGTCTCTTTCCAATATGAGGAGCCCAGTACTAGTCTATATACAACCCATTATAGATGTGAGCCTGGAACAGATTTTGCATTGAGGCCCAAGAGCTTCTATGAGTGCCATCTATTGGCACAGTTCTGATGTTACAGCTCTAGGAAGTGATCCATCCCACGGACAGAAAAGTATTATCCTACAGAAATTCTTATACTATGTCATTTATTTTTCATGTATTTAACAATTTAATTTCCACTTATATAAATGTGGGTGTTCATAGCTTATATAATTTATGTAATTTGCATATATAACTTGGGGGAGGTTCTGTTCTATATTCATACATTGAATAGAGAGGGGAGGGGTTGATCCTCCTCCCAGCCTGCAAACACCTCCACAAATGGTTGTTCTGGGTAAAGGAATTAAGTTTCAGCTAATCTCACAGTTTACGATGCAAGAAATGTCTTCTGTGTATTTGTATCTACTTCTGTTAGCTTGTGTGATTACATATGGGATATTATTCACAGACAGTAGCAGACTTACTGATGGTGCCCATAGATTGTCTTTTTCCTATGTTTTAGCTTCTTGCCTGCAAGTATTTACCCTGTATGCTTAGTTCAGTGTTCCTGGATCTCATATATTATGGTCACTTGGGCTTTTCTCAGCTATGTGCTTGCTATTGTACAGTTACTCCTGGCAGAAATATATATAAAGATACCTATAGTAGTAGTAATGGATAGGCGAGAATGGAAGACTGCTCCTTACTGTACATGCCTACAGCCTCAGAGACAAATGTAAGATGTGTTGCAGCCATAATGTGATTATGTGATTTGTGTCATAGAACAGACTGCCCAACAAGAACTTGCACATTTTTCCATGAAAACTCAGATACCCTTTGACCTGTATTAGTCTATATTGAATAATTTGCAAGCCACGCAGTAGGACTGTCCAATGAAATTTGCGCGCCCGCATTTTTTTTTTTAATGCTTTTTAACCTGAGTATTATATTTGACATGACACATGTAGTTCCACAGTAAAGAAACTTATCAATTACCATGTTAGCTCACTATTCTTTACCCGAAGGCATTTGCTAATACCCAACTTTCCGAGGAGCAGAGTACCTCCATTGACACACACTATGCACCACCCCTGAACGATTTGCGAATTGGGTCATCTTTATTGGTCCCCATATTGTGGGAGCCCACTTTATTGGCCCCTATACAGCAAGTGGCCCCAGTATTGGCTCCCAAAGAGTAACATTAGGCTGCTACCTGTTGGATTAGTCCAGAAGGTAATGCCCGATATTCACGTACCCATCCCCGCTCCATCCCACAGCCGCCTCTACTTCATCTCCAGCCTCTTGCTGTATATTACCTCATAACACTGAACATCATCAGGACTCCATGTCCATTAAGGACCCCAGCACCTTAGTCAAAACTGACTGAGGTGCCATTTTCCTGCTGGCGCTGGTCTGGAGAACAGGATCCGGGGCCTGTGATCTAGTGCCATGACAGCTGAGAGCCTATTGAAGGCTCCAAAATTTGTCTTGGCATTTGTTCTATTATAGGCCTCTCTGTGCAGCTTGTAATAGAAGTAGACATATTTTGCAATACATTGCCATCCATTAACATTGTAATACATTGCATTGTTGATCAGTCCACCTAGGAATTCTATTAAATACAGTATGATATATATATATATATATAAAATTTGAATCACCCCCCCCCCTTCCCTAGAATACACTATGGTGAACTCCATAGTGGGAAAAAAAAAATCAAAAGAGCCGAACCGCCAATTTTTTGCTGTTTCGCGATTTTGAATAAAAAGTGATCAAAGCAAAAGACATTCCCCAAAATGGTATAACTAAAAGTACAGCTGGCCCCGCAAAAAAGACGCCCTATGCATCCCTGTATATATATAGATGCGTTGGGTGGCTGAGATGACATTTAGGCACAGCAGAAGGTCGGCCACTATCCTTCCTCTGGGGCCCTGTCTCCTTACTGTCACTGCGGGGCCCCAATCACCACCCTGCTCATAGAGCTAAAGAGGTGCCTATGAGGTGTCTATGACCAGCCTCAATAGTAATGTACAGAATCTCCCATAGACTGCAATACAGTTGTATTACAATCTATGGGACTTGCAATCAAATGATTGCAGATTCAAGCCTCCTAGTGTTTAAAAAAAATATAAAAAAAAATAAAAAAATAAAAGTTCTAAATCACCCCCTTTCCCTAGAACACATATAAAAGTTGAAAATTACTATGAAACACATACGCATTAGGTATCCCAGTGTCTGAAAATGCCTGGTCTACAAACTTATAAAAATATTTTTCCCGTAGGGTGAACATTGTAGCAGGAAAAAAAAAATCATAAAAGTGCCGAACCGCCGTTTTTTTTCGCTGCTTAGGCCTCTGATTTGAATAAAAAGCGATCAAAGCAATAGACATTCCCCAAAATGGCATAGCTAAAAGGTACACCTGGCCCTGCAAAAAAAGACCTGGCCCTATACACCTTTCAATGTGGCCTTGCCGCTGTTGCAAAACTACAACTCCCATATGTTATTAAATATTTGACCACATTTTTTTGCTTCAAAATTTTTTCCCTATTTTCCTCCTCTAAAACCTAGGTGCGTCTTATAGTCCGGTGCACTTTATAGTCCAAAAAATACGGTACATAATTTAGTATATTCATACATATTCGGATATTTGTACTCAGGATTGTCATTGCTGGGGTCAAAGGTCACCTGTCTGTTTCATTAAAATCAGTCCAAACAGCAGTAGAAAGGTGTAAGCTGACACTGGGTTAAGATTGCGACCATACAGAAAAGAACAAAACAGTAACAGAAGAAAATCCTGCCCTGTCTGGTATATAACACTAGCTAGCAGCTTGAGAGCTTCTTCCTGCCAACTTCACCAAACAAATCAACCAGCAACTTCTTGCTCATATCTGACTCTGCTATTTTTCACTTTATTTTGGTTATCCACTTGAGGGGAACATTGTCAGTGACCAACCTGAATTTTCTTCCCTACAAATAATATTTGAGGGATTCATTTGATGTCCAAACACGTTTTTGTCATGTTTATTTAATTTTCAGCTTAAATAAAGTCCTGGATGTTCCTCTCCATGACTGGTCTATGACACATTCGCACCTATTCCTGTCCCCGAGGCGTCCGTTTATACCTCAAATTCTTTTTTAGGCTGAGGCCACACGTTGCTAGAAACAGACCCATTGACCTCTATAGGGGCCATGAACCAGGGCAAAAACAGGACATGTGAATACGTCCATTGCAATCAATGTGTCGCAAAACATCCGATTTCTCCACTCATGTGAATAACGCATCAGTGTTCTTCGCCTTGCAGAGCAGTGTGGGGGAACAACAATGCCCAGAAGTCCTGCCACCTGTATAGGAAGTTAGGACGTTAGCCTACGTTCACACAAACACTGACACATGGTCTGTTTTTCAGTCTGGTTTGTATCTATGAGTCTATGAGGAATCCGTGAAAAACGGCCCGAAATTAGACATGTCTTAGACGCAAACGAACCATGGGAATAGAAACAAGGAAATCAAAGGGGGGGGATTTATTATTTCACGTACGCCATTTTTGTAGCATAGATGGGTGATAATGTGGCGTATCTTTGGCGAAAGGCCCTTTTTTGCTCCAAAGTTAAACCACATTCCCCATTCTGCACCTCACATGCCACACAAATATGGGCAGATCAGGGGGCAGAGCGGGGGGGGAATGGTTGGGATGGGGATGCCTCGACATGACATATTTGTTATAACTCACACCTGTTTTCTGCTGTCTAACATGAACACCTCCATTCTGGCACCGGAGCCTCTTAATAACCCAGGCGCACCTTGCGCCACTTGGGGCCTTTATTAAGAATGTCATATGGAACGCCAGTCTTAGTAAATCTGCCCCATTGTGTTCAGAAAATGGCCACCCCACAGCCGATCTTGACGTACATATGAATAAAGCCTTAGGGTGTCTGCACACAGTCTGTTTTCAGGTTTTGTACAATTTCCGCACATGTAGTGTCCGAACTGCATCCGAAAACCACCTGATCAAAAAATAAGGCCCCACTTACCTCCCCTTTCTGGCCCTTGGCCTCACACACAGTGTCTCACGCGTTTGTGGTGTGCCACTAGTTTACTGTACGTGCTGTTTTTGCAATGTATAGCTTGTATTTGTATGACAATTGTATGTAGTTTCCTTATGTAATGTGTGTTCACCTCTGTTATTGGGCTGCGCCACTTCTATATATGATATTTATCACTGTAACATACTCGGTATCATGCTGGTGGCAGATAAATATTCTTACGAGAGGTGGTGACTCCCTTTAAGAGTAGAGTAGAGTAGAGTAGCAACCACATAAATATTGTAACAATGGCTTCCGCCGCTGCGCTCTGACCGAAATCCTAAAGCTTGTTGTGAATTTCTAAATCAATGTCTCGCCTGTTATGACTTACATGCACAGCATTTGTACACTTTCATGGACAAATCTGATCTGGGAACATGGAAGACCAGAAACTTCAGATATGCAGAAATTTCTTCCAACTCTTCGCACTGGTTTTGAAGAGTCAGGTCACACTTCTGCGGCCTCCGTTCTTCTTCATCTATGTCAAGGCAACTTGACCTTAAGACACTATGCTATTCCTGTTCCTAAAACTAGCGGCAGCAACATTTTGGATTTCGGAACATTCTTAGGAGTTGTATGAGTTGGATGGTAGAGATCTACCTTCTCTGGATGTCTTAAAGGGGTTTTCCTGCTCCAAATGAAATTTTCATACTGATGACCTATCCGCAAGACACCCAGACCCCACACAGGTCATCTGTTCTAGCAACTTCTGGGTGTCAAAATCCGATTTGGGACCAGAAAACCCCTTTACTTACCTTGGCCACTGGCATAGACCTATGCTTCAGAGAACATGCCAGAGAAGCTGCACAGGAAAGGAGGGTTCTGTGACTTGCTCCCTCCTTCTAGAAGCTTCTTCTGACCCCTGTTGCTCCTTCAGTAGAAGAACCAATGCAGGTTTGGGTTGGGGTGGCTCGGGTCCCTGATCCATTTCATGCCGAAGAAGTTCAGATAGAACCGGACATGACTTATTATACTGTCGGGTCTCTTCAGAGTATAATAGGTGGAGGCTCAGGGGAGGTGTAAAAAATACCTTTATACTCACCTTCCGTTACCTCCTTGTGGTGTCTGAAGAGACCCCAGAGTATAATAATTTACCTCAGTGCGTGTTTCAGCAGCCATTTTAGTTCGTGCCAGAAGATGAATCCCCAATTTTGGATATTCGGGTCGAACGAGGATCGGAATGAATTGGTTTGCCCATCTCTGTTCCCAATCCTGGATGGCGCTGTGTGAAGAAGTGAGAGCTACAGTACAACTATTCCTGTCATTATTAATCCCTTACCAGACCCCGCAGGAGGGGATGTTACCAAAAAAGAAACAAAACACACTGAAACTAAATCTAAACCCATTGACTGATCTCCAGTGTCACTGTGAAGCACGTGGCGCATGTTGTTATGGTGATGCAAGCCATAATAGTAGGGGAGGGCCTGTAGTACACGTGCCATGTGACAACACGCCAGCTCCAGCTGACGTAGATGAGGAATGAGGAAGTATCTGATTTTTGTGTTGAGCCGCTGTATTCATTCTCTGCCGTCCATACATTATGCTGTCTGCACCATTACTAGTGGTTGTTGCCTCGGTATTTGCTGTCGGTGAGTGATTGTGTTAGTGCTTGTGTAGCTGTCTATATGTCTTGTGCCTTCCCTGCCATCTTCACACAGGCCGTGTAAGAGACAGCCAATGTTGTCCTAAGCTTTATTTGTCTGTATAAATTGTTAATGTTGAATGTATTTCTGTGATTCTGTTCCTTTAAGACAGCAGCCATTGTAACTGTGACATGATGCTGGAGTGAGACCCCCCCCCTTTTATGTCAGCTTGCCTGTTCTGCAGACAGAGTGTGAGCAGAGAAGCAGGAAGTGACGAGACAGAGAGCAGCAGCCATCTTGGCAAGTGTTGTATTGAACTGGTGTGGAGATTTTTCTGTACAGCTAAGCTGTATCTTGGTCCAGAGACAAACAGAGTGTAAAGAGACAACAGGACTAGTGAGTCCACGTGAAAGGAACTGTGCTCAGTGGCTGATCAGTGAGACTGACATTGTGACTGTGTATATGGATACCACAGATAGAGACTCGCAGTGCTGTTGATGTACTGGACGGCACCTGCTAAATCCCGGCTTACATCCCAGCTCAGTGTATGGATTCGGCAGGACTGTCAGTATGCTGAGTGGAATCTGCTGTTGGATTACATTGCATTCAGTTGGTTTCCCTGTCTGTTAAAGAGGACTTCATTTCTCCCAAGATCCTGATAACCGTGAGGAGAGGACGCTTCACTATAAAAGAAAGGACCGACTTTGGGCCCCACCGCGCGCTTCTACGGACTGTAAGCGGTCCACCTGGACCACTGGGGAAAAGGGGGTGCACCCAAATGTGAAGTCAGGGTCAGTTAGGGATAGTTTTGAGTATATTGTTCATTCAGTGTCCATACTGCAGAAGTGGACAGAGTAAAAGTAGAAACCATTGCAGAATTTGCCTTGAAATTGTTCATGCTATATTGTATATTTTGCTTGTCTTTAGCCCTGTCATTTTACCTTTAATTAACCTTTATTAACTTATAGTAAATATATATTTTTTTCTTGAACTACCGCGTGTGCGTTCATTTCTGGTTGCGGAGTCCAAACCACCTGCCTTGCTCTCGGTTCACAAATTGGCGTAGTCGGCAGGATCCGCTTACCAGAATGGACGGTGACGCACCCGTTCGGGAGAATGGTGCTGGAGGAAGAATGCCAGCAGGGGCTATAATGAGTCAGTTAGCTAAATTTGATGGCAATAATATGTCAGTGAGTATGTGGGTGGAACAGATACGAATGATACAGCGAATGTACCAGACCGCACCAGAAGTACTAGTAGAGCTAGCAATATTGACATTACAAGGGGATGCTAAGACCACGGTGATACTGAGGCCATTTGAACAAAGGCAGACATTTGAGCAAGTAGTCCAGATTCTAGAAACCATCTATGGAGAAACTGCATTGCTGGGGTCTCTGCAGGCTCGGTTCTTCCAGAGGGTACAACAGGAGAATGAAAGCCTTCCCCAATATGCAAATGCCCTACAAGAACTGCTCCGAGATATTCAAAGGAAGGAAAGAGGGGGCTCGCCAGCCTTCTGTAACCCTGATCGGACTCTCCGTGACCAGTTTGTCCTGGGGATACGTGACGGCAGTTTAACTGTGACTATGCAGGATTTTATACGACGAGAGACTGATGCTAAATTCCATGATGTACAGGTAGAGGCCATCTCCCGTGCCAATAGTATGGTCCCGAGGCCGCAGACCGCAGTTGAAGTTACTTTGTCACAGGGGGCTAGTTCTGGCTCAGAGACAGTAGAAAAAGGGACGGTTAAAGAAATTCTCACAGTAATGCAGAAACTGCAAGAACAAATGGAACACTTGCACACTCGTTGTGATGAGCAGTCTATGAAAATTGCAGACTTCCAGAAGACTGGAGATGAAAGGGTGAGCCATCCACACCCAGCAAGTCAGAATCACCCACCACCCCGCTGGAGGGGTGAGGATAGGACCTACCGAAGGGGTCCAAATCATTTAGTGCAGTGCTCAGGAGAAATCGAAGGGGCTTACCGAAGGGGCCCAAACAGATGGCCAGAACGACGGGGGATACGCTGCTGGGAGTGTGGACGGATGGGCCACGTTGCTGCTAGATGTCCAGAGCAGCGACAAACTTATGAGAGACCGCCGTTAAACTGAAGTCCCCTGCTGCTGAAGGGCGTGTAGTAGGGGAGACTGACAAGGAGACTATGTGGGGAGAATGCCCTGATGATGACCTGATCGCTGCAAGTCCTGTCATACAGGTGGAAATGGAGGGTATTCCGGTTACCGGGATGATTGACACGGGTTCCCAAGTAACGACCTTGAGTAGAGACTGTTATGAACGGTACTTCCGGCAACATGTGAAATATGATCCCCATACATTCGTACGAGTGGTCGCAGCTAACCAGTTACCAGTTCCAGTCGTGGGAGTGGCCTGGATGAATGTCCGGGTATGTGGCCAAGATCTAGGTAGGAAAGGCATTGTGGTGGTACAGGAGTCACATGAAGTAAAGGTCCCTGTCATTTTGGGGATGAATGTGTTAAAAGAATTAGATCAGATCCTCTTTGAAAAGAAAGGTCACGGTTATTGGAAAGAAACCACCACCCATCGGCCTACTCAAACAGCTTTCCAGCGGCTGATCCGGACATGTGGCTTACAGAAAAGTTCAGATGCACAGCGTCCTCTGGCTCGAATTTCAGTTCCTTTGCATACAAAAGTTACACTGCCACCCAGTCGGGAGACAATAGTGTCCATGCCCGTAGGCACCTGTCGGAAACTAGAGGGCATAGCTGTGTTGGTAGAACCACTGCAGGCAGCCGAAGGAGGTGTTGATCCGCTAGTGGCCCGTTCCTTGGCAATAGTTCGCAATGGAAGAGTACCACTTCGATGTGTAAACACTCAGGACCAGAGTGTGGACCTGACCCCAGGGAGGCTGCTGGCTAACATCTATGTGACTCCGGAGGAAGTAAGGAAAGTAACTCCAATGCAGCTGAAGCCGACTGAAAGGGATGAGTGGACCGTAACTGTGTCCATGGGAGAAGATGAGGAACCCACCTCTGAATGGAATGGCTGTGCAATTCGAGAACAGATGAAGATGGATGTAAGTTCATGTTCTCTGGAATGGGTGCAGAAGGTAGATGAGCTGTTGTGGGAGAACCAAGCCACCTTTGCACGGTATGCTGAAGATTTTGGATGTACCACAGGGATCTACCATGAGATTCCCACAGGAGACACCCCTCCAATTAGAGAGCGCTACCGACAAATTCCTCCACAGTTGTATCAGGAAGTGAAAGAACTGTTAGCTAAGATGCTACAGGGTGGGATCATCC
This sequence comes from Leptodactylus fallax, assembly GCA_947044405.1. Lineage (NCBI taxonomy): Eukaryota > Metazoa > Chordata > Amphibia > Anura > Leptodactylidae > Leptodactylus > Leptodactylus fallax. The sequence goes on along the minus strand of CAMRHE010000472.1, from coordinate 618,456 downwards.
AAGAAAGCCAGAGTCCCTGGGCGGCTCCTGTGGTGTTAGTAAGAAAAAAAGATGGGTCCATCCGATTTTGCGTAGACTATCGGAAGTTAAACGCTTGCACCGTACGAGATTCCTACCCCTTGCCACGGATTGAGGAGTCCCTCTCAGCGCTAGGGAGAGCCCGGTACTTCTCCTCACTAGATCTGGCTAGTGGGTATTGGCAGGTGCCGATGGCCACAAAAGACAAGGAGAAGACGGCATTCATCTTGCCCATGGGACTATACGAATTTAACCGGATGCCCTTCGGGTTGACAAATGCACCCGGAACGTTTCAGCGGTTGATGGAGAAATGTCTCGGTGACTTCAACTTTGAGTTCACTCTCATCTACTTGGATGACATTATAGTGTATTCTGCGACCTTTGAAGACCATCTCCACCAGTTGGGGCAAGTATTTCGAAGATTGCGGAAACATGGGCTCAAATTGAAACCCAGTAAATGTCGGTTGTTCCAATCTGAAATTGATTACTTGGGTCACCGCGTATCAGGAGAAGGGGTGAGACCATCAAGAGACAAGATAGCGGCTGTTCAAGATTGGCCGATACCGACTACCCTGCGAGAAGTGAGGGCGTTCCTTGGAGTAGCCGGTTACTATCGACGGTTTATTAAGGATTTCGCCAAGGTAGCAGCACCACTTAATGCTCTCCTACGAGGCACATCCGGTGGTCCAAAGAACCGGTCCGTGAAGTGGGGACCTGAACAGGAACAAGCCTTCCAGGCATTGAAGGATGCACTGACAACAGCCCCAATCTTGGCATATGCTGATTACCACTTGCCGTTCCAGCTATATACAGATGCAAGCCTGTATGGTCTTGGAGCAGTGCTTTCCCAGCTTCAGGATGGCCAGGAGAGGGTCATAGCGTACGGCAGCCGGTCTTTGAGAGATTCTGAAAGAAACCCCGAGAATTATAGTTCATTTAAATTGGAGCTGTTGGCACTGGTATGGGCCATGACCGAGAAATTCTCTGAATATTTGACCGGTGCTGAAGTTTTAGTACTGACTGACAACAACCCACTAGCTCACCTGGAAAATGCCAAGCTCGGGGCGTTAGAGCAGAGGTGGATAGCCCGAATGTCTACATTCAATTACCGCATTAAGTATCGGTCCAAGACAGAGAACCAGAATGCTGACGGACTTTCTAGGGTAACTGCCCAGACCCCCACAGAAGACGTGGATCATGAGTTGGAGCATGTGGAGGTGCCCGATTTCAGCAGATTTTCACAGGCCTTGACCGCCACTAATCAGTTTGAGATGGAGGGGACTGAAATGGCTCCTTTCTTTGGTCCCTCACGACAGGAATGGGCACAGATACAACAGACCCATGAGGGGCTGGCGCAGATGATCAAGTGTGTTGAGAAAGGCCAGAAGCCCTGTAGAGAGGAAAGAGAACGACTGACACGTGAGATATTATCTGTTTTGAGTCAGTGGGAAAAGTTGGAGATGAAAAATGGAGTGCTATGCCGAAAGGTCTATTTACCTTCCGAGATCGACATTCGATACCAAATTGTGGTGCCTAGTGAACTGGCTCGCTCCTTGGCAGTTGAGGCTCATAATAAGAATGGACATTTTGGTCATGAGAAGACCTTTCGTTGGTTACAGCGACTGATTTACTGCCCTGGTCTTCGTCAAATGGTCGAAGAAGTATGCCGCAGCTGTCGAACTTGTGAGATCCATAAGGCAATAGAACAGAGAGCTCCCCCTGCAAACCATCGTGACCCAGGAACCTTTAGAAATTGTCATGATAGACTATCTAATGGTGGGCCCATCCAATAGCGGACACCAGTATTGCCTCGTAATGGTGGATCACTTCACCAAATTTGCGGTGGTAACCGCCACCAAGGACCAGACAGCTGAGTCAGCAGCTCGTGCTCTGTGCCAAGATTTCATTCGAGTATATGGGTGCCCCCAACGCATCCACTCCGACCAGGGCGCCTGCTTTGAGGGACACGTAATGAAAGAAGTTCAACGTATCTACGGGATAAAGAAGTCGCACACGACTCCATACCACCCTCAGGGAAATGGGGCCTGTGAAAGATTCAACAGAACTCTGCTACAGATGCTGCGGACTCTGGAGGAAGACAAGAAGTTACAGTGGCCTCAGTTCTTGTCTGAAATGGTGTGGGCCTATAACAATCAGGTCCATTCTACAACGGGGTACTCTCCTTATACACTTCTCTTTGGGCGGTCTGGGCGAAGTATAGGAGAATTACAGTTGAATGATGTGGATGGGTTCCCTCCGAGGGATCCAACCTCTTGGGTGCGGGCGCATCGGCAGAGACTTGAGACGATCCATCGATTGGTGCGGCAGCGCCTGCAAGAACATCCCCATCCTGATAAGACCCCAGTGCAAGAAGCACCATTGCAACCAGGCGACCTGGTGCTAGTTCGTGTCAAGAAACCCCAAGGGAAATTGGAAAGCAGATGGGAGGCTTTGCCGTATCGTGTTGTTGGCCGCAAGTATGCGAATGGGCCAGTGTACCAGGTCCAGAAAGAAGGAACTGATTGTGTTCGAGTACTTCACCGAAATATGTTGCGCCTGTGTCATTCTGAAGGGACAAATCACAATGGGCCTGCCAATGTGAATGAGCTCCCACAGTCAGAGAATGGAGGTGCGGAATGGGCCTCCGACGAGGAGGATGATTGTTGGCCGATCCCTGCTCCTGGGGATGTTCCACCTGTGACTACTGTATCTCCGGTCTGTGCCCCCTCTGGTGCGGAATCCGCTGGTCCTTCTCAGCCCATAGCTGCAGCACCCCATAATATACCACCGGTCCTCAGACGGACCACTAGGCCAAATGCTGGTATTCCCCCTGTTCGGTATGCGCAGGATGAGTTTGTTTGGCCTGCCATACATCGGTATACTACCACCCTGTGCATAAAAGTACGACCCTCTGGATATACAGTCATAGGCAGGGACTGCCAATCTTAAAGTGGGGGGGGAATATGTAAGAGACAGCCAATGTTGTCCTAAGCTTTATTTGTCTGTATAAATTGTTAATGTTGAATGTATTTCTGTGATTCTGTTCCTTTAAGACAGCAGCCATTGTAACTGTGACATGATGCTGGAGTGAGACCCCCCCCTTTTATGTCAGCTTGCCTGTTCTGCAGACAGAGTGTGAGCAGAGAAGCAGGAAGTGACGAGACAGAGAGCAGCAGCCATCTTGGCAAGTGTTGTATTGAACTGGTGTGGAGATTTTTCTGTACAGCTAAGCTGTATCTTGGTCCAGAGACAAACAGAGTGTAAAGAGACAACAGGACTAGTGAGTCCACGTGAAAGGAACTGTGCTCAGTGGCTGATCAGTGAGACTGACATTGTGACTGTGTATATGGATACCACAGATAGAGACTCGCAGTGCTGTTGATGTACTGGACGGCACCTGCTAAATCCCGGCTTACATCCCAGCTCAGTGTATGGATTCGGCAGGACTGTCAGTATGCTGAGTGGAATCTGCTGTTGGATTACATTGCATTCAGTTGGTTTCCCTGTCTGTTAAAGAGGACTTCATTTCTCCCAAGATCCTGATAACCGTGAGGAGAGGACGCTTCACTATAAAAGAAAGGACCGACTTTGGGCCCCACCGCGCGCTTCTACGGACTGTAAGCGGTCCACCTGGACCACTGGGGAAAAGGGGGTGCACCCAAATGTGAAGTCAGGGTCAGTTAGGGATAGTTTTGAGTATATTGTTCATTCAGTGTCCATACTGCAGAAGTGGACAGAGTAAAAGTAGAAACCATTGCAGAATTTGCCTTGAAATTGTTCATGCTATATTGTATATTTTGCTTGTCTTTAGCCCTGTCATTTTACCTTTAATTAACCTTTATTAACTTATAGTAAATATATATTTTTTTCTTGAACTACCGCGTGTGCGTTCATTTCTGGTTGCGGAGTCCAAACCACCTGCCTTGCTCTCGGTTCACAGCCGCATGCTTTGTATATCCGCACACCCAGTGCAACTTGCCTGAGTTAAAGCACTAACTCCTCTGATATTTCCCCATAACGTTCCTCCTGCTCTTTGCCTTTATTCAGGACTCTGTCGTGTAACTCTGAGCCTCTGCTACAGATAACAGGACATGATGATGTCATCGGAGAGTAGTGGCGGGGAACTACAATGGCAGGCTGACGAGGAAGCTTATTACAGGTCACTGCCACTTGTGGAGGAAGTTAGATTAGGATGCCTGCATATAGTCAGTCTATGACCCCTTATATCATGGACAGCTCAGAGGGTTTATCAGCTCATGTAGACATCGCCCACCCTGCTTTTCTTGATGTTACCTGCTATAAGAGTTTGTGTAATGTATATGACTGTTGTGTGGTTTAGTATATACCTACTGTCACTGTGATACTCGTGCTGTGTATTTATTAACACCAGACTGTCTAGTTTGCCTTTAATAGGTTGACATATTGTAGTCAGCCAGCTTGGGTCTAGTCAAGGGTGGACGGGACACAGTTTATGGATTAAAAAATTGTAATGCCCTGCTTTACTGCTGTTAATGTAGGTGCCCTATATACGAAAGCCGAAGCGCTTGCAGCCCCCGCTATAGACATGTTATAGGGTAACCACCTAGTTCTGCATTAAAACTGCTTTCACAAACCCTTTCCTTGGGTGGCAGCATCAGATTCTGAGAAATGGTGTAATAAGCATTGCCCAATGTTTTCAATATATGCCCACCATTTACATGGCCTATGCCCCCAAACACCACTAACCTACCTCATTCCAGTCACAAGTAGTGCATATATATCCTTCAGCACATCCCAGAATTAATAAAGACCCCAGACCAGAGGCGTAGCTAGTGATTCGGCACAGGGTGGGCAAACATATCCAAGAGGACCCCTTACCCGGGTATATTAATATTATAACTTTACAGTGGTATATATCGGCTCTACACAGGACTCTGCAGACCATTTAGGTGTATACAGTGCAGTAACATTTAGTGACAGGTGACGTCTCTGACTGTAATCTGTCACATTTCTCATCTCTTCCATCCAGACCACCATGACCACTTCCTCCATCCATGACTTGTCTCTGTAAAGTTTACAGCACAGACATATTTGGCTACACGCTTTACTAGGCACCCGACCCACATTGTCCTCACTTACACAAAGTCCCTATCCTGCTGATACCCTCAATTATATAATATATTATATAATATATGATACCCCATATGCATCTTAAATTAACAATGTCCCTTTGTGTCCCTTAATTAATTCCTCCTGTGTGCCTCCTTTAAAGGGATTGTTCAGGATCAGAAATATGAATGCAGGCCGCAACCAAGGTTATAAATACAAATGCGCTGACACTTACCTGCATCCCCCCTCTGTTCCTGCACGGGACCTACCATCTCCTTCACTGCACTAATTGTATAAGGAGGGGCTGCAGCAGTGATGTCAAGTTGAAAAGACCACTGCAGCCAATCACCGCTCTCTACAGTACCGCAGTGTATAGTGTTGGACTTCCACGGTTCCCCATTCACAACATCTCACTGCAGCCTCTCTGTATACAAGCAAAGGTGACATACAGTCCAGTGCATGTAAAGGGGGGAATGTACATTATAATGCTCGCCTGCTGCCTACTTTAAGATTTATGACCGGACAACCCCTTTAAATTAATAGTGCCCCTCGATTAATAATGTCCCCTGTGCCCCCCTAATTACTAATACTACTGTGTGCCCCATTAAATCAATAATCCCCCCCTGTGTCCCTCCTAATAATATTCCTGTATTCCCTCTTGTGAAGGATACCGCTTTGCCAAGCCGCTTGGCACACCTGGGATCAACCTTCTTACCTCCCACTCACACGCCGTGAGTGGATCGGGTTCATAGGATAATATGAAACAAGCTTTATAAATTTTATATATTTATTAACCCGAGTGGGTCGGTAGTAGCCATGAACATATACAGAAATGTACATCAATGGATGGTAAAGCAAATACAGGTAAAAGCAAAATACAGTACAGAAAATAAAATGGGAATAAAAGACAGAAAAGTATTACCCAGAACGAGTTTGTAGTCTGATTCTCTTGGCCTCATGTGTTAGGCCTCAGGGCACTTCCTTAAGCAATTTACAGAGCAGATAACCCCTAACTGCCTCCTTCCTGAGTGACTCCAAATCTAGCCCTTCCTTGCAGTATAAGGCTAGTGCCCAGCCACACCTCCTGACACCTGAGGGTCATTTGCCCTTTCTCCCTCCTTTGACATCTGTTGTCCAGGGGTAATAAACTGGCTGGCCAGAAAGGCCCTCTCCCATGGCATACACATAAAACCACTGAAGCGAATAGACCACCAATGTAAACACAGCTTAACCACAACATTCCTAAGAACTGTCATAAACAAAACAATATCAGCAAGCAGCAATACAAGAAATACATAACTGGGGGTCTCTTCGTCACACTCCATAAATCAATAATGCCTCAGTTAATAATGCGTCCTGTGCCCCTAATAATACTCTTGCATGCCCCCTTAAAGGGGTTGTTCAGGAAATACAGAACTGGAGCAGGAGACTGGGAAGGTGAACCATAAAAAAAAAAATACTCACCTGTCCCCTGCGCACTGGTGTCCAATGTTGCTGCCCAATTCAGTGGCGATGCAGGACCGAACAGTGGTGGGGGACACCACCCTTATATTAATAATGCCCCTGCTTGCTGTAATGACCCCTTATATAGTTGTTGGCCCTTAATATTATTACCTGTCTCCTCGCACGGACTTGCCACTGTTGCATCTTCTTGCTGTATCTTGTAGGCTTCAAGCCACTTCAAGCCTACAAGATGCCGTCACCACAGGACGTCTATGTTCCGGCTCAGGCAGTGCAATGTAGTGACGTCATCAGGCCCGACTGCGCTGGGACGCTAATGTATTAGTTGTTGTTAGGAAACCTGTAGGCTGCAAAATCTAAAAGCTTTCTGCTCTACCATGTATTTCAACTGTATAGGTGTCCTGTGACACTGATGCAGTTGAAATTTTTGTGTGTAGTTGCGGAGGCCCCGGAATGGGCCCCACAAAGTCAGTGGGCCTGGGGCCAATCCCCTTCCCCTCTGCCCCAGACTAATCAGAAGAAGCAAATCCTATAAGTAACCTGTGATGTCACTAGAGAGTTTATGTACATAGAGGGAAACCTGAATCCAGTAAGGAAATCTGATGCAAGCTAGAAATAGCATAAAGGAAAAGACATTCCAGGAGGTGGGAAATGGGGTGCAGGGCAGCACTCGACTCCGAAAGACTCAAAATAAAATTGGGTGCACCATCACTAGGGAACTGACCAACTCCCAAGTGGAAACCATGTAAAAAATGTGATGGGATCTGTTCAGGGTTGAGCGGACTGATTCAGCTCAAACCAAATTTGACCTGAATTTTCTAAAACTTTCGGGTTCGACCTGAACCTGAATTTTTCAGGGTATGTCACCTACAAAGCACTATTATATTCTGGGATCCCACAGGTGTTGTTTAGTCCGTTTGTAGGAACAGAAGAACAAACTAAACAGTAAAAACAGATCCGTCTAATGACAGACAACAAAAGGATCCCGAGGAATCCATTGTCCATGGTGGGGTCTATCAGGTATCCATTGTGTTGTCCCTCATTTCACCAGACTTCATCTCATTTCATCCATGATTGTAGACAGACTCTGCACTGGAGGTACGACCCATGCACAGAGCACCCCTGAAATCACAGAGGAAGTGTTGTATTATAACATGGAAGATCTCAGAATCAGTTACTTAGGTGTATTCCCTAGCTAAGCTGTTGTCTTCTTTAGCTTCTGTATTGACTCCTCCTTGATCAGGCTCATTGGACTTTCCATTGTTCTCCATACTCGGCCCTGCTAGATCATCATTACCAGACCTTGGTCTGTCTGGCTGCTCTCCTGACCACCTCGCCTGGTATACATACCTAGTTCTGTTACATTTACTGACCCCTGACTTTATGGCCGCGTTATGTCTCCACCTAGAACTACAACTACCCAACCTCCCTCTCTGTTACCTCTCCCAGTATGCTTCAATAGATTTTTTTGCTTGGAATTTCCCATAGAAACCAGAACCTGTACCTCAATCCCACTTAATTTTGGTCATGTTCTCCATCAGCCAACGCTGTCCAGAAAATTAACCACCCAAGTCCTCAGACCAGCTGAGTACTTGTTCCTAGCCAAAGTCATTGGACTAGTTAAAGCTGAGGAGGATCTTCATCTCTCACTATGTTTTCTGACTCTACTGAGAATTTTTCCCCTTTTTTTTTAAATTTGGTTCCTGACTGTTCGTACATTGTTCACTGCCTGCCCTGACCCAGGCCTGTTACCTGTGCTACTTGTATGCTGCCAGTCTTGACCTCAGACTTGTAAGACTTCTCTATTTCCTATCACTTATGTGCTATTCTTCTGATCTTCCCTTAGTCTTTAAATGACACCTACCTTACACAGATGTTTGGGAGCCTCTGGACTATGTGTACTAGTACAAGGTTATGGCAGCCAGGCATTATTGTGAGAATTTTGTGGCTGACTCTAAGCTATTGGTACTGCTATGTGGCTGGCAGAGACACACTCCATGTAAAGCAGACATTTCTGTCACACAGGGCTGCCTGCTTTATATGTAGAGGCAGCAGTCCTATGTAAGTAAAGTTACAGGCAGCGGCCATTAAACTGTAGGTGTAGCTGCTGCCATCACACTCGCAGTTCACTTACTCCTCAATCTAGAGGCTCTCAGGATTTGGACAAACTCCTTAGGGGCCCAGGGCAGGTGTAACATGAAAAAGAGAAAAATATACTCCTTGGTACTCTGGTGCCGCAGCATGTTCGGTCGCACACTGTGCTGGAGAAAGACTGGTGACATATGTGAGTGACACCACCAGTCCCTCTCCAGCGACCGCTGAGACTGCTAATTGGCCATAGTGGTCTCGTGGCCCCTCCATACTGTATAATGTCCTATAGAGGCCCCTCCGTAAAGTATAATGTCCCATAGTGGCCCCTGCACACCGTATAATGTCCCATAGTGACCCCTGCACACAGTATTATGTCCCATAGTGGCCCCTGCACACAGTATTATGCCCCATAGTAGCCCTTCCACACAGTATAATGATCTATAGCGGCCCCTCCACACAGTATAATATCCCATAGTGACCCCTCCTCACAGTATAATGTCCTATAGCGGCCCCTCCACACAGTATAATGTCTCATGGTGGCCCCTCCACACAGTATTATGTCCCATAGTGGCCCCTCCACATAGTATAATGTCCCATGGTGGTACCTCCACACTGTATAATGTCCTATAGCGGCCCCTCCACACAGTATTATGTCCCATAGCAGTCCATCTACACAGTCTTTTGGTCTCTTCTGGTCACAGAGACGTCATGAATGACATCAGAGTCTGCCTCAGCCCAATCTCAGCAGTCTTGATATCCTTCATGTCATCTCTAAGACCAGAAAAGGCCAGAAATCTCATGCTGGAGCCCAGGAAAGGTGAGTAACACTGCTTGTCATTTTTGTCACCTCCCCTAGGCCTCCGCTCATTATATTCTGGGATCTGAAGAGATCCCAGAGTATAAAACCAGTTTTGTTTCAGTCCTGTTTGGTACGAATAAAACGTCTGGGCGAACCTCGTGCGACCAACAAATACTCTCAGTGCCACCCTGTCGGCCCAGTGACTCATATTCCATATTCCATTGGTCAGCCCACCAGGAATTTTCCTGGTGATATACATTGCCAATCTGCCCCTGTTGTCTAGTATTAGAACTGATTGTAACACATGTTCGCTACTGTTTGTACATTGATATTTTGGGTTTTCATTGACACTACTTTTTGGGTACTACCACACGACATACCACCGTATGGGCTATGACAAGTTACACTGGGGGACATGCTACTTTTATTGTATATAGGATGTTGTAATGATAATGTCCCCATTTCATGTGTTCTGTTGTAGCGGAAGCTCCATGTCATACCGCCATATCTGGACACTTACATTCCTCCATTAAATTGGTAACGCAATTTGACAAACTTACAGTAACAGAAGTTACCTGGAGGCATAAAAATCCACCAAATGAATCACAGATTGTCAAGATTCGGAATGGCCGTATTACTGACAGACTGGATGATAGATATAAGCCGGGCCGTGATGGAAGAGATCTGGTCATCGAAAACCTGACTGAGAACGATAATGGAGAATACATTGCTGAAGCCACATTGCCAAATGGTAGATTAGTAAAGGCGACGTTTCAACTCACGGTTCATGGTGCGTATTCACTTTAGTTACAATTATTAAGGTCAAATAAAAACTATATTAGTAATATTATAGTAAAGAAGTCATGTAGTGTGTATAATACTAATAATACTACAGGAACGTCCGAAGGGAGACCTTAGTGCTGTTAGGCCATAGATTTTCTCTGCTCTTCTTAGAGCTACCCATAGAAGTGAATGAATCATGTTGGCAGCTGTAATTCCATCTGCAGCTGAAGTGCCGACATTTTGCTGATCCCCTGCTCTAGATAGTGCAGCAACCTGCTGGAGACAATTCGGAGGATGTGAGTGGTTATTGGTTGTCACAGTAGCTAAAACTCTCAAACATCTCCTCCAGATAACCTCCTGAGTCGGTGCAGAGCTGAGGGGGCCTTCAAGGTAGTTTGGTGGTTTTCCTCCGGGGCACATCCTCACAGTTTTCAGCCTCAGTGATCCAGGTGGAAGTTGGAAGTGCCCTTGATGGTGAATGCAGGAACAGACTCAGAACACAGGTTGCATGTGAAGACAAGTCGAAACTTTATTGATAATAATGGCTACCAAACAGCTTCTATGGATGTGGGGATGAGCCAGGTGATAGTTCAAGCAATGTGAGCACAGAGTATTCATAAATGATGCCAAAAACTCCAAGTTCTCTAACTCTCTGTCTGTTCTGAACACCGCCAGGGTGGTCCTATCTGTCTTGTGGTAAGGCAGGGTCTACTCTGAAACTCCTTGGTCATCTTCAGACTCTCCTCAGAAATGGCTCTTATCTCTCCAATCTCCTTTCTAAGGCTGTCAGCGATATCTTCTCCCTGTCTCAGGGCTGCACTTTTTTTGGGCTCCACATGGCCTCTCTCACTATTCTCTCCAGCCAAACTGGAACAAACGTCTGTCCCCAGTGGAAGCAGGATGAAGTCTCCCAGTCTCCTCCTAAGCCCCAGCCACAACCATTGTGAATAAGACCTTAATACCAGGTACAACATGTCCTCTGTTGGTCCATGTGGACACTGGTGTTACTGGGCCTCATTATTATCAAACCCAAAGGAACATCTGGTCATGTGGTATATATAGGAAGTCTATGGAAACAACCTGTAGGATGAACTTGGGATATAACATTATGATTTCAAAAATGCAAATTCTCCAAAAGTTGCCCCTTAGTGGGTTAAAACTATGGGACCCCTTTACATTGGCAAGGGAAATTTACATATGATGGACATCAGATATCTTACTTTTATAGAACATTGTTTAGGTAAGGATTCTTAAAAAAATAATTTAAAGGGATTGTCCACCTTTTAAAAATTCATGGACTATCCTTAAATGGAGTCTACCACCTCCGCCAAGCATATTCAACTGCCACCACCATGTTATAGAGCACATTACAGTATACAGTGATATACAACATACCTCTGTTATATATCTTTATATATCTCACTTTTGTAGTTTTGGAGAAAAACAACTATGAAGTCTTTGAAAATGAGGCATTTGGTGCACTGGAGGCGGGCCTTTAGTCCTAGGAGCACTGCATTTGCTGCTCAAGTAGGGTGGGCAATGGAGAGGATCAAATCTCACTGCACAGGGTGGTGCAGGCAGAGATTGGTAGGGGTGTGATTGGCAAGGGCAGTACTCCAGGGAACTGATGGCCCGCCCCCAGTGCACCAACTGTCTCATTTGCATAATACTTCAAGTTATTTTACTCCAAATCTACAAAAGTGACATATATACTGTATTGTGCTCTGTAAGACAATGGTAACAGTTGATGATGCTTGGGGGAGGTGGTAAACTCCCTTTAAGACAGACCAACAATTTTTGTTTTGAGGGGGCTGACTATTAGGACTCTACCAATCAGCTGTTAGACTTGAATGGGAAACCACTGCAGTTGTAGTCAGGCCCTGGCAAGCAACCGCTGGTGCAGGAATGGAGGTCATTTGGCACTCAACGCTTCCCTTGGACTTGTGTATTGTTCACTGCCTGCCTGACCCAGGCCTCTCATCTGTACTACTTGAATGCTGCCAGTCTTGACCTCAGACCTGCATGACTTCTCTTTCTTCTCTCTGTGTATTGTTCACTGCCTGCCCTGACTCAGGCCTGTCACCTGTTCTAATTGAATCCTGCCAGCCTTGACCTCAGACTTGAATGACTTCTCTCTCTCTTCTCTTTGTGTATTGTTCACTGCCTGCCTGACCCAGGCCTCTCTTCTGTACTACTTGAATGCTTCCAGCCTTGACCTCAGACCTGCATGACTTCTCTTTCTGCTCTCTGTGTATTGATCACTGCCTGCCCTGACCCAGGCCTCTCGTCTGTACTACCTGAATGCCGGCAGTCTTGACCTCGACTTCTATGACTTCTCACTTTTCTATAATTTGTGCGCTACTGTTCTGAGCTTCAAGCCCATCCATTAGTCTTCATCTATACATTGCCTAACAGAGGCTACACCACAAATGCCACGAAAAGGCTATACCACCATGGAGTGACTGACACTTTACACTGGACCAGTCTTACACGAGGATCCTCTGCTCTCTTTGTCCCTCAGTACATGGTTATGGCAGCCAAGCCTTATTGTGAGCATTTTGTAGCTGGCGCTAAGCTATTGCCTCTGCTATGTGGCTGGTATTAGAATCCATGGTCACGCTTGTTCACTACTGTTCTGACATTTTTGGGTTTTCATTGGCACTGCTCTTTGGGTACTACAGCATGATAAAGCTCTGCATAGAGACTGGGTTTATCTATGACAAGTTACATTGGGGGACATGAGACAGGAATGCTTCTTGTACTGTACATAACATGCTGTAATGATAATATCCCCATTTCATGTGTTCTTTTGTAGCGGAAGCGCCACGTCATACCGCCATATCTGGACGCTTACATTCCTCCGTTATCTTGGAAACATCATTTGGCAAACTTCTAGTACCAGAAGTTACCTGGAGACACAAAACTCCACCAAATGAGTCGCAGATTGTCAAGATTCAGAATGGCAATATTACTGACAGACTGGACGATAGATATAAGCCGGGCCGTGATGGAAGAGATCTGGTCATCGAACATCTGACTGAGAACGATAATGGAGAATACATTGCTGAAGCCACATTGCCAAACGGAACATTAGTGAAGGAGACGTTTCAGCTCACGGTTCATGGTGCGTATTCACTTTAGTTACAATTATTGAGGTCAAATAAAAACTAAATTAATAATATTATAGTAAAGAAGTCATGTAGTGTGTATAATACTAATAATACTACAGGAACGTCCGAAGGGAGACCTTAGTGCTGTTAGGCCATAGACTCTAGATCAGGGGTTGACAATTTTGAGTACTCCAGCATTGTGGAACTATAAGTCTTAGCATGCCTCTTTGTTCTGCTCTTCTTAGAGCTACCTATAGAAGTGAATGAAGCATGCTGGGAGTTGTAGTCCCATCTGCAGCTGGAGTGCCGAAGTTTTGCTGATCCCCTGCTCTAGATAATAGTGCAGCAACCTGTTGGAGGCAATTCAGAGGATGTGTGATCACTAAGTCCTTCCTAAAATCCTGTATATTGTCCTGTTCAGACAAGTTGGCCACACGACCCCCCAATGCACCGATGGTGCTAGCATCTTGTATCAGATTTATCTAGATCAGTCTTTCCCATTTCCATGGAGGCCAAGAGTGGATGATTTGATGTTTCCTCAACTAGGGAGGAGAGATTTTTATGGGGTTATTTAGTGGGTGAGGTTGTACCCACTGATCCATTTGATGTGATGGAGATGTCTATTTCTGCCCAGATCTTAGGATTTGTATTATATTGTGGTTATATGAATTTTTATATATGTTTTATTCCCCCCCCCCTTTTTTTTTTTTTTACAGAGATCTCCAAGCGTAGTCGTATCCCAATTGTTATCTCTGTCTTAACAATATTAGCCGTATTTGTGGCTCTGATATTGTGGATATGTTGGAACAGGACTCCAGACACAGGTATGTCTATCTCTAGATGGGAATATCAGCGTCTGATCGTCTTATAGATGCGGGAATATGTCCTGAGAGCCATGAGCAGGAATATAACTATAGTAGATGGACAGTCGCTGCTCCTTCTTCTCTCCACTTTTTCCCCAACTCACGGGGCAAAATTTCAACAAAAGTTCTATTACAGTCTGATCGCCGGCAGGTATATTCACCTGTGAACACCGGACTAAAGGGAACCTGTCAGGTCATTTTTCGACCGCACACAGGCCCCAGCATGATGTAAAGCACTTTCCAATCTCGCCCATAAAGCAGATCTATGATCCCAAAAACAAAAGTTATAATATTATAAAAATCTAATCGGAGTTTGCAAATTTACCTGACATGGTGGACGGGCACTTCATCTTACTAGCTGGGCAGCTATCTCTGTAATGCGCGAATGTCAACTCGTCTTCCGTCTTCCTCCGCTTTATCTAGCTGCGTCTGAAATTTTGCGCAGGTGCACTTATAGCCACCTCTGCCCGAACTGCTGCAAATGAAAAAAAAAAAATCCTCCGGCTAGGTGCACGCTCGCCCGATTGCTCACTGTTCTGTCTTCCTGGCAGCGTGCACTAAGCAATGAGTCTACTGAACGATTGCAACAAGGCGAGCGCATGCGCAGACGCTGATTCCAAGCCGGCTGGAGTTCAGGCAGAGGCAGCTCTTTCTGTGCCTGCATGAGATTTCAGGTGCAGTTCGGCAGAGCACAAGGGGATGCCGCAAAAAATCACCTGCATAAAATATCCAGTTGCTCTTTAAAAGCACAACATTACTAGAGATGAGCAAACCAGTTTGGATGGAGCTGGATTCAACCAAATTTTTCAAAGGTTTTGGGCTCGAACCCTAAACTTTTGGGGTCCATCACCCATGAATCACTATTATATTCTGGGGATTCTTCACAATAAGTGGAGGCCCAGGAGAGGTGCATCAAAATAATAATAAACACTTATACTTACCTTCCCTCATTTCTCCTGGGCTCCCTCTCCTAGCAGTCCCTTAGCATCCTTTTCCAACCTCCTGGATGCTGTCACACATCCCAGTAGACCACTGAAGACTACTATTGGGCCATATAGGGCGTGATGACATCATGACGCTTCAACACAAGCATCATGATGTTGTCACACCTCATGTGACCAATGAGAACCAATCACAGGTCTCTAAGGTCCTCCAGGGTATGTGACATCACCCAGGAGGATGAAAATGGACACTGAAGGACTGCCAGGCGCCTCGAGAGAGCCGAACCTCTCCTGGGTCTCCACTTATGATACCCTGGGGTCTGCAGAGATACCAGAGTATAATAAAAGTATTTTCGTCTCAGCCTGAAGCGAAACAGATGGACGAACCCTTGAATATTTGTCAAGATGAATCTCGTGAGGTTTGTCTATCTCGAGACATTACTTAGCCCATAGACACTATCCTTATTCTGCACCACCTTACAGATATAGGGCTCACAATCTAAATTCCCTATCACTATGTCTTTGAAGTGTGGGAGTAACCCGGAGTATCGGGAGGAAACTCACACAAATACAGGGAGAACATTTATGCATCTATATAATCCTTATTGCCTGTAATCCGTACAGTGCTCTGAAGGTGGCACCACTTTACAATATTATAGTACATATTATAGTAATCGCTATAGAAGTATAATAATCTCTTCTTATTCACAGGTCAACAAAATTATGAAAACTTGCCGGCTCCTGTTCAAGATACAGGTAAGTCAACTTTACCATTGGGATAGAGGGAGTGGGGTAAAGGTCACACCAGTAAAATAGTACAGATTAGTTTCCCCTATTATTCTCTATGTCCATGGAGGCCAAAACTGGGAAATTGGTTGTATCGACAACTGGGTGTCCTCTTCTCTAAAGAGCTGGAAGCGGAGGAGTAATGAACCATCGGGGTTGGCGATGCACCACCCTTGTCTTGTATTATTATACTCTGTAGCCTTAAGAGACCCCAGAGTATAATGATCTCACTTCCAGAAATAAATCTTTCCAGTGAACCTCTCGGATATTCGCAAAACTAATCTCACGAGGTTTGTCCTTCACTAGAGTGGAGACTGCACAATTTTGGTGGCCATGTTAGTTGAGTGATCTAGGGCTTTGTCCAAGGAATTTTGATGCTTTGTCATGAAATGTCCCTCTTTGACCAGTGAAACTGTTGAGAGTTATTCAGTACATGGATGGGTTTATGGCAGTAAAATGTTCCAAAATAAGAGGTTAAAAACTTAATAGTAATAGTGGCATGTTGTTACCAGTCTTTATACTGCCCATAGCCTAGAGAAAGACCATCCATAGATGGATAGTTATGTCAATGTCCATGACCTATAAGGAAAGGATAAGAAGACACTCTCGGTATAGGGGTTGGCTGGTCTTCACTGTGTCTAATATATAGGGGATCCAAGTGGTGGATCTCACAGAGTATATGGACAGGAGTTGGACAGATTTGATAACATGAATGTGATACGCTTTTCTGGTCCCTGGAGGTTCTTTGTCATGTCTCTTTGTGGTCCAATTTTCATCAACGATCAGATTATTGGTTTGTGTATGGACACAAGCCCAATGAAACTTACAATACATGTTATGGACGTGATAAAACCATTGTTCTTCTGTTCTTTTCTTAGGAATTCAAGAGTCTATATTCATTGAAATCCTTCATAAAAAGATTAGGTAAGAGATTTATCATTTTCCCTTTTGCATAAATAAATG
Organism: Leptodactylus fallax; assembly: GCA_947044405.1. NCBI lineage: Eukaryota > Metazoa > Chordata > Amphibia > Anura > Leptodactylidae > Leptodactylus > Leptodactylus fallax. The sequence goes on along the minus strand of CAMRHE010000472.1, from coordinate 601,553 downwards.
TGATTGGTAAAAATTGCTTGATCAGTCTAACATCGATCTTATTGTCTCTTCATATAGCATGAAGCCTGAGGAAGAAGATGAGAAGGTAAGTCGCTGACGTCTACTACCTTTATGGTATGGAGACAAATATCTGCTCTACTAGATCCATTAATGTAATATAACTGGGGTTAGGAATCTACAACCAGATTTGTAAGACGGAGTTTTCTGGTCATCGACAAAGCTTACTCTACTCTCTCCTTCTGTTTATAATATTGAGTATGTTACTCCTGTAGTAAGGGTACTTAGTGAAGTGGGAATGTCCACACCACATCCTCAATGATTGAGAATCTTAAGCCGATCATACTCTTTAGATTGTTAACAGCTATTCTTCCCGGAACCTTCATACACCTGCACAATTGTCTCGACAAGTCCATCCATTTTTTCCCCAACCTTTACTATAAGTGGAGATTGGAGACTCCACGATACACGTTAGGTGGTCGACTGGTCTCAAACAAATCAGCGGGTTTTACCAACATTCATCCAATGTTTATGGACAGTTTTAGGGTTTTCTTCTAACAACGAGACCTTCCCAATTCTACAGTGATACCGTTACAGTTGATGTTCTAGACTCCCGGCCTACCTATCAACTATTGATTTTTACTGTTACACTTATCTACATTGTGTATTGTCCGACCATCACGATCACTTTTGATTGTAACCTCCACAAAGTGACTGATTTATTAAGACTGGTGTTTCCGATGTCGTGAGGTGCACCAAAATTTTTTAATAGGATCTGACCTCCTAATAATTGTGACACATCTTGGGACTGTCATAGATTTTAGCTATGACTTACCAGAAGACTAAAGCCAAAAGATATAGTAAATCTGTCAAGCCCTCTGGTTGCCCTGCTCTGCATCCTTTTTGCAAAAAGTCTCAATTTTTGGCAACTTTTGTTATGCCTTCAGTGTCAGTTTCCTGATGATAAATCGGCCCCGCAAAGCTGTAACCATAGTTACATAATCTACAACAATTTGAATGTATATTAGATTAATGGATTTTATTTTATTTTTTGATTGGTTGATATTTAGATTAGTAATAGATCAGTAATGATCTGTGCAAACATTAAGCAAAAATGTCTGCCCCTCAAGATGGTCCTTATAGCAGCAGAACTGATAGAGAAGATGTCTACTTACACCTATAAGCATAAATCAAGATCTTGGAGGGACTCAGTTTACTTTTGCTAGGGTCACACTAGGGATGGCTCTTCATCGTTCGGGTCCGTCGGCGGACCAGAACAACGGACAGGCAGACCGCTAAAACATTGGTTACACATGAGTCTGGCGGACCTCAATGGGGTCCATGGGGTGGCCGCCGTTGTGAAAGTGGTGGAGAAAGAAGTCCTTGCAGGACTTCTTTCTCCACTGATTTCTGACGGACTCTGTGACGGAGTCTTATTAGGCATCTCATGTATAGTTTAACATGATCCAGGAATATCTGAAACTTTTTGGCAATATTTAACCACTTCTGGACCAAGCCATATTACCCGGGTCAGGACCAGACACGTACTCAGGTTTTTTAGTACATGAACTGAGGGCTATAACATTTTTTTTTGTTCGATTTATTCAAATAATTTTTGAGTCTTTTTTTCTGTGACACATAGGGCTTTGTGTATGTTTATTTTTTTCTTGTTTTTAATATATATATAGGGGAAAATCTAAACAAAAGAGAAGGGGAAACATATTGTTTTTTCACATTTTTTTTAACCCCCTTTTCCCAACATTAGTAGCCTTATTAGTACTTTGGATGTCGGGTATTTAAATATGGTGGGTACTCAGGAGCTGAGTAACCGCCAGGTATCTGCTGTACAGACATTAAGGTCCGAGGCACCATTTTGCTGGGACCCAGAGCGAGATCCAGCACTGGCGTCCTCTTGTCATGTCAGCCACGAGGCTATTGAAGGCTCCCAGGCCTGTCTGCCATTCATTTGTATGGCAGGCTGCTTTATGCTGATATTTTGCAATGCATTAGTGATCAAATCCCCTTGGGTTCAAGACCCATAGGAGGTCTAATAAAAACAAATTATAAAAAAAATAAAAAGTATTAAAATCTCAAATCACTCCTCTTTCCCTAAAATACATATAAAAGTTAAAAATTACTGTGAAACACATACACATTAGGTATCCCTGTGTCCAAAAACGCCCGGCCTAAGAACTTATAAAAATTTTCCCGGGAAAAAAAAAAATATCAAAAATGTCCAACTGACGTTTTTTCGCTGTTTCGCAAAGTAATGAAAGCAATAAAACTAAAAAACTACACCTGGCCCCGTAAAAACAGACACCTTATGCATCCCCGTACACGAAGATATAAAAAAGTTACGACTTTTAGAAAAATTTGCTTTTACAAAGTTTTAGATCTCTGTTTAAGGGTTAAAATATAAATACTATATAAATTCGGTATCCCCGGAATTGTGCCTACCCATAGAATACAGGTGACAGGTCATTTTGGCTGCACAGTGAGCACCGTTACAAATGAAGCCTGTAAGAGAGTGGAACAAATGCACTTTTTCTCCAATTCCACACCATTCTGAATTTTTTTTCCAGCTTCCCAGTACATTGTACAGAATAATAAATGATACTATTATGAAGAATAATTTGTCCCGCAAACATTAAGCCCTCATATGGCTCTGTGAATGGAAAAATAACAAAGTTATGGTTTTTGAAGACGGGGAGTCAAAAACAAAAATTGAAAAATTCCCTTTGGTCGGGAAAGGGATAATAGTTCAATAATTTTCCTTCAGTAATTTTTATGTAGGTGACACATAGTGTTTTGTTGCCAGGGACGGGGATAGAACCTGCGATGTGGGCGGGGTATTGGAGGTTTTTTATTTTACTGTATTTTTTTTGCCATCTTTTTTTTTTATATACATTTTGCCCTCCATAAGCTTATAATAGATCTTTGGGGAACATTTTAACATTACTTTTTTTTTTTTGTTTGCTGATTTCCCCTGCAACTGAAGCTGATACATTATAATACAACCTCCTATCTACCTACTGCACAGCTCATATGGGCTCTCTAGGACCCAGCAGAATCTACAATTCCCAAACCTTAGCAGATCACATGACCTGCCTTCTCTCTGGGATGTCAGGCTGTTCTTACAGATGACTCCCTGCTTCTGCAGATGCACGATTACGTGTACATGTGTGTCCTTGCAGAGACAGATGCCAACAGCCTGGACATATATAGTCAATGGAAAGTCAGGCATCTGGTTAAGTCAGGATTTTTAGAAGCACCACTTGACCTCGTGTTTATACACCAGCCAGAACCCAAAATCCTAGAAGTCCTTTGCACTCCACAGGTCATGTGATGTCACGTTCATCGGTAACATAGCTGTTGACGTCATTCTAGGTATTGATTGACATCTCTGCTCACAGACCCTTTCACTATTCTCACCTCTGTCTTTGTAATATCTCACTAGGAAAACAAGGCACCTTCCTCACCATCCGATCACAGCTGCGGAGTTGGACTTGTAGAGTCGGAGTTGGAGTCAGTTTTGGTGGAGTCATAGTCAGTAGAAAGGTACCAAGTTTGGCTTCAAAATATATAAAATATTTAAATATGTTATTATTAATTTTGTATCATGAATTTATTAAATGCATAAACTGTTTCATAATTTTTCATTAGAATTAGCTTACAAATTGTAATCCAATGTGTTATATTGTGTAGTTTATCTTAGGCCCTTGTATACTACTGATATAGATGACCATTTCTTCCAGAGCTTTTTTCCTTATCTTGGCCAGTTGGTGGTCTGCTCCTTCTGGCACAGATATGAATGTAGCCTAGCTTGTCCTGTAACTATGCCATAAATGTCCCAGCTGGGAATACCTATTTAACCCTCCCTGCATCCCCCAAACTATAAACATATAAAAATACGGTGAAAAAAAAAATCAATATAGCCAAACCACTGTTTTTTTCAGATCCCCAAAAAAACGTAATAAAAAGTGATCAACACATCAGGCAAACTTGTCCTGCAAAAAAAGAGTCCTTACACGGCTCTGTACACTGAAATCTTAAAAAGTTATGGGTTTCAAAATAAGGGGACTCAAAGTTTTTTAAGGTGTTAAAACTCAAACTAGCCAATTCACCTTTTTTGATACTTTGCCTTCCCCCAAAAGTTCCCTAAAAGGATATAAATAAAAACTACATCTTGTCCTGCAAAAAACGCCTGACACAGATTCATACACGTAAACATAAAAATGTTACATTTGTGCATTTTTTTTTTTCAAATTTTTTAATTTTTGTAAAAGTGAAAAATGGCTCCTGTGGGAAGGGGTTAATGCGTGCTGCCACCACTAGCCAATATTAGCGTCTTTTGACCTCTTCTTGACATGGTTTTTGGATATGGTCTGCCATTTTCTGGACTGTCTAAGTTGTCTAGTGCAATCCTTTCCCATTTTTCTTCACTTTGACCAGAGTAGAATGGTGGGAAAGTATCTTTGCTACTAAGACGTCTTGCTTTGTTGCAAGTTGCTTTGCTATAGATGAGAATTTATCAGTCTGGGTTGAAGACACAGTGTGGAAAAATAGAGTCGGAGCCACTGGAGGAGACATCTTCTTGGCTCTGAACAGGCAGCTATGGCACCTTAAAAAACTGCCGAATTAGATAAAAGTGTTCTTTATTATATCCATAGTATAGATGAACATGGCGGATCATGAAGACGTGTCAATTTTGTTTTCTTTAAGCTCTCCCAAAATATCTGTAATGTCGTGTATTGATCGGTTTCCATCTTCAATGGATGGAGATGGGACTTGTTGTCCATGACCCTTTATTGTCCCTCTCTAGATTTTTGCATGGGAATATTTCTGCTTATTTTATACATACATTTTTATTTATTACATTTCTTTTTTACAGATCCACATTGGAGAAGTGTTCGGAATAACTGGACTAGATGAGACTACCTCCTAGTCTCCATATTTCCTGGGAAATACTATATAGACTTCTTCAATATCTGGATTATGTTTTGGCAGCTTAGGACACTTGGTGGCCCTATAATTGGGAGTCTGTCCCATGCTTTTGACTGCTAAGCTAATAACATGTGTAAACATACCTGCGTGGTCACAAAAAGACTTGTCAGTCCAGTGAAAAATTATTCTTACTGTTATTCTCTGCATGCAACAGATGCGAGAGTCACTGGTGGAGAAGCACCTAGATCATAGACTAAATAACAGCACAATGTCAGTCAGCTGCTTCCAAGGCCAGCAGGATATTGTCATGTATTACTAGGGGTACAGGGAGATACAGACACTTTACAAGACCATAGAGCAGTCTCATATAGAGCAGTGTTTCTCAACCTTTTCCAGTGAAGTACCCCCAAGTGAGGAAAGTTCCAACCAAGTACCATCAAAGAAGGGATCCATTATAAATGTCAACAAAATACGGCTCCTGTGGAGTCTGTCAGCAGTTATGTCAGATGTGACGGGAAGAATAGCACAGCATGCAGCACTATTCTTCCCATCAAGTTGACAGACACCACAATGTGACCCTGGAAGATCCCATTATAAGGCAATGGGGTCTGTGAGCAAAGGTGATGCTGGGGGTCATGATATCCATCACAACATAATCTCCATACACTGTATAATGCTCCCTAAATGCCACCACATGCAGTATTATTTCACACACAGAATGCTCCCTGAATGCATACACATAGTATACTGGCCCCATCAGTGCGCCCACATGCAATATAATAGTCCCCTCAGTAATACCATACCCTGAATGCCCCCACGTGCAGTATAATGATCCCCTCAGTTCTCTGATTCTCGGTTCTTCTCTGATCCGGGTTCTGATGTGATGTCACTACTCTGTGCCTGCAACAGAGAGGGAGCAGGAAGCAGAACAGTGTTAAACAAGGTTACAATATTCACAAATAGTAATGATTCTAGCTCACCATTCACTTTCCAGAGCAACTGTAATACCAATGAGCACCTCCATCAGTACTTATGTAAGCACTCACTGCACTTGTAAACCTTACTCAGTAGGGGGCACCGTGTAATTACTCCCAGGAACTGTGGATACATCTCCTGAGATACATGTATCAGAGACTGAGAAACACTGATCTAGAAAATATAGTTTGGTTCTGGCCATGCACTACAGTTAGAAAATTAATAATGGAAAGCCACAAAACTAATCAGGAGAATGGGGGACCTCAGTTATGGGGAGAGAAAAAAAGGAGTTACGTGTATTTAGTCATGAGTATAGATGTTCATGTAAAATTCCCTCAAAAGACAAAGGGACACTCTCTCCATCTGGAAATAAAAAAGTTTAACCTCCAGAGGTGACAAGGCTTCTTCACTGTAAGGACTGTGAATCTGTGGAATAGCCTACCCAGGAGCTGGGTCTATACTGTAAGGGCTGTGAATCTGTGGAATAGCCTACCCAGGAGCTGGTTCTATATTGTAAGGACTGTGAATCTGTGGAATAGCCTACCCAGGAGCTTGGTCTATACTGTAAGAGCTGTGAATCTGTGGAATAGCCTACCCAGGAGCTGGGTCTATACTGTAAGGGCTGTGAATCTGTGGAATAGCCTACCCAGGAGCTGGTTCTATATTGTAAGGACTGTGAATCTGTGGAATAGCCTACCCAGGAGCTGGGTCTATACTGTAAGGGCTGTGAATCTGTGGAATAGCCTACCCAGGAGCTGGTTCTATACTGTAAGGGCTGTAAATCTGTGGAATAGCCTACCCAGGAGCTGGTTCTATACTGTAAGGGCTGTGAATCTGTGGAATAGCCTACCCAGGAGCTGGTTCTATACTGTAAGGGCTGTGAATCTGTGGAATAGCCTGCCCAGGAGCTGGTTCTATACTGTAAGGGCTGTAAATCTGTGGAATAGCCTACCCAGGAGCTGGTTCTATACTGTAAGGGCTGTGAATCTGTGGAATAGCCTACCCAGGAGCTGGTTCTATACTTTAAGGGCTGTGAATCTGTGGAATAGCCTACCCAGGAGCTGGTTCTATATTGTAAGGACTGTGAAACTGTGGAATAGCCTACCCAGGAGCTGGGTCTGTACTGTAAGGGCTGTGAATCTGTGGAATAGCCTACCCAGTTGGTAACAGCTGACAGCTTCAAACAAGGATTAAATGGCTTTTTAGAGAAAAATAGCAAACATCAACGTAGATATATAGAATTCTTGGTTTCGTCACACCTTTTCTTCAGTAATGCCCTTTGGCATCCCTTAGTTGAACTTGATGGGCAGATGTCTTGTTTGTTCAACCCAGCTATGCAACTATTTAACCTTTTTTTTTTTTTTTTGCATGCAAATATGGTCACAAGTGCCAAGTCCGAGCCCAGCAAGTGCTCCCTCACTCGTAAGGAAACATTACCCAGTGCCTCCCTATTGGTCTCAGTTTCACCAGTCGACTCTGTGGGTTACTCATGAGAGATGGAGCACTTGCCAAACTTGGGACCACCCTCAAGGCACTTGTAAGCTCATTTACATAAAAAAAAAAGTCCTCTGCAATCCCAAGTCTATATGTGGCCACAAAGGTATGTTTGCACACGTTCTTATTCCCCTACACAGCGCTGTTATTAGTTTACAAGTGGTGACTTTTATGAGGGAGAACAAACCCTCACTATTCGACAAGGCTGAATGTATCAATATAAACTGTGACCATGTTTGGTTGGACCAAAGATCTAGTGACTATACTGAAAGATTATAAAGTGAAACCTCTTTGGGACGACCATTCAAAATTGCACTGAAAAGTAGTCTTCTAGACATGTGGTTTTCTCAAAGAAGACGGCCAGTATTTGTACTATTTGGTGGAAATGAAGATCTGTCACGGGAGATCTGGTCCAGAGAAAGGGCTGGTCTTTTCAAAGCCATGGTCTTTTGAGGTGTTTCACTTAGCCCTGGTAACATTTCCAAAGACATTCAAGGTAATGAAGTGCCTTAACACCTTATATTTATAGAAGTGACCTATAGAAACTGGAGAACCACAAGTGACCAAGCATCTTCTCCTTGGGAAGATCCAACTTTGGGCACCATCCTAAGACATGTTCTGGAAACTAGGATTATTTTTGGACTTTCACAGAAATTTCAGCGTTATAAGTTCTATTTAAGAGGAAGCTATTGGATCAAAGTATATTTCTGACATGGATAGTGGATGAAGCCATGACCAGAAGCTCAACTGAGCAGGCAATGGTGCCATCCACCGAACCACAGTTCTATCTTCCATTATGTGTGATGCTATTCAGTATTCTTTGGCTTTGTATTTGATAGGAATTATTATATAAGTGTATAACAGCAAAAAGACAAAGTGTTCACTAAAATCTAGGAAATGGTTAGTTCAAGTAGATTTCCATAAAATGGCTGATGTTGATAGGACACGTCTTCTCGTAGCTTGTACAGTCACAACATGTAAGCACAACTCAGGTGGGACAATCTTAGATTAACTGAAAGCCACCCATGTCATCGTGTCAAAACGATCATGTATCTGGTGGATCTTCTAGGTGTAAAGTTTATAGCAATAGCATAGTATAGACGTAGAACTATATGACCCTCTCTGCTATCATCTCTACATAGGGTTGTCTTCTACTGAACCTCATAGGTGCTGCTGTATCTGAGCCTGGGTTCATTTCGGACCTTGTTCCAACCAGAGTTGAATGTCCATCCATGTCATGTGCCAAAGTTATCTATAACATCATTTGTGATATATTTTTATAACAATGAATTAAGATTTTTTTTTTTCTTATAGAATAGGTTTACTGAAGTAAAATAGTGTTTACGGTCCTCCAAGACTACAGTATATGGATATTTATGATTGAGTATTTGTTAGCTAGGTTAATTTATGCATAGGTGTAAAGATATAGGAGTGCAGGAGCAGCAGTCACAATCGGGCCTGAGGGGGCCTAAAGGTTCTGGTCTCTTTGCCATATAAGTGCTCTTAATAGTACGGAAGGATGAAGTGGTCAATAACTTACATTATTGGAAGGTTTACACCCAAACATTATTACTGTGAACGAGGAACACTTACCGTAGAACAAATGGAGAGCTGATCTGACTATTAGTGGATGAAGGAAATGATCTTCTCAGGGGTAAACATTACTGTGAAAATATGACGATAAACCAGCGCCACGTAGCCCCTCTGCCATCCTTTACAGGTGGTGGCCGTTCATTACATTTCTACTTGGCATCGTGTGGCTCATGCTTTCGGCTTTCTTGGTTTACTCACCTTTACTTTATATTTATGACTAGGAAATATTTGTTTGTAGTAACGAAGAATCTTGTATATATTTGATTGTACTTACCTTATAAGGCTCAGTTCACACTGCTATCAGAGGCTCCTTTCTCAGAAGATTTGATTAAGTATGGTGCCACATGGAAACCAGGAAGGTCTCCATAGTATATGTGGTGGATCCAATGTGGCATCCGTTATAATTGTAAGGCTAGGTTCACATCTGCGCTTGTTTACCGTTCAGGGATTCAATCCCCTATTCCGCTTGAAAAATGCGAAGAGAAAAGTCCTGCTTTTTCGGCAACTGGGAGGAAACCTGGTGGACCCAATTATAGTCTATGGGGACCGCGGGTAACTGCTTTTTAAGCGGATTGGGTTTCCATTTTTCTGGTCCCCAACGCTAGTGTGAACCTAGTATAAGCCTCATCTAGTGTGAACACAGCCGGAATTGTGTTATTATTATCTTGTACATTCTGCATTGTTGAGTGTTCGACATTTTTTTTTAATGAAAATGATTACTGAGCAGTCATAATAAATGAAACTGTCATTTGTTTCCTTTGTGGTGTCCTGACGTCTAAGTTGATATTGTGTCTGTGTGAGTGAGGAGCTGTTTTTCTTCTTTTTTTTTTTTTTTTTTTTTTTTACCCACTTTTGGAGGTTGTTTCACAGTTGTTGGTGTTGTGATGCCTTGTAGACTGCAGGTCTGAGGTGGATTATGGCCTACAAGATAAAGAATGGCAGTGCAGGAAGCCAGCAGCTTCCTTCTCTACCAGGTATTTCAACTGTATCAGTGTCCTGCAGACCCAATACGATTGAAATTGCCCCACAGAGTTAGTGGGCCAAGAACCACCGCCATGCCATCTCCCACTAGCTATGCCTCTGAGTCCATGCTATCCTTTAAATCGCCCCCTTTTCCCTAGAATGTATATAAAAATAAACACTTTAGGTATCCCATTGTCTGAAAATGCTTTAATTACAAAAATATGAAAAATATTTATCCTGTACAGTGAACGCTGTTGTGGCAAAAAAATTCTAAATAGCCAAATTTCTTTTTTTCCTCTTCCTAAAAATAAAAAAAAAAACCCACCTTACACAGATTCGTACATGTAAATGTAAAAGCATTAGAGGTGGCAGAGTATGGAAACAAACAAAAAAATTGTTAATTTTTTCAAATTTTTGTAAAGGTTTTAAAACATAAAAAATAACCGTAAAAATTAAGAAAATTATAAAATGGCGCAGTTGAAGTTTTTCCAATTCCAACCTATTCTTAGTTTTCCCCAGTACTTTGTACAGAATATTAAATGGTACCATGATGAAGCCCTAATACAATTGGACAATAAGTACCATTGTCCAACTAAAATCTCACCTAATTTTACCGCTAACTATAGTTGTGTCCAGGTTAAATTCAATCCATAAAGAATAAATTTATGTGCTCAACCCTTTAGTGGCTACTTTCTAAGGACCAGGTATCTGCCATTGGGTTATTAGCTGGTGATTTATCTGGTGTACATAGCTATATCACTTACGACTAGAGATGGCTGAACCTCTAAAAAATAATTTAATTTCAGGTTCAGACAAGTTGACCCTTCAATTCATTTCGGTCCGAACTTGTTCGAGACAACCAAAAGTGAAATTATTATACTGGTGGGTCTCTTCAGGCCCAGGGGAGGTGTAAAAAGATAAAACAGTAATACTCACCTTCTCTCACCTCTTCTAGGCCTCTTCCTGGTGTCTGGCACTTTCTCTCGGTCCAACTTCTGTTCTCCTGGGTGACATTACTGTATGTGCCCAGGGTTACCACTGAGGCCTGTGATTGGGCTTCAGCAGTCACATGGGACTCTCCAAGTGTCATGACCTCAGTGGTGACCCTAGTGCACATGATGTCACCCAGGAGGCCAGAAGAGATCCGAGAGAGAGCATCGGACTGTTTGAGGAGGCCTAGAAGAGGTGAGGGAAGGTAACATGTTTGTTATTTTATGCACCTCCTCGGGGCCTCCACCTATTATACTCTGTGGTCTGAAGAGACCTCAGAGTATAATAATTTTGCTTCCTGTTCACAGATGACAAACCACCAAAGTTTCATGTTCGAACATGAAACCTTTGGAAAATTTGGGTCCAATGTGTGAAGAAGCGAGAGCTACAGTATAACTATTCCTGTCATTATTAACCCCTTATCAGACCCCATAGGAGGGGATGTTACCGAAAAAGAAACAAAGCACACTACGACTAAACAAAAAGAACATTGAGTGGTCTCATTGTATGGTGACTCTCCAGCTGTCACTGTGAAGCACGTGGTGCAATTTGTTATGATAGTGTACACCATTGTAGTAGGGGGAGGGCCTGTAGCACACGTGTCATGTGACGTTGCAGCCTACTTAAGTGAGGAGATATCTGATTTGTAGATGAGCAGACATGTTGAGTCTGATGTCTTGTTTTTCTGCCGTCCATACATTATGGAGCCTGTAACGTTACTCGTGGTTGATGTCTCATTGCTTGCGGTCGCTGAGTGATCATATTTAGTGCTTGCTTTGTGTCCTGTCTCTTCGCACAGGTCACGCCTCCCCCTCCCCCCCCCCCTCCACTAAATAAATATTTTTCCTCCCCTTTTCCCTCCCTACCTTCCCCCCCCCCCCCCCCCCCCCCCCCCCCCCCCCCCCCCCCCCTCTCCTCCCCCCCCCCCCCCCCCCCCCCACACACCACACACCCCCCCCCCCACACACCGGGGGGGAACAACAACCCCCCCCCCCCCCCCCCCCAAAAACAAGGGGGGGGGGTGTTTCCCCCCCCCCCCCCCCCCCGGGCCCCCCCCCCCCCCCTTTTTGTTCCCCCCCAAACAAAGCGGGGGGGGCCCCCCCCCCCCCCCGGGGGGCCGGGGGCCCCCCCCCCCCCCCCCCCCCCCCCCCCCCAAAGGGGGGGGGGGGGCCCCCCCGCCCCCCCTTTTGGGGGGGTATGGGTTTTATCCCCCCCGCAACAGACTCTGGCGCTGACCTGTGTGTATAATGGGACCTGAAGCCTTCGCTGAAGGGAAGAGTGGGAACATATATGAAATATATCAGTGCCTCCACCCAGGATAGAGCCTCTGTATTACAGGGGGGTCTCTTCCTGGGACTTACCCATGAAATACAGTTAGTAGCCTTAACAAGGATCACTGTACTAATCTCACAGTCTGAAGAATATATACAGATACCACATAAGGTTATAACAGTAGCTTTATAAGAATCAACAGGGTAATAATACATACATAAAATATACTCAGAACACAGCAATACTACAACAACCAGCAAGTCCTCAACCGTATTAGGTTATATACCCGGGTATATATATAAATATATAGCAAGAGTCCAGTGCACAATACCTCCAGGCAACAGAAGAGATGCAGGGGCCCCTGTGGATGACTGTGGATCCTCGGATTCTTCCAGGAGATGACAGACAGCCGATCAGGAGATGATGATGATGATGGTGAGATTCTTCACAGGCAGCAAACAGGGCGGCGACAGTGACGGCAGTAGATGCAGGCCTGACTACCCTAACACTGAGTCCTTAACCTGCCAGCTAAACTACTAGTGCCACCGGGCCTCTAACTAGCTAGTTGGCCTTCGGAAGCCTAACCTATCACTGCCCTGAACTGTATATATATATATGGATCCCTAACTACGGTTACTAGCTAGGTCCTGTGAGTATATAGGGGGTAACACATACCTAACTATATACTGTGAAGTAAAGAGGAACAAGTGGCTCTTAGACTCCCCCAGACACAACATGTCTGTCTCAGCAGCTCTGCTCACATCTCTCCCCCCAGCAGCTCTGCCTCACATGTGTCTGACTCACTGTATTTACAAAACAAAACTTGCACTAAATGCCTGGGGTCTCTGAAGCCAAACTGCAGGGGCAAAGAAGCCAGATACATTATATACTAGTAGAAATGGCAGTTCCCTACACTCTCCCTCTGGTGAAATCTTTACGTCACGTCAAAGACATACAAAGTCATAGTATACAGTCAACATTACCAATGACAATATCAATATGGTTGCTTTTGCATTTACAGAGTCACAACAGGTTAATAGGTATACATGCCAGCAGGAGCGAAAATTGGTAACATATTGACCAAAGTGGACACTGCACCCACCCAAGCATGGTATAAATGAGGCTGAGTAGTAAATCTGGGGTCCCCCAAACTATCATATGTCAGCATAGGTGGAGGGTGTCTAATTCTCTCTCCTCTCCGTACCTCTCTCTGAGGTAAACTAGCATGTCCAGGCCCTAAACTAGGGTTGTCTGCCATGGGAGGGGATGGTGCTGGTGGCGTAGGAGAGCTAGATCCCTGCTCATCTGTAGACACAGATCTAGGTACGAATTCTGGAGTTTGAGGGTTCATAGGTCTCCCTGAAGGAGAAGATACTGGTGATCTAGGAACTTCAGGAGCCACAGTCCAATCACTCTCAGGAGTTTCAGGAAGGTCAGGTGGAATATCGGCTAAGGACTGTGGAGAATCGCAGGCCGAGCCATCATTGGAGATATCCATACCATCAATCTGAGGTACAGGCAACAAATGATTTCTATGCCAAGTCCTGATCCTCCCGTCCCGTCCTTTTATCTTGTAGACTGGTATTCCAGGCAACCGATCTACCACTGTAAAGAGTTCACTCCGCCATCGATCAGCCAGCTTATGTTTTGCAGATGCTCCCAAATTCCGTAGCAGAACATGGTCCCCAGGGTTCAATTCTCGGTATCTTACTCGAAGATCAAATCTCCTTTTATTTCCTTCATTCACTTTGGCCGCATTTTCCTCAGCCAGCTGATAAGCACTCTTAAGCGTTTCTTTCAAACGTGCCACGTATCGGTAATGATCTCGATGACTGATACCATCGGTAGAGACTCCCAACAAGATGTCAATAGGTAGCCTAGGCTCTCTTCCAAACATCAGAAAGTATGGTGAATATCCTGTGCTCTCGTGCCTTGTACTATTATAGGCATGCACCATAGCCTCCACTTTTCTACTCCAGGATCGCTTATCCTCAATTCGTAAGGTACCAAGCATATCAAGTAAAGTCCTGTTAAATCTTTCAGGAAGGGCATCTCCCTCTGGATGGTAAGGCGTCGTTCGACTTTTGCGGATGTTCAACAACTGAAGTAACTCTTTGATCAGGTTACTCTCAAAATCCCGTCCTTGATCAGAATGCAACCGGTGTGGTAAGCCATAATGGATAAAATACTTTTCCCAAAGCACTCTTGCAACAGTGACTGCTTTTTGATCCTTAGTCGGAAAGGCTTGAGCATATCGTGTGAAGTGATCAGTCACCACCAATACATTTCCAAATCCTCTGGAGTCGTTGTCAATACAAAGGAAGTCTATGCAGACAAGATCCATGGGGCCCGAACTCTTCAAGTGTCCCATGAAGGCCGCTCAAACCGGGACAGTCTTCCTCTGCAAACATCTGCGACAGCACCTACACAGACGAGTCACGGTATCTCTCATTTTGGGCCAGTAGAATCGGTCTTGTATTAGGCCATAAGTCTTCTCAGGTCCCAAATGACCATGATAATCATGCAGACTTCGGAAAATCATCTTCTGAAAGCAGCTTGGAATAACTAGTTGGCGCCTTCCAGGGTGATCATGATACAGCACCACACGATAAAGTAGGCCATTGTCTATTTCAAACTTCTCCCAATCTCGTAGAAGTTGACTGCATTCAGAGGGTAGGGATGTCTTTAACATTTCTCTGTCTTGAGAACTCACTGCTTGATAAAGAGGTCCAATTAAAGGATCAGTCTTTTGACTCCAGATCATTCGCTTTGAAGATATAGAACAACTCTCAAAGGATCCTAAAGCGGCAGGGTAGGCAAACATGTCTGGTACAGCTTCGGGACCTCCCCCAATAGAGTCAATAAGCCGAGTTTCAGAAAAGGCTACTCGGTCTTCAACTACAGCAGCCATGGCACACAAAGCTCCTACTCCAGGACTTGGCACTTCTTCCCATTCATCCACTACTTCCGGACTAGGTAATCCAGGCCGTCTTGATAGAGCATCTGCCCCAATGTTCTTAGGCCCCGATTTATACTTGAGTGTGAATTGGTAGTTGGATAAAGCTGCCAACCAGCGATGTCCTGTAGCATCGAGTTTAGCGGTTGACAAAACGTATGTCAGTGGATTGTTGTCTGTTCTTACTTCAAACGTGGCTCCGTATAAATAGTCATGTAATTTATCAACAATGGCCCACTTGAGCGCCAAAAACTCCAATTTATGTACTGGATAATTTTTCTCGCTGGGAGAAAGACTTCGACTTATGAAAGCTATGGGCCGTAACCCGGCCGGGTATTCTTGGTGCAGCACGCCACCTAATCCTTCAAAGCTGGCATCTACATGTAGCACATATGGCTTATGTGCATCAGCATAAGCCAGAACGGGAGCTTCTGTCAATTTCTTCTTCAACAACTTAAATGCTTCTTCACAATCTGCAGTCCACCTATCGCCAAAAAGGCTTTTGGAAGACCCTTTCTTCTTTCCCGGATCTCCTGCATCACTCTTCAACAGGTCGAGGAGGGCTCGAGCAATTTTTGAATATACTTCCACAAATCGTCGATAGAATCCACAAAACCCCAAGAAAGATTGCAACTCCGTAATATTTTGCGGTCGGGGCCAATTCACCACAGCTTCAATCTTACCAGGATCGGTAGCAACTCCTTCAGCAGAAACAATATGACCTACATAAGTGACCGAAGATCTACAAAATTTGCATTTGTCAGCCGACAACTTCAGCCCCTCTTCTTTTAAGCGATGGAGTACTCTCATGAGTCGTTCTTCATGTTCTTCCAGCGTCTTTCCAAACACAATAATGTCATCAAGATATACAAGGCATTCCCGGGGCACTAAATCACCTAACACTCTTTCCATCAACCTTTGGAACGTTGCTGGCGCACCTTTTGTACCTTGCGGCATACGAGTGAACTGAAAGAAACCCAAGGGGCATATGAAGGCTGTCTTTTCCTGATCCTCAGGTGCCATTGGGACTTGATAGTATCCCGATCTTAGGTCCAGCACTGTGAACCAACAGTTTCCATTCAGAGCTTCCAGAGCTTCTTCAATTCTCGGCAGTGTATACTGATCAGGTAAGGTTCTCCGGTTCAGAGTTCTGTAATCCACACATAGGCGAATTGCTCCAGATTTTTTTCTTACCACCACAATAGGTGAGGCATAGGGGCTCTTACTGTCCACAATGATCCCCTGACCTTTCATTTGCTGTAGAGTCTGTCTTAACTCATCAACATCCTTTGGAGCAACTCTCCGTGGTCGCTCCCGGAAGGGAGTAGAATCGGTCAATCGGAAAGTGTGTTGAGCACTTTTAGCACAACCTACATCCATATCATCCATGGAGAACACTTCCGATAATTCAGACAACTTCTGTGTCAGTCGCTGATTCCAGGCCTCTGGTAAATGTGGATCACTCAAGTCAAGATTGAGATTAGGGATTGCATCTCGGATTTGAATCCTGCACACTTCAGCGTATGGATTTACTCCAAGCACAGGGTAGCAGTGGGCCACATTCTGGTATGGTCCAATTACAATCGGATGCGGTGAACAGTTCCTCACTGTCACACAGGTAGATAACTCCACTTTATTTCTCCAGTCCTTTCTCTCTGGGATCACCATCCAGCCATTCTGGTTAATCATTTCTTCAGGGGTTTCCATAAGGACATAACTCCCCCCTTCAAGCAAATCGGGAGCAATGCTGGAGGCTACTCTCAGAATTCTCTCCCCGCCGGCAGGAACTTCCACGGTTCTCTCACCGATATGATATACCATTCCATGTCGATAGCCAGTAGACAGGGCATCACAGAGTTCTCTAAGATCAGAAGATATATTCACCGGCTGAGCTGCAGGGTTCCAATCTCTTCCAAGAAACTTCTGAAAAGCATAATGCACTGCGGGACAATTAGTGCCAAGTATCACAGGAGCTGCACAAGAATCCCCTGTATCAGGACAGACAAGAGCCGTAATCTTCATGGGAGCGACACTCTGATCTTCTAATTCAGGGACAGCTATAACTACTTGTAGGCTGCCATCTACAGGATATGATCCTGAATTAAGCCCCCACAATTTCATTTGTCCTGTAGACTGAAGAGGTATATCCCTCAGATACTTTTGGTAGAACGAGCGATAAATCAGGGTCACTTGAGATCCTGTATCAAACAGGGCAGGAGCGGCATGACCATTGACAGTGACTTTGACAACGGACCTGGAGCCCGCGATAGCGCCTCTGGTATTTACTCGGCCCGCCTTCCTTCGGTGTCTTTGATTCTGAATAGAGAAGACAGCACTGTGTCTCAATCCCTCACTGTCCTCCGTACACTGTCTGGCAGTATGGCCCATCTGACCACATTTATAACAGGTTCTAGCATCCTTCCTCCATTGAGTGGCAGTGGATGGAGTGGCGGACTGTCTAAGTTCTGACCGCTCCACTGGTTTGTCCTTGTTTGAATTAGGAACAACATCTTCTTTAGAGATGCTTTTCGCTTTCTTAGGGGTACTAAAACTAATGTCAGCTTCTTGTTTCTTCACTAACTTCATTAAGTCAGGAAATGGAAGGACTCTATCAGATAGTAAGACCTTGAGTACTTGAGCAAGAGGATGATGAGGTTGTAACCCTCTCACCAACTGACTGGTTCTCATAGCGTCTACCTCTGAAGTAGATATAGCTGCGTGGTACACCAGACGTGAAAGAAGTAGCTGTAAACGGTTAATAAAAGTAGAGACATTTTCCCCTTCTTTTTGACGAACCATTCGGTAATCAGCAACCATCTGGGCAAGGTCATAGTATGGCTCAAAGTGATCAGACAGTACTTGTATATAGTCCAATGCACTCACTCCTTCATGAGAGTCTCTGTACAAGCGGATCAATTCTGCAGCAGGAGACCGCAAACTTTCACTGATACGCTGCCGCTTGCCTTCTTCAGAGCAAGACCATTCCTTCAGGCATTGGAGAGTATGTTCTTTCCATATCTCAAAGTTTTCCTCCCCTTGTGGTACTGGGACATTACCAGAGAATACTTTTAGTTTCTTGTAGTGAGTGGCCTGCAGGCCCTGAGCTAACATTTCAGTCAGCCTGGCTAAAGTGCTAATAGCACTGTCACTAGAGGAACTGCTAGCGACGGCCATACTGGGGGGGTAACTGGCTGAGCGGGGTTCTTCCTTTACCTGAACCAGGGGAGGAACAGGCGGTCGGTAATCCCATGTAGTAGCTAGTGGGAGGTTCCCCTCTGAGCTATATCGCTTCTCCATATCAATGACTATTCCCACTTCTAAATCTCAGCAGTGCCTCCAAATGTAGCCCTATTTGGGGGGGGGGGGTATGAGTATTATCCCTCCCGCAACAGACTCTGGCGCTGACCTGTGTGTATAATGGGACCTGAAGCCTTCGCTGAAGGGAAGAGTGGGAACATATATGAAATATATCAGTGCCTCCACCCAGGATAGAGCCTCTGTATTACAGGGGGGATCTCTTCCTGGGACTTACCCATGAAGTACAGTTAGTAGCCTTAACAAGGATCACTGTACTAATCTCACAGTCTGAAGAATACATACAGATACCACATAAGGTTATAACAGTAGCTTTATAAGAATCAACAGGGTAATAATACATACATACAATATACTCAGAACACAGCAGTACTACAACAACCAGCAAGTCCTCAACCGTCTTAGGTTATATACCCGGGTATATATATAGATATATAGCAAGAGTCCAGTGCACAATACCTCCAGGCAACAGAAGAGATGCAGGGGCCCCTGTGGATGACTGTGGATCCTCGGATTCTTCCAGGAGATGACAGACAGCCGATCAGGAGATGATGATGATGATGGTGAGATTCTTCACAGGCAGCAAACAGGGCGACGGTGACGGCAGTAGATGCAGGCCTGACTACCCTAACACTGAGTCCTTAACCTGCCAGCTAAACTACTAGTGCCACCGGGCCTCTAACTAGCTAGTTGGCCTTCGGAAGCCTAACCTATCACTGCCCTGAACTATATATATATATATATGGATCCCTAACTACGGTTACTAGCTAGGTCCTGTGAGTATATAGGGGGTAACACATACCTAACTATATACTGTGAAGTAAAGAGGAACAAGTGGCTCTTAGACTCCCCCAGACACAACATGTCTGTCTCAGCAGCTCTGCTCACATCTCTCCCCCCAGCAGCTCTGCCTCACATGTGTCTGACTCACTGTATTTACAAAACAAAACTTGCACTAAATGCCTGGGGTCTCTGAAGCCAAACTGCAGGGGCAAAGAAGCCAGATACATTATATACTAGTAGAAATGGCAGTTCCCTACACTACTTAGGGTGGGTTCACACCTGCGTTTGAGTCCGTCCGCTGCCAATCCGAGTGAAAATCTCGGGGAATGGGATCGGCATCGGATACCGACAGGTTAGCGACGCATTGGTTAAAAACCCATTCATTAGAATGGGTTTTTAAAGCAATGCGCGGGTGTCCGATTGCACCCTCTGCGCTGCGAAGCCGTTTTTTTCGTCGGACACGAAGTCCTGCATGTCCGACTTTGTTTCCGACGAAAAAAAAGTTGTACAGTTGTACACTGTAATATTAACTCCTCCACTCCCAGCACCTTTTACATTGTAATATTAACCCCTCCACTCCCAACACCTTTTACATTGTAATATTAACCCCTCCACTACCTCACAGTTGTACATTGTAATATTAACCCCTCCACTCCCAGCACCTTTTACATTGTAATATTAACCCCTCTACTACCTAGCAGTTGTACATTATAATATTAACCCCTCTACTATCTCGCAGTTGTACACTGTAATATTAACCCCTCCACTCCCAGCACCTTTTACATTGTAATATTAACCCCTCTACTACTTCGCAGTTGTACACTGTAATATTAACCCCTCCACTCCCAGCACCTTTTACATTGTAATATTAATCCCTCCACTACCTCGCAGTTGTACATTGTAATCTTAACCCCTCCACTACCTAGCAGTTGTACATTGTAATATTAACCCCTCTACTACCTAGAAGTTGTACATTGTAATATTAACCCCTCCACTCCCAGTACCTTTTACATTGTAATATTAACCCCTCCACTACCTAGCAGTTGTACATTGTAATATTAACCCCTCCACTACCTCACAGTTGTACATTGTAATATTAACCCCTCCACTCCCAGTACCTTTTACATTATAATATTAACCCCTCCACTACCTCACAGTTGTACATTGTAATATTAACCCCTTCACTCCCAGCAACTTTTACATTGTAATATTAACCCCTCCACTACCTCGCAGTTGTACATTGTAATATTAACCCCTCCACTACCTAGCAGTTGTTTATTGTAATATTAACCCCTCTACTACCTAGCAGTTGTACATTGTAATATTAACCCCTCCACTCCCAGCACCTTTTACATTGTAATATTAACCCCTCTACTACTTCGCAGTTGTACACTGTAATATTAACCCCTCCACTCCCAGCACCTTTTACATTGTAATATTAACCCCTTCACTACCTAGCAGTTGTACATTGTAATATTAACCCCTCCACTACCTCACAGTTGTACATTGTAATATTAACCCCTCCACTCCCAGCACCTTTTACATTGTAATATTAACCCCTCCACTACCTCACAGTTGTGCATTGTAATATTAACCCCTCCACTACCAGCACCTTTTACATTGTAATATTAACCCCTCTACTACCTAGCAGTTGTACATTATAATATTAACCCCTCTACTATCTCGCAGTTGTACACTGTAATATTAACCCCTCCACTCCCAGCACCTTTTACATTGTAATATTAACCCCTCCACTACCTAGCAGTTGTACATTGTAATATTAACCCCTCCAATACCTCACAGTTGTACATTGTAATATTAACCCCTCCACTCCCAGCACCTTTTACATTGTAATATTAACCCCTCTACTACCTAGCAGTTGTACATTATAATATTAACCCCTCAACTACCTCACAGTTGTACATTGTAATATTAACCCCTCCACTCCCAGCACCTTTTACATTGTAATATTAACCCCTCCACTACCTCGCAGTTGTACATTGTAATATTAACCCCTGCACTACCTCACAATTGTACATTGTAATATTAACCCCTCCACTACCTAGCAGTTGTACATTGTAATATTAACCCCTCCACTACCTAGTAGTTGTAAATTGTAATATTAACCCCTCCATTACCTCACAGTTGTACATTGTAATATTAACCCCTCCACTCCCAGCACCTTTTACATTGTAATATTAACCCCTCCACTACCTAGCAGTTCTACATTGTAATATTAACCCCTCCACTACCAGCACCTTTTACATTGTAATATTAACCCCTCCACTTGCCGCAGCTTGTACATTGTAATATTAACCCCTCCATTCCCCATAGTAGTTAATGGGGTTAAATGGTTAAGTTTGGCCATTTTGATTTTTTTTTTTTTTTTTGCTGCTGAGGTGCTCGCCTTATGGGATAAATATTTTTATATGTGTGGGCATTTTTGGCTGCCGGGATAACTAATGTGCTTATGGTTATTTTTATTTATTTTTATGTGGTCTAGGGAAAGTTATTTTAAAACTTTTTTTTTTTTTTTTTAGTTTTATTTTATTTTTAGATCCCGTAGTGGACGTGAACCGTTGAGGGCCTGATCACCTATACAAAATATTGTCATCCCAATGTATTACAGTATATTGTAAAATTCACTTACTTTTAAAGGAGAAGCACAGCAATGACCGGGCTGTGAGCCTTCAATAGACTGCCTGCTGTCATGGTAACGGATCGCCAGCCTTGGATGCCTCGCTGGGGAACTTCTATTCTTGTCAATATGGCGGTGCCAAGCTGCCGGCGCTTTTCAGATGACTTCGTCTTATCTGAAAAGTTAATGCAAAAGGCAACAAAGACTCTCATAAATAGTAGGCACAAATAGCCAAAAATACAAATGTTTATGCCTTTTGGCAAAATTACAGCCTCAGTTTTCCCATTCATGAAATATAGGTATAAAATTTAATATATAATCATATATAATAAAAAACAAATCTAATGGGACCTAAGTGAGAGAAAATGGCTAGCAATGTCAACTAGATTCTGTGAATGGGGCCCCAAGTGGTGTAAACACCGCAATGCCATGGAAAAAAAAACGCATCGTTTTATAGTCACAGCAACGTGGATTCCATCCCCACTTTGCGGTAAAATACGCGCTGCGGACACGCTCCGATATCCAAAACTGCTGTGGCTTTGGAAATCGCAGCATGTCAATTATACCTATGGAAACACTGGCAGTTTCCCTTTAGATATAATGGGAGCAGAAAGTTCGCAGAGGAAACTTCTTCAAACTTTCTGTCCATAGCGCTGCGGGAAGAACCGCGATGCGTTGCCACTGTGGTTTTTCCCACAGCGCTGTTTTTGCTGCGGGATGCTACGTGGGGCCTTAGCATTAGATGGAAATGAGTGCTCATTAGAGTTACATCAACTGGATCTCCACTGCAACAACTGGAATGTGAACAGAATTTTAGTATCAGTATATTGTACTGACACCATGAACCAACAGTGGTATCTCAGATAACCATAAGATGGAGGGACCTACCGTATCCCTTACTATACACATCCCATGGCCCAATACCAATTTGTTCATAAAGCCCACTGTTGTATGGTCAGTTATGAATCCACAATTCATGGACTTTAATATATATGGCCTAATGTACAGTATATCCCTAATAATGTAGATATCTAGTCTGCAGCACAGAAACCCACATGTATTGAATAAAGATCTAGAATGACATTGCTAAGTGAAAATAGACTGACCCCCCTTCCCTTCCTCAACATATTTCACCAGATACATGGCGGCCTAAGGGGCTTGGGGTATAGACACATAGATGTCGCCTCTGTATCCGCTCCAGTCGAGAATGAATGTGTAGAGGAATATCTATGTCCTAGGCCTATATGCTTCAGAAATTTCATGAGGACCTTCTAAATTGAAGCTGGGTCAAAGGGTCGGCTTAGTTCATGCCTGAATCAAACATTGTGAGGCCTAGCAAAGAAACATTGTGTTACCATGGTAACCGGACACATGAGTGATCCCTCCAGGCGAGGCCGGGCACGTTGGCAAGGACTGCAAAGAGAACGCATGTCGGAATTGTCGGACGGTGAGGCACGAGACCAAGGACTGCCCGCGGAGGAAGACCTGCAACCTCTGTGGGGAGGCGGACCACGCCTACAAGGGATGTCCCAAGAGATCGTGGGCGAAGGTAGCGGCGGATTTCGCGGCCACGGCGCCAGCCACCCTGGCCAAGAAGACACCGCAGCCCAAGCCCCAAGACAAGAAGAAGCCGCAGCCGAAGCCATCTGGGAAGCAGCAGCAGCGGCCGACCGGGAAGCAGCAGCCCCCCAAGAAGCCGCAGCAGCAGCCCCCCAAGAAGGCCCAGCAGCAGCAACAGACCAAGCCGGCCAGCCAGCCATCTGGAACAGGTAAGGGGGCGAAAGCCCCCCCCCCCACTGAGGAGCTCCCACTCCTTCCCCCCATTTCCTCAGTGGCCACCCCTGCCCCCCCTCGCCCAGCCCTGCCCCAGCCCACGCCCCTGGCCACGCCAGCCCCAGCAGCACTAAATGTCCTTCCTCCAGCTGCTGTAGTCCCCTCTCTGGAGGAGTTCCCCCCCCCCTCTCCCCTTTCTCTCGTTTCAGATGGCGGACACCGGAAGAGGAGGATGAGCGAGGAGTCTTGTTCAAACGAGACAGCCAATAAGAGGATCGCGGTCGAGGCCCCGGTAGAGACCCCCGAAGACACCTCTGAGGAGGCCCTCGCCAGGCGCCAGGAGCTGGAAGAGATGGTGGACCACCTGGTGGCGGACCCGACCCCCATCGACATCCGTGAGGTCCTGGACCTCAGCGAGTTGGAGTTGGGAGAGATGGACGTGTCCGCGCCCTCGAACGCCCTGAGTGAGATCGATGAGACCCTGCGGGACCTGATGCCTGCGGGATCCTTGGAAGAACCCCCTCCGGACGGGGGGGGCGGTAAGTAGACAGTCACTGTCTTGAAGGTTTAATCTTTCCTTTTTCTCTTTACAAATGGCGGGAATCAACATTCTTACCATCAACGTGAGGAGCATCAAAGACAAGACTAGACGTCAGACGGTCCTGTCCTTCGTGGATTCGTTGAAGAACGCTAATGTCATTTTGTTGCAGGAATGCTCTCTCCCTTCTCTTAGGTCCTACGGCCACCTCTGCAGGGAGTGGAGCCACGGTCCGTCCTACTGGTCCGGTGGAGGCGACTGCAGGTATCGCCGTGCTCATCCGAGGCAATGCCTTCACGCTTGAAACCTACCGGGAGCTCGTCTGTGGCCGTCTTATGGTCATAGACGGGACCTGGGCAGGGGAGCCAATTAGGCTCATCAACGTGTACGCATCTCCTCAGAAGCACGAGCGTATGGAACTTTTCCAGATCCTGCGCACTCAGCTCGCCACCACCAGGGCAGTGGTTCTGCCTGGGGATTTCAACTGTCCTGTGGAGGGCGACGGGAGAAGCTCCTCAACATCAGCGAAGCTGGACAAGACATCTAAACTGCTGATCGAGATGGTAACCGAGGCCTCTCTGAAGGACGCGGTGGGTTCCATGGGGCCGGCATCAGTGAATTACACTTGGTGTCGCCCAGATGGCTCATCTCGTTCTAGGATTGACTTTGTGTTCACCTCTCGGTCGGTAGCCCAGGTAAGACACTCTATGGTCCCTTGCTTTTTCTCTGACCACAGGGGCATTCTCTTTGAAGGGACGCTGGGGAACGGTTTCGCACCGGGCCCGGGGTCCTGGAAATTGAATTGCTCCCTGCTGGAAAATAAGGAACTGCTAGCGGAACTTAGGGATGTTTACTTGCTTCTTCGCAATGACAAGTTTTCTTTCAACAGGTTGTCAGATTGGTGGGAATATGTGAAAGTTAACATCCGTTGTTTCTTACAGGCGAGAGGCCGTCAGCAGGCGGCCCGGCGCAAGAGTGACCTGAAGGAGATGCAGCACGAGCTTCGTTCCCTTCAAGATCTCGAGCGTTGTGGCTGGGACGTCAGGGGCATGCTGGAGGAGACCAAGAGGGGCCTCAAGAGGCACTTTGAGGAGGAATCGCGGCAGGTCATCTTCCGTTCCAAGGTGGAGCATCTGGAGAAAGGTGAGAAGTGTAATTCTTTCTTTTTCAGGAAGCTCCACTCAGGACACACGTCTGTTACAGAGATGAAGGATGGAGACGGAAACATCAGACGGGGGAAGACGGAAGTGATGGGAGTCGTCCACGACTACTACCGCGACCTCTACTCCCTGAAGCCCACCGACGAAGACGCTGAAGAGGAGTTCCTGTCAGGTATCATTAACACCCTTGATCCTACAGGTGCTGCTACTCTCGACGCCCCTTTGACGGCGGCGGAAGTGCTCACTGCTGCCAAATCCTTTATGGTCGGAAGGACTCCGGGCAGTGACGGTCTCCCGGCCGTCTATACGTAGCTCTGGGGGACCTGATCTGTTCGGATCTGAATGATCTCTATGAGGAGATGATAGCGGAGGGCACCATGCCACCGTCACTGCGGGAGGGACTGGTCACGATCCTGTACAAACGGAAGGGAGAACGATGCGAGCTGAAGAATTGGCGACCCATCACTTTTCTCAACGTGGACTACAAGATCCTGGCGAAGATTCTGGCCACGAGACTGAAGGCTGTCATCGGCACGATCATCCATCCGGACCAAACTTGTGGGATTCCAGGTCGTAGGATCGCGGACAGCTTGGCCATGGTGAGAGACACATTGCACTACATCGGAGACCGCCGTGCACATGCGGCCCTGATCAGCCTGGATCAGGAGAAGGCCTTCGATCGTGTCTCTCACACCTTCATGGCCAAGGCACTCCGCCAACTTGGTATGGGTAAGATGTTTTGTCGCTGTGTCAGCCTGATGTATTTTGATATTCACAGCTCGGTGATGGTGAACGGCTGGAAGACTGACTCCTTTCCTGTTAGCTCTGGAGTCAGACAAGGCTGTCCTCTGTCACCTCTCCTTTTTGTTTGTGTTATAGAGCTCTTCGCGGAGTCTATCCGACAGAATCGAGAGATCAGAGGAATCGCCGCACCGGGACCAGGTGGATACGAGGTGAAGTGCTCCTTGTACATGGACGATGTGACTGTCTTCTGCGCTGATGAGGTGTCAGTGTCAACACTCGTCCGGACCTGCGAGCGCTTCGGCCAGGCTTCGGGGGCAAGAGTCAACTGCGGAAAGTCAGAAGCCATGCTCTTCGGGGCGTGGCAGCTGGCCTCCCCTGCTGCCTTTCCTTTCACAGTTAAAGCGGACTTCATCAAGATCCTGGGAGTCTGGTTCGGGGAAGGAAGGTGCGGCCCTGAAGTCCTGGGACAAACGTCTGAAGAAGGTCAATCAGAGGATTGGACTGTGGAGTCTCCGGAACCTTACCATCGAAGGGAAACTGGTCCTGAGGAACGAGATCTTGCCTGTACTCCAGTACACGGCACAGGCATGGCCACCGCTGGCAACGGTGTCGAGGGCCATCACCAGGACCGTCTTCCACTTCATCTGGGGCTCCAAGATGGATCGGGTGAAGCGGACACGCATGTACAAGAGCCGTCTGAAGGGAGGTAAGAATATCCCAGATATTCCGACTTTACTAAGGATTGCTTTTGTTTGTGATTGTGTTCGCAGAACCCTGAGGACAGCTAACGGATCCGCAGGGAAGACCATGTCGCGCTTGTTCCTGCTACCCCTCTGGAGAGGACTCGGCTGGGAGAAGTGGGACAGCTCCGTCCCTTACAACTGGACCGTCCCATGGTTCTACGCAGACGTGACCACATTCATGAGGGAGTTCCAACTGGAGGGTCTGAAGCCGGATCTCTGGAAACCAAAGACGATTCACAAGCTCATCCGAGCGAGGGATTCGTTGGAGGAGGTGCCAGCTCTGCCAGCGAGTACAGCGGAGGTCGTTTGGGAAAACATCTCTTCAAACTCGCTGACTAACGGACACAAGGACCTGTCGTGGATGGCTGTCGGAGGAGGACTTCCAACGAGGTCGTTCATGCACGCCCGCAACCTGAACAGGACGAGGTATTGCCCGCGGTGCCCCTACAAGGAGGAAACATCTCTGCACATCTTTTGGGAGTGCCCGTTCTCTCAGGGTCTGTTGGATGAGCTGGAGGAAGAATTCGAGGACTGCGTCCCCAGGAGGGGCCTGACGTACCACGTGGTGCTGTATGGACTTTTCCAGGGGACTCACGCAGAGACTGACATCCAGGCGGCCTGGCGCCTTGTGAACTGCTTCAAGGATGCCATCTGGTTCGCCAGGAGAAGATTGATTTTGCGGAGGGAGAGTGTCTCCTTCCAGGATTGTTGCAGACTCATCCACAGTCTGCAACGGGACTATTCGATCTTGGATAGCCTGGCCGGCAAAGAGGAGGAAGAGGACTGATCCACCACCATCGGCGCGCGGCGGCGTTCTCCCCTCCCCTCTCCCCTCATGTGTGTTGTGTTATTCAATAAAGCTTCGGGCCTTGTGATTACCCCCCTACCCTTTCCCCTCTCTCCTCTCCCCCTTCCATCACATGTACTGTATGCTTTTTGTTTAACCTTGTTTTCAGAAATGTATGCTATGTAGGGTAGGAAGTAGTGGTAGTATAGGGAGTGTATCATTGCCTGTATTATACCTGTCCTGCCCCCTTGTGTGTTGTGGTCTTAAATAAAGCTTCGGGCCTGTGACCTCCCCTCCCTTTCCCCCTTCTGTTTGTCACAGTTCTGTGTTTTATGTTTTGACCAATGTTAGAGTAGGTTTGTAGTGCAGCATGTTAGGTAGGAATAAAATGCATTTCCCGCCGTATGCTGCGCCACATCCCTTAAGGATGACTCTTAGTCATTGATGGTGAATTTGTAACTCAGTGCGCTGCGTCGCAAACCCCTTGTTATTCCTTGTGGAAATAAGATGTGTTGCCAATAAAGAGTTTTTTGTTAAATCAAAATAAGTGAAATTGGCTTGGCTAAAATCCCTTTTGCTGTCTCAAGACTCGGTGAGTCAAAAGCAAATTGAGGATCTGTTACATCCAACAGAGGGCGTATGAGCTCCCCAGCTCCTTTCCCATAATGCCTTGTGATACAAAGGGTTATACCATCTTGGGGAATGTCTATTGCTTTGAATGCTTTTTCTTAAAAGTTTTATGAGAGATGAAACAGTGAAGAAACAGTGGTTCTGCTCGTTTCAGGGGCCAGCGATCCACCCCAAAATGGCCCCTGAAACGAGCTACTGATAAGATGGAGCTTATGATTTCTTGTATATGTTTGTATTTGTATTGTTTATCTTTGCTGCTGTAACACACAGAATTTCCCCATGGTGGGACTATTAAAGGATTTTATTATTATTATTATTATTATTATTATTATTATTATTATTATTATTATTATTATTTGTATTATTTCTTTACTACATGTCGTATGTGAACTTTTATGTGTTTTTTTTTTTTTTTTACAGAAGGGATAAAAAATCATAGACCCTTCTCTAAATATGTCATTGTTTCCGCTGTCATAATGGTGTTAGCAACATTTGTGCCGATGTTGTGGATAAACCGGAAGGTATCAGACAAGGTAAGTCTATCTCTAGATGATACAATAGCAATGCGAATATAGCCAAGCTTACACTCCAGAGCTGCACTCACTATTCTGCTGGTACAGTCACTGTGTACATACATTACATTACTTATCCTGTACTGATCCTGAGTTACATCCTGTATTATACTCCAGAGCTGCGCTCACTATTCTGCTGGTACAGTCACTGTGTACATACATTACATTACTTATCCTGTACTGATCCTGAGTTACATCCTGTATTATACTCCAGAGCTGCGCTCACTATTCTGCTGGTGCAGTCACTGTGTACATACATTACATTACTTATCCTGTACTGATCCTGAGTTATATCCTGTATTATACTCCAGAGCTGCGCTCACTATTCTGCTGGTGCAGTCACTGTGTACATACATTACATTACTTATCCTGTACTGATCCTGAGTTATATCCTGTATTATACTCCAGAGCTGCACTCACTATTCTGCTGGTACAGTCACTGTATACATACATTGCATTACTTATCCTGTACTGATCCTGAGTTACATCCTGTATTATACTCCAGAGCTGCACTCACTATTCTGCCTGAACTACAATTTGTAAAGTGCTGTGGTCCTCCTCCTCGTCCTCCTCGTAAAAATGTAGTATTATAATAATATGACATCTGCTACCTTTACTGTCTGGAGACAAATATCTGCTCTACTAGATCCATTGCTGCTCTTTGTAATATAACTGGGGTTAGGAATCTACAAGCAGACTTATAGAGCGGAGTCTTCTGGTCATCAAAAATGTCTCTCCTTCTATTTTACAGATCTGTACTGAAGAAGTATTCAGAATTTCCGGACAGCTGAGACCGCCTCCTGTTCTCCTTCTTTCCTGAGAAATATGTTGAATAAGTCGTCTTCAATAACTAGGTCGTGTTTTATTTCCGTGTACAGGGATGCATAAATTGTCTTTTTTTGCGTAGGTCAGATGTACGTTTTAGTTATACCATTTTGGGGAATGTCTGATGTTTTGCTCGGTTTTTTTTCAAATTTTATGGGAGGCAAAAAGAAGAAAAAACAGCAGTTTGACTCTTGATTTTTTTTTTTTTTTCAATACAGTATTCGCCATATGGTAGAAATATTTTTATATGTTTGTAGACCTGATGTTTACCGATGCAGGGATGTATAATTTTTTTGTTTGATTTTTATTCATTTTAAATCTAGAGAAAGGGTGATTTGATATTTTTTTATTTAATTTATTTTTTAACTTTTTTTTATGGTTTTTAACTATTTTATTAGTTCTCCATAGGGTGCTTGAAACTGCAACCTTTTGATTGCATGTCCCATAGACTGCGATACAGTTGTATCTATGGAACTTTTGTTACATAGCTATTGAGGCTGGTCACCCACCACAATAGCCTTTATTATGCTCCCAGCTGCCATAGGAACAGGACGACTACTGCTTGGATACGTGACCGGATAATATCAGGAAGGAGTTAATGATCACTTACTTTTTGACTACTAAGCTAATAACACGTGCCAATATGTTGGTGGCTACAGAAACATTTGGCAGCCCAGTGAAAGATTACTCTTACTATTATTCTCTGCATGCAACTAGTGTCCTAGGCTCAGAATCAAAGGTAGAGAAGGACTTCTGTACTTGTAGACTAGAAAACAGCACAATGTCAGTCAGCTGCTTCTAAGGCCAGCAGGTTACCCTTCCCACTCTGCATTGTACTATTACTTCATGCTGAGCTGTGGCATTACTTCCAGGTCTCGGATATATTACTTGGCTTAAGCCCACAGATGACGTGATCAATAGAAATCGTGGCATCCGGGTGATTCGGGGGCAAGATCACCCACCTCCCATCAGGCTCCCCACAATGAAACTGCGGGGTCTGAGGGATTGCCATGGCAGCCAGGAGGTCGAGCAATGGTTTCCTGACTGCCTTTCCCTATTGAACACAGGGAGCCTATGTGTGATTATATAATATATTGCAGTACATTGCATTGGGGATCAGGAGATCCCTAGTTCACGTGGGATCTCTTGTGGGAGAGGAAAAAAAAAAGAAAAATTAAAAATGAACAAATAAAAAGTTCAGAAAACCCACCTTTTAATTTAAAACACAGATAATGGAAATAAAATAAATAAATAACAAATTGTACAGTGCTGCGCTATATAAATAAAATGTATTATTAAATATGTTAGCCCCGTTTGCGTAGAAGTTCGCATAAATAGCGTTATTTATCCTGTACGGTGAAAACTGTAAAGAACAATGAATATACTGCAATATACAAACTAACATATTTTGGTCACCTCATTTCCCCCAAAAAATAGCAATAAAAAAGTGACCAAAAAGTCATACATATCAAACATTGGTACCAATAAAAACTACAACTTGCCCCGTAAATAAAGAGCCCTGACATATCTCCGTCAACAAAACAGTAAAAAAAAAGTTATAAGCGTCAGAATACGGTGACCCCAGGAAAATCGTTTATTTTAGAAAAATAACATTTTATTAGTAAGCACTAAAAGATATAATAAACTAAGATAAATATAGTATCGCCGTAATCGTAATGACCCGCCGGACATTTTTAATTTTGAATGAATGCTGTAGGAACAAAATGCAAAAAATAATAATAAAACTGTGGGTTTTTTTCACATGGACCCCAAAAAACGTAAATAAAAGCCTAATCAAAACATTATATGTACCCCAAAATAGTGGCAATTAAAAGTACAACTTGTAACGCAAAGAATAAGCCCTCCATAGCAATGTCAAGAGAAAAATAAAAAACTTATGAATTTTGGAAAGTGAGGAAAGAAAATATGAAAAAAGTTGCCGAGCATTAATGTACAAACTTCCCTGGGTCCTTAAAGAGTTAAAGGGATTATCTGGGGAGTATTAAAGATAAAAAAAAATAAAAAAAAAAACTAATCCCAAGAGAATACAATATAAATCATCCTCATCCGAAAAGCTCTCCCTATTAAAAAAAAGTTGCCCAACAATTAAAAAAGTTAGGGTCACTAAAACAACATGTGGGCAAAAATACTAAAATGTGTCTGGTCATTAAGGGATTAAGTTCCTACCACAGAGGTGTTATCTGCTGAGTAGACATAAAGATCTGAAAGACTACTTTTGAGCACTGACTTTTATGCTGGAGAACAAAGCACTTTCCGTTGGACAATGAAGAATGTATCGATAAGACTTGAAATGTTGGGTTGGGCCATGGCTGGACCATGGATCTACTGACTGTACTAGACATGGAAGATTGTAAAATGAAACCTCTTTGAGACGACCAACCAAAATTACATTCAGTATGTGTAATATAGGGTGGACCTGAAAATTTGCTGTAGGAAGTCTAGATAAGGAAGTGGTCGTCTCAAAGAAGTGGTCTTTTTGAAGTGTTTCACTTAGCCTTAGTAACCGTTCCAAAGACATTCATGGAACTCATGTGCCTTCACATCACATATTTGTTGATGTGTCCTACAGAAACTGGAGAACCACAAAAGACCCAACATCTTCTCACCGGCAAGATCCGGCTGTGGTCATCATACTGAGACATGCTACTCAAGCTACAAGAATTTTTTCATATAATTTTTATTATAATAGGATCTATTTAAGAGGAAGCCATTGGCATGGATAGCGGATGAAGCCTTGACCAGAGACACAACTAAGCAAGGCAATGATGCCATCCACTGAGCCATCATTCCATCCATTATGTGCGGTATGAGCCAATATTCTTTGGCTTTAACTAAAGCCATGTGTATAGCAAAGAGAAACAATGAGCACACTAACATCTGAGAAAAGGTTTCTTCAATTAGATTTCCATAAAGTGGCTGATGGGACACGTCTTCTCGTAGCTTGTACAGTCACAACATGTAAGCACAATCAGGTGGGACAACCTTAGATCAAGTTCACTCTGTCTCGCCCATGTGTTGGTGATGAGGTCATGTATCTGATGGTTCTTCTAGGTGTAAAGTTTATAGCAATAACATAGTGTTACCCAGAAGTATGTGACCCTCTCTACTATCATCTCTACATAGGGTTGTCTTCTACTGAACCTCACGGGTGCTGCTATATCTGAGCCCATGTTCATCTCTGATCTTGTCCCAACCAGTGTTGAATGTTCATCCATGTCATGTTATAACTTATACATAATATCACTTATAATATGTGTATATATTTTATAATTTTTTTTTCTTATAAAAAGAGATTTACTAAGGAAAAATAATATATTTAATGCCTTCCATGACTACAGTATACGGGTATGTATGACTTTTTGTATGTGTAGGCTTTGTTATTCGTAAGGGTGTAGATATGGTGGGTGCAGAAGCAGCAGCTACAAGCAGGCCCAAGTGCCTAAGGGGGCCTAAAGGGCTCTTTTCCATGTAAGTATTATTAGTACATAGTAAGTCAAAAGGATGAAGTGGTCAATAAGTTACATAGAAAATTATTGGAAGGGTTACACCAAAGATAATTACTGTGAATGAGGAAGACTTACTGTAGAACAAATAGAGAGCTGACCTACCTAATAGTGGGTAAAGGAAATGATCTTCTCAGGGGTAAACATTACTGTGAAAATATGACGATAAACCAGCGCCACGTTGCCCCTCTGCCATCCTTTACAGGTGGTGGCCTTTCATTCCTTGTCTACATGACATACTTACCTTGAATTATTGGCGTCATGTGACTCCTCATTTGGAACGTCTTATTTCTTTGTTTTACTCCATTGCCAGTACTATTCCTTTGATATGATTTAGATTTTTTCTTTCATTATTTAATTGTACCTACTGTATAAGGCTCAGTTCACACTGCCATTCTCGGCAGAGGCTCTGTTTGAAGATTTGACTGGCAGACTTGTGTGACATGGAACCTAAAACGTAACCCAATGGGCTCCAGTACAGTCAATGAAATTTATGATGTGATATGACGGAGCCATGTCTAGAGTGTGAATAGTGCTTAAATTGTGTTATCATTACCCTGTGCATAAAGTATTATTTTGTGCGTTTGTTCAATAAATCAGTTTCATTAAAAAATAAATTTCAATCCTAAAAAATTAAGTTTTCATGAGTTTTTTTCAAGACTGCCATCTACCTTGTTGCTTTGTTTTTTGGGTTACCGTTCTCTTAGGGGTGTTTTCCATTGTATCCAGTTTTGATGCAGGCATCTCTCATCTACCATGAGGTTTTCCTCCTGCTCACCACTCCTATTTGCCTTTTTGCTGTTTATTAGCCCTGTGTTGGTGCCCCTGGTGTCATCTAAGAGAGTGTTCACATGGAGGAATTTAATGCTGAATTTGAATCCATTTCAAAATCCACCGGAAATCTGTCTCCCATTCATTTTAATGGGAGGCAGTAGCTGATTTTTATCATCTAGCAGAAAAAATAAACATCTTGTTCCTTCTTCAGATGGATTCCACCTGAGGATTCCCATTGAAATGAATAGGAGGCAGAAAATACACCTCCTTCAATGCTGAATTTGTCATGAAATTTGGACCCGCCCAATAAAGGCAAATACAGTGGCATGCTTCTCCAAATTCTGCTCAAAGTCAGCGACAAAATCCTCTTCTAATGTTTGACAAGCAGAAAAAAAATCTGCTTCAATTTTCCAAAGCTTCTAAATCTTAAAGTCTTTACTGTCATGAGGAAATCTAGGGTGAAGGCCATGGTTCTATAAACTCTGCCCTTATATCTCGAAGACAGAAAACCTTGAGACTGTGATCAAATATGAACATAACTTTTCCCAACAATTGCAAGAAACACTAAGTGAACCCTTTGATAACCGGGATTCCTGTATTGATTACTAATAAAATATGGCCCCAGTGAATAAATATCCATACCGCAGGGACGAGAAGTAAGCCAACTGTTGTATGTAATAACCTATAAATCCCCTTTTAGTGGCAAGCACCTCAGCCAAATGATTCCAGAACTAGGGGTGTTAGATCTCTCTTTCCTGCAAATCTGCTTCACTTCATTAATATTTCTGGGATGCCTTGTGCGCACCGCCCTCTTCAGGTCTCACCACCATCTCTCAATAGGTTTAAGGTCATTCCACAACACATCTTTTTCATGCATTCCTTTATTACTTATTTGCTTTTTGTCATGGTCTTGTTGTATTACCCAGCTCCTGGTCATGGCCTACTGCCCATACATTCTCCTGTAAAGTTTTGATGCAATTTATTGCTCCCTCAATAATGTCATGGTGCCCAGGCCCTTAGATAGCAAACCAATCCCGGATCATGATGCTCCCTCCACTTTGCTTCCCAGATGGGATGAGGTTCTGGTGTTGGTGTCCAGACACAGCAATTGTGCATTTTTGCTAAAAAGTTCCATTTTGTCTCATCTGTCTATAGAACATTTTCCCACAAGTAATGTGGAACACCCAGGTTGTCTCGGGTAAGTAGTCAGTGCTCCTATTACTTTCAATGGGAGCGCCGGAGATAGCCAACTGTTGTACTTCAGCTATGTCCGGAGCTCCCATTGAAGTGCTGTCCATCACTAGTCCCGACCACATTCAGTTTGGCTGCGCTCAGGATGAACATGGATCGGGACAAAGGTTCTGCTGAGTTTACTTCATAGGATGACCCCCGTTAAGACAAAGCACAATATTGTTTTCCTAATAGGGGACACTTTTGTTGTTACTGTACCTTGGGGTCTTTTTCACCACTTTCAGGATGGAATGATGTGCTCTTGGAGTTATAAGGTCATTCTTAGGAAGAACAGCAAAATTCCTGAATGGTCGCCATTTGTAGTCATTGAGGCAGGTTTATTCAAGCTGGCGGTGCTGCACCCGCTCCCTGTCCACTAGCAACTTCCAGCACCCGGACACTGCTGCATCAGCTGATCTGTGCGGGGCGGGTGTCGGACCCCACAGATCATATACTGAGAACCTGTCCTGTGGAAAGGTCATCAGTGTGACAACTCAATTTGGGGCTGGAAAACCCCTTAAATCAGGTGAAGCTGAAATGAATTTTCTCTTGTTGTCAATACTGTTTTAACTCCATCTATTTTTCTGGGAAGTTTGCCAAAATAAATCATTGACTAGCCAGAAAATGTAAGGAATGGCTCAGTGGTTAGCACTGGAGTCCCAGCTACGAATCTGACCAAGGACATCTGCAAGGAGTTTGTATGTTCTCCCCGTGTTCTCGTGGGTTTCCTCCGGGTACTCCGGTTTCCTCCCACACTCCAAAGACATCCTGATAGGGAATGTAGATTGTGAGCCCTATATGGGACAGTGACTGACAATGTCTGTAAAGTGCTGCAGAATATGATGGTGCTATATAAGTAAGAGAAATAAATAAATCCAGCCTGATGCATGGGGGGAGGCGTTCTAATATAAGGTGCTCGTAAACAAGCCAATGCAGAGTACATAAGAGGGAGGGAAAGGTATCTGTCACTTGTTCCTTCCCCATTCAACTGTGTTAATAATTGGAAATACTTTCCTCTGTACAACTTGTATGATATGCTCCAATAAACTCATTCAATAGGCTGTCCAGGAAAATGTTAAATGTTTTTATATTTGAACACCTTAAGGACACTGACATGTGTCACTTTATATGGCAATACCTTTAAGACGCTATAACTTACACAAGTGATTTTGAGATTGTTTTTTCGTGACACATTGTGCTTCATGTTAATGGTAAACATTGATCAATATTTTTGTATTTATTTATAATAAAAATAGGTAATTTGATGGAAATTTGAAAAAAAAAAAAAATCGCAATTTTCAAAATGTGAAATGCTCTGCTTTTCAGACAGGTAGATAGTCATATCGCACGAATACATGAATAAATATTATCTACCATTTCTTATCATTTTGAGCCCAAGAGTGCTTTCAAAAAATTAACGTACAAAGTGAAAATTGACATTTTAAAAGAATTATGCCATTTTAGTGCCTAATACGTTGCACAACTTTGTGTCATCAGAGATACGCACTCCTAAAACTATTAAGTGGCCTATCCTGGGTACTAAAAAGGTTTATATATGGGTGTAAACTGCTGCTTGGGCACACAGCAGGGCTCAGAAGGGAAGGAGCACTGCGCTTTTTAGCTTTTGGAGTACAGATTTAGAGTGATTTTCTGGACGCCATGTTGTTTTTGCAGAGCCCTGGAGGTGCCAGTAAATTGGAATTCCCCAAGAAGTGACCCCCATTTTGTAGGGGCAATTTTAGGATCTCTGCAAACATGATATGGTGTCCAAAAACAAACAATCTAAATCTGCACTCCAAAAGCACATAGCGCTCCTTCACATCTGCACCCTCCTGTGTGCCTGACCAGCAGTTTACGCCCACTTGTATGACACTGGTGTACCCAGGATAACGTACTTAATGCCATATGTGGGTAACTGCTGTTTTGGCACAGCCGGGCACAGAAGGGAAGGAGCGCTATTTTGGTTTTTGGAGCACAGTTTGGTTTTTGGATGTCATGCCACTTTTGCAGAGCCCCTGAATTGCCAGTAAAGTGGAATCTGCAGACTTGTCACCCCATTTTGGAAACTACACCCCTCAAGGGATTTATCAAGTGGGGTAGCGAGCATTTTTAACCCTTGAGCGTTGTATTAATTCAATTTCCATAAATAAATGTGCAGCTGATAATGAAAAGTGAAAATTGCAATTCTACATCATTTCAGTGCCCGATATGTTGTGCCCAGCTTATGTCAGCAAAGACACAAACTCCAAAAACTGGTAAGCGGTTATCCCGGGCACAACAGCTTTAGGAGCATTCATCTCTGATACTAGCCGGGCACAACATATTACGCACTGAAATGATGTATTTCTGGAAAAATTGCCATTTTCACCTTTCACCATCAGCTGCACAGTATGTTCCTTTGTTAAGAAATCCAAGATGGCACACAGAGCATGTGCAGTACTGGTCATGGATGAAGGCTATAATACAGTGCGAGTAGTTAATAAATGGTTTTTGCAATGACAGACTCCCTTTACTACAATAACACATGCTGAGGATATGTTAGCTTTTGCATTTAGATTATAGTATAATAGAAGATTATACTGTGAAGGTTAAAAGTAAAGCTAAGAAGTATTTACAGGCATTTACTGTACAGTAGTTTTAACCATGTTAGCTGAGATGATACGGGGCTGTAAAAAATATATAGCAACATAAACTTCAGTCGAGTCAGGGAGGCTCACCGTAATTTAACCCTAAACCTGCCGCAAGGTTATCACTTAGAATTCTGGGTATACTCCCCCAAGTTTCTTTATTTACTAAGAAAATGACTGATCTCATGTAGTGAGTGGTCTCTTCATCTTGGAAAGGTAGGCATTCATGTACTCTCCCACTAAGGTTTCTTGGGCCCATCGGAAATAATGATTCTAGGGGCATAGGTATAAGGGGTGCAGCGGTAGAAGTTGTTACCGGGCCTTGGACCCTAAAGAGGCTCCATAAGTCCCTCTGGCAGGTAGGGAGGGCCCTATTACAGATTTTGCACTGGGGCCCAGGAGTTCTGAGGCCCACTCTTCAGCAACTCCTTGGAAATAGACCATAATACCCTTCACATTTATATGTCTTCTGCTGGACTATCATTGAATACCCTGAATGTGAAGGGTACAGTAACTAAGGTACAATAAAATATTGCAGATTTCCTCTAACCATCTCAGTGGTGAGATCTGCTGTCTTGACCACTTGCCAATGGATACGACCATGAATGCAAGAACTTTCTATGGTCTGGGACCCAGCCATGATGTCCTTATTGTGGCCGGATTATCCATCACTCTACAGAACAGGTTTCCTCTGCTCCAGAGTCCAGTGTGCATTGTGCTTTACATCGCCCCGTGTTTTGTACACCAGTATTAATAAAAGCCCCAACAGGCCCAAGTCATGTCTGATCTATGGGAAGACTCCGACCCATTTAATAAATCAGATGCACCCCTGTGCGTCAGAATTTAAATGTTTCCAGTCGGGAATTGGCACAGGATTACTACATAAGGCTGAGGCCCCACGTTGCAGAAACACAGCTTTTTTTTTATGCAGATTTTGCTGCGTTTTTTTAAGCTAAAGCCAGGAGTGGATGAAGAAGAGTCCTATATATTCCCCATTCCTTTTGTAGCCATTCTTGGCTTTGGCTCAAAAACCGCAGCAAAATCTGTAACAAAAAAAGCTGCATTTCCACACCGTGTGATTCTGTGCACAGATCTCCGTCATTCAGGTCCATGGGGGACCCGAACCACTAAAACAGTGGTTACCTGTAGGCACCATAGACTATAATAGGGTATGCTGGATGTCCACTGCTTTTATACTGAAACCGCAGAGATAAATGTCCTCTGCAACGAAGATGCAGATGTGAACTTAGCCTAACTCATGGCAGAAAACTGGTGTGAGTTATAATAAATATGTGGGCTGAGGCGTCAAAAATGGAAACTCAACTCACTTACAGAATTTAAGCTAAATATGTCCAGTACACAAATGACATATACAGAAGTGAGCTGTGTGTGTGTACCTTGTGGTAATTGTACGTGCCAGGTTCCCTCAGTGTGAGCTATGTGTGCACCTTGTGTTTGTTAGCTGTGCGCGCACCTTATGTTAGCTGTGCATGCACCTTGTGTTTGTTAGCTGTGCGCGCACCTTATGTTAGCTGTGCATGCACCTTGTGTTTGTTAGCTGTGCGCGCACCTTGTGTTGAGCTGCCCCCCCCCCTTTTTTTACCGGGGCCCCCCCCTTGTTTTTTTTTTTTGTGCATGCCCCTTGTGTTTGTTAGCTGTGCGCGCACCTGACTGGGCATTGCTGATAACGGGGTCCCCCTAAGAACCCCCCACCACCTTTGATACCCAAACTGCTGGGCCTAAATGCCTTCCCCCTCTTTTCCAGCCTCGACCCCTGCCCCCCAGCTCTCAAACCCCCCACCCCCTTAGAAATAAACCAAGACCAAAGGGTTGGATTAAATCGGCCACAGCAGCCGTATTTATTAACAAACCACAAATAAATAACAACAAGTATAACTTATTATAATTTGCATAACTTAAAATAATTTAACAATAAACGCTTAACCTGGGTAAGAGTCCTTGGAGCTACAAAAAACTATCAATCCCCCGGCCTGGCGCTAACATAACCACACCATAAATTTACCACCAGCCGCGACCACCGGCTCGGCGGCACCATGAATAAAGACGAACTCCTTCTTCCATGTACCAGCTCCCAGGGCCAATTTACCCTGTAACCGTTCACCGTGCGCCAGGCCATCCACCAAAATGTGCAATTACCACCAAATGTATAGGTGGAGCCTACCTTTGACTCCACCCTTTTAGCCAATTGACCACCAACTCCAAGGACCCCACCCGCCAAGGCCACCGTGACACCACCTGCAAAAAGATAAACAAGTTAAAATAGCCCAAGAAAGAGAAAAAAAAAAAACGGGGAGGGAGGGAGGGACCGCTCGTTAGCATGCCGCGCAGCTCCGGAATGGCCGCTTCCCGGGCTGCGCGGCATAGTCAATTCGAACGGGGTTAAGCCCCGCCCCCAATTCTTCGCGCCCTAGCGCGTTATTGGTCCCCCTACAGCCCGCCCCCAGTCAAGATCCCTGCGCTTTACTGCGCAGCGCTCCGGTCTCCCCTGACTGGGCATTGCTGATAACGGGGTCCCCCTAAGAACCCCCCACCACCTTTGATACCCAAACTGCTGGGCCTAAATGCCTTCCCCCTCTTTTCCAGCCTCGACCCCTGCCCCCCAGCTCTCAAACCCCCCACCCCCCTTAGAAATAAACCAAGACCAAAGGGTTGGATTAAATCGGCCACAGCAGCCGTATTTATTAACAAACCACAAATAAATAACAACAAGTATAACTTATTATAATTTGCATAACTTAAAATAATTTAACAATAAACGCTTAACCTGGGTAAGAGTCCTTGGAGCTACAAAAAACTATCAATCCCCCGGCCTGGCGCTAACATAACCACACCATAAATTTACCACCAGCCGCGACCACCGGCTCGGCGGCACCATGAATAAAGACGAACTCCTTCTTCCATGTACCAGCTCCCAGGGCCAATTTACCCTGTAACCGTTCACCGTGCGCCAGGCCATCCACCAAAATGTGCAATTACCACCAAATGTATAGGTGGAGCATACCTTTGACTCCACCCTTTTAGCCAATTGACCACCAACTCCAAGGACCCCACCCGCCACTGCGAGCACGCCTTAATCCCTTAAGCGTGAGAGACCCGCCACACTTCCAGGGCCCTCTCAACACCCTCCTGGATACCTAGTGTCCACAAATCTATACCCACCGCATTCAGATGGACCCCGTCCCGCAACCAAAACTCCCCCTCCCCAGACTCCAACTCCTTGTGCCGCACGCACACACCGCCGTTCCTGGACAAAAACCCCGCAACAGCCCGGTTAACCTTAATCCTGGCCTTGTTGAGCCT
Organism: Leptodactylus fallax; assembly: GCA_947044405.1. Classification (NCBI taxonomy): domain Eukaryota; kingdom Metazoa; phylum Chordata; class Amphibia; order Anura; family Leptodactylidae; genus Leptodactylus; species Leptodactylus fallax. Next base: position 560,385 of record CAMRHE010000472.1, on the reverse strand, counting down.
TTCAACAGACCTAGCCTCCCGCCATGTTTTTCTCGGTACAATATCGGACCACACGGTAACAATCCCCGGAAACATGGACCACAACCTCAACAGGTCATACTTTATGTCCCTCACTAAATCGCGAAAGGGACGAACCCCCAGGTCATTGCCACCAGCATGTATCACGATAATGTCCGGAGACCGATCCAACCTCGTGCACCTGTGGATTTCGGGCATGACCCGACTCCACACCATACCTCGGACTCCAATCCAACGTACAACGACCGCAGCCCTGTCGAACCCCAGCTGCCGACCATTCCGCCGCACGCCGGCCCTCTCCGCGCCCCAGAACACAAAAGAATGGCCGAAGATCCAGACTAACCGAGCAGAAGGGCCTACGAAAGAAGAAATAAAGTAGGGGGAGGGCGGAGAAAATACCCAACAACACAATGATTCACATTTGGGCAAGGTGTGGACGTATGTATGATCTATACCTCTGCGATTCCCACCTACCGATACGTCGGACCACCTCCGAGCTCAACCCCCAACTAGCTGCTTCTGTCGCTGCGCCAATGCGAAAAGAGTGTGGAGCATATCGAGAGGCGTCAAGGCCCAGCGAGTCCAAACAACCCCTAAAAACAGCCGAGAACTGATAACGGGAAAGGAACGAACCATCCTCATGACGCAGGAGGGGACCGCCCGCAGAAGCTGGAACCAACCCCCCGAAAAACAAGCAAACAACGCACCGGGCACATATCTGACCCTACAACCGCACCCAGGCGCAGATACTTCCCTGCCCCCGCCTGATCCGTCTTAGACCTGCGAACCCTGACCACTAGGACCCCTTCCTCCATGTACACATCATCCACCTGTAAACCACCCGGCCGCTTAGTCGACACGGACACCAACTCACCCACCCTGAGAGCCCCGAAAAAGGCTAGAGAAAAAGCCAGGTGAAACAAAACGCATTCATAGTGCGAAGAACAAAAACGGCCCAGTTCCAACCCCAAACGCTCCAAAAGCTGAAATGTAACCGGGCGCCGTGTGTCACTACTTCCCCTGCCCCTGCGGAACCCCTTAAGCGCACGTTGAACCAAGAAATGTTTGGTAAAGTCTGCCAAACCCCTCAACTTGAAACCAAATGCCAACGCCGCTACCGCACCATTAACTTTCGCCACGGACCATCCATCTGAAGACCAACGGCTTAACAAGAACAATAAAGCCCCAACCCTATCCTCATCAGTATGTACCTGACCTAAATCTCCCACCCAATCCTCCCAAAGCTGCCAAGCCCTTGAATACTTATCCCAGGTGCCGGGGGCCAACGATGCCTGAATCAATGTCCCTGCTTTTCGCAAACCAAGTCCCATAATTCTGGAGGACATGGAATCCCTTCCACTTCCGCCCCCGGAGCCAGGGCACGAAACCGCTCCCACTGGAAACGAGACAAAGAATCAGCAACGTCATTTTTAACCCCCGGAACATGCACTGCCACCACCCATGCATTCAGGCACAAGCAACGCAATACTAAACGCTGAAGCAACTTGATAACTGGAGGAGAAGACGCAGTCACATTATTAATGGCCGACACAACTGACATGTTATCACAATGAAACCTAACTTTTTTATCCTGGAACGCCCCACCCCATATGGACACCGCGACTAAAATCGGGAATAACTCAAGTACAGTCAAATTCCGCGTCAGACCTTGTTCACGCCACGACGCAGGCCAAGGAGCGGCGCACCACTGCCCCCTGTAATAGGCCCCAAAACCGTGGCCCCCTGCCGCATCCGTAAAGAGGTCACAATCGAACACATCGATCACTGCTGACTGGACCAGTGATCTACCATTGAACTGGTCTAAAAAAGTGTCCCATACTGCCAGGTCCTCCCGATGTATCACCCCCAGCCGAATAAAGTGTCGTGGATTTGACACCCCTTTCATGGCCCCTGCCAGCCGGCGACAAAAAATCCCTACCCATGGGGATAATGCGGCAGGCAAAATTTAAACTGCCTAACAATGACTGGAGGTCACGCAACGTAATTTTTCGCATGTGACGAGCACGCCTCACCCTCTCTCTAAGATCAACCAGCTTGTCACCAGGCAACCGGAACTCCATTGCCACAGTGTCAAGCTCTATGCCCAAGAAACTCAATCTAGTGCACGGACCCTCAGTCTTTTCCGGTGACAACGGTACCCCAAACTTACTGGCGACCCACCGCGCGGTTGCCAGCAAAACCACGCATACATCGGAGCCCGCCGGACCTATACAGAGGAAATCATCGAGGTAGTGTATCACTGACTCAACCCCCGCCACATCCCGAATTACCGACTCTAAAAAGGTGCTGAACGCCTCAAAGTATGCGCACGATATTGAGCAACCCATAGGGAGGCAACGATCCACGTAATACCCGCCGTCCCAGTAGCAGCCCAGTAACCTAACGCTGTCAGGGTGTACCGGCAGTAACCTGAACGCCGCCTCCACATCCGTCTTAGCTAAGAGGGCCCCTGGACCGCAACGCCGTACCCAATGCACAGCTGCATCAAACGAGGTATATACTACCGAACAAAGCTCGGGTGCAATACCATCGTTGACCGACGCTCCTTTGGGATAAGACAAATGATGTATGAGCCGAAACTGATTCGGCTCCTTCTTCGGCACCACCCCCCAAAGGAGATACAATTAAACCTTCCAAAGGGGGTGATGCGAAGGGGCCCGCCATGCGCCCCAAGGCCACCTCCTTCCTCAGTTTTTTGGACACCACCCCCGAGTGTTCCGCTGCCGACCTCAAGTTAGTTATACAAAAGGGGACTGTGTGCGTCGGCAGGGGAATCCTAAAACCCTCCCTAAAACCTTCTACCAGAAACTTTGCACTCTCCCTGTTAACATAACTATTTAGGTACGGAAGCATGGCTTCCAGCTTCACCGGCGTCTGCCCCTTGTCCACTATTAGGCAAGGCCTTGGTCCTTTGTTTGCGCAAGCAACGTGCCGCACCATGGGACACCCCTCCGCAGAATGAACAGGCATGTTTGAATCTACAGTTGAAGCCGAATTTACATTGGGCTTCATTGAACTGCCAACACAGCCCGTAACGTTGCTGGGCCTGTGCACCTGCCCCCCTGAGCCGTAACTGAGACCACCATGGCCGGTTCCACCGGCCGCCCCAGGAAAGGGCTGGCCAAAGCGAGCTGGCGCCATAACCCGAAGCCACAAACCTATATCTTTCTGGTCCCACCGTATGCTGGGCCGAACCGCCTTACGCTGACGGAACTGCTCATCATACCGCAGCCATGTCTGACCCCCATACACCCGATACGCCTCACCTATAGAGTCCTGATAGCAAAAAAGCCCCGAACAGTTGTCAGGAGCCTTTTCACCAATGACACTCGCTAAAATGGCAAAGGCCTGAAGCCAATTAGCAAAAGTCTGTGGAATCAGGCGCCACCTACGTTTTTCTTCCTCCTCTTTTTTGCTATCCTCCTTCTTACTCTTGTCTAAGTTAAATTTAGCTAAAGGGAGCAAGGAAAAGATTTCGACGTACTCGTCCTTCCAAATCTTCTCCCTCACTTCCTTTTTTAAATGCGCCCCTAGAGGACCCTCAAAACACACATAAACCTCCCCCCGAGCCCTGTCGTCTAGCCTCACCGAATCAACCTTCTCTTTATCTGTCTGGACAGACACTGTGACACCCGCCGGAGCCCCTACCACCGGCGCACTCTGTGACGCTACTGACTGAACCGCAGGAGGGACCCACGCCGCCACCGGGGAACCGCTAACACTCTGTTCGCAGCGCGACAGTAGCTCCCTCACGCTACCCAATAGCTCCCTAATCCCCTCAGAAGCTACACCACCACCCACTGGGGACTCCGGCCTATCTATCCCTAACCCCTGGGACATTAGAATAGGAGGAAACGGACACGACAATGAATGGTACTCACCAGACTGCGTAGGTGCTGTGGGCCCACCAGTCGACGGTCCTGCATCCTGCTGACCTGGGTCGCTGTACAGGAGGACGCTGGCGCCTGTTGATTGTTGAGAACCATCCCGCTGACAGCTGCAGCACGACCGACATCCCTGGGAAGGTTGACCTGCACCCGCGTATGCACTTGAAACCACTGGATGCACCTCGGACCGGGGCTGTGGTGCCGTGAAGGAGGGGCCAGCGCCGTGCTGCTCGTCGTTCAGAATTTCCCGCTGCTGTACCGAGGGCACTTGGAAAGCCGGAACCGACGGGACTTGAAGACACAGTCCCCCTCCCGCTGGAGCATCACAGGAGGGGACCGCTGCACCACGTGCTGTAGCCATATGGAGACTGGATGTGGAGGTCCCCCCACTGAGGCCAGTGGCAGGGATCTCCACCTCCGCAGGGGCCAGGTGACTGGCAGGATTCCTCCCAGACCGGGACCTCCGCGCCTGAGCAGTGGAGCGGGGTGCCCGGCCTGGAGGGGCCCGAGAGGGACTCCTATGTCGCCGGGCCCTAGGGGGCTCATCAGGGCTCAAACGTGCCGGCGGGCGAGTCCTGCGCGGCCGCCGCCGCTCAGACGCCTCCGGGGGTAGTGAAGGGTTAATGGGGGGGGCGGCAGGCTGCATAATGTCAGCCAGCCGCTCCTGCAGCCAGGCCTCACCATGGACGCCGGCAGCAGCTCTGATCTGCTCCAGGATGGTATCGAGGGATGCCATTACAGTGAAAAGGTGGGGGGGGGGGGGAGCTGACCGCTCGTTAGCATGCCGCGCAGCTCCCGGAATGGCCGCTTCCCGGGCTGCGCGGCATAGTCAATTCGAACGGGGTTAAGCCCCGCCCCCAATTCTTCGCGCCCTAGCGCGTTATTGGTCCCCCTACAGCCCGCCCCCAGTCAAGATCCCTGCGCTTTACTGCGCAGCGCTCCCCCCCCCCCTCTTTTTCCCCCCCCCCCCCCCTTTTTTTTTTTCCCCCCCCCCCCCCCTTTTTTTTTTCCCGCCCCCCCCCCCTTTTGTTACCTGCCCCCCCACCTTGTGTTTGTTAGCTGTGCACGCACCTTATGTTAGCTGTGCGCGCACCTTATGTTAGCTGTGCGCGCACCTTGTGTTTGTTAGCTGTGTGCGCACCTTATGTTAGCTGTGTGCGCACCTTGTGTTTGTTAGCTGTGCGCGCACCTTGTGTTAGCTGTGTGCGCACCTTGTGTTTGTTAGCTGTACACAAACCTTGTGTTTGTTAGCTGTGCGTGCACCTTATGTTAGCTGTGCGCGCACCTTGTATTTGTTAGCTGTGCACACACCTTGTGTTAGCTGTGCGCGCACCTTGTGTTAGCTGTGCGCGCACATTATGTTAGCTGTGCGTGCACCTTGTGTTTGTTAGCTGTGCGTGCACCTTGTGTTAGCTGTGCGTGCACCTTGTGTTAGCTGTGAGCGCACCTTGTGTTAGCTGTGAGCGCACCTTGTGTTAGCTGTGCATGCACCTTGTGTTTGTTAGCTGTGAGCGCACCTTGTGTTTGTTAGCTGTGCGTGCACCTTATGTTAGCTGTGCATGCACCTTGTGTTTGTTAGCTGTGCGCGCACCTTGTGTTTGTTAGCTGTGCGCGCACCTTGTGTTTGTTAGCTGTGCGCGCACCTTATGTTAGCTGTGCGCGCACCTTGTGTTTGTTAGCTGTGCGCGCACCTTGTGTTTGTTAGCTGTGCGCGCACCTTATGTTAGCTGTGCGCGCACCTTGTGTTTGTTAGCTGTGCGCGCACCTTGTGTTTGTTAGCTGTGCGCGCACCTTGTGTTTGTTAGCTGTGCGCGCACCTTGTGTTAGCTGTGCGCGCACCTTGTGTTTGTTAGCTGTGCGCGCACCTTATGTTAGCTGTGCGCGCACCTTATGTTAGCTGTGCGTGCACCTTGTGTTTGTTAGCTGTGCGCGCACCTTGTGTTTGTTAGCTGTGCGCGCACCTTATGTTAGCTGTGCACGCACCTTGTTAGCTGTGCATGCACCTTGTGTTTGTTAGCTGTGCATGCACCTTGTGTTTGTTAGCTGTGCATGCACCTTGTGTTTGTTAGCTATGCGCGCACCTTGTGTTTGTTAGCTGTGCGTGCACCTTGTGTTTGTTAGCTGTGTGCGCACCTTGTGTTTGTTAGCTGTGCGCGCACCTTGTGTTTGTTAGCTGTGCGCGCACCTTATGTTAGCTGTGCATGCACCTTGTGTTTGTTAGCTGTGCGCGCACCTTGTGTTTGTTAGCTGTGCGCGCACCTAGTGTTAGCTGTGCGCGCACCTTGTGTATGTTAGCTGTGCATGCACCTTGTTTATGTTAGCTGTGCATGCACCTTGTGTTTGTTAGCTGTGCGCGCACCTTATGTTAGCTGTGTGCGCACCTTGTGTTTGTTAGCTGTGCACGCACCTTGTGTTTGTTAGCTGTGCGCGCACCTTATGTTAGCTGTGCGCGCACCTTGTGTTTGTTAGCTGTGCATGCACCTTGTGTTTGTTAGCTGTGCGCGCACCTTATGTTAGCTGTGTGCGCACCTTGTGTTTGTTAGCTGTGCACGCACCTTGTGTTTGTTAGCTGTGCGCGCACCTTATGTTATGTGTCTGCGCACCTTGTGTTTGTTAGCTGTGCGCGCACCTTATGTTATGTGTCTGCGCACCTTGTGTTTGTTAGCTGTGCGCGCACCTTGTTATGTGTCTGCGCACCTTGTGTTTGTTAGCTGTGCGCGCACCTTATGTTATGTGTCTGCGCACCTTGTGTTTGTTAGCTGTGCGCGCACCTTATGTTATGTGTCTGCGCACCTTGTGTTTGTTAGCTGTGCGTGCCAGGTTCCCTCAGTGTGAGCTGTGCGTACCAAGTTCACTCCCCGTGTAACACTGTATTATCTGTGCATCTCTCTTTTTTTCTCATTAAAATTTTTATTGGGATTTTCAATTGCTCACAGTTGATGGTGGAATATCTAGCAGGGAACTGATCTGGGGATCTCATGACAGCTCTACATATACTGTGTACGTGCAGGCCGTGCGGTTACAGTTTCATAAAGGGTTAATGTTCATTTCATGCCGTAGCTAATGCTCCTTGTTTCTCCCGTCCAGGTACCAAGCAGTTATCCTAGATTTGGAGAGGAGGTATATAGGAGACTCTCCTGCGTCTTATCCTTCAGTAAATCCAGTTTTTTTCGTCGGAAACAAAGTCGGACATGCAGGACTTTGTGTCTGACAAAAAAAAAACGGCTTTGCGGCGCAGAGGGTGTAAGCGCTCACCCGCACATTGCTTTAAATACCCATTCAAATGAATGGATTTTTAAGCAATGCGTCGCAAACCTTTCCCTATCCAGTGCCTATACAGTTTTCCGACATTTAGGTCGGATTCGCGGCGGACAGAGTGCTGGCACAATTGTGAACCCACCCTAACTTGCCGAATTCCAGTTTCCCTTATCTGGGGTCAGTCATGTTTTTGCGATTTGCTTTTCACTATGTTCAGAGCCAGTGACATACTGTCCTGTACTGTATCACTATGGGGCAGTATAGGAGGTAGGGCAGCACAGATAACTATACTACTAGGTCCCGCTCCTGGTATGAAGGTCAGGCTGGTAAATCTGGCCAACACATGGACCGAGTTTCATGGCTTAGATGGGGCTAGATGTCCCTCTATGGCTTCTGTGTAGTCATTCTTGGGTGGTAGAAAACAATTCAGACACGTCTACTCATCCAGTCACCTGGTGAATATTCACTTTCACCCGGAAGCTAGCTATATTAGTATTTACTGCGCCTTGTGATGTCATTGCAGCATCCCAGAGTACTACTGCTTTTATGTGTTTGTTTCGTGTGCCTCTGGGTTTTACGTTAGTATATCCCGTTCTATGTGAAATGTTTTATGTGATGTGTTCTGCAGCTTTTCCTTGTATTTTTACCCCTGCAGTGTTCAAACCCAGACTTGGTTCAGCCCTGGCCTATCACAGGCCACTGGGAGGGGTTGTAGGGAGATATTATCTCCCCGGCGACGGTTGGTCTCCTCAGTTCAGTGCATGCAGTAGACCAGACTTGGTGTGCAGAGCTGACCTGCCACCAGCCTCTGGACTGAAGGCCAACCGCCGCTTTCACAGCCTCAGGAGAGACATCATCAGCCCCAGGCTCATCTGAAGACAGCCCAGAGCAAGGGAGTAAAGATATCCAAGCTGCTGGACTCATTTGGTGCCGTGCCAGGAGGAGCAGGAGAGGACCCTGACAGAAGAAACTCATTCGGGCCTAGCATACAGGAAACCAGATCCCTGTCAGGGCTCCCTGTAACTCCATCCCCAGTGTACCTGGCTGGGAGAGGCAGAGAGGAGGAGTAGAGAAGGCCATACTGTGGAGCCTATATCACCCTGAGCACCCTCCTAGAACCAAGGCTGGGGGTTGGACACTTTAGGACTACTTCCCCCATCTGGAAGCTGCTGTTCCCTTGTTGTTCCTGTTGCCAAAAACGGCTGTTTGGTTTACCCGCACCGCTGACTCCTGAGTCGTGCCTGCATCACCATCAGGGCCCTTCCGAACAACACCACACCGGCTCAGGTAGGAGAGGTTCCCTCTTCAACTGGAAGTGCCCCGGGGGAAAGAACTACTACCACCACCATCCACCCCTTCGACTTTGTCCGGCCTAGGAGTGGGACTGGAGTGGTTGAGTATTTGGCCTGCTAGGTGGCACAGCATCCGCCACTACTACTCCCATCCTCCGTCTGGGTTGCAGCATCATCAGTGTAGTGAATACTTCTGAGGAGGTCGCCAGATATGTCATTTAGCAGGTATTTTGGTCACCATGTGTATGTAAGGCCACAGACTCAACTATTCTAAATAGAATTTCTCTGACCAAAGCTTCAATAGAATTGATGTTTTCATGCCTAAAAATATATATGTGCCAGTCTTCATATCTCCTGCGCCTAAAGAGGATCCTCCTCATTTATAAGGAGGCACTGGAAGGAACCGGAGGATGGGAGTACTAGTTGTCAACGGTGGGCCAAGTATACTCAAGTGACTCCTCCAGCCCACCTTCTAGGTTGGGACAATGTTGAGGGGGCCTGTGGTGCACCTGAGGGTGGTGGTAGTTCTACTTCCAGTTGTGAGATGACCTCTCCTCTCCTGACCAGGTGATGGTGGTCGCAGTAATAACACAGGGGTCAGCAGTTGCAGTTGAACAAAAATGGTGGAACTTTACTGAGATAATGGCATGTTTTTCACAGCGAGGGTGTAATGGCCTGCACCTGTTGTCTCGCTCTCTCAGCATACTCTGCCTCCGGCTTGGCTCTAGTTCACACTGTGCAGCTACTGATATCGGTGGGGTGGTTTATTCCAGTACAATGCTGACATTTGACTTGATTTCTTCCCCCACTCCCCCCCTGATGTTGGTGGCGTTCCTGGTTTTGGCATGTCCCTGGGCCTGATATTCCTGTGCAGGAGGCAGTCCTGTCTCTTTCCGGCTGTCTCCTTCACAAGAGCTGACGCCCACCCTCCCCTTTTTCTGGTGCTTTCTCTTGGGGTGTTGTATTTATTAAAACAAAAAACCCAGCAGGGTGTCGTTTGCACTTCATATCACCTTGTGGGTTCCTTTTCAGTGAACCCTCTGTATGTCTTGCCAAGTCACTGCTGGCATGTGGTGGTGCAGAGAAGACGAGGGGTGGAAGTGGAGTGGGACAGGCTGGGCTTACCCCCTCCTGTTCCTGATAACAGTGATGTTTGATGTTCAAGTTATGGTTAAACGTTATAAGAAAATTAAATAAAAGCTGTGGCCGACCTTCTGCCCATATAAAAGGAATTTCTGTGTATTGGACTTTGTGGGGTTAATTGTCAATCCATGCAGTCTGTTGTGTATGTGCAATGTGACTGAGCCGCATGTATGGATGTACCTGGCTGAGCAATGTGGGTATTATTCAATTCCTTAGCCAGTTCTTTTTCCGTCCATGCTGCTGTTTTGGTGTGTTTGTCTAGTCCCGTGATGGCGAACCTATGGCACGCGCGCCGTCACCATCCGGTACAGAATTCCCCATTAGTGAGCGATCGCTTCTTTCAGCTGTATGTGCAAATGTAGCAGGACCGCTGCTTACACAGTACATGCTAAATGCTGTACTCTGAAAGGACCTTCTGACGTCATAAGGTCACATGACAGGGTAGGCGTGTCTTTGCTTGTAAGAAGCTCCTTCCACATGAAGAAAAGTATCACGAGCAGTGGAGGAACATGGAGAGATGTGGGGTGCAGGGTGTAGTGTGGGGGTTAGAAATGTGGGGTGCAGGGTGTAGTGTGGGGGTTAGAGATGTGGGGTGCAGTGTGGGGGAGAGATGCAGAGTGTAGTGTGGGGGAGGAGAGATGTGGGGTGCAGTATGTAGGGTGCAGGGTGTAGTGGGGGGTGCAGAGATGCAGGGTGTATTGTGGGGTGCAGAGATGCAGGGTGTATTGTGGGGGGAGAGATGCAGGGTGTAGTGTGGGGGGAGAGATGCAGAGTGTAGTGTGGGGGGAGAGATGCAGAGTAGTGTGGGGGGGAGAGATGTGGGGTGCAGTATGTAGGGTGTAGTGGGGGGGTAGAGATGCAGGGTGTATTGTGGGGTGAAGAGATGCAGGGTGTATTGTGGGGTGCAGAGATGCAGGGTGCATTGTGGGGTGCAGAGATGCAGGGTGTAGTGTGGGGGGGAGAGATGCAGAGTGTAGTGTGGGGGGGAGAGATGCAGAGTAGTGTGGGGGGGAGAGATGTGGGATGTAGGCGGCTTGCAAGAGGGAGGAATGGGGGTGCAGGCTGCTTGCGAGCAAGAGGGGGGATGCTGGGGAGGCAGGTTAATTTAAGGTGAAATTGCCGTGTTGGCACTTTGCAATAATTTAATGGGCTTTGGGTTGCAGTTTGGGCACTCGGTCTCTAAAAGGTTCGCCATCACTGGTCTAGTCTGTTCCTGGCTCTCTGCTATAGATATAGATATATAGCTATATCCTGTATACCTGTAGCCTCCTGGCTCACTGCTATATATATATATATATATATATATATATATATATATATATATACTGTAGCCTCCTGGCTCACTGCTATATATACAGTGTCTTGTGAAAGTATTCGGCCCCCTTGAACTTTTCAACCTTTTGACACATTTCAGACTTCAAACATAAGGATATAAAATTTTAATTTTTTTTGGTGAAGAATCAACCACAAGTGGGACACAATCGTGAAGTGGAACGAAATTTATTGGTTATTTTAAACTTTTGTAAAAAATAAAAAACTGAAAAGTGGGGCGTGCAATACTATTCGGCCCCTTTACTTTCAGTGCAGCAAACTCACTCCAGAAGTTCAGTGAGGATCTCTGAATGATCCAATGTTGTCCTAAATGACTGATGATGATAAATATAATCCACCTGTGTGTAATCAAGTCTCCGTATAAATGCACCTGCTCTGTCTCAGGGTTCTGTTTAAAGCACAGAGAGCATCATGAAGACCAAGGAACACACCAGGCAGGTCCGTGATACTGTTGTGGAGAAGTTTGAAGCCAGATTTGGATACAAAAAGATTTCCCAAACTTTAAACATCCCAAGGAGCACTGTGCAAGCAATCATATTGAAATGGAAGGAGTATCAGACCACTGCAAATCTACCAAGACCCGGCCGTCCCTCTAAACTTTCATCTCAAACAAGGAGAAGACTGATCAGAGATGCAGCCAAGAGGCCCATGATCACTCTGGATGAACTGCAGAGATCTACAGCTGAGGTGGGAGAGTCTGTCCATAGGACAACAATCAGTCGTACACTGCACAAATCTGGCCTTTATGGAAGAGTGGCAAGAAGAAAGCCATTTCTCAAAGATATCCATAAAAAGTCTTGTTTACAGTTTGCCACAAGCCACCTGGGAGACACACCAAACATGTGGAAGAAGGTGCTCTGGTCAGATGAAACCAAAATTGAACTTTTTGGCCACAATGCAAAATGATATGTTTGGTGTAAAAGCAACACAGCTCATCACCCTGAACACACCATCCCCACTGTCACACATGGTGGGGGCAGCATCATGGTTTGGGCCTGCTTTTCTTCAGCAGGGACAGGGAAGATGGTTAAAATTGATGGGAAGATGGATGGAGCCAAATACAGGACCATTCTGGAAGAAAACCTGTTGGAGTCTGCAAAAGACCTGAGACTGGGACGGAGATTTATCTTCCAACAAGACAATGATCCCAAACATAAAGCAAAATCTACAATGGAATGGTTCACAAATAAACGTATCCAGGTGTTAGAATGGCCAAGTCAAAGTCCAGACCTGAATCCAATCGAGAATCTGTGGAAAGAGCTGAAAACTGCTGTTCACAAACCCTCTCCATCCAACCTCACTGAGCTCCAGCTGTTTTCCAAGGAAGAATGGGCAAGAACTGATAGAGACATACCCCAAGCGACTTGCAGCTGTAATCGCAGCAAAAGGTGGCGCTACAAAGTATTCACTTAAGGGGGCCGAATAATTTGGCACGCCCCACTTTTCAGTTTTTTATTTTTTACAAAAGTTTAAAATATCCAATAAATTTCGTTCCACTTCACGATTGTGTCCCACTTGTTGTTTCTTCACCAAAAAATTTTTATTTTATATCCTTATGTTTGAAGCCTGAAATGTGGCAAAAAATTGAAAAGTTCAAGGGGGCCGAATACTTTCGCAAGGCACTGTATATCTATCCTGTATACCTGCAGCCTCCTGGCTCTCTGCTATATACAGTGGGGAAAAAAAAGTATTTAGTCAGCCACCAATTGTGCAAGTTCTCCCACTTAAAAAGATGAGGCCGGCCTGTAATTGTCATCATAGGTAGACCTCAACTATGAGAGACAAAATGAGAGAACAAATCCAGAAAATCACATTGTCTGATTTTTAAAGAATTTATTTGCAAATTATGGTGGAAAATAAGTATTTGGTCAATAACAAAAGTTAATTTCAATACTTTGTTATATATCCTTTGTTGGCAATGACAGAGGTCAAACGTTTTCTGTAAGTCTTCACAAGGTTGGCACACACTTGCTGGTATGTTGGCCCATTCCTCCATGCAGATCTCCTCTAGAGCAGGGATGTTTTGGGGCTGTCGCTGGGCAACACGGACTTTCTACTCCCTCCAAAGGTTTTCTATGGGGTTGAGATCTGGAGACTGGCTAGGCCACTCCAGGACCTTGAAATGCTTCTTACGAAGCCGCTCCTTCATTGTCCTGGCGGTGTGCTTGGGATCATTGTCATGCTGAAAGACACAGCCACGTTTCATCTTCAATGCCCTTGCTGATGGAAGGAGGTTTGCACTCAAAATCTCACGATACATGGCCCCATTCATTCTTTCATGTACACGGATCAGTCGTCCTGGTCCCTTTGCAGAGAAACAGCCCCAAAGCATGATGTTGCCCCCCCATGCTTCACAGTAGGTATGGTGTTCTTTGGATGCAACTCAGCATTCACTCTCCTCCAAACACGACGAGTTGTGTTTCTACCAGACAGATCTACTTTGGTTTCATCTGACCATATGACATTCTCCCAATACTCTTCTGGAACATCCAAATGTTCTCTAGCAAACTTCAGACGGGCCCGGATATGTACTGGCTTAAGCAGGGGGACACGTCTGGCACTGCAGGATCTGAGTCCCTGGTGGCGTAGTGTGTTACTGACGGTAGCCTTTGTTACGTTAGTCCCAGCTTTCTGCAGGTCAGTCCACTAGGCCCCCCCCCCGTGTGGTTGCCTATTGCAGATTCAGTCTTCCCAGCCTGGTGCAGGGCTACCATTTTGTTTCTGGTCCTTCCACAGCTCTTTGGTCTTCACCATAGTGGAGTTTGGAGTGTGACTGTTTGAGGTTGTGGACAGGGGTCTTTTATACTGATAACAATGTCAAACAGGAGCCATTACTACAGGTAATGAGTGGAGGACAGAGGAGCCTCTTACAGAAGAAGTTACAGGTCTGTGAGAGACAGAAATCTTGCTTGTTTGTAGGTGACCAAATACTTATTTTCCACCATAATTTGCAAATAAATTCTTAAAAAATCAGACAATGTGATTTTCTGGATTTGTTTTCTCATTTTGTCTCTCATAGTTGAGGTCTACCTATGATGACAATTACAGGCCGGCCTCATCTTTTTAAGTGGGAGAACTTGCACAATTGGTGGCTGACTAAATACTTTATTTCCCCACTGTATCTATCCTGTATACCTGCAGCCTCCTGGCTCTCTGCTATATATCTATCCTGTATACCTGCAGCCTCCTGGCTCTCTGCTATATATCTATCCTGTATACCTGCAGCCTCCTGGCTCACTGCTATATATCTATCCTGTGTACCTGCAGCCTCCTGGCTCACTGCTATATATCTATCCTGTATACCTGCAGCCTCCTGGCTCTCTGCTATATATCTATCCTGTGTACCTGCAGCCTCCTGGCTCTCTGCTATATATCTATCCTGTATACCTGCAGCCTCCTGGCTCACTGCTATATATCTATCCTGTATACCTGCAGCCTCCTGGCTCACTGCTATATATCTATCCTGTGTACCTGCAGCCTCCTGGCTCTGTGCTATATATATATATATCCTGTGTACCTGCAGCCTCCTGGCTCTCTGCTATATATATATATATATCCTGTGTACCTGCAGCCTCCTGGCTCTCTGCTATATATCTATCCTGTGTACCTGCAGCCTCCTGGCTCACTGCTATATATCTATCCTGTATACCTGCAGCCTCCTGGCTCTCTGCTATATATCTATCCTGTATACCTGCAGCCTCCTGGCTCTCTGCTATATATCTATCCTGTGTACCTGCAGCCTCCTGGCTCACTGCTATATATCTATCCTGTATACCTGCAGCCTCCTGGCTCACTGCTATATATCTATCCTGTATACCTGCAGCCTCCTGGCTCTCTGCTATATATCTATCCTGTATACCTGCAGCCTCCTGGCTCTCTGCTATATATCTATCCTGTGTACCTGCAGCCTCCTGGCTCTCTGCTATATATATATATATATATCCTGTATACCTGCAGCCTCCTGGCTCTCTGCTATATATCCTGTGTACCTGCAGCCTCCTGGCTCTCTGCTATATATATATATCCTGTGTACCTGCAGCCTCCTGGCTCTCTGCTATATATCCTGTGTACCTGCAGCCTCCTGGCTCTCTGCTATATATATATATCCTGTGTACCTGCAGCCTCCTGGCTCTCTGCTATATATATATATATCCTATATACCTGCAGCCTCCTGGCTCACTGCTATATATCTATCCTGTATACCTGCAGCCTCCTGGCTCTCTGCTATATATCTATCCTGTGTACCTGCAGCCTCCTGGCTCTCTGCTATATATCTATCCTGTGTACCTGTAGCCTCCTGGCTCTGTGCTATATATATATATATCCTGTGTACCTGCAGCCTCCTGGCTCTCTGCTATATATCTATCCTGTATACCTGCAGCCTCCTGGCTCTCTGCTATATATATATATATATATATATATATCCTGTATACCTGTAGCCTCCTGGCTCTCTGCTATATATCTATCCTGTGTACCTGCAGCCTCCTGGCTCACTGCTATATATCTATCCTGTATACCTGCAGCCTCCTGGCTCACTGCTATATATCTATCCTGTATACCTGCAGCCTCCTGGCTCACTGCTATATATCTATCCTGTGTACCTGCAGCCTCCTGGCTCTCTGCTATATATATATCTATCCTGTGTACCTGCAGCCTCCTGGCTCTCTGCTATATATATATATATATCCTGTATACCTGCAGCCTCCTGGCTCTCTGCTATATATCCTGTGTACCTGCAGCCTCCTGGCTCTCTGCTATATATATATATCCTGTGTACCTGCAGCCTCCTGGCTCTCTGCTATATATATATATATATCCTGTATACCTGCAGCCTCCTGGCTCTCTGCTATATATATATATCCTGTGTACCTGCAGCCTCCTGGCTCTCTGCTATATATATATATATCCTGTGTACCTGCAGCCTCCTGGCTCTCTGCTATATATATATATCCTGTGTACCTGCAGCCTCCTGGCTCTCTGCTATATATATATATATCCTGTGTACCTGCAGCCTCCTGGCTCTCTGCTATATACAGTCATATGAAAAAGTTTGGGCACCCCTATTAATCTTAATCATTTTTAGTTCTAAATATTTGGGTGTTTGCAATAGCCATTTCAATTTGATATATCTAATAACTGATGGACACAGTAATATTTCAGGATTGAAATGAGGTTTATTGTACTAACAGAAAATGTGCAATATGCATTAAACCAAAATTTGACCGGTGCAAAAGTATGGGCACCTCAACAGAAAAGTGACATTAATATTTAGTAGATCCTCCTTTTGCAAAAATAACAGCCTCTAGTCGCTTCCTGTAGCTTTTAATCAGTTCCTGGATCCTGGATGAAGGTATTTTTGACCATTCCTCTTTACAAAACAATTCCAGTTCAGTTAAGTTTGATGGTCGCCGAGCATGGACAGCCCGCTTCAAATTATCCCACAGATGTTCAATGATATTCAGGTCTGCGGACTGGGATGGCCATTCCAGAACATTGTAATTGTTCCTCTGCATGAATACCTGAGTAGATTTGGAGCTGTGTTTTGGATCATTGTCTTGCTGAAATATCCATCCCCGGCGTAACTTCAAATTCGTCACTGATTCTTGTACATTATTCTCAAGAATCTGCTGATACTGAGTTGAATCCATGCGACCCTCAACTTTAACAAGATTCCCGGTGCCGGCATTGGCCACACAGCCCCAAAGCATGATGGAACCTCCACCAAATTTTACAGTGGGTAGCAAGTGTTTTTCTTGGAATGCTATGTTTTTTTGACGCCATGCATAACGCCTTTTTGTATGACCAAACAACTCAATCTTTGTTTCATCAGTCCACAGGACCTTCTTCCAAAATGAAGCTGGCTTGTCCAAATGTGCTTTTGCATACCTCAGGTGACTCTGTTTGTGGCGTGCTTTCAGAAACGGCTTCTTTCGCATCACTCTCCTATACAGCTTCTCCTTGTGCAAAGTGTGCTGTATTGTTGACCGATGCACAGTGACACCATCTGCAGCAAGATGATGCTGCAGCTCTTTGGAGGTGGTCTGTGGATTGTCCTTGACTGTTCTCACCATTCTTCTTCTCTGCCTTTCTGATATTTTTCTTGGCCTGCCACTTCTGGGCTTAACAAGAACTGTCCCTGTGGTCTTCCATTTCCTTACTATGTTCCTCACAGTGGAAACTGACAGGTTAAATCTCTGAGACAACTTTTTGTATCCTTCCCCTGAACAACTATGTTGAACAATCTTTGTTTTCAGATCATTTGAGAGTTGTTTTGAGGAGCCCATGATGCCACTCTTCAGAGGAGATTCAAATAGGAGAACAACTTGCAATTGGCCACCTTAAATACCTTTTCTCATGATTGGATACACCTGGCTATGAAGTTCAAAGCTCAGTGAGGTTACAAAACCAATTTTGTGCTTCAGTAAGTCAGTAAAAAGTAGTTAGGAGTATTCAAATCAATAAAATGATAAGGGTACCCAAATTTTTGCACCGGTCAAATTTTGGTTTAATGCATATTGCACATTTTCTGTTAGTACAATAAACCTCATTTCAATCCTGAAATATTACTGTGTCCATCAGTTATTAGATATATCAAATTGAAATGGCTGTTGCAAACACCCAAATATTTAGAACTAAAAATGATTAAGATTAATAGGGGTGCCCAAACTTTTTCATATGACTGTATATATCTATCCTGTGTACCTGCAGCCTCCTGGCTCTCTGCTATATATATATATCCTGTGTACCTGCAGCCTCCTGGCTCTCTGCTATATATATATATATCCTGTATACCTGCAGCCTCCTGGCTCTCTGCTATATATCTATCCTGTGTACCTGTAGCCTCCT
Source organism: Leptodactylus fallax (assembly GCA_947044405.1). Lineage (NCBI taxonomy): Eukaryota > Metazoa > Chordata > Amphibia > Anura > Leptodactylidae > Leptodactylus > Leptodactylus fallax. The sequence goes on along the minus strand of CAMRHE010000472.1, from coordinate 542,588 downwards.
GGCTCTGTGCTATATATATATATATCCTGTATACCTGCAGCCTCCTGGCTCTCTGCTATATATCTATCCTGTGTACCTGCAGCCTCCTGGCTCTCTGCTATATATATATATTCTATCCTGTGTACCTGCAGCCTCCTGGCTCTCTGCTATATATCTATCCTGTGTACCTGCAGCCTCCTGGCTCTCTGCTATATATCTATCCTGTATACCTGCAGCCTCCTGGCTCTCTGCTATATATCTATCCTGTGTACCTGTAGCCTCCTGGCTCTCTGCTATATATATATCCTGTATACCTGCAGCCTCCTGGCTCTCTGCTATATATATATATCCTGTATACCTGCAGCCTCCTGGCTCACTGCTATATATCTATCCTGTATACCTGCAGCCTCCTGGCTCTCTGCTATATATCTATCCTGTATACCTGCAGCCTCCTGGCTCACTGCTATATATCTATCCTGTATACCTGCAGCCTCCTGGCTCTCTGCTATATATCTATCCTGTATACCTGCAGCCTCCTGGCTCACTGCTATATATCTATCCTGTATACCTGCAGCCTCCTGGCTCTCTGCTATATATCTATCCTGTATACCTGCAGCCTCCTGGCTCTCTGCTATATATATATCTATCCTGTATACCTGCAGCCTCCTGGCTCTCTGCTATATATATATCTATCCTGTATACCTGCAGCCTCCTGGCTCTCTGCTATATATATATCTATCCTGTATACCTGCAGCCTCCTGGCTCTCTGCTATATATCCTGTATACCTGCAGCCTCCTGGCTCACTGCTATATATCTATCCTGTATACCTGCAGCCTCCTGGCTCTCTGCTATATATCTATCCTGTGTACCTGCAGGCTCCTGGCTCTCTGCTATATATATATATATATATATATATATATATATCCTGTGTACCTGTAGCCTCCTGGCTCACTGCTATATATCTATCCTGTATACCTGCAGCCTCCTGGCTCACTGCTATATATATATCCTGTGTACCTGCAGCCTCCTGGCTCACTGCTATATATCTATCCTGTGTACCTGCAGCCTCCTGGCTCTCTGCTATATATATATATATATCCTGTGTACCTGTAGCCTCCTGGCTCACTGCTATATATCTATCCTGTATACCTGCAGCCTCCTGGCTCACTGCTATATATCTATCCTGTATACCTGCAGCCTCCTGGCTCACTGCTATATATCTATCCTGTATACCTGCAGCCTCCTGGCTCTCTGCTATATATATATCTATCCTGTATACCTGCAGCCTCCTGGCTCTCTGCTATATATCTATCCTGTATACCTGCAGCCTCCTGGCTCTCTGCTATATATATATCTATCCTGTATACCTGCAGCCTCCTGGCTCACTGCTATATATCTATCCTGTATACCTGCAGCCTCCTGGCTCTCTGCTATATATCTATCCTGTGTACCTGCAGGCTCCTGGCTCTCTGCTATATATATATATATATATATATATATATATATATATATATATATTCCTGTGTACCTGTAGCCTCCTGGCTCACTGCTATATATCTATCCTGTATACCTGCAGCCTCCTGGCTCACTGCTATATATATATCCTGTGTACCTGCAGCCTCCTGGCTCACTGCTATATATCTATCCTGTGTACCTGCAGCCTCCTGGCTCTCTGCTATATATATATATATATCCTGTGTACCTGTAGCCTCCTGGCTCACTGCTATATATCTATCCTGTATACCTGCAGCCTCCTGGCTCACTGCTATATATCTATCCTGTATACCTGCAGCCTCCTGGCTCTCTGCTATATATTCTGTGTACCTGCAGCCTCCTGGCTCTCTGCTATATATATATATATATATATATATATCCTGTGTACCTGCAGCCTCCTGGCTCTCTGCTATATATATATATATATATCCTGTATACCTGCAGCCTCCTGGCTCTCTGCTATATATCTATCCTGTATACCTGCAGCCTCCTGGCTCTCTGCTATATATATATATATATATATATATATATATATATATATATATATTCCTGTATACCTGTAGCCTCCTGGCTCTCTGCTATATATATATCCTGTATACCTGCAGCCTCCTGGCTCTCTGCTATATATATATATATATATATATCCTGTATACCTGCAGCCTCCTGGCTCTCTGCTATATATCTATCCTGTATACCTGCAGCCTCCTGGCTCTCTGCTATATATATATATATATATCCTGTATACCTGTAGCCTCCTGGCTCTCTGCTATATATCTATCCTGTATACCTGCAGCCTCCTGGCTCTCTGCTATATATATATATATATATATATATATCTTGTATACCTGCAGCCTCCTGGCTCTCTGCTATATATATATTATCCTGTATACCTGCAGCCTCCTGGCTCTCTGCTATATATCTATCCTGTATACCTGCAGCCTCCTGGCTCTCTGCTATATATCTATCCTGTGTACCTGTAGCCTCCTGGCTCTCTGCTATATATATATCCTGTATACCTGCAGCCTCCTGGCTCTCTGTTATATATATATCCTGTATACCTGCAGCCTCCTGGCTCACTGCTATATATCTATCCTGTGTACCTGCAGCCTCCTGGCTCTCTGCTATATATCTATCCTGTATACCTGCAGCCTCCTGGCTCTCTGCTATATATATATCTATCCTGTATACCTGCAGCCTCCTGGCTCTCTGCTATATATATATCTCTCCTGTATACCTGCAGCCTCTTCTCTGCTATATATATATCTATCCTGTATACCTGCAGCCTCCTGGCTCACTGCTATATATCTATCCTGTATACCTGCAGCCTCCTGGCTCTCTGCTATATATCTATCCTGTGTACCTGCAGGCTCCTGGCTCTCTGCTATATATCTATCCTGTGTACCTGCAGCCTCCTGGCTCTCTGCTATATATATATATATATCCTGTGTACCTGTAGCCTCCTGGCTCACTGCTATATATCTATCCTGTATACCTGCAGCCTCCTGGCTCACTGCTATATATCTATCCTGTATACCTGCAGCCTCCTGGCTCACTGCTATATATCTATCCTGTATACCTGCAGCCTCCTGGCTCTCTGCTATATATATATCTATCCTGTATACCTGCAGCCTCCTGGCTCTCTGCTATATATCTATCCTGTATACCTGCAGCCTCCTGGCTCTCTGCTATATATATATATATCCTGTATACCTGCAGCCTCCTGGCTCACTGCTATATATCTATCCTGTGTACCTGCAGCCTCCTGGCTCACTGCTATATATCTATCCTGTATACCTGCAGCCTCCTGGCTCTCTGCTATATATCTATCCTGTGTACCTGCAGGCTCCTGGCTCTCTGATATATATATATATATATATATATATATATATATATATATATATATCCTGTGTACCTGTAGCCTCCTGGCTCACTGCTATATATCTATCCTGTATACCTGCAGCCTCCTGGCTCTCTGCTATATATATATCCTGTGTACCTGCAGCCTCCTGGCTCACTGCTATATATCTATCCTGTGTACCTGCAGCCTCCTGGCTCTCTGCTATATATATATCCTGTGTACCTGCAGCCTCCTGGCTCTCTGCTATATATATATATATATCCTGTGTACCTGTAGCCTCCTGGCTCACTGCTATATATCTATCCTGTATACCTGCAGCCTCCTGGCTCACTGCTATATATCTATCCTGTATACCTGCAGCCTCCTGGCTCACTGCTATATATCTATCCTGTATACCTGCAGCCTCCTGGCTCTCTGCTATATATTCTGTGTACCTGCAGCCTCCTGGCTCTCTGCTATATATATATATATATATATATCCTGTGTACCTGCAGCCTCCTGGCTCTCTGCTATATATATATATATATATATATCCTGTTACCTGTAGCCTCCTGGCTCTCTCTATATATATATCCTGTATACCTGCAGCCTCCTGGCTCTCTGCTATATATATATATATATATATATCCTGTATACCTGTAGCCTCCTGGCTCTCTGCTATATATATATATATATATATATATATATATATATATATATTCCTGTATACCTGTAGCCTCCTGGCTCTCTGCTATATATCTATCCTGTATACCTGCAGCCTCCTGGCTCTCTGCTATATATATATATCCTGTGTACCTGCAGCCTCCTGGCTCTCTGCTATATATCTATCCTGTGTACCTGCAGCCTCCTGGCTCTCTGCTATATATATATATATATATATATATATCCTGTATACCTGCAGCCTCCTGGCTCTCTGCTATATATCTATCCTGTATACCTGCAGCCTCCTGGCTCTCTGCTATATATATATATATATATATCCTGTATACCTGTAGCCTCCTGGCTCTCTGCTATATATCTATCCTGTATACCTGCAGCCTCCTGGCTCTCTGCTATATATATATATATATATATATATATATATATCCTGTATACCTGCAGCCTCCTGGCTCTCTGCTATATATCTATCTATCCTGTATACCTGCAGCCTCCTGGCTCACTGCTATATATCTATCCTGTATACCTGCAGCCTCCTGGCTCTCTGCTATATATATATATATCCTGTGTACCTGCAGCCTCCTGGCTCTCTGCTATATATATATCTATCCTGTGTACCTGCAGCCTCCTGGCTCACTGCTATATATCTATCCTGTGTACCTGGAGCCTCCTGGCTCTCTGCTATATATCTATCCTGTATACCTGCAGCCTCCTGGCTCTCTGCTATATATATATATATATATATATATCTATCCTGTGTACCTGCAGCCTCCTGGCTCTCTGCTATATATATATCTATCCTGTATACCTGCAGCCTCCTGGCTCACTGCTATATATCTATCCTGTGTACCTGCAGCCTCCTGGCTCACTGCTATATATCTATCCTGTATACCTGCAGCCTCCTGGCTCTCTGCTATATATCTATCCTGTGTACCTGCAGGCTCCTGGCTCTCTGCTATATATATATATATATATCCTGTGTACCTGTAGCCTCCTGGCTCACTGCTATATATCTATCCTGTATACCTGCAGCCTCCTGGCTCACTGCTATATATCTATCCTGTATACCTGCAGCCTCCTGGCTCACTGCTATATATCTATCCTGTATACCTGCAGCCTCCTGGCTCTCTGCTATATATCTATCCTGTATACCTGCAGCCTCCTGGCTCTCTGCTATATATTCTGTGTACCTGCAGCCTCCTGGCTCTCTGCTATATATATATATATATATTCCTGTGTACCTGCAGCCTCCTGGCTCTCTGCTATATATATATATATATATATATCCTGTATACCTGCAGCCTCCTGGCTCTCTGCTATATATCTATCCTGTATACCTGCAGCCTCCTGGCTCTCTGCTATATATATATATATATATATATATATATATATATCCTGTATACCTGTAGCCTCCTGGCTCTCTGCTATATATCTATCCTGTATACCTGCAGCCTCCTGGCTCTCTGCTATATATATATATCCTGTGTACCTGCAGCCTCCTGGCTCTCTGCTATATATATATATATATTCCTGTGTACCTGCAGCCTCCTGGCTCTCTGCTATATATATATATATATATATATATATATATATTCCTGTATACCTGCAGCCTCCTGGCTCTCTGCTATATATCTATCCTGTATACCTGCAGCCTCCTGGCTCTCTGCTATATATATATATATATATATCCTGTATACCTGTAGCCTCCTGGCTCTCTGCTATATATCTATCCTGTATACCTGCAGCCTCCTGGCTCTCTGCTATATATATATATATATATTCCTGTGTACCTGCAGCCTCCTGGCTCTCTGCTATATATATATATATATATATATATATATATCCTGTATACCTGCAGCCTCCTGGCTCTCTGCTATATATCTATCCTGTATACCTGCAGCCTCCTGGCTCTCTGCTATATATATATATATATATATCCTGTATACCTGTAGCCTCCTGGCTCTCTGCTATATATCTATCCTGTATACCTGCAGCCTCCTGGCTCTCTGCTATATATCTATCCTGTATACCTGCAGCCTCCTGGCTCTCTGCTATATATCTATATATATATCCTGTATACCTGCAGCCTCCTGGCTCTCTGCTATATATCTATATATATATCCTGTATACCTGCAGCCTCCTGGCTCACTGCTATATATCTATCTTGTATACCTGCAGCCTCCTGGCTCACTGCTATATATCTATCCTGTATACCTGCAGCCTCCTGGCTCTGTGCTATATATATATATCCTGTGTACCTGCAGCCTCCTGGCTCACTGCTATATATATATATATATATCCTGTATACCTGCAGCCTCCTGGCTCTCTGCTATATATCCTGTGTACCTGCAGCCTCCTGGCTCTCTGCTATATATATATATATCCTGTGTACCTGCAGCCTCCTGGCTCACTGCTATATATCTATCCTGTGTACCTGCAGCCTCCTGGCTCTCTGCTATATATATATCTATCCTGTATACCTGCAGCCCCCCTGGCTCTCTGCTATATATCTATCCTGTGTACCTGCAGCCTCCTGGCTCTCTGCTATATATCTATCCTGTGTACCTGCAGCCTCCTGGCTCACTGCTATATATATATCCTGTATACCTGCAGCCTCCTGGCTCTCTGCTATATATCTATCCTGTGTACCTGCAGCCTCCTGGCTCTCTGCTATATATCTATCCTGTATACCTGCAGCCTCCTGGCTCTCTGCTATATATCTATCCTGTATACCTGCAGCCTCCTAGCTCACTGCTATATATCTATCCTGTATACCTGCAGCCTCCTGGCTCACTGCTATATATCTATCCTGTGTACCTGCAGCCTCCTGGCTCTCTGCTATATATATATATATATATCCTGTATACCTGTAGCCTCCTGGCTCACTGCTATATATCTATCCTGTATACCTGTAGCCTCCTGGCTCTCTGCTATATATCTATCCTGTGTACCTGCAGCCTCCTGGCTCTCTGCTATATATATATATATCCTGTATACCTGCAGCCTCCTGGCTCTCTGCTATATATCCTGTGTACCTGCAGCCTCCTGGCTCTCTGCTATATATATATATATCCTGTGTACCTGCAGCCTCCTGGCTCTCTGCTATATATATATATATATCCTGTATACCTGCAGCCTCCTGGCTCACTGCTATATATCTATCCTGTATACCTGCAGCCTCCTGGCTCTCTGCTATATATCTATCCTGTGTACCTGCAGCCTCCTGGCTCTCTGCTATATATATATATATATATATATATCCTGTGTACCTGTAGCCTCCTGGCTCACTGCTATATATCTATCCTGTGTACCTGCAGCCTCCTGGCTCTCTGCTATATATCTATCCTGTATACCTACATCCTCCTCGAATATGCAGGGGTCAACAACCTCCAGTGCCTGTCTCAAAGTCAACACTTCAGGCATATTTGCTTGACACGCTGCTGCTTCAGATATTCTTTCTCATAGACCATGTAAACACAGTCAGAGGGAAGGAAGCAATAAAGGAGAAAAGCACGCGGCCTGGCATCCTAGTGTCTGTACATGCTGAGTCATAGGGCAACAATTCCCTGTGTTTTAGTTCCTTGAAGCAAGTGTAAAGTCTGATGTGTCAGCTGAACACGCTGAAGTAGGCGTTTGTTCACTTCCACAGGGCTGCACAGATGAGTATGGTTTATTCAACAAACAAGACAAGGCTATATGAGGGACCTTCTCTGCCCCCACAAAGCTGGCTTACTGCAGAGTACTCTCAATACTGTGTCCTGCCAAAAGTCATATCCACCAGGGAAGAGTCACCTTTGTACAACAATGTCATGTACACTGAAATGGAAGTGTAACCCTCCAGACAATGGGTTACTGATATGGTGTGCATTATATAACTTTTCTATTGCATGGCACACTGACTACTTCATCTTTGACTTTTTAAACAAAAAAAAATCGGCGCACAATACAAAAAAAGGCGGCTGACAACCCCGCCGAATACATCATGTCTGTGCAGGCAGTGAGCAGAATCAATCCATCCCCATTCCATTCACTGTGTGATCGGAGAAAAGGACAGGCCTCTTAGGCTAAGTTCACACCTGTGCTGGAGTCACTGCTGTGGCGCTATCTAGGGACAAACTACTGAACAGCAAATTATCTAGAAGGGAGACACCTAGTGGCAGGAGCTTTACAGAGGTTATTCAGACAGAAAGCAGCCACATTTTAAAAGTGCATTAGATTTTGCTCCAGAATCACATGCTCTATGACATGAGACTAAGTTGTCTAAAAAGTTAGTGACCCTTTAAGTCTCTGACATTGGTACAGTATATACCACATGCTAAGTGCCTGTTGCAGCATCAAAGGGAAGAGAAACTACCTGCCCAGCAGTCAAGCTACAGCCCTGAGACAGGGAAGAAGATCTGTTATCCCCATAGAGGGAAAGAGTGTGCCATTCATCTCCAGGTATTTGGGTTCCTGGGACTTCATTTAATTGCCATAGTGGGAGAGGCAGAGACTAATGGAGAAAAGACGCCAAATACATTAATTCTGGGCATCACTTTTCTCAAGTCTGGGACCAGCAACCACAGTGGACCTCTATCACTACTACTCCAATCGGGAAGCTGCATGTGTTACCAGTTACCAAAACCAATATAAGCAGTATCCAATGGGATACCGCACTCCTCCAGCCGTCCGCCTGCACTGATATCTGTTATCTCATCGCTGGTGTAGATGTTAGGCCTCATTTACACCAGCAAACTAGCATAAAGGATCATAAATCTGACAGGGTCGGTGTCCCCACTCACTATACACCTCTTACCAAGCCCCAGGATAGTGGTAAGGGGCAGCATAACAAGAGTTGGCGCAAAACTCTGACTTGCGTAAAAAAATTGTGGCATTTTCATACCAGAAAACTAGCGTACAAGACTGTAGTAGAAATCTGCCCCATTAACTTCTGTTAGTATGACGACCCTTCTGTCTGTCATTGAATAGGAATAGTTGCAGCATTATAAAAATTGTCCAGGCTTGGACTGACCCACAGATGAAAAGGTGAATCCCCCGGTGGGCCCCTGAGCCATGTGGGGCCCAGCTCACCCTGGTATTGCAGAATATATTCATTGTACTTCCTACTCATCGTATAATATCTCAACCAGGCTATATGGCAGTATAATATACCCTACCAAGTTTATTTTTATATACTATAGACACACTGGGTGGCTGAGATGACATCTCAAAGGAGAGTCAGGTCAATTGGTATCCTTCTTCTTCCCTAGGCCCCATCTTCTCAGTCAAACTGCAGGAGCCCCAATAACCAACCATCTTGCTGTGGCCTGAGTCCTGCTACGACGTGGGCACATATCCCTGGCTCCAGGGGTATAACTAGCAAAAACTGGGCCCCATAGCAAACTTTTGACTTTGGGGACCCCCACACACACACGACATACCGCCTCCTTTCCTGGTCCCCACATGGTATAATGCCCCATTTACACACACTACAATGTCCCAAAGTGGCCTCCACACAGTATAACATCCCATAGTGGCCCCTCTACACAGTATAATGTCCCATAGCATCCCCTTCACACAGTATAATGTCCCATACTGGCTCCTACGGTGTTTGTTACAGATATTGCTAAAATTTCAGGTTAGGCAGAACCTGAAATTTTTGGGGTACACCACCCATGAACTATAATTTTACTCTGGGGTCTTTTACTGAAGAGACCCCCCGAGTATAATAATAGCAGTTTCAGTTTCCCACGGCTTTACTTACTGATCCTCGTCCCTGTTCCCAGCCACCTCCACTTCCCTTTCTGCTCTCCAGGGGGCCCCATGTGTCGCATATCATGTCGCAACGCACAGGGCCCCTCGGAGGGCAAAAGGAGAAGCTGAGGTGGCCGTGAACAGGAATGAGGATTGGTAAGTAAATAGGGTCCTTCAGGATTAAGGAGGTCCTAGCGCACGGCAAGAACTAGACAGCAGACTACTGACAGGGCCCCCAGGACAGAAACAACCACAGGCAAAGGCCGAACAGCAAGGTACTACTGGGAACAAAAATTATGTAGGTAACACTTTAGAAATTTGCGAACGAGTGTCAGGTGATATTTCCATGTAGCTGTATGGTGGCCCCCAGAATAAATTTTACTGGTGGGCCCCCAGTCCAACACTGAAATTGCCTAACAGCAAAAGTATCTTAGTTGCCCATAGCAACCAATCACAGCGCAGCTATCATTCTGTATTCTACTCCTGAAAAATAAAAGCTACACTGTGATTGGTTGCTAGGGGCAACTAAGACAGTTTTAATAAATCTGCCCCATTTTGTTTATCTGGCAAGGTGTAGGGCTTGTTTCAATGCATCAGATCTCTCATAAGCTTCCCATGTCAGTCTCGCAATGTGAGGGCGAATTTACATGTAGTAAGACTCGATTCCAGCCCCACCGACTTCCACTTTGGCGCCGCCCTTTCCCATTCATAGCTCTTTGTGTCCCCACACAGTGTAACGCCCCTATAGTGGCCCTGACACTGTATGTCCCCACATTGTAATGGCCCCTTCCAGATGTCCCACATTGTAATCTCCTCTCCACAATCTAATGTCCCCCTCTAGTTGTCTCCAGAGTATAAAGTACCTCTCTCCTGTGCCCCACATTATAAATAACATTATATATTTAACTCATCTGCATCCAGAGGGAAGTGGGGACATACCTCCCGCTGCTCGAGACGGCAGGACAACACCCAGAATCCGGGACTGTCCCGCTGAATCCAGGACGGTTGGGTGGTATAACAACTTCTCCATAAGGTAACTGAAACAGGAGAGGGGACCAAAGATACTATAGGAAAAACTTCATACTGCAGACTGGTGAGCGCCATCCGACTGCAGACAACCTACACAGCGCCACTAACAGAGGGCAAACCCATATGATCCTATATGTCCATTTACTTTACTTAACTCATGAGCCGAGCTACATGTCATAGAGTCTGATGAAGGCCGGTTGGCCGAAACGTTACTATTTAAATACTCTACTTACTTCGTGTATAAAGAATAAAATTCAACACTCTTTTGAAGCAACAGTGGAAATCCTTTCCTTATTTGAACTTCTCCATAAGGTAACTGAAACAGGAGAGGGGACCAAAGATACTATAGGAAAAAAAGTCATACTGCAGACGTGAGAAATCTGACTGTATGAAATTATTTTTTTTTTTTTTTATCATGCTGCTTATGTGCTATTAATAGTAAGAAAGTACCCGCCCCTTTAACTCGGCGGGTCTGAGGAGAGGGAGTAGAAAGAGTAGTATATAAAGCAGATCTCAGCTTGGATGCAGATGAAGAGCTTTCTCTGCTCCTGCTTGGCTTCGGATTGTTTGTCCACCTGGTATCATCATCATCATGAAGCTGGAGATTTGTCTTGCTTTTGTTGCTCTGATGGTGTTTTCTGTAGGTGAGTACTATACAGGACATTCCTTCTGTAGATACTGTCACCAGGGGCACCACATTAAGTATCCCTATATTACACTACAGACCTGCATTAGACTCCATACATAGATAACCTTTAACACAAAAAACTTACCCCGCACATGGCAAAAGGGTAAACAAGTGCCCAGACTCAGAGGCTTATGTCTACGAAGGGTTAATATTGTGATTGCGATCCCTACTCATACTGGGAGATTCCTCTTCTGTGTGGTCACGTTTTCATGTAACCTGCATGATTTTTATGGGATTTCTCCTCCAAATGTGGAAAAATATTACTGTGTGTAAATATATATAGTGCTTTTAATCTTTGGTTCTCTACCTAATACTGTAAATTAATTGTTTTAACTTAATAAAATCCTAAAATATTACATTCAATAGGGAGGCACCATAAGCTGCTCTGTGGTCTGTATTAGTTTAGGGGGTCTGTATTTATCAAGGGGGTCTGGTCTGTGGTCTATATTTACTTTGGTAGTCAAAGGGTCTGTCTGTTCTGTTATATTTACTGTGTGGTCTGGGGTCTTCACTATATTTACTCTGAATTTGGAGAATCTGTCTGGTCTGGGGTCTGTGTTTAATAAGTGGTTCAGTATTTGTTAAAGATGTCTGGTCTGTGGTCTGTATTTTCTTGGTTGGGGGGACTGTATTTGCGTAGGGGGTGGTCTGTATTTATTAAGGGGGATCTGATCTGGTGTCCATATTTACCTAGTTAATCGGAGGGTCTGTTTGGTCTGGGGTCAGTATTTATTAAGGTGGTCTGTTTTGGCGTCTATATTCATTTTGGGGATATGACATGAGATCTGTATAAATTGGGGGTTCTGTTCTGGGGTCTGTATTAGAGTGCGGTTGATCTTTGATCTAGAGTTACTTAGGGTCTGTTTTAGAGTAGGAGGGTCTGTATTTATTAGGCGGTTCACTATTTATTAAGGGTATCTGGTCTGTGATCTATATGAACAGAAAAACAGGGTTTTTTTCTGTGGGTTGATGGTATCTTTCCCCTCTTTGGGGGGTATCCTTTACTCATATGCTCCTGATGAACCCTGATCCTCATTATTAGGGGAAACGCGTTGAGCAGGATACAAGTGGAGCTAACATCAGCTCTTGTTACAGGGGAGGACGAGCCGCTACTCCTGGGTTATCAGTGGAGTGGTTAATTCCGTCCCAGCTACTCTATTCTCCCTCCTACTTTTTTGTTGAGAGAGTACACTGTTAAGCTGCAACTGGAAATATTTAGGATGCTGCTTTCATTTGGTCAGATTCTCAGTTAGTTTTGTTTGTAGGTCCAGGTGGAAACAGCAGTCTCAGACTCCTGGTCTACTGGGTTTACCTAAGAGACCTTTTTAGGGTGCACATTCTGGACCATGGCAGTGTCTTTATGTATTGTGCAGCACTTGCAGCCAGAATAACCCAGAGACTTGGATAGCTGTTATCAATGAGCCAAGCTGCTGTCTGGCCCTTTAAATTCTATAAAAGATTATTACTCCTGGTGCTGCCTTCCTCACTCCAACTGCAGTCGCCATCCTGCAGCCTTACAATTATTGCGGGGCACGCCATACAAAAAAGGTTAACTACCCCTGTAGAATTTGAAAAGTTGTGAAAAAGTAAGAGAAAAACAACAACAAAAAAAGGCTGTTTGGTAAGTTTTTAATAGATATATACACACACATACACACACGGACAAAATTGTTGGTCCCCCTCGTTTAATGAAAGAAAAACCCACAATGGTCACAGAAATAACTTGAATCTGACAAAAGTAATAATATATAAAACTACATGTTGACAATCACAAAGCTTCTGGGAGAATGTCCTACGGACAGATGATACTAAAATCGAAATTTGATGTGGCAAGGCACATCAGCTCTATGCTCACAGATGGAAAAATGAAGCATATCTTGAAAAGAACACTGTCCCTACTGTGAAACATGGAGGAGGCTCTGTTATGTTCTGGGGCTGCTTTGCTGCATCTGGCACAGGGTGTCTTGAATCTGTGCAGGGTACAATGAAATCTCAAGACTATCAAGGGATTCTAGAGAGAAATGTGCTGCCCAGTGTCAGAAAGCTTGGTCTCAGTCGCAGGTCATGGGTCTTGCAACAGGATAATGCCCCAAAACACACAGCTAAAGACACCCAAGAATGGCTAAGAGGAAAACATTGGACTATTCTGAAGTGGCCTTCTATGAGCCCTGACCTAAATCCTATTGAGCATGTGGTAACCAGGGGCAACGGGTAGTGTAGTGTCACTTGGCTCGAGGGGTAGTCCCGGTGTAGTCCCTGATTCTCCACTCCCTTTCACTCATCTCTGTTACCCAGGTGCAGTGTGCAGGAACATCGACCACACAGAGTTAGGATAACCAGGTAAAGTCTTTACTTAGTGCAAAAGTCAGTTTACAACAATACAGTGCTTCAGCAGCTGGTCAAGTAGTGCGAAATCTTATGCAGTTCAAGGCACGTTCAAGTATGTGATTCACCAATGCACCAAGTCTATAATTCCCCTTAAGGCAGATGTTGGGGGCAGTAGTTGGACGGTTGCCAATAACAACGACAGAGTTGAGAGTCTGTTAGGAGGTTGAAAATAGAAGAAAAACAGAGTTCCGGCCCTTGTGGGTTACAACAAGCGTGAGGCTTCGTGGTTTGGCTCGCCACGGGAAAATGGACTTACGGTTTTGCGCGGAGTCCTTGGGGTGCGGTCGCTGAGTGACTCATTAAAGGCTACCAGCTTGCAGGGAGGCCCAGAAGAAGTAGTGTAATCCTCTCTGTCTGTGGAAGGAAACCTTTGGAAGGCAAGTAGAAGGTTCTGGAAGAGATAATCCTCAGCTTGCGGGGCTAGAGTAGATACTTGGCTGGACAGGCCCTTGGTGGAGTGCAGGCACTTCAGTACGGTTGCCCTGGCAGGATACAGCTTCCTGGCCCAAGGTACAACTGGAAACCAGACCTCAACTGAGACCTGGAAGGGACCTGCAGCTTCTGGATCGAAGAAGAACGCTCAGAAAGGATGATGAGAGCAGTAGTAGTAGTTTTGGGGCCTGTACAGGCCTGAGAGCAGAGTACAGGATGTGTCCTCCTTGGATTCTAGGTCCACACACACACACACACACACACACACACACACACACACACACACACACACACACATACACATACACACACACATACACACACACAGAACAGGGGGAGACTAGCTCCTCCCTAGGGGTGGAGATAGACTGGTGATTGGTGGAACCAACTTAAGGTAGCAATGTACAATATCACATGTGAAATTCTTAAGGAGGAAATGCAGTATCAACCATTTAGTACATGTAATACACAATATACTTCAGAACCCAGAAAATGACGGAGAAACATAGGGGAAGTGCTGTTGGCAGCGCCCAGGTGGAAGTCCATGGCCACAGGAGCAGGAGGGCCCTAGATTAACCCTCAGTGGCCGCTCTGGGTCACTGCAAGCATCTTTGGAAGGAGCTGAAACATGCCGTCTGGAAAAGGCACCCTTCACACCCGAGACAACTGGAGCAGTTTGCTCATGAGGAGTGGCCAAAATCCCTGTTGAGAGGTGCAGAAGTCTCATTGACAGTTACAGGAATCGTTTGATTGCAGGGATTGCCTCAAAAGGTTGTGCAACAAAATATTAAGTTAAGGGAACCATCATTTCTGTCCAGGCCTGTTTCATGAGTTTTCTTTTTTTTAAAATTCTGTTGAAGCCTGGTTGGAAAGCAATGTCTGACTTTCATTTGTTCACTTTCATAGAATTTTTATATATTATTACTTTTGTCAGGTTCAAGTTATTTCTGTGACCATTGTGTGTTTTTCTTTCATTAAACGAGGGGTACCAACAATTTTGTCCACGTGTATATATAACTTATTTTTATTTATTTTTTGGGGGGGGAGGGTTAAGCTACATGAAATACTTTAATTAAAATATCCCATTTTTTATGTGTTCTTCTGTAGGACAAGCGCTACGTCATGAGGTCGTATCTGGGTTTTTACACTCTGCCATTAATTTGACAACGCCTTTTGACCCATTGTACACTAAAGATATTAGCTGGTTCTATAAAATCAATGGAAAAGAATTCCGGATTATGAAGGTTAGACATGGCGTGCAGGTTGATTGTCTTAACAGTAATTACCAGCCTTTCCGTAATGGAACCATCTTGGGCATTAATAATTTGACAGCTGGCGGACGCTACATCGCTGATGTCACTTTCTTAAATAACACTTCAAAAATGGTGGGATTTAATGTCACATTGCTCGGTACGTATTCATTTTCATGATTATTGAATTATTTTATTATGATTAAAATATTGTAATAGCCGTCACACTGTAACCTCACATCTAATGACTTTCAATAACGTCACATTGCAACCTTAAGCAACCATTACGCTGTTGCAAAAAATCCAACACTGTTGGACTTTTGCGAGCACAAAAAGTTGCAACAGCGCTCCGCTAGCATCAAGAGCATTACGGGTAATACCTACTGTATATAAGGATACGTGAAAATGAGGTTCTTTGTCTACACTTTGATCAAATTGTATAAGCCCATCTAAAAGAGGTGACCCCTTTTATACAGTATAAGAATAAAAAGGATTACGTCTCTTAGGGCCTTCGCCTCCCATGAATTAAGGGCATTTATATTTCAGCCATATTACTCATAGTCGAAGTCAGATGGGCTTATGCAGTTTGATCTAAATGTTACCAAGAACCTCATTTTCATGTATCCTTATATACAGTAGGTATTTGCAATAATTGTCTTGGGGCTAGCAGATACGTCCCAGATGTCACATCGTAACACTGAGGCCTCCAGGGAGCGTAATGTATATTACATTTGGACACTAAGTGGCCTGTCAGGCTCCCCATAATGTAAGGATCCCTGTTACAAGCCCCTTTACAGTAAGGGTCCCTATTACAGGTCTCCATATAGTAAGGCTCTTACTTAGGGCCTGTAACGGAGGCACTTACTGTATGAGGGCCTGTAATAGGGACAGTATTCTATATGGGTCCAATAAAAGAGACAATATATTGTTTGGGAGCCAATAAAGGCGCAATGTACTGTGTGAAAGAATCAATAAAGGGGGTGTTATACTGTGTGGGGCCGAGTAAAGGGGGCCATATACCACGTGGGGGCCAGTAAAAGGGGTGTTATAACCATGTGGGGAGCAGGGGACCCCAGTCAAACGCTTGCCATGGGGCACCATCTTTCCTAGTTACACCCCTGGCACCTAGGTGCAACCACAGTTCTGCCTCTCCACTTGTACCTGTCAAGGAAAGACAGCAACCAACGCATTACATCACATTACCAAGTGCACAGTACTTCAGAACATTGGAAACAGTCAAAGATTGGAACACAATACAATCACTAGACAGGGGTAGCGACATAGTATATGGCAATCAATGGTCACTCCTCTATATCTCCCCTCAAAATCCATTGTCATCCCTGACGACATCATGTTCAAGCCCTAGCCTTACTACTTCCCTTGGGTTACCTTACCCTGAGGAAATTACAGTATACATATACAGTGCTGGCCAAAAGTATTGGCACCCCTGCAATTCTGTCAGATAATACTCAATTTCTTCCAGAAAATGATTGCAATCACAAATGCTTTGGTAATAAGATCTTCATTTATTTAGCTTGCAATGAAAAAACACAAAAGAGAATGGAAAAAAAAAGTCAAATCATTGATCATTTTCCACAAAACTCCAAAAATGGGCCGGACAAAAGTATTGGCACCCTCAGCCTAATACTTAGTAGCACAACCTTTAGACAAAATAACTGCGAACAACCGCTTCCGGTAACCATCAATGAGTTTCTTACAATGCTCTGCTGGAATTTTAGACCATTCTTCTTTGGCAAATTTCTCCAGGTCCCTGAGATGTGAAGGGTGCCTTCTCCAAACTGCCATTGTGAGATCTCTCCACAGGTGTTCTATGGGATTCAGGTCTGGACTCATTGCTGGCCACTTTAGAAGTCTCCAGTGCTTTCTCTCAAACCATTTTCTAGTGCTTTTTGAAGTGTGTTTTGGGTCATTGTCCTGCTGGAAGACCCATGACCTCTGAGGGAGACCCAGCTTTCTCACACTGGGCCCTACATTATGCTGCAAAATTTGTTGGTAGTCTTAAGACTTCATAATGCCATGCACACGGTCAAGCAGTCCATTGCCAGAGGCAGCAAAGCAACCCCAAAACATCAGGGAACCTCCGCCATGTTTGACTGTAGGGACCGTGTTCTTTTCTTTGAAGGCCTCTTTTTTTTCCCTGTAAACTCTATGTTGATGCCTTTTCCCAAAAAGCTCTACTTTTGTCTCATCTGACCAGAGAACATTCTTCCAAAAAGTTTTTGGCTTTCTCAGGTAAGTTTTGGCAAACTCCAGCCTGGCTTTTTTATGTCTCTGTGTCAGAAGTGGGGTCTTCCTGGGTATCCTACCATAGAATCCCTTTTCATTCAGAAGCTGACGGATAGTACGGGTTGACACTGTTGTACCCTCGGACTGCAGGGCAGCTAGAACTTGTTTGGATGTTAGTCGAGGTTCTTTAGCCACCATCCGCACAATCTTTTGTTGAAATCTCTCGTCAATTTTTCTTTTCCGTCCACATCTAGGGAGGTTAGCCACAGTGCCATGGGCTTTAAACTTCTTGATGACACTGCGAACGGTAGACACAGGAACATTCAGGTCTTTGGAGATGGACTTGTAGCCTTGAGATTGCTCATGCTTCCTCACAATTTTGCTTCTCAAGTCCTCAGACAGTTCTTTGGTCTTCTTTCTTTTCTCCATGCTCAATGTGGTACACACAAGGACACAGGACAGAGGTTGAGTCAACTTTAATTCATTTCAACTGGCTGCAAGTGTGATTTAGTTATTGCCACCACCTGTTATGTGCCACAGGTAAGTAACAGGTGCTGTTAATTACACAAATTAGAGAAGCATCACATGATTTTTCAAAGGGTGCCAATGCTTTTGTCCACCCCCTTTTTATGTTTGGTGTGGAATTATATCCAATTTGGCTTTTTGACAATTCTTTTTATGGTTTTCCATTGAAGACAAATTAAATGAAGATATTATTACCAAAGCATTTGTGATTGCAATCATTTTCTGGAAGAAATTGAGTATTATCTGACAGAATTGCAGGGGTGCCAATACTTTTGGCCAGCACTATTTTACTTAACAGTCGCTTTTCGAGGTTGGTGAAAAGTGAACACTACAGCTGCAAGGGGTTAACTCAGACTCTACTAAAAACTCACTAATACTAAGGATAACATGGCTCTGAATTGGGTTGCTGAACAGAGTCCTGCCTGCTAACTAGAGACGGGGCTTAGATACTATGGGCACCTACTGCCCAGGCTATCAACCCTGTGTCCTTACTGCGCCCAAATGATGACCACCAGGAGACTTCCTATATTTGGCTGCTCCAAACTAGGCTTCCTGACATGGCTACCAGGCCCTCTAAACAGCTTACTAAATTGCCCCCTTACTACCCAGCTAAATATATACACACACAGCAGACAACAAACACTCCTTAATTCTGGAACTTCAACAAAGATCAATCTTACTTTAGTCTTCAACTAGACCTGGACTTCTGGTAGGGCTTAGCCTGCCATACCTGCTACCTAATCTGGTATTGCCCAAGGTGCATAGTTGATTCTCCTCACCAGGTAGAGGACTCCATGTACTTGGTCCTTCCTCCTTCTACTGCATCTTCCACCCTTCCTCATCTGCGTCCATGGCTTCAATTTCATAGTTATCGTTACAACTGGGGATGTGGGCCCAAGAGCTTCAAGTTACGCCTCTGACTCAGAACATGGGTGCAATCATCAGTTAGTAGAACACAAGAGTACACATCACAACAGGGGTTGTTATCCTACCTTGGATAGAAACACAGTATCAGACCATCAATGGTCACCCACCTATAGTTGCTAACTAGAGGAGTTCTAGTGATGGGTGAATCGATTCGCAATGAACCGGATTCGATCCCACAGTGGTAATTATTCTAGTCTGAGATCTCTTCAGACCCCAAAGTATAACAGGAGGAGGCCCAGGGGAGGTGACCAAAATACAAAAACATTTATACTCACCTACCTTTACCTCTTTTGGGCTTCCTCGCCGTGTCCAGCTCTGTGTCTTTCTCCTCATGGCATTTGGCGCTGTTTTTGGATTACATTTCTAATAAGTGTTCTGATCTGTTTTTGATCATTACAGAAGAGGTGACGACTGATGATCACTCTATAGCCAATCACACAATAACTCCTGTCGGATCGGTGGTGCTGGTTGTGTTGGTGGTGGTGGTAGTTGTAGCTGTGGTGTTGTGGTAAAACTGGAAGACCCCGAAATACCTCTGTAGACGGTACGTCTATACCACTACTGTAGATGCAAAATCTTCTCTCTATTCCTTTTTTTTTTTTTTTTCCAAAAAGGGGACTAGTATAATCTGGAGATCCGGTCATGAAGATCAGATCTGTGAGTGTCAAGTGAAGGATGGTGGGACCATCGATTTTAAGAACCTCAATATTGCCCACCACCTAGGACAGCTGAACAGCACAACAGACTCTGCCTTTTGGTTAACATATATGCCCCCGTAACCCACTGTCCTAAATATTGCAGAACCTGTCACCAAAGGTAAAAAATTATGAGGCCACATCCCCTTGAGAACAGGTGATCGGTGGGTGATAGCCCATCTTAAGTTGGATAACCCCTTTAAGACAACTTACTTTGTGCTATTTTGCGTTAATTCTGGGTATCGATTGGGAGCTCAGCTCAAGGACGTCAAACAAAGTTTGTCTTGAGATGTTTGTCTAGCCATTTTTGTTATTTGGTAGATACATGTTTATTTCCTTCTTCTGTTTTACAGCTTTATTACTGAAAATGGTTCTTCTTATTAGCAGAAACAGATAAGATCACACTTTGTCTTCTTTCCTGTATTTCACTGGAAAATTTTATATAAATGCCTCAAATCGATGAATTGTGCCTTCTGGACTTGGGCCATAGGTTGGATCATTGAAGAAGTCACTTTTGTGATGGAGAACATTAATTTCTATGACCTCATGAAGAATATATCTTGAAATATTGTGGCCATGAAAGTTTTTGGTTTGTTCATAGAACTTCAGACGTTACAGGAAGAGGAAGATTATACTCAGGTATCTGTTCCAACGACAATCCCCCAAAAATGTTTTTATTAACTTTTATATATTTATTGAAGTGTCCTACAAAACTCTACACGAGGACTTGAGTTAAAACGAAATGGATCAAACAATTTCCAGCGCTGAGAACTTTTGTTTACTGGTTATGTGCAAAGACCTCAAAAATATTGGGAGCTTTTTTTGGGAATATCAATGTTACTTATTGGTGTAAAAAAAGGACAGTGGCGCCATTTGTAAGACAAAATTGCACTCTATGGAATACGTTTTAATATCTAAAGTTCTTCCTATTATTTATGTCTTCCTCTGCGGGACAAATAAGCAGTACACAATCCAGGCAATGGGCGTTTCACAGTCTCCCACGTCTTCCGGCCATGGACTGTTACGGTCTTTTATTTTGCCGAGCACCACGGGTTTGTTTCATAGTGTTTACACGTCTGTCGCTTCCATAATGGTGAACGAGGAGAAGGTAGCACTGACTATTTTTTATCTGTTTTTTCTATTAGACTATACTGATTGTATTCCCTATGTGCTAATAGGGTATATGAAGACGGGTTTTTAACCTTGACCATCCTTTTGTGAACTATATAAGAGCATTATTATAATACCTGAAGTCGAATAGTCTGTAGCTATTGGGTATAAAACTTGAAAGGGTTTTCCAGGTTTTAGATGTTGATGACCTATTAGTGGGATCCAACACCCGACACCACTACTGGTCCCCTGAAACCAGGAGACAAGACATCTGGAACTCACAGTCTACAGAGCCTGAAGCATAGAGCGCCATACACTATGTAGTGGTCATTCCTGGGTACTGCAGCTCACCTGCCTTACAGGTCAATCCTGGAAAACCCCTTAAAGGGATTCTATCATTAAAAAACACGTTTTAAACTAAGAATATGTAGGAATAGCCTTTATAAAGGCGATTCATCTCTTACCGTTATCTTGAAGGTCCGCGCAGCCGTTTTTGAATTTTTACTCACTCTTCATTGTGCTGAGAGTACAGGGGGAGTTACCCCTATGCTCTGAGCAGAGCGTTGTCATCCAATCCAGTGTCGCCTTTCTTCTTCTCCGTTGGCCATGCATCACCTCTTCACTCCTCTTCTTACAGGAGACCACCGCAAAATGGCCGACGGAAGAGCCGACTGCGCATGTCCGACGGCCATTTTTGTGGAGGTCTCCTGTAAGAAGAGAGGAGAATGGCTGACGGTGCAGAAGAAAGGCGGCGCTGGATTGGATGACAACGCTCTGCTCAGAGCACAGGGGTAACGCCCCCTGTACTCTCAGCACAATGAAGAGTGAATAAAAATTCAAAAATGGCAGCGTGGACCTTCAAGATAAAGGTAAGAGATGAATCGCCTTTATAAAGGCTATTCCTACATGTTCTTAGTTTAAAATGTGTTTTTTAATGCTAGAATCCCTTTAAAGATACAACACTGGACATGTAAAGGTGTCAGTAAAGACATAACTTAGTGTGCACTGTAATAGTTTCCATTATAAAGTAAAGATATATGATTTAAAATACTTAATATATTGAAAGTTAAAAACATAAAAAAAAAAAATATTCTATGTAGTGTTAAATAGTTAACTAAAACAAATGTAATGACCAACGAAGTGAGAATCAGTATAGAGACCTGCACCATAGGTGGCCATTGGAATGAACAGAGCAAATCCGAATTTTGGTAGCCAGCTCACTCAGAATAACTAAGTGATACGGTCCTGGGCTATAATACGGAACCATTTCTTCAAAAAATAAGTACTAAGGTTATGATTGGATAATATATATGATGGAGTCATCGCCCCATCTCCGTTATCCTCTCTCAATATAAGGGTACATAGCAAAATATGTTGAGCAGCTTGGTGTTCATGTCTTAAAGAGAATATCATCAGAACCCAGAATATCATCCCATCCCCGCAGATAGATAGGTTAGGTGTTTTCCCCTTGTGAATCGCTGCCTCCGTTGATGAGATATCAGTATGCAAACAAGCTCTTTGGAGCAATGAGGGTGTGGCCATTGCTCCAGAGAAGTAAGCAACAAGGGAAATTCCCCCCCACCATAATGATATAAAATAATAATGATAAATACATACGAGCCCTCTTAGTTGAAAGAAGAATTTTTCTATCTCAGGGCTGCTAATCATTCCATAGTATAGATGGTTAAGAGATCACTTCTAGAGAGGTCAGAGGCGTTTTTCACAGTTTGGCTATTATTGGCAACTATGTGGCTGCAGTGTATACAGTCTCCGTAAGGTATACAGTCTCCGTGTGTCACAACAGGTTGTGTGCCTTATTCTTAACTGCAATTGTGCTAAAAAGTTTACATACCCCGGCAGATTTTTTGGTTTTTTGGCCTTTTTTCAGAGAATATGAATAACACACACTTTTTCTCCGCTCATGGTTAGTGGTTGGTTGAAGCCATTTATTGTCAGACTTCTGTGTTTTCTCTTTTTAAATCATAATGACAACCAAAAACATCAAAATGACCCTGTTCAAAAGTTCCCATCCCCCAGTTCTTAATCCCGTGTATTGCCCCCTCTAACATCAATGACAGCTTGAAGTCTTTTGTGGTAGTTGTGGATGAGGCTCCTTATTTTCTCAGATGGTTCTCCAGTTCCTGTAAATTCCTGGGCTGTCTTGCATGTCCTGCGCGCTTGAGATCTCCCCAGAGTGGCTCAATGATATTGAGGTCAGGAGACTGAGATGGCCACTCCAGAACCTTCACTTTCTTCTGCTGTAGCCAATGACAGGGCGACTTGGCCTTGTGTTTTGGATCATTGTCATGTTGGAACATCCAAGTACGTCCCATGTGCAGCTTCCTGGCTGATGAGGGCAGATTTGCCTCCAGTATTTGCAGATAACGCGCTGCATTCATCTTTCCTTCAACTTTGACCAAGTTTCCTGAGCCTTTGAAGCTCACACATCCCCACATCATCAGTGATCCATCTCCGTGCTTTACAGTAGGAATGGTGTTCCTTTCATCATAGGCCTTGTTGACACCTCTCCAAATGTAACGTCTATGGTTGTGGCCAAAAAGTTAGATTTTTGTCTCATCCCTCCAAATGACCTTGTTCCAGAAGTTTTGAGGCTTGTCTCTGTGCTGTTTGGCATATTGAAGGCGAGATTCTTTGACATTTGCGCAGTAATGGCTTTCTTCTGGCAACTCCACCATGCAGCCCATTTTTCTTCAAGTGCCTCCTTATTGTGCATCTTGAAACAGCCGCACCAATAATTTTCAGAGAGTCCTGTATTTCAGCTGATGTTATGTGTGGGGTTTTCTTTGCATCCCGAACAATTTTCCAGGCATCTATGGCCGAAATTTTGGTTGGTCTTCCTGACCATGGTTTGGTTTCTGTCCATGTTATCAGGCCAAAATCACCAGGGTATGGGAACTTTTGAACAGGGTCATTTTGATGTTTTTGGTTGTCATTATGATTTAAAAAGAGAGAACACAGAAGTTTGACAATAAATGGCTTCAACCAACCACTAACCATGAGCGGAGAAAAAGTTTTTGTGTTATCATTCATATTCTCTGAAAAAAGGCCAAAAAACCTAAATATCTTCCGGGGTATGTAAACTTCTCAGCACAAATGTATATATTGTTAATACATTTCTAATAAAGTCTATCATTTGTTTTAATTATGTTAGTGAGTGTTTCTCTCTGCCTGCCGCATATTCCTTGCCTGTAGGGTACATTGACCTTTTCAGAAACTCTAAACCTTGCAGTCTGTTCCCAGCCAAACTCCTGCAGCTGTGGACTACTTAAGATTTGGCTCAGGCATCTTCCAGTGGGGGAAGCATTTTGACTCCTAGCTTTCTAGTTTCCTGTCTTCGTGTTTGACCTCAGCCTGTTACCTGACTCTGAAACTGTCCTTCACCTGGATTATTGTTCTGACTCTGTGCTACCTGCCCTGACCTCTGCCAGGATTACCATTGCACACAAACTCTGCCATCCCTGACCGTGTCTGTTCCCTTTGTGCCATGCGTGTGCATCTCTTGACCACCCTCGGTTATTGTTAGGGTCTTGCCAAACGTATCAATACCCTGACACTACTGCAGGGATCTGGGAGGAAGGACAGAGACAAGTGAGCCCTAATCTCACCCCAGCCACTGTCCCTTCCTATTGCCTCAGTTACCCTAAACGGTAAAAGGACAACCTGAAGACAAGCCCTATACTGGGTAAGTGACACATAGAACAGGACTAGACAAAACAACACAGAAGCAGAGTGAGCAAGCCAAGGGGTCGGTAGCAAACGAGCAATGCAGTACAAAATCAAAATCCAAGAGAATAGTCAAAAGGCAAGCCAAAGGGTCAGAGAATCAGGTAACAAAGTAGCAAGGGATATAACAAGGAGAGCAGGCAAAGACAGAGCAATAACCGGCAACTTGCTGAGAAAGTGACATCCTGTATATAGAAAGTCTGGGCCCAGCCCCAGACCTGATAGGTACACAGGCTGTCAATCACACAGGCCAGGAAGAGATTAACTCTATGCAGTCCAAAGAGAAATGCTCAGAACACGGGTGTGGCCGGAAATCCATTACCTTGTCTAGGATCATGTTCAGACTGAGCAACAAGAAACCTACACAAGGAACCAAACTGAACACGCCTCCTTCGCCGCAGCATGCGAACGGAGGGTGGCGCAGAGACCCGAATAGGCAGAGACGTTACAGGTATACTGTCGCTTTCACTAGCACCTGAATCATTATGAGAGGTAGCAACTTGGTGGTCTCCTGCAGTAATGTCCAGATCCCTGTATGGGGGTTAAAGGATGAAAACCAGGGGATCAGATAATACAAATATATCCTTCTGTATAACACATGGTTACAAAGTCTTCATCACACAAGTACAGCACCCAAGATGTGTGTTAAGGAAAAATCTAGACCTTCCAAGTCTTGGAACAGGATGAAGAGGGTTCCTTGTATTCATGGCCAAACATTAACCGGTGAAAAGTATGTGACATCTGACCATTATACTAAAATATATCAGCTTGTTGGACATCCCATTACAAAACTATGGGCATTAACAAAGTCAGCCCTCCTTTTGCAGCTATAACCACCTCCACTTTTCGGGGGAGTCTTTTCACAAGACCATGGAGAGTTTCTGAATCCTGTCCAGTGAACCAAAAGAGCATGTTGGACAAGAATGGACTTCCAATCTTTAGTCTAATTCACCTCAAAGGTGTTGGATTGGGTAGAAGTCAGAACTTTTTGCATTCTCTTGAGCTGAAGAGTTTGGTGTGAAGTATCTCAAGTCTTTATGCTGGAACAGGAAAGTCTTTTCCCAAAGTACTCAGTGGATCAGTTCAGGTTGACATTGATCCCTATGGTCTTCTTGAATTTCTCAAATCTTGTGGGCCTTCTCATAGTTTCCTCCTCTTATTTGCCAGAGTTGACAATCCATAAGCAAGACCCTTATAACCTAGAGTAGAGGAAAGTCTAATAATGAAAAGGATATGTCAGATGGTCAATGGTAGGATAGTTTAACAATTTCCAAGCAATTTTTTTTCAGTTTTACTGGTGATTGTAGAGCTCATAGGAGCAACTTCGTCTCTTATTACTATGGTATATAATATTATTACCGTCTGCCCTTTTGGTTACCAACATGGTAGGTAAGTTGTTCACTCAAACATCTTCTGGCTGGTTCTGAAGCCTATAGCTCAAGGACTGTTAAGACAACCAAGACACTTGATATGGCTATTGTAGCCAAAACAACTCATACCTCGGGTCTATCATATCCATAGGATGCAGTCCGGCCTCATGATTTTGGGGTGGAAAATAGGATTGTCAGTACTTTGTTGACTGTACTTTGATATGTAGCAAATTCGATACCATTCCCAGTGCCTGGAGATGTGTAAAACTCCTTTACCTAACAAGTGGTCCAAGGATCTGAAACTACTACATTTCATCAAGTGATGTCTGGTCCTACAAAACTCCGGGACTGACTGCAGTACATGGCCACAGCTGTAGGTGCTGCCATCCTTAAGAAGATTGAAATTACTATCCATCCATGAAGCAAAATTGTCAGCTCATATAGCTTTCCTTAAAATAAAGTTGTATATAGGCAAACAGAACATAACGTCTATATAGCAATTTAGCCCGCCCATGAGGAACAGGACTGGAAGGACGTTTCTAATAACTTCAGGTCCCACCATCCTACCCATACAGGACTCCTGTAGAAGGTTACAGTATTGGCCTATAATAGATAGCAAGATTGAATGAGTCCTTGTAAGACTGTGAAGAAAGCCACCGGACAAACACCACTCAGACTAAATAATACTTACATTGTTCTGTTCAGGTAGTTGTTTGGACTGTTACACCTTAATCCCAAAACATATTATGTAGTTTCCCATCATATATCCACAAAGATAAAAGATTACTGACCAGCCACCCTTCTGACACTTCCTGGGTCTCCAGCAATGACATCCCAACATGGACATGTGACTGCAGCATGCAATAATTGGTTGTAAAGGTGACGTGTTACAGTGTGAGAAGTGATAGTCTACAGTGGTCACGTGACCATGTCGACACATCATCAGAGGAATGGAGACTGGCAGGGGACCCAGGAAGCATTGTCACAGGAGCAGTAGGGAATCAGTAATGTCAACAATAAGCATAAGCAATAAACTCCCCCTAGGGGTAGCTAAAAATATCATTATTTAAATCATCCAGTTATCAAAATGTATTGCCTAATCCAAAGGTGATAAATCTTAGATCACTTGAATCACAGGGACTCCCGCATATGCTAAGGTTTAAAAGGGTTGTCTAGAACTATGATATTAATGGTTTTGGGTTTTTCGCTACTTACCAAGTATAGTGCCATACATTGTAAAGTGGCTATGCTAGGTATTGCAGCTCAGCCTCATTTATTTAAAGAGGACTTTTGACCACCTCCAAGCCCAGCTCTTTACCTCAATTAATAAGCTCTGCTCCACTGATTCTGGCACAGTTGAAATTTTTTCTCTAGCCCTCACCATGCCTGAGCAATCAGTGCGGTTAGTTTTGGTCCCTGATATGCTATTTAGGCTCTGTACTGTCAGGAGGTGGGGTCAGGCAAGAGCAGACAAGGGGTGTGATTCTGAACTCTTAACACTGGCTGCCTCTGATTGGAGCTCTGAATCACACCTCCTGCCTGACACCGCCCACCTGACATTACAGAGCTTAAATAGCATATCAGGCCCCAAAACTACCTGTGCTTGTTACCCAGGAATGGTGGGGGCTAGAGAGAAAATTCAAATTGCACTGGAATCAGTGGAGCGGGGCCTATTAACAGATGCTAAGAACTTTAATTGGAGGAAGTGGTAAAGGGTCCTCTTTAAATAGAACTGAACCACAGCATGACCATGTGAACAATGCATGTGATGTCACCATCCTGAGAAGAGGAAGTGGAGCGCAAGATCACTACCCCAGACAACCCCTTTAATAACACACTATTCACATTGAGGACACATGCCAGTGGTAAAAAGCTTGTTTTATTACAAGATGGAAGAGAGGGCAAAGGGGGAAAAACTATATACAAAATAAAAATGCACATACATACATATTTATACATTAAAAAAAAAAAAAAAACACGGGAGGCGGCCCCGGTGTGTGCAGATGCTTGGGGCTTTTCTTGTCATTTGGAAATAGTGCATTTTCTACAGAACAGACTCTCCACAGTGTAGGGGGGACAACAACAGGCCAGAGAGAATGTCTTCCCAAGACCGTCCACTAGAGGTCTCCTTCCTGCCAGGTCCATTCACAATGGAGGAGGCATGCGCGTTTCGGGGGATAGAGCAATCACTCCCATATTTTGTTAGAAACCAATCCGTGATAGTGTAGGTTTTTTTTTGTCTCTGCTTTTTCTTTAAATAGGTATATAACTATACATATATTTATATATATATTTATATTTAATTTATTAAGCTAACATGCTTTGCGTTTTTTTTTTTCCTCCAAAAATAACAATTCCAGTTTGTGTGTTTTTTTTTTTGTCTTTATTTTTCCCTCGATGTCCGTTCTTGTCTTTTTTTTTTTTTTTTTTTTTTTTAATCATCACAGTCCAAGTTTGGCTGTTCAGAGAAAACCTCATCTGTAAAGTGCCCATGTCCTTAGCCGGCAGACATGTTTGCGTAGCTTCATGCCATGTTGCCGACCCCTTGAATATACAATTCTGGACAGACAAGAGGTTTGAACAGTAGTGGTAGAGACCCTAGTGATTTTTTTTTTATTTTTGGCGTCTATGCACAAGGTTAAAGGCCCATGGTAAGATTTAAAGCATCATCACGTGGATCTGTAAGGCCTAAAAAGACAAAAAAATTGAAAAAAAAAAAGTCACAAAATAGAAAAATTCTCCAAAAATTTTGGAGTAAAATCGAATTATTATACAAAGAGACCCAACATGCTCCTCATGGAGGCATCTTCTAACCCCGGGGGAAGACCCAACTGGATCTCAAGTGGGCCCCAAAGCTCTATGTATATGTAATAACGACAAATCGATAAAGATAGGGATTAACCACCATGTGGTCTCAACGCTAAAGTCCATATAGGTGAAAAATACGATATAACTTTTAATGATAATGCCAATAAAATACATAATCTCGAAAACCAAGCCGTTAAAAATACGAGCTTATAGGATCGCTCAATAACCCCAAGAGAACAGCTACATCTTCTATCACAACTGGAGACAGTCAACGATATTTGGCGCATAGACCGGTTTATAAATCAATAACACCGTATATTACAGTTTCCACGTTGTGATAGAGAAGATGGGGCCCCATGATTGATTGAAAAAAAAATGCTCACATACCTGCTAACTGCAGATAATGCATATCATAAAGGGAGACAGAGCAGACGGACAGAGTGATCGATATGGTATTGCCCTAGGAGAGCAAAGGATGCACTGAGGTGGTGTGCCAAAGGTACATACCTGCTCCCTATGAGGACGCTTTTAAATAGACCGGCATCACAATCTATATCTGGGCACAATGATGCAGACCTTCGTGCGCATGCGCAATGATGCAGGCCTTCCATAAACAAAGTGTGCATGCGGGAAAGTCAATCCCGCGCATGCACACCAACCTGTCCATCTCCGTAAATGGAACTAGATCAAATTAACTAAACTAATATAAACTAAATAATAAACTAAAATACAAATAAAACTAAAATCACCAGTGCGCATGTTCGGGAACGCCTCCCGCGCATGCGCACCAGTTCATTCGCTCTGCTAGTAATAAAGCATGAATGTAACCAATGAATGCTCACATTCCACATAGGTCATCAACAAGAATGGAGCAACAAGGTAACTGTATACAGATATACATAAAAATAAAAGGGTTTAAAAGGCAACAAATCCCTGATAGGGGGATAGGACTACAAACCATACATACTGACCGCAGAAATGATCATTTAAACAACAAAATAATAAGGATGGCTACCTATTATATATTTCTATACATTACATGAAAGAGGTAAAATTTGTTCATTGAGGCAACTGGGATTGATGGTTTTCAACTTAAAAATCCACCTGGTCTTACACTGCGTCATGGGGCACCATCATCTCTGTCACAACATGGAAACGGTAAGATACGGTATTATTTACTGGTCTCTGTGCCAAATATCATTGACTGTCTCCAGTTGCGATAGAAGGTGTAGCTGTTCTCTTGGGGTTATTAAGCTATTATATAAGCTCGTATTTTTTAATGGCTTGTTTTTCGAGATGATGTATTTTAGTGGCATTATCATTAGAAGTTTTATATATATATATATATATATATATATATATATATATATATATACACATATACATACACACACATGTGTGTATGTATATGTATATATACATACATACATACACAAGCCATAAGGTATGGCAGGTCAATATTTTGCCAAGGGCTTCTCAGCTACGATTAAGTATTAAAGACTTTTCGCCATAGGATACCCATTAAAGCCACCAGTGAAGGTGCTACTTACTATCTCGATGGAGGGACACTGAAATGCTGTTCTTAACAAAGAAGAGAGAACTACTAGTAACAGTGGACCCGTGGTGTACTTCTGGTTGCTTATCTTCAACCACCGCTGGTTCTGGCTCCTGAGATGTGTCTTCAGTGGATTTATCCTTCAAAGACCTTAAGAGCTCCTGATGCGCCGACTCCACTTCCTAATAAATAGAGAGAGCACAATAATTTCACATTGACAACACTTATAGGTGGAGATGTGGCTTGGATCGTTGGGAGCAACTAAGCTTATGAAGAGCTCTGCTAGTATTTTCCTCAAATTCTGACTATCATGGCAAATTTGAGAAGCTAATTGAGAATCTCCAAATTTACTTAGGAAGGGGGCAACAGAAGTTAAATATTATAATGGAAGAACATGAAGTTTATGTCATGGAATACCACATCACAGAACCCTTGGGCTTGAAAATCAATGAAAACGGACACCGTACAAACAGCGCTCCAGTTGGGATAGAAGGTGTAGCTGTTCTCTTGGGGTTATTAAGTGTGCACTCATTTGATGCGTTTACTGACATTTACAAGGAGCGTGACCATTTAGAGGAGAGATCTGCTCAAGTCTGGTTTATTTACCTTAAGGCACCTTAAACTATAAAAACCCAGACTCGAGAGACCGGTAGATCTTAGGTAATCCACCCAGCCTCTCCCACCTTGAGTCTTGTCTTAGAAACGGACTCAAATGTCTCCTTCCAAATGAATATTTTGCTTATTAGTACATCCGTCAAACCATGAATATGCTGGTCTTGTAAACAACTCTGCGTTATTTCCCTATCCCAATGGAGTTATGTATTGTTTCCATTGGTGGGTGTCAAACATACCCCACTAAAGTTGATGCAATCTCACCTGCAACCTGTGTAATTTGGACGTTAGCTGCTCAATTGTTCTGAAGATCGTATCAACATCTTGAATAACCAAATTAGGTGGAAAATCAGAGCCAGATGCTTCACTTTCTATATTGTTAGCAGGAAGGTTGTTATTTTCCGTAATTTTGTCCAATTTGGGCTCTATTGAGCTTGGTTCTGGTTCTCTGTACCGACACGATTCTAAAGGTTGTTGGGGCTCCTCTTCAGGGACAGGCAATGTCGGTACAGTCGGCATGACCACATAAAACAAATTTCCTAACATGTAGAGTAGAGAAAATATAGTTACGAACGGGTAAATGTCTACAGCAGGAGCCTCAAGTTCATGCAGTCACCATTTGCAATGTTGAGGAGTCAACTGCGCAAAAAAGATTCTAAAATCTAAGCAAAGGGGCTAGTAAAATGAGACTTCCTTTCCATTCCGGCCAAACGTTGTAAGTATTCAAACCAATGGATTAGCAGATTAGACTGATCTGAACTAATTGTGCATTCAGAATGTTAATATGGAGGAAACATGGAGGGTTATGAGGTCCAAAGAAAAGACCTCAAGAAAGATGCAGAAGGAAGCCAAAAACAAAAATAAAATGAGCTAGCTGGATGAGTACGAGGACGTTATGAGGCATCACCCTTGATCGGTAACCACATCAGTGAATCATTTTGGACTCAAATGAGAAAATTTGAGGAACATCTCCATAAAAGACCTCATCTAGAACATATTACAATATTGAGAAGAACACAATGAAGGTGGAATGACTTATGCTTAGACGAAACATGGGACAATTCTTAAGCATCAAGACTTCACGAACACGTGATATTTTGTGAAGAATTTGCCCGTATAAAAGGAAGGATGGATGAAGCTTCCTTAAGGATATCTCAATCCCTCTCAGATACCAGAATTTGTTTCTGATGTTTATTATACAAAGAGGAGTCTTTAGGAGGAGACATCTAGGACTTTATGTAACGGTATGGGGATAACGTATTATGTGATATCTAGAATGGTTTCCACCGTGGATCAGATAGAAGACAACATCTAAATAATTAGGCTTATCAAACCATAGCCCTGATCCCCAGAGAAGATTCAATAGACAATGTACCACTATCTCCTGAGGACAACCATGGAAAATTGTACTTCATGGTCATCACCAAAAGGAAGAAATAAAAAAATATCTACCCCCACTACATTCAGGCAGAGTAGGCATAATTTTACTCCCTCTTCTGAAATACTCTGTCTTGTACCGTTCTCCTGCTATTTCCACCATCAATATCATTAACATGTCCTCCAAGATCCCTCCAGAATCAGTTCCCAACCAGTCCTCAAAAACATAACTGTACATGAATGGACAGGAGACAGTTCATACCCTCAAGATTAGCATACACCTCTCCTAAAATACTTTTTCCGACTGACTCCTGGTCATATTATATATTATGGTTTACACGAACATAAGACTTGACCTGATTTTCTATTTGCTGTTACAAACGATACTGGTAAGCAAAAAAGTTTATAAACCAAAAAAGGAACTCCCCTGGACGCCACCCCCAAACCCAATTCTCCCCAAGGCCACCTCCAAAATATCACCACCACCTATAACTATAATTACCCTCACTCAAAACTATAACATGGGGAAATATTCGACCAATTACAGTGCCTTGCGAAAGTATTCGGCCCCCTTGAACTTTTCAACCTTTTGCCACATTTCAGGCTTCAAACATAAGGATATAAAATTTTAATTTTTTGGTGAAGAATCAACAAGTTGGACACAATTGTGAAGTGGAACGAAATTTATTGGATATTTTAAACTTTTGTAAAAGATAATAAAACTGAAAAGTGGGGCGTGCAAAATTATTCGGCCCCCTTAAGTTAATACTTTGTAGCGCCACCTTTTGCTGCGATTACAGCTGCAAGTCGCTTGGGGTATGTCTCTATCAGTTTTGCACATCGAGAGACTGAAATTCTTGCCCATTCTTCCTTGGAAAACAGCTGGAGCTCAGTGAGGTTGGATGGAGAGCGTTTGTGAACAGCAGTTTTCAGCTCTTTCCACAGATTCTCGATTGGATTCAGGTCTGGACTTTGACTTGGCCATTCTAACACCTGGATACGTTTATTTGTGAACCATTCCATTGTAGATTTTGCTTTATGTTTGGGATCATTGTCTTGTTGGAAGATAAATCTCCGTCCCAGTCTCAGGTCTTTTGCAGACTCCAACAGGTTTTCTTCCAGAATGGTCCTGTATTTGGCTCCATCCATCTTCCCATCAATTTTAACCATCTTCCCTGTCCCTGCTGAAGAAAAGCAGGCCCAAACCATGATGCTGCCACCACCATGTGTGACAGTGGGGATGGTGTGTTCAGGGTGATGAGCTGTGTTGCTTTTACGCCAAACATATTGTTTTGCATTGTGGACAAAAAGTTCGATTTTGGTTTCATCTGACCAGAGCACCTTCTTCCACATGTTTGGTGTCTCCCAGGTGGCTTGTGGCAAACTTTAAACGAGACTTTTTATGGATATCTTTGAGAAATGGCTTTCTTCTTGCCACTCTTCCATAAAGGCCAGATTTGTGCAGTGTACGACTGATTGTTGTCCTATGGACAGACTCTCCCACCTCAGCTGTAGATCTCTGCAGTTCATCCAGAGTGATCATGGGCCTCTTGGCTGCATCTCTGATCAGTCTTCTTGTTTGAGATGAAAGTTTAGAGGGACGGCGGGGTCTTGGTAGATTTGCAGTGGTCTGATACTCCTTCCATTTCAATATGACCGCTTGCACAGTGCTCCTTGGGATGTTTAAAGTTTGGGAAATCTTTTTGTATCCAAATCCGGCTTTAAACTTCTCCACAACAGTATCACGGACCTGCCTGGTGTGTTCCTTGGTCTTCATGATGCTCTCTGCGCTTTAAACAGAACCCTGAGACTATCACAGAGCAGGTGCATTTATACGGATACTTGATTACACACAGGTGGATTATATTTATCAGTCATTTAGGACAACATTGGATCATTCAGAGATCCTCACTGAACTTCTGGAGTGAGTTTGCTGCACTGAAAGTAAAGGGGCCGAATAATATTGCACTCCCCACTTTTCAGTTTTTTATTTTTTACAAAAGTTTAAAATAACCAATAAATTTCGTTCCACTTCACGATTGTGTCCCACTTGTTGTTGATTCTTCACCAAAAAATTAAAATTTTATATCCTTATGTTTGAAGCCTGAAATGTGGCAAAAGGTTGAAAAGTTCAAGGGGGCCGAATACTTTTGCAAGGCACTGTATAGGTTAAAAACCAAGAAAAAAAAATATTCATAGGGTAAACTTTTGTATTTTGTACCTGCCAAAATAATTTCTATTCTATACAATACAGATCCCAAAGCGCGAATAAGACATCTAGAGTAGAAAAATAAACTTTTGCAACAGTGTTCGGTGTTCATAATCCACTAGCGCAACTTTACAAAAACAGGTCTAAACATATCACTGCCCCCCTCTCCCCAGGGATACAGGAGATCTCTTAAAAATGTTTACATTTTGGAAGAAATTTGCTGTTTTTCTAAGATGGGATAGCTCCTTTAAAGCCAACAGAGACCGCCCTGCCATTCCCAGTGGGTAGAAATGGTTGAACAAAAGTTTTGAAAGTTTACTTAGTTCCTTCAATCCAGAACGGAGCCCCCAAGGGTATAAAACTGTACATATATTATATATATATATATATATATATATATATATATATATATAGGAGTACAGGGGTTGTTTCGTGCTCTATGTTCTATCTATGTAGATGTTTTAGGAATCAAAAATGTTTAAGGCCATCATCATGTAATTGTGGTTTCCCATTATAACTATGATGAAGTCTAGAGATGAAGCTTGGTTACTCTGGGTATCCATGGTGGTAGACCTCCAAGAATTTTATATACTACATGTACCTGACTGAAGTGCCAGAAAATGCCACATCTGGGTCTGGGTCCATCACCTCCAATTTCCAGAGTAACCAGGCTTCAGCTCCAGACCTCCACCATGTCAGAAGATGCTACAATGGGAAAGAGTGGACCACATACCAACTCCAAATCTTACATGTTCCATGGTCCCATCACGTAGAATTGTTCAACCCTACAATCTAAAATACCACCTTCAGTATGTTGACCATTATACAGATGAGGGAGTTTTTACATCAGGATGAGCATTTTTTTTTTTAGGAATTTATTTTTTTTATTTTATTTTTTTTAAGAGAAGGGTGATGCCACTGAGTGTGCACAATGATGGTGAGAAGATAGACAGCGTTTCGTCATCATCATCTCGGTGATTAGGGCCGACTCCTCATCTCCTCTTAGTTCTTACAACGCAAAAAAGATTTACCATCTAAAACCGTTCCGCCGCCAGCTTCCTGCAACACTCTTTCTGATTGGCTGCTGTCTGGCAACGGTATGACATCATTACTGCCCACCACCTCAGCTGTGCAGAAGACACCAGAAAAAAACAGAGAAAATAAAGAAAAAATAAAAAATAAAAAGGGAAAAAAAAGGAAATAAAAAGGAAAGGGGAATATGGTGGAAAGACAAAACAAAAATAAACTTTAGAAGGTAAAACAGAAAATCAGCCGAAAGATAGTTAGTGTGCAAATTTGATTGACAATTCTCAGGAGGAATAGTTCATTGTAGACATTAGTTACTAGGGCCTCACAAAGACATCGGCTACAGGCGAAGGACTGAGACCTGCCCTGCACACATACACCCCAAAATCTAATCATTCAGGTGTGACTACAGAAGACACAATGTATCCACCCAGGGTAGAAAGTCTTTCCGGGACTTCGAAGGAACACAGTAGTCACTAGTTATTTCCTTAAAGGGATTGTCCAGGAACGGATTTATAATCCTGGAGTACTCCTTAGATGCACTACATTTGCAATGGCTTTTCTTAGGTATAATTGTACGGACAAAGGAAAAGTCATCAAGATGACGCACCCAAGTGTTAGACAAAAGAGCAATAGTAGCTGGCCTACAAAAGTACATAAGTGGATGGGCCACATCTCTTATAGTATTGGCACATTTCCCATCTGAAATACTCTGTGTTGCTGAGATGCCTCACTCTTTCCACTGTCTGTAGTCTATCCTGATGGCATTATCCCTATCAAATATGGCTTCTGCCGTCACATCATACAAGAGCAGCGAACACCTCTCCTAAAATATTCTGTGCTGCCATGGGACTTGTTCTCCCCACTGTCTGCGCCCTTTTGACATCATGCCCTTACAATCTTATCACATGACTGTACATGCTGATGACATCATCAGATACATATTTTTTTTTTCTCAAGCAGCAGAAATATTTCTATTTATGTACAGTCGTGAATCCTTGATGCCACTTGCATATCTTCCAAACATCCTGGATTCAACGGGACAGTCCTGGATTTCAGGTGCTGTCCCGGTGGCAGGAGGGATGTCCCAGTTTCAACTCTATCTGCGTCCAGAGGATGCAGACAAAGTTGAGTACAATGGCGAAGCAGGGAGACCTGGACTCCCTGCTTCACCAATGAGCCCCTGTCTCTCCTGCCGGCAGCTTGGGGCAGCAGGTACAGGTGATGTAGTGATGGCACATTGTGCTTGTTCTCCCAAGCTAGGGGCAGCAGTAGAGACTGGAGTGAATTCCAGGGAAACAGGGCAGTAGAGAGTATGATATACAGTATATATATTTTTTAATTTAATTTTACTGTGAAGTCCATAAGGAGAAAACAGTGTGGGGGACACATGGAGGAGGCACTATACTGTGTCACGCTCCCAAGGTTGACATATTGTGTGGGGTCCAGAAGGGGACATTATACTGATTAGGGCCACAAGGGGACATGATACTGTGTGGAGCCACAAGTGGTCAAAAGGGGCATTATACTGCATTGGGGCCATTAAAGGGGCATTGTATTATTATGTGAGTGCACAAATGGACTGGGTGGGATTGGGCTGGTCCAACAGGGATATAGGAAGAGTTAGAGGCATGGTTTATGATGCTTAAATTTACCGCTGAATGTCGGGTATGCATTTGCTAATTCAAGTCCTGACCTCTTACCCATGGTCAAGACTAGATGTGTACTGAGCACAAAACTGATGTCTGGATTTCGATGAGTGGTATATAACTCAGCACAATTTGATATGCAGTGAGTAGAACACAGCGGAAGAATGGGAAATGGTGGCATAAATGTTTTTGACTTCACAGTTACAAAATTTCAAAAACAGCACTGCTGCCCTCTTGTGGATTACAAGGGCTTTCATCACCTGAGAGTACATGGGACCAATCTCTACACGACTAAAATGTAAAAAAAAAATTGGATTTTGATATGGGAGTGACAATTTTGATGATCTCTTTGGAGCTACTAGTTTCTGAAA
The DNA here is from genome assembly GCA_947044405.1 of Leptodactylus fallax. Lineage (NCBI taxonomy): Eukaryota > Metazoa > Chordata > Amphibia > Anura > Leptodactylidae > Leptodactylus > Leptodactylus fallax. The sequence continues at coordinate 504,854 of CAMRHE010000472.1, read as the reverse complement.
TATACAATCCCAATTTCTAACCAATATATGCAAATATGTACGGAAAAGACCGTAGGGAGCTCCAGTCAACTGCCTTCGAAAACTGCAAATGTGGAAATGGGGATGTCCCACTTTCCAATAAAGATGGTGGCCGCTCAGTCCACCAACATCAGAAGGACTATTCCTACAGTGTAGCTGCAGGTGAAAAGGATATCTGATGAGTCCATATGTGGGAAGCCCTCAATGTGAAATGATTACCAATCCATGACTGGGACCATTGATGGTTTCAGAAGAGAACAGACTCAAAATTCAGACCTTTTTGGCTCATTTCTTTGAATTATGGCCCTGTTGTCAAGAACCAAGAAGGTGAAATAGATACTCTTACCTTTTCTTACTACTTTGTATGCTTTATTACTATGGTCCTCGGAAGTAGTAACTGACGGATCACTCGGGGTCTCTAGTTCAGAACTCCCTTTTCCGTGGCTCTTAGCCATGTCCCATACACTCTCCTCTCCATCTCCAGAACCTTGCCGCCTGTGCTGGTGAGTGAGGTCCACCACAGCCCTACTGCTTTCTGAGAAGCTAGACCGTTGTAATGATAATTCTACCCGGTGGCCACTGGAGTTTTCTCCATCTAGAGTCTCTAATACACAGTCAGTCGCCGTCTCCCATGGGTGTCCAACCCCACCAGAAACAGAAGGTGTAGGTGTGTGGTCATCCTCTGGTTCAGTGGCAGCACCAGAATCATATTCTGAATGTCTCATGGGGAGAAGACTCCGTAGAATAAGCTGCCGAAGATTCTGGACTAAAGGGAGATGAAGTTCAAGTATGAGAAAGGTTAATCAATTGTCAAACAAATGGTCGGTGAACCTAAAGACTATGTTAGATGGTTTTAAGAAGATATTAGAAAGCAGAAGTTACAACAAACCAAGAACTGAAAAGAACTTAAAAACGCCTAAACAAAGCATAAACTAGTCAATTTCTTACCATCTTCCAGTGCAGATTCTGCTAAACCCTCACTCACTGATGGCCACTGGTAGGCAAGGTACGTGGGATCAGATTGGTCCTCTGAACCTCCTCCGGCATCCTCCACTTGGGATGGAAATGGCAACTGAGTGGGTGTCTGTGCTTCATCCTCTTCCAGGCCCTCTGGTTCTTCCATAAGAACCTCGGTCTTATGAGAGTGTCCCAGGAACGCGCTCTGATTCTCATCTGCATGGACAGATTCATATCTTATCACCAGAAGGTTGTGGAAGCCACCTGAGATCTTTTATGGTTTCCCTATGTCACATATAAATACTGTATAACATTATTTGCCTGTCAAAGTCTTCAAATTATGAAATTTTTAGGTGTTGGAAGAGGAGAAGGTGTAAGATGATGCAGTTTATCTAGTAAAACACACAACTCACCAGTTGCGAGGTCCTCACTGTTGGTTCTCATACTAGCTTCAGACAATATGTTCGGGATGCCCGCATCTCGTAACACTGAACTGCAAGGACAACATTGCAATAAGTGACAGGTGTTTGGGGGTTGGGTAAAATGTAGATATTTGTTTAAGATGATTATAATACCACAGAGTGCTGAGTTTAGGAAGACAGTGAGTAACAAGTCATCCATAGAAGAAAATGAGATTGCCTTTGCTTGACCTCACCTGGCAGAAGGTGTCCTAGAATGCACCAGGTTCTGAGTGCTTGGTTTTATAGAAGTAGGTGGATGTCTTGTGACACCTTTGGCAGCTTCTTCAAGTAGATCTTTCCACCTGTTGAACATTAAAGGTGACCATATACATTGGACAGAAATTGGTTGGTGGTTGAACAAACATTGAACGTCAGAGATTATTATTGTCAATACAGTCATACACCTTTGGATGATTTCAGCCATTACCGATGTTTAAAGTGGCCATACATGTTCAGTTACATGAGGTGAGTGACAGACAACATACTGTCAAAACACTTGTTCTAGAGGGACTAACTATTGTTTATTAAAGGGGTTTTCTGAGGGTTAACTTTTGAGGACCTATCTTTAGGATAGACATTCAATATCTGATCAAAGGAGTCCGATAACTATGAACAAGATGTCATTGGTACTGGAAGAGGCCTCATCGGACATATCTTTTAGAATGAGACTTACGTGTTCTTTTCAGAAGATGTTAGTGCCACCAACTCATAGATCTGCGGCCCAAGTTCAGATGTGCAAATAATGAAGAAGGCTCTCTTATCTGTCAGAGGAAAATAGATAATCACAAAACAGGCACCAAAATGAGACACCACCCAAACTCCTACATGATGTAGATTAGCATCTGTAAATCCACGAGAGGAGAGACTTTATTCTTCGATAAGACTAGAGCAAGGACTAAAGCTACACATGAGCACACTAGGGATTGGCCAACAGCCATCTTCCCTTACGCATGGACGCTGGGCTCACCAAGAAGTGCATAAGTCCACAATGGGGACAGGGGGAGAAAAATCAGGTAGGTAAAATCCAACATGGAGCAGATGTTGAATAAGAGTTGGGTTGAGCCCGTACACATTAGATTGCTAAAATCAGCAGGTTTGGCTAACATTAATCCAATGTGTAGGGTCATCTTTAGTCAGCACATAGGGGTACATTTATATAGCGGACTTTACTTGTGGTCTGCTAACACAGGCCTGTAAATAATTGTGGTGCATTTTGGAAGTAGCTGAAATCTGATCTGGCTAGGAGCTGGAGTAGACTTTAGTCATTACTTTTGACGGCTTTGTGGCTTACGTAATGCTAAATGTATAGGGCCGTGAACCCCATGCCCCTGCCCAGCCACTTATTACATGAGCGTTGAAATAATATTTAAAAAGAAGCAATTTTGAAGCAAAACACATGTGCCAAAAATTGTGCCTTTTTGAGGACAGTTTCATAATGCTCCATAGTGTTTATTAAAGCGCTTCTAAGAGAACATCTCAATAAGCAGTAATGTCTATGCACAGATCTAAGGTCTAGAGTGTCAGTCAACCTCACGAAATGATCTTCGCCTCAGGGTAAAGATTCGGTTTACCACAGCCACCCTCAACTTACACCACTGGGAAGCCAGTAGTTGCGTAAAGCGCAGGTTTACTATATGCATAGGCTTAAAAACACTAGTATTAAATCCCCACCCAAGATGACGATGCCCAAATTAATAACGGAAGGAGGCCAATGCATGGACCATTTTTCATCATACCTTATAGAGGTATTACCTGTGGCTACGGATCGAACCAGTACGGAGTTCAGTTTGATAACAGGACTGAATGTTTGCTTGGTGTCGGAGGACACCACTGAGGTCTTGCTGTGACACTTAAGAACCAGCTTCTCGTCTTGTTTCTGAAGAAGTACCAGAAGATCATCCAAGAGGAGAACATGCAAGTCTGTAGGAAGAGAAACAGGACCATACACATTAAAGTTTTTACGTGATGGATTCTTCTTCTGGATACAAGGTATTAATACACCAGTTCATTGATCTTAAGCCACTAGTTCCTCCTCTTGTAAATATCTACATGCTTTATGGTGAATTACACTTATAGATTCCCAATATTACACCACTATCAGACTGTTTGTCACCACAGATCACTTACCAATGGTTTTGTCCTTTGTTATCCTCCACGTTAAAGATCCTTCATGGATCATACGCCTCGTTGTCAGGTCCAAGTTCTGTAAAGTAGGAAACATGGTTGCTTATATTGTCCACCTACTCAGCTGCCTCACCATATACACAAAGTTAACAAAGTTATCTATAATTGCTCATGCTCTTGTCCACCTTAAATTCTGCGGCCAGTGGGTTATTGCTTCTCTCCAGGGACGTGGTGTCCAGACGTTTCTGGTATTCCGCCAAGCGATATTCATTCTCCCGTTGCTTCACAGATTCATTCACAAATTTCAAGATGTCTCGACATCTATCCCGACAGCGACAGAGCTTCTCATATTCTGGTGTGCCAGCTGCAAAAGATAAATAAGTTATATATTGAAGGAGATGAAAATGGAAAACTTTTTGACCAGATTAATTTTATCTCCTCCTCTACAAGGTTTCTAGGAACAGGGCTGGACTTACACTGCTTGGTCTCTGATGGGTAGGAATAAAGGAGTCTCTCCTATTAACTGCCCCTTTGCAACATCCATCTCAACACCCAAAACAAGATAAATACCAATGTGTGAAGGCCCCCGCTTCTCTCTGGATATGGTATAGAGCTAGATGAACCACAAAAACCTCCCTATGAAAATCCCAAACTGGACAGAAACCAGAAGCATTAACATGAGGCCACCACAACCGCAGTCTAAAAATTAAAGAACCAATAGCAAAGCATGAAGTAAGATATTCTTCCAATTGGGAGGAGCACAGTTCTTAAGACAGAGCTAGTAGACATAACTGTGGCTGCAAAGTTACCATAAAAAACAAAACAAAAAAAACAAAAAACACACCAAGCCATTTTCCATGCCACACTCCGGTGGATGCTTATTAGTGGACCTTATTTGGGGTGGAATCTTATCAGTGGACCCTATTCCCTGGGTAGTCTTAAGATGTCCAAATACAAGGAGATCCTACCCTGATAACAGGTCACCCTGATGTGCAGTTAATCCAAAGGTAACATCAACTAACTGTTGGTTGCCCAAGATTTGAGGAATGTTTTTACTTTTTGTTGCCTTATTGTTTTCTTACCATCTGTGTGTTTGATAACGTTCTCCAAAAGCAAAGGGTATTTCGTCAGTCTCTGCATCTCGGATACTATAAGATCTTTCAACTGAAGTCTCCGGCATTGAGGGCTGCTCTCTGCTTCCTAGAACATGGACCAAAAAAAAGGAATGACAATGAGGATAAAAGAAGAAACCAAGTACTAGAGACGGACAAGGAAGAAGCTAGAGCTTGTATAGACAGTACCTGCATAAACAGGTTAAACCGAGCTTCTTTACGCTTTTTGATTTTAATAAGGTCAAGGGCGATAGTCTGGCACGAGCAGAACTTGGCGGTTTCTTGGCACACTTCTTCTCCTGCTGCTCCATCAAACTGAAATGAAGACATTTCTTAAAATTTTTAGGGCCAAATCCAAAAGTGGCATAGACAAGAAATAGTGCATTTTAATAAGTGATTGTCACAAATCTAACCCTAACCCCTTTTGGTAGCTATAGAAGAATTTAAGTCACATATAAGCAGGTGACAATATCCTATGATATACTGTAGAAGATGTTTGGGAAAAAGAGATTAAGGACATGTTGGATTTATAAGAATAGGGTATAAATATCGAATTGCGCGGGGGGAAAAAGAGTAGGGACCGACCGCTGGGTTCCCCAGTGATCAGGAGAATGAGGGACCAATAGTCCCACATGCCTCCTCCTTGTGAATGGAGCGTCATGAGACTGCAGCGCCATAGTGGAGAATGGAACGCCGGTCACGCAAGCAACTTGGTGCTCCATTCTCAAGGAGGAGGCATGGGGAACTTATGGTCCCCCGTTCTTCTCATCTCTGGGAGTTCCAGCTGCGGATAAGGGATAAGTGTCCTTAAGTTAAGTCACTACCCGGCATGTTTGGCATTAGTTTATTCCCCTCACCCTATTGATCCACAATCTATGCCACCATCTTTAAATGCATGGTCGCAGATGTCAAGAAGATAAATGTTAACTAAAAGGTTTCTGAGAGATATTGACATTCACTGTAGTACCTGCTATTAAGTGTACGGGACATTAGAAGTCACCAAAAATGTAAAGATATGCCCAAGAGACCCTCCAGTTTAGGTGATAATTCTACTAAACTACAACCAAGTGTCTTTTAGATATACAAAAAGGAGAGTTTGAGACATATGAGACATGAGACATCCTCATGTGCATAGTATGGCTAGTTTCCAATTTCCCTCAAATCTTCCAAACTGTGGTCATAACTAGGCGACGATAACACCCACCAATATAAAAGCCTATTAAACCATTGTTCAGAAATTCCCACAATAGCAGGCAACAACTTACCCGGGACAACATAAGATCACCGATCTCCTTGACAACCGGTCCTTCTTCCCTCACCCTCTTCATGAGTTCTACCAAATAATCTGAGAACAGAAAAAAGGAGGTGAAAATATAAGAAACTGTCTTTCTTCATTATCATGCAACAATTACATAGGAGAACACAAGTCCTTACTGTGGATCTCAATCAGATCAGCGAGATTAGGAAACACAAGCAAAAGTTCCTCGGTGGTCAGAAGGTTCTCCTTGCGCATTCTCTGGTAGAATATGTGGTCAAGAACTCGAAGGACCCGAAGATGAGAGGCCTCGGTCATAAACAACTCTGCGGAGAAGAAGAAGACTACAGATCAATCAATGTGCTAGGTTGGCCAACCATAAGAACCAAGGAGAAGGTAACACTACATCAATCTTCTCAGTGAACCCATACAAGTACCTACCGTGTATCACTTCCTGGCGTGCCCTCTCCTTTGCAGTTAGATGTTGAGCCACCTCCCTGCCCACAGTGTGTTGCCAGTTTTGGGCATCAGGTTCGGGGTCTGACATATGTCCCAAATCATCTTCTTGTAGGTTGGCCAGCAAGGATTCACCAGCAAAGATCATATTTGGAGACTCCATACTCCTAGAATAATAGAGATAGTTGAAGGTCCATTGATAATAGTTCAACTTGGGCCTAGTCACCCAAGAGAGGGACTTCCCCATAACCCCTTCCCCCCACCATATAGTCTATAACTAGGGCATTGTAATGTCTTTTTTGTTACTTTATGGAGCACAATATCAAGCTCAATATCAACTCAACCACATTTCATTATCCTTTAGTTCTCTTATGGCAGTCCCCTTTGACAAATTGGCATTGAGTCTGCATTTAACCATCAACACCTCCTCCATAAAGTTGCTCCATGGACATACCCATACACAGGGCAGTAGTAAGGAATCCTTAAAACACAATCACCCTCAGGCCTTATGCACTTGGCCAAGTTCAGGCCGGGAAACATGGTCATCCTGATGGCTTCATTTCCCACACCAATCGCAACTTGTCTGAACCTAACTCTCAGCATCAACATAGATAATGTGACGCTGTGAGTTAAGTTCATCCAAGCTGCAGTCTGTCCAGGAAATGTGGCCATCACCATAAGGCTAAACACGGCCGTTTCAATTAGATCACAGGACTTTCCTAAGACTTCTGGGAGATTTTCTGAACATTGACTGGAAATATAACAACTCTATCAGAAGATATAGCCCGCAGAGGAACATCTCTTTCTCACCTGCGACCCATCTTGGGGGTGAAGGGTGGTGTTGGATTATCCAGTGACCTGGTACAAAAACAAAAGAGTTTATCAAAATTAAATTTCTTGTTCTCTTGCATGGGGAAAGCAATATGAGCAGATTATTATGATATGAGAGGGGTTACATCGGGGGTGCATGGTCATCTGATTTGAAGCAAATTCTGGTTTGGTTTCCATTGCCATATTCATACCGAAATCAGCGCGAGTTCTACTATGAGCCCTAGGGAGAACCTACTGGTCAAGCTTTTGGGGGCAAGGCAGACTATGACTGTAATGGCACCCTCAGACTACAACATGAATTAGTAGACATCACTAATGCCTGTATCTAGGGGGTTCCTTGAAGATTCTCAGTTAAGTGGAAAGGGGTTGTTCAAAACAGGATAAAAATCCTATTCTGTTTTCATGTGGTTGTCTTCTCCTTGTACACCAATCTAAACAGGCACGGCATGTGATCATGGGAGTAACATAAAAATGACTGATCGGATGTTTAAAACATTTCTGTATAGGTGTATACATTTTGGGGGACAAGGTGACCAGAGACCCCATAGCCCCCAATATGGCTGACTTTATTAGCAACATCCTTTCATAAAATGGGAACGGCAGCTCCAGAGCGGAAGCAAGTGAAAAACAGTACACGATAAACACGAACGCTCTGTAGCATTTGGATGTTTTTGATATTCACCGAGAGGTCCAGCCCTGGTAATAAAGTTAGGGCATCACTATTAAGTATTTTTCCTAGTAAGGATTAACAGAGGAATATGAAGCTCACCTTGTGGACAAGCTAGACGCTGAAGATGAGGCAGATTGATGTAGTCTTGTCGCTTCAGCCGCAGCATCCATGTCCACATCACTGCGAGAGCGAGGAACATTGTCAGCTTTGCGGGACTTCTTCAGCTCTTCCCGGCCCTTTAGGCTTTCTGAACGGCCGAGTTTTACCTCTGACCGGGCACTGAAAGAGTAAGAATATGGAGTCAGTGGGTAACGTCACTCAACATATGCAACAAAACAGGCATTCCACAGCACAGAAAAATTCACATATTAAATTTAAAAAAAATAAAATAAAATTTTTTTTAGATATCATGAATATGTTCGATGTATTAGTCCCCTGTACAATCGGCCTCTCTAAAATGGCTGATAACAATGACTTGTATTCCAGATGTATAGTATAAGAGGTAGGATTTCACATCTGACAACCTCTTTTACAACCGTCATCAACCATGGGGTCCCATAGTAATGATCAAATGGGACCCCAAATATGTTGCTGTGTATTGCCACACACGACAGAAGGACTTGAAGGTTGTGTTTCACTTCTGATCTTTGACCCTTGTGTCTATTCCTCAGCCTCTCGATTGCTAATAATTTAGTTTAGGGGTAGGGAACAAACCAGGACTGGATTCTCTCTCCAAGGGCCCCATAGTGGTTTTATGATCTGCTTTTAAAAGGGGTTATCAATGGACTGAAAATTACCAGTATCAGGCCGAGACTGCAGAATCAGAACCTTGAGCTTCCAGCCTTGTTCTGACAACGGGTCACATGACCGGCTTTCTGCTCCCTCCTACCCTATTCCATAATTTGGTATGACTTGTACTATGGGAGCTGGTAGACTCTGTCATTGTAATAACAAAGCCAGACCCTTCTCTGTCAAGGGTGCATAGATGAGGGGGCCTACACTATGAATGTAGGTGGTAGTCATTTTCCCAGGGCACACCCTGCGGTAGTGTTCTGCCCGATGGTGGTTGGTGTGCCATTGATGGATGTACATGCAGGACTAAAGATTCAGGACACTGTTCACAATTTTACTGCAGTTTTCAGCTAGGCAGTTCAACAGTTGACTCAACCATCTACCACAAAATGGTGGCACAGCTTTGGACACCACTGGGCTAGGGCAGAAGCTTTAAGATGGTTCTCACTAGGTCAGCTAGTGTTTTCCTAGTTCTGGCAGTCTCTCACTTCAGTTCCTAAAAGCTACCTGCAATGCCAAGGCTGTGGGGTTGAGGTTTCAAAAAGTTTGCCAAGTTGGGCCTAAAGCTCATAGACTTGGTTGTAATCATAAGACCCCTACAAAAATGTTCCTCGCACACAAAACCACCAACTCAGACTCCTTCATAAATGGCTGACGGCTATGGTCAGGCAGAAGCAGATCCTCTAACAGGCACTATCCTGACCTATAGCTACCAGGTGTGGACAGCCAGACCTACACATTCTAGCACACTTCCTTTCTACCCCATGTAGGGAAGAAGACTCCCTGTCTTCTCCTCCACACTAAAAATATCTAAGATCAAAAGGGTGTTCCAGCTACATTTCCACAGCCTCATTGGTACGGACCACAACAAGCATAAAACAGTAAGTAAAACTACAGTCAAAACTTTTATCACTGTCTCACTGGGACACTACAATAGTACATGTCATGTCATGCTATGGCATGATGGGAGGAGGAGGCCAAGTGACAGACACATGACCTGGTGTCGGAATAGGCCCAAAAGCCCAAGGATCCAAATTTGCAGTACCCGAGTGCATGCTGGTAACTTTCAGTCCCTAGATAACCCTTTTAAAGGTATGTGAAAGTAAAAGAGGTGGGGCTGTGACACCCTTGTATTAAAAAGACAAACACCATCCTTAAAAAAAAGACCATTTTCAAGAATAAAAGGATCACTTGAGTTGGGAAAAAAAAAATAAAAAATACATTAAAAATGGTCCCAGATCCCGGTTCTCATTTGATTTTCTAAAATTTAATTTTTTTTATTTTTTAACAAATTAAAATACACAAGAATACCAAAAAAATGAGGGCAGGGAATAAATTAATTACTTTACTTGCTTGGACCATTACCAGCAGCGACGCTTCGGTACATGACCTCTTCTATATTAACACAGTGATTCAGCCTCACACAATATCCAAGCCTCCATGTCATCCATCTTAATCCGCTGTAAACAGGCTAATCTAATTATACACAGAGATCAGGCCGGCATCCGCTCCCTCCAGGGTAAATTATTATTTCATTAGAGGATCTACACGAGCGCAGAAAAAAACATGACTAACAGGAAGACGGCCATCGAGAAGGGACTCAATGAATATGACTGCCACCTGCTTACAGCATAGGATTCCAGGGAGAAATCAATGATTAAATGACATTTTATAGGATAAAAATCAGCAAAAAGGGCCATAAAAAGGGTTCAATAGGTACGTCTCAATTTTAAGCTCTAAGCGGGGGTGGGCCTTACACCTTTAGACTTCTACGTGGGGAAAACGGAAGTGACGACCATTATGAAGAGTCATTTTGTGGTTCCTATAGAGTAAGCTCTGTACCCAATCTTGGAAAACAGCATGCAGCTTTATATTACAACGTCTGGTGGACTTGCCCTTTAAGTAACATCTATCAAGAATATAAATATTTAGGCTTCACCTTCATAAATTAATTCACGGAGGGTCTTACCTCTTCCATAATTTCATCTCCAGCCGCTTCTTATCCATATTTTCAGACAGCCCCCGATATTCCAGCACCCCCTTCCCCCACTGACACCCTGACTACATCTTAACCCCGTATGCTCAGGCTTGCTTCTTTCATCCTGGAGGGCTTGCGACAGCGCAGAGGCCTACTCAGCCTGCCTGTGCTTCGTGGCAGCTTCCAAGCAAAGCCTCTATTGATCCCATCTCCATCCTAATACTAGCAATAAAAATCAATGGTGCAGCAGACAGGACAGAGCGGGCACATGAGCGCAGGAGGACCGCCCCGTCACACGGACAACACGCAGCAGGCGTCCTGACACCTAAATGACAATGACAATTACCAGCTGAGAAAAAAAGACGGATAAATCTCTCGCTGGTTTGCCGGCTCCCACTGCTACAGCTAAAAACAGCTGCACGTAGGATAGAGCCCGCCATGTCTACCCCGAGCCTTATAAAAATAGAGGATTGTCTCATGAACAGAATTAGAGACTCATTGATTTAACCTTTCCGAATAAATGTCACATAGACCAGGAACACAGCGACTGTCTCCATCTACTGCGAGAAGGGTCCACACATTACATAACAACTACATGTAAATACATGGGCATATAGGGAACACAAATTCCCCATAATGGGGAGAATAAAATTCCCTTTATCAGAATAAAGATTGTAGACAGAGTTGATAATATAGAGGCTTATTGGAAATGTGCTGTAATATATCAAGACCTGCATAACACAATTGCCAAAGATAAATGTATATATTAAAGAGAGAATCCATTTTTTTTTTTTTTTTAGAGGAAAAAAAATTGGGGAAAAATTTTAAAAATTTGGGTAAAGCATACTTTAATACAAGGAGAAGCATAAATGAATTAAAATAAAGATTTTTTTTTTCCAAATTATTTAAATTTATAGACAATTAAAAGTGAAACATTTTGGTAAATATAATTAAAAATTTTGTAGGGTTTATTGTGGCCAGGTTATCTACTCATACATGTAGTGTCCCTGTCTGATAACCTGTCCACAATAAGGATATCATGGCTGGGTATCTGACAAGTCCAAGACCATAGAAAGTTCCTGCATTACGACAACAGATGTCACCACCGTGATGTTTACAGAAAATCTCTAAAAATCTGCAAAATTTTTAATTATTTAGATTTGTAAAAATGTAAAAATTGTCTACAAATTTAGATATGGTGACATCCACTAACCCTTAGAGGAAACAATAAAAAAAAAAAAAATTACAAAAATACATTTTTTACTATATAAATGGATTCCAATTGAATTTTGCCAATCTTGTATTAACCAACGAAAAAAAATACATTTGGAAATATAGACAGATTTAAAAAAATAAATATGGATTAAAGGTGTTTCCCAAGACTACGATACTGATAACCTATCCTTATCAGATCAGTAAAGTCTGACACCTGAGACCCCGCACATCTCCTGTGAAGAGCTTGTGGCACTTGGGTGATCTTCTCTCAGGACAGTGACATCTCGTCCATTGGTCACATGGCCATGCTACAACTGAGGCTCATTCAAATGAAAGGGGCTGAGCTGCAATACCAAGTATGGACAATATGCATGGCGCCGTGTTTGGTAAGTAAAGAAGACCCCCACCAATCTGATATTGATGACATATGCTAAGAACAGGTCATCAATCCCAGAAAACCCCTGAAAAAGCTTCTGTTTAGTCAACTAAAGCATCTGCTTAATAAAAAAAAAAAAAAAAAAAGTCCAAATTCAAGCCTTCAAATAAATTTCCATGTATAAAAGGGATAGCCTCTGCCAGAGACTCAAAACAATACACTTAATGTTTTTAGCCCTTCGACTACTTTACAGTTTGGAACAAGACTGTGGATTCTGATTATTGACAATCTGAAAAATTTTACTACTTTTCAAAACTGCCCATCAAGAGATGCTGAACCCACCCAAACAGGGTCACATGAAAATTCATGACTCCCAAAGGTAGCCTTATACATGACTGAAAAGTCATCGAAACCTGCAGATTTTAGCGGGACCAACTGACTATCTTACGTGTATGAATGTGTACTGAATCTCCGCCAACGGATGTTAGGGGAAAGATAAATCGGGCATACTGAATATCAACTTTTTCGATCCTTTGTTCTCACGAGAGATAAACCACTACTGGGGTAAAGTCGGATGGAATAGCTGTCGGACAAGCAAGTGCTTAGCTGACAGCTATGTATCACGTATGGTCAACTTAAAGTGGACTTTTAACCACCTCCACCAATTTGAGCTCTTCTTATTCTTTAATAGGCCCTACTCCACTGATTCTGGTACAGTTGGAATTTTTTTTCTCTAGCCCCCACCATTCCTGAGCAATCAGTGCAGTTAGATTCAGTGACTGAGATACTAACTAGACTCTCCAATGTCAAGTGGGAGGTGTCAGACAGGAGCAAAAAAGGGGGCATGATTTAGAGAACTTACACTGTCTGCCCCCTTGCCTGTCCCTGTCTGACACCACCCACTTGACATTAGAGGGTCTAGTTAGCATATCAGGTGTCGAAACTATCTGCACCAATTGCTCAGAAATGGTAGGAGCGGGAAAAAAATTTCAACTGCACAGAAATCAATGAAGAGCCTATTGAAGGATGAAAAGAGCATGGTGAAAAAGATGGTGCAGATGGTGAAAGGTCCTCTTTAAGAAATGAGAAAATGTTCTTCAAAAAAGGAGCCAATGAGCTAGGCTCACTTTTGGTCCTCTGAGTGGAAGGAACTTTTTGGTACAAATATAGAGAGAGGTTCTTGTTCATATAGATTTTGGAAAGATCATCTACTGTGTACCTTCAGGGTACAAGTCCAAGGTAAAAAAAAATTATAAGGCTCAGGGTCTCAGCTCAACAGTAAAACTTGGGAAGAGAGTTGTTAGATCTGCTCACTTTCATTGTTTTAGCAACTCTGCTCCAAAAAAAAAAATTAAGAGGAGACAAAACCATTACACAATAGGAGTGTGGCACTGTTTTGGGCGTAATCAATGGAGCCAATGGTCTGTTAACTGTGGACTGTGAACATCTAGAAGAAAGCTCAATGATGGATACTCAAAAATCAAAATGGGCCTCTCCAATGCTAGATCTTGTCATTCTACCACCACGTTCTAGGCCAAAAAGCCTGGTTCTTCCTGCGTTTCGTGTAGGACAGTGGGTTGCCATGATTCTACAGACTTCTTCTTGTGCATTGTAGACACTTACCCTTAGTTCATATCAACCATGATGCATGAGAGATGACCAACCTTACATTGCACAGATAGACGAGACCATTTATTAGATAAATCCTATTACAAGACATTTTTTTCCATACCTGTCATTGTCCATCAGGTCATCGGGAAAGCTTCCAGTAGACAGCCGTTGCATGCCAAGTTCCTGGAGGTCATACTGTTGGTTGTTTTCAAAGTGTTGGATGATATTTCGGACATTCCCAGGTTTTACTGTGGAGAGACAAAAAATGTGAGATACAAGAGGCCATGACTCCATAATGCGTCTGCCTGACAACATCTTGCAGGGCCATTTTTCAGGCTTTGAGGTCACCAACTCAATTGGGAAGAGATATTATAAGAAAGAAGGAGAGCAGGAGCCACGCAGAGAAGAGAAAACACCCAGAGAATCTACGAGACGAGCAGAGCAAGCTCATGTTAGTGAAATTAGGTCAAATGCTGAAGAGACTACAACCCAATGACTGTTTTATCAGCTGAGAGCTGTGGAGGAGCCTCAAAACTCAATCACAAGATCTCCAACTTCTCTGCACAAGTTATTCCGAGACTTGGTTGTCTTTGTAAACTCTTAAAGAGCTTCTCCACTTGAACTCATTTTGCAAAAAGTGGAGTTAAAATTTCAGGAAAGTTCAGAGAAATGTAGGATATGCACACTGGTAAGCTCCATGCCCCTTTGGTGCCCTCCTTTGATCTGAAGACCCAACAAACTGGTTATTAAAGTCAGCCGTAGATAAAGTGTTTTTTTCAGACAATCCCTCTACAAATATAGCCATAAAAGGGGGTTTGGATTATAATGATTGGTTCCAACCAAGGGGAAATTGCCCCATTGGTTATAAATAGTTTAGGTCTGGGGTGTCCCAGTCTACGAAGCTGAGCTTCACTTCCTCTTTTCAGGCTGGGGACATCACACCCATCAGTTACATGGCCATGTTGCAGCTCAGTCCCATACCAAGCACAGCCATTATATAGTGGATGGCGCTGTGCTTGGTAAGTAGTGAAGAGGCCACAAGCACTCTGCTGCTGAGGCTTCCCTGGTCCACTGCCAGTCTCTGTTTTCTCCTTTTTCAGTGATGGAGTATTGACAAGACTCATGACCATTGGCTATAGCAGTGATGTGTTGTCAACACCAAGGTCACCATTGTGGCTAATGATGGGCAGTAGTCACATAATGTTGACATGTTATCGCTGGACCAGGAAGAGCAGAGACCAGCAAGGTAATAAAGAAGCTATGACAAGATGCGACAACCCCTTTTAAGATGACCAGATGGAAGGGTTCATCTAGAAATAGTGCCACACCTGTCCATGGGATGTGTTTGGTATTGAAGCTGTAATACCACACCCAACCTGTGGACAGATGTGGCGCTGTTTTAAAAAACACACATCCTTGTTTTTCTAGTCCCGATCACCCCTTCAATTATTATTGTTCTGCCTATGGCCACCTTAATGGACATGTCCAGAACTCTGTAAATAGCGCCCAATCACCAGATATACAAAGTTATGCAACTTTCTTATATACCTTGTGTTTCAGTTCCTCATCATTTACAAAACTACTGTTTGATGTCAGTGAATGGCAGCCAGAAGATCAAGACACGATTTCAGAAGAAATTGCAGGGCCTTAAAGGGGTTTTCTGGGATTTACATATGATGGCCTTTGCATAGGCTAAATCATGACAGTGGGGTCCAAAACTTGGGACCCGAACAGATTAGCAAGTCCCAGAAAACCCATTTACTAAAGGATGATTTTGGGGTCACAGCTCTATTCCCTATATTCCCTCAGATAAAGAGCAACATGTTAAAGGGGTATCCGGTTGGTAAAAATTTGGTGGGATTGGACACCAAATGGGTTAAAAAACAATAAAAGCAGCTATAATCAACTTCACTGATTCGCTGAAACCGGCTGGTCTCCACTTCCTGTCTCCTCTCGACATGGGTGGAAACCCCTTTTTATATTCCTGCTACCACTAGAGGGAGCTCACTACATATAGCTCACAAACTCAATGGTAAATTTATATGCAATGAGCTCCCACTAGTGGCACCAGAATGAATTGCAGCATCTAACACCAGTAGTTCCCAGGCACTAGAAAACCACAACCAACATGGAATCCACGAAAGGACCAGATAATTGTCTGCTCTGATACATTTGATCAGGACAGACTTCCTGACTGTTTCCATCCACCGGCAGAGATCTTAAAAATGGTGAAAAATGGGAGCAGAGTATAATAAGTTGTAGACCTTCTCATTATATAGCGCCATAGTTAGATTGTAAGCTCTTCAGCAACCATACAGTCCAGGAAAAGTTCAGATAGACAGGAAGGTGGGAAATCTCTAAGAAGCTTCATATGTTACATATACACACAGAGATTAGTGGGAAATTGCCGTATTATTAGTGCCAAGACATTGATAAATGAGGTTTACCTTCACCAGGGGACAAGGGGACATGAAATGCTACAAAAGGAAAAAATGGCGAATTAAAAAAAAATTAAAAAAATGAGCAGTATAGCGGAGGAAACAGCGACAAAAGCGGGGTAGGGGATCGGCAAAAATCAGTCCTCAAGAAGAACCAGCGGGACAATCATTAGTGGTGAATTATTACAAATTAATAACCACAATTATTAGGATAGAAGAGGTTCAGGGGGGGGAGGGGGTCACAGGGGTCAATCGGCCCATGAATTGACAATATATTCTAGTGTAAACTAGGATATAGATTCTGTCCCATACGAAACGTTAACCACTAGGCCGTCTGGGCAGCAACTAAAGCTATATACATCCTGATCCTCCTGGTTCATGAAATAGAATGACTGACAATTACACAGGCAGAGCCATCAAAGACAGAGAGCCGGGTCAAGTGGACATATTGGTTGGTGGAGTCTCAGTGGGTGGGATGGGCCAGTTTCAGTCAATGGAGAGCAAATGTGTACACATAACCTTCTTTCCACCGACTGTCGGGATTGAAATTGGCTTGTTTTTGGGATCAATGCATTAGGATGAGACAGAAAGCCTAGAGGGGGTCCACAAGTGCCCTCCAGTCCCCTATGTGAATAGAACGGTGGTGTGCATGTGTGGCCACCACTCCATTCCTTTTTGGAATCCTAGAAGTCCCATACAAGTCAATGGAGCAGTGGTCACACATGCACAAGACCTTCAGTGTTTGCAGACTTGGAGCTGGTGGAGACACCCATTCTTATGATCACTTGTGGCCCCCGTGGACAGAGGATGTGTATTAAGAGGGAGATAACCCCTTGAATGACAACCATGTTGGGCGAGGCCATCGCAGCCACCAGTAGTGGTCACCAACATCCACTACCTTTATCTGAGACCAGGATAACCGGCGACTCCATTTTCTTTTTGGTCAACGTTTTACCTTGGTCCCCCTAGTCTTGGATACTGAAGCTGCAGTATATATGAGGAACCCTTTTAATCCAAGCCTTAAAGATGTTCTCCAAGACACCGTTCTTAGGATATGCCATCAATATTACTTGGGTGCTCTGCACAGTTTACTAAGGTTCAACTCATTTAGGTGGAAGAGGCTGAGCTGTAACAGAAGGTACAGCCACTACTAGACGTACAATGGGGTGCAAATCATCACACCCAGACTGTACTAATATTATTGGCCTATCCTGAATGTAGTCCATCAGTTTTGGAGTCTCAGATATCCACTAGATGGAGTGTAATAATTCTACCCTCATGAGATGCCTTCACACTTCCATACTCACTGCTCTGAGAAGAACTTTTGGGTTTGCCGATGTATTTGAGAATTGGGTTCCGTCTCTTGTCCTCCGCAGAATCTCGGTCCTTCTCCTTTTTTGCATTGCTGTTCTGCAGGGGCAAAAAATTCCATGGTGGTCACCAAATAATTAAATGACTTGCGTGTAAATAATCAGTATGACTTTGTCTGCAAGCAATTAGACTGCAAAGAATACAAGCGATCGAGATCTTTCCTACACCACTAGGTCTACACCAACCTAAGGCTGATCACCCTCTTATTGGCCGTGGGAGTGTGTAAGGCGCCATTCTGCAGTCCAATGAGGTACATCTGGAGAAAGGCAACTGGCTAGAGACAGTGCTGGACTTTCTGCCATAGACACATGAAGAACAAGCAATCCAAGACAATGGTGGGTTGACCTCTCTTGCACAGCATCAAGGTTTCTATAGTCTAACACTCCTAATGGCGCTCTTCACCTATATATATATATATATATATATATATATATATATATATATATAACCCAGGTTCCGATCACTGGGAACATAATTGGTCTACCATGATAGGCAGGACCTGCAGTGGGAAAGTCAATGAATGCCATTAGGGTGGTATCACAACCCATCAAAGTCCATGGGTAGGTAGTGTTAAGACATTTTAGACAACGCTCTAGATGGTGAGAAATAGTTGCTCGTGTTCATTATTTGTGTTGGGTCTACCAGGTCACATCCTGCCCACCTACAGCTCCTGAGTAGTTCACCATTGAGCATATTTTTTGGGTACTTTGGGTGCCGAACCAGTAATATGTCCTACCCATCACAAGAGGCCACCAACCAATGGTGTATGAGCAGATACTAAGGGATATGTTTGGCCCAAAAAGAGTGAACTTCTGCAATGCAGTGGGTTTGACTTTGGACCATTTCTGAAGGCACTGTCTAAGTGGTCCCCTGGTTTTCACCCTTTAACCCCCATTTGGGGATCTGGAAACCACCAGAATGTGGAGTAGTCCAGGTGTTGGCGACAGCTGACCCAGGACCGCGGAGAGACAGTGGTATGTAGCACTGAGGGAACTGGCGGGAGCTTAGTCTAAGGTACAGGCCAAGGTCAGGGCAGGTGAAGTTCATGCATAGTTGGTAATGTAAGCAAAAGAACAGCACAGGTTCAAGGTCGGGAAACAAGGGTGCTCCAGTCAAATTCTACTTTAATGAGGATGATAGCTGAGAAATAGCCTCGAGCGGCAGAGCACACGGGGGCCATCACTCCATTCAAGCTCCTCCTATATGCAGGACCCCTGACCTGGCGATCAGTGGGGATCGCATTGCTTGGACTGCCATCAATCTAGTAGTCATCATCTATCCAATGAACAGGTTTATAGCACTTGATACTCTGTAATAACCAACTATCCGGCATCAATCTTTTTGAAAGTCTACATTTTGACCCTTACCTTTTTTGTTTTGGGGAAGAAGGGGAGCCACTTGTCTTTGTCAGGAACGATCTGAGACTTCTCTGAGACGCTGGCCGGCCGAAATTCACGAGAACTGATTCCAGCATGGTTCATATAGGTGCTTAGTGCAAAGGCCATAGGGGAGCTACGGGAAGGTGGAAGAGTCAGTATTAAGAGGTTGTAAATAAACACAGGCTATTGGAAATCAATCATTACAAAATATAATATTTTTTTTTTAAAGGGACGGGGCTGTGACAAACACCTTGGTTGTCAATACTTGGGCCCTACAGAACTGAAATCCTAAAAATACTGACTGATTAAAGTTTGATATAGAACTAGTTTTGAGATTAAAGTGAAAAGAAACAGCGCCCCACTTGTCCACAGACTGTGTCTAGTATTACAGCTTAACTTTACTTACTTGAATGGACCAAACTGCAATACCAGGAATAGCCTAGGGACAAGGGTGGTGCTGTTTCAAGGTCATCAACTAAGAAACACAAAGTCCCAGTACCAAAGTACCAGAGATTAAAAGTATACGCCCCCTTTTCTTGCAGCCTGAGCACATTTTACCCTGTATGGTTAACTAAACATAATATTCAAATGCCCACGATGGGCCCCTAGGTGTGACAAGCCGAGTCAATCAGGTTAAGGAGAGTGCTACAAAACGGTTTTGGCCACGACTTCCGTCGAATGACCAAAGATCGGCAGGTCATTCTGAGACGTCGTCACTAAGTTTTGTGAATGGAATTGCATTGCATCCCCTTGGGCGCAGCAATAGCAACTTCTATCTTCAAAAATGTCAAACATTGCTAGACATTTTTGCGACAGTCCCGACACCTTTTACCTTTTTCGGCAACTCCATTCACTAACATTAGTGAAGGAGTCGCAGGGAACCCGGTAACCTTTGGTCGCACATTGATTGTCGTGGCCTTGTAGCCCTAACCCAATTCTGATCTATGTGATCAACCACAATGTAGATAAAGTTCGAGGCCTCTCACCTTCTCTCTTCTTCATATTTTGACCTGATAAAAGAAATGACAAGAAAACAAAAGTTAACAGATATTTTATAATGTGCAGGTATCGACATTGCCCCCAAGTAACTTTCAGTTGGAAAAAAAAACAAGACCACATAATGCGGTGAGCAATAGCAAACAGCGCACACAGTGGCAACAAGAGGTACTGCAGCAAAAATCACATCACGTTATGAACACATAGTTGTCAGACTTATATTTTAGCAACCTTGTAATAGGTCATCAAGTTTGTATTCTATTGTTTTCAATTGCATTGCTGTTGGCAGATCCTATTAGCGGGCTGTGAGTCTCTTTGACAACTTACCACAACCTACAGCACTCGAGGCCCCAAATTGCTACCTCAAAACACTAACCAGAGAATCAGAATGTGAATAAAATCTATCTAAATTCTTTACAATACATTATTTATCTATAAACAGCAGCCAACCTGCTTGTTGACTGTTTCCAGGTTGCATCAGAAGTTTATTTCTTTGTTTGTTGTCACTTTTTGTGCTAAAATCTTGCTATGACAGACATGTTTGCTAATGACAAGGATGCAAGATCATAATGCACACAGACATTGGGAAGGAGCAAACGGTCTCAGCAGCACAGAGCGTTTCAGGAGAGGAGTGTGCCTATAGTATGGGAGTCAGTGACCTGTCCATTAGGTTATGGAGGATATGGAAGTGACAGAAGTGTTAGCGACAACAGACAGTGGAAGAAACAGAGTCCCCCAGCAGCACAGAGTATTTTAGGAGATTATGGATTCAGTGACTGGTCCATTCTCATACTGACTAGGATAGGGATGATTTGGTGATGGAAACCAAACTATCCATGCAGAGGAGAACACCGATCTTACAGGGTGCAGCACTTACAGAATCTCCCCCAGCTGTGCTATCTGCTTAGCAGCAACCTGACGCTCTCGCTGAGGGTCGAGCTCCAAGTCCAGCAGGTCATTTTCTCCATACAGACTGCCCAGGCCCATGGTTCTCTTGGTTCTGTGAAGAAGACACTGAAAACTTAGTAAAGCATACAGGAAGATTATATTGGTTGTCACCCAGCTTTCCCAGGAGCAGATATATTACTATAGGTTCTGATTCATCTGTGTAAAATGTTGAGTCACTGGGTAGTTAATGCATACTGAGGAGTTACAGTCTCCATTATACTCCAGAGCTGCACTCACTCTTCTGCAGTCCTGTGAAATGTCCCAGCATTCCCTGCTGCACACAGCTTGTTTTTCTGATATATATCCGGAGAAGACGCCCCAGCAGCCGGTACATTACCTGTAGTCTTGTATCTGCTCCTGGATTTCCGGTAACATGGCGTCTTGTGCCTCGCTCAGTGCACTCCGAACATCCTCAGAACCTCGTAAACAGGAGTCTGCGAGACAGGGAGCAAAGTTTATAGCCAAAGAAATACACAGCAAAAATGTGGCACATATGGCACCCCTCCCCGTGTTTCAGCCGAAATGTGTGCAGCAATCTTCTCTCGGCACGGCCCCACTGCCACAAGGGGGCACACACTGTATACTTCTTATACAGTCAGTGAGAAACAACTGAAATCCATGTGTTAAAAGCGCCTCCTAGTGGTGGCTGCCAGCACCAATTAGGCATAATTTGCCTGTCTTGCTATAGACTTCATACAGTCACGGGCGGAGCTTTAGCAGGTGCAGAGGCAGCAATTGCTAACAGACCCTGGAACCTGAGGGGCCCAAAGGACTCTGTACAATATAAGAATTATAGATGCCTCATAGTAAGTAGGGGCTCCTTTACCAACTTTGTATTGGGGGCCAGGAGCTTCAAGTTACGCCTCTACACACAGTCCACTTACCTATTTCAGTCAGTAGGTTCTCAGGAATCTTCACTCTCAGAGGCTGAAAAACACAACAGGACCGATCATGGATTATGTCTGAGAAAATACACAAGGTCTGCCCTTGCCCGTGTAGTTCCTCTATCAACAATCCAACAGATCACTCTGCCCAATCATACAGAGAACTGTGCAGCTGCACAGTCCTCTCTATCACCCATCTGAATTTTTAGTGTGGGGGGGGAAGGGGGCAGGAAAGTGAACCAAAAGTATCCGCCCTCCTGTTATGGTCAGGACAATGATGGATGCTGGAGAGGTGAACAAAACTAAGCGTTGAACATTACTGACCCTTGATCTATAATGCAATATTATTATAATCTGCCATCACTTACCGCACTTTTATCCAGGAAGATGTTCCACACGTCCTTCCCCAAAGAACAGGCGTCCCGGGCACTGAGCTGCTGGCAGACTTCAGCACACAGGTAGAAGAGCTGGAAGGTTACAAGGCAAGTAAATTTAATTGAAGGCCAGAACAGAGATGACATCATCAGGAGAAATAGTGGCTAGAAAATTTAAAGGGGTATTACACTTAGAACAAATGGACAGATGAAGAATTCTATACATTTATCGAATATATTGTGTATCAATCTGCTTGGATTTCTGCTCGTACTTATTCAATGATCACACAGGTGCATGGCTCGTAAGAAACACTATCATAACTGTACTGGATAGATGCTCATCCTCTGGAAATAACAGTTTACATTCACTGACAGCAAGAAGAGATATTGAAACCCAGGTGGGATCCCCAGCAATAAGCTGCTTAGTAACCATGCAGCAAGCAATTAAAGGGGATGATCAATCCTTAGGAAAGGTCACAAATAAGTGATCGGGGTGGTCTGACGACTGGGACCCCATCGATCAGTTGTCTGAAGAGGCTGCAGTGGTCAGGGAACGCAATGACATCACATTCATCGGTCACATGGTACAGCCGCAGCTCAGTGCACACAAGTGAATGAGGCTGAGCTACAATACCAAGCATAGCCACTATGACCTGTACGGCGCTGTGCTTGGTATTCAGTGAAGAGGCCATAGTGCTCACCCAAATGTTGTGGCCTCTCCTAACCAGCTGATTGTGATCCGACAACTGGGACCCCACTATAGATCACATGCTAATGAATAGGTCATCAATATGTATGTCCCGGAAAAAAACTTTAACTTTCCTTTAGTGCCACCACAGGTAAAAAGAAGCATTACGCTGTGCTCATTAAAAGCAATGGGCTTTACATGTCATGTATGGACGTGCAGGGTCCTCCAGTGCGACAGACGCTCTATCCAGCTACTCTATGGTGATAAAGAAATACACGGAGTATAATCGGAGAGTTCTTCAGAACCTCCCACTACGTAATGATCGGGATTCATAGGAGGAGTAACAGGCTTTCTAGAAATAGTTTTACTATAGACTAAATTGCCTTTTTAGCTCCATGTTACTAGAAAAGTTATAGACGAGTCTCACCAGAGGATTGGGGTCTGCTTGTGAAAAGATGTATCTCAAGAACACCCCCATGTGGGCCGGCCGAGACTTTAGTTTGTCCAAGTCTTGGAATAAACCATCACACTACAGGAAAAACAAGAAAATACGGTGTGAAAGCCAAAATGTACCAATCACTTGTCAACAGATTGTACATAGACACACCCCTGATGGTATCAGTACTGATTGTACAGGGTCAGACTATACAGAGACAACCCCTGATGGTATCAGTACTGATTGTACAGGGTCAGACTATACAGAGACACACCCCTGATGGTATCAGTACTGATTGTACAGGGTCAGACTATACAGAGACAACCCCTGATGGTATCAGTACTGATTGTACAGGGTCAGACTATACAGAGACACACCCCTGATGGTATCAGTACTGATTGTACAGGGTCAGACTATACAGAGACAACCCCTGATGGTATCAGTACTGATTGTACAGGGTCAGACTATACAGAGACACCCCCCTGATGGTATCAGTACTGATTGTACAGGGTCAGACTATACAGAGACACACCCCTGATGGTATCAGTACTGATTGTACAGGGTCAGACTATATAGAGACACACCCCTGATGGTATCAGTACTGATTGTACAGGGTCAGACTATATAGAGACACACCCTTGATGGTATCAGTACTGATTGTACAGGGTCAGACTATACAGAGACACACCCCTGATGGTATCAGTACTGATTGTACAGGGTCAGACTATACAGAGATAACCCCTGATGGTATCAGTACTGATTGTACAGGGTCAGACTATACAGAGACACACCCCTGATGGTATCAGTACTGATTGTACAGGGTCAGACTATACAGAGACACACCCCTGATGGTATCAGTACTGATTGTACAGGGTCAGACTATACAGAGACACCCCCCCGATGGTATCAGTACTGATTGTACAGGGTCAGACTATACAGAGACACACCCCTGATGGTATCAGTACTGATTGTACAGGGTCAGACTATACAGAGATAACCCCTGATGGTATCAGTACTGATTGTACAGGGTCAGACTATACAGAGACACACCCCTGATGGTATCAGTACTGATTGTACAGGGTCAGACTATACAGAGACACACCCCTGATGGTATCAGTACTGATTGTACAGGGTCAGACTATACAGAGACAACCCCCTGATGGTATCAGTACTGATTGTACAGGGTCAGACTATACAGAGACAACCCATTGATATCATCAGTAGTGACTGTACAGGGTCAGACTATACAGAGACAACCCCTGATGGTATCAGTACTGATTGTACAGGGTCAGACTATACAGAGACAACCCCTGATGGTATCAGTACTGATTGTACAGGGTCAGACTATACAGAGACAACCCCTTGATATCATCAGTAGTGACTGTACAGGGTCAGACTATATAAAGACACATCCCTGATATCAGCAGTACTGATTGGACAAGGTTAGACTATATAGAGTCACCCCTAACACCAGCAGCCCTGACTGGACAGGGTCAGACTATATAGAGGCACACCCATAATACCACCAGCATTGACACCCCTGACACCAGTACTAGTTGTTATTATGCACTTCCAGGAGTAACAAGAGGGACACCAACATATCAGAAGAACAGACAAGTATTCTTTAAGGTAACACGGTAAAACTGATGCACTGTATTAGGCCTAATGCAGGGCCGGGGGAGTGGGGTGGTCAGAGTATGATACAGGGATTTCCTTAGGTGGGTGGTCTGAGAGGGATGGTACATGGCACATGCCAAATTAAAGGTCACTCATATTTTTACCAAGACTGCTCCTTTAATGTCATTCAGGATTCTATTTGTCCTATTTTTTGTCCTATCTAACCATCAACATATTTTTGGAGTGTGGAAGTAAACTAGGGGATCCAGACGGACACAAATGAGGAGAAGACATAAAACTGCACCAAATTGTGCACAATATTCCTGGTGCGGCCTGACTCATGATCTAAGAAGAGTACTATAATATATAGTATATAATACTATCTCATGTATCGAGCCTTTTGGATCTATTCAATAACTTTACCTGGCTTGACAGCAGCTGCCTGGCATTGGTTACTAATGTCAATTTTTACCCAGTGTTTTACCATGTAACATGTAAATCTACATAGCGTACATTCAATTTAGGACTCCCCCTTCACTAAAACCCTTGTGAAATAATATGGTCCTTTTCTGGGCAAACAAAACAGGAAAACATGGAGAATAAAGTCTACGAATTACCTCAGAGATGTCATAGCCATGGTCGTAATCGTCTTCGGGGCATATGATTGCTGGTCGGGCACTGTCCACCTGCAAAATCCAAGTAATGTCACTCCTCGTGGTCCAGAATCCAAGAAAACAGTAATAAATATATGAAGAGCAGACAAGATCTCTGTACCTGTTCTTGAATTAAGGCCGTGTCTGAGCCCTGCCGTCGGTGCTGGAAGATTTTCATAGAGATGACTGGAGAGGTATGAGAACTGTCTAACCCGAAATCAGACAAGATGGAGTTCCTGTTCATGGAATACTGGCCAAAAAAAAAAAAATACTTTTTAGTCTGGAGATCAGGACTAGAGCCAACATGGTGGTGAAGCTTCTGGATGCAAGGGTTGTCACAGCCAAATCCTAAGGGTAGGTAATGAGGACCCCTCTACCCCATTGACGCCAGTCTTGCTCTAGAGATTCGGACTTCTGGACCCATACATTAGCTTACTAATCTCTAGAAAGGTACACTGTAGTAAATGGTTAACATAACCTACAACATACCCAAAATGAAGTTTAGGAAAACCAAGTCTACCCCAGGATGTATGGAATATGTCATATAAAATTAAAGTTTGATGATCCAACATCCTCTGGTGCCAGAAAAATGCAAATTCCAAATTATAAGATGTATTTGCCTCCTCAGGGGCGGGACTGAGGAGCTCCTAATCATCATTGTGATTGGTGGACCTGACAATGAAGACCTTAGGTGATGGATTCTCAGGCAAATTATGGAAATTTTTAACAGATTATTAAATTTTCCAGGCTATTAGGCACCAAATTAACTATTTATTTGGCCTTACAATACAGAGAGACACCGGACTGAACGATTTTTAGGATGACTGTTAGCCCATGCTGGACAATCAGCATTTCTAGATCAAGTACCAGATTAAATGACTTTTACAACATATTCAATCTCTGTTACAACCTCAGACTTGCATTGTGACCCTTTTGGCATGAGTTGTGATGTTTTCCATTAGCCCCACTGCACCGCGGCCTTGCTCACCTCGCTAATTGAAGGGATCCTTTCAGTGCCAGAGTCTAGACCGCTGTCACCATCTTGTGAATCCATAGACAGACGGCCTATAAAACAGATATGTCCAAACTGTCAGATCTTCTGGGTGACCATAAGCCATATTAAAGGAATTTTACAATACATAGTTTACCCCCCCCCCCTACAGTTTTGGACGAGCAGGACTCGAGGCTTGAGCTAAGTGCATTACTGTTCACCCCAAGTACAGCACATTCAGAGACCCTAAATTTAAACGGCTCTAAAGCCAAGAATCTTAGCTTTAAAATAAGACCAAGATCATGTCTGTAGCCCCCATAGACTATGAGATATCACTGGTTAAAGTGGAGCTGTATATACTTGCACTCTCACTTTAACCAGTTTACAGGAGAACACGATCAGCAGATCCTGCAGGAACAGGAGATTTTATTATTTCCCTGTCACTTCACATAACCCCAGGGGAGGGGGTACCACGGACTTTTGCTCATGATATCACCCCCTATTATTAATCAGAAGCATACTTGCCATTTAAATTTTTGGTGATGCTTCCTTCAAGTACTATAGAAAGTTTACTTTTGTTACCTGCAGTACCATTTTTCACCACCTGCTGTAACAGACAGTACTTTCCATAAAGATTAATTCAACAGCGCCCCCTCCTTCCAAACCAATTAATTTATTTCCAATCCTTATTTGCATTATGCCAAATATGCTTACCTTCTACTACTTTATAACCTATAGAGCTGCAGTCACTGTATGAGCGCAAAATATCCTGGAAAAAATTAAATGAAGATTAGCTACAATACCTGATATACATAGAGGAAAACATCAGAAATTAATATAGAATAATTACAGTTGCCACCACCTATTAGGATTATTATGGAGTTCGACCTCATTAAGTGAGCTCCCCCTAGAGGTGGCTATGGTCAGAATTATTTCATATAACTACTGCTATACAGAGTTTGGAGTTCTAAGCATAAGTGGTAATACCCTTTAATAGAGGACCTTTCACCACCTCCACCATCTATTTGCATCTTCCACTAGATGTCTCTCTCCTGTTTGCGGCACAGTTGGATTATTTTCTCCAGTCCCCGCCATTCCTGAGAGATCACTTCTGATCATTTCAGCACCATCATATTCTGTCCGGTGGAAGGTTCTGAACTGGAACAGAGTCTAGAACCACCTACCTGACAGCAGGGAGGCTAATTAGCATATTGGGTGCTGAAACTTGCAGAAATGATTACTCAGGAATGGTGGGGGCTACAGAAAAAATTCCAACTGCGCCGGAATCAGTGGAGTGGAGCCTATTGAAGGATGTAAAGAGATGGAGTTGGTAAAAGGTTCACATTAAAGTGGTAATGAATGATCTAGGGATACCTACCCCGGGTCCAGCTGTTTCCTGACGTATTTTGAGTTGCAGTTGATGGACTCTCCTCCTGGCTCCCTCTATTTGTTCCTGTAGACTGGGGTTTGGGGTTCGGTTATAAACTTCACAAAGAGCCTGTATACAAGAAATACATCATCAAAGCTCAACTACTATTATACTGCTGTAGTACCTGAAGTGCTGGAAAGTAGTACCGCCAACCTCACTGACTACAGTGGTAGTTACAGCCAAGTCGGAAAAGTTTGACAGATGCCATCATTTTAGGATTGGCGGACATCTGACCTGTGGGGCAGCCATCGATCACGAGATCTAATAGGCCATATGGCAAGTGGTTGCCTTCAGAAGACCCATCCAAAAAATGGAATTAAACTTTAGGTAGTGGTTGACTGACCGTACCTGGAGCTCAGACTCTTCCTGTTTCAGCATGTTGCGTAGGATCTGGGTTGCGTGCTTTTGAACCTCGGGATCCTGAGAAAATGGGAGAAAAATAAATAAATAAAAACTACTAAAATTCAACATTTTTTTGAGGCCTAGGATAATCTCAGGATACATTTCGCAGCTCTGTGATATCAATAGCCCATAAGCTTCCTCACACCACATATTGTAGGAAACAAGTCCGACCTCTGATAGACGTTATACATTTTTTAAAAATATTTTTGAATTTTTAAATGAAGAAATTTCATGGAACCGCCGAGCCTTACCCCAGATTTCCCAGTTGTTACCTGTAGTGGTTTAGGTCCTGTGATACGCTGGGGAGGTGGCAAGGGCGGAGGCGGCGGCACCGGAGAAGACAAATTCCTGGGGGAGGCTGAAGAGCTAAGATCATGTGCAGACATCGTTGAGGAAGGTGGAGGAGAGCCGAGGAGGGTGAGCGCAACGTATGTTCCAGCTGGTACAAGAAAAAAGAAGAGATCTTAATATTTTATAACTTTAGTCAGGTGATCTCTCCCTGCCATCTAGGGCAAGGAAAGCATGATTTTGCACGAAGTGCAGAATTCTTGTTCTGACCTAACCAATGGGAAGAAGGCAATCTAGTGGGTGCTACTGAGAGTATTAAAAGAGTCCTATTACACAGATGCCTTTATATAAGGAGGTCTATCTGGTGTGTCCTGAAATTAATCCAGAGGATGGGGAATTTAGAGAAGGCTCATAGATAATACTTACACTTGATGAGCTTCACCACCTCAATGTGAGAGCTGTTGGCAACCAACGTGCCATTAACCTGGAGGGGGAAAAAAATTACAAAATACAATGCATTGTGGTGAACTAAGACAGTATCACACATCATAGGCTTAGATACAGCAGCTAAGTAGACAGTATCACACATGATAGGCTTAAATACATTGGCGGAGGAGACAGCATTGCATGATAGGGTTAAATACGCTTGCTCATAAGCATGATAGTATTGTGGATAAAACCATCAATATACATTGTCGACTGACCTTCACAATACGATCACCCTCCTGTACCCCTGCCCGCATGGCTGCACCACCTGAAATGTTAAGAATGAAAAATGTGTTACCAGAAATGGCCTACTTTTTTCAACCAAGTTTTTATTTTAAACATATTTTGTAAGATTTAATTATTTTTTTTTTTATTATTATTATTTTTTTTTTTTTTACATTTTCTAGCTCCTTATTTATATTTCAAAACATGTAACACAAAGTAAAAAATATAATTTCACCACCTGGTTTCAGTAAATAAAAAAAATTGTCAATTCCTTTAAAAACATTCCTTTTAAGTTTACGACTAACTTGGAATATCTGGGAGGATGAACTGACCAGAAGTTGAATAAAGGATACAAAGCCCTGTTACGGATTTTGGCTAATATTCTGGACTATATTTGCTGTGTCTAATATTCCTGGTTAGCTATATTGAGTCAAAGGAGACAAGCTGCAGTACCGGACATTTCCTATAGACAAGAGTGGCGCCGTTTCTTACAAGGTTTTTTCTATAACCCCTTTAAATACAGTTACTGGGGACATCAATGCTGGGTAATCGCTGCTATTTAACATTCATGTACATTTAACACTACGGTTACCATTATCTAATGTAGAGTTGAGTGACGCGTTCTATAAGTAGCAGCTCGATATTACTTATTATGAGGCCATGAAAGACACACTTGTCTCCAGTCAGTCATCATCACGCTACTGACAGATCAGATAATCTGACCGCCATGGAAGCAGCAAAGGAAGTGCAAAAAAAAGAGGCTGAAAACACAACAGGCGTCCTAAGACTTACATCTACACTATATACAATATACATAAATATCAAAAATATAATAATATAATAATGTTAAATAATAATAGTATATAATGAAAAAAAAAAATTATACATTTGGTATTAGTATTATACATTAATAATGTATAATATATAATAGTATAATATACATTGTATAATACACATTATAAATAGTAATATAAATATATAATGTATAATAGTATATAAATATAATGTACAATATAAAATATATACATATTATACATGTTTACTATAAATAGTAATAAATGTATAATATAACAAATGTATAATAGAAATATAATATATGTTTATTATAAATAAATAGCAAGACAAAATAAATCTTCTATACATACACACAGAAAACAAACATATACACACCTACTAGAAAAATAAATTAAAAATAATAAATAAAAACAAAATAATAAGATTAAACACGTATTTGACATAAATTTCATACCGAACTCCAAATTCATGACTTGGCTCACCTGGGCGCACGGACTGGACAAGGACAATTCTGTCCCCGCTGACCGTGAAACCAAATCCATTCTGATCCCTCTGTACAACTACACAGCGCTGCACCAAACCTACAGGTACATAAAAACAAAATCATTTCCGGTCACTTTTATTTTAAAACAAAAAATTTAAATCCTAAAATAAAATATGCACCATTACGGCATTGTAAAATAATAAAACCTGCTAATAGTATTATATTTGGTATATTTTATTTTACATATTAGTATAAATGACTGTATTTTATAGGTCTATTAGATGTTAGAACATGTTAAATAGAATAAAATACTAACGTTTAATAAAATGATAAGACTATATAAAAATACAAAATAAAATGTACTACAGTGTACAATAAAACATACTAAAATAGATTAGATTTTAACATGTTATGTTTTAGTATATTACATCATGTCTATTTATAAGAATTTAGAACATGTTAAAATAATATAACTATAAAATGCAGTATACAATTACAAAATAAAAAATATACTGAAATAGAACGTCAAAATATACTAAAATTCTACCGTAATATTATTATAAAATATAGTACAATAAAATACTACGAAAAGTATACTAAAATATAAAATACAATTTACTAACAATAGAACATTTTAAAATAACACACATAAGGCAACCGAATATAATGAAATACTACTAGAAAAGTTCGCTTTACTATGGGAGGCGACATTTAAAGTCTTCCTAAACTATTCTAGCATATATACTGGAAAAAAAATGTAAACATTAAAATGTGATAAAAGCACTGAAATATAATTTATAATAATACAATAAAAATATATTATAAAATAGAATACTGAATATAGGTAAATAGATACATATTCAGACTGTAGCCAGGATTGTGTAATTCACAGTCTGACCACTTGGTGGAGCAGCAGTCCGCTCCGCTTTGAGCATAGTCTATAATAACTAAGGTCACATGAACTGCTTGCTGCCAAGGTTGTTGAAAAACTTTGGCTTGGGCCGCAGCTTAGATAATGGCATGAGCGGGTGATAACATAACAGGTTAAACAACTGGCAGATCAACTACAGTACACAGGAGCGGCTGCAGCCATGTGTATTACAAGGCTATGAACACGCCACAGTTTTCACTTTTCTCGTGCAGTGTACATGACAACCTCAGCTCTGCTATACCTATCCGTATAAGTAGGGTTAACCTGACCCTGCTCACTACGGAAAAAAAAAAAATTGGACTCCTGTATGTTTTTGGTGCAACTTCTTTCTTTACTGTTGCAGTAAACTGTCCAGTCTCTCTTAGATGCAGCTTACATAGGAGCAGCCATGGCTCTATATGGGGCATATGCTGAGACAGTCCTTTATGTTGTATAATGTGATGACTGTACACCTTTAGGCCCTGGATTGCTGGACGTAGGCCACAGTATTGAGTTTCGGCACCGACATACACAATCATGCTGAGTGGTAGCAAGAATGGTTAGTTTTTCAAGTGTCAGCCACAGGAGGCGCCAACTGGAGGTTGCGGCACTAACTGTAGGAGGTGCCAGCTAGAGGAGGCGCCAACTGGAGGTTGCGGCACTAACTGTAGGAGGTGCCAGCTAGAGGAGGCGCCAACTGGAGGTTGCAGCACTAACTGGAGGAGGTGCCAGCTAGAGGCGGCGCTAACTGGAGTATGTTCCAGCTAGAAGTGGCGCCAACTGGAGTAGTTTCCAGCTAGAGGAGGCGCCAACTGGAGTAGTTTCCAGCTAGAGGAGTCGCCAACTGGAGTAGTTTCCAGCTAGAGGAGGCGCCAACTGGAGTAGTTTCCAGCTAGAGGAGGCGCCAACTGGAGTAGTTTCCAGCTAGAGGAGGCGCCAACTGGAGAAGTCTCCAGCTAGAGGAGTCGCCAACTGGAGAAGTCTCCGGCTAGGAGGCGCCAACTGGAGAAGTCTCCGGCTAGAGGAGGCGCCAACTGGAGAAGTCTCCAGCTAGAGGAGGCACCAACTGGAGAAGTCTCCGGCTAGAGGAGGCGCCAACTGGAGAAGTCTCCAGCTAGAAGAGGCGCCAACTGGAGAAGTCTCCGGCTAGAGGAGGCGCCAACTGGAGAAGTCTCCGGCTAGAGGAGGCGCCAACTGGAGAAGTCTCCGGCTAGAGGAGGCGCCAACTGGAGAAGTCTCCATCTAGAAGAGGTGCCAACTGGAGAAGTCTCCAGCTAGAGGAGGCGCCAACTGGAGAAGTCTCCAGCTAGAAGAGGTGCCAACTGGAGAAGGCACTAAGTGGAGAAGGCGTCAGCTAGAGAAGACATTAGGTAAAGGAGGCACCAGGCAGAGGAGATGCCAACTGGAGAAGTCTCCAGCTAGAGGAGGTGCCAGCATCAACCTAGGCCCAGTACAAGCCTGACAATGATGTGCCCATGAGCCATGTGGTGCCACAACACTAACAGAAGGAACTAAGTGGTGTATTTCGGCCCCAAGGAAAGAAGTGTGGATGATCCATGTTTGTTGACAATTTAACCAGCGATTGGCCTGTATGATTTGTTAGGACTGGGGACTGTTCAACAGAGCAGTGCCTGTGATCTAGAGGTCAGGGGGGCTTGTTCTACAATGGCGCACTGGTGGGCTGTGAAACCGCAGTGTCCTTTCCATTCTAAGCAAATATCATGGACAGCAGATGGTGGACTACTCAATAATCCATATCTACAGCCTGACCAGACCAATGCGTAACAATATGGTGGTTTACGAGGGAGGAGACAAAGTGTTTTTGAGGATCCAAAATATGCTGCCAAGTTGCGCCACCTAGGACTTTTCTTTAACATTACTACTTCCTTTCAGAGAAAGTTGGATGACAAGATAATACTGCTCCTACGTATGTCATAACAGCTCCCACTCAGCTTTCCTATAGTCCTGAATGGCAAATCTATCCAGCTGAGATAACTCTCACAACTGGAGGACTCCGCCAGGCAGAAATGATGCATTATGCTATACCTGGTGGAGATCATGAGAGGCAGACCATGGCATAGGGGTTATCTTGAAAACTCGGTTATCTCCCACCCCCTCTGGCACGACACCATTGTCACCTGAACTCTTCCTTTCCTTTTTAATTCATTTATGGAGGAAATTCCATAATGACAGCCTATAATTCCTGGCATCGGTCATAAGCACACTATGGCAATAAATCTAATCACGGAGCTACTCCTGTTCCAAGCAGTACAGAGGAAAGGTTTTATGGTTACCTGTTGACTCGCCGTAGTCCGCACTTTGGCGCTGGTGCCCTGGAGACCTTCGTTCTGATGCCCCATCACTGACTGATGACAGGCTGCTCAACCTGAAAGCAAGAGGAGGACATGATGAGCCTATAGGAAGGCACTATATAGATGCACATAATCTATACATACTGTCCAGTCTAAGCATAGACCTTACATATACATAAATATACATAGACATAAGTGTTAGTACCCCTCATTTAATGAAAGAAAAACCCACAATGGTCACAGAAATAACTTGAATCTGACAAAAGTAATTTGCCAAACTACATGTTGACAAGCCACAAAGCTTCTGGGAGAATGTCCTATGGACAGATGAGACAAAAATCGAAATTTTTGGCAAGGCACATCAGCTCTATGTTCACAGACGGAAAAATGAAGCCTATCTTGAAAAGAACACTGTCCCTACTGTGAAACATGGAGGAGGCTCTGTTATGTTCTGGGGCTGCTTTGCTGCATCTGGCACAGGGTGTCTTGAATCTGTGCAGGGTACAATGAAATCTCAAGACTATCAAGAGATTCTAGAGAGAAATGTGCTGCCCAGTGTCAGAAAGCTTGGTCTCAGTCGCAGGTCATGGGTCTTGCAACAGGATAATGACCCAAAACACACAGCTAAAGACACCCAAGAATGGCTAAGAGGAAAACATTGGACTATTCTGAAGTGGCCTTCTATGAGCCCTGACCTAAATCCTATTGAGCATCGTTGGAAGGAGCTGAAACATGCCGTCTTGAAAAGGCACCCTTCAAACCCGAGACAACTGGAGCAGTTTGCCCATGAGGAGTGGCCAAAATACCTGCTGAGAGGTGCAGAAGTCTCATTGACAGTTACAGGAATCGTTTGATTGCAGGGAT
The DNA here is from genome assembly GCA_947044405.1 of Leptodactylus fallax. NCBI lineage: Eukaryota > Metazoa > Chordata > Amphibia > Anura > Leptodactylidae > Leptodactylus > Leptodactylus fallax. Next base: position 470,028 of record CAMRHE010000472.1, on the reverse strand, counting down.
TGCCTCAAAAGGTTGTGCAACAAAATATTACGTTAAGGGAACCATCATTTCTGTCCAGGCCTGTTTCATGAGTTTTCTTTTTTTAAAAATTCTGTTGAAGCATGGTTGAAAAGCAATGTCTGACTTTCATTTGTTAAAAATGAATTTTTATATATTATTACTTTTGTCAGATTCAAGTGATTTCTGTGACCATTGTGGGTTTTTCTTTCATTAAACGAGGGGCACCAACAATTTTGTCCACGTGTGTAAATGGTCGATACGATTAGTTCACACCCATTATCTGACCAATCGGATCACCAACATTAAAGTGGGGGTTGTGTTAGTGCTCAGACCCCACCCCTCTTCTTCATAGGAACCACTCCATATGTATTACTTTCCTTTCATTTACATATTACACAGCACCGGGGTCCTTACTGGGGAATGTGCTGCACCCAGATTTGTTCCATATGCCCCAAGAAGGGATACAGATGGCAGTTGTGCAAGAGGACAATTCCTTTAAGTGCGGATAAGACTGAAATAATTTAAGTATGGTATATAGTTTTTTGTTTTGTTTTTTTATTTAGCTCCTACAGATTCCACTCCACCGATTTACCCCAATATAGGGGCCCTATACTTTAACAAAACATTGCCTCAGAGGCTGAAAAGGGGACAGGGTCTCAATTTTTAACATACCTCCCATTGATAACAGATGTTGATATTTAGGACAAGATGTGTAGTGTAATCGATTGCCCCAATGAAGCCCCTACTGTAAGAGATTTCCCCAGTGAAACCCCTAGTGTAACACATTGCCCGACTACATCACACCATGTTTGTGCACACAAGCTTGCCATCTCCTGCCAGCGCCCCCGACTTAATAATCGTACCCCCTTTTGTGCCACAGTCTCCCCCACAGAATCCCTCCTTGCCTATATGCTGCTGACAAGCTATTTTGCCATTAGAGGGTTAATTTTATCCTTTCTGACAGTGCAATGCTGTGTATCCTGAATCTTCATGCTCCAGTGCACCAGAGGGCAGGGGGAATAAGTTTACATATACAGACTGCCAGCCATCAAAGGAAACTAGAAAGGAGATCAAAAGAGGTTTAGTCAGCCTTAGTGCGGTGAGGGTGATCTATAGGCCCCCTTGGCTTCTGGGCCCAGCCGAAGCCTCTTAAGAATTCTGACAAATCTAGCATGAAAGGGAGAATTAAGACTGGCATAGGAAACACCAGTCTTAAAAGATTCGCCTCACAGACTCCATATTTTCCGCCTATGCTTTACTAGTAAACTTTTTCTTCTGTCTAATGCGATCCGTTCCTATATTTGGCGAGAAATAAGCATCAAAGTCTAGCATTCAGCCAGCAACGGGCAGTCAACCATCCGAGTTCACATCACAGCCCACAAGAGCAGAAAATAAAAGCAAAGTGACGGAGATGGATCGGCTTCCCGGCCACCAATTGCTTATTTCAGCATACATTTTCTCTGAAGTCTGAAAGTAAAAGCCGTGAACATGAGACGGCTGATAAATATAACATTACACGCCGCACATCAAAGAGAAGGAACTCGGGAGGAAAGATACATTATTCATTATCCACTAGGCCTCAGAAATCATGGCGGCAGCCCATACCTACAGCGTCGTACACCCCATGGGTCCATACAGAATGTAATGAGAAGGCTCGGAGACAGAAGATGTCACAGGCAATTTCCTTTAGTAAGGAGACAAGGCACTAAAGTCTGCTCCTGCTGTACCACACATGGGGTTTCAGATACACCTTATTAAACAGTAAAATATCCCTCGAATCAACTCTCAGGCAGCCAGAAAGTGAAAAGCGATGAACACAGTCATCCGAGGCAAGGAACAGGTCAAGAGATGTGTCCTGGGAGAAGGAAGCCCGGCACGCTTGGCAGGTTGCCTCCATAAACCTCAACTTTCTTTTTTAAACCCAGCATGGACTGTGGGGAGGTTGTAGCTCAGCTGAAGGTGCAAGGGAGAAAAATCAAAGGCAAGAGCAGTGAGGGTTAAGGAGGCTGTGGGAAACCTAAGAAGAACTTGGGTGATGCCCAAATTGAAATGACCCTTGACACCACCCTAGTGACTCCCTGGGAACTGGTGGGATCTGCAAGATATGGTACTAGATATGTGTGCGCGAGAGCAGAGGCAATTCCGTCTGTTATATGACCTCAGTGCAGTAGAGCAGTTCTAATACTAGTATATATTACATGTACTTATAAGAAGCTACCCCCTCCTGTAAGTCTATATGTCTATAAAGAAGTAACAGTACACACATGTACAACACTCCAGCAGAGACATTAAGGAATGTATAAGAATATAACTACTATAATACTACCTTCTATGTACAAGAATATAACTACTATAATACTGCCTCCTATGTACAAGAATATAACTACTATAATACTGCTCCTATGTACAAGAATATAACTACTATAATACTGCCCCTATGTACTAGAATATAACTACTATAATACTGCCTCCTATGTACAAGAATATAACTACTATAATACTGCTCCTATGTACAAGAATATAACTACTATAATACTGCTCCTATGTACAAGAATATAACTAATATAATACTGCTCCTATGTACAAGAATATAACTACTATAATACTACCTCCTATGTACAAGAATATAACTACTATAATACTACCTCATATGTACAAGAATATAACTACTATAATACTGCTCCTATGTACAAGAATATAACTACTATAATACTGCTCCTATGTACAAGAATATAACTACTATAATACTACCTCCTATGTACAAGAATATAACTACTATAATACTGCTCCTATGTACAAGAATATAATTACTATAATACTGCTCCTATGTACAAGAATATAACTACTATAATACTGCTCCTATGTACAAGAATATAACTACTATAATACTACCTCATATGTACAAGAATATAACTACTATAATACTGCTCCTATGTACAAGAATATAACTACTATAATACTGCTCCTATGTACAAGAATATAACTACTATAATACTACCTCCTATGTACAAGAATATAACTACTATAATACTACCTCCTATGTACAAGAATATAACTACTATAATACTACCTCATATGTACAAGAATATAACTACTATAATACTGCTCCTATGTACAAGAATATAACTACTATAATACTGCTCCTATGTACAAGAATATAACTACTATAATGCTGCTCCTATGTACAAGAATATAACTACTATAATACTGCCTCCTATGTACAAGAATATAACTACTATAATACTGCTCCTATGTACAAGAATATAACTACTATAATACTGCTCCTATGTACAAGAATATAACTACTATAATACTGCCCCCTATGTACAAGAATATAACTACTATAATACTGCTCCTATGTACAAGAATATAACTACTATAATACTGCTCCTATGTACAAGAATATAACTAGGATAATACTGCTCCTATGTACAAGAATATAACTACTATAATACTGCCCCTATGTACAAGAATATAACTACTATAATACTGTCTCCTATGTACAAGAATATAACTACTATAATACTGCCTCCTATGTACAAGAATATCACTACTATATAGAGATCCCCATTCCACAGAACATAAAAACAGATGCACAGAAAACAATACACGTAATGCAAATATCTCAGCATGGCATGAACATCACTGTGCAACATTCCTCATAGTAGTGTGCGGTAGTAGATCCAGTGAACTGTATTTACCCTATAAAGGAATACACCAGGAAAATGCTGGAATAACAGTTCCATATAACTGACATGGGAGTATTTCTACACACAGCCAAATTCTACATACAAAATAGGCCTTTGGCATGAACAATTTATACTTGAATTAAAAAAAAAAAAAAAAAAAGAAGATAAATGCTTAAAAGGAAGGAGTCACCTTTTTATTTTTATTATTAAAACCAGATAGTGAAATCACTTTTTTCTAATATTTTTTTAGTTTCTGATTGTAGATTTTTTTTATTCTATTTTCTGTCCATGATTATGGGGGCGGCCATCTTGCTTGAGCTTCTCCTCTGCTGTATTAACAGCAATTAGTGATCTGCTTTACACCATAGTCATAGCCATAGGCAAAAATAATCTGGAGCCGATTCATTGAGGTCTTTGGAAGGGAGGGGGGAGGAGCTTAGCTATGACATCATCTATGGGCAGTAGTGGATGTAATGGTGTGTCACTGTGGGTGTTATCTATAGGGGTGCTATCTTCTATTGTAATACAATCTAGGAAAAAAGTTTCTCAACTAGTAATTCCCAAATATCATGTTATCACCCAAATATCTCACTTTGGGAATGGAAGAGATCTAATATTAAAGGGCTTGTCCAGGAATTTGATAAATCACAGAGGAGGCCAGGGAAGGTGTAACAATTAAAATAAAAAAAATTCACACTCACCTGTTCCCAGACTTCCCACCACCCCGTTGTCTGCTGTCGTTGTCCGTTCTGGCTTGTGCTGTGCTTCCGCCATGTCCAGCTGCACGTGACGCAGGAAAGGACCTGGTGACTTATGTGAGTCACATGACTAGTTCCTTTCTTGCCACCATTGAGAGCAGTGATGGGCCTCAATAGTCACGTGCAGGATTTCCAGCGACAGAGGCGCAGCACGCACCCAGACGAATAGCAACAGCAAACACCAGAGTGCTGAGAACAGGCAAGTATGATTTTTTTTATTTTTTTTTTCCCTTTAGGTTACACCTTCCCGGCCTCCTCTGTGGTTTGTCAAATTTCTGGAAAACCCCTTTAAGCCTGACCAAAATACTGGTCACCCGAATCTCGCTTACAGCTTAACTACATGTACGGGATCCTTCTAAATACAATATTGGAAAATTGTTCAAAAGGCAACTCCATACCAGGTAAAACATATTACAGATGCATTCGGGTTTACAACATGGCTGCTTTCTTCTAGGAAAAGCCCCACACCTTCTCAGTTCCAATAAAGCAAAATATTCTGAACTGCAATACCAGGCACAGCCACTAGACTAGAGTGGCGCTGTTCCCAAAGTATCCATGTTTTTTTACTCCCATACTACCTTTATAATGCGTTCAAAATATAGGAACCATCACATACACATCTATAGGACAGAATCACAAAAAATACATAAATCAAATATCAGCAAGACATTTTATATTAGATAGATTGCCCTTATGAATAACATATAAATTTCTCTCTGTCGGAAAATACTGGGAGTTGTAGTTCCAAAACAGCTACACAGTATTAGAGTAATGGGCATATCAAAGACGTTTTTCCCCCTACTCTTAGGATTGCCCAATATAAGAGTTAGGTTCTGGAATTCTTACATATACATACAATATATGATCTATACAGAGCGGTCTTTGTCACTATATACAATATTATATATGTCTCCCTTTACGGTGACCCCTCTATGCTTCTGTTTACCCCTAGTCGACATAGAAGGAAGGGTGATAATCCTAAACATAATGTGTTGTTGCTCCCATCCATTATTTCTACACATTTATCACAGCCATGATGAATCTGTATATATATATATATATATATATATATATATATATATATATATATATATACTCTGCACCAGACTGCCTTGTATGGGTAAAGACAAGAACATATAATATAAACCAGAGCTCACATTTACTACGTGTATGCGTTAACCGTATTCACATGAAGTCTGGGGGCTAATCCGCCTTCTGCAAGCACATGTGCAAGTGTAAAAGTGTGTGTGTTGCCCTTTAAACAGGCCGGCCCACCTTGACCTGTCAATGACAAATAATAGATGGCAAAAAGGGAGCTCTACAGGTCAAAACAGAGGAAGGAAAGTCACGTGATCCTGGGATTCTGCAAATTAAATAGAAAATGATGGCAGCCGAAAGGTTAATAATTACTGATTTACAGGAACAGACCTGGCCCGTGTTCACATTAGCAATTAAAGAAGAGATAAGTGGTAGCACTGCTCATCCATTACCTAGAAAGTTGGGTAGCAGGCCTTGCAGTGCGGTAGTCATCACTAGCTTGGTTGCCGCCCAGGTTCCTTCTATTTAGTGCACATATTTTTTTTATTTTTATTTAAAAGGGAATACTTCACCAGAACCCAGGCCTGCAGATAGATAGGTTAGGGTCACCTGAACCTAGCAGTGTTTTCCCTTTGTGAATCGGCGCCTCCGTTGCCGAGATATGTCAATGTGTAACGAGCTCTTTGAAGCAACAAGGGAGCTGCCATCGCTTCAAAGAGCTCATTTGCATATTGATAAAAGACCAATATTTTGTATACGGAGGAAACGATTCACAAGGGAAAAATACTGTTTGATTCAGGTGACCCTAACCTATCTATCTGTGAAGCTGGGTTGATATCTTAGGTCGGGTGACAGATTCCTTTTAGTAGCTTTGCTGCATTATATCACAGTATGACCTATGATTCTGGCTGAGCTACAATGTTTACTGGGTTCAGAGGTAGTCTGAAATCCACCTCCTAACTCATCAGATCCTCAGGCTCCTATGCTGTTCCTCCTCTATGGCTATATTCACACAGCCTGTGAAAAGGGTCAAATCAGTGCATTTTTAACGGCCATTGTGTATCCGTTTTCTCTTCATATAAACCATTACAAAAAAAAAAAAAATTATTAAAAAATGAGATGAATTTCGTTGTTTTTTTTTTTTTTTTTGACCCAACCCACCGATCTGTTCTTAACGGACGTCAGAGACGCAAATCCTTTTTGACAGTCGTTAAAAAACTGACATATTGACTTCAAAGGCCGTCAAAACGGATAAATATAGAACAAGTCTTAAAAACGGTCTAAAAAAAAAAAAAAAAAAAATTTACACAGCCGTTTCTTACATGTGTCGTGTGAATAAAACCTTAGGCTATAGTCACATGACCATGTCCGTTTCAAATCAGTCCATTTTTAACAGCCCTTTTTGAATCCGTTCTGTGTCAGTTTGTCTGTTTTTGTCATCCTTTGTGCATCTTTTTTTTTTTTTTATTAAAATTTTTTTAAATTTCAGAGATTTTTATTTTTTTTTTTTTTTAAACCCAACCTACTGATCCATTTTTAACGGGAGGTCAATTCATGTTTAATGTCCATTAAAAAGTGACCCACGGATTTGTATTGGGTCCGTGTAGCCATCAAAATGGACAAATAAGGTACAACATTTTTTTTTTAACTGACTAACTTTTTTTCTGTTTGTCAATAAAACATGAACACACTGCTTCACAGCCATTGTTTTTCACTATTGTAACTATAAGGCCTTAGGCTGCAGATCTACTTTTTCTGATAGGCTGCTGGGTATAAGCACAAGCTCACCTTAAGCTAACCAAGAAGTCATTGTATCCTACAATCCTCAAATTGTGGCAACATAATCCACCATAACACACACACACTCTGGAGGGTCAAACTGAAAACGCCAAATATCCTAGACATGCATATGCTATCCTGCAGAGGTGTAACTATAGAGGCTACAGTGGGACACTGGTGCCACGAGGGTCTTAACTGCCAACAGGCCACATAAGCCACCAGTATCACCGGCACTCACATTGCAACGAATGGTGCAGTGCAGTCGCTGCATGACCACAACCCGCCCGACCATCACTCCTTTCTGAACTGGAAAAAAAGGGACCCGTTCTCCTGATCGGTGGGGTCCTGAGCATTCGGACCCCCACTGATCTGCAAGTTATCCACTATTCTATGTATAGGGAATAACTTGCCAAGATGATACAACCCCTTTAAGGGTCAGGCCTACTTACTGATTTTGCATTGGGACCCCGGGGGCTTCTACTGCCCTGGCTTAATCAGTACCCCACTGTTATAGGGCAGCCATGACAAGCACTACAGCACAGAACAACCTGGCAAACACGTAAAAGATATAAAGAAGAAAGCAACAGGAAGGACGGCTGCACCGCTAACAGGGACACAATGACGGAGGTAAGTGGAAATTCAGCCCCTGCATTCTTTACATTCTTCTCTGCAATGCAGGAATTCAGAAAGAAAACTGAAGTAACACACAGGACGAAGAGCAATAACCTTCATGGCATGTCCGCCATGTGTAACCCTTTCATTACTCAAAAGCAGCTGCAGTAGAAAGTATACCGCCAACTACTCTTACTGGGTCACGTATCTACCTACAACAGCTCTGAAATGGTGACTCTGGTTTCAACTGGTGCGAGCCAATTTGCCTACTTTTTCTCCCATGGAACTTTGCCTGTAAATAAGACTCCATAAACCATAAAGACTCTTCAATGAGAACCAGTACCCCACCCAAAATGGTCTTCGAAAAGAACTCATTGTAGGATGGCATAGGGTTCACCAAGCTGTCATGGCATCAAAGGGTATACAGGCCAGAGGTGCAAAAAGGGGGCCCAGTTCAGGTTGGCCCCATCCCATGAACATCATTTCAAGCCAGAAGTTCAGGTTGGCCCCATCCCATGGACATCATTTCTACAAAATATGGACACAGCAAAAACCCTGGCAGGTCTCCTTAACCCTTCTCTATCTGGAGATCCAAGGAAGAGCTGTCTGACAACGCCACTCAATAAAAGTGTGGTTGTTAGGCAGCTTTGTCCTTAGCAACCAGTCTGTCTCTAATTACTTAGTTATTTAGGTGGGCTGGCACAGTTTGTACTTGAAAATCTCATTCAGGGTCAAAAGGACCCAAGATAGGCCCATGCTGGGTCAAGAGATTGGGCCTGAGGAGGTCCAGTACTGACATAATTTTACAGGAACCTGCTCCAATCTGTATAACACACAGATCATAGACTATTATAGGCTTGAGGCCCATCATGATTTCGAGATCACGGGGTATTGAGCAATAGGGACCCTCAGTGATCATACATATACAACATATATCAATGTACATGATAGTAATCTACTTTATAGGCAGGTACCAATCATGATGGCGGGGTGTGGAACATTCACAAATCAAAAGGGACGAGGGCGGTAGGGGGCATTAACTTTTCACGGTCACATGCAATAAACATTGACATTCACATCTTACCAGGCTGCAATGGGGCTGATATAGAAGGATGAGACAGCGGCAAATGTGAAATGGACAAGAGAAAGACAGACAAGTTAGTAACAGACAAATGAGAGATCACCTCAACACGTGCACAAAAATGGTTTCCGCAAAGATGGCGGCTCACATAGAACATATTTCTGTACCGACTTTGAATTATTACATGCTGTTTTTCCCTTTCACATGTAAATGCTTTTAGTTGCCCTTGGAAACAGACTACAGTTACCACCTCGTAGTCAGACATGTGAGCTAACATAAGCTCTAGCTGTAAATCTGACCTCCCATGATACAATGCCCTATTGTAAGAAGAATCCAGCTATAGTCTTAAAAACTAGAAGAAAACATGATATCACTTGAAATGAACCCAAACTTATGGCCACAAATACCAAACTGTTCCTCTATATATCCAAGTAGTGCTGGTTTTAGGCAAACCGGGGTAGAGCCCCTGCTTACATGAAGATCCCAAAAGGAATTGACCACTAACAGCAACCCAAGAGTGAAGCATGTACAACCCTGACCCATTTACGACTAGTTAACCCCTTTATTATCTTACCATTATATGACGGTATTACTAGGAAACTGAATGGCAGTTTTATTTGGAAAAATTATAGCGGGTACTATATGGTGATATTTTTATACTGTAAAAGGTATTATTTAGGTATTATTACTTGGGCACTAAATGGCAGTCTTGTGGGAGATTTCATATGGTAGCATATGGAAGAATTGAGGTGTAAGACTACTGGTGGCAAGGGCTGGACTACTGTGCTGGCGGCCCAAGGCTCCATGTCCTATAAAAACAACCTTTATCTTAAGTATTAACCCTTTCAAAATATCAGATTTTTCCAAAAATTTCCGAACAGCTGTTTCTGGGATATAGCATGCTGCAACTTGTGGTCCCACAACACCAGGAATATACGGTAACACACAGACACAGAGACACGTTCCCCGTTCCTACATACCTTGGTAAATGAGGGTGTCGCTTCGAAGGCGCTCTGCGACACAAAAAAGTGGACGGCAGATAGAAGATGGAGACAGACGGCAGATCCCGTGAAGGCACAGAAGAGAGAAAGAGAAACAGACAAGCATGACAAGAGACAGTGTGAGAGACACCGAGACAGAATGTGACTGTAGGCCACGCTGCTCAAGTCACTACAGCTAACATGGACACTACACGTAGTAAGCCAAAATATCAGTCTGAGGTACAATATTAAACCTGAGCGAGAGAGTGCGAAAGGGTGCGAGAGAGTGCAAAGAGTAGGATGAGCAGACAGAGACAAAGACAGGAAATCTAGTACAAAAGTTACACAGTGACAAACACTTAAAGGGACAGCGGAATATGCAAACGAAAGGGGAAAAAAAAACCAAAAAAAAAAAAACCACACACACACAAACACGCGTTAAAGTGCAAGGGTACCAAGGAAAAAAAATCCTATTTGAATTTGTCTCAAGCCAAACCCAAATGTTCAATATTTTTTTTTTTCTACAAAATTTTGGTATTAATTTTGGAGTCTTAAAGCCCAACTCCAACACTCTATGTAACATCTGGATACACACAGCAATACTTATTACATATCCGTACCAAATAAATAAAAAAAATTATAATTTTTTTTTTTTTTTTTTTTTTAAAGGTATATACAGGGTATGCGAGATCAAATTGCTTAGCAACCACCTGACTTCCTGTCTGGGTGACCACCATGTCAGTACAGGAAGTTATATGCATAGAAGTGATACAGTATGTTGTGTTATACACAGTAGCTTTAGGATATGTAGGCTTGTTTAAACTCCTCCCATTCTGGGAACAGACGGTATAAAAGAGGTCTGCCAAAAAATTCTGTAGCTTCAGGACAAAAAGGAAGGAAGTACATCATTACATGGCACGTATGGATATCGATGAATATCTACTACTGCTTGGATCAAGACCATCCCCAAAAATAAGGGCATTAAAAGAGTGGGGTCCCAAGTTCTGCCTATGTCATATGCACTAATACGGCACATGGGATGATTTGGTCATATGACGAGAGCATCAGTGTATCTTGTCTACAGATCGTGGCACTTGAAGTTGCTTAGCAACCAGTTAGACATCACTTCCTGTCTGGGTGACCACCATTGAAGCTCATAGGTGGTCACCAAAACCAAAATCTGGTACGAGAGACTACATGGTTTATAATGTCATCCCAGTCAGGTGACATAAGAAATGACACTGCTTCAGGTAAAACAATCAGGAAAGGAGTGAAAAAAACTTGAGGAACAAGAAAGATGGGGCAGTTGTGTTGTTTGTACTAAGAGGGAGGCTTGGCAGAGATCTCGTATAGCAAACGGGGACGGCCTTCATTTTTTAATTAACGACAGGATGAACTTCAGAATTTGGCAGCCGTCACGTCAGTGTCTCATCGGGTTGTACACACTGTGTAAGGCTGGGTTCACATCTGCGCTGGAGTCTCCGCAGCAGTGACCGCCAAAAATCACCAGGCGAAAAAGTGCTGCAAGTCCGACTTTTTCATCCTGCGGTTTCAATTTTAAAAGAATGGACACCCATTGGATCTCATTTTAGTCAACTGGGTCCATCGGCACTGTTGGTATCCATCGTTTTAGTGGTCCATGGGTCCATTGTTCTGATCCTCAGAACAATGGACACATGGGTGCAAATGTGAACGTAGCGTAATTGAATACAAGTCTATGGGGCACAACAACAGTGAGTGGCATCCACAGCTGGCCCTAAGGTAGTGGGCACTCCCTTCACTGACGCACATTTCGGGTGCCGTCCCACTGTTCCAAGTGGCAGATAGCTGTGTTCTTAGGATACAAATAAAGTTTAAATATGATGGTGGCTACTCCGAGGGAACAGGGATAGGGGAGTAGGCATGGGACATTAAATTATGTAGGGGGGTGCCCACTTAGGAAACCTCTGAACTGGCCCTAATGGATTAGAAACGGCCAATTTCCAAAAAGTTCACGTGTACCGGGCCCACATGTTGCAGGATACCAGTAACTTTTCTATCTATTTTTGGAAATCTGTCTGGACAACATTTCCAAGTCAAGGAGGGACAAAAAGAAATTTGCAGGTCTCTTTCTCAGGACAGGCTTGTTTGCATAAAGAAGACATTCTTGACCCAAAAACATTACTCTACCTAAAATAAAATCAGCGTCAGACGGGAATTATTTTCATTACAACAGCAAAGCAGAAACATCCTCTTAGAGTCAATAAACGGCTGAGACGTTGATCAAGGTCAAGGAGCAAGATCTAAAGAGGATCACTGGGATCAAGAGAGAGGCTAAATATATCTGTGACCTAGACAAGGACGTACGTACCACAGAGAGAGGTAGATGATGCAGCTCCTAGGGGCCCTTGGAGAGATGGGGGTCCATCCCTGGTCCCATCTACTATTCTATCAGGTGGTGATAACCTCTGCAGGACTACAACGGCCCAAGGGTCATGGAAGGGTAAAATAAACACTACATATGGATTCCAAAACCCACCACAATATTAAGGGGCTCCTCATAATGATCACTGCTATGGGGCCTGCTTAGCTTCTACGTACACCACTAGATCCAGTGATCGTGGCAGGAAAAATCCCAGCTCCTTGTGTAGAAAAGGATCAGGACCCCCCAATGCACATTAGATGGTTGGGTAATGCCAATATTAATGAGTATAGCCACCTTACAGAGGACCTTTCACCACCTCCACCAACTCCAGCCAACGCTCCACTGATTCTGGCACAGTTGGAATTTTTTCTTTAGCCCTCACCGTTCCTGAACAATCAGTGCTGTGAGTTTCGGGACCCAATATAATAATTAGGCTCTCTACTGTCAGATGGGTGGTCCCATGCTGTGTACTCCGACAAAGGACCACCCACCTGACAGAAGAGAACCTGCTTAGCTCATTGGATACTGAAACTGACAGCACTGATTTCTCAGGAATGGTGGGGGTAAGAGAAAAAAAATTTCAATCACACCAGAATCAGCAGCCAGTATGGTGCAAAGAGCTGCCATTGGTGGAGTTGGTGAAAGGTCCTCTTTACAACATGATGCAACTTAAAAGGGAACCTGTCAGATTGATTTGGGCCACTAAACCAACCACAGGTCCTTATGGACTGGGGGTTTAGTGTCCCAAATAGCCCTGTTATAAACACAATGTGCAGCAGAATTACAAAAAAAAAAAAAAAAAACAAAAAAAAAAAACATTTATACTTGCCTAGAGGAGTCCAATGAGACTCATTGGACTCCTCTCTGGTGCCCCCTGCACCTGCGCAGTTTTTCAGTGAAGCCGGAGATGTAGACACCGATTTCACTGTACATGTGCTTGCGGTCTGCACATGTGCAATGAAGCCAGGGTGTACTCCTTTCGCTTCAGTGAAGAAATGCGCTGGCACTGGGAGTACAGTGGCAGGGGAGGATAAGGCTTTTTTTTTTTAATTATAAATGTGGCCATGAATTACATTATAACAGGGCTATTTGGGACATTAAACCCCCAGTCCATAAGGACCTATGGGTGTTTTAGTGGCCCAAGTCTTCCTGACAGGTTTCCTTTAATGTCGAGTAAAGCCATGATATAAAGAGTCTATTTTTCCCAAAAAAACAGTGCCACTTTTGTCAACAGGCTGCGTCTGGTATTGCAGCTCACCTTGTTTAATGATACATAGGACATAGCTGAGAGGTTACACACATACAGCTCAGCCTCACCGGTTTGGACTAGAAATACCAGCCATAGTAAAGGGCCTTGTTGTGAAACATTCTGATCCCCTACCCCTAGTGCCCTTATAAATCCTGTACAAAGCCATAAGCCATACAGGAAGTTAGTGCTACGGGTTCATGTACCAAGGGTCAGATATGGCCCCAGCAGCGGGGCAGCGACATGCACACATTACACAGACTGATATAGCTGTTGTCACGGAGCGGCCATCTTGGCTATGAAGCCATCAGTCATTCTGAAACCTTCAGGCAACGAAGAAGCGAAGATTTAATCCGAGGACACAGTCGGATCATTAGCAAGTCACTCAGGGGAAAATCGCTCGCACGTCGCCAGGGAAACACGAGTCTGGTATTACAAGACAGACAGAAGATCCTCTTCATACAAAGTCAGTCCTCGGAGTAGGTGTATTATGTCTGGATGGATTTTACTACATAAACAACCGTAAAAGATTTTTTTTTTTTTTTTAAAAAGAAGTTTTTGAAATTTGTTTCAGTCATTTAAGAGATTTTATCCACGACAGACTTTTATTTATGGCTTATAAATACTGTACGAAGATCAGTGTATAGTCCCTAGCAAAGGGGTGCCCAACACATGACTGTCCGCTCCCCATTATAAGCAATGGCCACCCGGAGAAAGCCAAGCAGAGTCGACCGGAAGCAAAATGGCACCACTTTGCTTTAGTGATCAGCGGTTGGGCCACTGGCTTGGACACTGGGGGCATATACAGTGGGGAAAAAAGTATTTAGTCAGCCACCAATTGTGCAAGTTCTCCCACTTAAAAAGATGAGGCCGGCCTGTAATTGTCATCATAGGTAGACCTCAACTATGAGAGACAAAATGAGAAAACAAATCCAGAAAATCTCATTGTCTGATTTTTTAAGAATTTATTTGATTTTTTTATGGTGGAAAATAAGTATTTGGTCACCTACAGACAAGCAAGATTTCTGGCTCTCACAGACCTGTAACTTCTTCTGTAAGAGGCTCCTCTGTCCTCCACTCATTACCTGTAGTAATGGCTCCTGTGTGACATTGTTATCAGTATAAAAGACATCTGTCCACAACCTCAAACAGTCACACTCCAAACTCCACTATGGTGAAGACCAAAGAGCTGTGGAAGGACCAGAAACAAAATGGTAGCCCTGCACCAGGCTGGGAAGACTGAATCTGCAATAGGCAAGCAGCTTGGTGTGAAGAAATCACCTGTGGGAGCAATAATTAGAAAATGGAAGAAATACAAGACCACTGATAATCTCCCTCCATCAGGGGCTCCACGCAAGATCTCACCCCGTGGGGTCAAAATGATCACAAGAACGGTGAGCAAAAATCCCAGAACCACACGGGGGGACCTAGTGAGTGACCTGCAGAAAGCTGGGACTAACGTAACAAAGGCTACCGTCAGTAACACACTACGCCACCAGGGACTCAGATCCTGCAGTGCCAGACGTGTCCCCCTGCTTAAGCCAGTACATATCCGGGCCCGTCTGAAGTTTGCTAGAGAGCATTTCGATGTTCCAGAAGAGTATTGGGAGAATGTCATATGGTCAGATGAAACCAAAGTAGAACTGTTTGGTAGAAACACAACTCTTCGTGTTTGGAGGAGAGTGAATGCTGAGTTGTATCCAAAGAACACCATACCTACTGTGAAGCATGGGGGGGGCAACATCATGCTTTGGGGCTGTTTCTCTGCAAAGGGACCAGAGCGACTGATCCGTGTACATGAAAGAATGAATGGGGCCATGTATGGTGAGATTTTGAGTGCAAACCTCCTTCCATCAGCAAGGGCATTGAAGATGAAACGTGGCTGGGTCTTTCAGCATGACAATGATCCCAAGCTCACCGCCAGGGCAACGAAGGAGCGGCTTCGTAAGAAGTATTTCAAGGTCCTGGAGTGGCCTAGCCAGTCTCCAGATCTCAACCCCATAGAACACCTTTGGAGGGAGTAGAAAGTCCGTGTTGCCCAGCGACAGTCCCAAAACATCCCTGCTCTAGAGGAGATCTGCATGGAGGAATGGGCCAACATACCAGCAACAGTGTGTGCCTAGCTTGTGAAGACTTACAGAAAACGTTTCACCTCTGTCATTGCCAACAAAGGATATATAACAAAGTATTGAGATGAACTTTTGTTATTGACCAAATACTTATTTTCCACCATAATTTGCAAATAAATTCTTTAAAAATCAGACAATGTGATTTTCTAGATTTGTTTTCTCATTTTGTCTCTCATAGTTGAGGTTTACCTATGATGACAATTACAGGCCGGCCTCATCTTTGTAAGTGGGAGAACTTGCACAATTGGTGGCTGACTAAATACTTTTTTCTCCACTGTAATGGTAGCGCGATTACTAGAACAATTCCTTTAAGTTAAAGGCTAGGTCCACCACCACAAGAAATTTTAGTCCTCAAATGCATCTAAAATGAAGCAACTATGCAAATAGTCTTGACTGAACGGCTCTTACCATTTCTATGCAGAGCTACTGTTTCCATGGTTACAGACTACAACGCCCTCCCACTGTAGTCTGATCCTGTAGTCCTATGTTAGGAAGATGTAGGGGACGTATAGAAGGAATTTTGACTGCAGGACCAGACTGCACAGGGTTTGTTTGAAGTCATATATCAGCTGTAAACTACATTTATTATGAAATGTTTTCTGGTTTTATGCAACATTTTTGTACATTTTGTGTCTTAAAGTGGGCAAATTCTTGTTTCTATCCAGAGAATGAAAACCCTAACCTTCTCACTGCTGAGGGTTTGTTACACTGCACTGCAGTGTAGCAATTCTCTGTAATCCTAAATACATCAACAGCACATATCCCTCCGCAGTCCTGATAGTTCGTTTCAATGTATCAGTGCAGGTACAATGTATCCTAAAGGCCTCCATTATCAAATGGGATTGACAGGTGCAACTGGAGTCCATCAATTCAGGGATCCACGACTACTGTTATGTTACCTGTTCTGGTCCCATGATGAAATAACCAACAAGTGTGAACAGTGCCTAAACTGGATACAACTGAAGCAACCTCCTCTAAGCTGTGAGATAGATAGGGGGGAGATTTATGAAGACTGACTTTGAAGAGGTGTACCCTCCACCAGACTGCGAGACTGAAGGGAAATCTATGCAGATGATAATATCTGGCGGTGCGAAGGCCCCGCCCTCTTTTTGGGAAGGTCCTTATTGGGTCTATAAGGGTTTCAAATCAATAAGAATTTCCCCATTCACTACAGCAAGCAGAGATCTTGGGGAAAAAAAAAGGGGGACTGAAGCTACGTATATTAGAAATGTGCACAACATGCATTTAGCTAAAAATGGAAAAGTCCTTGAAATTAGCCCTAATGCCATGGACACCAGCTGCACCCTGTATATCATAGCTGTCCTGCATTGTGTATGGGATTTATGGGCATTACCCCATGGCTTGCTAGTAGAGGACAGTGAGGGGGTGGTAAAGGTTGCACTATGGCTGTGCTCTTAAAGGGGCCTACGGAGGGTCCCTGGAACCAAATCATGGAATTCAGTGTATGTCAATCCTTGCCTTCCCATATAGAACAGCTGGAAGCTACCCTGTATAGTTATGTAATATGCGGAGTGGCCCCTTATGTTTTTCAGTTCAGGACAAAACCAGTTTAAAGGAGCGGTGCTCGATAAATGAAAATACACATGACGCCTGGCACGAAAATGTCACACCCCAAGGAGAGGGAGACGGTAGCAGCAAAATGAAGGGAATTTTCTAATAATTCACGTATTTTCCGATGGAGTCTGCAAGGTCTCCCCCGCTCGCTGCCTCTACACCAGTCATTAGTTCAGGCTGCTTTTCTGCAAGGCCCAGCATATAGACAGTGTGGGTAGCCGGCGAAAATACACAAACACCCAGGAGTGGAGGGAAGGAGGCCTGTGTATACACCGCAGTGCCAGCATTATTAACCCTGTGGGTGCATGCTCCATACCACAAGTACGACCGCAAACATGCTGCATTCTTATTGTTGTGCCAAATCAGCTTACCCTATACAAATACGGAGCGCAGTGTCGAGGTAAACATGAAATTTTGGGACTTGACATAGAATATTTTCTAACAAAGATTGCACATACAATTAAACAAAAAAGTTACAATACTATTTTGTAGCAAATTTGATGTAGTCAATGGTTATCATGAACATCACCCCATGACGTGTGGTCAACTGCAAAAATTGGCAGCACCGTAGCCAGCAGTCCTCCCTTTGATAGCCAGGCCCTATCATAGGCCAAATTCATGCCCTAAAAAGTCTCAAAAAAAAGACACCTATAGCTACCAAACTTTAATTTGGTTGTCAAAAACATGTCCATGGTGTTGGTAGGACAAATTACCCACTTTACTAGTTTTTAACAGTCAGACTCAGACTCCTTCATATATGACTGACAGACATACGCTATGTTCACATCTGCCATGGGTGTCCAACGGACCAGAAGAACGAACAAACAAGACCACTAAAATAGCAGACTCCAATAGATCCTAAAGAACCCCAGTTGTCCATAATGCGGTCGGTTAGGAATCTATTGGATGTCCCTTCGGACTTGCAGGACTGTTTCATCCGGCGATTTCCAATGCACACTGTGGAGGAGTCATCGAACTTAGACTCCAACGCAGCCCAATTCACATAAAAAGCCAGTGATTGAAATCCTAAGAAAGCAGATATGTAACAAACTAGACCTCTAAATACACAATATCAATAATAGTATAATAGAATTGAAAATAATTCATTAAAATTTTTTACACGACTCTGGTCAAAAGCAGTGGTTCACATACAGCGCTGCTTACTTACATCCACCTAATCCCGGAAGCTTCCTACTCCGCACTAACAATATTCTACATGAAGATTTATTTCCTCTCAAAGTAAATTATTAAAGGATCATGTCTATGACGACTGGGGACAGCGCTCGGGCCAGACATAAGACATGGTGCAGATTAATCACTCCAACAACAAGTTATGCAGAACTCGTCTCATAACCCGCAGGGAAAGTGTTTATCTTGGCTCCTGATCCATAATGTTAGGAAACCATAATAAAATGTAATAATGAATATCATCACACACTTCCTCCCCCGGTCACCTGTAAATTGCTTTCGTTTCATAGCTATAATCCTTCCTGGGGTAAAAAAAAAAAAGTTCTCTTGGGTACGCAGATACCTGGATTTAGCAATTTTCCCTGCAGATCCTCTCAGACATCCATCGAAACTCTCCATTCAACCTAATTTCAGGTTTCTCCAGATATGTCCAATCGGGTTGAAGCTCAGGCCCTTGGTGGGCCACTGAAGGACATTCATGGACTGGTTTTGAAGACAGGCCTAAGTTATGTTGGGTATGTGCTTAGGCTGGAGAACCCCCCCATAAAAAGGGAATCTTTGTCCTAGTCTAAGATTTTTCTTTTGACTAGTCTCCCAATTGTTGCATCCTAAAAACATACCCAACAGCATGATGAAGCCACCACCATGCTTGACCGTAAGGACGGTGCTAGCTAGGTGACGAGCAGTGTATAGCTTATCCCAGAATGAGTGGAATTTTGGTTTCTCATGGTCATGGACCTCTAAAAGGGGTTGCCCACAATCTACAGGATAGGTGATGAGCGTATGATAGTTGGACCACCGACCAATTACACTAATGGTGGTCCAGTGTCCCCCACTTAAATACAGCAATGGTCACACATACATACTGACACTTCATTGAATCTCTATGGGACTGATGGATATTTCTGAGCAATTTGCCCTGCTATCTTCATCGGTCCAACCATCACTCAATTAAAACAGGTGACACTGGACCTACAAGGTTCAGACACTTATCAAGCATACAGATGATCAGTGACAGAGGGGTTGCCTCAAAATCACAACTTAAGTGCTATTTGGCAAACTCCAAGTTGACCCGATGCCTTTTTCTAAGAAAATTCCAAATGGCCAGTGTACCATAAAGATTGGTTGAATGTTGGAGATGTCCTTCTGGATGTTCCCCCACCACCGCAGCATAACTCTGGAGCTCTGTCAGTCAGTCACAAGGTTCTTGGCCACCACTTTAACCAACACCTTCTCCAATGGTTTTGTGTGGCCATGAAACTCATCTCTAGGAAGTGTCTACTTCGTCCATTTAAGATTAATGGAGGGCACCTTGTTCTTCTGGACTTTCAATGCTGCACCAACCCTTCACTAAGATCTGTCCCTCAACCCATCTGGTGTCGGAGGGTCTACAGACAAATGCTTCAACTTCACAGCATAGTTTTTGCTCCGACATGTTCTGTCAATGGTGGGACCTTCTATAGACAAGTGTGTCCTATCCAATTCACATCCAAACAATAGAATTAACTACAACCAAGTTGTAGAAACATCTCAGAGTGATCAATGGAAGCAGGATGCACCACAGGGTCATAGCCAAAGGGTGAATACTTATGCAAATGTGATTGCCGTCTTATATTTTTTATAGATTTGCACAAAAATATTTGTGTGTAGAGCTTTTGACCAAAAATTTTTGAAAGGTTTTTTTTTTTTTTTTTTTTTTTAGTATGGCTAAAACCTAAATGTCTGAATACTTTCTTTATGTACTATATGCTGTAACACCCACATGTCACCCATTATCTGACTCGGAGGGCTGAGGACTTTGGGCAAATATGCACACAAGCCCGGCTGAGTCAACAATAATCTAACAGTACGACAGGGGTTAAACCTATGTATGTTTGCACAGGCATGCTAAGCAGGGTCTCAGGGTCTAACAGGACAATGTCACAAAGCCAGACCTTTGTGTCAGCCATGGTACCTAGGTAACAGGCGAACATCCTCCACCCCTTTTAACTTGTGACTCTGAAGTCCAAGAATGAGGCCCCAATTCCCATCTCATCATTTTTACATTGGACACATAGGGACCTGTGAAGGGGGCGGGCCAGCCGTCCACCAGATCAAAAGCGTGTCTGATTTATGGAGCGAATTAAACATATTTACATGCCAAGAGCCCCCCCTGCAGTTCAATCCTATGGTCTAAGGATTCAACCCTTTGATTCAGTAGAGGTCAACCGTAATGCTCATCGAATTATATATAGCGTCAGACGGGGATAAAGAAAAAAAAAATCCTGTTTGGTATTATTATGGCAATCTAACACCATTGCTCCATGTCGAATCACTGAATGGCACCACGACAAGTCAAAAGTCAAGAACCACTCAAAGCTCCTTGACCAAGAGACACATCCACTCTCTCTTTTCACCCGTGCTTTTCAATGTTCTTGAGCATAGCTATAATGAGCTAATGACATCATGCTCAGCCCCCAATGACATCAGACACCACACTACACAACAGCCAATCATTGCGTATCCATGGGGGCACAGATATTGAAGGGGGTCTCTACAAAACATGAAAATGGGCCATTCTTGTGCTGACACCGAGTCACACCTAAGAACAAGAGGGTCTGGCCCTTAGCTGACTTTTCCCCCCATTATTTTAGGAAAAAAGAGACATCATGATGTTCAAGCCCAAAGTCTGACATCAACTAAAGGAAAAGGGCCTAGGAATAAAAAAAAACACAAAAAAAAACACAGGGCTACTTTCTTTCAAAAAGAGTGTTACATTTAGCCACGGGTTGTATCTAGAATTGCACCTCAATTCATTTTAATAGAGCGGAGCTGCAATCCCACAAAACACCAGCAAACAGCTGAGACGCTGTCTTCGGATTAAAGCAGCTACAGTATGGGGGTTTTTTTTTGGGAGTTTCCTGGTTCCTCAAGTTGATTATAGTGACAAGTTATCCTTTGATCACATGATCGACCAACACTAAGGGTTATTCAGAATTTGAAAAACCTACTATAGCCACTTTCTTCCAAAAACAGCGCCGCACCTGTTGACAGGTGGTTTACAGTATTGCAGCTCAGTTCCTTTAAAGTGAATGAGGCAAGTTGTAATTCCAATTACAACCCACGGATAAGGTGGGACACCTTGAAAGAAAGCGACATTCCCTTTCCCATAAATGTCCAACTTGCCAGAACACAGACAGTATTTTCTGTAGCATATACTAAAAATACAGATTAGTCAGTGAAAGCATGCAGGCTGGTAGACGATATCCCAAGTTATCTGATCTATGCCAAAAACCGGGCAAAATTCCTTAGTAATCCTGTACTGAAAGCACATCTCTACTCAAAAAGCAGAACTGATCTGTGCTGACAACTCTTCTAGTTCTATTAATGTGTGCTGTGCTTCCTCCGATGTCAGTGTTACTCTCCTGACCCCTCTTTCCTCTTACAGCAAAGTTACAGCCACCATATTTAGCAGTTGCAGAGCTTTCGTTTAGTCACAGAGTCACCCAGGCTTCAGAGAAATGCACAGGCCCTGCTTCCTCCTCCCCTTCCTTTCTAGGGCCCCTCTTGTTAGATTTTTCACCAACTTCACTGCAGTACTTTTGTAAAATAATTCACCAACCCACAGAAGGCACATTGAGACTACAGCTTTAAAATTCTTGCTTTTTAGACAATTTACAGATGACCTAATATCGGAGGAAAGTGGAAACCTAAGAAAAAAAAAATCATTTTCGTATTTTCCACAACCACAGGCTTACAAGCCCTGCAAAGACCATAATTACAGAGAGGAAAGGATGTGTAGGCAAGATACTGTTCCGTCATCTCAGCATTATATGGTTCATCTCACTAAGTAACAGTCCACTGGCCAAAAACATCAAATCTGAAGGACTTGTTAAATATTATGAATCATCCAAGGACAAGAAAAGACGCTAAGGACTCGTGTATATGTTGGTATTACTGATCCGTGGTATATGGATCTGTAATGTGGTGCCCAGAGACTTCTGGGGGCCCCATGTACCACATGGCATGTCCCACCACATGACATATAACAGTATTCCGATGTAAGATGGCCATGGAACTCTGAGTGCCTACAACTCCATAATGCAGAGTCGTAAGGACCCATGTCCCATGTACCTGTGCTCATTTCCATCAACATTTAGACGACCCCACTGATTGGATCCAAATCTTGTAACTTTCTCCAGAACATTTTTGGAATTCTGAAGTTTAGGGATTATGTTCCTAGGTTCAAGGGATTTGGACAATCGGTATTGTACAACATGAAGAACAGTAAAACTAAACCCTTAGTACTCAGCTATGGAGATACGTTCCCACACAATGGGCCACATTCCAATTTTGAATAAACTTAGGTCTAAATTTTATGCCCAGGTTTTCCTTACATAAGAATCCCCTTAAAACTAGGTACCTACAGGACAGGTAGGTTGTCCAATAGATATCAAAGATCCATCTAACACAGATACTAAAGACTTCCTCAACCAATCATGTCCTTGGTTTAGAAATCATAAATGGTTCCATCTTATGATATCCCACTAATTTATCTCAAGTCAAAGGAGGTTCTTACTGGATGTTTTCATTAGGATATCTGTGTTAATATGGACCGAAGATCTACAATCACTGCAAAGATAGACACTTATGGACTGGTAGAGAAGTAAGACAACCACCTCTGGTCCAGAGGAAGGTCTAGCAAAGGATAGGAAGCAAGATGACCACCTTTTGGTCCCACCAAGTGTCAAAAGGTAAAATCCAGTCTAAATAACATTCTATATCAAATTTTCTGTAGACACACTACAAAATATTTATGGACTAAAACCCAGAGAGGTAAGGTTTGTTTTTACTGATGTGATGACATATTTGAGTTTGGCGACTTTAGCAAAAAATCTGAACAGGGCGCCACTTGGTACAGCCATTATTTCCTAGACACAGAAAATGTATCTAGGAAATATCAGGGTGAATTTTGTGACCATGTCTAACGTCTCTTGGTTCTCAATTTCTTCTATGTTTCTTATTCCTCTAGGAGGCTTCTTCTTCAATGGGCACCTTCAACTGCTGAGTTTCAAAGCAGCTGCTATTTTGCGACCCTGGAAGTTATACCCCTGGTGGGCTCAACGTCTACTCACAGAGGCTCATCTTCCTCATGTACCTTCTTATTAAGGTAATGAAACACCAAGACATCTCAAAAATGGAACCATTCAGGAATTACTAGAAAAAGGTGTAGAAAAACTCTCATGACTCACTAGATGCTGAGATTTCCAGAGCTGTTTAATGGGGTCGGCGCACTTTCGAGATGCTTGGGGTGGGGGGGGAGACACTGGTGGGGCTCAGAGTTTCTTCAGAACTAAGACACCAGTGACTACAGTGTTCCCACTAAATGAGTAAGAACTTAAGAATTCCCAAGCAAACAGCTCCCCGTATCTCAGCTTCCAAAACCGCTGTGAGACACAGAATATTGATACATGACTATTTGGGTCAACTGCAGTTGCAGGTATTTTTTAGATTTTGGAGGAGCCAAGCTTACAATAACAAGCAGCATCACTGACTGGGAATGTAAAACTTCAGGGTAATCTTCCCAATGCGGAACATATCCTGGATTTCCAATAACAAAGCACGAGACCCTAACAGGAAGCTTCCGCCAGGGTTAAATGGGAACACAAATTAAGGTCAAGGGTTAAGCAATGATGGGAACAGTAGGTAAGGCGGAGGTCAGCTTGGGTCAGGTCAGCGCCTTCCATCAGTCATATGTAAGGTTTTTCGTGACATCATAGAGAGACAGTTTTTCTTCCCAGATGTTAAAAGGAGGCTAAAAATAGGTCTCATTGTAGAACTAAAACTAGATCCAGATGTCAAGTCGCGTAGAAAGTACAAACGGAGTAAGGGCAATACATTTGTGAGTACTCTGCACATACCTCAATGTCTACACCAATGAGGTCCGTACGAAAGATCAGACACACTACTTCTTCAATTGTCTACAACTCCTTTTCCACTCAACCCTTTAGGAGGGCTGTCCTTTATTACTAGGGTGGACAGTTATTGGAAAAAAGATCTGGGGGACTAAAGTTGTCCATTGACTAAAAAGACACTCATTAACTTCGATGGGTGTCTTGAGAGATCAGGTGTTCCACCAGCAACTCCTTTTTACTCTGCCAATTTTCAGGCAGACATTACAACTGAGTCTTCAACTGGGAATCTGGTGTAAATATGAACATAGCCATACTGCCAAAATTTGGGGGAATGATTGTCGGCTAATTCTAACCCTCGAAATGTGATCAACCTTGGATGCTTTGGCTGCCTTGGGATGTGCTCTACACAGTTACCTGCATACTATGACTGATCTAGCAAGCATAACCATCACCACCAGTCACTAGGAAAATACAGAAGTCCCTATGCAAGTGCATATAGGTAAAGGTCAATCTCTCTTTAGTTTGGCAACCTTAGGTGGGTGACTGCAGATGGCTACATGGAATGTCCCTACTCAGGACAGATTAACAACCCCTCTAATGGTACATATCTGGTGGTTATACAATGTTATACTCTTGATGTTGACAATGTGGTGGATGCAGAGTCCTAGGTGCGAATCTAGCCAAGGACAACATCTGCAAGGAGTTTGTGAGTTCTCCCCTTGTTTGCATGGGTTTCCTCCTGGTACTCCAGTTTCTTCCCACACTCCAAAGTCATACTGATAGGGAATGTAGATTGAGAGCCCTACTAGAGTATGTGCAGAGTCCATCTGTTCGGTCTCCACCGTCCCTGGAAGGGACTACAGTGTCACGAGGAACCAGAGCCTTAGTCTTTGAGTGTGGAAGAGAGGGTCACCTGTAAGAACAAGAGCGATACCCATCGTCTTATGGAAACTCCAGATGACTGTGTGAAGAGTACCACCATATTGTAGAACCTGTACCTTATTTTGTATTTTTACAGTCAAGCCCAGAATTGTTTTGGCTCCGACATATGAGAGTCTGGTGGTTTCTCCTTTCTTACATGGCTACACTACATCACACCACACCACACCACACCACCCATTCTGTGGAGGGCATGGCCAACGGGGTTGCGACTGGCATGGTTATTGTAAATGTTTACAACCCCGACCTCATGGCATTGGCGCACAAAATGGCTCCCTACTTTCTCAGAAGCACAGTGTAAACCCTTCTATAAACAATGAGCATAATTCTATGTGCAACTTCTTTGCTCAGTTTGGAAGAAAACACAGATTTCCAAGGAGGATCAATTAAACACTTGCACAGCGCTTACAGAAGTCAATAGCAATCTGTGTGAGAGGAGAAGCCGCTGCATACAGACGTTAATGGATCGTGGTGCATGACACAGACCATTAGGCAGCACAAAGCATCATTAGGTATTTGCAAACACATAAACTTTCCCTATTTAGTGCTCAGGCAGCGGGGGAGTCCCGAGTGCAATTTCATTAAGTTTCGAGACTTAAAGCAATTTGTAAAGAGGTTTCGTGAGAGAATTTCAATAAAATGTGTAATCCGTGGTAGAATAAAAAAAAATATTTCAAACTGCCAAAATGTGGCCCGCTCCTGCGCCACCAGGTCTCTGCCATCTTTTACAAATTGATCGAGATCAGTGATATTGAGGTCATCGTTGTGACCCAGTGTTAAAGAGGACCTTTCGCCACCTCCACCAACTCTTCATCATTTAATAGGAGCCCCTCCACTCATTCTCGTGCAGTTGGAATTTTTTCTCTAGCCCCCGCTGTTCCCAAGCAATCAATGCTGTTACTTTTGGTGGCCAAAATTCTAACTACACTCTCTAAAGTCAAGTGGGTGGTGTCAGGCAGGAGCAATTATGAGCTCTAAAACTGATTGGAGCCATGAGTCACACCCCCTTACATCACCCACTTGAGTTTAGGGGCACCTAATTAACATATCAAGCACCAAAACTAGCTGCACTGATAGTTCAGGAACAATGGTGGCCATACAGAAAAATTCCAAGTGTTGTGAATGAGTGGAAAGGAGTTCGAGTTGAAGGAGGTGCCCAAAGATCCTCCTAATAGAAAAAAAATATATAAATTATCTATCTATCTATCGATCGATAGATATAGGTCAGTACATGGCTTTTAAAAACAGTCACCACCCAATATGCAGAGTCACCAATTTAGGAGGTCTGAACAGGAAATTTAAAGGGATGAGATACTGAACAATCCAATTACATGGTATAAGTTTCCAAAAAAACTAAGGATACAATACAATATTTGTACTAAGCTAAACTCCTGTCCTCTTATGTGGAAATGGCCCCTTGGACCCCCTCAGGCACCAAGGCCCGAGTGAGGCTGCACCCCCTATAGCTACACCCCTGCTTGCAACAGAAAACCAGGATGGAGTGAACAATATGAAATGCTGACCGTGGAACAATGCACAGACATTCGGATCCTTTGATCACATGAATAGAGCTGCAGGAAGAGAACTGGCGCTTACAGCTGAATATTATGCAGGCTTGACTTGGCAGACGTTAAAGGGAGTCTGGCACCAGCATGGACCCTGTAAAATTAGCCCCAAAGCCCAAATCAATCCAAACCAATGTGTACACCCACTAAAAAGGCCCCCAAAATAAAGAGAGTGACAACTTTAGGATCACTAGAAGCACTTCCTGCTTCTAACAAGTCTAAGGGGCGGAGAAATCTGATCTGATCTGCTCTGCTAACATGGATCATTTATCGGGTGTAACTATATTCATTAGTTTAATGTCGTCTTAGGGATTGTATAATGTAAGAAGGGCTAAGGATTTCCACTTAAAATTGTGTGTGTGTGTGTGTGTGTGTGTGTGTGTGGGGGGGGGGGGTCTGTCACTTTGTACCTCCAATTAACCAGAATGAAGAGGCGTGTCTTCTCTGAAAGACTTGGGATGTCTCTGCATTATATGGACAGATTACTGATTGTGATGGACATCTTGTAATGCTTCATTTCACCTCTCGAGGCACTGCAGGTGAACTGACTACTTCCTGCATGCTTTCTCTGCATATAACTCACTGCCGTAATTCAATCTTTAAGATATCTTTTGATCTGCTTATTTTTGAGAAATCCTCCTAAAAAAAAAGTGAGAGCCTTTCAACAAGACAACAAGTAGAAGTTACCTATAAACCAGTTAGACCATTTTTCATATAGAGTTTATTCCTTCAATTCAACATACAATGCTACCAACCTCCAAAGTAGCCCTGGACTCCTGCACATGAAGCCCGCCCGCTCAGGTGATTTGAATAGACAGGCCTGTGCCTCCCGGCAGCAGGTGAAAATCCCACATACAGCTGAGAGCTGAAGACTCTGTGATGTGTAAATAATATATTTTGGAAGCTGCTATCTCACACCCCTCAGGGCTTGTAAGGAAACACATTTTCTGTAGGTTTATAGACAGTTAAAGATATTAGATTCCTAATTAATAGAGTATGACGGCTGAGCTTGGACTGGTTTACGGGAAACAAAACCTAATGCACATAAGGTATGGCCAAGATTAATAGTATTGGAAGTAGTGAGGATGCAAGAGGAAATTCAGAAGAATATAGACTCTTCTCAAATTTGTTGACAGACAACAATACATGGCCAACTGGTGTCTACTCTTGACAAGACAACTTCAGAACATCGACCCAAGCTTCTTGAACATGGCATTTGTAGACCATATGGCATCTATGAGACCCTTAGAAACAGGAGGTCCAATCCTTGCAGGTTCATTCTGTCCAGCTCCAGTTGGTTCCATACTCTTCGCTACAGGGATGGAGTGTAGGACCCATGTAAAACTCCATAGTCCATTGGAACTGCATTTCCTCTGGAGATGGATGAAGAGTTACTGGTGACGAGGAGGCCTCCTGACTTTTCTGACCTTGGCCTCAGAGAATATGCATAAACCACCAGTGATATATTGGATACAATCGCATCCATGACCATCTGCACTTTTTCGGTATTCAAGTTCTCCAGGAGCCATACTAACCTGTGGTCATTAACACAGATGGGTAAATTTAGGTCAGGGAGCTATGGTGAAATTGGAGAGAGTATCAAGATGGTCACCTCTGAAAGTTTTAGGACAAATGTGTAAATTTTGATCATGTTATTATCCAATTCACTGATCCGTAAAAAAGTTTCAGTCATTTCTGTAAAATCCATGCAGTTGCGTCTAGAGAAGGTGGAACCACAAAATCTTCGACATGAATTCTAGATAGCAGCACACACCATGTTTGTATAGTGCAGCACAAGATTTCTAAGGGTTACAATAGATAAAACTCAGTGCCGGACAGCAGTTCCTTGGACCCACCAGATAAAATGATTCTGGGACCTACCCTCCAACATCATCTAGGAAATAGACCATTTCTCCTGCTGTAACATTATTGTGGTAGAGCCTAGGCCCACCAGAAGATCCTATGGTACTCTGGTGGGCAAGTCCAACACTGGAAGCTCCATCAACTTGTGAACCAGGAATGCAAGGTGAAGCACTTAGACTAGATTACGTTTTTGAGGGATGGGTCCATTAGCAGTGATCACCCACTAGAATGAACACTCTGTGGCAGACTGCCACGTCCAGTGTATTCTAAAAACTGTTAGAATGCTGTCAGTGGCATGCCTCTTTCTTATTTTTATCCTAGTACGCATAAAAGCCCTTGAAGGAACCCTGAGGAACATGAGAAAAATAACATTGGGGTCAAGAATTAGACCACCAGGACAGTCATATAATTCCATTGTGGACTTTGTGTTCAGTCTTATAAGTGGCCACACACCTTTAATAATTGTTGGTCAAATGCTTGTGAGGTTCAGCCAACTATATATGTCTTCGTCGAGAAAAGGAAAGTAGGTCACTGCCGGACACTTCTTGCAGTTACTCATCTTCCTCAAAAACAAAACAATCAGGCATGTTGAAATAGGTAGGATCCTTTGTTCTTCTGTGTACATGCACTTTAACAACTTTTTTTTTAGTTTGACAATCGTTAGATTTTTTTCAGGACATGTCAGAAGACTAAGAAGAGGTTGTTGGTGGAGATCCATAATCCAAGACACCAACAATAAAGTAATGTTCTTCAGACTTTTCAAGTTACGTCATAGGGTTTTCCGCCAAACTTAGTGGGACCATGTGCATTCGGACTACATTCTAGTATCGATCAAGTATGAGAGGAAGGGTATGGCTCTACGACTGGCAAAGAGGGAGCGGGAAGGACCTTATTGGTGACCAGGTGACAAAATAAGCCCCTTGAGGACCAACATGGTTAACAATGGTTGCCGTCATCTAGTGCTTTAGGTCTGGAGTAGAGACGGAAGAGTTTAGAAGAATAAGACTACACAAAGGGATTCTTGAGCACAGTTAATTCCTTTTTGGCCTGAGACACGCTTCACCCAAACAGGGTCATTCTTACGTTATCTGAACCATCCATGAACACAGGCAAAAAGTTATGTAAAATATTAACTTGAGGTTGACTTAGGATAAAGGAATTTTACAGCCCGTTCACCTGTCAGTCTTCTTGAAGTTCCAGCAATTGTGGCCAGACATTCTGTAGAACAAAGGAGAAGCTCTGTTCCTCCGTCACTGGAGAGGTTTTTTTCCTGTTTGTGTTGTCTGCGGTTTTCAGATTTCATTATGGTCTTGGACACTGAAGATGAAATTCCTCTTAATTATCGCATTTGTCTGAAATCAGAGATGTCAAATTTACACAGGCTTTCAGGCTGAGATACGGTACTTAACTCCTGCAGTAACAGGTCGCAGGGGCCTGCCCGTTGCGAATGATGGATCAGTGTTCTTTAGGAAGAAGATATCCTATGGCTGGTCATCATGCTTTGATGTGGTTTACGAGATTAAAAAAACAGGACTGCTATATACCAGAAACAGCGCCACTCTTGTTTATAGGTAGTGTCTGGTATTGCAGCTGTATCCTTTTAATGTAAACAGAGTCACATTATAAGACACTGGCCATAGACGCTTTCTGGAAGATGGCAGACATGTTTTGCAATCTTAAAGAACCTGTTCAAGGTGGCCATACACGTTAGATGCTCATTCGTCCAACAACCATCTCTTTCAGTCGGAACCCCATAAACATGGCTACTACGCACAGTAGAACAGTCATGTCCAATTCGATAAGAAGAGGATGACTGGGCAGGGGGGGTTCAAGTATCAGTAGGGAGTTTTTAAGCATAGTCCTTACAAGCAAAGTATACCGATGGTACTTACAGAGAGGTAAGTGACGGAGTAGCAGCCCAATACACAGTAAAAACGTCCACCCTCAAACCCCCTCAAAAATAATAACAGTGGATAATTTTTATAGTGTGAGGGCACAAAGGGGGTTGCTAAATACAACTCCATTTCTGTCCCTAAACAGTAATAATAGCCAGATAGTGCCCCGTACTTGCAACAGGTGGTGCAGTGTGATGAGGTCATTGCACCGCCTGTGCCAGGACGCTAACGTCCTGTGTGTTATCCGGCCTAGAGAATAGTAGGGCAGGTCGCCGATAGCTCCCTGCTATGCCATTGCTTTTGACTGTATTCATGTTTAGAGGATGTGGATACAACTAAAAATGGGCCTCATCTGGGGATCCAAAGCACCAGGCCAGAAGTCCTGACCTCCAGGGGCCCTCTTGGAGACAGGGGGCCTTGTATGCCTCCCTTAATACCTGTTCTACATATAGGCACACTATGTCAAGACTTCCAGCCCCTGACAGTAAATAACGTTTCCACTGACAGCAAGCAAAAACTTAGTTACAGAAGGTAGGGCTCAGCTGCAGTACCAGACACAGCCTATAGACAATAGAGGCGCTATTTCCGCAGACCCTTTCTTGTAGTCTCATGCAACGCCTTTAAGATGAAGCCATGCTACCACAGAAGCGAAAAAACAAGGTCGTCCAGCGGCCACGGACTCGACGTAGACCAATCTGCCCCAAGAATATGAAATTAAATGTCTACCTGGCTCTGGAAATAACCGGCAGTAACCAGATTATATGGAGGCCGAACAGGAAGCTCTAATGACCACAGCACTAATAATCTGCGGATCTCAGAATCAATGAGACATGCCGTTATTTCAGGCTGTAATCCTGCCGACCATCCGCTGCAGCTCGGTTGCTGGGATGACCGCCATTACAGCTCTGGCAAGAGTTGTCTGCAGCTTTTCCAGAGCCCTGAGAAGCAAGTCACAACTAAACCCTAAAGTCAGGGCCGCACGGGGAACATGCTGCAGAATACCCTGCGGAAACATTTTGCATCGTGCTCCTTTGCAAGCTGCCGCAGAAGCAAAACGCACCCAAAATCGGGTCAAAAAGGACGAAAGTTACAGGTAAGACCCACAGCAATAATTGACATGCTGCAAATTCAAAACCCAAAGCACAAGTCACATTGTGCTGCAGATTTTAGTCACAGGATACGGATGGGATAGGTTTAAAGGAGTCATCCAGCTATTCATAACTGATGTCCTGTCCACAGGTGAGCTGCCCCCCCCCCCCAGAAATTTCAGGTTTCTGCAAGGAGGTGGTGAAAAATAAAAACACCATACTCACCTGTACCCGGTGCTCCAGTGTCTCATATTGGTGTCCAGTCTAGTGGGGCTCAGAGGCTTAGTCCGGTGGAATTCCTCGGCGCATGTGACTGCTGAGGTCAAATCAGCGGCCTAAGGAAAGGAACCGAGACATCACATACGTCACTTGTGACGTCCCGGTTCCTTTCCATAGGCCGCTGCAGCCAAGCAGGTCACGTGCGGCGAGGACTTTCGCCACAAGCAACCCCAGGGAGCAGCCGGACCAGACAGCAATAAGAAACACCGGAGCACCCTGGACAGGTGAGTATGTATTTTGTTTATTTTTCACCTTCCCCAGCCTCCTTGCAGAAACCTGAAATTCTTGGACAACCCCTTTAACGTTCATGAAATATTCCGTGGCTTCCCACAAAAAAAAAAAAAAAAAAAAGGGGGGTGACCTCCCAGACTCCTGGAGGAGCAGGCAGATCTCCCGGCCCTGTCATTTTATATGTGCCGGTTATGTGTGAAAAAGGGAGGGTGGTCATCACATTTCATACACACTTTACAAGAAAGGGGCAAGATGATGTCCAGTAGAGGGAGTCATCCTAGCCGGGATATGCCGCAGTGTACTGTGCATGCTCTTCTCCTTGACAGCACTTCTACAATTCTGGCAAGTATGTTCAAGTCTACGGGCCAAGCTGGAGTACTCGTAATGGACAGCAAGTGAGAAGTGGAAACAGCTGATCCGCAGGGTCCTGGCAGTCAGACCACTCCCTTCTAAAATTGCCATTCTGTCCTATGGATAGGACATTTTGAAAGCTGGTTAACCCCTTTATATCTCATCCACAGTTCTGCTAGTGAACATCGCTGCAGAGTAGCCGCCGGTGATTTCGCGGCAACGAACCGGCTGCGATCACTGCCAGCTTGGCCCCAGTTTAGGAAAGCATAGCCGAAAACTATAAGGCTATGGCTACACGGTGATTTTGTTTGCCAGGTCAACTTGCGACTTGTTCACCTATGTTAGTAAATAGAGTTGCATCGCAACTAAGAAGGTGTCATGATCAAGTCGCAAAAAGGTGAACAACAATGTTCAACTTGAGGGGGAAGCAACACAACGCCATTCACTAACATAAGTGAAGGAGTCGGGACCAGGTGATGTTGGGTCACACAGCAGGCCAAAGTTGCCGTGTAGCCCTAGCCTAGTAGAGGCCATATTGGGTTAGCTAGTCAGGAATCTGGAAAAACGGTGTGACAACCTGGCCGTTATGGCAGCCCTATAGAAAACATTTTTCTTAATTTCTTATTTTTTTTAAATTTTGCAAATATTTTTATGCAAAAAATTCTGCACATCCCATTGAGAGATTTACAAGCTGGGCAACACTTTGCTCCTAATTCCCTCAGGCAGGATAAAAAAAAATAAATAAATAAAAAGTTCAAAAGCGAGGATCCCATAAGAGAATGTGCTTTGAATTCGCTATCGCCGCCCAAACGTTTCCCATAATCCCCTGCGGTGAATCAGACGGCCGATGTTCCCAGTACATACAAGTGAGCCATTGAGGTTCCCAGTGCAATGACTGCACTGACTTAATGCACTGCCCCGGAGTCTCTCCAGTACTAGAATAGGGAGCATTGTATGGGACAAGTCAGATACCGGGGGAAGGGGCGATGACATTGGGATCTGGGAGCGAGGGGATACGGCTTGGCCCTCGCTGCGGATGTACTTTCCCTTCAGAGTGTAGGAAGAGATAGGAGATGAAACAAATCTGAAGTGGGGGGTGACCTAAGGGTCTCCTTGCTTTCAGATCTTTTGCGCTGAAAAATTTATAAACCTTTTGAGAGCCCAAATAAAGACTAAAGGCCTCATTTATCAAGACTGTCTGACAGCAAGACTGTCGTCGTGGCCTATAGCAACCAATAAGAGCGCAGCTTTTATTTTTCCATTTAAGGCTTCATTCAGATTACGATGCAAACTGATGGTCATCCTTATACATAGACATCAATGTTAAAAAAAAAGAAGAAGAAAAAAAAAAAAAAAGGATCCGTTTTTTGAAGGATAGTATACCATACTTTTCTGTCCATCCAAAAAAAAACAAAAAAAAAAAAACGGATCAGTTAAACGGATGTAAAAAACGTGATCTGAATAGAGCCTATGAAAGAAAATCTGCACTATGATTGGTTGCTATGGGCAACAAAGCCAGTCTTTAGGCCGCATTACATAGGCCAATAATCGGGATAAATGTCCGTAGTCTGACTATAGTCACTCCTGTAAATGTCCATTGCACATTCAAGTCAATGATTTATCAAAACCGGAGGTTTCCGCGCTAATCCCTGCTCCGGCGGATGACGCTCCTGATTTATGATGAGGTGCGATCAGATGAATTCTCCAGAGGGGCCAGCACCTCTCCTGAAATTGCGCCAGCTCCTCGCTGGTGCAGATATCAGGCATCATTGGCAGTGGTTTTCTGGCATAATTGGGGCAGGTTTATTAAAATGGTCTAAAAGCTAAACTGTCTTAGTTGCCCATAGCAACCAAGGCCATTTAGTCAGGCTGTTTTAAGAAATCTGACCCAATTAATCTATTGGGGAGCATAGCCCCGCCTCCTTACAACAAATACGGTCACGAGTGGCGTTTAAAAAAGGCCTAAACCATCGATTTGTGACTTTTTTTTTTTTTTGCCACCATAAAAGTAATGTAGAATCATTAGAAATGTGCCTCAATGGGTTCATGAAAATCACGGACAGCACTCAGATGCCATCTGCGTACAGTCTGTTTATCATGGACGCTCTGAAGACTGCATTCGCAGTCATGTGACCTTTTTCAGGAAATTGCAGCAAAATGGACCTCCTTCCATTTTTTTAAGAAATGTGAAAAACCGATGACCTACGGAAAGAATATCATGGACATACAGATAGCACACAGAAGAAAAATGGACATTCTGACAATAAACAGACACCGATTTCGGAAAAGCACCAACATAAGAAAAAAAAAAAAATTATGTTTTCTCCCCCGAAATAGCACCCCACCTGCCCATAGGCTGTGTCTGGTATTGCAGCTCAGGTTTACTGAATTGAATGGAGCTAAGGCTATGTTCACATTTGCACCGGAGTCTCTGTTGGAGCGTCCAAAAATCAGCGGAGGAAATACGACAGACCTCATTACAGTCAATGGGGTCCGCCAGGCTCTGTGTGTTACCGCTGTCTTAGCGGTTCGCACTCTCTGTTTGGGCCCCTGACAGACCTGAACAGAGAGACGACACTAGTGTGAACCTGGTGTAAGCTGCAATACCAGACACAACCTTAGGACAAGTGTGGTGCTCTTTCTGGAATAAAGCAGACATGTTTTTCTTATGTTGGTACAACCCCTTTAAGCAATGCAGCCAATTTCTCTATAGCAGTGGGTTCCAGTGGATACGGTACTACAACTCTCAGCATGCCCAACAACCACCTATGGCTGAGAGTACCGCTATATACCACAGTGCCCTACAACTTACCAAAGCACTACAACTCCCAGCTTGTCCTAATGGGGTACACAAAGCGGACAAACCCTTAATATCCATTTCTTTCTTAACCAAGTGCTGTAAGGATTGTCACCCAGCTTTACCTGGCTCCTGAATGGAGACCAGATCAACAGTCTAGTTCAAGAGCAATTGACATACAGGATGAATGGCTGAAGATTAGCCTTTCAGGAGTCCAAGAAAGCTGAATGACAACCACTGCGTGAATTGCAACGATGGTCATACTAGGTTTGTTACCCAGCTTTCCTAGAAACTATTGGAAGTCAGAAACTGATCTTGCGTGAGGCTGGGAGGATAGAAATCAGGGAATGCTGACAGGAAGCAACAGAGGAGATGGTTACAAAGGGAGAGACATCCCAGACAGAGCGTTCTCACACACAACATCCCAGACAGTTCACTACACCCCAGTACACAGACCTTTCCCCCATTTATCCAGGGACTTTCCAGTAGCGCACAACTTCCATCCGGAGGGTCCGTCATTCTTCACTAGATCATGACTCATCCTCTACCTAAATAGAGTGCAAGCTCCGTGCCAAGAAACCTTCCCTCAGGGTGTGCATATAACAATGCACTGCACATCATACCTGCTTCGGGAGGGTATATATCACAGTGCAGGTGGTATATAAAGCTATACATATATACAACCCTACTCCTCTGCTCCCTGCTGCTCTGAATTTATAACAGTGTCAGTGTTTACTGTCTCTCTGACATTATATTCATGAAATAGAAAGTTCAGGATGAACAGCATAATTGGTGCCTATGAGATAGGGGATTATTACAGTGCATGGCATGGTGGAGAAAGGGAATCTCAATGCCAAGATGGCCCCTAAAGAGCTGTATACAGGCAGAACAGTCAACGAATGCGGCTCGGCTCCAGCAGGCAATCCGTCTCCAACCTGACAATTTCAGAAAACAATTATACCCTCTGTCAGATACCAAGAAACGCATGCCTGACCGAGCAGAAAAATGACCAGGCCCGGCCGACAGCCGTCATCCCAGGGGTGTCTGGCACCAAAATTAAGTTATATGAAAAATAGACAGAGCCTCAACCAGAAGAAAAGGAAAAGGATGAGTCAGATGAACGGAAGGCGAGGCGCTGCATTATATTATTATAATACACCAGTGTCAGGTCATGTGACGTACACCAGCATAGCCGCAGTAGTTTCAGATCCCCATTCATCTGCAGACGGAATTTCATGGCAGAAATAATATTTCTGCATAACTGACCTATACAGTGTTCATGGTATTACACAAGGAGCGGTCTCCGAAGAGAAGAGAAGTACTTTAACCACCAAGCTTCCAACCACAAGTAGTAATTCAGCTGGTCCCTGTGGTTAGGTTCTACACAGGTACCTGCACTGGACAATAGCAGCACTGGTGGATCACTAAAATTATCCTTATTCAGGTACCTGCAAAGGACTAGAGCAGCACTAGTGTGTCACTAAATTATCTCTATTCAGGTACCTGCAGAGGTCTAGAGCAGCACTACTATATCACTAAATTATCCCTATTCAGGTACATTTACAGGACTAGAATAGCACTACTAAATTATCCCTATAGAGGCACCTCCACAGGATTAGAGTGGCACTACTAAATCACTAAATTATCCCTATGGAGGTACCTGCACAGGACTAGAACAGCACTGGTGGATCACTAAAATTATCCCTATTCAGGTACCTGCACAGGACAATAGCAGCACTAGTGTGTCACTAAAATTACCCCTATTCAGGTACCTGCAGAGGTCTAGAGCAGCACTACTATATCACTAAATTATCCCTATTCAGGTACATTTACAGGACTAGAATAGCACTACTAAATTATCCCTATAGAGGTACCTCCACAGGATTAGAGTGGCACTACTAAATCATCCCTATGGAGGTACCTGCACAGGACTAGAACAGCACTGGTGGATCACTAAAATTTTCCCTATTCAGGTACCTGCACTACCTTATCACTAAATTATCCCTATTCAGGTACCTGCAGAGGACTAAAGCAGCATTACTATATCACTAAATTATCCCTATTGAGGTAGTCACAGGACTAGAACAGCACTACTAAATTATCCCTATGGAGGTTCCTCCACAGGATTAGAGCAGCACTACTACGTCACTAAATTATCTCTATGGAGGTACCTGCACAAGATTAGAACAGCACAGGTGGATCACTAAAATTATCCCTATTCAGGTACCTGTACAGGATTAGAGCGGCACTACTGCATCACTAAACTATTCCTATTCAGGTACCTACACAAGACTAGATCGGCAGTACTATATCACTAATTTATACCTATGCAGCTAACTCCACAGCACTAATGTAGCACTACTGCATCACTTATCACCTTATCCCGATGCAAGTACCTTCACAACACCCAAACAGAACTACTACACCACCAACCTATTCCTATGCAGATACCTGCATTGCACTGGAGCAGCACTACTACACCACCAAGTAAATGAATAGAAACAGAACACCACCACCCATTTCCCTGCACAAGACTAGTGGCATTACAAGACCACCATTGTATTCCTATGCAGGTACCTACAGAGAGAGGATGTAGGAAAGATCAGTGTATATAACAATATAGAGTAAGGGCTTATTCACACAACGGTTTTAAAAACAATGAGTGTGAATGGGTGTATTCATACGTCCGTTTTTTGACAGACAAAAAAAAAAAAAAAAGGTTCAGTTAAGAAAATAATAAATAAATTTAAGATCCATTAAAAAGGGATGAAAAATAGGTGACTGTCCACAATCAAAAACTAAAAAACACAAACTAGTGCAAAATTGAAAGAAAAGCGTCCGTTAAAATGGACCGATTTGGCCGAGGACTGGACATGGTTATGTGAATACGGCCTTACATCAGGGGTGTAGTTATAGTGGGTGCAGCGGTAAGAATCAATATAAGGCCCTGGACCCTAAAGGAGCCCCAAAGGTCCCTCTGCTACATAAAATAGACCAGTATTCGAAATGGCCCAGGTAGCTAGGGGCCCCATTACAGATTTTGCATTTGAGTTACACCTCTCCCTGGTGGCCATAAGGGAACACATTACCCATGTCGGGTACAACTTTCTTAAGTCATCCCTATTTCCTAGATCTTTGCTTTCTGCTACAATAAAGTTCATCTTTGTCTACTATCACACACGGCTGCTGTTTGTTACAATGTATTGGTGCAGCTGTGTGAGCAGGACTACGCTACTATAAATGTAAAACATTTTTTTGTGTCTTTAACCTCAAGATCCATCCAAGAATTCTCTCCGAGTACATGAGGATATGTGGAGAATCGATCAGAGTGCGGCAGGAAGCGAGGCTCATTGTGCTGGGGTTTACCCACTGAGAGTTATTTTTAAGACGACCCTTCTGTTTTCTTTGAAATCCAGTTCTATCTCCTTCTCGGGAAGCTCCGAAATAAACAGGAAAGAGAAGGCTCAAAATGGAAACGTCTTTAATGGGACCTGTGGAAAAGTCTCTGGCGGCATCCAAGCAAACCCTACTGCTAATGATCCACCTATACCGCGTCACACGGCCGGGCAACAATCACCCGGCTTCTTCACTACCTCCCCCCCTCAACATAATCTTCCTGCCGGAGTTTCCGAATTTTCTTCACACAGCGCATTCCGGGATGTTAAAATGGCCGACGATAACTTCCTGCCACGGATAGGGTGCAGGGAGTGGCTTCCTGTTATCAGGACAAAAATGCAACAAATTTTTTAGCTTTATAATTTGAGCGATTAGGGGGAAAAAAAAAAAAAAAAAAACACGACTGCCATGGGATGTGTCTGGTATTGCCACCCACTGAGGGGAACGAGGTTGAGCTGCACTACCACATACAACCTGTGAAGAGTTGCGGCACTGTTTCTCGAAGAAAGTAGTCAAGTTTGAAAGTTTGTCTAGCTCCAAGGTTGAACGTCATACCTGAGCAAACTGACTGAAGGGCCAAAATAGTAAGAGGTATCAAAAACATCAATAATAATAATAATGAATTGTTAAAAGTGGCTGGAAGACCTTAGTGCTATGAACAGCTTTAGGGTGGCAGAGGTTGCATTCGCTACCTGAACCCTTTGGCCAATGTCCATGCTACATGAAGCCTATGGTGGTAGAACCTCAAGTATGAAAATACTGTATGGTCAACATGGCCACCTGGGCAAAAAAAAAAAAAAAACCCAAAAACTGAGGACTGAGGGTCGCCCATAAACATTAGGCCCACATTGGCTAGACCTATTAATTTTGCCAGAACCGTCTGACCACGTATGACTTAGCGTTCAGCTGATGTTTGTTCAGCAGATCTTGGAGAGAAAAATGATTATGCCACCTCTAGAGCCTTATTTAGTAACCCTGTAGAAGACAATCCAAAAAGTTGGGAGGAGCGAATACATTGACAATCTTGATCATACATCCCGCCAAGCCCTGGCCCATCATGTTGTGGAAACATATATGTGTTCTCTACAGCACAACTCTCCATGACTACTTCAGGAGTTAGATTGTAGGCCCAAGTTTTACTTTTTTTAAGCCAAGTCCTGAGAGAAGTGTTCTGTTCTTCTAGGTCTACAGATGGTGATGTCATCAGTTCTTAGTAAAATTATAGGATGTACGGTTAGGAACATTGTGGTCGTCCATAAAATTGTTCCTCTGTTTATACAGTAAATGCTGAGGGCTAATGTATGACATCTTCCAAATTCCCCACAGTCTTGTCAACTTGTGGGAGTGTAGGAAGAGGACGGGGAAGGGGGAGGAAGAGTTTTTTGGTAGCCAGTCCATAATATTTGCCCCATTGGAAGACTACTATCTAGAATGGTACTCATGAGTTATGGGTTGTGCTACAGCCTAGCCCCTTTCACTGTGATAGAACTGAGGTACAGGTGTGGTGTTAGTTTTGGAAGATGCAGCCAGCCATGTTTTAAAGGCAAAATTTGCAGGAAAAACTCCTATTGCTCGGGTTGGATTGGAACCCACTGCCATATTGATGCAGATGAACCCCTCAAGCGTGACTTTTTGGAGGACCACCACTGTCCCTTGAAATTACTATAGCTATAGATCTCAAATATGTCTTGAATACGAGTGGATCCAAAAAGTCATCATTACTGGACTGGAAAACCCATTGGGTTATCTCAGATAGTTCCAAAAATTTCCTGATACATTCCTACCTACATGTCTATTAATGCCACTGAGAACACAGAGGGGATGGATATAAGGTTAGGTAGAAACTGGGACTTATCAATATGGTGGAGATGACCATGAGTAACCCCAAGTCATCACTTACCACCCCGGGGCCAACCCTGCTACATAACCTCCTATTATCTGGCTCCATAAAATATTCATAGCCCCATAAAACATGACAATGCAGGTGGGTGGCAGGCTGCGCGATGCCAGAGAACTACACCATGTTGACAACATGCACTGGCCTGCGGCCACTCATCTTGGCATTGGCACCAGCTCCCATGAATCCCCTTTCCAAATACAATGTTATTGTTTGGGGTAACCCCCGCTGCCCACTCCTAGGTGCTTCTGCAACGGTAACGGCCAGCGCTGCAATCTGCTTTACAAAGTAGAACAAAGACTTCAATTGTTAGCAGCTCCACAATACAAGAGATGAGAGGAGAAAGGATATCAAATATTAATATCCTCCGCCTTCTGTGTTAGCGTAGTACCTCAGTGCCAGGGCCAGACATTGTACTTTCTACCTGTTTGCATAAATACAATGTCAGACTTAAAGGGAACCTGTCGCGAAAAATGAAGTTTGACCTGCCCAATCAGGAGGTACATC
The DNA here is from genome assembly GCA_947044405.1 of Leptodactylus fallax. Classification (NCBI taxonomy): domain Eukaryota; kingdom Metazoa; phylum Chordata; class Amphibia; order Anura; family Leptodactylidae; genus Leptodactylus; species Leptodactylus fallax. The sequence continues at coordinate 428,847 of CAMRHE010000472.1, read as the reverse complement.
TGACACCCCCCGCCCAAAAAAAAGGACCCTCTACCTATACTCCTTTGAAACTAGGCTCCCCTGTTTCAAGCACAGGTGGCAGAGCCGGTCAAGAGAAGAGTATGGAGGCCTCCTGACTATTCTCCGATGGCAGGTTTTGGAAGAAGAATGGGTCATATACCGTAGACTGCTTTCAACCAGCAGCTATTCCCTACGAGCCCTCATAGAGATGCATGTATTGCTTGGCAAAGAGTGCATGTGTCCTCAATAGGGACAGAGCAGAAAATCTCTGCCACCAGTTTAATTCTCATGAGAACAAAAGGATCAAACATGTTGAAATTCAACATGCCCAGGTCTTCTCCACCAGTATCTGCCATCAGGGAAGAGTTGGACACCCAAAAGTCAATGAATTTGGCCAACATTCATCTAATGTGAATGGCCACTCTCAATTTCCTTCCTCCATTGAAAAAAAAAATTACGCAAAATTCACTGTAAAATGTACAATGCTACTCGATAGCTACTCCTGTGGAGCCCCTATCCATAAGTTTGGGCACCAAGTCAAAAAATCAACAATCCAGGTGCTCCAGCCATCAGTGGTGGACCCTTAGGTCATGACAATTGTTGACAAGCTGCAATACCAGACACAGCCCATAGACAACAGTGGCGCCATGTTTGAGAAAAAAAAATAAGTAGACCCCCAATTCTTATCCTGACCAAGGAATTTTAATAGTTACTATAAGACAAACAGAGAAGGATTATCTTAAGTCAAGTGCAAAGTACAAAACCATGCTCAAATACGGAAACCGAGATACTTCATTCATCACGACTTTGAGTCAGGACACTGGCCAGCAGGAAAAGTCCAGCAATAAGAAACTACAAAAGACCAAGTAAGGTGGGCATGGTGATGAAGACGGCCTTATGATATTTGGTTGTGTCCACACCATCCTCAGCGTTTGGTGGCCGATTAAAACACAACCAACTTGTACAGTCCTTTAGCAACATGGCCAACAGCCTCTGATCCAAGGAGGACTAGATGGAACGGGCATTTGGTCAACTTCTCGCAAAGTCTTCTAGGTAGCCTTACACACATATTAGTTAAAAGTGGTTCTCCTCTTCTCACGATCCCAAACTAACTAAACTGGTTCTAGGTCGATCCCCATAGATCATCCATAATCTGCAGGGGAACTGGGCGACAAGTGTTTCGTTCTCCTGTGGTGGTGCTACAGGAGATTAAAAGTATTACACAGGGTCCAGGAAAATCAACATTGACTGTCTATGTCGTGCAAGGTTATTCTGGAACCTCCAGAACACGAAGCACTCTTTGCAGCCATTTTCTGCTCCAGCAAATTGATGGTGGTCCCAAACCAGAAAAAAGAGTTTTCCAATCCAGACTACTCCCTAAGCTTTAGGTTATTAGCTTAATCACACAGGTGAGTTGGTCCATGAAATACGGACTGTACGTCCCAGACCAAACACTGAGCCAGGACCAGGAGTCCAAGCATTTATGATGCTAGGAGTCTCTATCTCCTCGTGTGAAAACGGTCCTGAAATCACGTTTTTAGTACAGGACAGTAGTCTCACCGGGAGGCAGGGACTCCTAGCATCAAAGATCACTCCAATGCTTGAAGTCCAGGAAATATGGCCGCCATATGACCAAATCCACCAATGTGAAGCCGACCAGAGAGGTAACTTAAAAGCATGTGGGCCCCAGTGCAAAATATGTAAGGGGGTCCCCACTTACCATATGCTATCTAGAATAGTGGTGTCTTCTTATGTTGTAGAGAGCCTTTGGGCCCCCAGGCTGCAGGGTCCGGTAGCGATTGCTACCTGTGCACCTCCTATAGCTACACTCCTGAAGCCGGCCGTAGGCATGGGGATACGTAAGGAGTGATTTCAGTGCGTAATCTCAAATCCACATGCGCCAACTATACGCAGACTTTGTTACTGCAAACAGTTGGAAGGTGCGGCAATTCCTGCAGATTTACCGCATTAATTTCAGCAGGCGTGCCACAGCAAAAACACACGATTTTGGGAGGTTTTTTTTGCCATCGAGACCTGCACATGTAACACATTGCTGAAAGTTCCTGATGGAAATTAGGCATTGTGTACTCTGTGTGTGGCTCCAGCCTTAAAGTATGGCTAAATTTAAAGGGAATGTTCACATTTGGTGGCTTCTACTTCACCCAGGGAGACCAAGATGCTTACCATGTGGATGGAAGAACACAAATGGGAACTTTACTTTTAAAGGAGAATTTCAGCTATTTCCGAAGCCTGGTTTTGACAGGTTGACAGCAAGATACACAAAAATATCCAAGACTCAAGGTTAGACCAAACGTTACAACAACTCTGTCTGGTTAGACCACTATGTCCCAAGGTAGAGGCCATATGACATCTCCAAAAACAGCTGAGCAAAGCAAATACAAAGCCCTGGTTCCCACAGGGAGGTGACGGTAAGGCCACTACTGTGCTAAGTGAGGTCTGGCCTCCACCGCCATCACTGACAACTGATATTGTTTTCTAAGAAAAAAAAAAAAATGGAGGTCAGTCTCGGTTTAAGTGAACCAATGCCCGATCACTCAAAACCAACAAGGTAAATCTATACATACAGACCTCACAAACAAGATTAAGCCAGTGGCGGTCCAGTAACAGATCACCCTCTAAACGTATTACCCACCCGCATAACACAAGCTTTGCACGGCACTGAAATATCAAATTCTGAAATATTTACATCGTATGCCTACGAGGAATGCGAAAGATCTTATCTAGAGATCTCTAAGGCGGCCACAGACATGAAGTCACGGAAAGAATGGTGGCAATATGGATGTTCATCCAATTAAATTTTAGTAAATGGTTAGAAAATTTTTGGAAATTTTTTTAAAAATGAAATAAAAAAATATCAAGTGTCATAACAAAAATACTACAAAATACAACAAAAATAATACTAATTCTATGGTTTCAGACCCTCTAAGGAAAAAAAAAAAATCCTAGTGGCGTGAATATTTTTTGGCACCTTGGCCATGGCAAGGCCGTCAAATAAAAATACAAAAACAGAAAAATTCATTCATTCATAAAACAATTCCTTTCACCTTGCCCTGTATCCAAGTAAACTTTGCTTGCATAATAAGGCATTCTCAGAACGCCTAAGGAAATGGATTTCCAAAATTGCAAGGTAAGCTAGGCAGGGCAAAAATTTACAAACCTTTCTGTCATTCCAAAAACAAAAATTTGTTTAAATTAATAAAAAAAAAAAATCATAAGTGATTCAGAATTTAAAATTTTCAACATTGTATCATTTTTGTGCACATAAATGTAGAAAAAAAAATGCACATGTAATGCTTATATTGGAAGACTAATCCACTAGGATTTATTTCAAGGTGATATCGTTGAGAATTAAAAAAAATAATAAAATTTTTTACAAAAAAATAAATTTTCCACTTGATTGAACCCTTCATAGATAACCAGGGCAGTATTGTTGTATCAATAGGAAGAGGGAGGATTTGGGAGGGATTAACCTGTCACATATAATAAGGTGGAACGTCAAAATGCTGAATCGCGCGGTCACATGATGTAAAATTTATAGATTTTAATTGACATTCAATTTTTAATCGCTTTGCCCTAGATGTAAAGATTTATATCAATTTTAATATAAAACATTTCACACTATATTTTTTTTAATCTCCATAATAATCTATGCAGACCACTAAAAAAAAATTTTTTATTACCTGTCAATTGATGTCGGAGGTGAACTGATGCTCATTTTTGCTACAGATATCCCAAAATCCAGTGCTTTGTCCCCAGATCGGAATAAGATGTTGAAAAATGCAAAATACAGGATATATTTTGGCAATGTTACTGCATACAAGTGCCACAATGAATTGTTAAAGGGACAAACCAACCCATCTTGTGCATTCACCTCCTTCCTGTTCCAAGCCAAGGGAATGCTGGCTCTTTCGGTTTCAGGTGGTTGCACAAAAAAAAAAAAAAATAAATTTAAAATTAGAAAAAAAAAAATAAAAAATTTGATCACAGCCCCTTATATTCCTGCCTCAACATTATGCCCAGTGGCAAATGACAAGATCAAACCACAAAAAAAAAAAAAAATCCAATTTTGTTTTAACAGCTGTTACGATGACAAGGCAAACTTTTAACCCCCAATGTTCAGGATGACATGTTGCAGTGGTTTTCATCCTCTGCATAAATTAAATATTATAATCCTCGGCATGGATCGTCCAAATACAAAATAAATAAATTTAAAAAAATTATACTAAAAGTGTAACTTAAAAAAAAAAATTGCAAAATCAGCAGCAAAAATAAAAAAAATTCCAAAAAGAATCTAAAAAAAAAAAAAAAAAATGCTAAGGCATCTGCACAATTCCTATAGACAACCACAGCAGAAGATAAAGCAGTGTTTTGCAATGCACCAATTTTGCTGGTGGGTAATGAAGACTCCTCGCAGCCGTAATTTTCAGGAAGATCCTTCCGGGCACGCTTTTCTCGCCTCCTTAAAAAAATAATTATCTTCTTCTTTTTAAAGCAGATCCAGTTTTGGTAAATCCAGGAGGCCTGTTAGATCCTCAGGCTTTCCAGGAGACCCTGCCCAGCATGCACCATCCTTCCCATAGTCTGTGCACTCCTCTTCCCCTTTCCACATCCAGCAGGAAGGGACAGCAATACAAGTAGACAAAAAAAAAAAATTTGCAAAAAAAATTGCAAGGCCCAGATTTACCAGCTGAGTGCAGGGTGTAGGTGCCTGAGATAGATAGAAGAAAATCAGTTATTTTCTGCTTCTCTATCCCCTCCCTCCTTCCTTTCTTTCCCCTTTTTTTCTTTCTTTCTTTGCCCTCCCCCTTCTGCATAAATACAGGCAAGAGCTGCAATAAACACAGACTGGGCTGTGCTGCTCCCCTCCCCCCTGACTGCTATAAGCTGGGCTGGGCAATGGCTCTTTCCCTCCCCTCTCTCACTCCCTTCCTCCCCATACTTCTCTCAGTGACTGGGATCTGGGAACACACTCTATACAATGTATCACACAGATGGATCTATCATGGAATCTTGGGATCAAAAACATCCTAACCCGTGACCCCATCCCCATCCAGCTGCACAGATCAAATATACCTAGACATTGCGGGGCCACAAGCTGCCAAGGTGGGCGCAGATGCATTCATTTCCCACAGATACCAAGTGATATGTAAGATCTTCGCTGTGCCTATGGTCACAAAATATTCAATTCGACGTAGTCGGGGGGCTGTGACCCCCACTGATGTCCAAAAGATCAGAGCGGAGACTTGTTGGACAATCTCCGGTCCTGACCGTTCCAGGAAATCCCGTCATCGTAATAAATAAAATTATAATCTTGTCGCAATTTTGGGTGACATTTCATCTGTTCCGTTATGTTTAATAAAAAAAATCCAAAAATTTACATACAAAAAAAAAAAATACATAAAATTTTTTTAGGTTTAGACTAGGGTTACAGGGAGACGTTGGTCGCCAGATATAAAGATCGCAATGGCGCGTTTTATACACAAAATACCTCTGGTCCTGACAGTTCCAGTAAATCCTGTCATCGTAATAAATAAAATTATAATCTTGTCGCAATTTTGGGTGACATTTCATCTGTTCCATTATGTTTAATAAAAAAACATCCAAAAATTTGCAAACAAAGAAAAACCATAAAATTTTTAGGTTTAGACTAGGGTTACACGGAGATGTTGGTCGCCAGATATAAAGATCGGAATGGCGCGTTTTACACACAAACTCCCTTCGGTCCTGACAGTTCCAGGAAATCCTGTCATCGTAATAGATAAAATTATAATTTTGTCGCAATTTTGGGTGACAATTCATCTGTTCCATTAGACTTAATGAAAAACATCCAAAAATTTGCAAAAAAAAAAAAAAATACATAAAATTTTTAGGTTTAGACTAGGGTTACATGGAGACGTTGGTCGCCAGATATAAAGATCTCAATGGCGCGTTTTATACACAAAATACCTCTGGTCTTGACAGTTCCAGGAAATCCTGTCATCGTAATAGATAAAGTTATAATTTTGTTGCAATTTTGGGTGACATTTCATCTGTTCCATTATGTTTAATGAAAAACATCCAAAAATTTACATACAAAAAAAAAAAAATACCTAAAATTTTTTTAGGTTTAGACTAGGGTTACACGGAGACATTGGTTGCCAGATATAAAGATCGCAATGGCGCGTTTTAGACACAAACTCCCTACGGTCCTGACAGTTCCAGGAAATCCTGTCATCGTAATAGATAAAATTATAATTTTGTCGCAATTTTGGATGACAATTCATCTGTTCCATTAGGTTTAATGAAAAATATCCAAAAATTAGCAAAAAAAAAAAAAAAAAATACATAAAATTTTTAGGTTTAGACTAGGGTTGCATGGAGACGTTGGACGGCAGATATAAAGCTCACAATGTCACATTTCTTGGGTGTAGGTGGGTTCGTAAAGTCCCCCCATTTTGTGGTCATACTGTGGCACGTGACCAAGCGAACCTGTCACACGACTGTCACCAAAAATTCACTATAAAATCACAAACCACAATGTAAGTCACAGGTGACTGCGGTTTTTGCAGCCAAATCGCAACTCTAAAATGTCACGCGACTATTAGATTGGGGCTGCAAAGTGACTTTGACCACGACACATCACATGGCCAAAATTTGCAGTGTGGCGGTATTTTCATTGCGGCTAATGAAAGAGAACGCGGTCATGCTGTGGCCTGTAAGGTGCCACAACCGCATTCTTTTTTCATGACTTGGCAGTGTAGTTTTTGACGCGTGGCACTCGTCGCTGCCAATGTCGTTTTATCGTTTGTTATAACGATTACGTGTTACGTCTACATTTTTCACCAAAAAAAGTGTCACTCTTGTCCACAGGTAGTCTCTGGCATTGCCTTTCAACCCCATTCACTTGAAAGCTGCAATACCAGGCACAACCAGCAGATCAGTGTGGCGCTGTTTCCTGGGGGAAAAAAGCAGACTCTGTTTTTGTAATGTTTTACAACCCCCTTCAGAGTTACATTAGGTGCCCTATCAACACAAACACTACTTCACATGGACATCGTAGTTGATCTCTGGAGTATGCATACTAGATAGCATGTGCAGCAAATGGATTATAAAAGGGACTCCAACCATTTCCCCTTCCCTTGAGTTAGATGGTCCAACAAAGGTCAAGACACGTGACCACTGGTCATTGAAGTGTAGATATCTGATGTCTGTTTAGGGTGGGTTCACACTTGCGCCCGGAGTCCGTCTGCCGCGAATCCGACCTAAATGTCGGAAAAAAGGATACGGAAAGGATTGGGAAAGGTTTGAGATGCATTGCTTAAAATCTCATTCACTTCTAAGTCGGACATGCAGGACTTTGTGTCTGACGAAAAAAAAAACAGCTTCGCGGCGCAGAGGGTGCAATTGGACACCCACGCATTGCTTTAAAAACCCATACAATTGAATGTTGGTTTAAGATACTGTAGACAGTACATGTCCTTCTGCAACCACCAGGGTCAAGTCTACCATTATATCCTACACCAACATGAGGCCATAGAGGAGAATTTAAAAAAATTGTGCACTCTAATGGAGACTATTCCTAGGGAAGGAAGACTTGGTTCTTGGTGGTACCCCTAAGAGAGTAGCGTGGTATAGACCCAAAGCAAGATTACTTGCTTGCTAATGTTAGACCAGGCCACTGATGGACATATGGCTCTGGTGTGCGCCAACAGTTTAACACCACATGGCATAGATAACCAACCATGGGATGAGAAGTCTTAAAGTTCAAGGTGAAAAGGTGCTCTCAGGGTAATAAATGAAAGTCAGTCGAATTTGGAGTCCACTCATGAGCAGATGCTTTGCCCATGATGGCATATACCAGATGGTAACACCCAAAATATGTGCAATGTCTTTTTTGTAGAGATGCATTGGCTTCAGGAGACCCTCTCAGAGGAACATGTGTGGCCATCCAGTTCCTCATCCATCCTCAACCCCATGTCTTCTCCATCAACATATCTCTGTCCATTCTCATAGCTTCTGGCTAAAGCTGGCCATACACAGGCACATTTGTGGGCATTCGATCAATGGAAGGATTGTTTGGATGAGCGATCCCACCACCAACATCAATCACTAAACTGGTTGATCTGAAATCAACAAAAGATGAGCATGTGTGGCTAGCTTTAGAGAGATGATGAATTTCGGGGGTCATTTCGTCATCGGAGAGCTAGTGAAAGACCACATCTTTGTGCACCTGGTTGAAGAAAACACCATCTATGACTGCAAGGATACCAAGACGTATTCAATGAAGAAAACACCATCTATGACTGCAAGGATACCAAGACGTATTCAATGAAGAAAACACCATCTATGACTGCAAGGATACCAAGACGTATTCAATGATGATTTGGTGTTTAATTGCTATGGATTTCATATGGTCTGAATCTGCAGCGATTCCACTGTAAATCTGTATCTATATCCACATATAAGTTGCAGATTTTGTTGCAGACATATGTGTGGGGTACACTGAGGTCCGAGTACTTATCCTCCTTGGCTGGAGATGTGGACAGTGACCTAGAGCTCCTCATGGAGGATCCAGAAGGAATGGACCCCATTTTGGTTTTGCAAGAACATTCAATAGCTGTTAGATTAATGCTATTCCATCTTAATTCCCCACATGCATGCTCGGTGTGTCCGAGTGTGCTTGTGTTGTGAATAGGTGAGAGGAATAAGCTTCTGGAGGTGGACCCCACTGGAGGTGATTTATGTTGTCCAAACATGAGAACACATTAAATAGACAGGCAGCCCCAACTAAAATCAGTTTAAGATTAATGTGTACGGCCAGCTGTATAGTTATTCCACATGCACACTTGCTTTGGCCAAGTGTACATGTGTTTTCAATTGGAGTAAGACACCTCTGGGGACTGTATATGCAAGCTTTACCCTAGCATTGTGCAATCTGTTATTCTGGTCCACCAGGGGGCATTGTCACTCCGTCCATTAGTGATATGGGCATAAAATGTGCGGCATATAGTGCCCAAGTCACACATGAAATGCGGGGGTCGGGAAATTTGCTCGCCCTTCCGGAAGTCCAGGAGGTCTCATCTTTTTTGGGAGCCTCCCAGATATTCCGGGAGAGTTATCAAGCATGGGTTAAAGCGGTGACCTCATTTATAGGTAGGACATGGTGGTGGTGATGACTCTGTTGGGGTCAGAGGTATGTATGAACTGGTGCAGACGGGTAGAAGGGTTGGAGATCTAGACCTCCCCACCAGAAGGACCTTCTCTCCATAGAGTACACCATTACTCCTAAGGCCTTCCTGTATCTACTACAGTTCCTAACCCCTACAAGAGTCGTCCTCCACCCTCAGTAACCACTACTGTCTCCGTTCAGCAGAACATTATAAGACAGTGCTGTGTTATGTCTCGACTCCATATCGTAGGAATAACTCCTCATTTTCCTGGCACGGTCATCTACGGCAGAAGCCGCTTTACCCGCAGGAAGTGAGATTGACTTGGACAACATGCAGTAGCTGCTAATGAAGTAATGGCTCGTGGGTAGCGGATGTGGGACTGTCTACTCTTCTCTCAGCTGGACAATTTCGCTGCTTCCATTAAGCAGGCGGGCTAGAATTAACCCCCTTCAGCCCGGCATCTGCTCTTTAACTGCGCTCCGTCTCCCCATCACAGGGGATTCTGGGATTCTAAGCAGATTGGCAGTCGCCCATATCCACAAGGGACAGAGGAATACACAACCACAAGAGCGTTTTACTTGGCTCCGCTCGCCTGCCACTGTTCTGTTTATTTCAGGGTGAAGACAAAACTCCAGGCAGTGTAATGAGGAGCAATGGAGTCCGATCCACAAGGGCAAGATCATAGTAGATAGGGGCAACTTCAATTGTGCCCAGTAATTGCCCCCACAAAATAGCAATTAGCATAGGCCTTCCAACCAGTGTCAGACTGGGGAGTACCAGGGGTTCCTATGGTGGTCCCAAGCTTTAACACAATAATGGCCCAGCAGAGGTTACCCAAATTTGAAGGGGACTATGGTCTAGGCGTGGTTGTTGGAAGGTGGGCTCCCGGAATCATTTTAACCCAAGATGGTCCATGGAACCTGATTCCAATCTTGGATGTGTAACCTGTCTAGGCCCTGCTTAGTGTCTAATGGGGCTCCAAAGACACCAGAATATAGGGAGGACCGAGGACAATGTACCCATGGGTTTTACCATTCCAGTAGTTGCAGCTGCCAGTGGCTTCAATATAATTGCCTTCTTCTTGTAAGGTTCAGGCAGGCAACAAACAGACTTGTCCTGTTATGGACACTTATCCTCTATCCACAGGACAGGGGATAAGTCTTCGATCGCTGGGGGCCCGATTGCCGTGTCCACCCAGTAATCAGGAGGACAGGACTGAAAATGCCTCTTAGGCCTCCTTGTGACTGGAGCGCTAGTGTGTTTGCACTCCATTAACTTTTATGGGGCTACTGGCGGTAGTCACTCAAGCGCACTGGCTCTCCATTTAAGGAGTCTTAATGGGCCTGTAAGGTGGTGCCTTGTTGATCGGAGTGTCGCCTCAGGTGTAGGATACTGTGGTCCATATCAATCTGCGCAGGTTTTGTCAGGGACAGTATGGTGGAATTTTGTGTCTTCTATTCTCCTCCCAACTCCTTTGTCTCCTGATGTCAGAAACCGCCATACCATAGAGTTGGAGACAGGGAAGCCGGCAGGAGAATTGACGAGACGCACAGCCAAGGGCTGTATCAGCACTGTGTAGGGAGAGGGAGTATACAGTTGTGTAGGGCAGGCAGGGGTAGTGTGGCCTGGACAATTTGTGGGGGACGAGGAGGGATACTATTACCTGTTGGGGGCACTATTACCTATGAAGGGCAGAACTATTACCAGTAGGGAGGGGAATATTGCCAATATTGACTATGCCCCTGGGTGGGTTGGTGGAGATGGAGGCGGTGGTATAACTTTACTCACTAGTTAGAATAGCTCCTGGCTTCTTGATCATATATGATTTTAGGAAAGCCTGGTGACATCCAAAATGGCTGCCATTACACGTCTTAGAAGGCGATGTCACGTCAGCCTGGCTATGCAGTAATAAAGAGTTCAGAGTCTGTAGAAAAGCTGGGTGGCGGCCATATTAGTGGACACCCAGCTTTCCCAGTAACAGATATAACTATTAATAGGGAGACATGTTTCATTCTGCTTGTTTATAGGAATACACATCCCTATTTTTCCATCGGTTTGGCTTGTTTATCACGTAGTAAACACGCAGTACAATTTCCTAATAAGTCGCGGACAGAGGGTTTTATTTTGAGCCTTTCTCCCGGTCAGGTCACCTTATATAGAACGCTGCCCCAAGCTTCCGAAATCTTTGATCCCATTGTGTCACGATCCTTCCCAGAAACTGCAGGAAGCCGCTGGGAATTCATATGGTGGGATGCCGAGCTCAGGGAAGAAAGGATGGGGTTAACCCTTTCAGCGCACGGCCGCTAGACGCAAAGAGTTAACCTTTGTGCTTAAAGGGATACTCCTCTGAAAATAAACAATTATCCTATGATCACGCTGTACATGAATTCTGTCTGTAGAGGGTAGCCCAGTGCCACCTTGTGCCTGACTATGGTATAGATAGGTGATAGATAGATAGATAACTATGAGATAAATACTCTGTGCTGCTGTGACAGCCTGCACCAATATGTCTAAATTGTCTCCATTTCACCCTTCATGTCATGGCGCTTTCTCTATCACATGTACAACCTGCTAAGTCTAGAAGAAATGTCTATCTCTTGCCCCTTCCCCTTATCTCAGGGTACAGCAGTGCAATAGTTAATAAATCGGGTCCTGGCCATTATGGAGGATTGTGTACACAGGGATCAGAAGGTTTATCGGGGTGATTAGACATATGGGAAGCGGCTTCCGGTCTCACGAGCCAACATCAAGGACAAGTTAGGACACGGTCATTATAATGTCCTCCAGGATGGTCACTTCTGGGCTGGCAGTGAATGGGTGCACTGTGCTGCCATCCAGTGGGGTCACCTGGAATTACACCAATCTGGTAAAAAGTGAGGATTCCTAAGGAGGAAAATGAGGCCAAAAATTCTATTCTGGATATTTACGCCATATTTTATTGTAGACTGAAAAATGTGGATACATAGAGGAGAGCAAAAATCTAAGTCAGCCCCGTCCCCATTATGTCTAGGCCTTATATTTGGCTGGAGGGTTATAGGCAAATGTCTCCCCCAGCAGGGTCGTAGCTATTGAGGGTGTAGTGGTAACAATCGCTACTGGGCCATGGTCTATTGTATATAGTACAAGGTAGGTAGGGGCCCCATTACTGGTTTTGCGTTGGGGCAAAGGAGCTTCTACTTAGGCCTCTGCCCCCAAGGCTAGGGTGCCATGGAGATTTAGGCCGTAACATGGGCAAAGATCACAATGTGGCCAATGAAAGTGAATGGGGTCGAAGTTGCCGCAATTGCCAACATAACAGTTGCCACTAAGCAAACCTTACTGTCATGTCGTGGTCGTGGCAAGTTGTGGGTTGCTACAAGACCCAGATTTATGAAAACTGTTGTAGTTGCCCATAGCAACCAATCACAATTGTCACCCTGAAGACTCCTTGACCGTCGCAAAAAAAATTCCAGCAATGTTCGACTTTTTTTGCGATTATAAGTGCACCACATATATCTGACATCACTATCTTTTGTTATTCTGGGGAGCTCTGATGATGTCATCGGGCAGCACCTGTGTGATGATATCATCAGTCCCAGTCAGTATGCCAGTGGAAGGTGGGAGATACTGCCTGGCATTAAATCATACAGAAGATGGCATTATACTTAATGAGGCACCGTGACTGATATTGTTGGGGGCAGTGAGGCCGGTATTGGGTGTGGCTAAAAGGAGAGGAGGCGGATCTAAGAAGGTACGGGTTTATGAGACATTTTTAAATGGGATGTTCACCTCCACGCACATGACCAACGCTGAGCTACCATATCCAGAGGGATACCTAGAAACGACTGGGCCCCATTGCAAAATCTGTAATGGGGCCCCTACTTACCTTGTGCTATTTAGAATAGTGGTATATTTTATGTGATCCCTCAGGGTCCGTGGCCTGGTAGCGACTGCTACCTGTGCACCGCCTTTAGTTACACCCCTGACCAGATCTCCTGTAGATACAACTAGACGCCATATGTTTATTCGATGTGGACATTGGATATATCTAGATTATCTTACAGACCGCTGTTGTCTAATTGTGCGGACACAACCATCTCCTTTAATTAGGGGTAGAATAACTTAGTATTTGGCTCCTTATACTCTATGTCAGGGGTAGGTAACCTTTTTTGTATGGCGTGCCGACTTAAATTAAAAAATCAAAGATGAGGTACTTGGAGTGTCGGCCAATAATTGTAAGGCTGACGACTCCGATGTAAAGTTGCGTTCACATGCTGTGTTATTGCACAAACATGCATGCATTTGTATTGGGAAACTGCCCGTGCTTTTTGTGCAAAAACACACCGTTATACAGAATAATGTCCCATAGCAGCCCCTCCACACAGTATAATGTCCCATAGTGGCTCCTTCACACAGTATAATGTCCCATAGTGGCCCCTGCACACAGTATAATGTCCCATAGTGGTCCCTCTACACAGTATAATGTCCCATAGCGAACCACTCCACACAGTATAATGTCCCATAGTGGTCCCTCTACACAGTATAATGTCCCATAGTGGCTCCTTCACACAGTATAATGTCCCATAGTGGCCCCTGCACACAGTATAATGTCCCATAGTGGTCCCTCTACACAGTATAATGTCCCATAGTGGCTCCTTCACACAGTATAATGTCCCATAGTGGCCCCTGCACACAGTATAATGTCCCATAGTGGTCCATCTACACAGTATAATGTCCCATAGTGGCTCCTTCACACAGTATAATGTCCCATAGTGGCTCCTCCACACAGTATAATGTCCCATAGTGGCTCCTTCACACAGTATAATGTCCCATAGTGGCCCCTGCACACAGTATAATGTCCCATAGTGGTCCCTCTACACAGTATAATGTCCCATAGCGAACCACTCCACACAGTATAATGTCCCATAGCGAACCCCTCCACACAGTATAATGTCCCATAGTGGCTCCTCCACACAGTATAATGTCACATAGCAGACCCTTCACACTGTATAATGTCACATAGTGTCCCCTCCACATAGTATAATGTCACATAGCGGCCCCTCCACACAGTATAATGTCCCATAGTGGCTCCTTCACACAGTATAATGTCCCATAGTGGCCTCTCCACACAGTATAATGTCCCATAGTGGCCTCTCCACACAGTATAATGTCCCATAGTGGCTCCTTCACACAGTATAATGTCCCATAGTGGCCTCTCCACACAGTATAATGTCCCATAGTGGCCCCTGCACACAGTATAATGTCACATAGTGTCCCCTCCACACAGTATAATGTCACATAGCGGCCCCTCCATACAGTATAATGTCACATAGTGGCCCCTCCATACAGTATAATGTCCCATAGTGGCCCTTCACACAATATAATGTCCCATAGTGGCCCCTTTATAAGAGTATAATGTCCCATTATATTGCCAACCCCTGCTCTATGTGGATGAATGGAGTGCTCTGGTCTATCTTTTGCTCTGCTTCTTTAGATCTATAGAATCCTCCATATCCCTGCAGTAATGTCATCTCCTCTGCTATGGAAGGTAAACAGGGCCCCGGTGGATAAGACGCCCCCTCCCCCACCGCTTATTCTCTTGGTATTGATCTGTGACGGCTCTGCTCATGGTACAGAATACTGTTTATTCAGCGAGCATGGCGTCACCTACACCTCACCGAGGGTCATCTTCTATTATGTGTCTATGAAATCTTCAATTTTGTAAATGGGTAATGTTTTAGTGCTCCTGTTGTATACTCAGAAGCTATATCTATCTTCCCACCCCCTAATATTTATATCTCATATCTATCTATCTATCTATCTATCTATCTATGTATCCATCTATCTATCTATCTATGTATCTATGTATCTATCTATCTATGTATCTATCTATCTATCTATGTATCTATCTATCTATCTATCTATCTATGTATCTATGTATCTATCTATCTTCCCCATGTCTGCCTGTATCTATCTCATAGCTATGTGTCTGTCTAGGCATGAATCTCATATCTGTATAGTTTTCTCTGTATCTCTCTCATATCTATCTATATCATATCTATCCCATATTTATCCATCTATGTCAATGTCTTAATACAATCACTGACAAGGGTAGTGTATCTTTTGGTGAGAGAGTACTGACTGCTAGATATGCCTTTACAACACACCTCAGAGACATTTTGTCCACTTGACAAACTTTATAAGGTACACAGAGTTGGGCTAAGAGAAACAGGATGGTCATTTGATGAATTGCCCACCATCTGAGCCATTCTGAGCTAGCTCTTAGGATTAGTGGTTACATGAGGGCACACACAACAGACGGACTCCAGACAGACCACCAGTACAGAGGATTTTTTGATCCGCCGGCAAGCACATTATAAAATGTTCTATAGAATTTTCTAGATGGTTACACACATGTTGGGGTCCTGTTTTGTTGTAGCTTCTATACAGTGTGATGATGTATGACATGTGTGAATTTTCTATTGTCTTCTTGTACAGATTGAAATCCCACATTGTCCACCACCCACAATGTAAGATGAGTGCAATGTCTGAAATTTCCTAATTAGCTGAATTTTCCTTGTTTACCAGAATCTTCCTCTCCAGGATCAGTGATCCGTGCTGCAGCCATCTTCTCAGCCGTCTCTGATGTGTATAAGCTTGTCCCTGACAATTAGCTTCATGTGACCGAACAGGCCTCCATATTGTAACTACCTGATAGACATCCATGTCCTGCTCAGCCCCCCCCCCCCCCCAGCCTATCCTATACTGATCCTGAGTTACATCCTGTATTATACTCCAGAGCTGCGCTCACTATTCTGCTGGTACAGTCACTGTGTACATACATGACATTACTTATCCTGTACTGATCCTGAGTTACATCCTGTATTATACTCCAGAGCTGCGCTCACTATTCTGCTGGTACAGTCACTGTGTACATACATTACATTACTTATCCTGTACTGATCCTGAGTTACATCCTGTATTATACTCCAGAGCTGTACTCACTATTCTGCTGGTGCAGTCACTGTGTACATACATTACATTACTTATCCTGTACTGATCCTGAGTTATATCCTGTATTATACTCCAGAGCTGCGCTCACTATTCTGCTGGTGCAGTCACTGTGTACATACATTACATTACTTATCCTGTACTGATCCTGAGTTACATTCTGTATTATACTCCAGAGCTGCGCTCACTATTCTGCTGGTGCAGTCACTGTGTACATACATTACATTACTTATCCTGTACTGATTCTGAGTTACACCCTGTATTATACTCCAGAGCTGCACTCACTATTCTGCTGGTACAGTCACTGTGTACATACATTACATTACTTATCCTGTACTGATCCTGAGTTATATCCTGTATTATACTCCAGAGCTGCACTCACTATTCTGCTGGTACAGTCACTGTGTACATACATTACATTACTTATCCTGTACTGATCCTGAGTTACATCCTGTATTATACTCCAGAGCTGCACTCACTATTCTGCTGGTGTAGTCACTGTGTACATACATTACATTACTTATCCTGTACTGATCCTGAGTTACATCCTGTATTATACTCCAGAGCTGCACTCACTATTCTGCTGGTGCAGTCACTGTGTACATACATTACATTACTTATCCTGTACTGATCCTGAGTTACATCCTGTATTATACTCCAGAGCTGCGCTCACTATTCTGCTGGTGCAGTCACTGTGTACATACATTACATTACTTATCCTGTACTGATCCTGAGTTACATCCTGTATTATACTCCAGAGCTGCACTCACTATTCTGCTGGTGCAGTCACTGTATACATACATTACATTACTTATCCTGTACTGATCCTGAGTTACATCCTGTATTATACTCCAGAGCTGCGCTCACTATTCTGCTGGTACAGTCACTGTGTACATACATGACATTAGTTATCCTGTACTGATCCTAAGTAGCTGATCTCTGGGGATCGCAGCACTAGGACACCCAGGGATCAGGTTATGGTGAGAGGGACCTACTAAGAGGACTTGTAAGGATGATTCCTTATTCTACAGACACCAGGTAGTTAGAGGATCTCAGGCAGTACGTCTCTTACATTTATAGGGCTTTCCTCCCCGTTCCTTGCAGACATGACTAACATGAGAACAATCATCCTGTGGTTTGTGCAGGAATCCAGTGTAGATTCTTTTGGATAATAAGAAAAGGATGAGATTGTGTCCTGGTTACACGTACCGCAAGGAATAAGCAAAATACAACATCGCACAATCCCTTTTTGTTACAAGTTGTTCCTGACAGGAAGTGTTCTATTTTCTTGCAGAGCCTCCACAGGTGATATTAAGTATTACAAGTTGTCCATTGAAATCTTGTGATTGTGATCTGACTGTGTCATGCATGGACATACTGGGTCCTCCAAGGCAAGAGACACTCTTTGTAGCCCCTTCAGCTCTGGGTAATAGATGGGGGATCCTGAATGTGGGACTTCCCCTTAACCAAAAATTTAGGTTACCCTTATATTGATACATATTGAGGAAAATATGGCACTCAGGAGCCTGGAAAAGCTGGGTGACACCCCAGGGTTAATCCATATACGTTATCATTCAGCACCTTAGGGGATTTCTTTTATTGCAGACATTCCACATTTTACTACCTGTCAGTAAATGAATATAATTCAGGGAAGGAGGAATTTTTACGAGTAGGGTTTATTATGGGTTAATGTGATAAATATATATACAACCTATATACAGGGAGGAGAGAAGTGCGGCCCTATGTATAGTCAACATTTCCATTAAATAGCTCCCCCCTGGAGTCACATTAGGTATAGCACAGTGTAAGCATTTGGCCTTGCAAGCTCTGGACCTACTGAACACCAGGTGGCGCTGTTGCTCTGAGGGCTTAGGCCGGTTTCAGTCGCCAGGCCTTACTGCTGAGGTTCATGTGCTCAATGTCAGGAGGAGGGGGATACAGCTTACTGCTCACGTCGTGGCTGTCACAGAGGCTCAGACATCTTTTTGGAGGCTCGGCGAGGTCTTGGAAAGTGTTCTTCTCCTCTAAGGCTCTGAACTGGTTCTCTGGATCCGGTTTGACGGTGGAAGGAGAGGTCAGTACATGTATGCTGTCCATAGGGGGTACGGGCTTATGCCCCAGGTAGGGGCTAAGGAGGTTTCCTGTGGTCACCCTGCTTTGTAGTCCTCTATGACTCTGAATTCTTTCTTCTAGAGACAAGAGCGCTTGGCTTTGGTGGATCAGGCGGTTGGCACACAGCTGCCACTCGGCGGTGCCAGGAAGAACTTGAGTAGGTGAGTAGAGAGATCGACTGGGGTGAAGAGGCAGCTCAGCGCCATGCTGAGAGGAGGAGGAGGGTACGTACAGATGCCCACTACTTCCAAAGCCGCAGCAGGTCCCAGGGAAACATGGGGTCGGTATGACACTATGCCCTGGGTAAGACACAAAATACATTGTGGGTAACTTTTTGACTCCCATAAAAGCGTTTTCTAGCCCCAAATGCATGTTTCAGCTGTGTCCATTGTATAGTAGTGACGCCAGGTCAGTGCCTCGTCGCACCTATTACTTGAATAGGCGTAGACCGCTTCAGGCCCTGTCCGTGTTAGTAGGTTCCAGGGCCCTGAGGGTGCCAAAACTGCTGATCTTGCAAGGTTCACATGTTGGACCTTCACAGATCAGATACTGATGAGATACGTCATCAGTATGAAACATGCATTTGGGGCCGGAAAATTCAGAAACATGTATGTTGTGCTGTCCCTCTATTATTCCTCCTGGAAATATATAAATTAATTAAAATTTGGGTGTTACCATTCCCCTTGTTTCACTACACAGTTTGTATCAGTCAGCACTGACTACTCAGACACGTCTCCAACTGGTAACACCCAATTATGAGGTCATTCATAAGTTTCCAGGAGGAATAACAGAGGAACGATATAACAAATTCTTAAGAAAGATGTTCCAGAATTGTTATTTTATCAGGCTTGCAAGAATTTACTGAACAGACATGTCAGGAGAGGTGATAAGATCCTCTATAACACCCAATAACAGCACTGTAATGTAATGACGGTAGTAAATGGAATGGCAGAATCTAGATCTATTTCAGCTCTTAGAGCATACCTCCCGACTTTCTCGGTTTCATTGGGATAGTCCTGGATTCTGGGTGCTGTCCGGTCTGCGGGAGGTATGTCCCAGCTTCAACTCGGACGCAAATTTGTTGTATATATAATGGTGAAGCAGGAATCTGTCTGCTCTCTACTTCACCATTCTGCCCATCTCTGCTCCGAGAGCAGTCAGTGCGATGTGGTGACATCACTTATATCATGCCCGCAGTTCCCTAAAGGCCCTGGAGCAGAGACAGAACACCAGGGGAACAAGGAGAAGGGAGGATTAGTGGTTTTTATTTTTTGTTTGACACTGTGGGGGAACCAGTAGAGGGGCATAATACCGTGGGGGCAACTGAAGGGGGACATCATACTGTTAGGGCAGACTGAGGGGTACATTATACTGTAGAGCAGCTGGAGAGTGACATTACACTGTGTGGAGCAGCTGGAGAGTGACATTATACTGTGTGGGGCAGCTGGAGAGTGACATTATACTGTGTGGGGCAGCTAGAGCGGGACATTATACTGTGGGGGGCAGACGGAGCGGGACATTATACTGTGGGGGACAGCTGGAGGGTGACTTTATACTGTGAGGGCAACTGGAGGGGACATTATACTGTAGGGGGTAGCTGGAGGGGGACTTTATACTGTAGGGTCAACTGGAGGGGGCATTATACTGTGGAGGCAACTGGAGGGGGACATTATATTGTGGGTGCAACAGAAAAAGACATTATACTGTGGGGGGGCAGCTGGAGGGGGATATTATACTGTGGGGGGGCAGCTGGAGGGTAACATTAAACTGTAGGGTCAGCTGGAGGGGACATTATACCTTGGAGGCAGCTGGAGGGGGATATTATACTGTAGGGGCAGCTGGAGGGGGATATTATACTGTGGGGGGGCAGCTGGAGGGGGATATTATACTGTAGGGGTAGCTGGAGGGGGATATTATACTGTAGGGGCAGCTGGAGGGGGATATTATACTGTAGGGGTAGCTGGAGGGGGATATTATACTGTAGGGGCAGCTGGAGGGGGATATTATACTGTGGGTGCAACAGAAAAGGACATTATACTGTGAGCACACAAGGAGAGAGTTGATATTGTGGAGGCAACTGGAAGGGGACTTTGTACTGTGGGGGCAATTGGAGGGGGACATTATTTTGGGAATGGGCGGAGTCAGATTGGAAGTGGGTGGGGCTAAATTCACTAAATTTGGCCCCTCTTTCAGTCCTTTGAATGTTGGGAGGTAGTCTTACAGATCCATCTTAGTGAATTCTGCAGGTGGTAAGAGTTCCTTCCTGCCTGGGTGACGACCATTGCCTGTAATTAGGTAGTCAGGGGAGGTTCTGTCTGCTGTACAGTAGACTGCCTGTCTATGCCACACAGGCTTGTTTTAGGTCCCTCTATCTATATCATAAGGTGCTGGTACAAAGTACAATATACACAATATAGTGTTGTGTATAAGACTGAAGAGGCTGCAGAAAATCTTACAGATGCCAATACAACCACTAGGTGGCACTGGTTTAAATACAGAACTGCTTCTGTAGGCAAAAATATGTCACCATCTCTCCGATTGGCACATCCCTAATTTCTATGCCATAGAGCGGATTGAGCACAAGACTTACTGCCCACGCCTAACGTCTTCTTGTTTGAGCTGCCGTCATAGTCCATTGGATTTTGGAGTAGCCTGCGGCAGGCTAATTGATCTGCCAGGAGCTTGTGTGCGAGGATAGTATTATGTAAAACCTGTACAGAATGGAAAATCTTAGGAAAAATATCACCGCCATGACCAAGCCCCAACAAAAAGGTCATCCAAATCACCCATCCAGAAATTAATATGATCACTGTGCCTTTAATTCTTCATATAATACTGAACAGATTTAATAGTAAAAGTGCATTACCTCCCTCTGAACACCAGGTGGCAGCGCAGCTGTACGGCACACACTGTTCCCCAGCACGGCAGGCGGAGGACACCTCACGTCCCACAGCGGGTAGTTGACAAAGATGAGTTTACTGAAGTTGAACTTGTAGGTAAATCTCTTCCCCTTCGTCTTGTGCAGAATTCTTTTATTGTAGTAATATCTGAAAATGCAAATGGTCAGATCCGGAAATTAGGACCTTACGTACCTCTCCTTAAAGGGGATGTGTCACCAGAAATAGACATCATTTTTAAACCAAGTTTTTATGTTAACTATATTTTTAAAGAATTTATATATATAAATTTTTTCAATGTCACTAAAAAAAGTATTATATCCTGCAATTTTTTTCTCTGGCCACTAAGCCTAATAATAGACTGACACTTGCCAGGGTTTCTTTGCAACAGTCACCTCATTTACATCACAGACAAGATTACAATACAAGATAGCACCTGTGTAGATAACACTACTGACCCATCATTGCATCCGCTACTGACAACAGATGATGTCACTGCTTATCTCCTCCCCCTCCCTGTATAGAGCAAGTCTAGAAGTCTCTCCCATAGATCTCAGTGAGTCGTCTCCAGACTATTGCTCCCTATGGTCATGATTGTGCTGTAAAGTGTGTCACTAAATGCTGTTAACAGAGCAGAGGGGAAGCTCGGGCAAGATGGCCGCCCCCATAATCATGTACAGAAATAGAATTAAAAAAAAAAAATCTACAATCAGAAAATAAAAACAGATTTAGTTTAATAAATAAATAAAATTGGTGATATATTCCTGTGAAGATTTAAAGGGCCAGCAGTGCAGAAACTGCAGTTTGGTTGGTCATGTTTTATATAAATTGGAGCTGCTGCAGTGTCAGTGTGACTGTAAACTTTTGCTAACACATCTGACAACCCAGCTGACTACATCTCTGTAGGAACAAACCGAAAATAGTGCCACACCTGTCCATGGGTTGTCTCTGTCATTACAGTTTAGTTCTATTGATTCTATTGAAGTGAATGGAGCTTAGCTGCAATACCAGATACAAGCTGTGGACAGCTGTGGCGCTGTTTTTGTAAGAAAGCAGCCATGTTTTTCTGATCCTGGACAACCCCTTTAACTTATTTGCTGCTATTTATTTGAAAAAGTCTGATATCCCCTTTAAGTTTAGTACTAGCTGTATACATCCATATGCAGATAGCTCCCTCTAGTGGTGGTGTTTATATAATTTATCATCAAGTATGAAAGCCAGAGCTCTCCTACCCAGATATATTATGACAGCAGTTGCTACAGAGTTTTGGACCTAAAAACAGAATGATGGATATTAACTTTATTAACCTAGCAGTATATTTCACTCAGCAGGGGTGTGGTGTTTTAGATGGTTTGCTATGATGTCATCAGGTTTATGTGTACGCCCCTACTTATGTGTAATAGGAGTAAGGGACAGATTTGGATGTAAGGTCCTCTCTACATAAGAAGGATTCCCTTACCTGAGTGCCCGGCTCAGCTTGTCGTAGTTCATCTGGGGTTTACATTTCCTCCGGCCCCACAGCCGGGCCACTTCATCGGGATCCTTGATGACAAACTCTCCGTATTCTCCCTGCTGCCAGGCGATGACGTGACGGAACTCCTCCTTCTGTAGCAGCTCCAGGATGAAGTGCCATAGCTGGATCTGCCGCGAGCCGGGGCTAGACTCTGCCTTGTAGGCCCAGTCCGGGAATGCCAACCCTGTTAGAGAGGGGTTGAGAATGCCAAAATTGCTGCCACAAAGGGGTTACTGCCCCAATTCAGTTGTCTCCCATTGGAAAAATTTGGGTTTCATACCAGTCATGGAGGTTGGGAGTGGAAGATCTTATATCTGAAGAATATGTAAAGCCGATGGAAGAGGAGAACCTAGAAGCTTCTGGGTCCCAATACTAAATCTGGAATAGGGCCCTCACCTACTTGTGTCTTCATACATTAGTGGGGCCTGTGGACCCCTTCATGCACCAAGGCCAACGTTGACTGCTACTAGGGAGAAGTATTTGGTTTAGAAATTTCCAAAAGTTTTGGGTTCACCAGAAAATGAAACTTTTGGGGTTAGTCACCCACGGAACACTATTATACTCTTGGGTCTCCTATGATGTGCAGGAGTGGTGAGGCAAGGTGAGTATAAGTGTTTGTTATTTTTACTGACCTCCTCTGAGGCTAAACTTACGAGGTCAATCCAAACAAGTCCGACCTGAAACAAACGAGAGGGCCGAACCTCACAAACATTTGTCGAAATGAATCTTGTGAGGTTCGCCCATCTCTAACTGCTACCTCTTCCCTTACTATAGCTACACTCCTGGCCAATGGTGGGCCTTCACATGCTCCTCTTCTACATGGGGGCAGCAGGACTACAATTTGACTCTCTAGCCATTTCTCCACCCTTCAATCTGTAGCCTGCACATAGATGCTGAGCCATCGACTTCACACCTTGCTCCATATAAGAAAATAGCTCATCTTTCTACCCCAAGACCTACTGGCATGATGCAGCCTTCACCATCTATATCACTTTCCCGCCATGCTATCAAATCCTACCTGCTGTGTTACAGATGCCTAGTATATGGTACACTACCCAAATCTCTGGTGACCAAATGGTGGTTGCCTGTGTCTAATTGGAAACATTACAAATTAAAGCGTACTGGACCTTTCAACAGACTTTGCATAAATCAATAGTACAGTGTGTGTACATGAGGAGTAACCCTGTATCTGGCCATTATATGACCTATATGTTGCCATTCCTGCCTGAACTGGTACATTGGGTACGGAAAGTATTCGGACCCCTTTAAATGTTTCACTCTTTGTTTCATTGCAGCCATTTGCTAAAAGCAAAAAAGTTCATTTTATTTCTCAGTAATGTACACTCAGCTCCACATCTTGACAGAAAAAACAGAAATGTAGATATTTTTGCAAATTTATTAAAAAAGAAAAACTGAAATCTCCCATGGCCATAAGTATTCCGACCCTTTGCTCAGTATTGAGTAGAAGCCCCTTCCTTTTGAGCTAGTAAAGCCATGAATCTTCTTGGGAATGATGCAACAAGTTTCTCACATCTGGATTTGGGGATCCTCGGCCATTCTTTCTTGCAGATCCTCTCCAGTTCCATCAGGTTGGATGGTGAACGTTGGTGGAGCCATTTTCAGGTCTCTCCAGAGATGCTCAATTGGGTTGAGGTCAGGGCTCTGGCAGGGCCAGTCAGGAATGGTCACAGAGTTGTTCCGAAGCCGCTCCTTGGTTATTTTAGCTGTGTGCTTAGGGTCATTGTCTTGTTGGAAGGTGAACCTTCGGCCCAGTCTGAGCTCCAGAGCACTCTGGAAGAGATTTCCTTCCAGGATATCTCTGTACTTGGCCGCATTCATCTTTCCTTCAATTGCAACCAGTCCTCCTGTCCCCATAGCATGATGCTGCCACCACCATGTCTCACTGTAGGATTGTATTGGGCAGGTGATGAGCAGGGCCTGGTTTTCTCCACACATACCGCTTAGAATTAACGCCAAAAAGTTCAATCTTCGTCTCATCAGACCAGAGAATCTTATTTTTCATAGTCTGGGAGTCCTTCATGTGTTTTTTGGCAAACTCTCTGCGGGCTTTCATATGTCTTGCACTGAGGAGAGGCTTCCTTCAGGCCACTCTGCCATAAAGCCCCGACTGGTGGAGGGCTGCAGTGATAGTGACTTTGTGGGACTTTGTCCCATCTCCCTCCTGCATCTCTGGAGCTCGGCCACAGTGATCTTTGGGTTCTTCTTTACCTCTCTCACCAAGGCTCTTCTCCAATGATTGCTCAGTTCGGCTGGACGGCCAGGTCTAGGAAGAGTTCTGGTCGTCCCAAACTTCTTCCATTTAAGGACTATGGAAGCCACTGTGCTCTTAGGAACCTTGAGTGCTGCAGACATTCTTTTGTAACCTTGGCCAGATCTGTGCCTTGCCACAATTCTGCCTCTGAGCTCCTTGCGCAGTTCCTTTGACCTCATGATTCTCATTTGCTCTGACATGCACTGTGAGCTGTGAGGTCTTATATAGACAGGTGTGCGCCTTTCCTAATCCAGTCCAATCAGTTTAATTAAACACAGCTGAACTCCAATGAAGGAGTAGAACCATCTCAAGGAGGATCAGAAAGAAATGGACAGCATGTGAGTTATACAGTGGGGAAAAAAAGTATTTAGTCCGCCACCAATTGTGCAAGTTCTTCCACTTATAAAGATGAGGCCGGCCTGTAATTGTCATCATAGGTAGACCTCAACTATGAGAGACAAAATGAGAAAACAAATACAGAAAATCACATTGTCTGATTTTTAAAGAATTTATTTGCAAATTATGGTGGAAAATAAGTATTTGGTCAATAACAAAAGTTCATCTCAATACTTTGTTATATATCCTTTGTTGGCAATGACAGAGGTCAAACATTTTCTGTAAGTCTTCACAAGGTTGGCACACACTGTTGCTGGTATGTTGGCCCATTCCTCCATGCAGAGCTCCTCTAGAGCAGGGATGTTTTGGGGCTGTCGCTGGGCAACACGGACTTTCAACTCCCTCCAAAGGTTTTCTATGAGGTTGAGATCTGGAGACTGGCTAGGCCACTCCAGGACCTTGAAATGCTTCTTACGAAGCCGCTCCTTCGTTGTCCTGGCGGTGTGCTTGGGATCATTGTCATGCTGAAAGACCCAGCCACGTTTCATCTTCAATGCCCTTGCTGATGGAAGGAGGTTTGCACTCAAAATCTCACGATACATGGCCCCATTCATTCTTTCATGTACACGGATCAATCGTCCTGGTCCCTTTGCAGAGAAACAGCCCCAAAGCATGATGTTGCCCCCCCATGCTTCACAGTAGGTATGGTGTTCTTTGGATGCAACTCAGCATTCACTCTCCTCCAAACACGACGAGTTGTGTTTCTACCAAACAGTTCTACTTTGGTTTCATCTGACCATATGACATTCTCCCAATACTCTTCTGGAACATCCAAATGCTCTCTAGCAAACTTCAGACGGGCCCGGATATGTACTGGCTTAAGCAGGGGGACACGTCTGGCACTGCAGGATCTGAGTCCCTGGCGGTGTAGTGTGTTACTGACGGTAGCCTTTGTTACGTTAGCCCCAGCTTTCTGCAGGTCAGTCACTAGGTCCCCCCGTGTGGTTCTGGGATTTTTACTCACCGTTCTTGTGATCATTTTGACCCCACGGGGTGAGATCTTGCGAGGAGCCCCTGATGGAGGGAGATTATCAGTGGTCTTGTATGTCTTCCATTTTCTAATTATTGCTCCCACAGGTGATTTCTTCACACCAAGCTGCTTGCCTATTGCAGATTCAGTCTTCCCAGCTTGGTGCAGGGCTACCATTTTGTTTCTGGTGTCCTTCCACAGCTCTTTGGTCTTCACCATAGTGGAGTTTGGAGTGTGACTGTTTGAGGTTGTGGACAGGGGTCTTTTATACTGATAACAATGTCAAACAGGTGCCATTACTACAGGTAATGAGTGGAGGACAGAGGTGCCTCTTAAAGAAGAAGTTACAGGTCTGTGAGAGCCAGAAATCTTGCTTGTTTGTGGGTGACCAAATACTTATTTTCCACCATAATTTGCAAATAAATTCTTTAAAAACCAGACAATGTGATTTTCTGGATTTGTTTTCTCATTTTGTCTCTCATAGTTGAGGTCTACCTATGATGACAATTACAGGCCAGCCTCATCTTTATAAGTGGGAGAACTTGCACAATTGGTGACTGACTAAATACTTTTATATATGTATATGAGTGTCATAGCAAAGGGTATGAATACTTATGACCATGTGATATTTCAGTTTTTCTTTTTTAATAAATTTTCAAAAATATCTACATTTGTTTTTTTTTCTGGCAAGATGGGGAGCTGAGTGTACATTACTGAGAAATAAAATGAACTTTTTTGCTTTTAGCAAATGGCTGTTATGAGACAAAGAGTGAAAAATTTAAAGGGGTCTGAATACTTTCCGTACCCACCGTAGGTGTAGACTAGCTGCCATATGCTGCACACAGTAAGTAGAGGAGAATCTGTTCTATAACTGTCTCTCTCTTGATCAGAAACAGTCTCAGGACCATGCATTACATATACAGAGAAGTTCTGACATGATGTGAATAAAGAACTTTGGTTGTGTTAGCAACAGAAACATAGGTTTATATGATGCTGGAGATAAATAGGAGCTTTCTGATGTCTCTTCCCCTCCCTTCTCCTCTCCATAGACTTCTGTAGATATTGCCTGCACATGGCAGGCAATGTGCCAGAATTATTAGGATCCTCTGGGGAACGTCAGGAGATCTTGTGTGCTAGTTTTCTGTGTGATTTATAGTAAATGTGAATGGCCGAGGTGTGCCTGGTCTGATCCACTGCTAAACAGTGGCAGGAAGGGACAATTTTCTGGCATGAATATGTTAATAAATTCCCCCAATTGAGGTCCAAAAATAGCCAAAATGAGTAGAGGAGGACTGGTGGTGGTGATGGCGCATACACAAAGACTACACTTCCCATACCTGGTATCCAGTAGGAATTTGAGACACATCCACAATGCATCCTATCCATCTGCAAAATAAACAAAAACACTCTATGAAGTTGACTCACCACAAAGATTGTGACTATACATGAAGAGCTAATAAAGGGGAATCCCAAACCGTATAGTGTCCTGAGCTGCAATATTACATATCAGACCATATTCGTTGGGAGGGACCGGACCATAAGCTGGGGCCACCATCATTTCCCATAAAGGAGTTGAACATTTTCACGTCAGAGATTTGCGTAACATTTACTCTTCAAAACAGTGGTTCTTCAGAATCTCCAATGAATCCAGTGATACACCAAAATGAATGGTGCTACCAGTGTTGAGGTTCCTTGGGCCCATCAGATAAAATTATTCTGTGAATCTACCCTCCAACAACCCCTAGGAAATAGACCATAGTACCCTTCAAATTTGATGTCTTCTGCTGGACCATTATTGTGTTGGAGCCTGAGCCCACTGGAGGATCCTCTGGTACTCTGATGGGCCAAAGGGTTTAAATAATGTTAAGATATCAAAACCCATATACCATGAGAAATGCATCATCTGGAACGTGACTGATCGGTCATCCATGGGGTTTTTTTGTACAAACAATACAGGTAATGTAGCAAACTAAACTGGATGATCAGGGAGAGACTTTAGAAAATAGGGGGGAAAAAACACCCAAAAAACATCAAAATGAAAAATGAGTGGTAATTATGCCATACACTTGTATTTTTGGCCTACTATAGCCAAAAATTTTCCAATCATACAGTCCCAGTTTTGGCAGATAGAAATCTTCCATCGACTATTGTGAACAACCATTCTAGGTAAAGTTTCAAGTAACAATTAGCTGGAATGGCCGACTTATCGAATGTTTATATGGATGATCCGGAAAATGGTAGAAGGTTCACATCACAGATTTCTTGGCTTCTGAGGTTTTCGCTGACTGATTTATATAATAAAAGATAATATTGAATTTCGGATTTTTTTTTTTAATAGATAATTATAAATGGGTTAATTTTAAGTCTCATTGATTCATTCATTTTATATATAGCATATGTTAATGTTATATATTGTATACCAATATTCTAGAAATAACACAGCAATTTCCATTTCATTGTGAACTACAATTATTGATTTTTTTTACAATCTTCTTTCATGTTTTATTTCCATCTTTCCTACCACAAACGTTTAAAATTTCTATTTCTATTTTACGTCACTATAACAAACCCACAAAAAATATTTTAACAACAAATATTCAAAAATGTGATTTATAATCCTAAGGACAGAAATAAGTTTCAAATACTATAAAAGTTAATAAAATGTTATAGAAGGAAATTTTGGAAATTTTTGTAAAGTTGTAAAGATTTGATATTGGTACATTTCCTTGTATTTGAATATTCATGGAAGCTGAAGAAGTGGTGTTTTTTGTTTTTTTGTTCTTGTCCCTTCCTTTGTGTTATGACGTTGTATCCTTAGATATAAATATATTTGGATTAAAAGAAGTAAGCTCCTAAAGGGGAAGCATATTGTTAATTATTTTGATATGGGTTTTTTGGTTTGTATTTTCTTTTTATGTCTTGTTTTTTTTGTATGAATTTATATTTTTGTACTATTTAAATATGTTAATAAAGAAAAAAAAGGAAGTGTAAGAATTTAATTTTTTTTCTACTTTTTTAAAAAATAAATATTTCTAAAGTAAAGTAAAACACGACAGGCAATAAAATAAAATAAAAAAAAGTCATCTCATTGCCACCACAATATATTTTTTGAATGGAAATTTTTTCTCCCCTTCAAAAATATTTTTAAACACCTTATTATTAAACATTTAAGATCTCCTCACCTTCCCCAAATTTACTACAAATTATTAAAATTATAAATATAAAAGTGTAATAATAGTAAAGTATCTTTTGATTATTAATACATTAAATATGCTATAATGCTATTTATGAAAAAAAAATTGTAAAAAAAAAATGTAAAATTATATCTAAAAATCAGGTTTATACTTACTCAGTGCCACGATGGTTGACTGCGATTCCATCCACCATGAACAGAGAAGAAGAGCAGATTCACTTCCATAAAATCTGACCGATATATAAGATGACGGGGAAGGAGGGGTGTGGGGGCTTCCACCCTTATCTTCTTATCTGGCCCAAAATAAGACGTAAGTTACACCAGGATTAAACATAGACTTATCCTGCTGTAGTTGGCTTTAGTAGGATTTGGGATTCGCCAGTTTTTTCTTCTTTTCACCGACCAAAGAAAATATATCATTAGTTTAATCTTATTTGCTTAAGGCAAATTTAACCGTGTCATTTAAAAGGGAAATGTAATTGCCGTATTCCGTAGAATAGCTCCTGCTGTAGGGACGGTCATGCGGTATTATCTACATACAGTATACATGATAGCTGAGATCATCAGTGAGATGGCTGCTGCAAAGAAATCTCCTACAAAAAAAACCCAGAAAGTCTCAGCATATTATTTGGCTTTGTAACCAGAATTTCAGGATTTTTAGGATTAAATAAAATAAAATATAATATGATAACATGGAACATTTTTGAAAACCTCATCAAAAATTCTTTAAAAATATGTTTAATATAAAATTGGATTAAAAATAAATAAAAAAAATAGGTCATTTTCTCGTGACACATTCCTTTTAATCTGCTATGGACAGAACCCAACAGTTTTCGGATTATCAAATATTCTGAATTAAAAAAAAACCTGCAGAAATCCATGTAAGAGCACACTGGCTACAAACAGCATCTCTCACTTTGGAGGACCAATTAGAAGGACAGTCTATTGATTTCAATGGAGAACATGTAATGCCGCATTTGCCCTGTGGTGGTGCTGCAGAGAAATTGAAAACTAGCTACTGGGCTCCTCAACAGATCACACCTGATCACTGGGGTCCCAGTGATCATCTTATTGACAGGAAATTCTTCTAATAAAAAAGTAAGAGGACAACCCCTTTAAATGAGTTCACCAGACTTAGGTCATCAATTCAAGATCTGAAGGGGACTGACATCTAAGACCCTTGCCGATCCGCTATTTGAAGAGGCCACTGTGTGGAAGTGAGTGCTGTGGCCTCTTCACTATTTACCAACCACAGCGCCATACATTGTATAGTGGCTGTACTTGATATTGCAGCTCGGTCAATTCACTTGAATGGGACTGAGCTGTAAAGAGGATATGTGAATGATAAATGTGTGGTCGCTTGGACCGTGAAGCAGAAGGGTCACTCAGGGGTCCAGGGTGTCAGACCCCCGTTGATCTTCAATTATTAAGTCCCAGAAAACCCCTTTTATTACCAATGGTTATTTTTTCCCTTAGGTTTTAGCCCTGGGTCCCGACAGTGGATGAATACATTATCTATATACAGTATAATACATTATGTAAGATAATATGCAGAGGCCTACAAGTTCTAGAGCATCCTGTAGTCTACCAAGGTTATATTTGATTTTAATAGGACAATGTCCCAGGATTAGATTTTCACTTTGGTCTCATGACGGTAATCCCAGCTGTGATTTTCTCAATGAGCTATAACACTAAGCAAACCGAAAAGATGATTGTTAGGCGGAGGGCAGCATTAGGGGCTGGGAAGGGAAAGGGTCTCACGCAGGATATGCCAAGCAAACAGACAAGACACTGTCAGAGATAATTCCCTGCTCCTGCCTCACTTCATCCATACAAATCCCTTGCCGAGCTCATTAATTCCCTCATGGGGAATGCCCGGGATCATCACAGGTGATTGGCCCTTCCCCGGCTAATGTAACTCAAGGCCGAGGTCAATACTACTGTTTGTTTAAAGCTGTGTAATGCTATTAGGCCAAGAGGATTATGGGACACTGGCAGAACCAACAGACTGGATGCAGAGGATTCTGGGATGGCCATTTACAATTGTGTACAAGATCAGTTTGGAAGACTTGAATAGATTTGTAGGCAAGACTAATTTAGCGAGATAGATATCAAACGGATATCTCTAGGTACATAGATAAATACAATTATATAGTATAACACTGCCATTATGTGTAAGACTATAACTACTATAATACTGCACTTATGTACAAGAATATAACTACTATAATACTGATCCTATGTACAAGAATATAACTACTATAATACTGCTCCTATGTACAAGAATATAACTACTATAATACTGCTCCTATATACAAGAATATAACTACTATAATACTGCTCCTATGTACAAGAATATAACTACTATAATACTGCTCCTATGTACAAGAATATAACTACTATAATACTGCTCCTATATACAAGAATATAACTACTATAATACTGCTCCTATGTACAAGAATATAACTACTATAATACTGCTCTTATGTACAAGAATATAACTACTATAATACTGCTCCTATGTACAAGAATATAACTACTATAATACTGCCCCTATGTACAAGAATATAACTACTATAATACTGCTCCTATGTACAAGAATATAACTACTATAATACTGCTCCTATGTACAAGAATATAACTACTATAATACTGCACTTATGTACAAGAATATAACTACTATAATACTGATCCTATGTACAAGAATATAACTACTATAATACTGATCCTATGTACAAGAATATAACTACTATAATACTGCCTCCCATGTACAAGGATATAACTACTATAATACTGCTCCTATGTACAAGAATATAACTACTATAATACTGCTCCTATGTACAAGAATATAACTACTATAATACTGCTCCTATATACAAGAATATAACTACTATAATACTGCTCCTATGTACAAGAATATAACTACTATAATACTGCTCCTATGTACAAGAATATAACTACTATAATACTGCTCCTATATACAAGAATATAACTACTATAATACTGCTCCTATGTACAAGAATATAACTACTATAATACTGCTCTTATGTACAAGAATATAACTACTATAATACTGCTCCTATGTACAAGAATATAACTACTATAATACTGCCTCCCATGTACAAGGATATAACTGCTATAATACTGCCCCTATGTACAAGAATATAACTACTATAATACTGCTCCTATGTACAAGAATATAACTACTATAATACTGCTCCTATGTACAAGAATATAACTACTATAATACTGCTCCTATGTACAAGAATATAACTACTATAATACTGCTCCTATGTACAAGAATATAACTACTATAATACTGTCCCCTATGTACAAGAATATAACTACTATAATACTGCTCCTATGTACAAGAATATAACTACTATAATACTGCCCCATGTACAAGAATATAACTACTATAATACTGCTCCTATGTACAAGAATATAACTACTATAATACTGCTCCTATGTACAAGAATATAACTACTATTATACTGCCCCTATGTACAAGAATATAACTACTATAATACTGCTCCTATGTACAAGAATATAACTACTATAATACTGCTCCTATGTACAAGAATATAACTACTATAATACTGCTCCTATGTACAAGAATATAACTACTATAATACTGTCCCCTATGTACAAGAATATAACTACTATAATACTGCTCCTATGTACAAGAATATAACTACTATAATACTATTCCTATGTACAAGAATATAACTACTATAATACTGCCCCTATGTACAAGAATATAACTACTATAATACTGCTCCTATGTACAAGAATATAACTACTATAATACTGCTCCTATGTACAAGAATATAACTACTATAATACTGCCTCCTATGTACAAGAATATAACTACTATAATACTGCCAGCTATGTACAAGAATATAACTACTATAATACTGCTCCTATGTACAAGAATATAACTACTATAATACTGCCCCTATGTACAAGAATATAACTACTATAATACTATTCCTATGTACAAGAATATAACTACTATAATACTGCTCCTATGTACAAGAATATAACTACTATAATACTGCCCCTATGTACAAGAATATAACTACTATAATACTACCTCCTATGTACAAGAATATAACTACTATAATACTACCTCCTATGTACAAGAATATAACTACTATAATACTGCTCCTATGTACAAGACTATAACTACTATAATACTGCTCCTATGTACAAGAATATAACTATTATAATACTACCTCCTATGTACAAGAATATAACTACTATAATACTACCCCTATGTACAAGAATATAACTACTATAATACTACCTCCTATGTACAAGAATATAAGTACTATAATACTACCTCCTATGTACAAGAATATAACTACTATAATACTGGTTCTATGTACAAGAATATAACTACTATAATACTGCTCCTATGTACAAGAATATAACTACTATAATACTGCTCCTATGTACAAGAATATAACTACTATAATACTGCCCCTATGTACAAGAATATAACTACTATAATACTACCTCCTATGTACAAGAATATAAGTACTATAATACTACCTCCTATGTACAAGAATATAACTACTATAATACTGCTCCTATGTACAAGAATATAACTACTATAATACTGCTCCTATGTACAAGAATATAACTACTACAGTCACATGAAAAAGTTTGGGCACTCCTATTAATCTTAATCATTTTTAGTTCTAAATATTTGGGTGTTTGCAACAGCCATTTCAATTTGATATATCTAATAACTGATGGACACAGTAATATTTCAGGATTGAAATGAGGTTTATTGTACTAACAGAAAATGTGCAATATGCATTAAACCAAAATTTGACCGGTGCAAAAATTTGGGTACCCTTATCATTTTATTGATTTGAATTCTCCTAACTACTTTTTACTGACTTACTGAAGCACAAAATTGGTTTTGTAACCTCACTGAGCTTTGAACTTCATAGCCAGGTGTATCCAATCATGAGAAAAGGTATTTAAGGTGGCCAATTGCAAGTTGTTCTCCTATTTGAATCTCCTCTGAAGAGTGGCATCATGGGCTCCTCAAAACAACTCTCAAATGATCTGAAAACAAAGATTGTTCAACATAGTTGTTCAGGGGAAGGATACAAAAAGTTGTCTCAGAGATTTAACCTGTCAGTTTCCACTGTGAGGAACATAGTAAGGAAATGGAAGACCACAGGGACAGTTCTTGTTAAGCCCAGAAGTGGCAGGCCAAGAAAAATATCAGAAAGGCAGAGAAGAAGAATGGTGAGAACAGTCAAGGACAATCCACAGACCACCTCCAAAGAGCTGCAGCATCATCTTGCTGCAGATGGTGTCACTGTGCATCGGTCAACAATACAGCACACTTTGCACAAGGAGAAGCTGTATGGGAGAGTGATGCGAAAGAAGCCGTTTCTGAAAGCACGCCACAAACAGAGTCGCCTGAGATATGCAAAAGCACATTTGGACAAGCCAGCTTCATTTTGGAAGAAGGTCCTGTGGACTGATGAAACAAAGATTGAGTTGTTTGGTCATACAAAAAGGCGTTATGCATGGCGTCCAAAAAACACAGCATTCCAAGAAAAACACTTGCTACGCACTGTAAAATTTGGTGGAGGTTCCATCATGCTTTGGGGCTGTGTGGCCAATGCCGGCACCGGGAATCTTGTTAAAGTTGAGGGTCGCATGGATTCAACTCAGTATCAGCAGATTCTTGAGAATAATGTACAAGAATCAGTGAGGAATTTGAAGTTACGCCGGGGATGGATATTTCAGCAAGACAATGATCCAAAACACAGCTCCAAATCTACTCAGGCATTCATGCAGAGGAACAATTACAATGTTCTGGAATGGCCATCCCAGTCCCCAGACCTGAATATCATTGAACATCTGTGGGATAATTTGAAGCGGGCTGTCCATGCTCGGCGACCATCAAACTTAACTGAACTGGAATTGTTTTGTAAAGAGGAATGGTCAAAAATACCTTCATCCAGGATCCAGGAACTGATTAAAAGCTACAGGAAGCGACTAGAGGCTGTTATTTTTGCAAAAGGAGGATCTACTAAATATTAATGTCACTTTTCTGTTGAGGTGCCCATACTTTTGCACCGGTCAAATTTTGGTTTAATGCATATTGCACATTTTCTGTTAGTACAATAAACCTCATTTCAATCCTGAAATATTACTGTGTCCATCAGTTATTAGATATATCAAATTGAAATGGCTGTTGCAAACACCCAAATATTTAGAACTAAAAATGATTCAGATTAATAGGGGTGCCCAAACTTTTTCATATGACTGTATAATACTGCTCTTATGTACAAGAATATAACTACTATAATACTGTTCCTATGTACAAGAATATAACTACTATAATACTGCTCCTATGTACAAGAATATAACTACTATAATACTATTCCTATGTACAAGAATATAGCTACTATAATACTATTCCTATGTACAAGAATATAACTACTATAATACTACCTCCTATGTACAAGAATATAACTACTATAATACTGTTCCTATGTACAAGAATATAACTACTATAATACTGCTCCTATGTACAAGAATATAACTACTATAATACTATTCCTATGTACAAGAATATAACTACTATAATACTACCTCCTATGTACAAGAATATAACTACTATAATACTGTTCCTATGTACAAGAATATAACTACTATAATACTGCTCCTATGTACAAGAATATAACTACTATAATACTGCCCCCTATGTACAAGAATATAACTACTATAATACTACTCCTATGTACAAGAATATAACTACTATAATACTACTCCTATGTACAAGAATAGAACTACTATAATACTGCCCCTATGTACAAGAATATAACTACTATAATACTGCTCCTATGTACAAGAATATAACTACTATAATACTACGCCTATGTACAAGAATAGAACTACTATAATACTGCCCCTATGTACAAGAATATAACTACTATAATACTGCTCCTATGTACAAGAATATAACTACTATAATACTACTCCTATGTACAAGAATATAACTACTATAATACTATTCCTATGTACAAGAATATAACTACTATAATACTGCCCCTATGTACAAGAATATAACTACTATAATACTACTCCTATGTACAAGAATATAACTACTATAATACTGCTCCTATGTACAAGAATATAACTACTATAATACTGCTCCTATGTACAAGAATATAATAACTACTATAATACTGCCCCCTATGTACAAGAATATAACTACTATAATACTACTCCTATGTACAAGAATATAACTACTATAATACTACTCCTATGTACAAGAATAGAACTACTATAATACTGCCCCTATGTACAAGAATATAACTACTATAATACTGCTCCTATGTACAAGAATATAACTACTATAATACTACGCCTATGTACAAGAATAGAACTACTATAATACTGCCCCTATGTACAAGAATATAACTACTATAATACTGCTCCTATGTACAAGAATATAACTACTATAATACTGCTCCTATGTACAAGAATATAACTACTATAATACTACTCCTATGTACAAGAATATAACTACTATAATACTACCTCCTATGTACAAGAATATAACTACTATAATACTGTTCCTATGTACAAGAATATAACTACTATAATACTGCTCCTATGTACAAGAATATAACTACTATAATACTAT
This sequence comes from Leptodactylus fallax, assembly GCA_947044405.1. NCBI lineage: Eukaryota > Metazoa > Chordata > Amphibia > Anura > Leptodactylidae > Leptodactylus > Leptodactylus fallax. The sequence goes on along the minus strand of CAMRHE010000472.1, from coordinate 391,647 downwards.
TCCTATGTACAAGAATATAACTACTATAATACTGCCCCTATGTACAAGAATATAACTACTATAATACTACTCCTATGTACAAGAATATAACTACTATAATACTGCTCCTATGTACAAGAATATAATAACTACTATAATACTGCCCCCTATGTACAAGAATATAACTACTATAATACTACGCCTATGTACAAGAATAGAACTACTATAATACTGCCCCTATGTACAAGAATAGAACTACTATAATACTGCCCCTATGTACAAGAATATAACTACTATAATACTGCTCCTATGTACAAGAATATAACTACTATAATACTGCTCCTATGTACAAGAATATAACTACTATAATACTACTCCTATGTACAAGAATATAACTACTATAATACTGCTCCTATGTACAAGAATATAACTACTATAATACTGTCCCCTATGTACAAGAATATAACTACTATAATACTGCCCCCTATGTACAAGAATATACAGTGCCTTGCAAAAGTATTCGGCCCCCTTGAACTTTTCAACCTTTTGCCACATTTCAGGCTTCAAACATAAGGATATAACATTTTAATTTTTTGGTGAAGAATCAACAACAAGTGGGACACAATCGTGAAGTGGAAAGAAATTTATTAGATATTTTAAACTTTTGTAAAAAATAAAAAAATAAAAAGTGGGAGCGTGCAATATTATTCAGCTCCCTTAAGTTAATACTTTGTAGCGCCACCTTTTGCTGCGATTACAGCTGCAAGTCGCTTGGGGTATGTCTCTATCAGTTTTGCACATCGAGAGACTGAAATTCTTGCCCATTCTTCCTTGGAAAACAGCTGGAGCTCAGTGAGGTTGGATGGAGAGCGTTTGTGAACAGCAGTTTTCAGCTCTTTCCACAGATTCTCGATTGGATTCAGGTCTGGACTTTGACTTGGCCATTCTAACACCTGGATACGTTTATTTGTGAACCATTCCATTGTAGATTTTGCTTTATGTTTGGGATCATTGTCTTGTTGGAAGATAAATCTCCGTCCCAGTCTCAGGTCTTTTGCAGACTCCAACAGGTTTTCTTCCAGAATGGTCCTGTATTTGGCTCCATCCATCTTCCCATCAATTTTAACCATCTTCCCTGTCCCTGCTGAAGAAAAGCAGGCCCAAACCATGATGCTGCCACCACCATGTGTGACAGTGGGGATGGTGTGTTCAGGGTGATGAGCTGTGTTGCTTTTACACCAAACATATCGTTTTGCATTGTGGCCAAAAAGTTGGATTTTGGTTTCATCTGACCAGAGCACCTTCTTCCACATGTTTGGTGTCTCCCAGGTGGCTTGTGGGAAACTTTAAACAAGACTTTTTATGGATATCTTTGAGAAATGGCTTTCTTCTTGCCACTCTTCCATAAAGGCCAGATTTGTGCAGTGTACGACTGATTGTTGTCCTATGGACAGACTCCCCCACCTCAGCTGTAGATCTCTGCAGTTCATCCAGAGTGATCATGGGCCTCTTGGCTGCATCTCTGATCAGTCTTCTCCTTGTTTGAGATGAAAGTTTAGAGGGACGGCGGGGTTTTGGTAGATTTGCAGTGGTCTGATACTCCTTCCATTTCAATATGATCGCTTGCACAGTGCTCCTTGGGATGTTTAAAGTTTGGGAAATCTTTTTGTATCCAAATCCGGCTTTAAACTTCTCCACAACAGTATCACGGACCTGCCTGGTGTGTTCCTTGGTCTTCATGATGCTCTCTGCGCTTTAAACAGAACCCTGAGACTATCACAGAGCAGGTGCATTTATACGGAGACTTGATTACACACAGGTGGATTATATTTATCATCATCAGTCATTTAGGACAACATTGGATCATTCAGAGATCCTCACTGGACTTCTGGAGTGAGTTTGCTGCACTGAAAGTAAAGGGGCCCAATAATTTGGCACGCCCCACTTTTCAGTTTTTGATTTTTTACAAAAGTTTAAAATAACCAATAAATTTCTTTCCACTTCCCAATTGTGTCCCACTTGTTGATTCTTCACCAAAAAATTTAAATTTTATATCCTTATGTTTGAAGCCTGAAATGTGGCAAAAGGTTGAAAAGTTCAAGGGGGCCGAATACTTTCGCAAGGCACTGTAACTACTATAATACTGCTCCTACGTACAAGAATATAACTACTATAATACTGCTCCTATGTACAAGAATATAACTACTATAATACTGCTCTTATGTACAAGAATATAGCTACTATAATACTGCTCCTATGTACAAGAATATAACTACTATAATACTGCCTCCTATGTACAAGAATATAACTACTATAATACTGCCTCCTATGTACAAGAATATAACTACTATAATACTGCCCCTATGTACAAGAATATAACTACTATAATACTGCTCCTATGTACAAGAATATAACTACTATAATACTACTACTATGTACAAGAATATAACTACTATAATACTGCTTCTATGTACAAGAATATAACTACTATAATACTACTACTATGTACAAGAATATAACTACTATAATACTGCTCCTATGTACAAGAATATAACTACTATAATACTACCTCCTATGTACAAGAATATAACTACTATAATACTGCCCCCTATGTACAAGAATATAACTACTATAATACTACCCTATGTACAAGAATATAACTACTATAATACTACCCCTATGTACAAGAATATAACTACTATAATACTGCTTCTATGTACAAGAATATAACTACTATAATACTACTACTATGTACAAGAATATAACTACTATAATACTGCTCCTATGTACAAGAATATAACTACTATAATACTACCTCCTATGTACAAGAATATAACTACTATAATACTGCCCCCTATGTACAAGAATATAACTACTATAATACTACCCTATGTACAAGAATATAACTACTATAATACTACTCCTATGTACAAGAATATAACTACTATAATACTACCTCCTATGTACAAGAATATAACTACTATAATACTGCTCCTATGTACAAGAATATAACTACTATAATACTGCTCCTATGTACAAGAATATAACTACTATAATACTGCCTCCTATGTACAAGAATATAACTACTATAATACTGCTCCTATGTACAAGAATATAAGTACTATAATATTTAGCATTATTTAGTAACACTAGATAATAATACTAGTAATATTGTGTCCTATAAAAACTAATCCTATCATATGTTCTAGTAAATAATTAGTTTTGCAGTTATTTTTAGTTGTGTGTTTTTTTATGTTGTTGCTCCAGGAAGACACTAGTGACCTGATAACAGATGTCATCCGGAGACACAAATATCAGTGTATTTCTATTTTTATGTTTGACGTCAGTGTATTAATGCTGTAATGTAGATATAAATAACCTCATGTCGGAGCCAGGGTCTCACTTCAACACCTACTGTATGTTGTGCAGGGAATTACCGGGACATTCATGCCTGTGTGCTCTTGGCATCACTCTCACTGCCGAATGCCAACAATTAATACCTCGCTCCTGACTGCAGGCAGCTTCCAGCCGTGCTCCCTACCACTGACTCCCCTTCATTTCCTCGCTTTGTGTCTCTAGGGGAAATAGGATTTAAAAAAGCTTTTGCACTCTGGTCAAACAAGAAATCCTAAATGAGGTAAGAAAACATCAGGAAGGTCGGCTGAAGGAGGCAGAGACAGGGGCCATGCGTGATGGGATTAAATATAGACTAGTAACATTCCCCCGGTGTGAGGAGACCAAATTGTGAGCTCTTGTGGTCCTCAAATTTGTATATAGCGTAGGCAAATACATTTCTGACAAACCAAAAAAAATTGGGGCACCCACACAGGTATCTTCCATGCTTCATGTCAAAGTTAAAGGAGTTATACATAGTCAATAAGGTTGGATAAAGACATGAGTTCATCCAGCCCAACCTATAAACATACCATATTGATCCAGAAGGTGAGAAGCTGGTGAGAAAAAAAAAAGCCATGAGGAGGGTTCCAGAAATGTCTAATAGATGCGGGTCCTATCTCCATTCTGGGGGCCACCCATTACCATTCACACCAGGTGACATGTCCACTGTGAACAGAGAGGTCCTCTCTCCATTATGGAGGCCACCAATTACCATTCACACCAGGTGACATGTCCATTGTGATCGGAGAGGTCTCATCTCCATGATGGGGGTCACCCATTACCATTCACACCAGGTGATATGTCCACTGTGAATGGAGAGATCCCATCTCCATAATGGAAGCCACCAATTACCATTCATACCAGGTGACATGTCCACTGTGATTGGAGGTCCCATCTCCATAATGGGGGTCACCCATTACCATTCACACCAGGTGACATGTCCATTGTGATCGGAGAGGTCCCATCTCCATAATGGGGGCCACCCACTACCATTCACACCAGGTGACATGTCCGCTGTGAATGTAGCGGTCCCATCTCCATTATGGTGGTCACCTTCTATAACCGTTGCCCTAGCCTCCTCCCTTTGTCCTCATCAGAACCAATCGTAGTGTTTTAGGTTAAGCAGCCAAGATCTGAGTTTTCTCCAATCCCGTCCATTAGTTAAGGAGCGTTGCTCTCTATTACAGCTACACCCCTACTCCTGATCTCACGGACAACTGTCGTGCCGTACGATCAGGGATGATATACATGTCCATCATTTTTAAAAAAAATAGTTAAAAGACCTCTCCAAAAAATTATAACTAAAACTAGTTAAAGCGGTGATCCCAACTCCACCGAATGTGTAAGAAACATCTTATAGATGCAAGTCTCACCTCTGGGATTAACGTGCATAAGAAGGTCCCCCTGACCACCATCCCATATGACAACTGGCTGCCTGCTTAGCTTTTTCCATAACTCCTATAGAGTTGCGTACATACGTGGCCACCTGCCTGGATATGTTGGCTGCCCCACCAGGTAGGATGAGGGTTTGGGTTCCTATTCCTAGCTTAGATGCAGGTCTCAGAGGTGGGGCTCTATTAATAGACATTTCCGCCATATTCATCGATCGATCCTCAAACTCAACTCCCCTCACCAGATATTTTTAGGGCTAAAAATTGTCTCTCCTGAGAAATATAATTTTTCTGTGTAGCACACCAAAACCAGACTGGACATCCCATACAAAGCACTGATGGAAGGAGATGGTTACTTACACTCAGGGTCCTCCAGCGAATAGCTGATATAATCACTAGTCGTATATTAAGATATTTTATAGATGATTCTTACACTGTAAACTAGAGGGCACTATAACACCCTTTAAATAACCTCTTAAAAGGCTACATTTAGGGCTGAAAAAGAATGTATTCCCTCACGTGGGCCATCAAACATTCACATACATGCCAAATCCTGGTACACTGGTAACCCCTGCCCGTATATTTTTTATTCCGTACATTTTTTATATTTTGCACATATTTTCAAAAATATTACATTGATTTTACATTAGCCTTGAATGTGACATCTGTCAGTGGGCTTCCAATAATTTCTCCGCTTCTCATGCTAAAGATCTGTCTCAATGGGTTAGCCCACCTCCCTTTTATAATACACCTCGGCAACTATTTTGTAGTGTTGTACACAGCATTCCCACACTATGCTGCATGGCATTATAACTGACACCGCATCAACTTCTATTCTCCTATTAAAAAAAAAAAAAATCCTACTTTAAGATTAAATTTTTGTCAAAAATTTGAAAAAAAAAGTAAAAAATTTGGATTATTAAAAAATTGTCATCAATAAAAGGTATTAAATTTTTTTTCAGTATTATGGATTGTGGGTTTATACTATTAATACATTTGATTTTATTTTTGTAAATTTTTTAATTGAAATTATGACATTTTATATCCTCCTAAATGTTTGAGATTAGATGACACTTCTATCCATTATAAGGAACACAATATGATAATTTGCCCGTATATACAGTATACACTAATGTATTTGGATATTACATGACCAACGCTAACCTAATAAAATTACTTTAACTATAACGTCAAAAATAATACCTTACCACCTGGTAAAATGAACAAAAACATATTATGTTAGAGATTATTCAATATTTTACCGGCATATAAACTAATCTATATTAATTTTGGTTTTGCACTGTTTATTTTTGAAATTTTTTTTTACAAAAGTGAAAAAAATATATATTTAATTTTCCCTTTTATAACATAAAGCAATGATCATAAAAATTTATGTTTGTAACTCAAAATATATATATAAAAAAAACAAAAAAATAAAAAAAAATAAAAAAAATAAAAGGGAAAGTGGAAATAGGTTCAATAGCTATCTGGTCAATTAATGGTTTGGGACCCTGAGCTTAAACGTAAGGGTACTCACCAATAACCATAGCCGGAGTCTTTTCTTTATTAAATAAATAAAAAATAAATAAAAAAATAAAGGATTTGTATAATAATTTGAACAAAAAAAATAGGATTGAATAAGAAAAATAAAATTATTTAATATAGAAGAAAAAATATAAAATAGAATTTTGGGAATAGACAAAATCCCAAAATAGAAAAAAAAAAATAAAGACAAAAATTACAAAATTAAAAAACAAAAAACAATATATTCATCATAATTACTGAAAAATAATAAAGACACTCCTAATTGTTTTACTGATTTTTTTTAGGTGCAGGTAAAAAACAAGATCTATATCGGAATATAACTTTTTATATATTGCTGATAGTAACCAAACTCTGTTACTCTCTGTTAGGGTCTCTAAAAAATTTTTGCTTAGATTACGGAGCAGAGTCTTACCTTAGGAGGTGAGCGGTCCTGTCTCTCTCCTGTTCTGCGGAGATCTGTCTGTCACCAGCGAGTGGCACTTTCCATCACACGCTGCATTAGAGTTACTTAAAATGATAACCCAGTGTTCAGTCCCCGGGGACCGCCGGGGTTCTGAGGCAGATACTTTAACCCTTTAAGTAAGGCAGCGGTGATACTGAGTTAATAAAGGATATAACGCTTGCATTATCAGGTGGCCCTTTGCCCTGAATCACTATTGATCGGAGGCCTCATCATACTCTGCCGCTGTAATTCCTATTTATTTGATCGTCGTACTGCCTACTCTCTGGGGGTACGGCCACATTTTAATTCTTCTTGACACTAAGTGCATCGAGATCTAAACCTGCATCACCCGGAGGCCGCTGAATTGTTTGGGAGTGATGTGGCTCTGGAAATTAATTGGATGTCACCTGTGTACTCTATGGGTGCAACGCTAATACAAAGTGCCCTTTTATGAAGTCAGCATGTCTGGAAAATAAAACCTACTTGGGCCCACGTTTGCCAAGTATGATGTCATTTGTCACGTGGGGTTATGAAAAGTTCTTTATCTAGCAGAGTTTAGTTGGTCATTTGGTACAACTATCTGCAATCTCACATAGGTCGTGTATTATCTTAGATGTGTTTGCACTTGTGATGTGTGCAGGGTTGGACACAAGAACAAGAACACACATGGGTTTGACTAAAGTCTTTTACAGAATAGAACAATTTAACAAACAGGAATAGTGCTCAACAGATCAGTGGTAGGTTCTCAGTCTTCAGCCGCTTGGCCTGTGGAAGAGGAGTCTCCCTCTCCCTCATACGGAGTGTAATGGTGGTGACCAAATATGATGTTCAACTGTGGTATGGATATGTTCGTCCTCCAGTGAACCTGACTCTGTCTCTGCTATCTTGTATTGGTGTCTGGGCCTAGTCCTCTTACCCTGTCCCTGGGAACTTAAACTAGGTCCACATTAGACTGGCTCCCCAGCCCTACGGCATGCCCATCAGTGCCCCACTCACTGACTCCTAAGATGGCCCCCTTCTGGGGCATGGTCATTTCCGACCTTCGGTGAACCTGGCTCTGTCTCTGCTATCTGTAACGCTGTGTCTCGGCCTACTTCCTAGGCAAGAGCCTAGTCCTCTGGCCCTGTCCCTGGGAACTCAAACTAGCCCCACCACATGCTCGATTCTGATATCTGCACTTGACTTGCACATTTATCCCATGCTCCATGGGATTGTTTCTTTAGCTTGTCTTTTCTGCACCCCATTGAGACCTGTGGAACCGGGGCCCTCTAGAAGACTAGGGTTGAGCCCTCTGCACTACACACACAAGTTATGTAGAACCAAATATGTAATAAAAGTTATGCAGAACTATATCTGAAAGGGTTAATTTGGTAGTCTTGATGCTTCTACCACTTCAATTCTAGCTTTGTTTTAGTAGACTTGCTGACTACTGTGTCCGATATAGGGGTGCAAGGTCACAATCCAAACCAGTGACCATAAGACATGTGCACAACATAGACCTCTGTCTTAAAAGGGTTTTCCCACAAAAAAACATTTATGGCATAGCCAGTGGGACCTGCACCCATCTCTAAAATGAACACCCATAAGTTTGGTCACCCAACTATATGTTACTGCAACCTCGTTGATCGTGAAATCTGGATTGTCCTCGATGGTTAGGGCAGGATCTGGAGATGTCGTGTAAGGAGAGGTCATATTTGGCTGTACCATGTCCATTGGTCATGATACCACAGTCCTGTCCATTTTTGCTCCAGGGTGTTCTTTGGCAAATACTAAACCTGGACTAACAGGAAGTCTGCGTAGATGGGACGTTGACTTGCACCTTCCCCATCGGGGATCATGATTTCAATGCCCAGAAAGGCACCATGAAAACAACGTTTCTATAATATACCAGGGGCCACATGTATACAGGTATCATTTATTAAGACTATGGACACTGCATTGAAATTTCCTCATCCCAATAGCGTGAGCAGACTTGAATTTTAAGGACCGATGTGCCAAGTAACTCAAGGGTTTGCCTGAAAACAGACAAGTGTTAGCTCATCTCTATTCCTTGCTAGCCGGGCAGTTGCTTGTTGAAGCCATTATGGTGTTATAATTGCCATTAAGGAATGAGAGCGGCCAAAAGCGGCGCCTAAAAAAAGACACCGCCAGCATAAAAATGAAGCCGAGGCGAGAGATTATACTGCAGGAGAGGAACGCGGACGCTCTGGTTACTGAAGGCTTTTCATATCCCATTAGCACCAATGAAAAGTGACAGCTTAGGATCAATAACAATCCAAGCAAACAGACTGAGTAATGAACTCATTCCAGGCAGATTTAGGTGTTGGCTCCATGACTGCCCCCCTCCAACCCCTCCGGTGTTTGTCAAAAAGAAAAGACCAAGCTGAGTTTTCTAGGGTACTTTGAAAACTTTTACATAGAATATAACACGTTGTGAGGACATATTAGTGCTACTTCCAGGCACTAGGAAATATTCACCCTTAGTTGTCCTCTTCGCTCAAGTCAGGAAGGGTGTCAGGCCCACCAGCAGAACTATAAGAGCGAAAAAAAAGGGCCATTATAGGATTCTCCCTAGCACAGTGCAATCTCTCAGGTAACAATCCTTAGTATACTTCTGCATCACAGGAGTTGCCCCATAAGCAGCCACTTGTGCTCCGATGTATTGAAAATCAGCTTTGCAAATATTCTTAAGTTAAACAGCTTCAATGTAACTTTTTTTTTTTTTTAAATATATGTTTAAAACAAGAACAAAAATCTTGTGTCTCCATGGTAACAGACTACAAACCTATCCTGTGTGTAGTCTGATCCTGCAGTCATGACTTAATCCAATTGATCAGGTGCGTTTTTGTAACTTGTTCGTCATATCTAACCACAAAGGCACAAAGTTATGCAGAGGTGTGCACATAGAATGGAATCATAACTAAAAATGGTTGCATGAGATTCCAAAAATAATGTCAAACTTTCTGGAAAAATGGGCTAAGTGTTTGAAGTCGAGCATCAACAATTGATTGATAAATCAACAAAAGTGCCATTATTTATTTATTTATTTTTTGGGTGGGGGCTCTAAAGGCCTAACAGACCTATGGACATCATAAAAGGCGGCCCTTACCTACTCAGGACCCCATCTCTGAGTCAGAATGGAAAGATACTCTGTGCCAATGGCTCCTGTTTCAGCAGATTAGGGTTGACCTTGTATTACTAGGATTGACTTTCATCCAAATGGACACTTTGGAGGGAGTGTCTTAACTGGTTGTGCCCATCCCCAATTCCTCCGCCCCCTGCAAAAGAAGCTTGTTCCTTGACTGCCAGGTCATATTCTGAAAGGGGGTCATTGTAATGGAGACAACTTCTAGTAACGTAATATGTAAGAAGTTAATCCAGTTTAGCCGATTCTCCTGGCTGATTGTTCCCAAAGAAGTGAAAAACCCTCATGAGGGGGAAAAAAAAAAAAAAAAAAAGCCTATTTTTTATTTTAGGGAAACAATTCCTTCCTGACTCTAAATATACCAAATCAGACTAAATCCCTGGATTAATGACCCATCTCCAGAACTTTTGTAATATTACTACACCCAAGCTACATCCAGGCCCCATGAAAACTCTTCCAATGAATTCACCAGGACAACTTCCTCAGCCAAAACGTTTTGTAGTCACACTGCTCTTACCGTAAAGAATCCCCCCTATGATGAAGTAGTGGATTCCTCCTTGTTACAGTTGCTGTCCTGAATATAACTAGATGAGAGAATGAAAACAAAATCGTGATGAGTAATAGACACCATAAAGGATTTGGAGAACAAATCCTGTCTTAAGCTTGTACAAGACGTCTTCCTTCGGTTCTCCTTCACGTGGTTCCATTATACCGATCCTACGATTAGTCACTCGCGCACTATGCCCATAATAGTAACAGATGATCAGAGAATAAATATTACTCATATTAGGGAAGGAGAGGTAAATCTTTATACACATATTTGTAAAAGCGGTGATGCCAATCTTGTAGGATCCACTAAAATGAATAAAAGGTCACTTGCTGGTGACTCAATGGAGGACTCCAAAAGGATTTGAGAGCTTATCCAATTTCTTAGTGAATCAGCCACTCGACAAACAAAACTTTCTACATCAGTTCCGCCTCCTGGCTAGAATCTGTCGTCTTATCCATTTAGATAGCAACGGGATGACTCAATACTTGGCCAGCATTCTAGGATCTGCTACAAAAATAGCTACAGTGTCGTCATGGATAGAGAAGGTTATATGTTCCATGTTCACAGACCTTGAGGATGATGAATCAAATGAGAGGAAGGAAGATGGTCCCAAGTAGCATGACATTTTCTTCAAGGATATAGATCAGATGGGATGTAATTTGCACCCAATTTGGACTCAAGTTTGAGCAAAGACCAACAGTCCAGGTTACCAAAAATATTGACCACCAATCCGTTGCCTTCCTGCATTGGATTTGGTCACTTTTCTTGGATGAGCAGAACTGGAGTCACATGGCGGTCTGCTCAAATACCCTTAATATTAGGCTTTTCGAAGAGACAAGAAAGGGATCTTCCAAGAAGGAACAGTAGACGTAAATGCTCTTGTTAGGGTCAAGGTCACCTAGTAGAAGTGGTCAGATCATATCCTCGGTAACTTAATTTACATGAATTATCTATGTACAGTTCGTCATAAGACATCTGTACCAACCAAGTGTGGCACCCTAGAAATGAAGCCTCCTCATCTATGTATGGTTAACTCATTGACAACATGTACCCAGGCTCAGTAACTAGACCCAGCAAGAGTTAAATAATCTAATAAGCAGGAAGAGTCTGCACTCCTCCGCCTTGGGGCTGAGAAGGCCATTTGATCACCTTAGTTGGCCCACTTATGGCCTTGAAGACATATGGCATCACTGATCCCTTTACTGCTATCCAAGGTTTATATTCCTCCCCCACTGCCACTACTTGCCTACCTCACTCCTCCTTGCCCACTTTTACCATTGATAATGGCACCCAGCAGGGCTTCCCTTTGTTTGTACTGTATATTGAACCCTTAGGATGTTGCCTAATGTGACTCACTTAGGTCAAAGGAGTTTTAAATTTCGCTCTTCGCTGACTATGTGCTTCTCACCCTTACATGGCCTTGTAGTTCATACTTAAGCTCCACACTGCCCTCGAGATCTATGGGAGACTGTCGGGCTATAAGACCAAAACTTCAAAAACTAAGGGCCTACCAATCCTGAACCCTCCATCATTCCTTGGCTAGCTCCGACAATATTTCTACTTTCAGTGGAAGGAGGCTTCTCTAAGATATTTGGGCGTACACCTTACCCCATCCTATTCTATGGTCTACAAAGCTAACAGCACAATGGACACCCCAGTGCAGATGTGAACGTAGCCTTACCCAACAAAAAACAAGCCCTCACAGAACTTTGATAGAAATAAAATAAAAAAATTAGAATATAGAAAAGATTTTTTTTTTTTTAAAGTTAAAATTTCTTACAAAAAGTAAAACTCAGTAAAAACTATGTAAAATGTGGTTACGTTACGATACTAAGTAACTCTTAGAGGATGAAAAGACGAAACCAGTACTGAGGGTATTTATGCCTGTAGGATAGTGACAGGCCGGGGTCCTACTATAGGGGACAACTGCCTTCATAGCCATCTATACATAGACGCAACAATAAAACCAGGCAGCAGGTACAATAAAAAGCCAATTTCTTAAAACAGCAGAATCCTAAACTTTGTAATTAATATATCTGAAAGGATACCGAGGCGAGCGGCCAGGATCTCCCCTCCCCCCCTCGCATTATTGAATTGGTCACGACGTCGGTGCAGCGAAAGTAACAGAGAAAGTGAAAAGCAATAGGGAAGGAACGCGACGTCTAAATGAGATTTGAGATCAAGCAATTACATGATCAATACGGATGAAATAGAGTAATCCTGCAGATCAATAGCCAGGCACGTGCGGCGCTTCTGATGGGGTCCCTGACCAAACTGAAAATGAAAGATGGGAGCTCTCAGAAGCTATTACGAAGGCTCGGGATCATGTGTAGAAGCAAAGAATCACGGATTGTAAGCATTCCCATTGAGCAGCATACCCGCGTTGCAATTTAATATGTTAACCTAGCCACTTGTGAGATGTAGAGAAGAGACTCTGGGCACGAAGAACGTCTGTACATCAAATCCAAGCAACGTGACAAAAAGTGTGCTACATAGGTGTTGGGGTAGTGCAGGACTATCACACTGCCAAAAAATAAAGATATATGGCAGAGCTAGCCTATCCTGAAGGGAGTCCAGAATAGGAACTCTTGGTAACCAAGACGTAGCATGTCATATCGAGAAACAGTGGGGGAAAAAAAGTAGTCAGCCACCAATTGTGCAAGTTCTCCCACTTAAAGATGAGGCCGGCCTGTAATTGTCATCATAGGTAGACCTCAACTATGAGAGACAAAATGAGAAAACAAATCCAGAAAATCACATTGTCTGATTTTTAAAGAATTTATTTGCAAATTATGGTGGAAAATAAGTATTTGGTCAATAACAAAAGTTCATCTCAATACTTTGTTATATATCCTTTGTAGGCAATGACAGAGGTCAAACGTTTTCTGTAAGTCTTCACAAGGTTGGCACACACTGTTGCTGGTATGTTGGCCCATTCCTCCATGCAGATCTCCTCTAGAGCAGGGATGTTTTGGGGCTGTCGCTGGGCAACACGGACTTTCTACTCCCTCCAAAGGTTTTCTATGGGGTTGAGATCTGGAGACTGGCTAGGCCACTCCAGGACCTTGAAATGCTTCTTACGAAGCCGCTCCTTCGTTGCCCTGGCGATGTGCTTGGGATCATTGTCATGCTGAAAGACCCAGCCACGTTTCATCTTCAATGCCCTTGCTGATGGAAGGAGGTTTGCACTCAAAATCTCACCATACATGGCCCCATTCATTCTTTCATGTACACGGATCAGTCGTCCTGGTCCCTTTGCAGAGAAACAGCCCCAAAGCATGATGTTGCCACCCCCATGCTTCACAGTAGGTATGGTGTTCTTTGGATACAACTCAGCATTCACTCTCCTCCAAACACGACGAGTTGTGTTTCTACCAAACACTTCTACTTTGGTTTCATCTGACCATATGACATTCTCCCAATAATCTTCTGGAACATCCAAATGCTCTCTAGCAAACTTCAGACGGGCCCGGATATGTACTGGCTTAAGCAGGGGGACACGTCTGGCACTGCAGGATCTGAGTCCCTGGCGGCGTAGTGTGTTACTGACGGTAGCCTTTGTTACGTTAGTCCCAGCTTTCTGCAGGTCATTCACTAGGTCCCCCCGTGGGGTTCTGAGATTTTTGCTCACCGTTCTTGTGATCATTTTGACCCCACGGGGTGAGATCTTGCGTGGAGCCCCTGATGGAGGGAGATTATCAGTGGTCTTGTATGTCTTCCATTTTCTAATTATTGCTCCCGCAGGTGATTTCTTCACACCAAGCTGCTTGCCTATTGCAGATTCAGTCTTCCCAGCCTGGTGCAGGGCTACCATTATGTTCCTGGTGTCCTTCCACAGCTCTTTGGTCTTCACCATAGTGGAGTTTGGAGTGTGACTGTTTGAGGTTGTGGACAGGTGTCTTTTATACTGATAACAATGTCAAACAGGAGCCATTACTACAGGTAATGAGTGGAGGACAGAGGAGCCTCTTAAAGAAGAAGTTACAGGTCTGTGACAGCCAGAAATCTTGCTTGTTTGTAGGTGACCAAATACTTATTTTCCACCATAATCTGCAAATAGATTCTTAAAAAAAATCAGACAATGTGATTTTCTGGATTTGTTTTCTCATTTTGTCTGTCATAGTTGAGGTCTACCTATGATGACAATTACAGGCCGGCCTCATCTTTATAAGTGGGAGAACTTGCACAATTGGTGGCTGACAATACTTTTTCCCCACTTTATCATCATAACATGGACCAGTCCTCACTTGGGTCAGCTGTGCAAGACAGTGTTAGGACAACTGCTGGATGTCCTGGTTTTGTGGACACATTGATGTTCTGGGCTGTGAGAAGATAACCACCAAAGACTACAGATTGAAAGTTGCCTCCTATAAAGCACGCCATTATAGGACATGTGATGTCGGTGTTAGACTACTCATTTTTGGGTTATAGCAAAAAATAAAAAAAATAAAAAAAAAAAAAATTTCGATTTCTGATGATTTACGACAGGTTTCTGTCCCATTTTGGGCTGCAAAATAGAAAGGCCACAATTAAAGGCAAAAAAAAAAAAAAAAATTGCTACTTTATGACTTGTATGCCAAATAATAAATCTGTCCTGTAACCTTTAATTGGTGTCCGGGGTGCACAAAAAGGACTACAGTTTAGGATGTCTATTAAAATCCACACAGGCCATGAGTAAACCGAACATCACATGGCCGTATAAAACATGCAAATAATCCCTTAATATCAGATATGTAGTGCGGAGGGGTTGTCCAGCCATATATTAAACTCCTTAGAAGGTTATAAAAGTAATCTTACAGATGTCATGCCGCTATTGTTCAGACCCCCCAAAAAAACAAAAAAAATTTCACTCCCATTAAACACGCTTTCAAAAATGTCGCCACGAACTGGAGATTTAAAGGGTTTGTTTTGTCAAAGTTTATCAAACACTGCTTAGAAGATTATAGATAAATAGTAAAATACTTAGGGATCTTTGCGGGTTTGATTCTGACACTTCCTGGGACCCCGCCGGGCTATCTGTACCGTACCGCCCATCAAATTTGTTATAATTCACACCCGAAATCCACAGCAGTTTTTGACTGGGGTAGA
Source organism: Leptodactylus fallax (assembly GCA_947044405.1). Taxonomy (NCBI): domain Eukaryota; kingdom Metazoa; phylum Chordata; class Amphibia; order Anura; family Leptodactylidae; genus Leptodactylus; species Leptodactylus fallax. Next base: position 376,111 of record CAMRHE010000472.1, on the reverse strand, counting down.
TTACAATTCTGGCACACGGCCCAGTCGGTGACTTAAGATTGGTGTCTCCCCAGTCTCCTGTAAAAAATTTTTTTTTACATGGCTAGGCCCATGATTTTTCAGTCTCATTGAGTCCCAGAGAAGTTTCCACTGCCACAGCAGTGCCCATTAGCTTTTTTTTTTTGCCATTGAGGATGATGGGGAGGTAGACAAGCGACAGGCCCTAAAACAGAAGTAGCGCCCTTTCCAGTCCTTCATAAAAAGACTCTCAAACCAGTCCAGGAAAGAAAATCAAAACCCAAAAAACACAGACGCAGAAACCTTTAATGAAAAGGGAAATTTTTATTTAACTTTTCCAAAATCTTAAAATTTGAGGTAAAATACTTTTACTTTCAAATTTTATACAAAATACAGAGCTATCACATACCCCTGGGAAAAATATGTATATTATACATATATTTCTATATAACATTACATCATATATATAATATATATGCCAAAAAAGTTGTGTTTTTGAAGACTTTATAGAAATTGGAACGTCTAAAGGCACTGCACAGATTAGCTAGTATACATATATGTACAGAAAGTCCCCCGCCTCAGTCTAAGGGGGCACATACTTTAATCACCACCCCAGCATCAAAGCTTTATATCTAGAATAGGGGGTGGGGGCATTATTTAAAATAATCCCTATAAAATGTCTAAAAGAAAATAATCCAACACCTTTATCAAACGCAATGCTGGAATTAAAAATCCGGACAACCAACCAAGTGTTAGGGACGACCTCAATGAGCTTGTGTAGTTGTAGGTGGTGCCTCAAGATGGCGCCATGACAAAACCGCTACGTTACATGAGGCTAGTTATGTGGCAGCCATTTTTTTTTTTAACCCAAAATTTCTTCTAAATTGCTCAATAGTCCCCCGACATCAAAAGTAAACATCCAGGAACAGATATTTCATCTATATCATGGCAGGCAGACATTGAGGGATAACATGCAACCATTTTAACAACGGTTTAGTATCTGACCTTTCAAAAATTTTTTGACATGATGCCAGAAAAGCCTTACAGCTCCTGATATAAACATACCCAACACAATAAAACCCGCACTCCCATAGCACTAGACATAAGTGTGGAGGGGTCAGAACATAAACTGAGAACTTCACGGGATAGTACACCCTTCTAACAAGTCCGACCACCATATTGGTGGAGTCATAGGGCTTGGACTTAAACTAAAGAAATCCCTGCTGTGCTACTTAAAAGGGAACCGTCACAAACCTTTGAGACAACAAACCACCCAAAAGTGGTTAAGGACCATTGGCTTAGGGCTCGTAACAAACCAGCTTCACTGCACATGTGCCAGACCACACGCGAGCGTGCAGGGGGTAGCAAATGTGCGTTTCCCCATCTTCAGAGAAGAATTGGTGCCGGGGCATCATAAAAGGAGTCCAATAACATGCTCGGACTCAAGTTTGTAGCCATGGACTGTGTTAGGAACTGGTGACTGTTTCAGATCGCCCTATCCTAAGGACCTAAGGGTGGTGTAGTGTCCTAAAAGTCTGACTGGTTCCCTTCAAGGCCCATCAACAGTTCAGTCGAACTTCACTCCCGATTGTTGCCCCACGTAAACATGCCCGGTAACGAAACAAGTTGGCAGACGCACGCTTGTCGATCCCATCAAGGGTAAAAATAGTTTGTCGTGTAAAAGGAGACCCACTGCCAACAATGAAATAACGCAAACTGTATGGGGGTAAGCAGTCTTATGGACATACTTAACTGTATCACCCATCGGAAGTATCTAAACAAGTACCGCCTGACTTCCTTAATGGTCGACTGGCGCTGGTTTCGGACAGACTGACTGCCCGTGGGATGCTAGAGACGTCAATGACGTGAATTCTCTGCAGTACCATGGGATCGGGGTGGTGGCCCAAGCCAATGACCTCCAATGATGATGTCTTCTGACAAGACAGATCACTGGTTAATGCTTCGTACACAACTCCTCCGGACCACTTGGTTGATTGTCCATGTAGTGTTCACAGATACAACACACCCATGTGCATTACATCGCTCTTTCGCTTAAATATTTGGCACTTTAACATGAAAAATTCTGGAAAAAAAAATATATTTATATTCAACTCTGACTTTCATTAAGAGGTTTTTGAGGACAATGTCCACCTGCGTTTCCAGAAATGGTTGCAATAGCAACTTCTTAACACTAGAGGGGGCTCTTTGTTCAATACAATTTGGATTTTGAGCTCAGAGCCTTTGCGTGCATGCATTAAAAATAAAAAAAATAAAATGCAACCTGGCCGCTACTGGCTGGTCCAGTGTCAGAGGCCCTGAGAAATCCCTGAAACATGAGAAAAATTCCATCGGGATGATGTGCAAATCCCATTGTGGAAAAGGCTACTCTTCTGAATCCCTACCTAAAGAGATAACTTACTGTTAATATCAAGTTAAACTAGCGCACTCACACAAACACTCTGTATAATACAATAGCAAGCCTACATCGGTCATAAAAAGCAGCATCTAGATTAACCTGGCACTTGGGGCAAACAGTGGGTGTCATTTTTGTTGTACTAGGAGGCGGCAAATATTGTGGAAGTCACTTCCTAGAAGATGGTGTGAAGGGTTAGGTTATGATTTATCGGCTGTTCCTGAGTAACATTTTTAGTGACAAAAGGAGTCCAATGAAGATGAGATGAAGCATTGATCCTATGTATTGGGCTGTATGCCAAAAATATAAAATATATATATACACAAGCCCAAATCAAGAGGAACCCTCAAAAAGGTTAAAGCAGCAGTACCTATAGGATGGCAGCCATGTACACACAAAGATTAGCTCAACATTAAGTTAGGCCTGAGCCATGTGACAATAACAATGTCATTTAAAGAGGACCTTTCACCATCTCTAGCTCCATTCATCCTTTAATAGGCACCGCTCCATGGATTTCAGCACAGTTGGAATTTTTTCTCTAGCCCTCACCGTTTCCGAGCAATCACTGCTGTTAGTTTTGGTACCCGATATGTTAACTAGACTCCCTAATAGCAAGTGGATGGTGTCAGAAAGGAAGGAGGCGGCGGCAAGGGGGCATAACAGAGCACCAATCAGAAGCAGACCATGTCAGAGCTGAGTCACACCCCTTTTCCTGTTCCTGCCTGTCACCACCCACTTGACATGAGAGTCTTGTTAACCTATCAAGTATCAAAACTAAGTGCGATGATGAAAAACTTCCAAGTGTGCCAGAATCAGGATGAAAAAGATCTGTAACTGGTGGTAAAAAGTTCTCTTTAATATTAAAAGGGGTTGTATGCGTTAGTAAGCCTATTTATATAGGCAAGAATATTGAGTTTCCCTGTTTAGGACCCTTAATGACTAGACACAGCTACAAAATAAGTTACAAGGATAGTCCATTGATTGAAAAAGGAATGGTGTAATACTTCATTCTTCCTGCGGGAGTGCTGTAGGGAAATTAAACACTGCTGTGGTGGCTCCATAGATTAGACAGGATCAGTGTCTTAAATGGACACCATCCAAAGGGGTAGTCCAGGGCAGACATCACTGCCTATCACATCTATGATCCCTAGCAAATCAAGTCTCCTCTTCAGTCATCTATGGTGGCAAGAACTTGTTCATACCTTCAAGGGGTTTTATTTATTTATTTATTTTTTTTTTGGGGGGGGGGGGCAGGGTATTTAAATGAAAATGCTCTGTATAAGGCCATGTTCTGAGGGAGACCACAGACAAAATTGCATATCTAGGGAGACTAAATTTGTCTCTTTTTCAAACCAATAGTATAAAGCAGAAGGATAACAAGAAGAAACTAAGACAACAGGAGAAACCAAACAAGCTTTGAAGTTTACGCCTCACGCATCCAGAGAAAAGATAATCCTCTGCAGGCAAGGAATCAGTGCACTCACGGAAGAGACAGCGGGGCAAGGTGTTGCCAGGACAGGTTAGACCGCATTCTTGGATGTGACATTGGGAACTGGCGTTCACTTTGGGGAATGGAGAAAAACAAGAGGTAATCAGAAGGCAGCTCCGGGGGAAAAGGTGTCCCATTTCTCAAAGTCTAATTAACATACCAGCAACGGAAAGAAAACAATTTCGAGATCGGATTTGAGGCCGCACTGGCGGAGGGAAGTCTCATTTTACTCACAGGTCACACCCGATTATTAGAGGATATATTACATCTGCGTTAAAGTCACCCAATGAGCAACCCTACTAGTATCACAACTGAGAAGATCCAAACTGACAATCAGGTTGACAAAATTTACACTCAATTTAAAAGGAGCAAAACATGACAACCAAGACGGACAAGAAAACAACCCAACGAATGCTCTGGAAGACCAGCACTTTTATAATGCGGCCTGAAAACGTAACCAACCTTATTTCGATGGAGAACCTATGGACGACAACCTAGAAGAACTTCTCCGAGGCTCTACAACAAAGGTCTACTTGGAGGACAGAATCAACATGAAGACCACATAGGAGGAGATCTGTGAAGAACCCCTTTAAATGGTGCGAGGAGGCTTTGGATACATTCTAATAGAGGTCATTGAAGTAAAGATTTAGTAACCAAAGTCAAACAAGTAACTAAGGATTTAGAGAACAAGACAAGGCGGAAAGGTCAGGTCACCTATGCTGTTAAAAGGACTGGTTGGTCCAAATTCAATGCCATAATTGGTTGTCGAGGGGTCAGATGTACACTACTTTAAAACAAGTCAGGCCACAAAGGCAAGTTTGTCGCTCGGAGCCCCTTCCATTACATTCCTGCTCGGACCTGCAGTGAACAAAGCCCTCACAGTAATGGCCATTTCATACATGATGCAGCATGATGACCATCTGAATGGTGGATTGTCAGAACGTTCATTCCTGATCACATTGGTCATTATTCATCTTCAAAACGGCTTGTTGGCAGCACATCCAGCTTGTGTTTGCAGGATTTGCCGCCAACAATACTGCAAGCTACAAGTGACCACTCATCTGAATATAGGCCAACAATTGACACATCAATGCACAACTAAACAAGAGCAGTTCACTTATTCAGTTGGCCATCTCTCTCAACCATCGGGCTCTGCGTGACACGACTGTCCCTTACCTCCCAGAGAACAAAGCAGTCAATTGAAAACCAACAGCTTGAGCCTCAAGATCGGCCATCAGGGAGATCGGGAGGCCTCCATAGATATTAGATGTCAGCTGATCCAATCAAAGATTAGTAGACATCTCTAATATGTATGGCCATCTCAAAGAAGATCTTTCACCATCTCTCGTAATCTTAAGCACTGCTCCACTGATTCCAACAGTTGGAAATTTTCTCTAGCCCCGCCATTCCCAAGCAATAAGTGCAGTTAGTTTTGGTTCCCGATATGCCAACTAGACTCCCTAATGACAAGTGGGTTGAGTCAGGCAGGACCAGGCAAGGAGTGCGATTCTGAGCACTGAGTCACACCTCCTCCTGCCTTAGATCACCCACTTGCCATTAGAGAGTCTAGGTACCAAAACTAACTGCACTTATTGCTCATGAATGGCGGCGGCTTGAGCAAAAATTCCAAGTGTTCCGGGATCAGTGAAGCGGTTCCTATTAAAAGGATGAAAAGAGCCTGAGTTGGTGAAATGTCCACTTTAAGGGTCTGGTATGGATGCCAACAGCTACGAAAGAAAGGTCTGAACTTCTATCCTGATCATGTAGTCAATACTGTAACTTAAAGGGAAATACTCAACGTCTTAAATCTAAACCTTGACAACCATCTCAATGCCACATGTACTCCGCTATTTTAGGTTAGGAAGAGCGTCTAGTGTCCTAACGGAATGACCAAAAGGAAGTCCACAAAAAATCCTAGCCACCTTGAACACCACTTGACCCGATACATGCAAGCAAGCAACGTCATCAGCTCTTTGTACTTTAAGATAAGGACTCTTAAAGGGGCATGGTACAAGACAAACCAAGCATCAGGAATGCTTGAGCGTCACGAAGAGGAAATCTAGGCAGACGTCTACCTGAAAAAAATATTTGAGACAAAGGGGAGAAGAGCGGCAGCAGAACATGTGCACTTTTTGTGTTTTTGTTTCCCTACACTTCCTGAATTCGCTCAAGTCTGCTTCCTGTAGGTCATGAAACCGCAACTTCCACATCCTGGTGTTCCTACGTCAGGATATTCTCTGAGCATCGACGCGTCCACATAGACACATTTTCTAAGGAATTTGGATTGCAAGAACAAAAAAAAAATCCTTCATACAAAGACAGCAACCTTCTCCGACTATCTGCTCGTTTCGTAGAATCAGTACTGCTGCTTTAAGCTTCGCCCTGTGACTTTCCGTATATAAAAATAGCAATTTTAACCCATGACATCACAAACGGGTTGGGGTGGGGGGATATATTATAAAGATGACTCCATTCACACCCACTCGCAAACTCACATCTCACGCAGCTCTCTAGTCCCTACAACCTAATGTTGTAGTGTCAGCTTTTCCAATAGAATCACCTACCCTCGTATTTTTTAATTTTTTTTTTTTTTATACAAAAATTTTTGTTACACGTGCAGAACCCTGAATACGTCGAAAGCAACCCGTATGCCAAACCTTTGGGGGCAATTTCATAGAATGCAACGTTCCTCCACTCTGATAAAATTCTCGAATGGGTGTTGAGTAGAGCTCTTTGTGATTTCATTATCAAGTTACAAAAATAGGACTCAATGTCGCCATCTAGCGGGCAAAAGTTGTTAAAAATTAAAAAAAAAAAAAAAACCCAGGATGTAAAGATGAAGAACCTCTAATATATGAGGTGTAATATTTTCCCTGAAACCTTACAAGCAAATATATAATTTTAGTAAAATCACCTGCAATGTAAAAGGAAGTCTGGGAATTAACGAAACTAAACCTTTAACCTCACCCCTTTCTGCAGCAATGCCACATAAATAGGATAATACATAAAAAAAAAAAATAAAGTTGCCATCTCTTTCGAGTACTAGGAGTCGGCGGCTGCAGCTACGGCGCTGGTTTCTACCGACAGGTCTGAGGAGCGGCAGCCATTGATGATGCAACTAACTTTTCTGCACTCCTCAACGACTTCCGTCTGCCGATCCCCATTCCAAAGACGCTTGTAGCGCAGCTTCGGTGGTAGAGTCTCCTCCTTCTTTTCGACCACGGTGGTTTCACTGGAAGAGTCTTTGGCTGCTTTCTCGCTGGCCTCGGCCTGACCCTCTGTACCCTCTTTAGGGTAACCAAACCTAGCTGAAGCGGTGGAGAACTGTGGCCAGGAAGGAGCAGCAGGTTTGACAAAAGTATGGCCTATCTTCTCAGCGTCCAGTTTGGGAGAAGGCATTTCCTCTTCGAATTCGCTATCCGAGTCTTCTTTCTCCACGTGGTCTCGGCTATCTAACTCCTCTTCGGAAAGGAGGTCATCTTCATCAGACACTGGTTCGATTTTCACGGGCACAGGTTGTGGAGGAGCTGGGCGTTTCTCCTCAGAACTTTGAGGACGTTCTTTGTTCTTACGCCCCATTGGAGGTGGCTGCAGCTTAATGGGGAAGGAAGGCTGCTCTTCGGATGGGAAGGGACGATGTGGTGGTGGCATCATGAAATTGGGAAATCTTGGTAAAGTCCTTGGACTTAAGTGGTAGTTAAATACGGAGCAGGCTTGGGCCTGCAGGTAGTGTTTCATCTCTTCTGGGTTGAAGTTAAAGCAGCTGCCGCTTTGGAAAGCTGGGCTCAGCCCAGGAGAAGGACTGTATGAAAAGACTGTTGGAGTCAGCGACAAGGCAGGCGATATGGGTACGCTCATTAGACCTCCGCGTCCAGGGAGAGGAGAGACCGCAAAAGGACTGTGGGCATCTGGGTACATGCCAGGCATTGAAAACACTGGAAGCATGAGATCAGACTTATGCTTTTGGAGGCCATGATGACCTGTGCCGACAGTATTCCGAGAGGACATGTGGTCTGCACCGCGACGCCACTCCGAGTGAAGATCTTCAGGTTCTGAAGGGATTGGTTTCCGCTCATTGACATCATTAAGGGATTCCCTGCTGGATTGTGCAGAGGAGCTTCCAGTAAAATGGCTCATGTGTCCATCTTCACTGGGAGAATCTAAAGGCGAGAAGTGGAAGTGGGACGAGGCTGTGGGGACCGGGGGTGCACTCTGAGGAACAGCACCTGAAAGGAAAAGATTGAGATGTAAACCTGATTGTAGAAGGCTCTAGAAGGAGTGGACAGAAATCAAATAGCAAACGTTAACCCAATTTTCATTCAAAGAAGGTTCTCCAACCCAGAGGGACTAACCGACCACGCGGGTCCCCATGTTCTGTTTCAATAGAGCGGGAGGCCAGGCATGCATGCTGCAGAATCATTGATATCTAGTGCTGCGATGGAGTGACAGTGCGCAAATGCCACTGCACTGGAACAAAGGGACACTCATTCTCATGACTGGGGAACGGGAGGGTCCCAGTGGTCAGCACCACCACCGATCAGTCACTTATCACCCATCCCACACTTACCCCTACATACAGGATAAGAGACAAGTGTATGATCTGTGAGGACCCACACCGATCCAGAAAATGGGTTCCTGCGTCCCCTTTGAGAATGAAGTGGCCAAGTCATGGTCGCTCCATTCGTTCGCTATGGTACTTGCAGGGATAGCCAAGTGCTGTACTTGACAATCTCTGCACGTAGCATACAAAATGAATAGTGCACGTGAGAAGACAGGACCCCATTTTTACGATCAGATCCCGCCAATCACTGCAAGTTATGACCTACCTGTAGTAAAAATTCTGTGGCCAAGGTTACCAGGCAGTGTCTCAAACAACAACAAAGTCTACTAACAGGAAAAGTTGTGACTCCATGTTATAGCGTGTCCGTCCCTTTAAGCTGAAATACCAAAGTCTGAACTTGCTCCTAAAGGTGTTCTGTGCGCACAGCCCATCCATCAGTTTTCTGACACGGTCAAAGCAGTATCAGGTTTTCTATCTTACCTTAGGCCAAAGCTCCATGACAGTGGTTTCACTGATGCTGCCGCTTCACTACTTTCTACTCTATAGGGGGGGCTGTGCATGAGGAATGTAAAGACACTAGCCGCAGAGGTAATAGTAAGACGTGATACAGAAGCGCCGGTGAAGATTTTCCTCCTTTTGTCATTTACTCCACCACAAAGAGCAGAATTGAAACCGGAATATCAGCTCCTTACTGAAGGTTGCCTTTCCTGCTTTCTTGTCCTTCAGCAGACAAGTGCAAAAAAACATAAAAAAATAAAAATGTGCAGTCTTTTCCTGCAAAGAGAACTGCAGAGCACCAGTTGGGAGAGCAGCGTGGACGACTCCTATCTGATTATCCAAAAAGATCATGAAAAACCCACCCGGCTCTGCTTCATCTACAACCCTTGAGGCCGTCCGGCTGGTAATATGTACATTACTTAGAACCTCATAGAAGGGAAATTCCATCGTGCTTCACAGAATCGCAAAAAGAGAAGTCACTGGCCGTCGGCAAACCAACAAGGAACATGGTATTTGATCCGTGTAGCAAGAGGACGATTGCACAATACGGCAAAAAGTTTTGATTTCACATTAAAAGAAGAAAAAAAAAAAAAAGTGAGGGTTCAATGCCTGGAATTGTCATGTCATGACTATATTTTGATGACATTCTTAGGATAGGTTATCCAGATCAGACTGGAAGGGGTATGACCCTCACCCCCCTCCCAAATAAGCTGCAGCTTTCAGATGAGCACTGAAACCTCTTCACTGCTTTCTAAGAACAGCGCCATACATTGAATAGTGGCAGTGTTCGGTACTGCAGGTCAGCTCCATTCACTTGAAATGGGACTGAGCTGCACATAGGTCACTGACATCACATGTGAAGAGAAATCAAAGCTCACTAATTGAATTACAGCAAAGTACAGTATACCACAAGTGACTATTGGGGGCCACATCCAACTGTCCAAAGGGGCAGCGTTGCTTGGATGGGTGCCACATTCTCTTCAAGCTTTACCATGTATGTTTGCGTGTGTCAGAGGCTGGTATTGCAGCTTGGTTCCATTCAAGTACAATATCAAGTACAGCCATAACCAAATGTAAAGTGCTGTGCCTAGTAAACAACACTTCACCAGGCACAGCGCCACATGTATATCTATGGTAGTGCCTGGAATTGGCACCTTAGTCCAATTCAAGTGGCTAGGTTGCAATACCAAGCATGGCCACAACTAAACGCAGAGCGCTGTGCTTTGTAAACAATGAAGGTGATTGCCTATAGAGCTATCTATAGATAAAGTCCCCCTTACGTCTAGTAGCTGTGCCCCCATCTTACCATTAGGCCGGATATTGATGAAGGGGTAGTTGGGCATGACCAGCTTGTTGAAGTTGAATTTGTAAGTAAACCTCTTCCCCTTGGTCTTATGCAGGATCCTTTTATTGTAGTAATATCTGTAATAGAAAACGACACCAGTTATTACGAGAGGTGCAATCTAGTCAGCCCATGTGCACTGCGCCTGATGAACTCTGCCAACCCCGCACATTTACTGGGTTACAAAGTCCACCCGCCCTGTGTGCGATGTGACAGATACCAGGCTGGGCCGGCCGGCACTGTAAGGAAGAGGCAGAGGAAACTGCCTGTCTGCATGGCGGCCTCGCTGGATGCTATCAGTAGTAAACATGTGTGATGAGAAGAGCCAGAGGCGGCTCAGACACCACAACGCTCTGCACACAACTAAATCCGGTTTACAGCTCAGCTTCGCTCTGGGAAAGGGGGGAGGACGGTGCTCGGGGCAAAAACAAACTTTCTTAGAAGTTCTGGTATATTAGCCAGTAGCGACAAGAGCCGCATCATCAGATATTCTGTATGGGTATAGGGAAGCTATAAAACACAGACAGGAAGAAAGCTGAGAAATAATCTGCTAATTTTTAATTTTCTGACTTTTTTTTTGCACAATCTGCATAATATTTAATCTGAGGAAACACTGAATTTCTTACTTCTTCTCAGTCTGCAAAAAGAAACCCATCAGCAGGTTTGAGGCCACTAAGCCGAGAGCATGTCCTTAGGCATTGTAGTGTCCCCAAACCTGCTGACAGGTTCCCTTTAAAAAAGGAGTCTGCCAGCAACATTGACCCCTAAACCTGCTGACAGCTGTATATAGAGGAACGGGAGAGCATTAGGAACACACCCTGGGGGACCGTTCTACCGAATGCATGGCCAAGGAACCCAAGGGGCTGTCCAAGAACAGACAAATATGGCTGCTTTTTTGCCCTGGCCCATAGGCTCTGTGTGGTATTGTAGCTCCATCCCTTTCAGGTCAATGAAACTGAGCTGCACTACCGCACACAGCCTGTACACAGGAGTGGCACCAATTTAGAAAGAAACCCCTTTAAAGGGAATATTATGGTACTTTGATGAACTTTCCTAAGGATAGGCCAACAAAATATGTGATCGGTGGGAGGTTCAACACCCGACTCCTAGAAATCTCAATAGGAAGCACTACAGCGTCCTCCCTGTGCCAACGACTTCATGCTCATTGGTCACATAGTATGGCATCAGCCCAGTCCCATTCAAGGGAATAGTGCTGAGCTGCAGTACCAAGCATAACCACTATATAATGTATGTAGGGTGTTGCCCAGGATCTGAGGATGAGCCATCAGTATCAGAACGGTCAGGGAATCTGATCTCAATCATCTGTTTAGGCAAATGCTAGGTGTATGGCCCCTATTCAAGTAAAAGAGCGGAGCTGCAGCTCCAGGTGCTGCCGCTACAGAGAGCAGAACTACAGCTCCGCTCATTCACTTGTATGGGGCAGAGCCACTTCTGGCTGACAGGGACAGGGCCTAGGTGTCGGACCCCAAAGGATCTGATACTGATCTGTCCTGTGGATACATCCCCAGTATCAATTACCTTCAGATCCAGGACAATCCCTTTAAAGATCCCTACAATGTTACAGTCTGTCTCTGGACTGGATTATCACGTTATATTGTGCGCACTTATTTTATAGTGTCCCCCCCAATAACCTGGTGTTTCTCAGATTTTTGGGATGTTCCTGTGCCACTGTAGGATCAGCAAGGGTTAAATTGTGCACTTTTATTATAACCAAAATGAAAGTGGCGGTATTTTCACAGTTACAGCATCGCAGCCGCACATCCCGGATTGCCAGGAACAAAAACTGTTTTGGCCTAAACTTTTGCAGCCTGAGGGTGTCCTGATCCATGGGAACATGAACACATGTAAAAGGAAAAACAAACCAAAGACTAGAGCGGCGGATTAACCTTTTATCTTCAGGTTTAAGGCCCTTGAAAGAGCAGGAAGTTACAAAAAGCAAAGCAGGTGGATGTGCGGCAAGACGACAAGAGAAGGAAAAAAGGAGCGCCGACACCAACACCTGAGGCGGCAGAGCTAAGCCTTGTACCCGCTGGCGCTGACTAGTTTAATACCATAGACGCAAAAACAGCAGGACCTGCCCACATATCCCCCCCCACCGCAGGAACCATGAAGACACAGTGGGAGGCGATGTATCAGGAGTTATAATAAGAACATGGATTTGGATGTTCTGCATTAGTCGTGACTCCAAAGCATCAAAACAACATCACTTTGTGCCCGTGCCCAGAGGTGGGCGAGGCAGAGAGGAGAACACAGGTACCAGGCTCTGGGCACACCAATGTGCGCATTGTCAGTGTGCTAGGCCCATACATATGTCCATGTAAGTGGCAAAACGCAGGATAGGTCCTAATCCTGTCCTGTGGGTGGTAGATGGATCCAAGACGGCACACAATATCAGGTGCTGTTTACCATGGACCCAGCACATTTGTGTGCATGTAGCTTCACGCTAGGTTTACACTAGCATCACCTCTGTCGTTCAGGTCCCTAAGGTCGGACTGCTAAAGCAGTGCTAACAGAGCACGGTGGACCCCACTGACTATAAAGGGTACTTGTTCCTCCACCGATTTTCAGCAGTCACTACGACAGTCTCTGAGTCTCATAGCATTCCTAGCTCAACCAGTTGTGGCTGTGATGAGAATACATGGCTTAAAGTCTGCTCCATAATCCAACAACCTCAAGTGGCTGCAGACAATGGTATCTCACAGGCGAGGTGAAGATTCCCTTTAAAGCCCCACACTACAGATAAATTGGGTGAACCAGACAATTAACATCATGACAAAGACCAGGCTGAATTTCAACAAGATAAGGTGCCACAAGGGGTGTCTGACAGCTCCTTGCTCCCCCATTCAGAGCACACACACACTTGACCTGTGTATGGGGGACTCAGGAGGAATAGCTGTATGTCACATTAATGTTTCTAAGGCCGTCCAACACATTTGTACACACAACCCTGAAGAAGTCACACCCAGTGTTATTATGTCCAATGACTAATAGCAGGACATGTGATTTCCCAACCAGGTAGGATGTTTTAGTAATTGCACTGGAAATGTCAGGGCATCAGTTAATGCTGCACGCTTGTGACCTCACACAACATGACAGGGAGGGGTGGCCAAAAAAACCAAACAAACGAGTTTAAGGAGTTCTCTCACTACAGGCAGGGGATATGGAAAGAGTCTTCTTATAGCTAGGACTCCTAGCCATCATGAGAATGGAGGTCTGCGAGTACACCAGGCAAACAAAGGAGGTGCTGCACATGTACAACTAGTGCTCCATTCACTTCTATAGAACTTCAGGCATCACAGTCTCCAGAAGCTCCATAGAAGTGAATGGAGTGCCAGTAGTGCATGTGAACTGGAGTTTCATTCACATGGAGGATGCAAGGGGACATTCAGCCAGCGTTCTCCTGATACCCAGGGCCCCAGCGATCAGAACCCTAGTGATCTGACACTTATCTCCCATCAAGAGGTTAAATGTCTTTAATGGCACAACCCCTTTAAGTGCATGTAGGAAAACTTAAAAGTTGGCAAATCTGCTGACATAACTTAAAGGGGTAATGCAGGGAAATATAAGCAGTTCCCCCATTGCCCTCAATAACATTTGGGAGCACAGCAGGGTGAAGTCTCTGCCTGCTCTCTGTATCACCACCAAATCTGCTCTACTCCTGCAACAAGTCTATAGAGTACAGCAGGGTTGGTCACGTGACAGAGCCAGTGGGGGCTCCAGTATTACTAATATACCTTATCCAGTGTGGGGGATGCACTATCGAGCCTTATCTTACTCCACTTAACCCCTTTAAGTGCAGCTGACTGGCTGAAGAGGTCATGTAAGATTTCTACATCCCACTCCCTTACCTGAGTGCCCGGCTCAGCTTGTCGTAGTTCATCTGGGGTTTACATTTCCTCCGGCCCCACAGCCGGGCCACTTCATCGGGATCCTTGATGACAAACTCTCCGTATTCTCCCTGCTGCCAGGCGATGACGTGACGGAACTCCTCCTTCTGTAGCAGCTCCAGGATGAAGTGCCATAGCTGGATCTGCCGCGAGCCGGGGCTAGACTCTGCCTTGTAGGCCCAGTCCGGGAAGTGGTAACCTGCAGATTGTCAAAGAAATCAAATAAATGATAAAAAAAAAAAAAAAAAAAAAAAAAAAACACGGACAAGTGATCGCAAAAGAAATGATCAGACAAAAACCATGGAGAAAACTAAAAAAAGACATTTAAGCAGAAAGACGTACACAAAAATAGAGAAGAAGCAGAGATAGATTAGATTTGCCAGCATCAGACGGAAGCACGAACACCAACCTACACATACAAAGAGGAGTCAGTGAAGTAAGACGCTGCAGGATCGGGAGAGCACAAAACAGCAAGAACGGTCACAACCAGCGCTAAATACACACACCGCACTGCCCGGCGTAGAGACAGGACGGACAGACAAGTGGACAACACAAGAAATATGGATTTGTGGGAAAAACTGAGACTTTACTATAGGAGCTGGAGCAGCGCCCGCAGTCCCATAGATGTGACTGGGCACACAAATTCAGCATGCTTGACCCCCTAAGCATCTACTACTATAAGAAAGCCGGAGCATCCCCATACACAGACGGTTGGCCCAGGGTTACAGGAGCTCAGTAAGTATCAGAAGGGCTGCAACAAGTTACCATGTAATATACGAATGGGCTAACTACAAAAATCAGAGGTACTTTTATTTAGTGGGGTTCAGCTGAATTAGAGGAGAGTCCCAAGTGGAGGGACGACTCCACCATAAATCCATTTACCCAAATAGATCTGAACTGCAATACCAAGCACAGCCACTATACTACATATGGCACTGTGCTTAGTATTCAGTAAACAGTCATGTGATCGACCTGATCTGTGAGGGAACGTTGGCATGGGACCCCACTGATCAGATACTGATAACCCATCATAAGGATTACGATAATGGAGAACCCCTTTATGGTTCACATTGGGCCACACCAGAAATAAAAAGCAAAAGAAAAGCCAGTTTAATAAAAGCAAAGGACACGAGCAGAGAAATCTGACAAAATGGGAACAGAACAACCCCCAGAGCAGCCAACATGGACTGCGAGTGATGTGTGACGCCAAGTTAAAGGGGTTGTCGAGGCATTACTCGCTGATAACCTACCCTTAGGGTAAGTCATTGATTGAAGACCACCAGTGGTCCGACACTCGTGGATCGGCCATTTGAAGCATTGGTGACACTACGAACACCACTTCTGCTTCACAGGCCATGTGACTTCATATTCATCGGTCACGTGGCCTGTTCGCAGCTCAGTCCCATTCTAATTAATGGGGTTGAGCTGCAGTACCAAGTACAGAGAGGTGTGCTGAGTTTACTTTGTGAAGAGGCCGCAGTGCTCAGGATAGGTCATCAACGAATAAGCCTGGAAACCCCTTTAGTACCATTATCTGGCCAATACCTTCCATCTCAGTCACCTGGGACTTATAGACAGGTAGGGTCCCCGCTACACACATGTATGACACACACGTGTTATATACATTATACATGTGGTCAGCTTCGCACAATATGATAACAGCCTTACCTCCCCCTCCTTTAGGCTTTTCTACAATACTGCAACCGGTCTTCATCGTTCTTCTTCCTGCTGACTGCAAAGACAAGACAAGAGATTAGGACTCCATACCTTCAAAGCAAGCAGAATTTACACAGCGGAGAGAATGAGAAGCATTTCCAGGAAGTGTTATCCAGTACTGTAATAGTATCCTGCCCTACAGCAGATGCAGAGTTACAGACTCTTCACAATTTAGGCTGCCACACAATGTTCGCATGAGTGTAATGAAATACAGCGGAGATGTGAAGCCAAGTACGGGCACGACTAGTCAGCTGTTAACCCTTTCTACATACAACCATTTACAGTCTGCAGATTTTTGTACCCCGTTCTGAATGGCGCGGTGGTCAGGCAGTGAGCGCTCAGCTACTTTCCTTACAACAGGAACCCCAGAGGTTGTTGAACTACAGCACTCAGCTATCCTTAGCACTCCCATTGCCTGACCACTGTGCTCTCCAGAATTGGGGATCGGACCCCGAGTGCTCAGGTCCCCACCGATCTGCATGTTATGACCTACCCTGTGCATAGGGAATACCGTGCCCAGACGGGGAGTGTAACTAAGCACACACTTGACAAAAGCTTTAATGGATTTGGTTTGGGTGCCGAGACCCCCAGACATTGGCTGTGACTCACAACCTGCGTTCAGACGTGCTCTTAGTTTTACCAAAGGAGTACAGCCCCCCACCAAGTGCAAGGTCTCCAGACCTGGACCACC
This sequence comes from Leptodactylus fallax, assembly GCA_947044405.1. NCBI lineage: Eukaryota > Metazoa > Chordata > Amphibia > Anura > Leptodactylidae > Leptodactylus > Leptodactylus fallax. Next base: position 359,496 of record CAMRHE010000472.1, on the reverse strand, counting down.
ATTAAGCCAATCCTCTGACATGTTAAGTTTAGTTACACCATGAAGCGCTCTATCTCCTATTACACTATGGGAACAGAGGTCAGCCTGTGGGCCGAATATCCAGAGCTGCTCCCCTGCGGCTTAGGGCACATACACAATACAGATGCAGATTTTCAGACTCCATTAAGGACTATACGGAAGTCACCGCCATAATCCATCCTCTAAGAGTGAGTTACACATACGGATCTAACCCTGCATACGAAACCATGATGGTGCCCCTGACAATAGGACGTCTGTGTCTACGGAACAGTTTGCTACGGCGCAGCCGCCGCCTCCCTGACAGGTGAGCCCGAGCACGACAATGATCTGTGTGTGACCCCTTTTGTCTCACAAACAAAAGGAAACTGACGGCTTACGCATTTCCTTCCTTGTGGTCGAAGCTGCCAAAAGCATTGTGTCGTCCACCCTCGCAACCCCGCTTGTGGTGACAAACACATGGGGTGTCGTATCCAGCCGTGATCGCACAGCAGATCAGCTTATCTGCTAGGAGAGCGAACCTGGCACGTGGCGGGTTAAAAGGACTGATCCCATAACCCCATTATTAAGTGATCGCATCCTTATAGGCCTCTCTGCTCCTTCGGCGGCGCTGCAGGGAACCTGAACACTTATTGCCAGGTACCACAACACCAGGGCTCAGCAACCATCGGCACTGCAGCTGCTGTGACACTACAACTCCCAGCATGCTCCATTCACTTCTGTGGGAGATCGGTGAACTGCTCAGTAAGTGTGCATGCTGGGAGTTGTAGTGCTGAAGGTTGCTAATGATCATTACTATTGGTATCTATAAAGTCTGTCCTATGGAGGCCACTGGTCAGTTACATCCCTGCAGGCTGGCTGCGACCACAGACCAGGGAAGAGGAAGAACTGGTAAGGTGAGGTGATACCATGACCAATATAAGAACGCCACCGCCAAGATGAACAAGTACCTACCACATTAGGGTGCTGGTGGAGGACCAGGCGCCAAAAAAGAAGGGTTGGAAAGGCTCAGCCAAGAGCAAAGAACCTTTAGGTAGGATCTGCTCAGATCTCCTTGGAGTGTGGAAGGAACAGTGTACAGATCCTTAAATATATACTTGGATCAAAAATAAAGGGTCACAGCCTTCAGCCAAAATCTCCTTACCCTCTGGGGGAAAGGGGTCCCAGCACACAGATCAAAACTTTTGACTTGTACCTTGAAGGAAGGAACTCTAAACTGAGCGATTTTATAAGAAGGTGCCAAATGCCAGGAGGAGCAAGAGCAAACACTGCGGGCTGATGAAGAAGGCGCCGACATCAAATTAACCCATACTGGTCACTGGACAGTCCTTGAAACGCCACCTCAGGCTTAGACAACTCTACTCTTCGGGTCTGTCACAGCGCAGTTCTGTGTAGATGGTTCTGTCCTGCCCGATCTAACCCCCGACTCCGGAGCGGCTTCCTGACGCAGACTAGGCCAAGTTATCTGCCGGCCGGAAAATCAAGAGGAATCCAAGACGGCTCAAATTCCTGTTCTGAACGGGCTTACACCAAGCACAAATACTATGTGGGGGCATCCTAATGTGTGAGGGGGGACAAATGTGGCATCAAACTATGTGAGGACACAGCAGCCAATGTGGGGGATACTAAGGGGCATTATACTGTGTGGAGGCACCAACAGGACATCATACCAATGGGGGACACTAAAAGAGCATCACATTAAACGTGGAATACTAAGTAGGTATTATACCAGGTCAGCAATGGGGAATTATACCAGTAAGGGGTCATTATATTGTTTGGGGAGAACGAAGGGAGCATTATACTGTACGGCGGCTTCACCACTTTATGCTACATAGGAGAGCAGTTACTTTATGGGGTCACAACAGTACTGGATGGGGGAAAGGGGGCATGGGTCTGGGCAGAGTCCGAGGTGTGTCTTAATATACGTAAATACTAGACATGTGCAGTTCAGACCTTCAGGCTAATGGCGGACCCCGCTCACTGAGTACCCCTGACTTGGAGCCCAATGCCCAGTAAGTGAAGGGCAGGTCGGCACACATCCGTGATGGGTTCGCTGACACAGCACCTCTCCTGATGGGTGACAAGCCATACCGGGAGAGGGAGGGGGATGAGGCCGCGTAGTGCTGAAGGCAAAATAACCCTACAGGTAGTTGTAGAAATAAATAGGTTAGTAATTCTAGCAAACGCTCTTCCTCCGAGCCAATGCTGACATTTAGAAAAATGCAGAAGGAAATGGTGAAGAACAGGTGTAAGGATTAGGTTACATGTGATAAACACCGAGGCGTGTCCGCTAATCTATACACTCAGCATGGAGGAAATGGGTGGACGTTGTCAGCCGGCGGCACGCATCCTCCTGGGTCACCGTCGCTCAGGATTTCTCTATCAGCCCAGTGCATTCCCCCTGCGAATCTCCGACACGTATCCTCTGGTGAGCCAGCCGCCACTCATGCCTTATCACACAGGGCACAACTAGAAGGACTCAGATTTTGAGGACACCCCCCCCCCCTCCAGGAGTCCCATTGGCCTTCACAATTGGAGTATATGGACCCCCTACACATCTCTGACTTCTGACATACTACTGCATGCTAGTAGAGGGCACAGTGCCCCATGTAGGCAGACGGAGAAATGAAAGACCCACAACACCCGCAGGTACCCTGTTAGGTAGAGTGGAGGACTTATCCCTGCGTATTACCCAGTCCTCCATTCACTTACAGAGGCAATATGACCACATTTCCCCTGCAGTGGTGGTCTGAACAATCCCCAGGACTGTAATAGTGATGACCTACCCTTAGCTTGGTGAGGTTCCCACAGATCAGCTGTTAGAAGAGACCCGGGGAGTGCTGCGGCCTCTTCCCTGTATACTAAGCACGGCGCAGCACCTTCTATAGCAGCTGTGCTTGGTATTGCAGCTCAGCCCCTTTTACTTCAATGAGACTGAACTGTGAACAGCCCAAGTGACGTCACATGGCCTGTGCAGCAGACGCAGCTGATATGTGGGGGTCCAAGGTATGATCAGATAGTGATAACCCATCCTAAGGAAAGTTAATCAATACTCCTGGAAAACCCACTTAAGGGCTCACTGGGAGGTAAATACATTGTGTCCACAGGCCCCACACCGCTACCTTACTTTTTTCTACCGCGTCAGTTTTCACTGTAGTTTTAGCATTGGATTCATTCAAATGGATGTTAATGAGATCAATGGAAATGACTTTTCCCAAGGAGGATTGGTATGGTAATAACCTGTGGTCTAGACATGTTCCTTACAGGAGGGAGGAGGAGGAACAAAACTTACAAAGGCAACTGATCCAGTCATGTACAGATGAGACTTCGCATTATAATTGAGGAAACACCACATGATGCAGACGCTGCGGGGCACAAGTCATGCTCTTCATACAGGAACCAACAGCAGCTAAAGAGGAATATGTACTCCAGCTGCAACTAACCCCTAAACATGTGGCAGGACTACAACTCCCAGGAGGCTGGGGACTACTGCCCTATAATAAGCCAATTGGCTAAACCACGGTCACATATGACACAGGCAGGGCTCAGCACCATAGAGGGCATACGGCAAGTCAGAGATGGACTAGTAGAGGAAGGCTGCCCAAACATTAGTAAACGGGGACCCTACTAATACCAGAAACCACCATCCCATAATCCCATAAAGCTGATAGCTTAGGCTCTGAAATACTGCAGCATATGACAACCATTACAGCTCCAACTCAGCTTTCCAGAGGCCTGACCAGCAACACATCAACAGGTGAAGTTGCATCGACTATCAGGAGCCCAGGAAAGGACAATGAAGCCACATATGTGCCGAAACGGAGGAGATGACAGTTATGTACAGTAGGGGCAATGTATAGAGAATTTAAGGGGTTTTCCAGGCTTTAGCAACTGATGACTGGACTGACTGCCAGGACCCCCCCAGATCAGCTGCTTGAAGCTTTGGCAGTGCTCCCTACGTGCAAGTTTGTCTCCACAGGCCAGGGGACGTCACGTTCATGGGTCACAAGGCCTGTTCGCAGCTCAGTCCCATTCAGATGGATGGGTTGAGCTGCGATACGAAGCATAGCCACTATTCCACGCATGGCAATGTTTAGTGTTCGGAAGCTCTTCAAACAGCTGATCGGCAGGAGGGCCGGATATCAGATCCCCGCTGATACTCAATTGCTGACCTATCGGAAGGACAAGTCAACTACTAAGTCTGGAATAAACCAGACCCGATTATATCAGAAAGTGGCAGAACTTCCTGCATGTGCAGCATTTGCTCACTAATTCCAAGACCCCTGCTTGCTGTCAGTGAACCGCAACATTATTCTTCCCATTCCAGAGTCCTACAGACAGAATTTTGACGTGGATTTCAGTGCATACGACAACCCACATCAAGTCTGTATCCACTACACAGGGGCTGCATGTTGCCGAGTGTGCACTTATTGAAGCAAGTTACCATGCCCGAACTGGCCACACTGAATGAGACTAATCCATAGGTCAACAACCTCCAGTCATTGTGAGACTACAACCTAACTTGGGAGTACTGTGAGCATGCTGGGAGTTGTGGTTCCACAACAGAAAACCAATCCTCAAAGCCTTTAAATCTCGCAGCTGAGGGTTTGCTACAACCGTACCCATCCGCTATAAACAATAGCGCAAACGTCACGCCTGTCCAAGAGATTGTCCAAACAGGATACAACTGTAGCAAACCCTCAGCTGTGAGAAACCTCATACCAGGAATCGGATGTAAACAATGTGCGAATTCACCGACAGCGAGGAGACGTCTTGAAGATAAGGAATTAAAATCCATAGAAAGCTGTACAACCTCTCAAACCAAAAGATAACTTGACCGGGTGGATATTACCCTAATAGCGCCCCCATGGTGTCATGTGAGAGGGCACTATTACAAAAATCAGCAATATCAACAGCAATAAACTCGCCGGAGGGCGCTCCGTCACTAAATATAACGTACGGTGGTAACAATATCCATCCAAAACATGCGATTCAATTATGTCGCCAGCATAGGCAGTGGAGACGCACAATTTCATGGCTCAGGACCCCAAACCACAACCACCATGGATGGAGGAGATATAAACAAGGCCCAGACCTAGCCAGAACATAGATAGAAGCCCCAGTGACAGGGGGCCATAGCTGGACAGGCCGTGCACTGCTGAGACTTGTAGTTCCACACCCAGAGGTTAACCATTAGTGACCCAGGTGCCATACCGGGTGCTTAAGAGGAAATTCCAACACAAGCCCGAGTGAAGCAGAAGCCAAGTAGCGCCAGGATCCCCGCGCGGAGCAGCCAGGGCCGGAGGTAAACACAGCAGGCCAAGCTCCGACGGCAAACGGACGATGGAGGCAGAAAAGAGCGGCACTCACCAGTGACAGCCGCTCAGTCACAGCTCCGCCGCTTCGTCTCCGCTCTCCTCCGCTTCCAGTCTCCTCATACAGCGAGCAGGAAGTGCCAGCCGCCTTATTAATCCCACTTCCGGTTTACGTTTCCTCCCCCTCCCTGCACGGGCGGCTACGTGCGCGACGTCGAAGCGTGGTTCCGCGACGTCACCGCTAAGCCCCGCCCACACACTCGACTCTTTTGATTATGTATAAAGTCACGCCCCTCTGTGCCTGTCGCCACGCCCTTTCAGTGTTTGATTCACAACAAACCCCGCCCCCAGCGCCTGTTCGTCACGCCCACAAATAAGTTTGATTTTCTTCCCTGTTGTATCAGTTTTTAGACCAACGCGTTACCCGTGCGGCACCGCCCCTTAGCGTCACATGGGAATCCCCTCCTCTCTGTAGCTGCTCGGGAGGAGATTTGTACGTCAACAACTCCCCCACACACCATGTAGGCTCCTAGTACTGAGGACAAGGGAGAGGGGGTGGGAGGACGAAAACAACGCGTGACTGCAGCCGCCAGCGCGTTCTATGCTTGTAGTTGTAGTTCCACAGCTACTCATATTGCAATACGCATTGGCCCCGATACGTTTTTTACAGTCAGACATGTATGCGTTAACCAGTGTGAACAGAGCCTAAGGCAGTGCTATTTGGCGACTTCAACCCAAGTTGGCGTGTAGCCCGAGCCTGATGAGTAACATAGATTATCTGGTGACCAGGCCCTGGCAAGGGGAGAGATAGATCAAGCAACAGGATAATAGTTCTTAAAGTTGAGGTGGTGGAAGCGGGAGACATGAGCAAGCGTAAGGACCTGAGGGGTCGAATTGTGATGGCGACGACTGGGTCAGGACATCTCCAACATGGCTGATCTCTGGGGTGTCCCAGAATACAGTGATTAGAACCTACCAAAAGTGGTCCAAGGAGGGACAACCGCTCAGGGACAGGCTTGTCATTTTAGGAGCCCAAGCCAAAATTACGGCTAGGGGGCCACACTAAGTAAAACTTTTGGGCTATGCTCCCTCTTTGCCGGCACCACCCCCTATGTGCAGAACAAAAAAATCCCCTATATTGGCCTCCACACAGTATAATGCCCCCTTTCTTGGCTCCCATATAGTATATTACCATCTTTATTGCCCCCATACAGTATAATGCCCCCTTTATTGGCCCCCACACATAATATTGCCCCCTTCTTTTGGCTCCCACACATAATATTGCTCTTTTCTATTGGCCCCCACACAGTAAACTCCTTTATTGATCTCTCACACAGTATAATGCCCCCTTTACTGTCCCCATACAGTATAATGCTTCCTTTACTGTCCCCATACAGTATAATACCTTTACTGCCCCATACAGTATAATGCCCCCTTTACTGTCCCCATACAGTATAATGCACCTTTTACTGCCCCCATACAGTATAATGCTCCCTTTACTGGCCCTCAAACAGTATAATACCCCCTTTACTGACCCCATACAGTATAATGCCCCCTTTAAATATACAGGATCTTTCCTCCTTTACTGCCAATATAATGTGCCTTTTACTGCCCCCCCATACAGTATAATGCCCCCTTTACTGGCCCTCATACAGTATAATGCCCCCTTTACTGTCCCCATACAGTATAATACCTTTACTGCCCCATACAGTATAATGCCCCCTTTACTGACCCCATACAGTATAATGCCCCCTTTACAATATACAGGATCTTTCCTTCTTTACTGCCAATATAATGTGTCTTTTACTGCCCCCCCCATACAGTATAATGCCCCCTTTACTGGCCCTCATACAGTATAATGCCCCCTTTACTGGCCCTCATACAGTATAATGCCCTCTTTACTGTCCCCATACAGTATAATGCCCCTTTTACTGCCCTCATACAGTATAATGCCCCCTTTACTGGCCCCCATACAGTATAATGCTCCCTTTAATGGCCCTCATACAGTATAATGCCCCCTTTACTGTCCCCATACAGTATAATGCTCCCTTTACTGGCCCTCATACAGTATAATGCCCCCTTTACTGCCCCATACAGTATAATGCCCCCTTTACTGTCCCCATACAGTATAATGCACCTTTTACTGCCCCCATACAGTATAATGCTCCCTTTACTGGCCCTCAAACAGTATAATGCTCCCTTTAATGGCCCTCATACAGTATAATGCCCCCCTTACAATATACAGGATCTTTCCTCCTTTACTGCCAATATAATGTGCCTTTTACTGCCCCCCCCATACAGTATAATGCCCCCTTTACTGGCCCTCATACAGTATAATGCCCTCTTTACTGTCCCCATACAGTATAATGCCCCTTTTAGTGCCCCCATACAGTATAATGCCCTATTTACTGGCCCCCATACAGTATAATGCCCCCTTTACTGGCCCCCATACAGTATAATGCTCCCTTTACTGGCCCTCATACAGTATATTACCTCCTTTACTGCCCCCATACAGTATAATGCCCCCTTTACTGGCTCTCATACAGTATATTGCCTTGTTTCTTGGCCCCCGCACATAATATTGCCCACTTCTTTTGACGTCCACACAGTAATTGCCCCCCACACAGTTTATTAAGTCTTTTACTAACCCCCAAACAGTATAATGCCCCCTCTACTGGTCACCATAGTATATTACCCCTTTTACTTGGCTCCCAAAAATAATATTGCTCTTTTGGCCCAAATAGTATATTACCCCCTTTACTGGCTTCCATGCAGTTGAATGCCCCCTTTATTGGCCCCCACTCATAAAATATTGCCCCTTCTTTCGACCCCCACACAATAAATTGCCTGCTATTTTTGGTCCACACACAGTATAGTGTCCACTTTCTTAGGCTGCTACCTATTGGATTATTCCAACAGGTAGCATATGATATTTTCCTCTTCGGCCTCCAGGGGGTGTGGCACATTACGCCCCGATGCTGAGAAATGCCAGGACATGATGTGTGACGTTCTTCGGTGCTGGGTTGTCCTGTGCAGCCTGTCATAGAGTCCAATGGGGAAGCAGGCCTGGATAGGAGCGGAGATGGGTGAGTAAAATATCGTCCGCTACCTGTTTGTATAATCCAATAGGTAGTGGCCAATTTAAAGGGGTTGTCCACTTTCAGACCAATATTGAGAGACAAATGTTATTGTAGTATAATAAAATCATATACATCATATAGACGGCAGGTGTGGGTGCGTCACTTACCTGAGGAGAAGATGCCATCAGGGGGCGCTACTGGGGAGGCAGTGTGATGGTCTGGGCAGTGTTGTGCTGGGAGCCTTGTGTCCTGACATCATGTGATCATGTACCGCCTGCCGAAACATTATCCAGACCAAGTACCCCTTTCATGACAGTGGTGCCCCCTTATGGCGGTGGCCTCTTACAGCAAGATAATGCCCCTGGCACACTGCACCAAATGTTCAGGAACATCACAAAGGCATCAAGATGGTGACTCGGCTCTAATTTCCTAGATCTCAATCTGATCGATTATCTGAGGCCTCCGATCCATGGTGGCCGCACCAAGGACTTAGAGAATCTGCGGCCAGATAGTGCAGGACACCTCAGAGGTCTTGTGGAGTCCATGCCTCGGGGGGTCTGAGCTGTTTTGGTGGCACGAGGGTGACTACACAATATACAAAGGGGTTTTATGGTCTAAGAGTGTCTAAAATGGCTGCATTGCCCGTGGCGACCAATCACAGCGCAGCTTTTATTTTTCCAGAGCAGGTTAAGAAGTGTAAGCTGCACTGTGATTGGTTGCTATGGGCAACAAGGACGGTTTTACTTTGGTAGCTTTGATCAAATGTGACCTGTGCCCGATGCAGCGTCATTATATATCACTTATATAGGGTCACGCTGGTTGTCACCCAGCTTTCCCAGGCTCCTATGTAGCATACCTACCAAGCTACAGAATACCTACCTAGCTACAACCTCCTGTATGGCAGTGTAACTAGGAAGATTTCTTATTCAAAGATCTAGGAAAGCTGGGTTGGAGCCCTTGTGGGTGATGTAATGACGGTCATATTGGTTGTCACCCAGCTTTCCCAGACTCCATCTTTCCTAGTTATACAATGATACGTTTCCTCCTCTCCTGTATTATCATTAGGCTGTGTTGTCATTCAGGATTCTAGAAAAGCTGGGTGACAACTATTATGAGCGGTGTAATGATATATGTAATGATCATATTGGTTGTCACCCACTTTTTTTTTCTAGAGGCCTCTGCAGCAAACTTGCCCAGTCATACAGTGATTTCTGTCCCTCTCCTGTATCACAATAACATGAGATGAATTTGCCATTCAGGACTCTAGAAAAGCTGGATGACCACATGATCGCTGTACCAATACTTGTAGTGGTTGTCACCCAGCTTTCCCTGCAGCAAACTTGCCCAGTTATACAGTGATTTCTGTCCCTCTTCTGTATCACAATATCATAAGGTAGATTTCCATTCAGGATTCTAGAAAAGCTGGGTGACAACCCTTATGAGAGGTGTAATGATGGTCACCCAACTTTCCTAGAGGCTTTGAAGCAAACCTGGCCAACTGCATGGTGATTTACCCTCCACTCCTGTAGATTTGCCATTCAGGACTCTAGAAAAGCTGGGTGACAACCAACATGGTAACTGTGGTAATACTCATATTGGTTGTCACCCAGCTTTCTCCGTAGCCTCTGCACCAAACCTGCCCCCTTTCCTGTGATACACTGATTCATCTCACAGTATTATGTGGCAGATTTGCCATTCAGGACTCTAGGAAAGCTGAGTGACAACCCTTATGGAAAAGGTAATGGTGATCATGTTGGATGTCACAGACTTCTTCGCAGCATACCAGTGATTTACCCTGTATGAAGGTATTATGAGGCAGATGTGTCACTCAGGACTCTAGGAAAGCTGGGTACAGCAGAGAGCGGAGGGGCCTGTTTTCATCTCCCTCCATTGTGTATTGTTCTCCTCCTCGCTGCATTGTGGCCTCTGTTCCTGTGATACAGGCATCCTCGCCGTGTGTGATGGATCAGTGTGAACCGCCGCTCCACGTCACTCACGATGCCACCTACTTTCCTGTGACAGCTTTACACGCAGGGAGTGGGGGTGATGATGTCACAGGACGGCTGGCCTATCAGAGGGGGGCACAGCAGCAATGTGGAGGCTGGGAGCTCAGCATATGCCCTAATACAGAGACTGGCAGAAGTGTGAGAGACGCTGCGCTCCCACCGCTGACTCACTATTCTCACATCTCACACTTTGTTTTTGCTTTTTTGGAAATTTCTGAAATTTCAAGAAACATCAGAAATTTTTAAAACAACTCACCAGTGAAATCTCGACCTAGAATCTGTAAACTGCTGTGTTTGAGCACAAATATGTCACCGGTACTAGTGTATGTGCACAGATACAGTACAGACCAAAAGTTTGGACACACCTTCTCATTCCAAGAGTTTTCTGTATTTTCATGACTATAAAAATTGTAGATTCACACTGAAGGCATCAAAACTATGAATTAACACATGTGGAATTATATACTTAACAAAAAAGTGTGAAACGACTGAAAATATGTCTTCTATTCTAGGTTCTTCAAAGTAGCCACCTTTTGCTTTGATTACTGCTTTGCACACTCTTGGCATTCTCTTGATGAGCTTGAAGAGGTAGTCACCTGAAATGGTTTTCACTTCACAGGTGTGCCCTGTCAGGTTTAATAAGTGGGATTTCTTGCCTTATAAATGGTGTTGGGACCATCAGTTGTGTTGTTCAGAAGTCAGGTGGATACACAGCTGATAGTCCTACTGAATGGAGTGTTAGAATTTGTATTATGGCAAGAAAAAAGCAGCTAAGTAAAGAAAAACGAGTGGCCATCATTACTTTAAGAAATGAAGGTCAGTCAGTCCGAAAAATTGGGAAAACTTTGAAAGTGTCCCCAAGTGCAGTGGCCAAAACCATCAAGCGTTACAAAGAAACTGGCTCACATGAGGACCGCCCCAGGAAAGGAAGACCAAGCGTCACCTCTGCTGCGGAGGATAAGTTCATCCGAGTCACCAGCCTCAGAAATCGCAGGTTAACAGCAGCTCAGATTAGAGACCAGGTCAATGCCACACAGAGTTCTAGCAGCAGACACATCTCTACAGCAACTGTTAAGAGGAGACTGTGTGCAGCAGGCCTTCATGGTAAAATAGCTGCTAGGAAACCACTGCTAAGGACAGGCAACAAGCAGAAGAGACTTATTTGGGCTAAAGAACACAAGGAATGGACATTAGACCTGTGGAAATCTGTGCTTTGGTCTGATGAGTCCAAATTTCAGATCTTTGGTTCCAACCACCGTGTCTTTGTGCGACGCAGAAAAGGTGAACGAATGGACTCTACATGCCTGGTTCCCACCGTGAAGCATGGAGGAGGAGGTGTGATGGTGTGGGGGTGCTTTGCTGGTGACACTGTTGGGGATTTATTCAAAATGGAAGGAATACTGAACCAGCATGGTTACCACAGCATCTTGCAGCGGCATGCTATTCCATCCGATTTGCGTTTAGTTGGACCATCATTTATTTTTCAACAGGACAATGACCCCAAACACACCTCCAGACTGTGTAAGGGCTATTTGACCAAGAAGGAGAGTGATGGGGTGCTACGCCAGATGACCTGGCCTCCACAGTCACCAGACCTGAACCCAATCCAGATGGTTTGGGGTGAGCTGGACCGCAGAGTGAAGGCAAAAGGGCCAACAAGTGCTAAGCATCTCTGGGAACTCCTTCAAGACTGTTGGAAGACCATTTCAGGTGACTACCTCTTGAAGCTCATCAAGAGAATGCCAAGAGTGTGCAAAGCAGTAATCAAAGCAAAAGGTGGCTACTTTGAAGAACCTAGAACATAAGACATATTTTCAATTGTTTCACACTTTTTTGTTAAGTATATAATTCCACATGTGATAATTCATAGTTTTGATGCCTTCAGTGTGAATCTACAATTTTTATAGTCATGAAAATACAGAAAACTCTTGGAATGAGAAGGTGTGTCCAAACTTTTGGTCTGTACTGTATGTGTACTGATATCATTGTTTTCCCAGTTGTACAGTGCTGCCTTATATGCTAGTGCTATAGAAATTCAGATAGTGTGTATCTGGTGCTGAGTATTCTTTATGATACACTGCCACCGTGTGGTCACTGTATGTATTACTAGGCTTCCTCTGGAGCGTTGCTCACAATTACACTCATGTTACTTGACATGACTGTGCTGTGCCAGTGTCACTGACATTGATGCGGTAATATCTACCCCTCTAGTAGTGTCACACTCATCATACAGGGACCTTTACTGCCCACTGACTGCCATGGTAACTGGCAACAAAGCATGTGGGATACAGCCGCCATCTATTAAGATAATAACAAGTAGTGGATTTTCATAGTGAAGTGTGAATTCAATCCAATACCATTGATCACCAAGAAATAAGATGGTCACCCAAGGAGCAGTACTCAACAGCGCCATCGGTGATCACATGCTCACATCTGGTAGTGCAGCTCAGTCCTATACAAACAACTGAGGCTGAGCTGTACTACCAAAAACAGCCACAAAAATGCTGTGCCCTGGTCCCTTTGTCTACACATCACTGGGGGTTCAGGCCCCCCCCCCCCCACAAATCTCACACTGATGGCTTATCCTACAAGAAGATGATGGCAAGATGAGTAATCTCAATCTAACACTAGGCAAGACTTAACTACCCTACAGTAAACTTCTTTGTGGTTGTCATGGGGATAGGGGTGCCCCAGAAGCGGAACATTTTAGGAGTTCTGCTGATATTAGTAAAGGCAATGACTGCGGAGGGCGAGAATATCAATCCATTTATTAGATATAAAAAAATGGAAGAAAATCTAACTACAGAGTCTTTACTATACAACTGCTGGTGAACAGAGAACACTGATGATGTCACCTCCTCCGAGTAGTGATGTCACTCTTCATTCTCTGGCCCGGTCACATCATCTGCTCATCTACAGAAGACCTGGAGGACTTGTGGATGGGGTCGCGTGAGATCATAATCTCCTGGATCTGGGCAAAGGTCGGGCATTCTGCTGGAAACTTGTTCGTCTAGAGATCCAGGGGAGAGATCCAGTATTATATATAGATATCTACATATAGACTGGCTGGGGCCCTATACCTGGAGGGCCAGCAATCCATAGCATCAGTGCTAGGTCATCCCACTGCGATTGGCTATATACATGCACAAGACTTTCCTGTCTCTCTAGCTCCACCCATAGGTAGCCACCCTGTAAGTCAATGTCTGACCCTAGTTGTATCCTGAAGCTCTTTAATGGGTTGGACATTCATTTACAGAGTAGTTGCCCATAGGTGGCACTAGAGAGACAGTTTTCTTACCTCTGGTGAAAAGCTAATTTGCATATTTTTCCCAGGTAGCACTGCCTGTAAGAGTCCATATCTCAGCGAGTCTTCTCAATGTGAATCAGTATTTTCCAAAAATTTTCATATACACATAATGCCAAGAGACATTTTTTGGCAGACACTGAAAAGGTGGCCTCTACATAGAGTTTGTATGTTCCCCTCTCTGTATTTTTGGGGGTTTCCTCCCACGCTCTGGCGACAAGGACCGATGCCAGTGATGGTAATCCACGTACACCCTCTGCAGAAGCCCCTGGTGATGTGTCTTGAAGGGGTTGTTCAGAAATTTTTAATTTATGGCCTATCCTTAGCCAGTCCTCCAAAGACATACTGATAGGGAATGTAGATTGTGAGCCCTATATGGGACAGTGACTGACAATGTCTGTAAAGCGCTGTGGAATATGATGGCGCTATACAAGTAAGCATAATAAACAAATAAAATAATAATCCTGCAGCTCAGTTTTCGGCAAAGTCAATAGAAGCCAAGCTGTAGTACCAGTACCGGCCATTATACACTGCATGGAGCCAAATACCCATACAGCTGATCCTTGCAGGGGCCAATCAGATACTTATGGCCATAAATTAAAAATTTGTGGACAACCCCTTTAATTTAAGGATTTACCTAACTTAAAGAGGCCTGTCTCTGTAATAGATTCCTTCTAAATAGCACTCCCACTGTAATTTCACCCCAGTCCACTAGGTGGAGGCATATATCTTTTAACTGCTATATAGAGCTCTCTAGGATGTCCATGTATCCCCAATTGGGTATTCTTGTTACCCCTTTCTTCAGGATGCTTATGTCTTGGCTAGAGTGGAAAAATATTACAAAGAGTGTCTCTCACTCTGGAGGACCTGTCCTGTCCTGTAATACACAGACAACCCATTGATGTGAATGGACACTGTGTAATACTTCATCTCCCCTGTAGTGGCGCTGCAGAGAAATTGAACACTTACTGCTGGGGTCTCCTACAGATTATAGCTGGTCACTACTGATCTCAGTATGGGGGCACTTTGTAATCTGCTTATGGCAAGAGCCTCTATTAACAAATAGAGATTGTTCAAAATGGAGAACCCCTTTAATTTGGATTGGACCTTGCACTCCCCCAGGATTCCAGAATGTGGAAGCCTTACCCCCAGAGACAGCCTCAGTAGTCCTGTGTTAGTCCTGGAACCAGACACTGGTTTAGTCTCCTGTACTTGAGTCTCCATTGCTGCCAGGAAGCCCTTCAGACCCTCCTCGGTGACCTTGTTTCCTGTAAATTGGAAATGGAAATGCCAAAAAATCCATTAAAGGGATTGTCCATGACTAGAAAAACATGGCTGCTATCTATCCAAAAACAGCACTACACCTGTTGATAGGTTGTGTCTAGTACTGCAGTTTAGTTAGCTGCAATACCACACACAACCTGTGGACAAGTGTGGCGCTGTTTCTCGGTATAAGGCAGCCATGTTTTTCTAACCATGAACAACCTCTTTATTACAACAAACAACCTATGAGATGTCAATATTTCTATTATTACATATCCTGTGCTGCCTGGGGGGCGCTCTTTCTCCATATTTTCCAGCATTCTCTGATGTGCTGTTGCTTTTCATCCAGGTTAGTGTCAGAGTTTGTTCTGCACTTGTTCTATAGGTCTAAAGCTGCAGTGATACACCAGGACCGACACACCTGGGGAAGTGTGGCGGGAAGTATACAGCGCTTCTGTGTATAGTATATACAGGGCCGGACACTCTACTTACTGGAAAGGTTTAGGCTGATCAAAACTTTGTTTCCAGGGAGATAAACATTCCCATCTCGAAATTCAGCTGATTCCAGCAAAGGGTTAATGACTTCACTTGGCTCCGCCTGTTGAAAATGATAGAAAATGTATAGTACTCCATTATAGAGCAATACAGGTCAGAAAGATAAACCATGCTATATGTCCAAGTGTATAATCACCTATAGGGGGCAGTATTATAGTAGTTATATGCCTATACATAGGTGCAGTATTATAGTAGTTATATTCTTGTACATAGGAGGCAGTATTATAGTAGTTATATTCTTGTACATAGGAGGCAGTATTATAGTAGTTATATTCTTGTACATAGAAGCAGTATTATAGTAGTTATATTCTTGTACATAGGAGCAGTATTATAGTAGTTATATTCTTGTACATAGGAGCAGTATTATAGTAGTTATATTCTTGTACATAGGGGGCAGTATTATAGTAGTTATATTCTTGTACATAGGAGAATTATTATAGTAGTTATATTCTTGTACATAGGAGCAGTATTATAGTAGTTATATTCTTGTACATAGGAGGTAGTATTATAGTAGTTATATTCTTGTACATAGGAGCAGTATTATAGTAGTTATATTCTTGTACATAGGAGCAGTATTATAGTAGTTATATTCTTGTACATAGGAGGTAGTATTATAGTAGTTATATTCTTGTACATAGGAGGTAGTATTATAGTAGTTATATTCTTGTACATAGGAGTAGTATTATAGTAGTTATATTCTTGTACATAGGGGGCAGTATTATAGTAGTTATATTCTTGTACATAGGAGCAGTATTATAGTAGTTATATTCTTGTACATAGGAGCAGTATTATAGTAGTTATATTCTTGTACATAGGAGCAGTATTATAGTAGTTATATTCTTGTACATAGGGGGCAGTATTATAGTAGTTATATTCTTGTACATAGGAGGTAGTATTATAGTAGTTATATTCTTGTACATAAGAGTAGTATTATAGTAGTTATATTCTTGTACATAGGAGCAGTATTATAGTAGTTATATTCTTGTACATAGGGGGCAGTATTATAGTAGTTATATTCTTGTACATAGGAGCAGTATTATAGTAGTTATATTCTTGTACATAGGAGCAGTATTATAGTAGTTATATTCTTGTACATAGGAACAGTATTGTAGTAGTTATATTCTTGTACATAGGGGGCAGTATTATAGTAGTTATATTCTTGTACATAGGAGCAGTATTATAGTAGTTATATTCTTGTACATAGGAGCAGTATTATAGTAGTTATATTCTTGTACATAGGAGCAGTATTATAGTAGTTATATTCTTGTACATAGGAGCAGTATTATAGTAGTTATATTCTTGTACATAGGAGGCAGTATTATAGTAGTTATATTCTTGTACATAGGAGCAGTATTATAGTAGTTATATTCTTGTACATAGGAGGCAGTATTATAGTAGTTATATTCTTGTACATAGGAGCAGTATTATAGTAGTTATATTCTTGTACATAGGAGCAGTATTATAGTAGTTATATTCTTGTACATAGGAGCAGTATTATAGTAGTTATATTCTTGTACATAGGAGGCAGTATTATAGTAGTTATATTCTTGTACATAGCAGCAGTATTATAGTAGTTATATTCCTGTACATAGGAGCAGTATTATAGTAGTTATATTCTTGTACATAGGAGGCAGTATTATAGTAGTTATATTCTTGTACATAGGAGGCAGTATTATAGTAGTTATATTCTTGTACATAGCAGCAGTATTATAGTAGTTATATTCTTGTTCATAGGAGCAGTATTCTAGTAGTTATATTCTTGTACATAGGAGCAGTATTACAGTAGTTATATTCTTGTACATAGGGGCAGTATTCTAGTAGTTATATTCTTGTACATAGGGGCAGTATTATAGTAGTTATATTCTTGTACATAGGGGTAGTATTATAGTAGTTATATTCTTGTACATAGGAGCAGTATTATAGCAGTTATATTCTTGTACATAGGAGCAGTATTATAGTAGTTATATTCTTGTACATAGGGGCAGTATTATAGTAGTTATATTCTTGTACATAGGAGCAGTATTATAGTAGTTATATTCTTGTACATAGGAGCAGTATTATAGTAGTTATATTCTTGTACATAGGGGCAGTATTATAGTAGTTATATTCTTGTACATAGGGGCAGTATTATAGTAGTTATATTCTTGTACATAGGGGCAGTATTATAGTAGTTATATTCTTGTACATAGGGGTAGTATTATAGTAGTTATATTCTTGTACATAGGAGCAGTATTATAGTAGTTATATTCTTGTACATAGGAGCAGTATTATAGTAGTTATATTCTTGTACATAGGAGGCAGTATTATAGTAGTTATATTCTTGTACATAGCAGCAGTATTATAGTAGTTATATTCCTGTACATAGGAGCAGTATTATAGTAGTTATATTCTTGTACATAGGAGGCAGTATTATAGTAGTTATATTCTTGTACATAGGAGCAGTATTATAGTAGTTATATTCTTGTACATAGGGGCAGTATTATAGTAGTTATATTCTTGTACATAGGGGCAGTATTATAGTAGTTATATTCTTGTACATAGGGGCAGTATTATAGTAGTTATATTCTTGTACATAGGAGCAGTATTATAGTAGTTATATTCTTGTACATAGGGGCAGTATTATAGTAGTTATATTCTTGTACATAGGGGCAGTATTATAGTAGTTATATTCTTGTACATAGGGGCAGTATTATAGTAGTTATATTCTTGTACATAGGGGTAGTATTATAGTAGTTATATTCTTGTACATAGGAGCAGTATTATAGTAGTTATATTCTTGTACATAGGGGCAGTATTATAGTAGTTATATTCTTGTACATAGGGGTAGTATTATAGTAGTTATATTCTTGTACATAGGAGCAGTATTATAGTAGTTATATTCTTGTACATAGGGGCAGTATTATAGTAGTTATATTCTTGTACATAGGAGGAAGTATTATAGTAGTTATATTCTTGTACATAGGAGCAGTATTATAGTAGTTATATTCTTGTACATAGGAGTATTATAGTAGTTATATTCTTGTACATAGGAGGCAGTATTATAGTAGTTATATTCTTGTACATAGGAGCAGTATTATAGTAGTTATATTCTTGTACATAGGAGCAGTATTATAGTAGTTATATTCTTGTACATAGGGGGCAGTATTATAGTAGTTATATTCTTGTACATAGGAGCAGTATTATAGTAGTTATATTCTTGTACATAGGAGCAGTATTATAGTAGTTATATTCTTGTACATAGGAGCAGTATTATAGTAGTTATATTCTTGTACATAGGAGCAGTATTATAGTAGTTATATTCTTGTACATAGCAGCAGTATTATAGTAGTTATATTCTTGTACATAGGAGGTAGTATTATAGTAGTTATACTCTTGTACATAGGAGCAGTATTATAGTAGTTATATTCTTGTACATAGGAGGTAGTATTATAGTAGTTACATTCTTGTACATAGCAGCAGTATTATAGTAGTTATATTCTTGTACATAGGAGCAGTATTATAGTAGTTATATTCTTGTACATAGGAGCAGAATTATAGTAGTTATATTCTTGTACATAGGGGCAGTATTATAGTAGTTATATTCTTGTACATAGGAGCAGTATTATAGTAGTTATATTCTTGTACATAGGGGTAGTATTATAGTAGTTATATTCTTGTACATAGGAGCAGTATTATAGTAGTTATACTCTTGTACATAGGAGCAGTATTATAGTAGTTATATTCTTGTACATAGGAGGCAGTATTATAGTAGTTATATTCTTGTACATAGGGGGCAGTATTATAGTAGTTATATTCTTGTACATAGGAGCAGTATTATAGTAGTTACATTCTTGTACATAGGAGCAGTATTATAGTAGTTATATTCTTGTACATAGGAGCAGAATTATAGTAGTTATATTCTTGTACATAGGGGCAGTATTATAGTAGTTATATTCTTGTACATAGGAGCAGTATTATAGTAGTTATATTCTTGTACATAGTAGTATTATAGTAGTTATATTCTTGTACATAGGGAGCAGTATTATAGCAGTTATATTCTTGTACATAGGAGCAGTATTATAGTAGTTATATTCTTGTACATAGGAGAAGTATTATAGTAGTTATATTCTTGTACATAGGAGCAGTATTATAGTAGTTATATTCTTGTACATAGGAGCAGTATTATAGTAGTTATATTCTTGTACATAGGAGCAGTATTATAGTAGTTATATTCTTGTACATAGGAGCAGTATTATAGTAGTTATATTCCTGTACATAGAAGGCAGTATTATAGTAGTTATATTCTTCTACATAGAGGGCAGTATTATAGTAGTTATATTCTTGTACATTGGAGTAGTATTATAGTAGTTATATTCTTGTACATAGGAGCAGTATTATAGTAGTTATATTCTTGTACATAGGAGTAGTATTATAGTAGTTATATTCTTGTACATAGGAGGTAGTATTATAGTAGTTATATTCTTGTACATAGGAGTAGTATTATAGTAGTTATATTATTGTACATAGGAGCAGTATTATAGTATTTATATTCTTGTACATAGGAGCAGTATTATAGTAGTTATATTCTTGTACATAGGGGGCAGTATTATAGTAGTTATATTCTTGTACATAGGAGCAGTATTATAGTAGTTATATTCTTGTACATAGGAGGTGGTATTATAGTAGTTATATTCTTGTACATAGAGGGCAGTATTATAGTAGTTATATTCTTGTACATAATTCGGACAGGGCTGTGAAGTGTAGATCCTCAGGATGTCTTTTCTCCTACCTCTTGCTCAGGTAATGGTGCTCTCTTGGTGGCAGACTTAACTGGTTTTCCCCGTGTGTTTTTTTGGTCAGAACTGGCAGTTTCTATAAGATATCATAGTCATCATTATTACACTGTAAATACACCATAATGAGTACAATTTATCAGAAAGCACATGTTAAGCCCAGTCTGTGATACCAGCCAGTATGTATTACCGCACCACCCTTACGTTTCTTGGCGGTTTTCGGGTCTTCTTTCTTATTCGGTCCTGGTTGCATTGTCACAGTAGTGGACCCACTTGTCGCATTGCTGACATTTGTCTTGTCTTCCTTCTTTTGGGGATCCTGAAATAAATGAACACTAGACAATTTATGCTAAAGGGTTATCTCTACATCTCTACAACTTGTGATGTAGCAGAGCTCAGTCTGTCCATTCAGTTAAGCTGCATAAAGCTGTCCATATGGGACTCCAGACCTATAACATAGTCAGACAGTCCTGTCAAAATTGGCAAATTCAGCAAACTTTGATGTTATCTATATAGGGGCCTTGATAATTTGGGCATGTCCCTTACCTTTTCCTTCTTTTTTTGAGCCACTGGATTTAGCCTTATGTGCTTGGGATTTCTCCGCTTTATCCATAGCTGAGCCGCTGTGGTGGCTGAGCGGTCGCTCGTTCTTGGTATCGGCATGACGTGAGGTGACCGGCTTTAAAGAAATATGCACCCATTAACCCTTGCATTAGATGTATAAGGAGATGGAGCACAATACCCATTATCGTGGTCCTGCTCCTCACCGATCTTGGCTGGTCCTGCACCTCCTTCTCCAGGAGCAGTCGTCTTCTCTCCACTATCTCTGTATGTGTTAAAGCAAAGTGTCCCAGCACCTAGGCCAGAGCATGGCACGCTGTTATACTATATACATAGGACAGCACAGACCTATAAGCAAACCACAATCCTTACCAACCTCGGCCAAGGCGAGCGCCCCTTGATCTCCGATCTGGTTACTGGACAGATTGAGTGACAGCAGTGACCGGTTGAATTTTAAGGCCTGGAATAAAATACAATATAAACTGTTTATAATGACCTGTTGGAGACAAATCTACCTGCACCCCTGGCCCTTCCCCACAATAATAGGAGGGGACTGATCTGTCCTGACCTGGGCAATGTAACCTGCCCCCAGGTCTGTGATGTGATTGTAGCTGAGGACTAGAGCGGCCAGGTTCTTGTTGGTCATCTTCAGGCTCCGCAGGGCTTGGCTGATGTGTCTGGCCCCCTCATCATTGATTTGGTTATTTCTGAGTGATATATGGACCAACCTATAGGGAGGGAAGGACAAAGGCATGAGAAGTAATTAGTATTAGTCTAGTATTAGTCCATTGATACCTCTCTCCATACTTCCTTTAACCTTCTATTACTCTTCCTGTCAATTATTTAGTAGGAGTGTTGCAGAAGGGTATCTTAAAGGTTTATCCCTTGAATCATTTTTATACCAATAGTCCTAAAATTTTGTTTTTAAGTCATTTACATTCTTTCTAGCATTAATAATACCCTTCCCCATAATTTTTTTGCTTCCCTGAGTTCTACTTGACGCAGCTGGAAGAATCATCTCCTTCCCCCTCTGGCAATACAGTCTTATTCCCCCTTCTCAGCTATACTGCCATGTAGTGCAGAGTCTCTGCTCCTTCCTGACGAGTCGGTCAGAAAGCTGTTTCTGCAGAGACCTGACAGTGGGGAGAGTGACTGAGCATGTGGACTTTACACTTTGATCACAAGGGGGCGCCGTCCTATGCAAGTAAATGTTACGACTCGTCACTGGATCTATTTTATAAATGGCAAACATTTTTTAGGATGATATATGTGGTGAAGATTTAACCCATTAATGACCGTCGTATAGATTTTCTAGGTCAATTGCAGCAGAATAATGCGAGGTCTCCCGCACTCTCAGAAGTGGGTACCTGGCATCGGTAAACCACTGATCCTGGGTGTTTAGCCCCTTAGATGCTGTGGTTAATAGCAACCACAGCATTTAAGGTGTTTTTGAAGGTGGGGGCTCCCTCCTGTAGGTATCAGTACCCCTACTAACAAGATTGCAGATGGTTGAGACTAGAATGGAGGGGATTAAATCACACACCCAGAGCCTCGGCACTTTAGGGTGTAGAATTGTTGGACTAGAGGCTCACTATGCCTTCCTTATATACAGCCCTAACCCTAACACGCCTAGTTTGATGTGGATACAGCAGGTGGTGCCTCATACTAACAGTCACGGGAGGCAGCGCCACCTACTGGATCCACAGCATACAAGGCAGCGCCTAAATTTACCCTACTCCATTCTAGTATCTACCGAGATTGCAGGGGTCTGATGCCTTTATATGGCAACCGGGGACCTAATGAAGGCCCTCAGGGCTGTCTCTGTATAATCCTATTAGGTCACACCTTGGTAAACAGCCTGTCAGAATAGGACATGAATATGCACTACATATAGTACAATGCAAGGCAAAATCTGTTTTTTCTTTTCCCACAAGGAGTTAATAAAAGTTAATCAATGAGGTACCCCAAAAATAGTGCCATTACACACTATGATAAAAAACATCTAATTATACAGTTACATTGACAGAAAAATAAAATAGTTATAGGGCTTGGTATGTAACGACGGAAAAACGCAAAAACAGGCTGATCACTAAAGGGTTATTGGCATGACATCCCCTTTAAGGATCACTTTACTCACCCCGAATCATCTGAGATTAACTTGTAGTACGACTGGTCAGGCAGCGGGTTTCCTTCAAGTGAAATAACCCTGGGGAAACACAAAAATGGACATATATATCCTTATATGTGTGAACTCAAACTCAATACAATGATGGATTTAAAGGGGTCCTCTGCTTTTAAAATGTGACTTTACAGCAATTTGTTGTAACTGGTGGGGTGACATCACTTTTATGATCAGAGCAGAGCAGGCACATCCCTCTGATCTGCAGGACCATGTACTATCCCTGCGGCGTGTGGTTTTCCATATGATAGGGATGAGATGCTGTAGTTATTGTGAAGTAAGTAGAACCCAACCCCACACCGGCCCACCATATTACCACTGCTGAGGTTCTCCCTCTTTACCTGACACTTGGACAATGCTGTAGGATGTCCACAAGTAGTGAGAAGGTTCTGTCCGTGAGGCCGACATTCCAGAAACTGCGGGAAGACATAAAGGACTGAGAATAAGGGCACACCATTGGCGGTACTATATAAGCATTAAGGAGGAGCGTCAGATATGCTTATGGTCTCCTCACTTGATCTTGTGCAGGTTGGGGAGAGCTGGCAGACACTTGGCAAAGATCCCCATCATTTTATCATCGATCTTCCAACCTGTAACATAAGAGAGCACATATTAGATCTATAAGGTCATAGGGGGCCACCAAGATGGCGTCCAAATATGTGACAAATAACTGGAAGCAGAGAAAGGGACAGCAGGTGAACATAACGCAATGGAGTAGTTACCATAGACACAAGGCCTTTGGTTCGTGGTGGGGGGCCAGCTCAGGTTGCGGCCATCTTCCTGGTATCGTAGGCAATGTTAAAGGGGTTGTCCGGGAAGTTAAACTTGCAGTTTCTTCATGTTGGACCAAAGGAAACTGGTCTGGATCCGACACAAGTTCACGTGAAGGGAACCAGCCCCTGACACCGGTTAGTTTCGCCCACTCCCTCCTCACATGTGATTGGAGGTTCCAATCACATGACCCAGAGTCGGAACTAGACTGGAAACACCCGGGTGCAGCATGACAAAACCACCAGGGGAAGTTAGGTAAGTTTAACAACCCCTTTAACCTGAGTAGAACTACATGGGATGGTAGGGATGTGTGAGAGGTGAACAAGATGGAACTAAAAGTCATTTCAGTCACCTCTGATGGAGATTTCTCGGACAGATCGTCCATCGTCGCTCTCCAGCTCTACCCGGATACTTGGCTTGAAGTAGGAGTAGCGGTCTCTGTTAAGGCCCGTACCGTTCTGGCTATCCTTATCAGATGTGTAGCCGGTGTCATCTACTGAAAATCACAGAAGGTACAGTATAGTGTGATAATGAAGAAATATAGAAACATATATATAAAGGGGAACGCCGCCTAAAACTGTTGGCGTTTATCATTCTTAAAGGGGTATTCCAATGACAGACCGGACATTTGCCTTATCCAAGGTTCTCCCCAGCAGACATTTATGGCATATCCTTTGCCTCTTGTCAGAATACCCCTTTAAAATGGGTAGATTTGTTTAACCGCTTCCGTACCACCCATAGACTATATACAGTACGTCCAGAAGGAATTCAGCAACTGCACAAAATCATGCAGCTGCTGAAACGGGGAGCCGGCTGTAACTTCAGCCAGGGCTCCCATAGAGAAGGCAGGGAAGGTTTATTACCGTCCCTGCCTTCCCGATCGCTGTGTATACAGCTCTATGGGCGCCGCCATCTTGCGGCACCCCTCTGACCCGGCGGTCATGTGATCTGCCGGGATCAGCGTCTGTTAGAGCTGCTGGGTCCTACAGGACCCAGATCAGCTCTATAGTTATGTGAAAGCACCGTGTATGAGACTGCATTTCTCCTGCAACTGGGGCTAAATGTACCAGCCCCTGTTACAAGGGAAATCAGCCTCCCGAAAAAAAAAAAAAAGTCATCAGATGTCCCCAAAGGTCTATTATGACCTTATGGGGACACAATGTAAAAAAAAAAAAAAAATATAAAAGTATAGAAAAGTAAAAAAAAAAGTGTAAATAAAATAATTAAAAAAATAAATAAAATAATATGACAATAAAACGCCCTTATTACAGGTTATAGCCCCACCCCCGACGACACCATAAAAAATAAAAATTACCGTAACAGAGAGGAAAAATTATTTTATAAAGTTTTTTAGTAGCACTTTGTGTTATTAGATAAAAAAAAAAAATGAAAAGTGAAAAACAGACACATTTTCTCTCCTCTTTTGTTTATATTTTCCCGGATATAAAAAAAATTAAAACACATGCAAAAATAAAAACAACATAAAAATAAAGCCCTATGTGTCACCGAAAAAAGACGCAGAAATTAGTTGAATAACGCAAATGATAAAAATGTTATAGCCCTCCAAAACCTCACATACAAAAAACTTGAAAATGTGCCTGGTATGGAAGTGGTTAAGAAACTGCTCATAGTGCAGTTCCCTTATGTAAGAATAGAATGACACTTACCGAACATGTTTTTCTCGGAGGCCGGGGTTGTCGGGGGCCGCGGTCTTGGGATCACCTTAGGAATCTCTATGTAACCCAGGCGGCTGCACAGCTCGGTGAAGTCCTGCTCCAGGTTACCGGTGCACTGGTAGTCCTCTGCAGGGGTGGATCATTATACGGTATTATAATGGTATAGTATACCGCCAAGATCCCTACAAGCTGGTCCACCTCAGTATATGGAAGTCCTCCTCCCCACACCAATCTACCATATCAGTCAATAGGTAATGACGTGAAGCGCTCAGCTCCTCTACTGAAAGAGGTTCTGCTGCAGCTGAGAATACAGGTGTTCCTCTAGTCAGCTAGTCAAAGAGTGATATGAGGCACCCATTTTCTTTAAAACCAAGTTCTGCAGCAGCTGGTAATACAGATGGTCTGGTAGCCCCCCTCCCCATTCTACATTCTTCCTATGTGTTTTAGTAGGCTAGATAGAAAGGGACTGTCCCTTTAAGAGAGAGATTTCTAATATTCCTATAATTTCTATATTCAGGTGTGAGTTGTCCAGAACTAGAGTTTCCCTTTAATAACTTGAACTTCCCTTTAATAAGTGAAGCTTTACTTAAACAACTTGAACTTCCCTTTAAAAACTGGAGCTTCCCTTTAACAACTGGCGTTCCCCTTTAATAACTTGTGCTCCCCTTTAAGAAGTTCTTACCAGCAGTCAGCGTTGTCTTGTCCTGACTACCTGAGAGAAGAACAAGAAAGTATTACACATGATAGGGTTGGATACGTCAGCTCATCAGACTATATCACACATGACTGGCTTAGATACACCAGTTTCGTAGGTGATATCAAACATGATAGGCTTTCATACACCAGGCTCAGCAGACAGTTTCACATGTCGATAGGATTAGATACATGACTCAGCAGACAGTATCACATGACAGGATTAGATATGTGGCTCGGCAGACAGTATCACACATGATATAGCTATATACACTGACTAAGCTGCAGTCGCACCTGGACTGCGATGCTTATGGGGGGCCAAAGGGCCATATAAGGGGACAGCAGGCACTATAGAAGCATAGCTCCCAACCTTCCCGCATCCGGCGGGACAGTCCCGATTTTACACTGCTGTCCCGCCGTCCCGGATAGCTTACTGTTTGTCCCGCTATGCCCCTGAAGTGTTTTGCTGTTAATAAACTTTGCCCCGATCCACCGGCTCTTATCTCAGGGTAGGGTAAAGGCTAAATGGTAGATGCTAAATCCTAGTGGGCTAAAGGACCTTTCATGATGTTATGGCCATGTGATCAGACTCTTGTGTGGCCGGCGCTATTCTGGACACTACAGGATAGTGTTTTGTTACACAGAAAGAGGTAGCTGCTGGGAACGGAGACTGATGGAAGGTAAGGAGGAGAGAAGAGACAACGTATGAGCAAGAGGGGGGAGTTGGGGGCAGATGTAGGGGAAAATTAAACTGGGGTAGATGAAGGGGGGCAATTAAACTGGGGGGTAGATGAAAGAGGCATTGAGCTGGTGACAGATGAAAGGGGGGCATTAAATTGGTGGCAGATGAAGGGAGGAAATTAAATTGGTGGCAGATGAAGGGGGGACATTAAGCTGGTGGCAGATGAAGGGGGCAATTAAACTGGAGGCAGATGAAGGGGGCAATTAAACTGGTGGCAGATGAAGGGGGCAATTAAACTGGGGACAGATGGAGGGGGGGCATTAAATTGGGGGCAGATGAAGGGGGACATTAAACTGGGGACAGAAGGAGGGTAACATTAAAATCTGAACCGATGGAGGGGGGGCATTAAACTGGGGGGGCAGATGGAGGGTGACATTAAACTGGGGGCAACTGGAGGAGGACATTAAACTGTGGGGGTATCTGGAGGCAGACATGTCTGCCTCTAGTTGCCCCTAGTTTAAAGTCCCCCTCCAGCTACCCCCACGGTTTAATGTCCCCCTCCAGCTGCCCCAGTTTACTGTCCCCCGCTAGTTGCACTCAGTTTAAACTGGGGCAGGAGGAGAGGTACTTTATACTGTGGGGCAGTTGGAGGGTAACATTATAATGTGGGGACATATACTGTAATGTTAGGGTGACTGTAGGAGCATTATACTGTGTGGGAGCACAAAGAAAAATGGGTGAGAGTGGGCAGAGTCAATGTAGAAGTGGTTGGAGCTAAATTTGCCATGGTGCACATAGCGCACCACACATTTTGTCCCTCTTTCTGTCCTTTGAAAGTTGGGAGGTATGCACACTATTATGCCCCATAGTGGCCCCTGCACACACTATTATGCCCCATAGTGGCCTCTTTACGAACAATTATTATACTCTGGGGTCTTTTCAGATCCCAGAGTATAATGATCGGAGACCCAGGGGACGATACAAACATAAAAAACTGTGTCACTTACCGCTCCCTGGCTCCGGCGCACTCCCCCCGCTACTTTCGGTCTTCTTCAATGTTGGACCAGACGTCACATGAGCCGCATAATGACGTTGGCCTGGACGTCACGACGGAGGCCCGATTCCTGATCCTCGCTCCTGCTCACAGACACCTCCGCTTCCGAAGAATGGGAAGCGCAGGCGGCCTTGAGCAGGAGCGGGGATCGGTAAGTAAATAGGGCCCATTACCTGCTGGGGTTACACAAGCAGGTAACGGCCTATTAAATAAAAAAAAAAACATCAGGGGCCCGCCAGACCCCCTAATGTCCCAGGCCCTGTGGCAGCCACTCCCGCTGCTACCCCGGTATTTACGCCACTGCAAAAACCCATTGTTGATGGGGGAGGTGTAAAATAAAAAAGAAGGTATATTCACCTACCCCCCGCTGCACTCTTGTGGTTGCTGATTGGTCACTGGTCCTGCACATGTGACTGCTGAGGGCAATGATTGGCTGCAGAGGTCACAGGGGCTTTAACAGATCTGTTCTGTCCCAAACCAATAGGAACAATGTTGGAAGAGCTGCCGAAACGGAGTGCTGGGGGTAGGTGAGGTTTTCGGTTAGTCTGGTAGACGCCTTTTACCCCCAGCTATTACTAAGCCTGCTGTATCACTTCTATTTTTTAGCCGTATTATACCAAGGACTAACTCTGACTCTGGCAGATTAACCCCTCAGGTGCTGTGATCCATAGCGATCATGGCATCTGGGTGGTTGGAGGGTGGGGTCGCCCCTTGCTTTGGCCCTTTGGTCCCCCTTGGTGAGATTGCAGGATTCCAAGTGATTGTTATGCCCACCAGGAGGCCAATCTATTGTATATAGGCAGTAATGTACAATATACTGCAATACAGAAGTATTACAGTATATAGTACAGAGGATCAACTAATCCCAGGTCCTAGTGCCCTTGAAAATAAAAGTATAAAAAACAAATAAGCAAATAACAAAAAAAAAGCCCCAACTGGCGTTTAGTGTCTGCTCAGTGCCAAGGCCTAACAGATAGAGTTTTTGCTTCCTGCCCCTGAGGCCGCCCCGCACGTCGTGGAGCACTGGTGTCATTGCCGCTGATCTGACATTGCAGTTTCTCCGTAGCTTATGCAGAAATAACAAAGAAAAACAAGTCACTTTTGGTGTCTTCATTTCTCCTGAAATTTATTTTCTCCTTATTATTTATTTTATTTTTTTTTATAATTTTTTATTTTATTTTAATTAAAATACTGCTTTCTGATTTCCTCTGTTAAAAATAGAACATCTGCATCAACTTAACAAAAAAAATCTTAGTTTATGAACCCATGACATGCCTAGATCATGAAAGGGTTAAAATAGTTTAGGTCATTAAAGGGTTAAAAGAATTATTGTAATAGAACTGGGTAGAGAGCTGTGATGTCACAATCTGCATGGAATGTTCTGGGCCTGGAGCGGTGATGACATCACAATGACCTCAGTCAGTAAGAGGTCTGAGCCCAGAGCCCGCTCATCATAACAGTGTGTGACTCCACGCCGGACACACGCAACTTCTGATACAGGAAGAAAAAAAAACGTGACAGACGCCATCATGAGGATTCATGGACGTCGCTATCGTGCCCAGCGGCTGCTGGTCACCGGTCTCTCATCCTGCAAGTCGATTGGCTCCTTCGTTCTGACCCGAATCAGGAAAATCTACCCAAAATGGAGAACCCTGATGAGGAATTCCAGCTTCATGGTCAAAAAATCCATAACACAGGTCAGGAGCTTCCTCAGGTCAGTAGCGCAGAAAAAACCTAAAGATGGTGCCATCAGCCAAGACACAGGTGAGAAGACACCGACCTACATAGTAGGGGACATTGACTCCACTGTGTCCATTACAAAAAGTGGAGATGTTACTGCTGATCCAAAAACTGCACATCAGGGGCCCCTTATACCACAAGGTCTGTCCCTGGGAGAAAAGACAGAAAGTGGAGAACGTCCACAGAAAAGACCCCGGGACATTGATGCTGCGGAGCCATTCCATGTCCAAGAGCCACCACCTGCTAAAAAGACAAAGACCCAAAAGAGACGACGCAAAATAAAGACTCGTCCAAAACAAGACCCAGCAGTGAGAGGTGGCGTCTCCTTCCTAAATCTAGAGACAACTAAAACCATGGATGTAAAAATGGCCATGCCTGATGAAGACGTTGTGAAGGCGTCAGGTGAAGCTCCCAGAGTCAGCCGTAAAAGAAAAGCACCCACCTCCAAGCACAGTCAGCCCGGGACCTTCCCACCAGCCAAAAAATCTGCAGAGGAACCCACTACTAATCCATCTGCACAAGTTCTAGGGAGCCCGGAGCTGGAAACACCCCGAGTGGAGATGCCTGATTCCTGGAGACAGCACTACATGAACCAGCTGTCTCCAGAGCACTTATCTATCCTGAGGAGTACAGGAGAGGCCGGCATGCTGGATAATGACATCATCAACAAGGCCCAGGAGATCCTACAATGCCAATATGGGGACTTTGATGGCCTGCAGCCCGCTGCCGTTCTTCTCTTTCCAGGCTACAGTGTACTAAGAAAAGCGGTACAAATCCACTACGATGAGGACAGGGTGCACTGGCTGACCACCTGCTTCAGAGATGGCAAAATCCAAGTGGCCGACAGCATCAAGACCAACAATCTGTCTCTATCAATCCAGGACCAGATCAATAATATCTATAGTGCCGTGGTCTCCGAGCCCCTGAAGCACCTGAAATTTCTGAATGTGGATCAGCAGAGGAATAACTATGACTGTGGGGTATTCGCTATAGCGTTTGCCTACGAGCTCCTGGCAGAAGATGGTGACCCCACAGTCTTGTATAACCACAAGAAAATGAGACACCATCTAATATCCTGCCTGCAGAAGGGCAGGATCACAGGATTCCCCAGAATGGTCAAAAAGTGACTCCATGTCGGACGACATGTAGAGTCCATGATGGGCCAAGTGATCGCCCTGACCTTCAGCGGGACCTGAGACAGACCAGGATCCTCCCCAGAGCTGCAGATACTGCCGAACCCTGAGAATCACCAGTGACCCTGGTACTGGACGACCGCCCACAGACCTGATGTCACCGGTAAGTAACCAAGATGATTCCATTAATATACTGATTATAATAAATGATGGGGGGGGGGGGTCACTGCTATTATAGGGAGGGGTCTGATCTTCATTATCTTCACTTTTTCTTCCAGAATGAATATAAAGCAAGTGTTGGTGTCGCTCTCTACACCACGGAGCTCAGTCTGTATCCAGCGGTCACTGTTCTTCTAGAAGATTATCCTGGGGTTCTGGAGAACATTGCAGCAGATCGGATCCTCCATGTCACCAGAGGTCTGTAATACAGAAACTGAGGCGCAGAGTCCAAGATCTCCTAAACTCACCAATGACCCCGCAAGAAAGGATTGGTCCTCAGCACCACGGACCAAGTATATAATCCAGGTAAGAGGACTATAATGACCAGCAGTGACCGGGTGTATACTGTATGTCACTTATATGTAATATTCCACTGCTCCATGTTCAGTCGTGACCAGGTATATTTTTGTATCTGCAGATCTCAGAGCGGGGGTCTCGCTGTGTCCACAATGACTATAGGACACAGCTGGAGGAGACCACTCTACCACAGGTCAATGACATGGTGACCACCTCCTCAGGATCACATGACCTGCGCTTCAGAGACATATTCACTGGACTTGACCCTCACCGGACTTTCCTGCAGTCAGACGCATTCGCTGAATAAGTGGATTTCCTGCTGCACCAGAGGCAGATTACCGGCTGGTCTCTGCTCTCGCCCTCGGACTTGACACTTCACCGGACTTTCCTGCAGTCAGACGCAATTCACTGAATAAGTGGATTTCCTGCTGCACTCACCTCGGACTTGACTTTTCACCGGACTTTCCTGCAGTCAGACGTATTCGCTGAATAAGTGGATTTCCTGCTGCATTATGAGGCAGATTCCGGGCTCGGTCTCTGTTCTCACTACCGGACTTGACTCAACTCTGCTCCTTGCCGCCATTTCCCACCACAGCCCAAGTATCATCATCTCGCCACCCAAGTATCATCGTCATGCTGCCAAGGGCCCATCATCATCGGGCTACATTTAAGAATTAGTGCCCTGACTTCATCTGGAAACATCTAGATTTATCACCTTGCATAATTTCAATAAAGAAGTCAGTGTTATATAAAGCTGCCGTGTATCTGAGCTTAGTTTTGGTTCTTCACAGCCAACCTAACACCTTGTTGGAGCTTGGTCTGTGGCCCTAGACTCTACCCAGGGCCACACATTGATATAAAACTGTATGAAAGTGTCTGTGAATGTAAAATCTTAGGTGGTGTCTACCTATAACAAATACATGGACAAGCGGGTATAATATGATTCTTTATCCTTCAGGTTTTATTTGTATGCCAGTGTTCACACTGACCCAGCTAGCAGAGCTATATTCAGTGATCATATTTCCATACTTCCCAACCGTCCCGGATTCTGAGGGACAGCCTCGGATTGTGGGTCCTGTCCCACGGTCCCGGTCAGCGGGAGGTATGTCCCGGATTCAACTCATCTACATCCAGAGAGGATTTGAATACAATGTCCACAGACAGCTCCCGCTTCACCACTGTTCCCCTCCCTATGCTCTGGCCTCGGGAGCTGTAGGCGCGATGTGATGACGTCACTCACATCGCACCTGCAACGCCCTAAACACTCAGGAGAAGAGACAGCAGGGGAGCGAGGAGAGGTAAATATCTGTGATTTTATTATGTTAAACTTTGGGGAGGACATTAGACTGGGGACAGATAAAGGGGGACATTAACTAGTGGCAGATGAAGGGGGGCATTAAACTGTAGACAGATGGAGGGGGCATTAAACTGGTGGCAGATGAAGGGGGGCATTAAACTGTAGACGGAGGGGGGCATTAAGCTGGTGGCAGATAAATGGGGGACATTAAACTGGGGCAGATGAATGGGGGACATTAAACTGGGGGCAGATGAAGGAGGGCATTAAGCTGGTGGCAGATGAATGGGGGACATTAAACTGGAGACAGATGGAAGGGTGCATTAAACTGGAGGGTAGATGGAGGGTGACATTAAACTGGGGTCAACTGGAGGAGGACATTAAACCGTGAGGGTAGCTGGAGGGGGACATGTCTGCCTCTAGTTGCACCCAGTTTAATGTCACCCTCCAGATACCCCCACGGTTTCATGTCCCCCTCTAGTTTCCCCCAGTTTAAACTGGGGCACCAGGAGAGGGACTTCATACTGTGGGGCAATTGAAGGGGAACATTATAATGTGGGGCATAGAATGTTAGGGTTACTGTAGGTGCATTATACTGTGCGGGGGACAAAGAAAAATAGGTGAGATTGGGCGGAGTCAACGTAGAAGTGGGTGGAGCTAAATTTTCCGCAGCGTGCATAGCGCACCACACATTTTGTCCCTCTTTCTGTCCTTTGAAAGTTGTCAGGTATGTAAAAGTCATGTGTGGGGGGTCTCTGAATATAAAAGTGATCATTACCAGTGTAAACAGACCCCTATATGATATATTAGGGAACAGTAATATAAGTGTCTCATATGGTCCTGTCATTACACACGAGGGGGAATCCTGGCGATATGAATGGAGACATGGGGCGCTGTTGTCGCCATACCTATAGGGGGGGGTAATGACTGTATATTAGACAATGGCTTAGTGTACAATTCCCAGTAGTAATCCCCGGCTCCCCGCCTGTTACCTGCAGTCCTGGCCTCGTCCTCGCTGCCGTCTTTCAAAGTCTTGTCTTTCTTATCCGCCTTCTTCCCCATCGTCACAATCTTAATGATTCTGCAAGGAATAAAGCAAGTGTCAGATCTTACAGACTTCTACAATGCCAACATGCTGGGACGTGTAGTTCCACATGGCTTACAGACGCCATAGTTTGCCCCTACAGTATGATATGTAGTATATTGATGAGTTGGGGTCCCTGGTCATTAGCACATCCCTTATTACAGTGTATACAGGACATGGACTGACCTCCCGCAGCCTCAGCGTCCCGTCACCATGGCAACCGCGTCTCTGTAGAGTGGCAGCAGAATCAGCCAATCCAGCTGCTGAGGCGGGACGTAAGGCCGGAAGTAGGGCAGGCAGGAGAAAGCAAAATGGCGGCGGCTGTTTCAAGGCAAGTTATAAATTAGTTAAAAAGTGTCGTAAGTGACAATGAGAGGTTGAGCAGTGACGAGGACTGACGCACAAAAGCGTCAGAGAGTTTTCACTACAGGGTTCGTGGCGAGGTGGGTGTGGCTAAAGTGATAGGCGTGGTTTA
Source organism: Leptodactylus fallax (assembly GCA_947044405.1). Lineage (NCBI taxonomy): Eukaryota > Metazoa > Chordata > Amphibia > Anura > Leptodactylidae > Leptodactylus > Leptodactylus fallax. Next base: position 325,328 of record CAMRHE010000472.1, on the reverse strand, counting down.
AGCTATGAATCAGAACAGGCACTAGCTAAGTGGTGTATATATAGGCTCAGACTGGGTCATACAGCTCCTAGTTACTGTATATAGTACACAGGGGGACAGTTTAGTCTGCACATAGCAGCCAATCACAGCACAGCTTTTAGTTCGTATTTTTAAAACTGCCTTGTGATTGGTTGCTACGGCCAACATAGACACTTTGGGGGGGATTTATTATCCTCTTTACAGCAGTTTTATGGCATTGATGGGTGATCATGTGGTTGACAAAAGATGCACCAAATTACATGTTCTGCCCCTTGTTTGCCACCGCCTGTGTAAGTGGGAGACGCAGGGGTAAAGCTGGCCTAAGTTATACACGAAATCTATGGCAGTTCCTGACCGGTGTAGATTCCAGGTGCTGTCCCGGTCAGCGGGGAGATGTCCGGGCTCCAAGTAGTGATGCAGGAGGCGATCGCTCCCTCCTTCACTATTCAGCCCCTGTCTCTTGCTCCGGGTGTCTGGGGATGAGAAGGTGCGATGTGGTGACATCACTTACATTGTGTCTTCTGCTCCCAGAAGAGAACAGCAGGGGAACGGGATGAGGGGAGTATTAGTTTTTTTGTTTAATCTATGGGGGCAACAGGAGAGGAACTGCGTACTGTGGGGGCAGCTGGAGGGGGACATTATACTGTGGGGGGCAACTGGAGGGGGACATTATACTGTGGGGGCAGCTGGAGGGGGACATTATACTGTGGGGGCAGCTGTAGGGGGACATTATACTGTGGGGGGCAGCAGGAGGGGGACATTATACTGTGGGGGGCAACTGGAGGGGGACATTATACTGTGGGGGCAGCTGGAGGGGGACATTATACTGTGGGGGAAGCTGGAGGGGGACATTATACTGTGGGGGGCAGCAGGAGGGGGACATTATATTGTGGGGGCAGCTGGAGGGGGACATTATACTGTGGGTGCACATGGAGGGGGACATTATACTGTGGGGGCAACTGGAGGGGGACATTATATTGTGGGGGCAGCTAGAGGTGGACATTATACTGTGGGGGAAACTGGAGGGGGACATTATACTGTGGGGGCTACTGGAGGGGGACATTATACTGTGGGAGAAACTGGAGAGTGGCGTTAAACTGTGGTTGTTCCAGGAGTGGGACATTATTATGTGGGGGCAGCTGGAGGGGGACATTATAATGTGGGGGCAGCTGGAGGGGGACATTATAATGTTGGGGCAGCTGGAGGGGGACATTATAATGTGGGGGCAGTTGGAGGGGGACATTATAATGTGGGGGCATACTGTGTCAGAGCCACTGTAGGAGTGTTATACGGTGTTACAAAGAGATATAGGTGGGAATAAATTTGACATTCTGTCCCTTTTCCAGTCCTTTGAAAGTTGTGAGGTCCGGTATATGGTGAGCCCCGGGTTTCTGTTGTTGTTGCTACAATCGGTCAGCACCCATTCAGTGGGGATTATCAGTGTATTATCTGTGTTAAACTGCGGCAAGATAGGGCAGGACACCCACTCAAAAATGCATCCATCACCGGCTCCCATTGAAATTCATAAGAAACAGATTTGAGGTATTTTCCATATTGATTTCGACACAAATTCCAGGTTGGTGTGAAATAGTGTGAAATATCTCGTGTGAACATACCATAAAAATTTTCAGAAATCTGTCCTATAGTGCAAAATATCATGCTCAAAATACTACACTTGCCCTAATATATCATACCATGCTTATATTAAAGGGGATGTCCAAGACTAGACATCAATGGTCATGATAGGTCATCAATATCATATTGACACCTGCACAGTGTACAGAGCCTGAAGCAGACAGCACCATACATTGTGTAGTGGCCGTAATGTGCTATTACAGCCTAACTCTCATTCAGGTAGAAAAAATGTGCCATGTTTTGTCATTTTGTGTACACTTGGAGTCATTTGCAGCATTGCTTCTAGAATCTAGGGAATGCTTGACAAAATTTGCGAATCATCATCTGGCAGAACGGCGCACCTGTGTGACGCGGACCCAAGACACTTCTAAGATGACAGGCCCAGGAGATTTGCCTGCTCTTCTAGGAATCCTGTAGGTCTCCACTTTTTCAGGATCCTCCAAGACATTCAGGGATAGTTCTAGTGTAGAATATCTCCGTACACACGGCATGACTCCTAAGGAGCTGTACATATTAGTCACCCTGATCATTGTATAATAATAATGTGCAATAATATACATGACAGTCAGGGTGACCAATATAAGTACATTAGCCCTGAAGAAAGGGTCTGGGTACTGAGCAGGGGTGAACCTAGCCTCTCTGCTGTCTGAGGCGAACTATAGAAAAGCGCCCCCCCCCAAAAAAAAAAAAAAACAGATACCCAACCCAGCTATCTTTGGTTGCGTGATAGGGACCCCATTTGCAGATCAAAAAAATACCCTTATTTGGCCCCCACATAATAAAATGCCCCATTTTTGTTGGTCCCAACAGAGTATACAGACCACTTTTCTTGGCCCCCACAAGGTATATGACCTTCTTTTTCTGGCCCCCATACAGTATATGACCGCCTTTTTCTGACGCACCACACAGTATGTGACCCTCTTTTTCTGCCTCCCCCCACAGTATATGACCCCCTTTTTTGCCCCCAGTATATGACCCCCTTTTATTCCCCCCCACAGTATATGGCCCACCCCAGAGTATATGTTAAGCTGCCGCCTATTGTATTATTGGAATAGATAGCGGCCAATAGTTTACTTACCCATCCATGCTCCTGTCCAGGCCGGCCTCTGATGCCACCTTCAGGGCACGCTGTAGCCAATGCTGAAGAACACCAGGATGCTGGACATAACTTCTTTAGTCTCGTGACATAAGTGAAGGCTGCCTAGAGGCGACAGCGGAGCCCGGCCTAGACAGGAGCGTGGATGGGCGAGTAAATTATCGGCCACTACCTATTGCAATAATACAATAAGTAGTGGCCAATTAAATAACAAATGCTGCCCCCCAGTTTATTCCATGAGGTGCTGCCTTAGGATGGCCTTAAGAAGTGCCTTTGGTATTGAGGGTATGGTAACCAAAAGCCAAAGGGGGAAAGGTGTATGAAAAGTGATAGAGTAAGAATAGGGTGCAGGCTATTTCAGTAGGCACAGGCAAACATGCACACTTTAGATGCTTTGAAGAAAACTTTTTACTAAGCTACAGGTCTAGTAGATAAGGTTAGAGTTCAGTATTTTCAATTATTGGGATCATGGCATGAACAAAGGAGATTTCTGAGGACCTCAGAAGAAGAGTTATCGATACTCATCAGGCTGGAAAAGGTTAGAAAACCATCTCTAAAGATGTTGGACTCTACCAATCCATATGAGACAGAATGTGTACAAATGGAGGAAATTCAAGACCATTCCAAAAAATGCGAAGTCTAAGGCATTTAATATTATGCGAGGTCACAAAGGAACCCAAAGTAGCTTCTAAGCGACTAAAGGCCTTTCTCACATTAGCTAATGTTACTGTTCATGAGTCCACCATCAGTAGGTGTGCATGGCAGGATTGCAAGGAGAAAGCCGCTGCTCTCCAAAGAGAACATTGCTGCCTGTCTGCAGTTTGCTAAGAATCACCTGGACATACAAGAAGGCGACTAGAACAATGGTGGACAGATGAGACCAAAATACAGCTTTTTGGCTTAAATGAGAAGAGTTATGTTTATAGAATGGAAAACATTGGATTCCAGCATAAAAACCTCATCCTATCTGTGAAACACGGTGGTGGATGTATCGAGGTTTAGGCCTCTTTAGCTGCATCGGGGCCAGGACGGCGTACCATCATCGATGGAAGAAAGAATCCTGAATGACACCAGAAAATTCTAAAGGAAAATGTCAGGACATCTGACCATGAGCAGAATCTCAAGGGAATTAGGGTCATTGAGCAGGACACCGACCCTAAGCACACAAGTCATTCTACCAAAGAATGGTTAAAGAAGAAGACAATGAAAGCTCTGGAATGGCCAAGTCAAAGTCCTGACCTTAATCCAATAGAAATGTGGAAGGACATAAAGCGAGCAGTTCATGGGAGGTGACCACCAACACAACAGAGTTGAAGCTGTTTTGTATAGAGGATTGGGCTAAAGTTCCCCCAAACTAGTGTGCAGGAATAACCAACAATTACTGGAAAGGTTAGAGGCAGCTATTGCTACACAAGGGGGTCACACCAGATACTGGAAGCCGAGGATCACATACTTATTCCACTCACAGATATATGATACTGGATCAGCAAGTCTAATATCCTTCACTTGTATTTGATGTGTTTTTCTTTATCTAATTTTAGGACTTATGTGAAATTCTGATGTAGTTTTAGGTCAAATTTATGCAGAAATATAGAAAATTCTGAAAGATTCGCAAACTTTCAAGCATCCCTGTATCTAGTTTATATAGATGTATTCTATTATCTACCTAATATCTGTTCTATACCTATATACTGTGACTACTATCTAGCTTCATCATATCTATCCAGCTATAGAAGAAATTTAGAGCCACACTGTGTGTACAAGCCCTCTCCAGGAAAAGGTGCCAGGTCTCCAGGATATAGATATAGATGGTTTGCAACTATTTTCAATACTGTCTCGTTTTTATTATATCTATCTATCTATCTATCTATCTATCTATCTATCTATCTATCCCAATATGTGATCTATCTGTTCAATTTGTGATCTATCCATCTATCTATCTACCTATCTGATATGTGTTGTATATCATCTATCGCTCTCTCTCTCTCTAATATGTGTTCTATCTGAAATCTATCTATCTACCTATCATCTATCTATCTATCTACCTATCATCTATCTATCTATTATCTATCTATCTCCTATCTATCTATCTCATATCTATCTATCTCTCTACCTACCTATCATCTATCTATCTACCTACCTACCTACCTACCTATTATCTATCATCTATCTATCTATCTATCTATCTATCTATCTATCTATCTACCTATCATATATCTATCTATCTATCTATCTACCTATCATCTATCTATCTATTATCTATCTATCTCCTATCTATCTATCTCATATCTATCTATCTCTCTACCTACCTATCATCTATCTATCTACCTACCTACCTACCTACCTATTATCTATCTATCTATCTATCTATCTATCTCATATCTATCTATCTATCTATCTCTCTACCTACCTATTATCCATCTATCCATCTATCTATACCTATCTGTGGTACTCACCTTTTCCACTTGTCTAGAGTTGTCATTTTCAGCAATAAGAGATAATTTTGCTTTATCCGGCTCTGCAGAAGTTTCCTTTGTGGAGAACTCCTCGGCTGTGCACTGTGTCTTGGTCATGGTGATGCCTTGTCCTGCACACACAGCTGCCTCCTTTACCCGTCTGTCAGGTCATGGCACGTGCTCTCCTTTCAGGACATGTCAGTCATGCGGATATCAGTATCTTGTCCCCATTCCGCAGTCAATAGACGGACGACTTATGATCACATGATTTATTAATGCGGGTGTCTGGATAACAAAGGACTCACCTGAGCCATCCCCATCTGCTGACAACGACTGCACGATGTGTGTATGTGCTGTAAGTGCGCATTGTTCCCTGCACTCACTATTACTGTATGGTTTGTACACGGTATCATATCACCTGTCCGACATAACATATAGGAATAGATACATTTCTGATATATCGCCCAGTTATCACTAATGTCCTATAGGGCTGACCTCAAGGAATTTGTAGCTTGACCCTTTAGGCTACTTTCACAAGGCAGTATTCTATTCTGGTCATTATGTTGTATGTATATTTGTAAGCCAAAACCAAGAATAGGTCCAAGGAAGAAAAATAATGCAAATCTTTCCATTGCGTGTTCTCTGTAAGTTCTATGCCCGGTTTTGGCTTCAAATACTGATTCAAAATACTGAACATGTGAACGTGACCTTTAGCTTGAATGTATAGATATTAGGTAGGCAGATTGATATTAGGTATATAGGAATGAGATAGATGATAAATATGAGATAGATACAATATAAGATGGATAGAGATTTATTAGATCGATAGATAGACCGGTTATATATGTCCTTCCAAAAATTCATAAAAATTTGGAAATTCCACGGGGTAGACTCATAGTGTCGGGCTGTGGATCTATGTTTTCGAACATATGCATTTTTTTGGATAAAATACTTAGGCCTGGTTCACATCTGCGTTCGGGTTTCCGTTCAGGGAGTCCGCTCACAAGCAGCGCTTTTCTCTCCTCTTGCTTCGTGCGGAGACCAAGTGGAAGCCACATGGACCCCATTATAGTCTATGGGGACCGCGGGTTTCCTTAGATAAACCGCTTTTTATGCGTATAGGTTTCCATTCGGGGGTCTCCAAGCGGACTCCCCTGTACGGAAAACCGAACGCAGATGTGAACCGGGCCTTAGACGATTTGCAATAGGGGTTTCTTTTATTAGAGATTTTTTATGTAAATTACGGGCGGTCAGCATTTCTGATAGTTGTGAATTAACATTGGTGTCATTTGATGTGACTGCTTTATACACCTGCAGGCTGTAAAGAAAAAAATAGAAAATTCTGATTCATTGGAGATGTGATCTTGTGTTACGCATTACACATAATTATTTTCTTTTTGGTGACGAGTTTTTTCTACAATTATGAGGTACTGCGATGGGCGCCAGCCTACGCCAGTATTGCCATGACGGTCCTGGAGGAGGAGCTTGTCTGTGTGTCCCACCACTTCAGCCATGTGTTGCGGTGGTGACGCTACATAGATGACATCTTCCTCCTGTGGACAGGTACAGCGTCACAACTTGGTGACTTTCATGACATGCAAACCTTAATGATATTGATCCGGACATAAAATTTACCGTGGTTCAATCTAAGATGCAGACACAGTTTCTTGATATGTTATCTACACAAATTTACCATAAACCAACAGACAGGAATAATATAATTTACTTAAATATGAAAGTGGTCGTCCTAGACATATGGTTAATTCTTTACCATTTAGCCAATTTCTACAAGTAAAAAACATTGATAGTGAGTTCTCCATGGTCCAGAAAGATATGGACCAAATGGCATTAAAATTTAGACACAGAAGTTATCCAGCGAAAGCCATTTGTGGAAATAGGAAGAAAGCTGAGTCCATCCATCGAGACAGACTGTTGATTGGATCTGAGGGGGCGTTCACATTACCGCTGGTGACCGTCAGTAGTGTCCATTGTTATTGTCCATTACAAGATTTTAGCAACAGACACCAGCAGAACTGTCACAAATACGTTAAAATTTCTATTCATTTCAATGGGATCATTCTAGTGACCGTTAGTGTCCGTTATACACCCAATCTATCACATGTATGTTTTTTTTCACGGACAAAAAAATCCAACATGCAGGACTTTTGTGTCCGTTAAAAAAAATGGTTTCATGACGGACGTCAAGTGTCCATTATTTTTTAACATTAAAGTCTATGGGTAATGGACAGTAACGGACGGGCGTCCGTTATACTGTCCGTTATTACTGTTTTTTTCTCTGCGCATGCTCAGAAAGCAGAAACAAAAAAAAGCTAAAAAATGGCCACTCAGTGATACTAATGTGTCCATTAAATGGATCAGTTAAAAAAAAAACGGACAAATTGACATCAGTTACTGTCTGTTACGATAGGTGTCTGTTTTTTTTTAACGGACACTATCATAACAGAATCCAACGGTGGTGTGAACCCAGCCTAAGAGACAACAATGTGGTGGTGGGATACCTTTTATATAATAATTTGTACAATTGTACAAAAGCATTGGGGGGTCCTGAAAATGAGTACTCTATATATCCCAGAACTTTGTGTACCTCCTACTATACTATAGAAGAGCTAGGAGTTTGGGGGACCAATTGGTCCATTCTGATGTAGGGAGTTTTAAACATGGGAGACAATTGACCTTGCCTGGTAATAGCAGAAAAGGCTGTTACCCCTGCCGGAATTGCGTCAACTGTGCCCTAATGGTTGAGGCCCGGTTCACATCTGCGCATGGGTTTCCGCTTGAGGACCCCCCAAATGGAAACCTAATCCACATAAAAAAGCAGTTACCTTGGGAAACCGGCAGACCCCATAGACTAGAATGGGGTCCTTGTGGTTTCCGCACGAAAAATGCGGAGAAAAAAGTGCGGAATGGCCCGAACGCAGATGTGAACCGAGCCTAAGGGTGACCGTTTAGTACATAATGATATAGAATATAGAATGAAGCATTATCTTACTTGCAAAAGCGAGTTTGTTATATATATGTTGACATGCCCATGTGGGTTGATTTACATAGGTGACACTACGCTAGATCTTAAGACCAGGCTGAATCAGCATCGCTACACGATAAGGAAACACAAAAAAGACTTACCTGTCCCAAAACATCTTTCTGATTTTAAACATACAGAACACAACTGAGATTTAGGATCATTAACCATATTCCTCCATGGAGATAATAGGGAACAACTATTAAAACGACGCAAAATGGATGCATTGAAAGCCAAGGGCTTGGATGTGGATTATATTACCCCTGTATATTGAGCTGGTGGATTGGTCTATGCGCCTTCAGTACTCTTTTATTACTTAAATTGCACTTAGTGACTGATTGTAACAATAGAATTTTTTTTCTATATTTGATATTATTTGTGTTTATATACAGTATATAAATATATATAGATATATATATATTTATTTTACTCTTCTATATATATATATATTTTTCTCATTATTTTCTTTATAATTTTTTTTCAATTATTATTCATTATCATTATTTATCGTGTATTTATAATCTATTATCATTTATTATCTATTCTTCTTCATTTTCCTTTGTTTGATTTTTTTTTCTTTTGTTTTGGTTTAATATATACATTAGTTATGAATTTACTCTGTGTTATTTATAGCAATATCTAGCTTTGAGATAATGTTCTCTTCATAGAGAATATTTCGCCGGCATTGTCCGTTTGTATTGCGCATGCACAATAGAGTATTGGCAGATGGCAGACTCTTGGATGTCTTATCTATGTTGTATACATATGTACACATGCGCGGGCATGCGTGATGGATGCAGTATCGTTTTCGACACACTGAATTATTGGCATGTGCTTGTATTTACGCTGAATGGAATTGTATATTATATACAGTCATATGAAAAAGTTTGGGCACCCCTATTAATCTTAATCATTTTTAGTTCTAAATATTTGGGTGTTTGCAACAGCCATTTCAATTTGATATATCTAATAACTGATGGACACAGTAATATTTCAGGATTGAAATGAGGTTTATTGTACTAACAGAAAATGTGCAATATGCATTAAACCAAAATTTGACCGGTGCAAAAGTATGGGCACCTCAACAGAAAAGTGACATTAATATTTAGTAGATCCTCCTTTTGCAAAAATAACAGCCTCTAGTCGCTTCCTGTAGCTTTTAATCAGTTCCTGGATCCTGGATGAAGGTATTTTTGACCATTCCTCTTTACAAAACAATTCCAGTTCAGTTAAGGTTGATGGTCGCCGAGCATGGACAGCCCTCTTCAAATTATCCCACAGATGTTCAATGATATTCAGGTCTGGGGTCTGGGATGGCCATTCCAGAACATTGTAATTGTTCCTCTGCATGAATGCCTGAGTAGATTTGGAGCTGTGTTTTGGATCATTGTCTTGCTGAAATATCCATCCCCGGCGTAACTTCAAATTCGTCACTGATTCTTGTACATTATTCTCAAGAATCTGCTGATACTGAATTGAATCCATGCTACCCTCAACTTTAACAAGATTCCCGGTGCCGGCATTGGCCACACAGCCCCAAAGCATGATGGAACCTCCACCAAATTTTACAGTGGGTAGCAAGTGTTTTTCTTGGAATGCTGTGTTTTTTGGACGCCATGCATAATGCCTTTTTGTATGACCAAACAACTCAATCTTTGTTTCATCAGTCCACAGGACCTTCTTCCAAAATGAAGCTGGCTTGTCCAAATGTGCTTTTGCATACCTCAGGCGACTCTGTTTGTGGCGTGCTTTCAGAAACGGCTTCTTTCGCATCACTCTCCCATACAGCTTCTCCTTGTGCAAAGTGTGCTGTATTGTTGACCGATGCACAGTGACACCATCTGCAGCAAGATGATGCTGCAGCTCTTTGGTGGTGGTCTGTGGATTGTCCTTGACTGTTCTCACCATTCTTCTTCTCTGCCTTTCTGATATTTTTCTTGGTCTGCCACTTCTGGGCTTAACAAGAACTGTCCCTGTGGTCTTCTATTTCCTTACTATGTTCCTCACAGTGGAAACTGACAGGTTAAATCTCTGAGACAACTTTTTGTATCCTTCCCCTGAACAACTATGTTGAACAATCTTTGTTTTCAGATCATTTGAGAGTTGTTTTGAGGAGCCCATGATGCCACTCTTCAGAGGAGATTCAAATAGGAGAACAACTTGCAATTGGCCACCTTAAATACCTTTTCTCATGATTGGATACACCTGGCTATGAAGTTCAAAGCTCAGTGAGGTTACAAAACCAATTTTGTGCTTCAGTAAGTCAGTAAAAAGTAGTTAGGAGTATTCAAATCAATAAAATGATAAGGGTACCCAAATTTTTGCACCGGTCAAATTTTGGTTTAATGCATATTGCACATTTTCTGTTAGTACAATAAACCTCATTTCAATCCTGAAATATTACTGTGTCCATCAGTTATTAGATATATCAAATTGAAATGGCTGTTGCAAACACCCAAATATTTAGAACTAAAAATGATTAAGATTAATAGGGGTGCCCAAACTTTTTCATATGACTGTACAGTAAGTGGGATGTGTGGGAAGAAAGAAAGAGAAAAATAGGAGATAGAGGTAGATAGATGGATAGATAGATAGATAGATAGATAGATAGATAGATAATCTAGCACATGATTTCAAATGCATACTATATGTTAATATAAATATAGTAAAATATACAGTATGTAGAAGACCTGAGGATTCATGTTGATTGATTTCTTTTAATGAAATTTTTAATAACATGTTGGAATTTTCATGTTATATTCTAAAAACTCTACAACACAATGTTTGGTACAGTCCAAATCGATCACAATATTGTGTTCATTTATCCTCTCGAGCTTCTAAGTCCACACACCCTGTCTGCAAGTTCCAGAAATTTCTATAGATGTTTAATAGAGAATTCCAAAATCAGTAAACGATTTTGTAGAAGCTTTCAGACTCCATCATGACAAGATGTAGTGGACACCTTCAACAAGATTGTCTAGATATTTGACAGACCATTCTATATCACCAGAAAATACAAGTAGACTTCATATGTATCTTAAGAATCCAGCCCCGATTGCTAGAACATGGCGTAGATGCCTTTAATCGGTATTGCCATAGATGGTCCATTTTCCATCAAGACACAATCCATTAGAATCTTTTGCAAAGACCAGATGTTTGACAGACTAGATCATGAGAAGATGTTGTAGATGCCTTCAAGAAGACTCATGAAGAAGAACTGCCTCTACGCAAGATGAAGTTAGTTTAGAAGTCTGATGGCCATATCATTAGAAGATGGTAGATGTCTTCAAGAACCATAACGAGCCAAGGCTAGATGCCTTCAAAAAGACTCATGGAAGAGTCCAGTCTCCATTATGACAAAGTTTCCTTCTAGAAGATCCTAGACATATTTCTTTAGAGTTCCCAGTCTTCAAAAGTGAAATGTATATTTACAACCATGAAGTTCATTCACATTGAGGACAAACCTTCCATCCATCTTTATTGTACCCAGAGCCAAATTCTGTACCCCCAGTATTTTCACAGATCAAGAAGGTAATAGCTGCAACAAGATCCCATAGATTCCAGCTTGGGCTTCAACGGTGCTGCCTCATTGGGTCCAGTTATGGATATCTCACAACAACAGTACCCTGGTGCAATCATCGGGCTTTGCGCTTGGCTCCAGGTGATGGCGGATACTGCCGGACCGGAGGCATATCATAGTGACTGGGAATGTGGCTGTTTTTGGGCGAGTCATAATGATTTGTCTGGAGGCTGTTTCGAGGAGAACTGGTGGAGGCTGCTGCTGCTCCTCGTATGAAACTATCTGCAACCAAGATATCAAACCTACATTATTTTATGTTCTACATACAATACATCCATAATACAAAATGGTGCAACTATATGAACTACTAGACAAGTTGGACCAGACTGGATAATTTCAATAAGAACCTAGAACTATCAAGAGTATAAAGTTCTAATCTGCGATGTATTTACCTATAATGTCCATGGTTTTCACCTTTAGGGCTCATTTTAAGGTGGCCACATACATTAGATAGAAGGAGATTGATGGTCGAACAACCGTCATCTGGTTAGTAATCATTTTGCAGTGATGACCATACACATGTTAGTCCATATTGGCCTTTACAGTCATACAGTCACTAAGCATATCTTTATCTCTCCATCTATCCTACCCCACCATCTGACCTTCTCTGCGCAGCTACTCACACACCTACAAGCTTTCCGCCCCAGACACACACAACCTCCCCACACTCTCTCCTATTTACACCTGCTATCCCTCTCCCTGCTACTCCTCACTTCTGGCAACATATCCCCTAATCCTGGACCGCCCCAGCACCTCCCTGCTGTCAGATCTTTCCGCACAACCGCCACCAGCGTACTGAACCCCCTATATCTTACACCTATCGCACCCGCTCCTGCCCCTCCCCACACACTTCCCGGCGCACTATGGAACGCTCGCTCTGTATGCAACAAACCTGACTACATCCATGACCTCTTCATTTCTCATCATTTCTAGGTCTCACAGCAACGTGGATAACACCCTCCGACACCACCTCCCCTGCTGCCCTCTCCTATGGAGGTCTGCAATTCTCACACACTCCCCGCCCCAACAATAAACCCGGTGGAGGCGTAGGCGTACTCCTGTCTGACAATTGCTCCTTTGCCCCAATCCAACCGTACCTGCTCTCACCCTCCCCACCTTTGAAGTGCACTCTGTCCGCATTTACTTACCCTCCAACCTTCAACTGGCCGTCATATATCAACTACTGCCTTTATCGACCACTTCACCACCTGGCTAATGCACTTCCTATCCACAGACACCCCCACCATCATCATGGGTGATTTCAACATCCCCATTAACACATCCCACCCCGCCGCTTCCAGTCTCTTGTCACTCACTACCTCCTTTAACCTCTCTCAATGGTCCTCCTCTGCCACCCACACAAAGGGGCACACGCTGGACCTCATATTCACCCACCTCTGCCCTCTTGTCACTCTCTCTAACTCTCCGTCCACGCTTTCCGATCACAACCTGCTGACATTCTCAGCCCTCTCCTCTGTAATTGACCCTCCAACCCCTAAACCAACACGTCCCCGCAGGAACCTTAATCGCCTTGACATCCGCACGCTCTCAGACTCTCTCCGACCGCTCGCTGACATATCCTCACTCCAGGACGCAGATACCGCTGCTGACTTCTACAACACGACCATTACTTCAGCCCTTGACTCTGTGGCCCCTCTCACTGACACCAGAACCCAGCCGATCAATAGGCAGCCCTGGCACACTGATCTGACTAAAAAACTGAGACGTGCCTCACGGGTTGCAGAACGCCTCTGGTAGAAAAGCCACTCCCAGGAGGACTTTCTTAGGTATAAAGAAGCAGTTCTCACATTCAAGAACGCACTCACCTCTGCAAAGCAGGTCTACTTCACCACACTAATATCTGTCCTATCCCGCAACCCCAAACAGCTATTCACTACCTTCAACTCCCTCCTCCGTCCTCCTTCGCCCCCTCCAACATCACTTATCACAGCTGATGGCTTTGCCTCTTATTTCAAAAACAAAATCGACACCATCAGAGACAGTCTCACCCTACAACCCCAACAACCACTCTATCCAACTGCTCGGTGCTCATCATCTTTAACCTGTTTCTCCACCGTCACTGATGAAAAGCTCTCTACCCTAATCTCTAAATCACACCTCACCTCCTGTGCACTCGACCCAATCCAGTCACATCTCATCCCAAAACTCTCGGAAGACATTACTCCTGCCTTAACCCATCTCTTCAACCTATCCCTAACCACTGGATCCTTCCCTTCTGCCTTCAAACATGCTACCGTCACCCCTATACTTAAGAAACCCTCCCTGGACCCGTCCTCTCCAGCCAACTATCGCCCCATCTCACTGCTCCCGTACGCCTCAAAACTACTAGAGCAACACGTCCATTCCGAACTATCCTCCTACCTCTCGTCCAATATGCTCCTTGACAGACTACAGTCAGGCTTCAGACCCCATCACTCCACAGAAACTGCCCTAACCAAGGTCACTAACGACCTTCTAACCGCCAAAGCCAAACGTCACTATTCTGTCCTCCTCCTCCTCGACCTCTCCTCTGCCTTTGACACAGTCGACCATTCCCTCCTGCTAGAAACTCTCTCATCCCTTGGCATCTCTGACCTGGCCCTTTCCTGGATCTCCTCATATCTCACCAACCGCACATTCAGCGTATCCCACTCACACACCACCTCCCCGCCATGCCCTCATTCTGTAGGTGTCCCCCAAGGCTCCATCCTAGGACCCTTCCTGTTCTCAATCTACACCGTAGGCCTTGGCCAACTCATAGAATCCCATGGTTTCCATTATCACTGCTATGCTGACGACACCCAAATATATCTCTCTGGACCAGACATTACCTCCCTGTTGTCTAGAGTCCCAGAATGTCTAGCAGCCGTAGCCTCCTTTCTCTCCCCCTGCTTTCTCAAACTCAACATGTTCTAATGACCAGGGACCCCAACTCATCAATATACTACATATCATACTGTAGGGGCAAACTATGGCGTCTGTAAGCCATGTGGAACTACAGGTCCCAGCATGTTGGCATTGTAGAGGTCTGTAAGATCTGACACTTGCTTTATTCCTTGCAGAATCATTAAGATTGTGACGATGGGGAAGAAGACGGATAAGAAAGACAAGACTTTGAAAGACGGCAGCGAGGACGAGGTCAGGACTGCAGGTAACAGGCGGGGAGCCGGGGATTACTACTGGGAATTGTACACTAAGCCATTGTCTAATATACAGTCATTACCCACCCCTATAGGTATGGCGACAACAGCGCCCCATGTCTCCATTCATATCGCCAGGATTCCCCCTCGTGTGTAATGACAGGACCATATGAGACACTTATATTACTGTTCCCTAATATATCATATAGGGGTCTGTTCACACTGGTAATGATCACTTTTATATTCAGAGACCCCCCACACATGACTTTTACATACCTGACAACTTTCAAAGGACAGAAAGAGGGACAAAATGTGTGGCGCACTATGCACGCCATGGCAAATTTAGCTCCACCCACTTCTACGTTGACTCCGCCCATTCTCACCCATTTTTTTGTGTGCCCCAACACAGTATAATGCTCCTACAGTAACCCTAACATTCTATGCCCCCACATTATAATGTTCCCCTCCAATTGCCCCACAGTATGAAGTCCCTTTCCTGGTGCCCCAGTTTAAACTGGGGGAAACTAGAGGGGGACATGAAACCGTGGGGGTATCTGGAGGGTGACATTAAACTGGGGGCAACTAGAGGCAGATATGTCCCCCTCCAGCTACCCGCACGGTTTAATGTCCTCCTCCAGTTGACCCCAGTTTAATGTCACCCTCCATCTACCCCCCATTTTAATGCCCCCCTCCATCTGTCTCCAGTTTAATGTCCCCATTTATCTGCCACCAGCTTAATGCCCCCTTCATCTGCCCCCAGTTTAATGCCCCCCTTCATCTGCCACCAGTTTAATGCCCCCTCCATCTGTCTACAGTTTAATGACCCCCCTTCATCTGCCACTAGTTAATGTCCCCCTTTATCTGTCCCCAGTCTAATGTCCTCCCCAAAATTTAACATAATAAAATCACAGATATTTACCTCTCCTCGCTCCCCTGCTGTCTCTTCTCCTGAGTGTTTAGGGCGTTGCAGGTGCGATGTGAGTGACGTCATCACTTCGCGCCTACAGCTCCCAAGGCCAGAGCATAGGGAGGGGAACAGTGGTGAAGCGGGAGCTGTCTGTGGACATTGTATTCAAATCCTCTCTAGACGCAGATGAGTTGAATCCGAGACATACCTCCCGCTGACCGGGACCGTGGGACAGGACCCACAATCCGAGGCTGTCCCTCAGAATCCGGGACGGTTGGGAAGTATGGAAATATGATCACTGAATATAGCTCTGCTAGCTGGGTCAGTGTGAACACTGGCATACAAATAAAACCTGAAGGATAAAGAATCATATTATACCCGCTTGTCCATGTATTTGTTATAGGTAGACACCACCTAAGATTTTACATTCACAGACACTTTCATACAGTTTTATATCAATGTGTGGCCCTGGGTAGAGTCTAGGGCCACAGACCAAGCTCCAACAAGGTGTTAGGTTGGCTGTGAAGAACCAAAACTAAGCTCAGATACACGGCAGCTTTATATAACACTGACTTCTTTATTGAAATTATGCAAGGTGATAAATCTAGATGTTTCCAGATGAAGTCAGGGCACTAATTCTTAAATGTGGCCCGATGATGATGGGCCCTTGGCAGCATGACGATGATACTTGGGCGGCGAGATGATGATACTTGGGCTGTGGTGGGAAATGGCGGCAAGGAGCAGAGTTGAGTCAAGTCCGGTAGTGAGAACAGAGACCGAGCCCGGAATCTGCCTCATGATGCAGCAGGAAATCCACTTATTCAGCGAATACGTCTGACTGCAGGAAAGTCCGGTGAAAAGTCAAGTCCGAGGTGATTGCAGCAGGAAATCCACTTATTCAGTGAATTGCGCCTGACTGCAGGAAAGTCCGGTGAAGTGTCAAGTCCGAGGGTGAGAGCAGAGACCAGCCGGTAATCTGCCTCTGGTGCAGCAGGAAATCCACTTATTCAGCGAATGCGTCTGACTGCAGGAAAGTCCGGTGAGGGTCAAGTCCAGTGAATATGTCTCTGAAGCGCAGGTCATGTGATCCTGAGGAGGTGGTCGCCATGTCATTGACCTGTGGTACAGTGGTCTCCTCCAGCTGTGTCCTATAGTCATTGTGGACACAGCGAGACCCCCGCTCTGAGATCTGCAGATACAAAAATATACCTGGTCACGACTGAACATGGAGCAGCGGAATATTACATATAAGTGACATACATCATACACCCGGTCACTGCTGGTCATTATAGTCCTCTTACCTGCATTATATACTTGGTCCGTGGTGCTGAGGACCAATCCTTTCTTGCGGGGTTATTGGTGAGTTTAGGAGATCTTGGACTCTGCGCCTCAGTTTCTGTATTACAGACCTCTGGTGACATGGAGGATCCGATCTGCTGCAATGTTCTCCAGAACCCCAGGATAATCTTCTAGAAGAACAGTGACCGCTGGATACAGACTGAGCTCCGTGGTGTAGAGAGCGACACCAACACTTGCTTTATATTCATTCTGGAAGAAAAAGTGAAGATAATGAAGATCAGACCCCTCCCTATAATAGCAGTGACCCCCCCCCATCATTTATTACAGCCAGTATATTAATGGAATCATCTTAGAGAAGTCAATGGTTACTTACCGGTGACATCAGGTCTGTGGGCGGTCGTCCAGTACCAGGGTCACTGGTGATTCTCAGGGTTCGGCAGTGTCTGCAGCTCTGGGGAGGATCCTGGTCTGTCTCAGGTCCCGCTGAAGGTCAGGGCGATCACTTGGCCCATCATGGACTCTACATGTCGTCCGACATGGAGTCACTTTTTGACCCTTCTGGGGAATCCTGTGATCCTGCCCTTCTGCAGGCAGGATATTAGATGGTGTCTCATTTTCTTGTGGTTATACAAGACTGTGGGGTCACCATCTTCTGCCAGGAGCTCGTAGGCAAACGCTATAGCGAATACCCCACAGTCATAGTTATTCCTCTGCTGATCCACATTCAGAAATTTCAGGTGCTTCAGGGGCTCGGAGACCACGGCACTGTAGATATTATTGATCTGGTCCTGGATTGATAGAGACAGATTGTTGGTCTTGATGCTGTCGGCCACTTGGATTTTGCCATCTCTGAAGCAGGTGGTCAGCCAGTGCACCCTGTCCTCATCGTAGTGGATTTGTACCGCTTTTCTTAGTACACTGTAGCCTGGAAAGAGAAGAACGGCAGCGGGCTGCAGGCCATCAAAGTCCTCATATTGGCATTGTAGGATCTCCTGGGCCTTGTTGATGATATCATCATCCAGCATGCCGGCCTCTCCTGTACTCCTCAGGATAGATAAGTGCTCTGGAGACAGCTGGTTCATGTAGTGCTGTCTCCAGGAATCAGGCATCTCCACTCGGGGTGTTTCCAGCTCCGGGCTCCCTAGAACTTGTGCAGATGGATTAGTAGTGGGTTCCTCTGCAGATTTTTTGGCTGGTGGGAAGGTCCCAGGCTGACTGTTCTTGGAGGTGGGTGCTTTTCTTTTACGGCTGACTCTGGGAGCTTCACCTGACGCCTTCACAACGTCTTCATCAGGCACGGCCATTTTTACATCCATGGTTTTATGGGTCTCTAGATTTAGGAAAGAGACGTCACCTCTCACTGCTGGACCTTGTTTTGGACGACTCTTTACATTGCGTCGTCTCTTTTGGGTCTTTGTTTTTTTAGCAGGTGGTGGCTCTTGGACATGGAATGGCTCCGCAGCATCAATGTCCCGGGGTCTTTTCTGTGGACGTTCTCCACTTTCTATCTTTTCTCCCAGGGACAGACCTTGTGGTATAAGGGGCCCCTGATGTGCAGTTTTTGGATCAGCAGTAATATCTCCACTTTTTGTAATGGACACAGTGGAGTCAATGTCCCCTACTATGTAGGTCGGTGTCTTCTCACCTGTGTCTTGGCTGATGGCACCATCTTTAGGTTTTTTCTGCGTTACTGACCTGAGGAAGCTCCTGACCTGTGTTATGGATTTTTTGGCCATGAAGCTGGAATTCCTCATCAGGGTTCTCCATTTTGGGTAGATTTTCCTGATTCGGGTCAGAACGAAGGAGCCAATCGACTTGCAGGATGAGAGACCGGTGACCAGCAGCCGCTGGGCACGATAGCGACGTCCATGAATCCTCATGATGGCGTCTGTCACGTTTTTTTTTCTTCCTGTATCAGAAGTTGCGTGTGTCCGGCGTGGAGTCACACACTGTTATGATGAGCGGGCTCTGGGCTCAGGCCTCTTACTGACTGAGGTCATTGTGATGTCATCACCGCTCCAGGCCCAGAACATTCCATGCAGATTGTGACATCACAGCTCTAACCCAGTTCTATTACAGTAATTCTTTTAACCCTTTAATGACCTAAACTCTTTTAACGCTTTCATGATCTAGGCATGTCATGGGTTCATAAACTAAGATTTTTTTTTTAAGTTGATGCAGATGTTCTATTTTTAAAAGAGGAAATCAGAAAGCAGTATTTTAATTAAAATTAAAAAAAAAAAAATTATAAAAAAAATAAAATAAATAATAAGGAGAAAATAAATTTCAGGAGAAATAAAGAATCCAAAAGTGACTTGTTTTTCTTTGTTATTTCTACATAAGCTACGGAGAAACTGCAATGTCAGATCAGCGGCAATGACACCAGTGCTCCACGACGTGCGGGGCGGCCTCAGGGGCAGGAAGCAAAAACTCTATCTGTTAGGCCTTGGCACTGAGCAGACACTAAACACCAGTTGGGGCTTTTTTGTTATTTGCTTATTTATTTTTTATACTTTTATTTTCAAGGGCACTAGGACCTGGGATTAGTTGATCCTCTGCACTATATACTGTAATACTTCTGTATTGCAGTATATTGTACATTACTGCCTATATACAATAGATTGGCCTCCTGGTGGGCATAACAATCCCTTGGAATCCTGAATCGTAGATCATTTGTTTTATTCGACTAAGGATGGTCTTTCACATTAGATGTGTATCGATCCAAACCAGGTATGGCTAACCATCTGATGCTTTCTGTGGGCCTTCCAACACTCTCCTGATGTTGGTGAAGATGAGGATCAGCAGTTGGGTTTCCATTGGTTTGAACTACCTGATATTTTAGATTTTGGAAAATCTCTCTTCTCCGGGTCTAGCAGACGTGCACCACTCAGCCATCGTGTATGGAGGAGTTGGGCAAGATAACTGTCGGTCAAACAGGCCAACAGCTATCTAAAGAGTATGGACACCTGATAAGATAATAGTGTGTCATCTGCTGGCAAAAACAATAGTCCATTGTTAAATTTCACCTGACGATATAATTTTGTCAAATGTGTATTGGCACCTTTATGACCTTCATCTTTGGCTAGTTTGAATGACTGTAAAGGCCAATATGGACTAACATGTGTATGGTCATCTCTGCAAAATGAATCAATCATCAATCTCCTTCTATCTAATGAGTGTGGCCACCTTAAAATGAGTCCTAAAGATGAAAACCATGGACATTGTAGGTAAATACATCGCAGATTAGAACTTTACACTCTTGATATTTCTAGGTTCTTATTGAAATTATCCAGTCTGGTCCAACTTGTCCAGTAGTTCATATAGTTGCACCATTTTGTATTATGGACGTATTGCATGTAGAACATAAAATAATGTAGGTTTGATATCTTGGTTGCAGATAGTTTCATACGAGGAGCAGCAGCAGCCTCCACCAGTTCTCCTCGAAACAGCCTCCAGACAAATCATTATGACTCGCCCAAAAACAGCCACATTCCCAGTCACTATGATATGCCTCCGGTCCGGCAGTATCCGCCATCACCTGGAGCCAAGCGCAAAGCCCGATGATTGCACCAGGATACTGTTGTTGTGAGATATCCATAACTGGACCCAATGAGGCAGAAGTGTTGAAGCCCAAGCTGGAATCTATGGGATCTTGTTGCAGCTATTACCTTCTTGATCTGTGAAAATACTTGGGGTACAGAATTTGGCTCTGGGTACAATAAAGATGGATGGAAGGGTTGTCCTCAATGTGAATGAACTTCATAGTTGTAAATATACATTTCACTTTTGAAGATTGGGAACTCTAAAGAAATATGTCTAGGATCTTCTAGAAGGAAACTTTGTCATAATGGAGACTGGACTCTTCCATGAGTCTTTTTGAAGGCATCTAGCCTTGGCTCTTTATGGTTCTTGAAGACATCTACCATCTTCTAATGATATGGCCATCAGACTTCTAAACTAACTTCATCTTGCGTAGAGGCAGTTCTTCATGAGTCTTCTTGAAGGCATCTACAACATCTTCTCATGATGTAGTCTGCCAAACATCTGGTCTTTGCAAAAGATTCTAATGGATTGTGTCTTGAGGGAAAATGGACCATCTATGGCAATACCGATTAAAGGCATCTACGCCATGTTCTAGCAATCGGGGCTGGATTGTCTGTCAAATATCTAGACAATCTTGTTGAAGGTGTCCACTACATCTTGACATGATGGAGTCTGAAAGCTTCTACAAAATCGTTTACTGATTTTGGAATTCTCTATTAAACATCTATAGAAATTTCTGGAACTTGCAGACAGGTTGTGTGGACTTAGAAGCTCGAGAGGATAAATGAACACAATATTGTGATCGATTTGGACTGTAGCGAACATTGTGTTGTAGAGTTTTTAGAATATAACATGAAAATTCCAACATGTTATTAAAAATTTCATTAAAAGAAATCAATCAACATGAATCCTCAGGTCTTCTACATACTGTATATTTTACTATATTTATATTAACATATAGTGTGCATTTGAAATCATGTGCTAGATTATCTATCTATCTATCTATCTATCCATCTATCTACCTCTATCTCCTATTTTTCTCTTTCTTTCTTTCTTTCTTTCTTTCTTTCTTTCTTTCTTCCCACACATCCCACTTACTGTATATAATATACAATTCCATTCAGCGTAAATACAAGCACATGCCAATAATTCAGCGTATCGAAAACGATACTGCATCAATCACGCATGCCCGCGCATGTGTAGATACAGTGGGGAAAAAAAGTATTTAGTCAGCCACCAATTGTGCAAGTTCTCCCACTTAAAAAGATGAGGCCGGCCTGTAATTGTCATCATAGGTAGACCTCAACTATGAGAGACAAAATGAGAAAACAAATCCAGAAAATCACATTGTCTGATTTTTTAAGAATTTATTTGAAAATTATGGTGGAAAATAAGTATTTGGTCACCTACAAACAAGCAAGATTTCTGTCTCTCACAGACCTGTAACTTCTTCTTTAAGAGGCTCCTCTGTCCTACACTCATTACCTGTAGTAATGGCACCTGTGTGACATTGTTATCAGTATAAAAGACATCTGTCCACAACCTCAAACAGTCACACTCCAAACTCCACTATGGTGAAGACCAAAGAGCTGTGGAAGGACCAGAAACAAAATGGTAGCCCTGCACCAGGCTGGGAAGACTGAATCTGCAATAGGCAAGCAGCTTGGTGTGAAGAAATCACCTGCAGGAGCAATAATTAGAAAATGGAAGACATACAAGACCACTGATAATCTCCCTCCATCAGGGGCTCCACGCAAGATCTCACCCCGTGGGGTCAAAATGATCACAAGAACGGAGAGCAAAAATCCCAGAACCACACGGGGGTACCTAGTGACTGACCTGCAGAAAGCTGGGACTAACGTAACAAAGGCTACCGTCAGTAACACACTACGCCGCCAGGGACTCAGATCCTGCAGTGCCAGACGTGTCCCCCTGCTTAAGCCAGTACATATCCGGGCCCGTCTGAAGTTTTCTAGAGAGCATTTGGATGTTCCAGAAGAGTATTGGGAGAATGTCATATGGTCAGATGAAACCAAAGTAGAACTGTTTGGTAGAAACACAACGCGTCGTGTTTGGAGGAGAGTGAATGCTGAGTTGCATCCAAAGAACACCATACCTACTGTGAAGCATGGGGGGGCAACATCATGCTTTGGGGCTGTTTCTCTGCAAAGGGACCAGGACGACTGATCCGTGTACATGAAAGAATGAATGGGGCCATGTATCGTGAGAATTTGAGTGCAAACCTCCTTCCATCAGCAAGGGCATTGAAGATGAAACGAGGCTGGGTCTTTCAGGATGACAATGATCCCAAGCACACCGCCAGGACAACGAAGGAGCGGCTTCGTAAGAAGCATTTCAAGGTCCTGGAGTGGCCTAGCCAGTCTCCAGATCTCAACCCCATAGAAAACCTTTGGAGGGAGTTGAAAGTCCGTGTTGCCCAGCGACAGCCCCAAAACATCCCTGCTCTAGAGGAGATCTGCATGGAGGAATGGGCCAACATACCAGCAACAGTGTGTGCCAACCTTGTGAAGACTTACAGAAAACGTTTGATCTCTGTCATTGCCAACAAAGGATATATAACAAAGTATTGAGATGAACTTTTGTTATTAACCAAATACTTATTTTCCACCATAATTTGCAAATAAATTCTTTAAAAATCAGACAATGTGATTTTCTAGATATGTTTTCTCATTTTCTCTCATAGTTGAGGTCTACCTATGATGACAATTACAGGCCGGCCTCATCTTTATAAGTGGGAGAACTTGCACAATTGGTGGCTGACTAAATACTTTTTTTCCCCACTGTATGTATAAAACAGAGATAAGACATCCAAGAGTCTGCCATCTGCCATTACTCTATTGCACATACACAGACATACGCAATACAAACAGACAATGCTGGTGAAATATTCTCTATGAAGAGAACCATATCTCAAAGCTAGATATTGCTATAAATAATGCCCATCAAGAGAAAATTCATAACTAATGTATATATTAAGCCAAAACAAAAGAAAGAAATCAAACAAAGGAAAATGAAGAAGAATAGATAATAAATGATAATGGATTATAAATAATAAACGATAAATAATGATAATGAATAATAATTGAAAAAATGATAAAAAAATTATGAGAAAGATATATATAGAGAAGAGTAAAATAAATAGATCTAGGTTTACGAACCATATCGAGGCACCAGATTATTCATAAAAGGGTTAAAGGGGATCAATATGTCCCAACTTGGATCAACCTGGTATTATGGTATGGGTGAAACCTTCCGAGCCTCATCCCCACCATATAGGACGGAGTGTATTACTTGATCTATTCTTAGACCAAGGATCCACACCAACCTCACCAGCCTTTGGGATCTATCATACTCAACCCAATATTACACGGTGCTTCGGGTTCCTTATCCATTACAAAGAGCTCCTTATATAAATGAAAAAAAATATCAATGGTTACAGGGGAAGAAAAGAGGAATATAAAAAAATAAATATAAAGATGAAATAAATAAATCTCAGCACATTAATGCCACATAGATGTCATATGAGCTGATGCACCCTAGGCCACGAGTTTAATATATCGAAAAAAATTTTTATTTATTACAATATCAAAATACGATACAATTACAAAATTAAATACGGGGATGTTCCTAACTTTTTCGATCTGTTTTTGAGTGAAGGATCACGTGTATAAATATCGGTGAAATGTGTATCTGAAAGATATATTAACACAAATAATATCAAATATAGAAAAAAATTCTATTGTTACAATCAGTCACTAAGTGCAACTGAACAAGTAATAAAAGAGTACTGAAGGCGCATAGCGCAATCCACCAGCTCAATATACAGGGGTAATATAATCCACATCCAAGCCCTTGGCTTTCAATGCATCCATTTACCGTCGTTTTAATAGTTGTTCCCTATTATCTCCACGTCTAAATGGAGGAATATGCTCAATGATCCTAAATCTCAGTTGTGTTCTGTATGTTTAAAATCAGAAAGATGTTTTGGGACAGGTAAGTCTTTTTTGTGTTTCCTTATCGTGTAGCGATGCTGATTCAGCCTGGTCTTAAGATCTAGCGTAGTGTCACCTATGTAAATCAACCCACATGGGCATGTCAACATATATATATATATATAACAAACTCGCTATCGCAAGTAAGATAATGCTTTATTCTGTATTCTATATCATTATGTACTAAACGGTCGCCCTTAGGCCCGGTTCACATCTGCGTTCGGGCCATTCCGCACTTTTTTTCTCCGCATTTTTCGTGCGGAAACTGAGCGGAAACCACACGGAACCCATTATAGTCTATGGGGTCTGCCGGTTTCCTAAGGTAACTGCTTTTTTATGTGGATTAGGTTTCCATTTGGGGGGTCCCCAAGCGGAAACCCATGTGCAGATGTGAACCAGGCCTCAACCATTAGGGCACAGTTGACGCAATTCCGGCAGGGGTAACAGCCTTTTCTGCTATTACCGGGCAAGGTCAATTGTCTCCCATGTTTAAATCTCCCTACATCAGAATGGACCAATTGGTCCCCCAAACTCCTAGCTCTTCTATAGTATAGTAGGAGGTACACAAAGTTCTGGGATATATAGAGTACTCATTTTCAGGACCCCCCAATGCTTTTGTACAATTGTACAAATTATTATATAAAAGGTATCCCACCACCACATTGTTGTCTCTTAGGCTGGGTTCACACCACCGTTGGATTCTGTTATGATAGTGTCCGTTAAAAAAAAACAGACACCTATCGTAACAGACAGTAACTGATGTTAATTTGTCCGTTTTTTTTTAACTGATCCATTTAATGGACACATTAGTATCAGTTAGTGGCCATTTTTTAGCTTTTTTTTTTGTTTCTGCTTTCTGAGCATGTGCAGAGAAAAAAACAGTAATAACGGACAGTATAACGGGTTCCCGTCCGTTTCCCATAGACTTTAATGTTAACAAATAATGGACACTTGACGTCCGTCATGAAATGTTTTTTTTTAACGGACACAAAAGTCCTGCATGTTGGATTTTTTGTCCGCGAAAAAAAACGGACATGTGATAGATTGGGTGTATAACGGACACTAACGGACACTAGAATGATCCCATTGAAATGAATAGAAATTTTAACGGATTTGTGACGGTTCTGCTGGTGTCCGTTGTTAAAATCTTGTAACGGACAATAACAATGGACACTACTGACGGTTACCAGCGGTAATGTGAACGCCCCCTCAGATCCAATCAACAGTCTGTCTCGATGGATGGACTCAGCTTTCTTCCTATTTTCACAAATGGCTTTCGCTGGATAACTTCTGTGTCTAAATTTTAATGCCATTTGGTCCATATCTTTCTGGACCATGGAGAACTCACTATCAATGTTTTTTACTTGTAGAAATTGGCTAAATGGTAAAGAATTAACCATATGTCTAGGACGACCACTTTCATATTTAAGTAAATTATATTATTCCTGTCTGTTGGTTTATAGTAAATTTGTGTAGATAACATATCAAGAAACTGTGTCTGCATCTTAGATTGAACCACGGTAAATTTTATGTCTGGATCAATATCATTAAGGTATGCATGTCATGAAAGTCACCAAGTTGTGACGCTGTACCTGTCCACAGGAGGAAGATGTCATCTATGTATCATCACCACCGCAACACATGGCTGAAGTGGTGGGACACATAGACGAGGTCCTCCTCCAGGACCGTCATGGCAATACTGGCGTAGGTTGGCGCCCATCGCAGTACCTCATATTTGTAGAAAAAACTCGTCACCAAAAAGAAAATAATTATGTGTAATGCGTAACACAAGATCACATCTCCAATGAATAATCAGAATTTTCTATTCTTTTTCTTTACAGCCTGCAGGCCCCTTTCATGATAAATTTAGGTGTATAAAGCAGTCACATCAAATGACACCAATGTTAATTCACAACTATCAGAAATGCTGAGCGCCCGTAATTTACATAAAAAAATCTCTAATAAAAGAAACCCCTATTGCAAATTGTCTAATTATTTTATCCAAAAAAATACACATGTTCGAAAACATAGATCCACAGCCCGACACTATGGGCCTACCAAATGGATTTTCCAAATTTTTATGAATTTTTGGAAGGACATAATCAATCTATCTATCTATCTAATATCTCTCTATCCATCTTATATTGTATATTCTATTTCTATCTATCTCATATTTATCATCTATCTCATACTTATATACCTAATATCTATCTGCCTACCTACATTCAAGCTAAAGATCATGTTCACACGCTTAGTATTTTGAATCAGTATTTGAAGCCAAAACCGGGCATAGAACTTACAGAGAACACGCAATGGAAAGATTTGCATTATTTTTCTTCCTTGGACCTATTCTTGGTTTTGGCTTACAAATATACATACAACATAATGACCAGAATAGAATACTGCCTTGTGAAAGTAGCCTAAAGGGTCAAGCTACAAATTCCTTGAGGTCAGCCCTATAGGACATTAGTGATAACTGGGCGATATATCAGAAATGTATCTATTCCTATATGTCATGTCGGACAGGTGATATGATACCGTGTACAAACCATACAGTAATAGTGAGTGCAGGGAACAATGCGCACTTACAGCACATACACACATCGTGCAGTCGTTGTCAGCAGATGGGGATGGCTCAGGTGAGTCCTTTGTTATCCAGACACCCGCATTAATAAATCATGTGATCATAAGTCGTCCGTCTATTGACTGCGGAATGGGGACAAGATACTGATATCCGCATGACTGACATGTCCTGAAAGGAGAGCACGTGCCATGACCTGACAGACGGGTAAAGGAGGCAGCTGTGTGTGCAGGACAAGGCATCACCATGACCAAGACACAGTGCACAGCCGAGGAGTTCTCCACAAAGGAAACTTCTGCAGAGCCGGATAAAGAAAAATTATCACTTATTGCTGAAAATGACAACTCTAGACAAGTGGAAAAGGTGAGTACCACAGATAGGTATAGATAGATGGATAGATAGATAGATAGATGGATAGATAGATAGATAGATAGATAGATAGATAGATAGATAGATAGATGAGATAGAACACATATTAGAGAGAAAGAGCAATAGATGATATAGAACACATCAGATAGGTAGATAGATAGATGGATAGATCACAAATTGGATAGATAGATAGGTAGATAGATAGATAGATGATAGGTAGGTAGATAAATATGAGACAGATAGATAGGAGATAGATAGATAGGTAGATAGATAGATAGATAGCAGATAGAACACATATTAGAGAGAGAGAGAGCGATAGATGATATACAACACATATCAGATAGGTAGATAGATAGATGGATAGATCACAAATTGAATAGATAGATCACATATTGGATAGATAGATAGATAGATAGATAGATAGATAGATAGATAGAGATATAGAACACATATTAGATAGATAGATAGATAGATAGATAGATAGATAGATAGATAGATAGGAGATAGATAGATAGATAGAATAAAAATAAAAACGAGATAGTACTGAAAATAGTTGCAAACCATCTATATCTATATCCTGGAGACCTGGCACCTTTTCCTGGAGAGGGCTTGTACACACGGTGCGCCTCTAAATTTCTTCTATAGATGGATAGATATGATGAAGCTAGATAGTAGTCACAGTATATAGGTATAGAACAGATATTAGGTAGATGAATAGAATACATTTATATAAACTAGATACAGGGATGCTTGAAAGTTTGTGAATCCTTCAGAATTTTCTATATTTCTGCATAAATTTGACCTAAAACTACATCAGAATTTCACATAAGTCCTAAAATTAGATAAAGAAAAACACATCAAATACAAGTGAAGGATATTAGACTTGCTGATCCAGTATCATATATCTGTGAGTGGAATAAGTATGTGATCCTCGGCTTCCAGTATCTGGTGTGACCCCCTTGTGTAGCAATAGCTGCCTCTAACCTTTCCAGTAATTGTTGGTTATTCCTGCACACTAGTCTGGGGGAACTTTAGCCCATTCCTATACAAAACAGCTTCAACTCTGTTGTGTTGGTGGTCACCTCCCATGAACTGCTCGCTTTATGTCCTTCCACATTTCTATAGGATTAAGGTCAGGACTTTGACTTGGCCATTTCAGAGCTTTCATTGTCTTCTTCTTTAACCATTCTTTGGTAGAATGATTTGTGTGCTTAGGGTCGGTGTCCTGCTCAATGACCCTAATTCCCTTGAGATTCTGCTCATGGTCAGATGTCCTGACATTTTCCTCTAGAATTTTCTGGTATCATTCAGGATTCTTTCTTCCATCGATGATGGTACGCCGTCCTGGCCCCGATGCAGCTAAAGAGGCCTAAACCTCGATACATCCACCACTGTGTTTCACAGATGGGATGAGGTTTTTATTCTGGAATCCAATGTTTTCCATTCTATAAACATAACATTTCTCATTTAAGCCAAAAAGCTGTATTTTGGTCTCATCTGTCCACCATTGTTCTAGTCGCCTTCTTGTATGTCCAGGTGATTCTTAGCAAACTGCAGACAGGCAGCAATGTTCTCTTTGGAGAGCAGCGGCTTTCTCCTTGCAATCCTGCCATGCACACCTACTGATGGTGGACTCATGAACAGTAACATTAGCTAATGTGAGAAAGGCCTTTAGTCGCTTAGAAGCTACTTTGGGTTCCTTTGTGACCTCGCATAATATTAAATGCCTTAGACTTCGCATTTTTTGGAATGGACTTGAATTTCCTCCATTTGTACACATTCTGTCTCATATGGATTGGTAGAGTCCAACATCTTTAGAGATGGTTTTCTAACCTTTTCCAGCCTGATGAGTATCGATAACTCTTCTTCTGAGGTCCTCAGAAATCTCCTTTGTTCATGCCATGATCCCAATAATTGAAAATACTAATCTTATCTACTAGACCTGTAGCTTAGTAAAAAGTTTTCTTCAAAGCATCTAAAGTGTGCATGTTTGCCTGTGCGTACTGAAATAGCCTGCACCCTATTCTTACTCTATCACTTTTCATACACCTTTCCCCCTTTGGCTTTTGGTTACCATACCCTCAATACCAGAGGCACTTCTTAAGGTCATCCTAAGGCAGCACCTCATGGAATAAACTGGGGGCAGCATTTGTTTTTTAATTGGCCACTACTTATTGTATTATTGCAATAGGTAGTGGCCAATAATTTACTCGCCCATCCACGCTCCTGTCTAGGCCGGGCTCCGCTGTCGCTTCTAGGCAGCCTTCACTTATGTCACGAGACTAAAGAAGTTATATCCAGCATCCTGGCGATCTTCAGCATTGGCTACAGCGTGCCCTGAAGGTGGCATCAGAGGCCGGCCTGGACAGGAGCATGGATGGGTAAGTAAACTATTGGCCGCTATCTATTCCAATAATACAATAGGCAGCAGCTTAACATATACTCTGGGGTGGGCCATAT
The DNA here is from genome assembly GCA_947044405.1 of Leptodactylus fallax. NCBI lineage: Eukaryota > Metazoa > Chordata > Amphibia > Anura > Leptodactylidae > Leptodactylus > Leptodactylus fallax. The sequence goes on along the minus strand of CAMRHE010000472.1, from coordinate 295,191 downwards.
ACTGAGGGGGGGAATAAAAGGGGGTCATATACTATGGGGGGAGGCAGAAAAAGAGGGTCATATACTGTGTGGTGTGTCAGAAAAAGAAGGTCATATACCTTGTGGGGGCCAAGAAAAGGGGGATGTATACTGTGTTGGGACCAACAAAAATGGGGTATTTTATTATGTGGGGGCCAAATAAGGGTATTTTTTTGATCTGCAAATGGGGGTCCCTATCACGCAACCAAAGATAGGTGGGTTGGGTATCTGTATTTTTTTTTTTTTTGGGGGGGGGCGAGCTTTTCTATAGTTCGCCTCAGACAGCAGAGACGCTAGGTTCACCCCTGCTCAGTACCCAGACCCTTTCTTCAGGGCTAATGTACTTATATTGGTCACCCTGACTGTCGTGTATATTATTGCACATTATTATTATACAATGATCAGGGTGACTAATATGTACAGCTCCTTAGGAGTCATGCCGTGTGTACGGAGATATTCTATACTAGAACTATCCCTGAATGTCTTGGAGGATCCAGAAAAAGTGGAGACCTACAGGATTCCTAGAAGAGAAGGCAAATCTCCTGGTCCTGTCATCTTAGATGTGTCTTGGGCCCGCGTCACACAGGTGCGCCGTTCTGCCAGATGATGATTCGCAAATTTTGTCAAGCATTCCCTAGATTCTAGAAGCAATGCTGCAAATGACTCCAAGTGTACACAATATGACAAAACATGGAACATTTTTTCTACCTGAATGGGAGTTAGGCTGTAATAGCACATCACGGCCACTACACAATGTATGGCGCTGTCTGCTTCCGGCGCTGTACACTGTGCAGGTGTCAATCTGATATTGATGACCTATCATGACCATTGATATATAGTCTTGGACATCCCCTTTAATATAAGCATGGTATGATATATTAGGCAAGTGTAGTATTTTGAGCATGATATTTTGCACTATGGGACAGATTTCTGAAAATTTTCATGGTATGTTCACACGAGATATTTCACGCTATTTCACACCAACCTGGAATTTGTGTCGAAATCAATATGGAAAATACCTCAAATCTGTTTCTTATGAATTTCAATGGGAGCCGGTGATGGATGCATTTTTGAGTGGGTGTCCTGCCCTATCTTGTCGCAGTTTAACACAGATAATACACTGATAATCCCCACTGAATGGGTGCTGACCGATTGTAGCAACAACAACAGAAACCCGGGGCTCACCATACACCGGACCTCACAACTTTCAAAGGACTGGAAAAGGGACAGAATGTCAAATTTATTCCCACCTACTTCCTCTTTGGCTGCACCTATTCCCATCTATTTCTCTTTGTAACACCGTATAACACTCCTACAGTGGCTCTGACACAGTATGCCCCCACATTATAATGTCCCCCTCCAACTGCCCCCACATTATAATGTCCCACTCCAGTTTCCCCCACAGTATAATGTCCCCCTCCAGCTTCCCCCACAATATAATGTCCCCCTCCAACTGCCCCCACATTATAATGTCCCACTCCAGTTTCCCCCACAGTATAATGTCCCCCTCCAGCTGCCCCCACAGTATAATGTCCCCCTCCAGTTGCCCCCCACAGTATAATGTCCCCCTCCAGCTGCCCCCACAGTATAATGTCCCCCTCCAGTTGCCCCCCACAGTATAATGTCCCCCTCAAGCTTCCCCCACAATATAATGTCACCCTCTAGCTGCCCCCCACAGTATAATGTCCCCCTCCAGTTGCCCCCCACAGTATAATGTCCCCCTCCAGCTGCCCCCACAATATAATGTCACCCTCTAGCTGCCCCCCACAGTATAATGTCCCCCTCCAGTTTCCCCCACAGTATAATGTACCCCTCCAGCTGCCCCCATAGTACGCAGTTCCTCTCCTGTTGCCCCCATAGATTAAACAAAAAAACTAATACTCCCCATGTCCCGTTCCCCTGCTGTTCTCTTCTGGGAGCAGAAGACACAATGTAAGTGATGTCACCACATCGCACCTTCTCATCCCAAGACACCCGAGCAAGAGACAGGGGCTGAATGGTGAAGGAGGGAGCGATCGCCTCCTGCATCACTACTTGGAGCCCGGACATCTCCCCGCTGACCGGGACAGCACCTGGAATCTACACCGGTCAGGAACTGCCATAGATTTCGTGTATAACTTAGGCCAGCTTTACCCCTGCGTCTCCCACTTACACAGGCGGTGGCAAACAAGGGGCAGAACATGTAATTTGGTGCATCTTTTGTCAACCACATGATCACCCATCAATGCCATAAAACTGACATAAAGAGGATAATAAAGTCCCCCCAAAGTGTCTATGTTGGCCTTAGCAACCAATCACAAGGCAGTTTTAAAAATACGAACTAAAAGCTGTGCTGTGATTGGCTGCTATGTGCAGACTAAACTGTCCCCCTGTGTACTATATACAGTAACTAGGAGCTGTATGACCCAGTCTGAGCCTCTATATACACCACTTAGCTAGTGCCTGTTCTGATTCATAGCTTAAACCACGCCTATCACTTTAGCCACACCCACCTCTCCACGAACTCTGTAGTGAAAACTCTCTGACGCTTTTGTGCGTCAGTCCTCGTCACTGCTCAACCTCTCATTATCGCTTACGACACTTTTTAACTAATTTATAACTTGCCTTGAAGCAGCCGCCGCCATTTTGCTTTCTTCTGCCTGCCCTACTTCCGTCGTTACGTCCCGCCTCGGCAGCTGATTGGCTGATTCTGCTGCCGCTCTACAGAGACGCGGTTGCCATGGTGACGGGACGCTGAGGCTGCGGGAGGTCAGTCCATGTCCTGTATACACTGTAATAAGGGATGTGCTAATGACCAGGGACCCCAACTCATCAATATACTACATATCATACTGTAGGGGCAAACTATCGCGTCTGTAAGCCATGTGGAACTACAGGTCCCAGCATGTTGGCATTGTAGAGGTCTGTAAGATCTGACACTTGCTTTATTCCTTGCAGAATCATTAAGATTGTGACGATGGGGAAGAAGGCGGATAAGAAAGACAAAACATTGAAAGACGGCAGCGAGGACGAGGCCAGGACTGCAGGTAAGAGGAGGGGAGCCGGGGATTACTACTGGGAATTGTACACTAAGCCATTGTCTAATATACAGTCATTACCCCCCCCTATAGGTATGGCGACAACAGCGCCCCATGTCTCCATTCATATCGCCAGGATTCCCCCTCGTGTGTAATGACAGGACCATATGAGACACTTATATTACTGTTCCCTAATATATCATATAGGGGTCTGTTCACACTGGTAATGATCACTTTTATATTCAGAGACTCCCCACACATGACTTTTACATACCTGACAACTTTCAAAGGACAGAAAAAGGGACAAAATGTGTGGTGCGCTATGCACGCTGCGGAAAATTTAGCTCCACCCACTTCTACGCCCACTGTCACCCATTTTTCTTTGTGCCCCCACACAGTATAATGGTCCTACAGTCACCCTAACATTATATTCCCCCACATTATAATGTTCCCCTCCAATTGCCCCACAGTATGAAGTCCCTCTCCTGGTGCCCCAGTTTAACCTGGGGGCAACTAGAGGGTGACATTAAACCGTGGGGGTAGCTGGAGGGTGACATTAAATTGGGGGCAACTAGAGGCAGAGATGTCCCCCTCCAGCTACCCCCACAGTTTAATGTCCTCCTCCAGTTGACCCCAGTTTAATGTCATCCTCCATCTATCCCCAGTTTAATGCACCCCTCCATCTGTCTCCAGTTTAATGTCCCCCATTCATCTGCCACCAGCTTAATGCCCCCTTCATCTGCCCCCAGTTTAATGTCCCCCATTCATCTGCCACCAGTTTAATGCCCCCCTCCATCTGTCTACAGTTTAATGCCCCCCTTCATCTGTCTCCAGTTTAATGTCCCCCATTTATCTGCCACCATCTTAATGCCCCCCTCCGTCTACAGTTTAATGCCCCCCCTTCATCTGCCACCACTTTAATGCCCCCCCTCCATCTGTCTACAGTTTAATGCCCCCCCTTCATCTGCCACCAGTTAATGTCCCCCTTTATCTGTCCCCAGTCTAATGTTCTCCCCAAAGTTTAACATAATAAAATCACAGATATTTACCTCTCCTCGCTCCTCTGCTGTCTCTTCTCCTGGAGTGTTTAGGGCGTTGCAGGCGCGATGTGAGTGACGTCATCACATCGGGCCTACAGCTCCTGAGGCCGGAGCATAGGGAGGGGAACAGTGGTGAAGCGGGAGCTGTCTGTGGACATTGTATTCAAATCCTCTCTAGACGCAGATGAGTTGAATCCGGGACATACCTCCCGCTGACCGGGACCGTGGGACAGGACCCACAATCCGAGGCTGTCCCTCAGAATCCGGGACGGTTGGGAAGTATGGAAATATGATCATTGAATATAGCTCTGCTAGCTGGGTCAGTGTGAACACTGGCATACAAATAAAACCTGAAGGATAAAGAATCATATTATACCCGCTTGTCCATGTATTTGTTATAGGTAGACACCACCTAAGATTTTACATTCACAGACACTTTCATACAGTTTTATATCAATGTGTGGCCCTGGCTAGAGTCTAGGGCCACAGACCAAGCTCCAACAAGGTGTTAGGTTGGCTGTGAAGAACCAAAACTAAGCTCAGATACACGGCAGCTTTATATAACACTGACTTCTTTATTGAAATTATGCAAGGTGATAAATCTAGATGTTTCCAGATGAAGTCAGGGCACTAATTCTTAAATGTGGCCCGATGATGATGGGCCCTTGGCAGCATGACGATGATACTTGGGCGGCGAGATGATGATACTTGGGCTGTGGTGGGAAATGGTGGCAAGGAGCAGAGTTGAGTCAAGTCCGGTAGTGAGAACAGAGACCGAGCCCGGAATCTGCCTCATGATGCAGCAGGAAATCCACTTATTCAGCGAATACGTCTGACTGCAGGAAAGTCCGGTGAAAAGTCAAGTCCGAGGTGAGTGCAGCAGGAAATCCACTTATTCAGTGAATTGCGTCTGACTGCAGGAAAGTCCGGTGAAGTGTCAAGTCCGAGGGCGAGAGCAGAGACCAGCCGGTAATCTGCCTCTTGGTGCAGCAGGAAATCCACTTATTCAGCGAATGCGTCTGACTGCAGGAAAGTCCGGTGAGGGTCAAGTCCAGTGAATATGTCTCTGAAGCGCAGGTCATGTGATCCTGAGGAGGTGGTCGCCATGTCATTGACCTGTGGTACAGTGGTCTCCTCCAGCTGTGTCCTATAGTCATTGTGGACACAGCGAGACCCCCGCTCTGAGATCTGCAGATACAAAAATATACCTGGTCACGACTGAACATGGAGCAGCGGAATATTACATATAAGTGACATACAATATACACCCGGTCACTGCTGGTCGTTATAGTCCTCTTACCTGCATTATATACTTGGTCCGTGGTGCTGAGGACCAATCCTTGCGGGGTCATTGGTGAGTTTAGGAGATCTTGGACTCTGCGCCTCAGTTTCTGTATTACAGACCTCTGGTGACATGGAGGATCCGATCTGTTGCAATGTTCTCCAGAACCCCAGGATAATCTAGAAGAACAGTGACCGCTGGATACAGACTGAGCTCCGTGGTGTAGAGAGCGACACCAACACTTGCTTTATATTCATTCTGGAAGAAAAAGTGAAGATAATGAAGATCAGACCCCTCCCTATAATAGCAGTGACCCCCCCCCCCCCATCATTTATTATAACCAGTATATTAATGGAATCATCTTAGAGAAGTCAATGGTTACTTACCGGTGACATCAGGTCTGTGGGCGGTCGTCCAGTACCAGGGTCACTGGTGATTCTCAGGGTTCGGCAGTATCTGCAGCTCTGGGGAGGATCCTGGTCTGTCTCAGGTCCCGCTGAAGGTCAGGGCGATCACTTGGCCCATCATGGACTCTACATGTCGTCCGACATGGAGTCACTTTTTGACCCTTCTGGGGAATCCTGTGATCCTGCCCTTCTGTAGGCAGGATATTAGATGGTGTCTCATTTTCTTGTGGTTATACAAGACTGTGGGGTCACCATCTTCTGCCAGGAGCTCGTAGGCAAACGCTATAGCGAATACTCCACAGTCATAGTTATTCCTCTGCTGATCCACATTCAGAAATTTCAGGTGCTTCAGGGGCTCGGAGACCACGGCACTATAGATATTATTGATCTGCTCCTGGATTGATAGAGACAGATTGTTGGTCTTGATGCTGTCGGCCACTTGGATTTTGCCATCTCTGAAGCAGGTGGTCAGCCAGTGCACCCTGTCCTCATCATAGTGGATTTGTACTGCTTTTCTTAGTACACTGTAGCCTGGAAAGAGAAGAACGGCAGCGGGCTGCAGGCCATCAAAGTCCTCATATTGGCATTGTAGGATCTCCTGGGCCTTGTTGATGATGTCATCATCCAGCATGCCGGCCTCTCCTGTACTCCTCAGGATAGATAAGTGCTCTGGAGACAGCTGGTTCATGTAGTGCTGTCTCCAGGAATCAGGCATCTCCACTCGGGGTGTTTCCAGCTCCGGGCTCCCTAGAACTTGTGCAGATGGATTAGTAGTGGGTTCCTCTGCAGATTTTTTGGCTGGTGGGAAGGTCCCGGGCTGACTGTTCTTGGAGGTGGGTGCTTTTCTTTTACGGCTGACTCTGGGAGCTTCACCTGACGCCTTCACAACGTCTTCATCAGGCACGGCCATTTTTACATCCATGGTTTTAGTTGTCTCTAGATTTAGGAAGGAGACGCCACCTCTCACTGCTGGGTCTTGTTTTGGACGAGTCTTTCTTTTGCGTCGTCTCTTTTGGGTCTTTGTTTTTTTAGCAGGTGGTGGCTCTTGGACATGGAATGGCTCCGCAGCATCAATGTCCCGGGGTCTTTTCTGTGGACGTTCTCCACTTTCTGTCTTTTCTCCCAGGGACAGACCTTGTGGTATAAGGGGCCCCTGATGTGCAGTTTTTGGATCAGCAGTAACATCTCCACTTTTTGTAATGGACACAGTGGAGTCAATGTCCCCTACTATGTAGGTCGGTGTCTTCTCACCTGTGTCTTGGCTGATGGCGCCATCTTTAGGTTTTTTCTGCGCTACTGACCTGAGGAAGCTCCTGACCTTTGTTATGGATTTTTTGGCCATGAAGCTGGAATTCCTCATCAGGGTTCTCCATTTTGGGTAGATTTTCCTGATTCGGGTCAGAATGAAGGAGCCAATCGACTTGCAGGATGAGAGACCGGTGACCAGCAGCCGCTGGGCACGATAGCGACGTCCATGAATCCTCATGATGGCGTCTGTCACGTTTTTTTTCTTCCTGTATCAGAAGTTGCGTGTGTCCGGCGTGGAGTCACACACTGTTATGATGAGCGGGCTCTGGGCTCAGGCCTCTTACTGACTGAGATCATTGTGATGTCATCACCGCTCCAGGCCCAGAACATTCCATGCAGATTGTGACATCACAGCTCTATACCCAGTTCTATTACAGTAATTCTTTTAACCCTTTAATGACCTAAACTCTTTTAACCCTTTCATGTTCTAGGCATGTCATGGGTTCATAAACTAAGATTTTTTTTTTTAAGTTGATGCAGATGTTCTATTTTTCATTTCAATCAGTTTTATTAAGATTTTTAACGGGTCAAGTAACAACATACAATAAAGCGGTATCATATAGTCGGTTAGAGTGGCTACAAATCACAGTAAACACATATTGAGCAGTATACTAATTCACAGAGCGATAGGTATAGATTTCTAAGAGTTAGAAAGTTTCAGGAATAAAGAACGAGAATCATGCATATATCAAACAACAAAAGATAACAGTAATATCAGGTATGATCTTCCATGTGTGACATATCCAGAGTTACGGCAGGTTTTTGTTAGCATTTAGTGTCCATGGGAGCCAGTTTTTTCGGAATTGGGTATCTCCAAAAGCTCCATGGGATAGGATCCTCTCGTATTGGTAAGTCAGTTCCACCATGTTCACCAGATCTTTTCTAGACGGGATAGTGTCCGATTTCCAATTGCGTAGAAGAGCCAGTGATGCAGATAATAAGACATGGCCAATCATCACTCTGTGAAGAGCTAGGAAAGAATCGATCTGTAAGAATAGCAGCGCCAAAGCTGGTGAAGGGGTTATACTGGATCACACCAGAGAAGAAATCCACCTGAAGACGTCTTGCCAGTACAGCACCACTCGCGGACATGTCCACAGTAGGTGGAATAGAGATCCTCCTCCCCCACATCCCCTCCAACAAGAGTTCGAGGTCTGCGGGTGCATTCGGTGAAGTCGTTCTGGAGTGTAGTACCAGTGGAGGAGAATTTTGACAGTGGTTTCGTAGTGGGTCGTACACCGGAAGGTCTTTTTTGTGAAGGCCATGGCTTTTTGCCATTGCGTGGCAGTATATTGTTGATGAAGTTGCGTCTCCCAGCTGAGTAGTGGAGTGGATTTGACCAGATGATCTTTGGAGCCTATAATATTATATATAGAGCTGAGGATTTTGGTGGTCGGATTGGGAATCTTGAGAAGGTCCAGCAGAGATTTATTATACGTAATTCGTGTGTTGTGGTTGGAGGTGAGAAAGTGTTTGACTCTTAAGTACGTAAAGAAGCTGTTGGAGGGTAGGGAGAAGGTGGATTGTAGAGACTGGAATGAGGACAACGAGTTTTCACCCCACACCTGTGAAACAGAGGTAATGCCTGATGCTTTCCAAACGGTTAGGTTGAGATCTGGGATTGCTAGTTCCAGAAATTCAATCGGAGCCCGCGTGATGTTTAGTGTTTGTTTCTTGCCTGTAGAATGATGAATATGCCGCCAGCTATTTATAAGGTGTTGTAGAATTGGAGACTTGAGAGGAGGTACCACATCAGTCCAGAGGGAATAGAAGAGCCAGGATTTGAGGTGGTGGTGTGGTATCATATGGGACTCAATGGATATCCAAGATTTGTGGGCGTTGTTGTGCCACCAGTCCTTTAGTGTTGAAAGGTGAGAGGCCATATAGTAATCATAAATGTTCGGTACTCCCAACCCTCCCACTCCCCGTTTTCTGTGTTGAATAGAAGATGGGAGTCTTGGCTTCTTAGAGTTCCAGATGAATTTGTTGAGCATGGCGTTGATCTTTTGGCGGAACGTGGGAGGAGGTGCTACAGGGATGGTTCGGAATATGTATAGTATTTTTGGAAGTAGCGTCATTTGAAATGCGGAGATCCTACCTAGCCATGACAAGGTGAGTTTCGAGTAACTTTGGAATTCTTTCTCTAGCTCTGTCAGTCGAGGCATATAGTTGGCTTTGGAAACTTGTGCAATAGAAGGAGTGATCTTTATTCCCAGATAGTCCAGCTCTGCCGATCTCCAATCATAAGGAAACCTCTCCTTGAGATGTTCTAGAAGTGGTATGGGAACGTTCAAGGGGAGAATTTGTGTTTAATTTCATTGATTTTATAAAAAGAAAGAGCCCCATATTCTCTGAGGGTTTCCATAGCAGCTGACAGAGAGGTTTCTGGAAGAGTTAGGGACAATATAATATCGTCCGCGTAGAGAGAGATGAGATGGGAGGAACCCAGTAGTTTTACTCCCTGGACTCTTTCATTTTGCCGCAGGGACTGTGCTAATGGTTCAATGGTAAGTATAAAAATCAATGGAGAGAGAGGGCATCCTTGCCTTGTTCCATTCCTGATGTTAAAGCTATCCGACAATGTGCTATTGGTGAACACCTTGGCTGATGGAGAGGAATACAAGTTTGAGATAGCAGTGAGAATCGGCCGGAGAATCGTAGTCTCTGCAGGACGGAAAAGGCGAATGACCAATTAATCCGGTCAAACGCCTTCTCAGCATCCAAGGCGACCATGAGGGATGGAATCTTCTCACGTTCCACCAAATCCACTAGATGGAGAACACGTCTGGTGTTGTCTGGAGCTTGGCGGCCTTTTACGAAGCCCACTTGATCTGTGCCAACTAAGTCTGGGAGAATGGGAGCCAGTCGAGCTGCCAGGAGTTTCGCATAGAGCTTTATGTCAGAATTTAGTAGCGAGATTGGTCTGAAATTTTGTGGGACATCCGCTGTTTTGCCGGGTTTAGGAAGGGTGACAATCAACGCAGCCAGGGATTCGCGTGGAAGTGGTGCACCTGACATAGCGTGGTTGAAAAAGTTCAGGAGAGATGGAGCAAGAATTTGCTGATAGTAGATTAAGTATTTGTTGGAGAAACCATCTGGCCCCGGAGATTTGCCCTTAGGTAAGGACTTTATATTTTTTAACAGTTCTGAGAGCGTGATAGGAGAGTTTAGGGCAGAGAGTTGCTCATCTGACAGGCCTGGTAACTTGAGGCTATTTAAGAAACCAGACACCAGGCTGTGGTGGTCCGCTGGAAGAGGTGTATGCTCATGCAGATTATATAGTTGTGCATAGTAATTTTTAAAGGCGTTAGCGATGTCTCTCGGATCTGTCAATTGCACTCTGGTTGTAGGATGTTTAATGTATGGGATCTTTGATTTAACTGCTTTTGCTCGTAGTTGTCTAGCTAATAATCTGCCGGCTTTGTTGCTTTGGGAGTAAAAACGAGCTTTAGATTTTTTTAGAGCTTTTTCGTAGTCCTGTAGAAGAAGGAGACGTAGTTTTTGTCTGGCTTGATTGAGCTGTTCCGAAGTGGTCGAGTTAGGATTGAGTTTGTTCGCGGAGTCCAAAGTACGAAGGGTAGACATTGCTTCCTGGATTGCTTTCTGTCTTTCTTTTTTTGTTTCTATGTGCGATTTTAATAAGAGTGCCACGGATGTACGCTTTATGGGCGTTCCAAAGAGTGTAGGGGTCATCTGTGGATATGGCGTTGGTCTGGAAATAAACTTGTAGGTCTTTTTCTATTATCGCACGGTAGTGAGGATGACTCATGAGGTATGTATTATTTCTCCAAAGTCTAGTAGCGGAGGGTGGAGTTTTTTCTTCTATAGTGAGAGTGATAGCTGCGTGATCAGACCATGTGATTGATTCAATTGTGGAGTTTTTGGAACTCATAAGGGTATGAAGGTCTACCAGGAACATGTCGATGCGAGAATAAGAGCCATGAACTGCTGAGAAGTATGTATAGTCCCTCTCACCCGCATGATGTGCACGCCATATATCGTGGAGGTTCTCTGTGCACGGAAACTGGTGTAGGCAGGAGGCGTTATCCCTATTTGCTTTGGTCGAGTCCAAAGAGGGGTCCATTATGTTGTTAAAATCTCTGCAAATTATTAATGCTCCTTTTTGAATGTCTCGTAGTTGTCTTCGGACTCTATGCAGAAATGCCAGGGTCTTTCTGTGTGGAGCGTAGAGGTTGACTATGGTATAGGGGGTGTTGTTTAGAAGGCAGACAACAATGAGGAATCTGCCTTGAGGATCCGCTCTTTGTGTCGTCAAGGAAAAAGCCACTGAGTTTCTGAAGGCGATAAAGACTCCACGGTTCTTTGATCTGTGGTGTGCATGGTAGATTACCGGGAAGGAGGGGTGTTTCAGCCTGAAGGCGTCTTTTTGTAGAAGGTGGGTTTCTTGTGCGCACAACACATCTGCGGAGAGTGAAAGAGCCTCATTCCAGATGTACGAACGCTTCTGTGGGCTGTTTAGGCCTCGGACATTGAGAGAGACCAATTTGATCACCATGGTGTCACTTTCAACGAAGAATCACGAGAGTATGTTGAAACCCCAAGGAAGGTATATGCAGTGTCACAAGTAAGAAGATCACTTAGACTAAAACAAATGAACAAACGGTTCAAAGACAAATACAGGTCGACTGTATGTTCAGGGGTATCTTGTTAGAGGCTAGCCGGTTAAGCTACTATTACAAGAATGGGGTTATGCACCAAAATAAAAGATGTGTAGCCAACTTGGAATATCATTTGCGGCCTGTGGGAGAACTGCGCCCCGCATTTGAGGAAGGAGAGGGGTTCGCCGCATCTTGAGGGAGAGATATTGGAATCCTCCAGGTCGACAGCAACGCTTTACCCTGATTCAAATTATGGATGGTGAAGGTGGTCCCGTCTTTACTGATGATCAATTTCACCGGAAACCCCCATCTATATAGGATTCTGTTTTTACGGAGCGTTGTAGTAACCGGGAGTAATTCTCTGCGGAGGCGGAGGGTCGTAGCTGAGTGGTCTGTGTAGAGCTGCACCTCTTGGAATTTGGGAGGCCAAGATTTCCGCTTACGAGCAGCGTCTAGTAACTTTTCTTTGACATGGAAGAAGTGAAATCTTGCCAGTACGTCTCTAGGGACCTCGTTTCCCAGATGTCTAGGGCAAGGAAGTCTGTGCGCTCTGTCGATGATGATATCTATGGTTGGAGAGTCGGGCAATAATAATCTAACATATTCCTGTAAGTACGGAAGCAGATCAGCCGTCTGGACTTGTTCTGAGATGCCTCTGAATTTGATGTTGTTCCTGCGGGAACGGTCTTCCATATCGGCCATTTTCGCTTTGACGTTCTCGACGTCTTCCTCCAAGTCATTATGTGCATCCACGATTTTGTTGTGTGACGTAGCCAATTCGCCCATTTTAGTTTCAATGTGGGTTACGCGGCCATCGAGTACATTGACCGAGGACTGAAGCGGCTGGAGCAGTTGTGAAAAATCCGCTTGAAGGGAGCTACGGAGGACCAGGAGCATGTCTCTCAGAGTGTGTTCGGAGGCTGGGCCGCTCGTGGTTGGGAAGCCGTCAAGGCCATTCGATGGGATGGGCGAAGGAGCCTCAGACGATGGTTGGTCCCCTGAGAAATCTAAGTCTCCGGAGAGTTCCAGGTGGGGTTTCTGCTTGATTGGACTAGTGCTCGGAGATGGTGGGAGTCGTAGGAGAAAATTCTGTTCCTTAGCTGAGTGAGCTGAGGGAGAGCGGATTTGGTGTATTGCTGATTGGATATCATCAGAATCTGGAGGGCGATGAAGAGCCACTGAGTCTTCAGGGTGATTAAGATCTGCTTCCTCTATGTATGTCGCTGGGACTTTCGTGGCATTCGTAGGCACTGAGGATATGGGCCCTGAGTGGTCACATAGTGGTAGTCCCGGTTCTCCCTCTGTGCCACGGTCCCATTCAAAATAATTAGTTAGACTATTGTCCGGTTTCTTGACACATTTCCTTCCTTTCACCATGGCGCCCGGGATATGTATCCAAAGCTGTTCGTTCAAAGGGAGGATATTCCAAAACAGGCTATCAGTCATTAAGGGTTGCTAGAAGGTGCACTAGTTCCCCACAATTCGGCCGCCATTGCCTAAAGGGAGAGGCGCCAATGAGAATTCTATGGCGAGAGTATGAACTGCAGCTCGGCAATAATCGAACTAGAAATCTGTATATGGAGGCTAGTAGAAGGTCTTGGAGCTGAATTTAGGCGTACAGGCCTGCACAAGATTGATGTCTTGCAGGGTAGGAGCGATGGTGAGGATCCGCTCAGGGCCTAGGCTAGTGCAGGTTGGGGGAGGGGAAGTAGAGGTCTGTGCAGGGCGCGGGTCCTTCTGATATGGAGCCAATATGTCCAGACGGGTAAGACCCGTATGCTGTGGGTGGAAACTGATCCCTGGGCAAGGACACTCCCCAGGCCCTCTGCTGTTGTGTGGTATGGCAAGCAGTGAATCCCCCTGGTGCCCGCGGATGGTCTCAGCGCTCTCCTGTCCCGCGCTATCAGCAGGGTATCCCCTACCTGTGATCCGGTCCAGAGATCCGGAATCTGCGGCGCCTCCGTGTGTCGCGGGCCACCCCCGCTGACTGCGAGCCCAGTATCGTCTCCGGGAGAAGGCCTCCGCGTCCCTACTGCCGCTTCAGGCGAACCGCCACTCCGCTGCCCTGCGCGGCCTCCGGCACCTCCTGGGGCCGCCGCCGCTGCTGTCTCCCGAGCCCGCGGATGAAACAGCGCAGACAGCGGCTGTGGAGATAAGTGGGCTTGCGAGGAACCTCCGCGGATGAAACAACCAGCAGGGCGACTTGGATGCAGAGAAGATGGCAGTTAGGAAGAGAGGTGCAGGTAGGCCTCAACTTCGAAACACTAATAAAAGTGCTGTAATTATAGCTGTAACACCCAGGAATTACTGACTAGGGCCTGGGGGATAGCCCTTGGGTGTTTTAAAGTCGAAATCTTACAGGATGACAGCGATAATGACTGGATTACAGTAGGGTCTAGTAGGAGCTGTAAAATGTGCATCTGGCTAGCCACGCCCCCCCCCCCCCCAGATGTTCTATTTTTAAAAGAGGAAATCAGAAAGCAGTATTTGAATTAAAATTTTAAAAAAAATTATAAAAAAAATAAAATAAATAATAAGGAGAAAATAAATTTCAGTAGAAATAAAGAAACCAAAAGTGACTTGTTTTTCTTTGTTATTTCTACATAAGCTACGGAAAAACTGCAATGTCAGATCAGCAGCAATGACACCAGTGCTCCACGACGTGCGGGGCGGCCTCAGGGGCAGGAAGCAAAAACTCTATCTGTTAGGCCTTGGCACTGAGCAGACACTAAACACCAGTTGGGGCTTTTTTATTATTTGCTTATTTATTTTTTATACTTTTATTTTCAAGGGCACTAGGACCTGGGATTAGTTGATCCTCTGCACTATATACTGTAATACTTCTGTATTGCAGTATATTGTACATTACTGCCTATATACAATAGATTGGCCTCCTGGTGGGCATAACAATCCCTTGGAATCCTGAAGCGTAGATCATTTGTTTTATTCGACTAAGGATGGTCTTTCACATTAGATGTGTATCGATCCAAACCAGGTATGGCTAACCATCTGATATTTTCTGTGGGCCTTCGAACACTCTCCTGATGTTGGTGAAGATGAGGATCAGCAGTTGGGTTTCCATTGGTTTCAACTACCTGATATTTTAGATTTTGGAAAATCTCTCTTCTCCGGGTCTAGCACACGTGCACCACTGAGCCATCGTGTATGGAGGAGTTGGGCAAGATAACTGTCGGTCAAACAGGCCAACAGCTATCTAAAGAGTATGGACACCTGATAAGATAATAGTGTGTCATCTGCTGGCAAAAACAATAGTCCATTGTTAAATTTCACCTGATGATATAATTTTGTCAAATGTGTATTGGCACCTTTATGACCTTCATCTTCATCTGTGAAAATACTTGGGGTACAGAATTTGGCTCTGGGTACAATAAAGATGGATGGAAGGGTTGTCCTCAATGTGAATGAACTTCATAGTTGTAAATATACATTTCACTTTTGAAGACTGGGAACTCTAAAGAAATATGTCTAGGATCTTCTAGAAGGAAACTTTGTCATAATGGAGACTGGACTCTTCCATGAGTCTTTTTGAAGGCATCTAGCCTTGGCTCGTTATGGTTCTTGAAGACATCTACCATCTTCTAATGATATGGCCATCAGACTTCTAAACTAACTTCATCTTGCGTAGAGGCAGTTCTTCTTCATGAGTCTTCTTGAAGGCATCTACAACATGATCTAGTCTGTCAAACATTTGGTCTTTGCAAAAGATTCTAATGTATTGTATCTTGATGGAAAATGGACCATCTATGGCAATACCGATTAAAGGCATCTACGCCATGTTCTAGCATCGGGGCTGGATTCTTAAGATACATATGAAGTCTACTTGTATTTTCTGGTGATATAGAATGGTCTGTCAAATATCTAGACAATCTTGTTGAAGGTGTCCACTACATCTTGTCATGATGGAGTCTGAAAGCTTCTACAAAATCGTTTACTGATTTTGGAATTCTCTATTAAACATCTATAGAAATTTCTGGAACTTGCAGACAGGGTGTGTGGACTTAGAAGCTCGAGAGGATAAATGAACACAATATTGTGATCGATTTGGACTGTACCAAACATTGTGTTGTAGAGTTTTTAGAATATAACATGAAAATTCCAACATGTTATTAAAAATTTCATTAAAAGAAATCAATCAACATGAATCCTCAGGTCTTCTACATACTGTATATTTTACTATATTTATATTAACATATAGTATGCATTTGAAATCATATGCTAAACTATCTATCTATCTATCTATCTATCTATCTATCCATCTACCTCTATCTCCTATTTTTCTCTTTCTTTCTTTCTTTCTTTCTTCCCACACATCCCACTTACTGTATATAATATACAATTCCATTCAGCGTAAATACAAGCACATGCCAATAATTCAGCGTATCGAAAACGATACTGCATCAATCACGCATGCCCGCGCATGTGTAGATACAGTGGGGAAAAAAAAGTATTTAGTCAGCCACCAATTGTGCAAGTTCTCCCACTTAAAAAGATGAGGCCGGCCTGTAATTGTCATCATAGGTAGACCTCAACTATGAGAGACAAAATGAGAGAACAAATCCAGAAAATCACATTGTCTGATTTTTTAAGAATTTATTTGAAAATTATGGTGGAAAATAAGTATTTGGTCACCTACAAACAAGCAAGATTTCTGGTTCTCACAGACCTGTAACTTCTTCTTTAAGAGGCTCCTCTGTCCTCCACTCATTACCTGTAGTAATGGCTCCTGTTTGACATTGTTATCAGTATAAAAGACACCTGTCCACAACCTCAAACAGTCACACTCCAAACTCCACTATGGTGAAGACCAAAGAGCTGTGGAAGGACACCAGAAACAGAAATGGTAGCCCTGCACCAGGCTGGGAAGACTGAATCTGCAATAGGCAAGCAGCTTGGTGTGAAGAAATCACCTGTGGGAGCAATAATTAGAAAATGGAAGACATACAAGACCACTGATAATCTCCCTCCATCAGGGGCTCCACGCAAGATCTCACCCCGTGGGGTCAAAATGATCACAAGAACGGTGAGCAAAAATCCCAGAACCACACGGGGGGACCTAGTGACTGACCTGCAGAAAGCTGGGACTAACGTAACAAAGGCTACCGTCAGTAACACACTACGCCGCCAGGGACTCAGATCCTGCAGTGCCAGACGTGTCCCCCTGCTTAAGCCAGTACATATCCGGGCCCGTCTGAAGTTTGCTAGAGAGCATTTGGATGTTCCAGAAGAGTATTGGGAGAATGTCATATGGTCAGATGAAACCAAAGTAGAACTGTTTGGTAGAAACAACTCGTTGTGTCTGGAGGAGAGTGAATGCTGAGTTGTATCCAAAGAACAGCATACCTACTGTGAAGCATGGGGGGGCAACATCATGCTTTGGGGGTTTCTCTGCAAAGGGACCAGGACGACTGATCCGGTTACATGAAAGAATGAATGGGGCCATGTATCGTGAGATTTTGAGTGCAAACCTCCTTCCATCAGCAAGGGCATTGAAGATGAAACATGGCTGGGTCTTTCAGCATGACAATGATCCCAAGCACACCGCCAGGGCAACAAAGGAGTGGCTTCGTAAGAAGCATTTCAAGGTCCTGGAGTGGCCTAGCCAGTCTCCAGATCTCAGCCCCATAGAAAACCTTTGGAGGGAGTTGAAAGTCCGTGTTACCCAGCGACAGCCCCAAAACATCCCTGCTCTAGAGGAGATCTGCATGGAGGAATGGGCCAACATACCAGCAACAGTGTGTGCCAACCTTGTGAAGACTTACAGAAAACGTTTGACCTCTGTCATTGCCAACAAAGGATATAGAACAAAGTATTGAGATGAACTTTTGTTATTGACCAAATACTTATTTTCCACCATAATTTGCAAATAAATTCTTAAAAAATCAGACAATGTGATTTTCTAGATATGTTTTCTCATTTTCTCTCATAGTTGAGGTCTACCTATGATGTCAATTACAGGCCGGCCTCATCTTTATAAGTGGGAGAACTTGTACAATTGGTGGCTGACTAAATACTTTTTTTCCCCACTGTATGTATAAAACAGAGATAAGACATCCAAGAGTCTGCCATCTGCCATTACTCTATTGCACATACACAGACATACGCAATACAAACAGAAAATGCTGGTGAAATATTCTCTATGAAGAGAACCATATCTCAAAGCTAGATATTGCTATAAATAATGCCCATCAAGAGAAAATTCATAACTAATGTATATATTAAGCCAAAACAAAAGAAAGAAATCAAACAAAGGAAAATGAAGAATAGATAATAAATGATAATGGATTATAAATAATAAACGATAAATAATGATAATGAATAATAATTGAAAAAATGATAAAAAAATAATGAGAAAGATATATATAGAGAAGAGTAAAATAAATAGATCTAGGTTTACGAACCATATCGAGGCACCAGATTATTCATAAAAGGGTTAAAGGGGATCAATATGTCCCAACTTGGATCAACCTGGTATTATGGTATGGGTGAAACCTTCCGAGCCTCATCCCCACCATATAGGACGGAGTGTATTACTTGATCTATTCTTAGACCAAGGATCCACACCAACCTCACCAGCCTTTGGGATCTATCATACTCAACCCAATATTACACGGTGCTTCGGGTTCCTTATCCATTACAAAGAGCTCCTTATATAAATGAAAAAAAATATCAATGGTTACAGGGGAAGAAAAGAGGAATATAAAAAAATAAATATAAAGATGAAATAAATAAATCTCAGCACATTAATGCCACATAGATGTCATATGAGCTGATGCACCCTAGGCCACGAGTTTAATATATCGAAAAAAAAATTTTATTTATTACAATATCAAAATACGATACAATTACAAAATTAAATACGGGGATGTTCCTAACTTTTTCGATCTGTTTTGAGTGAAGGATCACGTGTATAAATATCGGTGAAATGTGTATCTGAAAGATATATAAACACAAATAATATCAAATATAGAAAAAAAATTCTATTGTTACAATCAGTCACTAAGTGCAACTGAACAAGTAATAAAAGAGTACTGAAGGCGCATAGCGCAATCCACCAGCTCAATATACAGGGGTAATATAATCCACATCCAAGCCCTTGGCTTTCAATGCATCCATTTACCGTCGTTTTAATAGTTGTTCCCTATTATCTCCACGTCTAAATGGAGGAATATGCTCAATGATCCTAAATCTCAGTTGTGTTCTGTATGTTTAAAATCAGAAAGATGTTTTGGGACAGGTAAGTCTTTTTTGTTTCCTTATCGTGTAGCGATGCTGATTCAGCCTGGTCTTAAGATCTAGCGTAGTGTCACCTATGTAAATCAACCCACATGCGCATGTCAACATATATATATATATATATATATATATATATATATATATACAGTACAGACCAAAAGTTTGGACACACCTTCTCATTCCAAGAGTTTTCTGTATTTTAATGACTATAAAAATTGTAGATTCACACTGAAGGCATCAAAACTATGAATTAACACATGTGGAATTATATACTTAACAAAAAAGTGTGAAACAACTGAAAATATGTCTTATATTCTACGTTCTTCAAAGTAGCCACCTTTGGGACTGCTTAGTTTGCAGAAGAGAAGGCTAAGGGGAGACTTAATAGCGGTATTTAAATATCTGAAAGGTTGTCACAGTGCAGAGGGATTAACCCTATTCTCATTAGCAGAAGGAAGCACGAGAAGTAATGGGATGAAACTAAGGGGAAGGAGATTCAGATTAGACATTAGGAAAAACTTTCTAACAGTAAGGGTAGTGAGGGAGTGGAATAGGCTGCCACGGGAGGTGGTGAGTTCTTCATCAATTGAAATCTTCAAGCGGAATCTGGATAGGTATATAGCTGGGATGATCTAGGAATTCCTGCTTTTGCAGGGGGTTGGACTCGATGGCCCTTGAGGTCCCTTCCAACTCAAACAAACAAAACAAAACTGCTTTTCACACTCTTGGCATTCTCTTGATGAGCTTCAAGAGGTAGTCACCTGAAATGGTCTTCCAACAGTCTTGAAGGAGTTCCCGGAGATGCTTAGCACTTGTTGGCCCTTTTGCCTTCACTCTGCGGTCCAGCTCACCCCAAACCATCTCGATTGGGTTCAGGTCTGGTGACTGTGGAGGCCAGGTCATCTGGCGTAGCACCCCATCACTCTCCTTCTTGGTCAAATAGCCCTTACACAGTCTGGAGGTGTGTTTGGGGTCATTGTCCTGTTGAAAAATAAATGATGGTTCAACTAAACGCAAACCGGATGGAATAGCATGCCGCTGCAAGATGCTGTGGTAACCATGCTGGTTCAGTATTCCTTCAATTTTGAATAAATCCCCAACAGTGTCACCAGCAAAGCACCCCCACACCATCACACCTCCTCCTCCATGCTTCACGGTGGGAACCAGGCATGTAGAGTCCATTCGTTCACCTTTTCTGCGTCGCACAAAGACACGGTGGTTGGAACCAAAGATCTCAAATTTGGACTCATCAGACCAAAGCACAGATTTCCACAGGTCTAATGTCCATTCCTTGTGTTCTTTAGCCCAAACAAGTCTCTTGTGCTTGTTGCCTGTCCTTAGCAGTGGTTTCCTAGCAGCTATTTTACCATGAAGGCCTGCTGCACACAGTCTCCTCTTAACAGTTGTTGTAGAGATGTGTCTGCTGCTAGAACTCTGTGTGGCATTGACCTGGTCTCTAATCTGAGCTGCTGTTAACCTGCGATTTCTGAGGCTGGTGACTCGGATGAACTTATCCTCCGCAGCAGAGGTGACTCTTGGTCTTCCTTTCCTGGGGCGGTCCTCATGTGAGCCAGTTTCTTTGTAGCGCTTGATGGTTTTGGCCACTGCACTTGGGGACACTTTCAAAGTTTTCCCAATTTTTCGGACTGACTGACCTTCATTTCTTAAAGTAATGATGGCCACTCGTTTTTCTTTACTTAGCTGCTTTTTTCTTGCCATAATACAAATTCTAACACTCCATTCAGTAGGACTATCAGCTGTGTATCCACCTGACTTCTGAACAACACAACTGATGGTCCCAACCCCATTTAGAAGGCAAGAAATCCCACTTATTAAACCTGACAGGGCACACCTGTGAAGTGAAAACCATTTCAGGTGACTACCTCTTGAAGCTCATCAAGAGAATGCCAAGAGTGTGCAAAGCAGTAATCAAAGCAAAAGGTGGCTACTTTGAAGAACCTAGAATAGAAGACATATTTTCAGTTGTTTCACACTTTTTTGTTAAGTATATAATTCCACATGTGTTAATTCATAGTTTTGATGCCTTCAGTGTGAATCTACAATTTTTATAGTCATGAAAATACAGAAAACTCTTGGAATGAGAAGGTGTGTCCAAACTTTTGGTCTGTACTGTATATATATATATATATATATATGTTGACATGCCCATGTGGGTTGATTTACATAGGTGACACTACGCTAGATCTTAAGACCAGGCTGAATCAGCATCGCTACACGATAAGGAAACAAAAAAGACTTACCTGTCCCAAAACATCTTTCTGATTTTAAACATACAGAACACAACTGAGATTTAGGATCATTGAGCATATTCCTCCATTTAGACGTGGAGATAATAGGGAACAACTATTAAAACGACGGTAAATGGATGCATTGAAAGCCAAGGGCTTGGATGTGGATTATATTACCCCTGTATATTGAGCTGGTGGATTGCTCTATGCGCCTTCAGTACTCTTTCATTACTTGTTCAGTTGCACTTAGTGACTGATTGTAACAATAGAATTTTTTTCTATATTTGATATTATTTGTGTTTATATATCTTTCAGATACACATTTCACCGATATTTATACACGTGATCCTTCACTCAAAACAGATCGAAAAAGTTAGGAACATCCCCGTATTTAATTTTGTAATTGTATCGTATTTTGATATTGTAATAAATAAAATTTTTTTCGATATATTAAACTCGTGGCCTAGGGTGCATCAGCTCATATGACATCTATGTGGCATTAATGTGCTGAGATTTATTTATTTCATCTTTATATTTATTTTTTTATATTCCTCTTTTCTTCCCCTGTAACCATTGATATTTTTTTTTCATTTATATAAGGAGCTCTTTGTAATGGATAAGGAACCCGAAGCACCGTGTAATATTGGGTTGAGTATGATAGATCCCAAAGGAAGGTGAGGTTGGTGTGGATCCTTGGTCTAAGAATAGATCAAGTAATACACTCCGTCCTATATGGTGGGGATGAGGCTCGGAAGGTTTCACCCATACCATAATACCAGGTTGATCCAAGTTGGGACATATTGATCCCCTTTAACCCTTTTATGAATAATCTGGTGCCTCGATATGGTTCGTAAACCTAGATCTATTTATTTTACTCTTCTGTATATATATATCTTTCTCATTATTTTTTTATCATTTTTTTCAATTATTATGCATTATCATTATTTATCGTTTATTATTTATAATCCATTATCATTTATTATCTAATCTTCTTCATTTTCCTTTGTTTGATTTCTTTCTTTTGTTTTGGCTTAATATATACATTAGTTATGAATTTTCTCTTGATGGGCATTATTTATAGCAATATCTAGCTTTGAGATATGGTTCTCTTCATAGAGAATATTTCACCAGCATTGTCTGTTTGTATTGCGTATGTCTGTGTATGTGCAATAGAGTAATGGCAGATGGCAGACTCTTGGATGTCTTATCTCTGTTTTATACATACAGTGGGGAAAAAAAGTAGTTATTTAGTCAGCCACCAATTGTGCAAGTTCTCCCACTTATAAAGATGAGGCCGGCCTGTAATTGTCATCATAGGTAGACCTCAACTATGAGAGACAAAATGAGAAAACAAATCCAGAAAATCACATTGTCTGATTTTTAAAGAATTTATTTGCAAATTATGGTGGAAAATAAGTATTTGGTCAATAACAAAAGTTCCCCTCAATACTCATCCTCATCTTCAATGCCCTTGCTGATGGAAGGAGGTTTGCACTCAAAATCTCACGATACATGGCCCCATTCATTCTTTCATGTACACGGATCAGTCGTCCTGGTCCCTTTGCAGAGAAACAGCCCCTTACATGATGTTGCCACCCCCATGCTTCACAGTAGGTATGGTGTTCTTTGGATGCAACTCAGCATTCACTCTCCTCCAGAGACGACGAGTTGTTTCTACCAAACAGTTCTACTTTGGTTTCATCTGACCATATGACATTCTCCCAATACTCTTCTGGAACATCCAAATGCTCTCTAGCAAACCTCAGACGGGCCCGGATATGTACTGGCTTAAGCAGGGGGACACGTCTGGCACTGCAGGATCTGAGTCCCTGGCGGTGTAGTGTGTTACTGACGGTAGCCTTTGTTACGTTAGTCCCAGCTTTCTGCAGGTCACTCACTAGGTCCCCCCATGTGGTTCTGGGATTTTTGCTCACCGTTCTTGTGATCATTTTGACCCCACGGGGTGAGATCTTGCGTGGAGCCCCTGATGGAGGGAGATTATCAGTGGTCTTGTATGTCTTCCATTTTCTAATTATTGCTCCCACAGTTGATTTCTTCACACCAAGCTGCTTGCCTATTGCAGATTCAGTCTTCCCAGCCTGGTGCAGGGCTACCATTTTGTTTCTGGTCCTTCCACAGCTCTTTGGTCTTCACCATAGTGGAGTTTGGAGTGTGAGTGTTTGAGGTTGTGGACAGGGGTCTTTTATACTGATAACAATGTCAGACAGGAGCCATTACTACAGGTAATGAGTGGAGGACAGAGGAGCCTCTTAAAGAAGAAGTTACAGGTCTGTGAGAGACAGAAATCTTGCTTGTTTGTAGGTGACCAAATACGTATTTTCCACCATAATTTTCAAATAAATTCTTAAAAAATCAGACAATGTGATTTTCTGGATTTGTTTTCTCATTTTGTCTCTCATAGTTGAGGTCTACCTATGATGACAATTACAGGCCGGCCTCATCTTTTTACGTGGGAGAACTTGCACAATTGGTGGCTGACTAAATACTTTTTTTCCCCACTGTATCTACACATGCGCGGGCATGCGTGATTGATGCAGTATCGTTTTCGATACGCTGAATTATTGGCATGTGCTTGTATTTACGCTGAATGGAATTGTATATTATATACAGTAAGTGGGATGTGTGGGAAGAAAGAAAGAAAGAAAGAAAGAAGGAGAAAAATAGGAGATAGAGGTAGATAGAGAGATAGATAGATAGATAGATAGATAGATAGATAGATAGATAGATACTGTAGATAGATAGTCTAGCACATGATTTCAAATGCACACTATATGTTAATATAAATATAGTAAAATATACAGTATGTAGAAGACCTGAGGATTCATGTTGATTGATTTCTTTTAATGAAATTTTTAATAACATGTTGGAATTTTCATGTTATATTCTAAAAACTCTACAACACAATGTTTGGTACAGTCCAAATCGATCACAATATTGTGTTCATTTATCCTCTCGAGCTTCTAAGTCCACACACCCTGTCTGCAAGTTCCAGAAATTTCTATAGATGTTTAATAGAGAATTCCAAAATCAGTAAACGATTTTGTAGAAGCTTTCAGACTCCATCATGACAAGATATAGTGGACACCTTCAACAAGATTGTCTAGATATTTGACAGACCATTCTATATCACCAGAAAATACAAGTAGACTTCATATGTATCTTAAGAATCCAGCCCCGATTGCTAGAACATGGCGTAGATGCCTTTAATCGGTATTGCCATAGATGGTCCATTTTCCATCAAGACACAATCCATTAGAATCTTTTGCAAAGACCAAATGTTTGACAGACTAGATCATGAGAAGATGTTGTAGATGCCTTCAAGAAGACTCATGAAGAAGAACTGCCTCTACGCAAGATGAAGTTAGTTTAGAAGTCTGATGGCCATATCATTAGAAGATGGTAGATGTCTTCAAGAACCATAACGAGCCAAGGCTAGATGCCTTCAAAAAGACTCATGGAAGAGTCCAGTCTCCATTATGACAAAGTTTCCTTCTAGAAGATCCTAGACATATTTCTTTAGAGTTCCCAATCTTCAAAAGTGAAATGTATATTTACAACTATGAAGTTCATTCACATTGAGGACAAACCTTCCATCCATCTTTATTGTACCCAGAGCCAAATTCTGTACCCCAAGTATTTTCACAGATCAAGAAGGTAATAGCTGCAACAAGATCCCATAGATTCCAGTTTGGGCTTCAACGGTGCTGCCTCATTGGGTCCAGTTATGGATATCTCACAACAACAGTACCCTGGTGCAATCATCGGGCTTTGCGCTTGGCTCCAGGTGATGGCGGATACTGCCGGACCGGAGGCATATCATAGTGACTGGGAATGTGGCTGTTTTTGGGCGAGTCATAATGATTTGTCTGGAGGCTGTTTCGAGGAGAACTGGTGGAGGCTGCTGCTGCTCCTCGTATGAAACTATCTGCAACCAAGATATCAAACCTACATTATTATATGTTCTACATGCAATACATCCATAATACAAAATGGTGCAACTATATGAACTACTGGACAAGTTGGACCAGTCTGGATAATTTCAATAAGAACCTAGAACTATCAAGAGTATAAAGTTCTAATCTGCGATGTATTTACCTACAATGTCCATGGTTTTCACCTTTAGGACTCATTTTAAGGTGGCCACACACATTAGATAGAAGGAGATTGATGGTCGAACAACCGTCATCTGGTTAGTAATCATTTTGCAGTGATGACCATACACATGTTAGTCCATATTGGCCTTTACAGTCATTCAAACTAGCCGAAGATGAAGGTCATAAAGGTGCCAATACACATTTGACAAAATTATATCATCAGGTGAAATTTAACAATGGACTATTGTTTTTGCCAGCAGATGACACACTATTATCTTATCAGGTGTCCATACTCTTTAGATATCTGTTGGCCTGTTTGACCGACAGTTATCTTGCCCAACTCCTCCATACACGATGGCTGAGTGGTGCAAGTGTGCTAGACCCGGAGAAGAGAGATCTTCCAAAATCTAAAATATCAGGTAGTTGAAACCAGTGGAAACCCAACTGCTGATCCTCATCTTCACCAACATCAGGAGAGTGTTGGGAGGCCCACACAAAACATCAGATGGTTAGCCATACCTGGTTTGGATCGATACACATCTAATGTGAAAGACCATCCTTAGTCGAATAAAACAAATGATCTACGCTTCAGGATTCCAAGGGATTGTTATGCCCACCAGGAGGCCAATCTATTGTATATAGGCAGTAATGTACAATATACTGCAATACAGAAGTATTACAGTATATAGTACAGAGGATCAACTAATCCCAGGTCCTAGTGCCCTTGAAAATAAAAGTATAAAAAATAAATAAGCAAATAATAAAAAAGCCCCAACTGGTGTTTAGTGTCTGCTCAGTGCCAAGACCTAACAGATTGAGTTTTTGCTTCCTGCCCCTGAGGCCGCCCCGCACGTCGTGGAGCACTGGTGTCATTGCCGCTGATCTGACATTGCAGTTTCTCCGTAGCTTATGGAGAAATAACAAAGAAAAACAAGTCACTTTTGGTTTCTTTATTTCTCCTGAAATTTATTTTCTCCTTATTATTTATTTTATTTTTTTTATAATTTTTTTTTAAAATTTTAATTCAAATACTGCTTTCTGATTTCCTCTTTTAAAAATAGAACATCTGGGGGGGGGGCGTGGCTAGCCAGAGCGGAGATAGGACGCACATTTTACAGCTCCTACTAGACCCTACTGTAATCCAGTCATTATCGCTGTCATCCTGTAAGATATCGACTTTAAAACACCCAAGGGCTATCCCCCAGGCCCTAGTCAGTAATTCCTGGGTGTTACAGCTATAATTACAGCACTTTTATTAGTGTCTCGAAGTTGAGGCCTACCTGCACCTCTCTTCCTAACTGCCATCTTCTCTGCATCCAAGTCGCCCTGCTGGTTGTTTCATCCGCGGAGGTTCCTCGCAAGCCCACTTATCTCCACAGCCGCTGTCTGCGCTGTTTCATCCGCGGGCTCGGGGGACAGCAGCGGCGGCGGCCCCAGGCGGTGCCGGAGGCCGCGCAGGGCAGCGGAGCGGTGGTTCGCCTGAAGCGGCAGTCGGGACGCGGAGGCCTTCTCCCGGAGACGATACTGGTCTCGCAGTCAGCGGGGGTGGCCCGCGACACACGGAGGCGCCGCAGATTCCGGATCTCTGGACCGGATCACAGGTAGGGGATACCCTGCTGATAGCGCGGGACAGGAGAGCGCTGAGACCATCCGCGGGCACCAGGGGGATTCACTGCTTGCCAAACTTGTATCTCAAACTTGTATTCTTCTCCATCAGCCAAGGTGTTCACCAATAGCACATTGTCGGATAGCTTTAACATCAGGAATGGAACAAGGCAAGGATGCCCTCTCTCTCCATTGATTTTTAAACTTACCATTGAACCATTAGCACAGTCCCTGCGGCAAAATGAAAGAGTCCAGGGAGTAAAACTACTGGGTTCCTCCCATCTCATCTCTCTCTACGCAGATGATATTATATTGTCCATAACTCTTCCAGAAACCTCTCTGTCAGCTGCTATGGAAACCCTCAGAGAATATGGGGCTCTTTCTTTTTATAAAATCAATGAAACTAAAACACAAATTCTCCCCTTGAACGTTCCCATACCACTTCTAGAACATCTCAAGGAGAGGTTTCCTTATGATTGGAGATCGGCAGAGCTGGACTATCTGGGAATAAAGATCACTCCTTCTATTGCACAAGTTTCCAAAGCCAACTATATGCCTCGACTGACAGAGCTAGAGAAAGAATTCCAAAGTTACTCGAAACTCACCTTGTCATGGCTAGGTAGGATCTCCGCATTTCAAATGACGCTACTTCCAAAAATACTATACATATTCCGAACCATCCCTGTAGCACCTCCTCCCACGTTCCTCCAAAAGATCAACGCCATGCTCAACAAATTCATCTGGAACTCTAAGAAGCCAAGACTCCCATCTTCTATTCAACACAGAAAACGGGGAGTGGGAGGGTTGGGAGTACCGAACATTTATGATTACTATATGGCCTCTCACCTTTCAACACTAAAGGACTGGTGGCACAACAATGCCCACAAATCTTGGATATCCATTGAGTCCCATATGATACCACACCACAACCTCAAATCCTGGCTCTTCTATTCCCTCTGGACTGATGTGGTACCTCCTCTCAAGTCTCCAATTCTACAACACCTTATAAATAGCTGGCGGCATATTCATCATTCTACAGGCAAGAAACAAACACTAAACATCACGCGGGCTCCGATTGAATTTCTGGAACTAGCAATCCCAGATCTCAACCTAACCGTTTGGAAAGCATCAGGCATAACCTCTGTTTCACAGGTGTGGGGTGAAAACTCGTTGTCCTCATTCCAGTCTCTACAATCCACCTTCTCCCTACCCTCCAACAGCTTCTTTACGTACTTAAGAGTCAAACACTTTCTCACCTCCAACCACAACACACGAATTACGTATAATAAATCTCTGCTGGACCTTCTCAAGATTCCCAATCCGACCACCAAAATCCTCAGCTCTATATATAATATTATAGGCTCCAAAGATCATCTGGTCAAATCCACTCCACTACTCAGCTGGGAGACGCAACTTCATCAACAATATACTGCCACGCAATGGCAAAAAGCCATGGCCTTCACAAAAAAGACCTTCCGGTGTATGACCCACTACGAAACCACTGTCAAAATTCTCCTCCACTGGTACTACACTCCAGAACGACTTCACCGAATGCACCCGTAAACCTCAAACTCTTGTTGGAGGGGATGTGGGGGAGGAGGATCTCTATTCCACCTACTGTGGACATGTCCGCGAGTGGTGCTGTACTGGCAAGACGTCTTCGGGTGGATTTCTTCTCTGGTGGGATCCAGTATAACCCCTTCACCAGCTTTGGCGCTGCTATTCTTACAGATCGATTCTTTCCCAGCTCTTCACAGAGTGATGATTGGCCATGTCTTATTATCTGCATCACTGGCTCTTCTACGCAATTGGAAATCGGACACTATCCCGTCTAGAAAAGATCTGGTGAACATGGTGGAACTGACTTACCAATACGAGAGGATCCTATCCCATGGAGCTTTTGGAGATACCCAATTCCGAAAAAACTGGCTCCCATGGACACTAAATGCTAACAAAAACCTGCCGTAACTCTGGATATGTCACACATGGAAGATCATACCTGATATTATTGTTATCTTTTGTTGTTTGATATATGCATGATTCTCGTTCTTTATTCCTGAAACTTTCTAACTCTTAGAAATCTATACCTATCGCTCTGTGAATTAGTATACTGCTCAATATGTGTTTACTGTGATTTGTAGCCACTCTAACCGACTATATGATACCGCTTTATTGTATGTTGTTACTTGACCCGTTAAAAATCTTAATAAAACTGATTGAAATGAAAAATAGAACATCTGCATCAACTTATAAAAAAAAATCTTAGTTTATGAACCCATGACATGCCTAGAACATGAAAGGGTTAAAAGAGTTTAGGTCATTAAAGGGTTAAAAGAATTACTGTAATAGAACTGGGTAGAGAGCTGTGATGTCACAATCTGCATGGAATGTTCTGGGCCTGGAGCGGTGATGACATCACAATGACCTCAGTCAGTAAGAGGCCTGAGCCCAGAACCTGCTTATCATAACAGTGTGTGACTCCACGCCGGACACACGCAACTTCTGATACAGGAAGAAAAAAAACGTGACAGACGCCATCATGAGGATTCATGGACGTCGCTATCGTGCCCAGCGGCTGCTGGTCACCGGTCTCTCATCCTGCAAGTCGATTGGCTCCTTCATTCTGACCCGAATCAGGAAAATCTACCCAAAATGGAGAACCCTGATGAGGAATTCCAGCTTCATGGCCAAAAAATCCATAACACAGGTCAGGAGCTTCCTCAGGTCTGTAGCGCAGAAAAAACCTAAAGATGGTGCCATCAGCCAAGACACAGGTGAGAAGACACCGACCTACATAGTAGGGGACATTGACTCCACTGTGTCCATTACAAAAAGTGGAGATATTACTGCTGATCCAAAAACTGCACATCAGGGGTCCCTTATACCACAAGGTCTGTCCCTGGGAGAAAAGATAGAAAGTGGAGAACGTCCACAGAAAAGACCCCGGGACATTGATGCTGCGGAGCCATTCCATGTCCAAGAGCCACCACCTGCTAAAAAGACAAAGACCCAAAAGAGACGACGCAATGTAAAGACTCGTCCAAAACAAGACCCAGCAGTGAAAGGTGGCGTCTCTTTCCTAAATCTAGAGACCCATAAAACCATGGACGTAAAAATGGCCGTGCCTGATGAAGACGTTGTGAAGGCGTCAGGTGAATCTCCCAGAGTCAGCCGTAAAAGAAAAGCACCCACCTCCAAGAACAGTCAGCCCGGGACCTTCCCACCAGCCAAAAAATCTGCAGAGGAACCCACTACTAATCCATCTGCACAAGTTCTAGGGAGTCCGGAGCTGGAAACACCCCGAGTGGAGATGCCTGATTCCTGGAGACAGCACTACATGAACCAGCTGTCTCCAGAGCACTTATCTATCCTGAGGAGTACAGGAGAGGCCGGCATGCTGGATGATGACATCATCAACAAGGCCCAGGAGATCCTACAATGCCAATATGAGGACTTTGATGGCCTGCAGCCCGCTGCCGTTCTTCTCTTTCCAGGCTACAGTGTACTAAGAAAAGCGGTACAAATCCACTACGATGAGGACAGGGTGCACTGGCTGACCACCTGCTTCAGAGATGGCAAAATCCAAGTGGCCGACAGCATCAAGACCAACAATCTGTCTCTATCAATCCAGGAGCAGATCAATAATATCTATAGTGCCGTGGTCTCCGAGCCCCTGAAGCACCTGAAATTTCTGAATGTGGATCAGCAGAGGAATAACTATGACTGTGGAGTATTCGCTATAGCGTTTGCCTACGAGCTCCTGGCAGAAGATGGTGACCCCACAGTCTTGTATAACCACAAGAAAATGAGACACCATCTAATATCCTGCCTACAGAAGGGCAGGATCACAGGATTCCCCAGAAGGGTCAAAAAGTGACTCCATGTCGGACGACATGTAGAGTCCATGATGGGCCAAGTGATCGCCCTGACCTTCAGCGGGACCTGAGACAGACCAGGATCCTCCCCAGAGCTGCAGATACTGCCGAACCCTGAGAATCACCAGTGACCCTGGTACTGGACGACCGCCCACAGACCTGATGTCACCGGTAAGTAACCATTGACTTCTCTAAGATGATTCCATTAATATACTGGTTATAATAAATGATGGGGGGGGGGTCACTGCTATTATAGGGAGGGGTCTGATCTTCATTGTCTTCACTTTTTCTTCCAGAATGAATATAAAGCAAGTGTTGGTGTCGCTCTCTACACCACGGAGCTCAGTCTGTATCCAGCGGTCACTGTTCTTCTAGATTATCCTGGGGTTCTGGAGAACATTGCAACAGATCGGATCCTCCATGTCACCAGAGGTCTGTAATACAGAAACTGAGGCGCAGAGTCCAAGATCTCCTAAACTCACCAATGACCCCGCAAGGATTGGTCCTCAGCACCACGGACCAAGTATATAATGCAGGTAAGAGGACTATAACGACCAGCAGTGACCGGGTGTATATTGTATATCACTTATATGTAATATTCTGCTGCTCCATGTTCAGTCGTGACCAGGTATATTTTTGTATCTGCAGATCTCAGAGCGGGGGTCTCGCTGTGTCCACAATGACTATAGGACACAGCTGGAGGAGACCACTCTACCACAGGTCAATGACATGGCGACCACCTCCTCAGGATCACATGACCTGCGCTTCAGAGACATATTCACTGGACTTGACCCTCACCGGACTTTCCTGCAGTCAGACGCATTCGCTGAATAAGTGGATTTCCTGCTGCACCAAGAGGCAGATTACCGGCTGGTCTCTGCTCTCGCCCTCGGACTTGACACTTCACCGGACTTTCCTGCAGTCAGACGCAATTCACTGAATAAGTGGATTTCCTGCTGCACTCACCTCGGACTTGACTTTTCACCGGACTTTCCTGCAGTCAGACGTATTCGCTGAATAAGTGGATTTCCTGCTGCATCATGAGGCAGATTCCGGGCTCGGTCTCTGTTCTCACTACCGGACTTGACTCAACTCTGCTCCTTGCCACCATTTCCCACCACAGCCCAAGTATCATCATCTCGCCGCCCAAGTATCATCGTCATGCTACCAAGGGCCCATCATCATCGGGCCACATTTAAGAATTAGTGCCCTGACTTCATCTGGAAACATCTAGATTTATCACCTTGCATAATTTCAATAAAGAAGTCAGTGTTATATAAAGCTGCCGTGTATCTGAGCTTAGTTTTGGGTCTTCACAGCCAGTCTAACACCTTGTTGGAGCTTGGTCTGTGGCCCTAGACTCTACCCAGGGCCACACATTGATATAAAACTGTATGAAAGTGTCTGTGAATGTAAAATCTTAGGTGGTGTCTACCTATAACAAATACATGGACAAGCGGGTATAATATGATTCTTTATCCTTCAGGTTTTATTTGTATGCCAGTGTTCACACTGACCCAGCTAGCAGAGCTATATTCAGTGATCATATTTTCACACTTCCCAACCTTCCCGGATTCTGAGGGACAGCCTCGGATTGTGGGTCCTGTCCCACGGTCCCGGTCAGCGGGAGGTATGTCCCGGATTCAACTCATCTACATCCAGAGAGGATTTGAATACAATGTCCTCAGACAGCTCCCGCTTCACCACTGTTCCCCTCCCTATGCTCTGGCCTCGGGAGCTGTAGGCGCGATGTGATGACGTCACTCACATCGCACCTGCAACGCCCTAAACACTCAGGAGAAGAGACAGCAGGGGAGCGAGGAGAGGTAAATATCTGTGATTTTATTATGTTAAACTTTGGGGAGGACATTAGACTGGGGACAGATAAAGGGGGACATTAACTGGTGGCAGATGAAGGGGGGCATTAAACTGTAGACAAATGGAGGGGGGCATTAAACTGGTGGCAGATGAAGGGGGGCATTAAACTGTAGACGGAGGGGGGCATTAAGCTGGTGGCAGATAAATGGGGGACATTAAACTGGAGACAGATGAAGGGGGGGCATTAAACTGTAGACAGATGGAGGGGGGGCATTAAACTGGTGGCAGATGAATGGGGGACATTAAACTGGGGGCAGATGAAGGGGGCATTAAGCTGGTGGCAGATGAATGGGGGACATTAAACTGGAGACAGATGGAGGGGTGCATTAAACTGGGGGTAGATGGAGGGTGACATTAAACTGGGGTCAACTGGAGGAGGACATTAAACTGTGGGGGTAGCTGGAGGGGGACATGTCTGCCTCTAGTTGCCCCCAGTTTAATGTCACCCTCCAGCTACCCCCACGGTTTCATGTCACCCTCTAGTTTCCCCCAGTTTAAACTGGGGCACCAGGAGAGGGACTTCATACTGTGGGGCAATTGGAGGGGAACATTATAATTTGGGGCTTATAATGTTAGGGTTACTGTAGGAGCATTATATTGTGTGGGGGCACAAAGAAAAATGGGTGAGAATGGGCGGAGTCAATGTAGAAGTGGGTGGAGCTAAATTTGCTGTGGCGTGCATAGCGCACCACACATTTTGTCCCTCTTTCTGTCCTTTGAAAGTTGTCAGGTATGTAAAAGTCATGTGTGGGGAGTCTCTGAATATAAAAGTGATCATTACCAGTGTGAACAGACCCCTATATGATATATTAGGGAACAGTAATATAAGTGTCTCATCTGGTCCTGTCATTACACACGAGGGGGAATCCTGGCGATATGAATGGAGACATGGGGCGCTGTTGTCGCCATACCTATAGGGGGGGTAATGACTGTATATTAGACAATGGCTTAGTGTACAATTCCCAGTAGTAATCCCCGGCTCCCCTCCTCTTACCTGCAGTCCTGGCCTCGTCCTCGCTGCCGTCTTTCAATGTTTTGTCTTTCTTATCCGCCTTCTTCCCCATCGTCACAATCTTAATGATTCTGCAAGGAATAAAGCAAGTGTCAGATCTTACAGACCTCTACAATGCCAACATGCTGGGACCTGTAGTTCCACATGGCTTACAGACGCCATAGACTGCCCCTACAGTATGATCTGTAGTATATTGATGAGTTGGGGTCCCTGGTCATTAGAACATCCCTTATTACAGTGTATACAGGACATGGACTGACCTCCCGCAGCCTCAGCGTCCCGTCACCATGGCAACCGCGTCTCTGTAGAGCGGCAG
Organism: Leptodactylus fallax; assembly: GCA_947044405.1. Classification (NCBI taxonomy): domain Eukaryota; kingdom Metazoa; phylum Chordata; class Amphibia; order Anura; family Leptodactylidae; genus Leptodactylus; species Leptodactylus fallax. The sequence goes on along the minus strand of CAMRHE010000472.1, from coordinate 261,196 downwards.
CAGAATCAGTCAATCATCTGCTGAGGCGGGACGTAAGGCCGGAAGTAGGGCAGGCAGGAGAAAGCAAAATGGCGGCGGCTGCTTCAAGGCAAGTTATAAATTAAGTTAAAAAGTGTCGTAAGCGATAATGAGAGGTTGAGCAGTGACGAGGACTGACGCACAAAAGCGTCAGAGAGTTTTCACTACAGGGTTCGTGGCGAGGTGGGTGTGGCTAAAGTGATAGGCGTGGTTTAAGCTATGAATCAGAACAGGCACTAGCTAAGTGGTGTATATATAGGCTCAGACTGGGTCATACAGCTCCTAGTTACTGTATATAGTACACAGGGGGACAGTTTAGTCTGCACATAGCAGCCAATCACAGCACAGCTTTTATTTCGTATTTTTAAAACTGCCTTGTGATTGGTTGCTACGGCCAACATAGACACTTTGGGGGGACTTTATTATCCTCTTTACAGCAGTTTTATGGCATTGATGGGTGATCATGTGGTTGACAAAAGATGCACCAAATTACATGTTCTGCCCCTTGTTTGCCACCGCCTGTGTAAGTGGGAGACGCAGGGGTAAAGCTGGCCTAAGTTATACACGAAATCTATGGCAGTTCCTGACCGGTGTAGATTCCAGGTGCTGTCCCGGTCAGCGGGGAGATGTCCGGGCTCCAAGTAGTGATGCAGGAGGCGATCGCTCCCTCCTTCACCATTCAGCCCCTGTCTCTTGCTCCGGGTGTCTGGGGATGAGAAGGTGCGATGTGGTGACATCACTTACATTGTGTCTTCTGCTCCCAGAAGAGAACAGCAGGGGAACGGGATGAGGGGAGTATTAGTTTTTTTGTTTAATCTATGGGGCAATAGGAGAGGAACTGCGTACTGTGGGGGCAGCTGGAGGGGGACATTATACTGTGGGGGAAACTGGAGGGGGACATTATACTATGGGGGCAGCTGGAGGGGGACATTATACTGTGGGGGCAGCTGGAGGGGGACATTATACTGTGGGGGCACTTGGGGACATTATACTGTGGGGGCAGCAGGAGGGGGACATTATACTGTGGGGGCACTTGGAGGGGGACATTATACTGTGGGGGCAGCTGGAGGGGGACATTATACTGTGGGGGCAACTGGAGGGGGACATTATATTGGGGCATCTGGAGGGGGACATTATACTGTGGGGGCACTTGGAGGGGGACAATATACTGTGGGGGAACATGGAGGGGGACATTATACTGTGGGGGCAGCTGGAGGGGGACATTATACTGTGGGGGCAGCTGGAGGGGGACATTATACTGTGGGGGCAGCTGGAGGGGGACATTATATTTTGTGGGGGCAGCTGGAGGGGGACATTATACTGTGGGGGAAACTGGAGGGGGACATTATACTGTGGGGGCAACTGGAGGGGGACATTATATTGTGGGGGCAGCTGGAGGGGGACATTATATTTTGTGGGGGCAGCTAGAGGTGGACATTATACTGTGGGGGAAACTGGAGGGGGACATTATACTGTGGGGGCAACTGGAGGGGGACATTATATTGTGGGGGCAGCTGGAGGGGGACATTATATTTTGTGGGGGCAGCTAGAGGTGGACATTATACTGTGGGGGAAACTGGAGGGGGACATTATACTGTGGGGGCAACTGGAGGGGGACATTATATTGTGGGGGCAGCTAGAGGTGGACATTATACTGTGGGGGAAACTGGAAGGGGACATTTAATTGTGTGGGCAGCTGGAGGGGGGCATTATACTGTGGGGCAAATGGAGGGGGACATTAAACTGTGGGTGTTCCAGGAGTGGGACATTATAATGTGGGGACAGTTGGAGGGGGAAATTATAATGTGGGGGCAGTTGGAGGGGGACATTATAATGTGGAGGCAGTTGGAGGGGGACATTATAATGTGGGGGCATACTGTGTCAGAGCCACTGTAGGAGTGTTATACGGTGTTACAAAGAGAAATAGATGGGAATAGGTGCAGCCAAAGTGGAAGAAGGTGGGGCTCAATTTGACATTCTGTCCCTTTTACAGTCCTTTGAAAGTTGTGAGGTCCGGTGTATGGTGAGCCCCGGGTTTCTGTTGTTGCTACAATCGGTCAGCACCCATTCAGTGGGGATTATCAGTGTATTATCTGTGTTAAACTGCGGCAAGATAGGGCAGGACACCCACTCAAAAATGCATCCATCACCGGCTCCCATTGAAATTCTTAAGAAACAGATTAGAGGTATTTTCCATATTGATTTCGACACAAATTCCAGGTTGGTGTGAAATAGCGTGAAATATCTCGTGTGAACATAACATAAAAATTTTCAGAAATCTGTCCCATAGTGCAAAATATCATGCTCAAAATACTACACTTGCCCAATATATCATACCATGCTTATATTAAAGGGGATGTCCAAGACTAGATATCAATGGTCATGATAGGTCATCAATATCAGATTGACACCTGCACAGTGTACAGAGCCAGAAGCAGACAGCGCCATACATTGTGTAGTGGCCGTAATGTGCTATTACAGCCTAACTCCCATTCAGGTAGAAAAAAATGTGCCATGTTTTGTCATATTGTGTACACTTTCTTTCTTTCTTTTGTTTGAGTTGGAAGGGACCTCAAGGGCCATCGAGTCCAACCCCCTGCAAAAGCAGAAATTCCTAGATCATCCCAGCTATATACCTATCCAGATTCCGCTTGAAGATTTCAATTGATGGAGAACTCACCACCTCCCGTGGCAGCCTATTCCACTCCCTCACTACCCTTACTGTTAGAAAGTTTTTCCTAATGTCTAATCTGAATCTCCTTCCCCTTAGTTTCATCCCATTACTTCTCGTGCTTCCTTCTGCTAATGAGAATAGGGTTAATCCCTCTGCACTGTGACAACCTTTCAGATATTTAAATACCGCTATTAAGTCTCTAGTCTTAAGTCTTTTAGCCTTTCCTCGTAGGACATGGTTTGTAGACCTTCCACCATTTTGGTTGCTCTTCTCTGGACCTGCTCCAATAAATCGATGTCTTTCTTAAACTGGGGAGCCCAGAACTGTATACAGTATTCCAGGTGGGGTCTGACCAGGGCAGAGTACAGCGGAATAATTACCTCTCTTGATCTAGCTACAATGCTCGTCTTGATACATCCTAGAATTTTATTAGCCTTTTTAGCCACCGCACCGCACTGTTGGCTCATGTTGAGTTTGCGATCTATTATTATGCCCAGATCCTTTTCCCCTGTACTCTCACTTAGTACTATTCCTCCCATACTATATATGCTTCTTGCATTTCTGTTACCCAGATGTAGAACTTTGCATTTGTCCCTGTTGAATACCATTTTGTTCACCTCAGCCCATTGTTCCAGTGTGTCCAAGTCCTTTTGGATGCATTCTCTCTCCTCTCTAGTGTTGGCCATTCCTCCTATCTTTGTATCATCTGCAAATTTTATTAGTTCCCCATTAATCCCATCATCCAGATCATTTATAAAAATATTAAAAAGTACTGGGCCCAGGACAGAGCCCTGCGGCACCCCCGCTTTTTACTTTCTTCCAGTTTGATGTGTAGCCATTTAGAATTACTCGTTGTGCCCGATCATTAAGCCAATTGTTAACCCACCTCACTGATATTTTATCAAAGCCATACTTGATCATTTTTTCAATAAGAATGTTATGTGATACTTTATCAAAGGCCTTACTAAAGTCAAGATATACTATGTCCACTGCATTCCCCTGGTCCAACCATTCAGTGACTTTATTATAGAAGGAAATAAGATTAGTCTGACAAGATTTATTGGGCATAAAGCCGTGCTGGCTCTGATTAATTAAAGCCTTCCCATCCAGGTACCTAATTATATGTTCTTTAACGATTTGTTCAAAGATTTTTCCTACTATCGAGGTCAGACTTACCGGCCTATAATTTCCTGGGTCATCCCTATTCCCCTTTTTGTAGATGGGGACCACATTTGCCCTTTTCCAATCTAGAGGGACCACTCCTGTTTCCCATGACTTATTAAAGATTATTGCAAGGGGTTCTGTTATTTCCTCTGCTAATTCTTTTAAAACTCTAGGGTGTAAATCATCCGGTCCTGGGGACTTGGTTTCCTTAATCTTAGCTAAATGTTCTCTTACCAAACCTTCACTTATAATCAGCTTGGAGTCCTCATTCCCCTCATCACTATCACCATTAATGTTGATATTTCCATCCATTTCTTGGGAGAAGACGGATACAAAATATGAATTCAGTAACTCCACCTGCTGATCCACCATGTTAACTTTTTCACCCTTTTCGTTCTTCAGGACTCCAATGGTTTCCTTCACTTTTCTTTTGCTCTTAACATATCCCCAAAAACCTTTTACCTTACTCTTAACTTCTTTTGCAAGCTTCAATTCGTATTCAGCCTTGGCTTTTTTAATGCTTATCTTGCAGAGTCTGCAAACTGCTGTATACTCTCCCTTACATATAGCTCCCATCTTCCACTTGTTGTAAGTTTCCTTTTTCTTTTTTAGTAGGTTATGTAATTTTTTGGTCATCCATCCTGGAGTTTTTAGGTGATTCCCTTTTTTTCTTCCTTCTAGGTATTGTTAGTTCCTGTGCATTAATGATTTCCCTACGGAAAATTTCCCACCCCTCATGTGCATTTTTGTGCTTAAGTATTTTTCGCCATGGAATTCTACTAACCCTTACCTTTAGGCCCCTAAAATCTGCCCTACTAAAATTGAGCCTTGTAGTCTTTGTCTTCTCAGGTCTTCTTCTTCTTCCAACCCCAAACTCGAGTATAGCATGGTTGCTGAATCCCAATGTCCCTGCTACCCTTAATTCCTTAACCATGTCCTCCTTGTTAGTTAAAACTAGGTCCAGAATGGATGTTCCTCTCGTGTTTTCTTCTACTAGTTGGGCAATGAAGTTGTCTGCTAGAGAGGATAAAAATTTGATAGAGCTTTTACTCGTAGCTGTGTGAGTTTCCCAATGAATATCTGGGTAATTAAAGTCTCCCATGATAACAATTTCATATTTCTTCGAAAGCGTGGTCATTTGCTGTGAAAAAATCTCATCCCTGTCTTCTGTCTGTCCTGGTGGTCTATAATAAACCCCTATTATGATGTCCTTATCATTGTTTTTCCCCTGAATTGCTACCCAAATATTTTCCAATAAGTTATCATTTTGTAAAACTGTGATTTCCATGGAAATGTGATCTTTTTTAACATACAATGCAACTCCTCCCCCTCTTTTATTAGTTCTATTTTTTTTGAATAAGTTGTATCCTTCCATCTGTATATTCCAATCATGCTTATCGTTCCACCAAGTTTCTGTAATACCAATGACATCATATTTTTCCTTCTGTATTATCAGCTCTAATTCTCCCTGTTTATTTCCCAAGCTTTGCGCATTTGTGTAAAAACATTTCAGATTGCGCTCTGATACTTCCTTTTTCTTACTTTCCTTCTGAGTATCCTGTCTTGGGTCCTCTTTACCACATCTAGTAACCTTGTTTAGTATATCCTTAAGCTGCATGTTCTTGTCTTCCTTTTTTCTACCCGTCCCCTCCTCTTCTAGTTTAAAGCCCTCCTGATAAGTGTGGCAAGTCTTCTGACAAATATGTGTTTCCCAGGCTTTGTGAGATGTATCCCATCTCTAGCAAGGAGTCCATCATAGAGGTAATTCACTCCATGGTCCAGAAATCCAAATCCTTGCTCTCTACACCACTGCCGAAGCCACTTGTTTACCTCTAGTATTTTATTCCATCTCCTGATACCATAACCATCAACTGGGAGGATTGATGAGAATACTACCTGCGCATCCATTTCCTTCACTTTCTTTCCTAGATTTTCAAAGTCTTTACGAATAGTTGGTAAATCATTTTTAGCCGTGTCGTTTGTACCCACATGTAACAGCAAAAATGGGTAGTTATCCTTAGAGCTGAGGAGGCATGGAATCCTATCGGCCACATCCTTAACTTTTGCTCCTGGGAGGCAGCATACTTCTCGTGCCGTTATATCTGGCCTGCAGACAGCTGCCTCTGTGCCCCTTAGCAGTGAGTCGCCCATAACCACTACTCTTCTTTTTTTCCTCGCTACGCTATTTCTTGTTGCTCCCTCTTGTCTCTGGGTGACTTTTGTTTCTTCTTTTGCTGATAGATTATTCTTATCATTTTCATCAGTCTGCATAAGAGTTTCATATCGGTTACCTAGCTGTGTAAGTGGTGATGGCCTTGTGATCCTTTTGCATCTCTTGGTCACCTGTATCCAATTATCTGCCTCTGTAGGTTCCCTCAAGTATTCTTCCCTTACTATATTTAGGAGGTTTGCTTCAGCCTCCACCACTGTAGGCTCTCTCATACTTTCTTCCCTTACTATATTCAAGAGGCTTGCTTCTGCTTCATCAATAAAAACCTCACTTTCTTTGATGCCTCTCAACGTCTCTATTCTTTCTTCCAACCTCTGCACTTTATCTTCTAAAAGGGCCACTAGTTTGCATTTCATACAGGTGAAGTTGGCTTTATGGTCAGGCAAATCTGTAAACATATAGCATATGCTGCAGCTTACCATGTGAGTTTTCTCCTCTTCCATATTCCTCTCTTCTGGCCGTGCTGGGCTGCTACTCACCGCCGTGAAGCTCACTCCTGGCCCCACTGGGCTGCTGCTCGCCGCTGTGAAAAGCCCCCGGGACACAGCGGTCTACCCTCCGCACGCTGCAACGCTGACTCCTGCTCACAGCTGACTCCTGCTCAAAGCTGACCAGCGGGCACGGCGGGCTGCTCCCCGGGTGGCGGTCTGGGTGTCCGTCCCTCCTTCCCTTGTAGGGCGCCTCCGCTCTTCCTCTTGCTGCTGCTGCCGCCCGGCAGTAGGCCGGCAGCTCTCTCCTGGCCGCACTGGGCCGCTGCTGGGCCTCTGCTCGCCGCTGTGCAAAGCGCCGCTCACAGCTGACTCCTCCCACTCACGTGACTCACTCACTTGGAGTCATTTGCAGCATTTCTTGTAGAATCTAGGGCATGCTTGACAAAATTTGTGAATCTTCATCTGGCAGAACGGCGCACCTGTGTGACGCGGGCCCAAGACACATCTAAGATGACAGGCCCAGGAGATTTGCCTTCTCTTCTAGGAATCCTGTAGGTCACCACTTTTTCTGGATCTTCCCAGACATTCAGGGATAGTTCTAGTATAGAATATCTCCGTACACACGGCATGACTCCTAAGGAGCTGTACATATTAGTCACCCTGATCATTGTATAATAATAATGTGCAATAATATACATGACAGTCAGGGTGACCAATATAAGTACATTAGCCCTGAAGAAAGGGTCTGGGTACTGAGCAGGGGTGAACCTAGCCTCTCTGCTGTCTGAGGCGAACTATAGAAACCCCCCCCCCCCCAAAAAAAAAAAAACAGATACCGAACCCAGCTATCTTTGGTTGCGTGATAGGGACCCCATTTGCAGATCAAAAAAATACCCTTATTTGGCCCCCACATAATAAAATGCCCTATTTTTGTTGGTCCCAACACAGTATATATCCCCCTTTTCTTGGCCCCACAAGGTATATGACCTTCTTTTTCTGGCCCCCATACAGTATATGACCGCCTTTTTCTGACGCACCACACAGTATATGACCCTCTTTTTCTGCCTCCCCCCATAGTATATGACCCCCTTTTTTGCCCCCAGTATATGACCCCCTTTTATTCCCCCCCTCAGTATATGGCCCACCCCAGAGTATATGTTAAGCTGCTGCCTATTGTATTATTAGAATAGATAGCGGCCAATAGTTTACTTACCCATCCATGCTCCTGTCCAGGCCGGCCTCTGATGCCACCTTCAGGGCACGCTGTAGCCAATGCTGAAGATCGCCAGGATGCTGGATATAACTTCTTTAGTCTCGTGACATAAGTGAAGGCTGCCTAGAAGCGACAGCGGAGCCCGGCCTAGACAGGAGCATGGATGGGCGAGTAAATTATTGGCCACTACCTATTGCAATAATACAATAAGTAGTGGCCAATTAAAAAACAAATGCTGCCCCCCAGTTTATTCCATGAGGTTCTGCCTTAGGATGGCCTTAAGAAGTGCCTCTGGTATTGAGGGTATGGTAACCAAAAGCCAAAGGGGGAAAGGTGTATGAAAAGTGATAGAGTAAGAATAGGGCGCAGGTTATTTCAGTAGGCACAGGCAAACATGCACACTTTAGATGCTTTGAAGAAAACTTTTTACTAAGCTACAGGTCTAGTAGATAAGATTAGAGTTCAGTATTTTCAATTATTGGGATCATGGCATGAACAAAGGAGATTTCTGAGGACCTCAGAAGAAGAGTTATCGATACTCATCAGGCTGGAAAAGGTTAGAAAACCATCTCTAAAGATGTTGCACTCTACCAATCCATATGAGACAGAATGTGTACAAATGGAGGAAATTCAAGTCCATTCCAAAAAATGCGAAGTCTAAGGCATTTAATATTATGCGAGGTCAGAAAGGAACCCAAAGTAGCTTCTAAGCGACTAAAGGCCTTTCTCACATTAGCTAATGTTACTGTTCATGAGTCCACCATCAGTAGGTGTGCATGGCAGGATTGCAAGGAGAAAGCCGCTGCTCTCCAAAGAGAACATTGCTGCCTGTCTGCAGTTTGCTAAGAATCACCTGGACATACAAGAAGGCGACTAGAACAATGGTGGACAGATGAGACCAAAATACAGCTTTTTGGCTTAAATGAGAAATGTTATGTTTATAGAATGGAAAACATTGGATTCCAGCATAAAAACCTCATCCTATCTGTGAAACACGGTGGTGGATGTATCGAGGTTTAGGCCTCTTTAGCTGCATCGGGGCCAGGACGGCGTACCATCATCGATGGAAGAAAGAATCCTGAATGATACCAGAAAATTCTAGAGGAAAATGTCAGGACATCTGACCATGAGCAGAATCTCAAGGGAATTAGGGTCATTGAGCAGGACACCGACCCTAAGCACACAAGTCATTCTACCAAAGAATGGTTAAAGAAGAAGACAATGAAAGCTCTGAAATGGCCAAGTCAAAGTCCTGACCTTAATCCTATAGAAATGTGGAAGGACATAAAGCGAGCAGTTCATGGGAGGTGACCACCAACACAACAGAGCTGAAGCTGTTTTGTATAGGAATGGGCTAAAGTTCCCCCAAACTGATGTGTAGGAATAACCAACAATTACTGGAAAGGTTAGCGGCAGCTATTACTACACAAGGGGGTCACACCAGATACTGGAAGCCGAGGATCACATACTTATTCCACTCACAGATATATGATACTGGATCAGCAAGTCTAATATCCTTCACTTGTATTTGATGTGTTTTTCTTTATCTAATTTTAGGACTTATGTGAAATTCTGATGTAGTTTTAGGTCAAATTTATGCAGAAATATAGAAAATTCTGAAGGATTCACAAACTTTCAAGCATCCCTGTATGTAGTTTATATAGATGTATTCTATTATCTACCTAATATCTGTTCTATACCTATATACTGTGACTACTATCTAGCTTCATCATATCTATCCATCTATAGAAGAAATTTAGAGGCGCACCGTGTGTACAAGCCCTCTCCAGGAAAAGGTGCCAGGTCTCCAGGATATAGATACTGTATAGATGGTTTACAACTATTTTCAGTACTATCTCGTTTTTATTTTTATTCTATCTATCTATCTAATATGTGTTCTATATCTCTATCTATCTATCTCCTATCTATCTACCTATCTATCCAATATGTGATCTATCCATCTATCTATCTACCTATCTGATGTGTTGTATATCATCTATCGCTCTCTCTCTCTCTCTCATATGTGTTCTATCTGAAATCTATCTATCTATCTATCTAACTACCTATCATCTATCTATCTGTCTCATATCTATCTACCTACCTATCATCTATCTAGCTATCCAATTTGTGATCTATCCATCTATCTATCTACCTATCTGATGTGTTCTATATCATCTATTGCTCTTTCTCTCTAATATGTGTTCTATCTACCTACCTACCTATCATCTATCTATCTATCTATCTATCTATCTATCCCTATCTGTGGTACTCACCTTTTCCACTTGTCTAGAGTTGTCATTTTCAGCAATAAGTGATAATTTTTCTTTATCCGGCTCTGCAGAAGTTTCCTTTGTGGAGAACTCCTCGGCTGTGCACTGTGTCTTGGTCATGGTGATGCCTTGTCCTGCACACACAGCTGCCTCCTTTACCCGTCTGTCAGGTCATGGCACGTGCTCTCCTTTCAGGACATGTCAGTCATGCGGATATCAGTATCTTGTCCCCATTCCGCAGTCAATAGACGGACGACTTATGATCACATGATTTATTAATGCGGGTGTCTGGATAACAAAGGACTCACCTGAGCCATCCCCATCTGCTGACAACGACTGCACGATGTGTGTATGTGCTGTAAGTGCGCATTGTTCCCTGCACTCACTATTACTGTATGGTTTGTACACGGTATCATATCACCTGTCCGACATAACATATAGGAATAGATACATTTCTGATATATCGCCCAGTTATCACTAATGTCCTATAGGGCTGACCTCAAGGAATTTGTAGCTTGACCCTTTAGGCTACTTTCACAAGGCAGTATTCTGTTCTGGTCATTATGTTGTATGTATATTTGTAAGCCAAAACCAAGAATAGGTCCAAGGAAGAAAAATAATGCAAATCTTTCCATTGCGTGTTCTCTGTAAGTTCTATGCCCGGTTTTGGTTTCAAATACTGATTCAAAATACTGAGCGTGTGAACATGATCTTTAGCTTGAATGTAGGTAGGCAGATAGATATTAAGTATATAAGTATGAGATAGATGATAAATATGAGATAGATAGAAATAGAATATACAATATAAGATGGATAGAGAGATATTAGATAGATAGATAGATTGATTATGTCCTTCCAAAAATTCATAAAAATTTGGAAAATCCATTTGGTAGGCCCATAGTGTCGGGCTGTGGATCTATGTTTTCGAACATGTGTATTTTTTTGGATAAAATAATTAGACAATTTGCAATAGGGGTTTCTTTTATTAGAGATTTTTTATGTAAATTACGGGCGCTCAGCATTTCTGCTAGTTGTGAATTAACATTGGTGTCATTTGATGTGACTGCTTTATACACCTAAATTTATCATGAAAGGGGCCTGCAGGCTGTAAAGAAAAAGAATAGAAAATTCTGATTATTCATTGGAGATGTGATCTTGTGTTACGCATTACACATAATTATTTTCTTTTTGGTGACGAGTTTTTTCTACAATTACTCGGTATGGTGATGGGCGCCAACCTACGCCAGTATTGCCATGACGGTCCTGGAGGAGGAGCTCGTCTGTGTGTCCCACCACTTCAGCCATGTGTTGCGGTGGTGATGATACATAGATGACATCTTCCTCCTGTGGACAGGTACAGCGTCACAACTTGGTGACTTTCATGACATGCATACCTTAATGATATTGATCCGGACATAAAATTTACCGTGGTTCAATCTAAGACGCAGATACAGTTTCTTGATGTGTTATCTACACAAATTTACTATAAACCAACAGACAGGAATAATATAATGTACTTAAATATGAAAGTGGTCGTCCTAGACATATGGTTAATTCTTTACCATTTAGCCAATTTCTACAAGTAAAAAACATTGATAGTGAGTTCTCCATGGTCCAGAAAGATATGGACCAAATGGCATTAAAATTTAGACACAGAAGTTATCCAGCGAAAGCCATTTGTGAAAATAGGAAGAAAGCTGAGTCCATCCATCGAGACAGACTGTTGATTGGATCTGAGGGGGCGTTCACATTACCGCTGGTGACCGTCAGTAGTGTCCATTGTTATTGTCCATTACAAGATTTTAACAACAGACACCAGCAGAACTGTCACAAATACGTTAAAATTTCTATTGATTTCAATGGGATCATTCTAGTGTCCGTTAGTGTCCGTTATACATCCAATCTATCACATGTCCGTTTTTTTTCGCGGACAAAAAATCCAACATGCAGGACTTTTGTGTCCGTTAAAAAAAAACATTTCATGACGGACGTCAAGTGTCCATTATTTGTTAACATTAAAGTCTATGGGAAACGGATGGGAACCCGTTATACTGTCCGTTATTACTGTTTTTTTCTCTGCACATGCTCAGAAAGCAGAAACAAAAAAAAAAAGCTAAAAAATGGCCACTAACTGATACTAATGTGTCCATTAAATGGATCAGTTAAAAAAAAACGGACAAATTAACATCAGTTACTGTCTGTTACGATAGGTGTCTGTTTTTTTTTAACGGACACTATCATAACAGAATCCAACGGTGGTGTGAACCCAGCCTAAGAGACAACAATGTGGTGGTGGGATACCTTTTATATAATAATTTGTACAATTGTACAAAAGCATTGGGGGGTCCTGAAAATGAGTACTCTATATATCCCAGAACTTTGTGTACCTCCTACTATACTATAGAAGAGCTAGGAGTTTGGGGGACCAATTGGTCCATTCTGATGTAGGGAGTTTTAAACATGGGAGACAATTGACCTTGCCTGGTAATAGCAGAAAAGGCTGTTACCCCTGCCGGAATTGCGTCAACTGTGCCCTAATGGTTGAGGCCCGGTTCACATCTGCGCATGGGTTTCCGCTTGGGGACCCCCCAAATGGAAACCTAATCCACATAAAAAAGCAGTTACCTTGGGAAACCGGCAGACCCCATAGACTAGAATGGGGTCCTTGTGGTTTCCGCTCAGTTTCCGCATGAAAAATGCGGAGAAAAAAAGTGCGGAATGGCCCGAACGCAGATGTGAACCAGGCCTAAGGGCGACCGTTTAGTACATAACGATATAGAATACAGAATAAAGCATTATCTTACTTGCGATAGCGAGTTTGTTATATATATATATATATGTTGACATGCCCATGTGGGTTGATTTACATAGGTGACACTACGCTAGATCTTAAGACCAGGCTGAATCAGCATCGCTAGACGATAAGGAAACAAAAAAGACTTACCTGTCCCAAAACATCTTTCTGATTTTAAACATACAGAACACAACTGAGATTTAGGATCATTGAGCATATTCCTCCATTTAGACGTGGAGATAATAGGGAACAACTATTAAAACGACGGTAAATGGATGCATTGAAAGCCAAGGGCTTGGATGTGGATTATATTACCCCTGTATATTGAGCTGGTGGATTGCGCTATGCGCCTTCAGTACTCTTTTATTACTTGTTCAGTTGCACTTAGTGACTGATTGTAACAATAGAATTTTTTTCTATATTTGATATTATTTGTGTTTATATATCTTTCAGATACACATTTCACCGATATTTATACACGTGATCCTTCACTCAAAAACAGATCGAAAAAGTTAGGAACATCCCCGTATTTAATTTTGTAATTGTATCGTATTTTGATATTGTAATAAATAAAATTTTTTTTTCGATATATTAAACTCGTGGCCTAGGGTGCATCAGCTCATATGACATCTATGTGGCATTAATGTGCTGAGATTTATTTATTTCATCTTTATATTTATTTTTTTATATTCCTCTTTTCTTCCCCTGTAACCATTGATATTTTTTTTCATTTATATAAGGAGCTCTTTGTAATGGATAAGGAACCCGAAGCACCGTGTAATATTGGGTTGAGTATGATAGATCCCAAAGGCTGGTGAGGTTGGTGTGGATCCTTGGTCTAAGAATAGATCAAGTAATACACTCCGTCCTATATGGTGGGGATGAGGCTCGGAAGGTTTCACCCATACCATAATACCAGGTTGATCCAAGTTGGGACATATTGATCCCCTTTAACCCTTTTATGAATAATCTGGTGCCTCGATATGGTTCGTAAACCTAGATCTATTTATTTTACTCTTCTCTATATATATCTTTCTCATTATTTTTTTATCATTTTTTCAATTATTATTCATTATCATTATTTATCGTTTATTATTTATAATCCATTATCATTTATTATCTATTCTTCTTCATTTTCCTTTGTTTGATTTCTTTCTTTTGTTTTGGCTTAATATATACATTAGTTATGAATTTTCTCTTGATGGGCATTATTTATAGCAATATCTAGCTTTGAGATATGGTTCTCTTCATAGAGAATATTTCACCAGCATTGTCTGTTTGTATTGCGTATGTCTGTGTATGTGCAATAGAGTAATGGCAGATGGCAGACTCTTGGATGTCTTATCTCTGTTTTATACATACAGTGGGGAAAAAAAGTATTTAGTCAGCCACCAATTGTGCAAGTTCTCCCACTTAAAAAGATGAGGCCGGCCTGTAATTGTCATCATAGGTAGACCTCAACTATGAGAGACAAAATGAGAAAACATATCTAGAAAATCACATTGTCTGATTTTTAAAGAATTTATTTGCAAATTATGGTGGAAAATAAGTATTTGGTTAATAACAAAAGTTCATCTCAATACTTTGTTATATCTCCTTTGTTGGCAATGACAGAGATCAAACGTTTTCTGTAAGTCTTCACAAGGTTGGCGCACACTGTTGTTGGTATGTTGGCCCATTCCTCCATGCAGATCTCCTCTAGAGCAGGGATGTTTTGGGGCTGTCGCTGGGCAACACGGACTTTCTACTCCCTCCAAAGGTTTTCTATGGGGCTGAGATCTGGAGACTGGCTAGGCCACTCCAGGACCTTGAAATGCTTCTTACGAAGCCGCTCCTTCGTTGTCCTGGCGGTGTGCTTGGGATCATTGTCATCCTGAAAGACCCAGCCACGTTTCATCTTCAATGCCCTTGCTGATGGAAGGAGGTTTGCACTCACAATCTCACCATACATGGCCCCATTCATTCTTTCATGTACACGGATCAGCCGTCCTGGTCCCTTTGCAGAGAAACAGCCCCAAAGCATGATGTTGCCCCCCCATGCTTCACAGTAGGTATGGTGTTCTTTGGATGCAACTCAGCATTCACTCTCCTCCAAACACGACGAGTTGTGTTTCTACAAAACAGTTCTACTTTGGTTTCATCTGACCATATGACATTCTCCCAATACTCTTCTGGAACATCCAAATGCTCTCTAGCAAACTTCAGACGGGCCCGGATATGTACTGGCTTAAGCAGGGGGACACGTCTGGCACTGCAGGATCTGAGTCCCTGGCGGCGTAGTGTGTTACTGACGGTAGCCTTTGTTATGTTAGTCCCAGCTTTCTGCAGGTCACTCACTAGGTCCCCCCGTGTGATTCTGGGATTTTTGCTCTCCGTTCTTGTGATCATTTTGACCCCACGGGGTGAGATCTTGCGTGGAGCCCCTGATGGAGGGAGATTATCAGTGGTCTTGTATGTCTTCCATTTTCTAATTATTGCTCCTGCAGGTGATTTCTTCACACCAAGCTGCTTGCCTATTGCAGATTCAGTCTTCCCAGCCTGGTGCAGGGCTACCATTTTGTTTCTGGTCCTTCCACAGCTCTTTGGTCTTCACCATAGTGGAGTTTGGAGTGTGACTGAGGTTCTGGACAGGTGTCTTTTATACTGATAACAATGTCAAACAGGAGCCATTACTACAGGTAATGAGTGGAGGACAGAGGAGCCTCTTAAAGAAGAAGTTACAGGTCTGTGAGAGACAGAAATCTTGCTTGTTTGTAGGTGACCAAATACTTATTTTCCACCATAATTTGCAAATAAATTCTTAAAAAATCAGACAATGTGATTTTCTGGATTTGTTTTCTCATTTTGTCTCTCATAGTTGAGGTCTACCTATGATGACAATTACAGGCCGGCCTCATCTTTTTAAGTGGGAGAACTTGCACAATTGGTGGCTGACTAAATACTTTTTTTCCCCACTGTATCTACACATGCGGGGGCATGCGTGATTGATGCAGTATCGTTTTCGATACGCTGAATTATTGGCATGTGCTTGTATTTACGCTGAATGGAATTGTATATTATATACAGTAAGTGGGATGTGTGGGAAGAAAGAAAGAAAGAAAGAAAGAAAGAAAGAAAGAGAAAAATAGGAGATAGAGGTAGATAGATAGATAGATAGATAATCTAGCACATGATTTCAAATGCACACTATATGTTAATATAAATATAGTAAAATATACAGTATGTAGAAGACCTGAGGATTCATGTTGATTGATTTCTTTTAATGAAATTTTTAATAACATGTTGGAATTTTCATGTTATATTCTAAAAACTCTACAACACAATGTTCGCTACAGTCCAAATCGATCACAATATTGTGTTCATTTATCCTCTCGAGCTTCTAAGTCCACACACCCTGTCTGCAAGTTCCAGAAATTTCTATAGATGTTTAATAGAGAATTCCAAAATCAGTAAACGATTTTGTAGAAGCTTTCAGACTCCATCATGACAAGATGTAGTGGACACCTTCAACAAGATTGTCTAGATATTTGACAGACAATCCAGCCCCGATTGCTAGAACATGGCGTAGATGCCTTTAATCGGTATTGCCATAGATGGTCCATTTTCCATCAAGACACAATCCATTAGAATCTTTTGCAAAGACCAGATGTTTGGCAGACTACATCATGAGAAGATGTTGTAGATGCCTTCAAGAAGACTCATGAAGAACTGCCTCTACGCAAGATGAAGTTAGTTTAGAAGTCTGATGGCCATATCATTAGAAGATGGTAGATGTCTTCAAGAACCATAAAGAGCCAAGGCTAGATGCCTTCAAAAAGACTCATGGAAGAGTCCAGTCTCCATTATGACAAAGTTTCCTTCTAGAAGATCCTAGACATATTTCTTTAGAGTTCCCAATCTTCAAAAGTGAAATGTATATTTACAACTATGAAGTTCATTCACATTGAGGACAACCCTTCCATCCATCTTTATTGTACCCAGAGCCAAATTCTGTACCCCAAGTATTTTCACAGATCAAGAAGGTAATAGCTGCAACAAGATCCCATAGATTCCAGCTTGGGCTTCAACGGTGCTGCCTCATTGGGTCCAGTTATGGATATCTCACAACAACAGTATCCTGGTGCAATCATCGGGCTTTGCGCTTGGCTCCAGGTGATGGCGGATACTGCCGGACCGGAGGCATATCATAGTGACTGGGAATGTGGCTGTTTTTGGGCGAGTCATAATGATTTGTCTGGAGGCTGTTTCGAGGAGAACTGGTGGAGGCTGCTGCTGCTCCTCGTATGAAACTATCTGCAACCAAGATATCAAACCTACATTATTATATGTTCTACATGCAATACATCCATAATACAAAATGGTGCAACTATATGAACTACTGGACAAGTTGGACCAGACTGGATAATTTCAATAAGAACCTAGAACTATCAAGAGTATAAAGTTCTAATCTGCGATGTATTTACCTACAATGTCCATGGTTTTCATCTTTAGTACTCATTTTAAGGTGGCCACACTCATTAGATAGAAGGAGATTGATGATTGATTCATTTTGCAGAGATGACCATACACATGTTAGTCCATATTGGCCTTTACAGTCATTCAAACTAGCCAAAGATGAAGGTCATAAAGGTGCCAATACACATTTGACAAAATTATATCGTCAGGTGAAATTTAACAATGGACTATTGTTTTTGCCAGCAGATGACACACTATTATCTTATCAGGTGTCCATACTCTTTAGATAGCTGTTGGCCTGTTTGACCGACAGTTATCTTGCCCAACTCCTCCATACACGATGGCTCAGTGGTGCACGTGTGCTAGACCCGGAGAAGAGAGATTTTCCAAAATCTAAAATATCAGGTAGTTCAAACCAATGGAAACCCAACTGCTGATCCTCATCTTCACCAACATCAGGAGAGTGTTGGGAGGCCCACAGAAAGCATCAGATGGTTAGCCATACCTGGTTTGGATCGATACACATCTAATGTGAAAGACCATCCTTAGTCGAATAAAACAAATGATCTACGATTCAGGATTCCAAGGGATTGTTATGCCCACCAGGAGGCCAATCTATTGTATATAGGCAGTAATGTACAATATACTGCAATACAGAAGTATTACAGTATATAGTGCAGAGGATCAACTAATCCCAGGTCCTAGTGCCCTTGAAAATAAAAGTATAAAAAATAAATAAGCAAATAACAAAAAAGCCCCAACTGGTGTTTAGTGTCTGCTCAGTGCCAAGGCCTAACAGATAGAGTTTTTGCTTCCTGCCCCTGAGGCCGCCCCGCACGTCGTGGAGCACTGGTGTCATTGCCGCTGATCTGACATTGCAGTTTCTCCGTAGCTTATGTAGAAATAACAAAGAAAAACAAGTCACTTTTGGTTTCTTTATTTCTCCTGAAATTTATTTTCTCCTTATTATTTATTTTATTTTTTTTATAATTTTTTTTTTTTTAATTTTAATTAAAATACTGCTTTCTGATTTCCTCTTTTAAAAATAGAACATCTGCATCAACTTAAAAAAAAAAATCTTAGTTTATGAACCCATGACATGCCTAGATCATGAAAGCGTTAAAAGAGTTTAGGTCATTAAAGGGTTAAAAGAATTACTGTAATAGAACTGGGTTAGAGCTGTGATGTCACAATCTGCATGGAATGTTCTGGGCCTGGAGCGGTGATGACATCACAATGACCTCAGTCAGTAAGAGGCCTGAGCCCAGAGCCCGCTCATCATAACAGTGTCTGACTCCACGCCGGACACACGCAACTTCTGATACAGGAAGAAAAAAAACGTGACAGACGCCATCATGAGGATTCATGGACGTCGCTATCGTGCCCAGCGGCTGCTGGTCACCGGTCTCTCATCCTGCAAGTCGATTGGCTCCTTCCTTCTGACCCGAATCAGGAAAATCTACCCAAAATGGAGAACCCTGATGAGGAATTCCAGCTTCATGGCCAAAAAATCCATAACACAGGTCAGGAGCTTCCTCAGGTCAGTAGCGCAGAAAAAACCTAAAGATGGTGCCATCAGCCAAGACACAGGTGAGAAGACACCGACCTACATAGTAGGGGACATTGACTCCACTGTGTCCATTACAAAAAGTGGAGATGTTACTGCTGATCCAAAAACTGCACATCAGGGGCCCCTTATACCACAAGGTCTGTCCCTGGGAGAAAAGATAGAAAGTGGAGAACGTCCACAGAAAAGACCCCGGGACATTGATGCTGTGGAGCCATTCCATGTCCAAGAGCCACCACCTGCTAAAAAAACAAAGACCCAAAAGAGACGACGCAATGTAAAGACTCGTCCAAAACAAGACCCAGCAGTGAGAGGTGACGTCTCCTTCCTAAATCTAGAGACCCATAAAACCATGGACGTAAAAATGGCCGTGCCTGATGAAGACGTTGTGAAGGCGTCAGGTGAAGCTCCCAGAGTCAGCCGTAAAAGAAAAGCACCCACCTCCAAGAACAGTCAGCCCGAGACCTTCCCACCAGCCAAAAAATCTGCAGAGGAACCCACTACTAATCCATCTGCACAAGTTCTAGGGAGCCCGGAGCTGGAAACACCCCGAGTGGAGATGCCTGATTCCTGGAGACAGCACTACATGAACCAGCTGTCTCCAGAGCACTTATCTATCCTGAGGAGTACAGAAGAGCCCGGCATGCTGGATGATGACATCATCAACAAGGCCCAGGAGATCCTACAATGCCAATATGGGGACTTTGATGGCCTGCAGCCCGCTGCCGTTCTTCTCTTTCCAGGCTACAGTGTACTAAGAAAAGCGGTACAAATCCACTACGATGAGGACAGGGTGCACTGGCTGACCACCTGCTTCAGAGATGGCAAAATCCAAGTGGCCGACAGCATCAAGACCAACAATCTGTCTCTATCAATCCAGGAGCAGATCAATAATATCTACAGTGCCGTGGTCTCCGAGCCCCTGAAGCACCTGAAATTTCTGAATGTGGATCAGCAGAGGAATAACTATGACTGTGGGGTATTCGCTATAGCGTTTGCCTACGAGCTCCTGGCAGAAGATGGTGACCCCACAGTCTTGTATAACCACAAGAAAATGAGACACCATCTAATATCCTGCCTGCAGAAGGGCAGGATCACAGGATTCCCCAGAATGGTCAAAAAGTGACTCCATGTCGGACGACATGTAGAGTCCATGATGGGCCAAGTGATCGCCCTGACCTTCAGCGGGACCTGAGACAGACCAGGATCCTCCCCAGAGCTGCAGTCACTACCGAACCCTGAGAATCACCAGTGACCCTGGTACTGGACGACCGCCCACAGACCTGATGTCACCGGTAAGTAACCATTGACTTCTCTAAGATGATTCCATTAATATACTGGTTATAATAAATGATGGGGGGGGGGGGTCACTGCTATTATAGGGAGGGGTCTGATCTTCATTGTCTTCACTTTTTCTTCCAGAATGAATATAAAGCAAGTGTTGGTGTCGCTCTCTACACCACGGAGCTCAGTCTGTATCCAGCGGTCACTGTTCTTCTAGAAGATTATCCTGGGGTTCTGGAGAACATTGCAGCAGATCGGATCCTCCATGTCACCAGAGGTCTGTAATACAGAAACTGAGGCGCAGAGTCCAAGATCTCCTAAACTCACCAATGACCCCGCAAGAAAGGATTGGTCCTCAGCACCACGGACCAAGTATATAATCCAGGTAAGAGGACTATAACGACCAGCAGTGACCGGGTGTATATTGTATGTCACTTATATGTAATATTCCGCTGCTCCATGTTCAGTCGTGACCAGGTATATTTTTGTATCTGCAGATCTCAGAGCGGGGGTCTCGCTGTATCCACAATGACTATAGGACACAGCAGGAGGAGACCACTCTACCACAGGTCAATGACATGGCGACCACCTCCTCAGGATCACATGACCTGCGCTTCAGAGACATATTCACTGGACTTGACCCTCACCGGACTTTCCTGCAGTCAGACGCATTCGCTGAATAAGTGGATTTCCTGCTGCACCAAGAGGCAGATTACCGGCTGGTCTCTGCTCTCGCCCTCGGACTTGACACTTCACCGGACTTTCCTGCAGTCAGACGCAATTCACTGAATAAGTGGATTTCCTGCTGCACTCACCTCGGACTTGACTTTTCACCGGACTTTCCTGCAGTCAGACGTATTCGCTGAATAAGTGGATTTCCTGCTGCATCATGAGGCAGATTCCGGGCTCGGTCTCTGTTCTCACTACCGGACTTGACTCAACTCTGCTCCTTGCCGCCATTTCCCACCACAGCCCAAGTATCATCATCTCGCCACCCAAGTATCATCGTCATGCTGCCAAGGGCCCATCATCATCGGGCCACATTTAAGAATTAGTGCCCTGACTTCATCTGGAAACATCTAGATTTATCACCTTGCATAATTTCAATAAAGAAGTCAGTGTTATATAAAGCTGCCGTGTATCTGAGCTTAGTTTTGGTTCTTCACAGCCAGTCTAACACCTTGTTGGAGCTTGGTCTGTGGCCCTAGACTCTACCCAGGGCCACACATTGATATAAAACTGTATGAAAGTGTCTGTGAATGTAAAATCTTAGGTGGTGTCTACCTATAACAAATACATGGACAAGCGGGTATAATATGATTCTTTATCCTTCAGGTTTTATTTGTATGCCAGTGTTCACAGTGACCCAGCTAGCAGAGCTATATTCAGTGATCATATTTTCACACTTCCCAACCTTCCCGGATTCTGAGGGACAGCCTCGGATTGTGGGTCCTGTCCCACGGTCCCGGTCAGCGGGAGGTATGTCCCGGATTCAACTCATCTACATCCAGAGAGGATTTGAATACAATGTCCACAGACAGCTCCCGCTTCACCACTGTTCCCCTCCCTATGCTCCGGCCTCAGGAGCTGTAGGCGTAATGTGATGACGTCACTCACATCGCACCTGCAACGCCCTAAACACTCCCGGAGAAGAGACAGCAGGGGAGCGAGGAGAGGTAAATATCTGTGATTTTATTATGTTAAACTTTGGGGAGGACATTAGACTGGGGACAGATAAAGGGGGACATTAACTGGTGGCAGATGAAGGGGGGCATTAAACTGTAGACGGAGGGGGGCATTAAGCTGGTGGCAGATAAATGGGGGACATTAAACTGGAGACAGATGAAGGGGGGGCATTAAACTGTAGACAGATGGAGGGGGGCATTAAACTGGTGGCAGATGAATGGGGGACATTAAACTGGGGGCAGATGAAGGGGGCATTAAGCTGGTGGCAGATGAATGGGGGACATTAAACTGGAGACAGATGGAGGGGTGCATTAAACTGGGGGTAGATGGAGGGTGACATTAAACTGGGGTCAACTGGAGGAGGACATTAAACTGTGGGGGTAGCTGGAGGGGGACATGTCTGCCTCTAGTTGCCCCCAGTTTAATGTCACCCTCTAGTTTCCCCCAGTTTAAACTGGGGCACCAGGAGAGGGACTTCATACTGTGGGGCAATTGGAGGGGAACATTATAATTTGGGGCTTATAATGTTAGGGTTACTGTAGGAGCATTATATTGTGTGGGGGCACAAAGAAAAATGGGTGAGAATGGGCGGAGTCAATTTAGAAGTGGGTGGAGCTAAATTTGCTGTGGCGTGCATAGTGCGCCACACATTTTGTCCCTCTTTCTGTCCTTTGAAAGTTGTCAGGTATGTAAAAGTCATGTGTGTGTGGGGGGGGGGGGAGTCTCTGAATATAAAAGTGATCATTACCAGTGTGAACAGACCCCTATATGATATATTAGGGAACAGTAATATAAGTGTCTCATCTGGTCCTGTCATTACACACGAGGGGGAATCCTGGCGATATGAATGGAGACATGGGGCGCTGTTGTCGCCATACCTATAGGGGTGGGTAATGACTGTATATTAGACAATGGCTTAGTGTACAATTCCCAGTAGTAATCCCCGGCTCCCCGCCTGTTACCTGCAGTCCTGGCCTCGTCCTCGCTGCCGTCTTTCAATGTTTTGTCTTTCTTTTCCGCCTTCTTCCCCATCGTCACAATCTTAATGATTCTGCAAGGAATAAAGCAAGTGTCAGATCTTACAGACCTCTACAATGCCAACATGCTGGGACCTGTAGTTCCACATGACTTACAGACGCCATAGTTTGCCCCTACAGTATGATCTGTAGTATATTGATGAGTTGGGGTCCCTGGTCATTAGAACATCCCTTATTACAGTGTATACAGGACATGGACTGACCTCCCGCAGCCTCAGCGTCCCGTCACCATGGCAACCGCGTTTCTGTAGAGCGGCAGCAGAATCAGCCAATCAGCTGCTGAGGCGGGACGTAAGGCCGGAAGTAGGGCAGGCAGGAGAAAGCAAAATGGCGGCGGTTGCTTCAAGGCAAGTTATAAATTAGTGAAAAAGTGTCGTAAGCGATAATGAGAGGTTGAGCAGTGACGAGGACTGACGCACAAATGCGTCAGAGAGATTTCTCTTCAGGGTTCGTGGCGAGGTGGGTGTGGCTAAAGTGATAGGCGTGGTTTAAGCTATGAATCATAGCAGGCACTAGCTAAGTGGTGTATATATAGGCTCAGACTGGGTCATACAGCTCCTAGTTACTGTATATAGTACACAGGGGGACAGTTTAGTCTGCACATAGCAGCCAATCACAGCACAGCTTTTATTTCGTATTTTTAAAACTGCCTTGTGATTGGTTGCTACGGCCAACATAGACACTTTGGGGGGACTTTATTATCCTCTTTACGGCAGTTTTATGGCATTGATGGGTGATCATGTGGTTGACAAAAGATGCACCAAATCACATGTTCTGCCCCTTGTTTGCCACCGCCTGTGTAAGTGGGAGACGCAGGGGTAAAGCTGGCCTAAGTTATACACGAAATCTATGGCAGTTCCTGACCGGTGTAGATTCCAGGTGCTGTCCCGGTCAGCGGGGAGATGTCCGGGCTCCAAGTAGTGATGCAGGAGGCGATCGCTCCCTCCTTCACCATTCAGCCCCTGTCTCTTGCTCCGGGTGTCTGGGGATGAGAAGGTGCGATGTGGTGACATCACTTACATTGTGTCTTCTGCTCCCAGAAGAGAACAGCAGGGGAACGGGATGAGGGGAGTATTAGTTTTTTTGTTTAATCTATGGGGGCAACAGGAGAGGAACTGCGTACTATGGGGGCAGCTGGAGGGGTACATTATACTGTGGGGGAAACTGGAGGGGGACATTATACTATGGGGGCAGCTGGAGGGGGACATTATACTGTGGGGGCAGCTGGAAGGGGACATTATACTGTGGGGGCAGCTGGAGGGGGACATTATACTGTGGGGGCAGCTGGAGGGGGACATTATATTGTGGGGGCAATTAGAGGTGGACATTATACTGTGGGGGCAACTGGAGTGGGACATTATACTGTGGGGGCAACTGGAGTGGGACATTATATTGTAGGGGCAGCTGGAGGGGGACATTATACTGTGGGGGCACTTGGAGGGGGACAATATACTCTGGGTGCACATGGAGGGGGACATTATACTGTGGGGGCAACTGGAGGGGGACATTATACTGTGGGGGCAGCTAGAGGGGGACATTTAATTGTGGGGGCAGCTAGAAGGGTATATTATACTGTGGGGGCAGCTGGAGGGGGACATTATACTGTGGGGGCAGCTGGAGGGGGACATTTAATTACAGGGACAACTGGAGGGGGACATTAAATTGTGGGGGCAGCTGGAGGGGGGCATTATACTGTGGGGCAAATGGAGGGGGACATTAAACTGTGGGAGAAACTGGAGAGTGGCGTTAAACTGTGGGTGTTCCAGGAGTGGGACATTATAATGTGGGGACAGTTGGAGGGGGACATTATAATGTGGGGGCAGTTGGAGGGGGACATTATAATGTGGAGGCAGTTGGAGGGGGACATTATAATGTGGGGGCATACTGTGTCAGAGGCAGTGTAGGAGTGTTATACGGTGTTACAAAGAGAAATAGATGGGAATAGGTGCAGCCAAAGTGGAAGAAGGTGGGGCTCAATTTGACATTCTGTCCCTTTTACAGTCCTTTGAAAGTTGTGAGGTCCGGTGTATGGTGAGCCCCGGGTTTCTGTTGTTGCTACAATCGGTCAGCACCCATTCAGTGGGGATTATCAGTGTATTATCTGTGTTAAACTGCGGCAAGATAGGGCAGGACACCCACTCAAAAATGCATCCATCACCGGCTCCCATTGAAATTCTTAAGAAACAGATTAGAGGTATTTTCCATATTGATTTCGACACAAATTCCAGGTTGGTGTGAAATAGCGTGAAATATCTCGTGTGAACATAACATAAAAATTTTCAGAAATCTGTCCCATAGTGCAAAATATCATGCTCAAAATACTACACTTGCCCTAATATATCATACCATGCTTATATTAAAGGGGATGTCCAAGACTAGATATCAATGGTCATGATAGGTCATCAATATCAGATTGACACCTACACAGCGTACAGAGCCGGAAGCAGACAGCGCCATACATTGTGTAGTGGCCGTAATGTGCTATTACAGCCTAACTCCCATTCAGGTAGAAAAAATGTGCCATGTTTTGTCATATTGTGTACACTTTCTTTCTTTCTTTTGTTTGAGTTGGAAGGGACCTCAAGGGCCATCGAGTCCAACCCCCTGCAAAAGCAGGAATTCCTAGATCATCCCAGCTATATACCTATCCAGATTCCGCTTGAAGATTTCAATTGATGGAGAACTCACCACCTCCCGTGGCAGCCTATTCCACTCTCTCACTACCCTTACTGTTAGAAAGTTTTTCCTAATGTCTAATCTGAATCTCCTTCCCCTTAGTTTCATCCCATTACTTCTCGTGCTTCCTTCTGCTAATGAGAATAGGGTTAATCCCTCTGCACTGTGACAACCTTTCAGATATTTAAATACCGCTATTAAGTCTCTAGTCTTAAGTCTTTTAGCCTTTCCTCGTAGGACATGGTTTGTAGACCTTCCACCATTTTGGTTGCTCTTCTCTGGACCTGCTCCAATAAATCGATGTCTTTCTTAAACTGGGGAGCCCAGAACTGTACACAGTATTCCAGGTGGGGTCTGACCAGGGCAGAGTACAGCGGAATAATTACCTCTCTTGATCTAGCTACAATGCTCGTCTTGATACATCCTAGAATTTTATTAGCCTTTTTAGCCACCGCACCGCACTGTTGGCTCATGTTGAATTTGTGATCTATTATTATGCCCAGATCCTTTTCCCCTGTACTCTCACTTAGTACTATTCCTCCCATACTATATATGCTTCTTGCATTTCTGTTACCCAGATGTAGGACTTTGCATTTGTCCCTGTTGAATACCATTTTGTTCACCTCAGCCCATTGTTCCAGTGTGTCCAAGTCCTTTTGGATGCATTCTCTCTCCTCTCTAGTGTTGGCCATTCCTCCTATCTTTGTATCATCTGCAAATTTTATTAGTTCCCCATTAACCCCATCATCCAGATCATTTATAAAAATATTAAAAAGTACTGGGCCCAGGACAGAGCCCTGCGGCACTCCACTTTTTACTTTCTTCCAGTTTGATGTATAGCCATTTAGTATTACTCGTTGTGCCCGATCATTAAGCCAGTTGTGAACCCACCTCACTGATATTTTATCAAAGCCATACTTGATCATTTTTTCAATAAGAATGTTATGTGATACTTTATCAAATGCCTTACTAAAGTCAAGATATACTATGTCCACTGCATTCTCCTGGTCCAACCATTCAGTGACTTTATTATAGAAGGAAATAAGATTAGTCTGACAAGATTTATTAGGCATAAAGCTGTGCTGGCTCTGATTAATTAAAGCCTTCCCATCCAGGTACCTAATTAAATGTTCTTTAACGATTTGTTCAAAGATTTTTCCTACTATCGAGGTCAGACTTACCGGCCTATAATTTCCTGGGTCATCCCTATTCCCCTTTTTGTAGATGGGGACCACATTTGCCCTTTTCCAATCTAGAGGGACCACTCCTGTTTCCCATGACTTATTAAAGATTATTGCAAGGGGTTCTGTTATTTCCTCTGCTAATTCTTATAAAACTCTAGGGTGTAAATCATCCGGTCCTGGGGACTTGGTTTCCTTAATCTTAGCTAAATGTTCTCTTACCAAACCTTCACTTATAATCAGCTTGGAGTCCTCTTTCCCCTCATCACTATCACCATTAATGTTGCTATTTCCATCCATTTCTTGGGAGAAGACGGATACAAAATATGAATTTAGTAACTCCACCTGCTGATCCACCATGTTAACTTTTTCACCCTTTTCGTTCTTCAGGACTCCAATGGTTTCCTTCACTTTTCTTTTGTTCTTAACATATCCCCAAAAACCTTTTACCTTACTCTTAACTTCTTTTGCAAGCTTCAATTCGTATTCAGCCTTGGCTTTTTTAATGCTTATCTTGCAGAGTCTGCAAACTGCTGTATACTCTCCCTTAGATATAGCTCCCATCTTCCACTTGTTGTAAGTTTCCTTTTTCTTTTTTAGTAGGTTATGTAATTTTTTGGTCATCCATCCTGGTGTTTTTAGGTGATTCCCTTTTTTCTTCCTTCTAGGTATTGTTAGTTCCTGTGCATTAATGATTTCCCTACGGAAAATTTCCCACCCCTCATGTGCATTTTTGTGCTTAAGTAATTTTCGCCATGGAATTCTACTAACCCTTACCTTTAGGCCCCTAAAATCTGCCCTACTAAAATTGAGCCTTGTAGTCTTTGTCTTCTCAGGTCTTCTTCTTCTTCCAACCCCAAACTCGAGTATAGCATGGTTGCTGAATCCCAATGTCCCTGCTACCCTTAGTTCCTTAACCATGTCCTCCTTGTTAGTTAAAACTAGGTCCAGAATGGATGTTCCTCTCGTGTTTTCTTCTACTAGCTGGGCAATGAAGTTGTCTGCTAGAGAGGATAAAAATTTGATAGAGCTTTTACTCGTAGCTGTGTGAGTTTCCCAATGAATATCTGGGTAATTAAAGTCTCCCATGATAACAATTTCATATTTCTTCGAAAGCGTGGTCATTTGCTGTGAAAAAAATCTCATCCCTGTCTTCTGTCTGTCCTGGTGGTCTATAATAAACACCTATTATGATGTCCTTATCATTGTTTTTCCCCTGAATTGTTACCCAAATATTTTCCAATAAGTTATCATTTTGTAAAACTGTGATTTCCGTGGAAATGTGATCTTTTTTAACATACAATGCAACTCCTCCCCCTCTTTTATTAGTTCTATTCTTTTTGAATAGGTTGTATCCTTCCATCTGTATATTCCAATCATGCTTATCGTTCCACCAAGTTTCTGTAATACCAATGACATCATATTTTTCCTTCTGTATTATCAGCTCTAATTCTCCCTGTTTATTTCCCAAGCTTTGCGCGTTTGTGTAAAAACATTTCAGATTGTGCTCTGATACTTCCTTTTTCTTACTTTCCTTCTGAGTATCCTGTCTTAGGTCCTCTTTACCACATCTAGTAACCTTGTTTAGTATATCCTTTAGCTGCATGTTCTTGTCTTTCTTTTTACTTCCCATCCCCTTCTCTTCTAGTTTAAAGCCCTCCTGATAAGTGTGGCAAGTCTTCTGGCAAATATGTGTTTCCCAGGCTTTGTGAGATGTATCCCATCTCTAGCAAGGAGTCCATCATAGAGGTAATTCACTCCATGGTCCAGAAATCCAAATCCTTGCTCTCTACACCACTGCCGAAGCCACTTGTTTACCTCTAGTATTTTATTCCATCTCCTGATACCATAACCATCAACTGGGAGAATTGATGAAAATACTACCTGCGCATCCAGTTCCTTCACTTTCTTTCCTAGATTTTCAAAGTCTTTACGAATAGTTGGTAAATCATTTTTAGCCGTGTCGTTTGTACCCACATGTATCAGCAAAAATGGGTAGTTATCCTTAGAGCTGAAGAGGCATGGAATCCTATCGGCCACATCCTTAACTTTTGCTCCTGGGAGGCAGCATACTTCTCGTGCAGTTATATCTGGCCTGCAGACTGCTGCCTCTATGCCTCTTAGCAGTGAGTCGCCCATAACCACTACTCTTCTTTTTTTTCCTCGCTACACTATTTCTTGTTGCTCCCACTTGTCTCTGGGTGACTTTTGTTTCTTCTTTTGCTGATAGATTATTCTTATCATTTTCATCAGTCTGCATAAGAGTTTCATATCGGTTACCTAGCTGTGTAAGTGGTGATGGCCTTGTGATCCTTTTGCATCTCTTGGTCACCTGTATCCATTTATCTGTCTCTGTAGGTTCACTCAAGTATTCTTCCCTTACTATATTTAGGAGGTTTGCTTCAGCCTCCACCACTGTAGGCTCTCTCATACTTTCTTCCCTTACTATATTTAGGAGGTTTGCTTCAGCCTCCACCACTGTAGGCTCTCTCATACTTTCTTCCCTTACTATATTCAAGAGGCTTGCTTCTGCTTCATCAATAAAAACCTCACTTTCTTTGATGCCTCTCAACGTCTCTATTCTTTCTTCCAACCTCTGCACTTTATCTTCTAAAAGGGCCACTAGTTTGCATTTCATACAGGTGAAGTTGGCTTTATGGTCAGGCAAATCTGTAAACATATAGCATATGCTGCAGCTTACCATGTGAGTTTTCTCCTCTTCCATATTCCTCTCTTCTGGCCGTGCTGGGCTGCTACTCACCGCCGTGAAGCTCACTCCTGGCCCCACTGGGCTGCTGCTCGCCGCTGTGAAAAGCCCCCGGGACACAGCGGTCTACCCTCCGCACACTGCAACGCTGACTCCTGCTCACAGCTGACTCCTGCTCAAAGCTGACCAGCGGGCACGGCGGGCTGCTCCCCGGGTGGCGGTCTGGGTGTCCGTCCCTCCTTCCCTTGTAGGGCGCCTCCGCTCTTCCTCTTGCTGCTGCTGCCGCCCGGCAGTAGGCCGGCAGCTCTCTCCTGGCCGCACTGGGCCGCTGCTGGGCCTCTGCTCGCCGCTGTGCAAAGCGCCGCTCACAGCTGACTCCTCCCGCTCACGTGACTCACTCACTTGGAGTCATTTGCAGCATTTCTTGTAGAATCTAGGGAATGCTTGACAAAATTTGTGAATCTTCATCTGGCAGAACGGCGCACCTGTGTGACGCGGGCCCAAGACACATCTAAGATGACAGGCCCAGGAGATTTGCCTTCTCTTCTAGGAATCCTGTAGGTCACCACTTTTTCTGGATCTTCCCAGACATTCAGGGATAGTTCTAGTATAGAATATCTCCGTACACACGGCATGACTCCTAAGGAGCTGTACATATTAGTCACCCTGATCATTGTATAATAATAATGTGCAATAATATACATGACAGTCAGGGTGACCAATATAAGTACATTAGCCCTGAAGAAAGGGTCTGGGTACTGAGCAGGGGTGAACCTAGCCTCTCTGCTGTCTGAGGCGAACTATAGAAACCCCCCCCCCCCCAAAAAAAAAAAAAACAGATACCCAACCCAGCTATCTTTGGTTGCGTGATAGGGACCCCATTTGCAGATCAAAAAAATACCCTTATTTGGCCCCCACATAATAAAATGCCCTATTTTTGTTGGTCCCAACACAGTATATATCCCCCTTTTCTTGGCCCCACAAGGTATATGACCTTCTTTTTCTGCCTCCCCCCACAGTATATGACCCCCTTTTTTGCCCCCAGTATATGACCACCTTTTATTCCCCCCCACAGTATATGGCCCACCCCAGAGTATATGTTAAGCTGCCGCCTATTGTATTATTGGAATAGATAGCGGCCAATAGTTTACTTACCCATCCACGCTCCTGTCCAGGCCGGCCTCTGATGCCACCTTCAGGGCACGCTGTAGCCAATGCTGAAGATCGCCAGGATGCTGGACATAACTTCTTTAGTCTCGTGACATAAGTGAAGGCTGCCTAGAGGCAACAGCGGAGCCCGGCCTGGACAGGAGCGTGGATGGGCGAGTAAATTATCGGCCACTACCTATTGCAATAATACAATAAGTAGTGGCCAATTAAATAACAAATGCTGCCCCCCAGTTTATTCCATGAGGTTCTGCCTTAGGATGGCCTTAAGAAGTGCCTTTGGTATTGAGGGTATGGTAACCAAAAGCCAAAGGGGGAAAGGTGTATGAAAAGTGATAGAGTAAGAATAGGGTGCAGGCTATTTCAGTAGGCACAGGCAAACATGCACACTTTAGATGCTTTGAAGAAAACTTTTTACTAAGCTACAGGTCTAGTAGATAAGATTAGAGTTCAGTATTTTCAATTATTGGGATCATGGCATGAACAAAGGAGATTTCTGAGGACCTCAGAAGAAGAGTTATCGATACTCATCAGGCTGGAAAAGGTTACAAAACCATCTCTAAAGATGTTGCACTCTACCAATCCATATGAGACAGAATGTGTACAAATGGAGGAAATTCAAGACCGTTCCAAAAAATGCGAAGTCTAAGGCATTTAATATTATGCGAGGTCACAAAGGAACCCAAAGTAGCTTCTAAGCGACTAAAGGCCTTTCTCACATTAGCTAATGTTACTGTTCATGAGTCCACCATCAGTAGGTGTGCATGGCAGGATTGCAAGGAGAAAGCCGCTGCTCTCCAAAGAGAACATTGCTGCCTGTCTGCAGTTTGCTAAGAATCACCTGGACATACAAGAAGGCGACTAGAACAATGGTGGACAGATGAGACCAAAATACAGCTTTTTGGCTTAAATGAGAAATGTTATGTTTATAGAATGGAAAACATTGGATTCCAGCATAAAAACCTCATCATATCTGTGAAACACGGTGGTGGACGTATCGAGGTTTAGGCCTCTTTAGCTGCATCGGGGCCAGGACGGCGTACCATCATCGATGGAAGAAAGAATCCTGAATGATACCAGAAAATTCTAGAGGAAAATGTCAGGACATCTGACCATGAGCAGAATCTCAAGGGAATTAGGGTCATTGAGCAGGACACCGACCCTAAGCACACAAGTCATTCTACCAAAGAATGGTTAAAGAAGAAGACAATGAAAGCTCTGAAATGGCCAAGTCAAAGTCCTGACCTTAATCCTATAGAAATGTGGAAGGACATAAAGCGAGCAGTTCATGGGAGGTGACCACCAACACAACAGAGTTGAAGCTGTTTTGTATAGGAATGGGCTAAAGTTCCCCCAGACTAGTGTGCAGGAATAACCAACAATTACTGGAAAGGTTAGAGGCAGCTATTGCTACACAAGGGGGTCACACCAGATACTGGAAGCCGAGGATCACATACTTATTCCACTCACAGATATATGATACTGGATCAGCAAGTCTAATATCCTTCACTTGTATTTGATGTGTTTTTCTTTATCTAATTTTAGGACTTATATGAAATTCTGATGTAGTTTTAGGTCAAATTTATGCAGAAATATAGAAAATTCTGAAGGATTCACAAACTTTCAAGCATCCCTGTATCTAGTTTATATAGATGTATTCTATTATCTACCTAATATCTGTTCTATACCTATATACTGTGACTACTATCTAGCTTCATCATATCTATCCATCTATAGAAGAAATTTAGAGCCACACTGTGTGTACAAGCCCTCTCCAGGAAAAGGTGCCAGGTCTCCAGGATATAGATATAGATGGTTTGCAACTATTTTCAGTACTGTCTCGTTTTTATTTTTATTCTATCTATCTATCTATCTATCTATCTATCTATCTATCTATCTATCTATCTATCTATCTATCCAATATGTGATCTATCTATCTAATATGTGTTCTATCTATCTATCTATCTATCTATCTATCTATCTATCTATCTATCTATCCAACATGTGATCTATCTATTCAATTTGTGATCTATCCATCTATCTATCTGATATGTTTTCTATATCATCTATCGCTCTCTCTCTCTAATATGTGTTCTATCTATCTACCTACACAAAAAAGATTCAGACAGCACATCCCAATGTGAACAGGTGCACGCTACTGTGGTAAAATGTATAAAAACAAAAAAGTGTAGCAGCCTCTGACACAGCACAAGGGTATATAGAGAACAGAGATAGCATTACTGCTATTATTGGCACCTACAAATTAATATGGTGTATAAACTAAAATTTTGAGGTTCTTAGTTATACATATTTGATGAAACAGTAGATTTATTTTGGGTTTAATAGAGGCATTAGTATAGGGTCCCACCTTAATGAGGTCGCCTTGTCGGGGCAGGTACAGGGCTTCCTACTGTTTAATCAAATATATATAACTAAGAACTTCAAAATTTTAGTTTATACACCATATTAATTTGTAGGTGCCAATAATAGCAGTAATGCTATCTCTGTTCTCTATATACCCTTGTGCTGTGTCAGAGGCTGCTACACTTTTTTGTTTTTATCTATCTATCTACCTATCTCCTATCTATCTATCTATCTATCTATCTATCTATCTATCTGTCTCATATCTATCTACCTACCTACCTACCTATCATCTATCTATCCATCTATCTATCTACCTATCTGATATGTGTTCTATCTGCTATCTATCTATCTATCTATCTATCTATCTATCTACCTATCATATATCTATCTACCTACCTATTATCTATCTATCTATCTATCTATCTATCTATCTATCTATCTACTACCTACCTATTATCTATCTATCCATCTAGCTATACCTATCTGTGGTACTCACCTTTTCCACTTGTCTAGAGTTGTCATTTTCAGCAATAAGAGATAATTTTGCTTTATCCGGCTCTGCAGAAGTTTCCTTTGTGGAGAACTCCTCGGCTGTGCACTGTGTCTTGGTCATGGTGATGCCTTGTCCTGCACACACAGCTGCCTCCTTTATCCGTCTGTCAGGTCATGGCACGTGCTCTCCTTTCAGGACATGTCAGTCATGCGGATATCAGTATCTTGTCCCCATTCCGCAGTCAATAGACGGACGACTTATGATCACATGATTTATTAATGCGGGTGTCTGGATAACAAAGGACTCACCTGAGCCATCCCCATCTGCTGACAACGACTGCACGATGTGTGTATGTGCTGTAAGTGCGCATTGTTCCCTGCACTCACTATTACTGTATGGTTTGTACACGGTATCATATCACCTGTCCGACATAACATATAGGAATAGATACATTTCTGATATATCGCCCAGTTATCACTAATGTCCTATAGGGCTGACCCTTTAGGCTACTTTCACAAGGCAGTATTCTGTTCTGGTCATTATGTTGTATGTATATTTGTAAGCCAAAACCAAGAATAGGTCCAAGGAAGAAAAATAATGCAAATCTTTCCATTGCGTGTTCTCTGTAAGTTCTATGCCCGGTTTTGGCTTCAAATACTGATTCAAAATACTGAACATGTGAACGTGACCTTTAGCTTGAATGTATAGATATTAGGTAGGCAGATTGATGGATAGATAGATAGATAGACCGGTTATATATGTCCTTCCAAAAATTCATAAAAATTTGGAAATTCCACGGGGTAGGTCCATAGTGTCGGGCTGTGGATCTATGTTTTCGAACATATGCATTTTTTTGGATAAAATACTTAGGCCTGGTTCACATCTGCGTTCGGGTTTCTGTTCGGGGAGTCCGCTCACAAGCAGCGCTTTTCTCTCCTCTTGCTTCGTGCGGAAACTGAGCAGAAACCACATGGACCCCTGTGATGATTCTGCTTAAATATGGCTATAACTCAAAGCTGTATTTTGTTCTCTGGGTAGTGTATCTCTTTACTCATAAGGTGCGCAGCTATAATCCTAGGTGTATATTGGCAGTAGTAGCAACGTTGTAACAATGGGGCTTTGTATCCATCCCAGCAGGGCTCCATTGAATTCATATACAGCCCTGAGTGATCAAAGAAACATGCATTGTGCAGATAGATCAGACCTGGTTGATAACATTGTATCATTCCACTTGGTCTCAGCTCTAAACAAAAAAATCTGGACTTGAGTGCATTATTCAATCAGACTTGCTGCCGCCGGTGACCTCATTCTGGGAGGTGGCATAAAGGGTATAAAAGATGAGGTAAGAGGCAATGGGAGGAGATTGTGTGCTGAGACTACAAGAGTTTACTGAGAGACTGTGATGAGAGCATGCAGGCTGGAATATACTGTGATGCCACATGCTAGGAGTTAATGCCACATGCCAAGAAGCCTCCACTGGGTTATTCACACCTACCAGAGCATGTGTGAGTGTTGGATTATAGAGCCACATCAAGGAGATGTGTGGTAAAGTAATTATTTCACTTTTATGCCCTTTTTATTTCATTGCACTGTATATTGTAACTAGTAACTGTTAATGCTTGCATATATCTACTTATCTGTTCTGAACTGTATATATTAGATGTTAATACCGACCCAGTTAGGGGTTAATAAATATATACAATTTAGAAAGCTTGTCTTGTATTTATCTTGTGGACCCAACACTCACTGGAGGTGAGTGTGGTTTTATATGAAAGAAGACTCAGGTGTGAGCCAAAGCGGTGTTGGCGCACTGAGGATCTTTCACAACCCCATTATAGTCTATGGGGACCGCGGGTTTCCTTAGATAAACCGCTTTTTATGCGTATAGGTTTCCGTTCGGGGGTCCCCAAGCGGACTCCCCTGTACGGAAACCCGAACGCAGATGTGAACCGGGCCTTAGACGATTTGCAATAGGGGTTTCTTTTATTAGAGATTTTTTATGTAAATTACGGGCGGTCAGCATTTCTGATAGTTGTGAATTAACATTGGTGTCATTTGATGTGACTGCTTTATACACCTAAATTTATCATGAAAGGGGCCTGCAGGCTGTAAAGAAAAAAATAGAAAATTCTGATTCATTGGAGATGTGATCTTGTGTTACGCATTACACATAATTATTTCGTTTTTGTGACGAGTTTTTTCTACAATTATGAGGTATGGTGATGGGCGCCAACCTACGCCAGTATTACCATGACGGTCCTGGAGGAGGAGCTCGTCTGTGTGTCCCACCACTTCAGCCATGTGTTGCGGTGGTGATGATACATAGATGACATCTTCCTCCTGTGGACAGGTACAGCTTCACAACTTGGTGACTTTCATGACATGCAAACCTTAATAATATTGATCCGGACATAAAATTTACCGTGGTTCAATCTAAGATGCAGACACAGTTTCTTGATATGTTATCTACACAAATTTACCATAAACCAACAGACAGGAATAATATAATTTACTTAAATATGAAAGTGGTCGTCCTAGACATATGGTTAATTCTTTACCATTTAGCCAATTTCTACAAGTAAAAAACATTGATAGTGAGTTCTCCATGGTCCAGAAAGATATGGACCAAATGGCATTAAAATTTAGACACAGAAGTTATCCAGCGAAAGCCATTTGTGAAAATAGGAAGAAAGCTGAGTCCATCCATCGAGACAGACTGTTGATTGGATCTAAGGGGGCGTTCACATTACCGCTGGTGACCGTCAGTAGTGTCCATTGTTATTGTCCATTACAAGATTTTAGCATCGGACACCAGCAGAACCGTCACAAATCTGTTAAAATTTCTATTCATTTCAATGGGATCATTCTAGTGACCGTTAGTGTCCGTTATACACCCAATCTATCACATGTATGTTTTTTTTCATGGACAAAAAAATCCAACATGCAGGACTTTTGTGTCCGTTAAAAAAAACGGTTTCATGACGGACGTCAAGTGTCCATTATTTGTTAACATTAAAGTCTATGGGTAACGGACGGGAACCCGTTATACTGTCCGTTATTACTGTTTTTTTCTCTGCACATGCTCAGAAAGCAGAAACAAAAAAAAAAGCTAAAAAATGGCCACTCAGTGATACTAATGTGTCCATTAAATGGATCAGTTAAAAAAAAACGGACAAATTAACATCAGTTACTGTCTGTTATTATAGGTGTCTGTTTTTTTTTTTAACGGACACTATCATAACAGAATCCAACGGTAGTGTGAACCCAGCCTAAGAGACAACAATGTGGTGGTGGGATACCTTTTATATAATAATTTGTGCAATTGTACAAAAGCATTGGGGGGTCCTGAAAATGAGTACTCTATATATCCCAGAACTTTGTGTACCTCCTACTATCCTATAGAAGAGCTAGGAGTTTGGGGGACCAATTGGTCCATTCTGATGTAGGGAGATTTAAACATGGGAGACAATTGACCTTGCCCGGTAATAGCAGAAAAGGCTGTTACCCCTGCCGGAATTGCATCAAATGTGCCCTAATGGTTGAGGCCCGGTTCACATCTGCACATGGGTTTCCGCTTGGTGACCCCCCAAATGGAAACCTAATCCACATAAAAAAGCAGTTACCTTGGGAAACCGGCAGACCCCATAGACTATAATGGGGCCCGTGTGGTTTCCGCTCAGTTTCCGCACGAAAAATGCGGAGAAAAAAGTGTGGAATGGCCCGAACGCAGATGTGAACCGGGCCTAAGGGCGACCGTTTAGTACATAATGATATAGAATATAGAATAAAGCATTATCTTACTTGCGATAGCGAGTTTGTTATATACAGTGCCTTGCGAAAGTATTCGGCCCCCTTGAACTTTTTGAGCTTTTGCCACATTTCAGGCTTCAAACATAAGAATATAAAATTTAAATTTTTTGGTGAAGAATCAACAGCAAGTGGGACACAATCGTGAAGTGGAACGAAATTTATTGGATATTTTAAACTTTTGTAAAAAATAAAAAACTGAAAAGTGGGGTGTGCCAAATTATTCAGCCCCATTAAGTTAATACAATGTAGCGCCACCTTTTGCTGCGATTACAG
Organism: Leptodactylus fallax; assembly: GCA_947044405.1. NCBI lineage: Eukaryota > Metazoa > Chordata > Amphibia > Anura > Leptodactylidae > Leptodactylus > Leptodactylus fallax. The sequence continues at coordinate 223,702 of CAMRHE010000472.1, read as the reverse complement.
CTGCAAGTCGCTTGGGGTATGTCAGTTTTGCACATCGAGAGACTGAAATTCTTGCCCATTCTTCCTCGGAAAACAGCTGGAGCTCAGTGAGGTTGGATGAAGAGCGTTTGTGAACAGCAGTTTTCAGCTCTTTCCACAGATTCTCGATCAATATGATCGCTTGCACAGTGCTCTTTGGGATGTTTAAAGTTTGGGAAATCTTTTTGTATCCAAATCCGGCTTTAAACTTCTCCACAACAGTATCACGGACCTGCCTGGTGTGTTCCTTGGTCTTCGTGATGCTCTCTGCGCTTTAAACAGAACCCTGAGACTATCACAGAGCAGGTGCATTTATATGGAGACTTGATTACTCACAGGTGGATTATATTTATCATCATCAGTCATTTAGGACAACATTGGCTCATTCAGAGATCCTCACTGAACTTCTGGAGTGAGTTTGCTGCACTGAAAGTAAAGGGGCCGAATAATATTGCACGCCCCACTTTTCAGTTTTTTATTTTTTACAAAAGTTTAAAATAACCAATAAATTTCATTCCACTGCACAATTGTGTCCCACTTCTTGTTGATTCTTCACCAAAAAATTCAAATTTTATATCTTTATGTTTGAAGCCTGAAATGTGGCAAAAGGTTGAAAAGTTCAAGGGGGCCGAATACTTTCGCAAGGCACTGTATATGTTGACATGCCCATGTGGGTTGATTTACATAGGTGACACTATGCTAGATCATAAGACCAGGCTGAATCAGCATCGCTACACGATAAGGAAACACAAAAAAGACTTACCTGTCCCAAAACAGTTTTCCGATTTTAAACATACAGAACACAACTGAGATTTAGGATCATTGACCATATTCCTCCATTTAGACGTGGAGATAATAGGGAACAACTATTAAAACGACGGTAAATGGATGCATTGAAAGCCAAGGGCTTGGATGTGGATTATATTACCCCCTGTATATTGAGCTGGTGGATTGCTCTATGCGCCTTCAGTACTCTTTTATTACTTAAGTTGCACTTAGTGACTGATTGTAACAATAGAATTTTTTTCTATATTTGATATTATTTGTGTTTATATACTGTATATAAATATATATAGATATATATATTTATTTTACTCTTCTATATATACATCTTTCTCATTATTTTCTTTTTTTATCATTTTTTCAACTATTATTCATTATCATTATTTATCGTGTATTATTTATAATCTATTATAATTTATTATCTATTCTTCTTCATTTTCGTTTGTTTGATTTATTTCTTTTGTTTTGGTTTAATATATACATTAGTTATGAATTTACTCTGTGTTATTTATAGCAATATCTAGCTTTGAGATAATGTTCTTTTCCTAGAGAATATTTCGCCGGCATTGTCCGTTTGTATTGCGCATGCACAATAGAGTATTGGCAGATGGCAGACTCTTGGATGTCTTATCTATGTTGTATACATATGTACACATGCGCGGGAATGCGTGATGGATGCAGTATCGTTTTCGACAGGCTGAATTATTGGCATGTGCTTGTATCAACGCTGAATGGAATTGTATATTATATACAGTAAGTGGGATGTGTGGGAAGGAAGAAAGAAAGAAAGAAAGAAAGAAAGAAAGAAAGAAAGAGAAAAATAGGAGATAGAGGTAGATAGATAGATAGATAGATGGATAGATAGATAGATAGATAGATAGATAGATGGATAGATAGATAGATAGATAGATAATCTAGCACATGATTTCAAATGCACACTATATGTTAATATAAATATAGTAAAATATACAGTATGTAGAAGAGCTGAGGATTCATGTTGATTGATTTCTTTTAATGAAATTTTTAATAACATGTTGGAATTTTCATGTTATATTCTAAAAACTCTACAACACAATGTTCGCTACAGTCCAAATCGATCACAATATTGTGTTCATTTATCCTCTTGAGCTTTTAAGTCCACACACCCTGTCTGCAAGTTCCAGAAATTTCTATAGATGGTCCATTTTCCATCAAGACACAATCCATTAGAATCTTTTGCAAAGACCAGATGTTTGACAGACTACATCATGAGAAGATGTTGTAGATGCCTTCAAGAAGACTCATGAAGAAGAACTGCCTCTACGCAAGATGTTGTCGATGAAGTTAGTTTAGAAGTCTGATGGCCATATCATTAGAAGATGGTAGATGTCTTCAAGAACCATAACGACCCAAGGCTAGATGCCTTCAAAAAGACTCATGGAAGAGTCCAGTCTCCATTATGACAAAGTTTCCTTCTAGAAGATCCTAGACACATTTCTTTAGAGTTCCCAGTCTTCAAAAGTGAAATGTATATTTACAACCATGAAGTTCATTCACATTGAGGACAAACCTTCCATCCATCTTTATTGTACCCAGAGCCAAATTCTGTACCCCAAGTATTTTCACAGATCAAGAAGGTAATAGCTGCAACAAGATCCCATAGATTCCAGCTTGGGCTTCAACACTGCTGCCTCATTGGGTCCAGTTATGGATATCTCACAACAACAGTACCCTGGTGCAATCATCGGGCTTTGCGCTTGGCTCCAGGTGATGGCGGATACTGCCGGACCGGAGGCATATCATAGTGACTGGGAATGTGGCTGTTTTTTGGCGAGTCATAATGATTTGTCTGGAGGCTGTTTCGAGGAGAACTGGTGGAGGCTGCTGCTGCTCCTCGTATGAAACTATCTGCAACCAAGATATCAAACCTACATTATTTTATGTTCTACATGCAATACATCCATAATACAAAATGGTGCAACTATATGAACTACTGGACAAGTTGGACCAGACTGGATAATTTCAATAAGAACCTAGAAATATCAAGAGTATAAAGTTGTAATCTGCGATGTATTTACCTACAATGTCCTTGGTTTTCACCTTTAGGACTCATTTTAAGGTGGCCACACACATTAGATAGAAGGAGATTGATGGTCGAACAACCATCATCTGGTTAGTAATCATTTTGCAGTGATGACCATACACATGTTAGTCCATATTGGCCTTTACAGTCATACAGTCACTAAGCATATCTTTATCTCTCCATCTATCCTACCCCACCATCTGACCTTCTCTGCGCAGCTACTCACACACCTACAAGCTTTCCGCCCCAGACACACAACCACCCCACACTCTCTCCTATTTACACCTGCTATCCCTCTCCCTGCTACTCCTCACTTCTGGCGACATATCTCCTAATCCTGGACCGCCCCAGCACCTCCCTGCTGTTGGATCTTTCCGCACAACCGCCACCAGCGTACTGAACCCCCTATATCTTACACCTATCGCACCCGCTCCTGCCCCTCCCCACACACTTCCCGGCGCACTATGGAACGCTCGCTCTGTATGCAACAAACCTGACTACATCCATGACCTCTTCATTTCTCATCATTTCTAGGTCTCACAGAAACGTGGATAACACCCTCCGACACCACCTCCCCTGCTGCCCTCTCCTATGGAGGTCTGCAATTCTCACACACTCCCCGCCCCAACAATAAACCCGGTGGATGCGTAGGCGTACTCTTATCTGACAATTGCTCCTTTGCCCCAATCCAACCGCTACCTGCTCTCACCCTCCCCACCTTTGAAGTGCACTCTGTCCGCATTTACTTACCCTCCAACCTTCAACTGGCCGTCATATATCGACTACTGCCTTTATCGACCACTTCACCACCTGGCTAATGCACTTCCTATCCACAGACACCCCCACCATCATCATGGGTGATTTCAACATCCCTATTAACACATCCCACCCCGCCGCTTCCAGTCTCCTATCACTCACTACCTCCTTTAGTCTGTCTCAATGGTCCTCCTCTGCCACCCACACAAAGGGGCACACGCTGGACCTCATATTCACCCACCTCTGCTCTCTAGTCACTCTCTCTAACTCTCCGTCCACGCTTTCCGATCACAACCTGCTGACATTCTCAGCCCTCTCCTCTGTAATTGAACCCCCAAACCCTAAACCAACACGTCCCCGCAGGAACCTTAATCGCCTTGACATCCGCACGCTCTCAGACTCTCTCCGACAGCTCGCTGACATATCCTCACTCCAGGACGCAGATACCGCTGCTGACTTCTACAACACCACCATTACTTCAGCCCTTGACTCTGTGGTCCCTCTCACTAACACCAGAACCCAGCCGATCAATAGGCAGCCCTGGCACACTGATCTGACTAAAAAACTAAGACGTGCCTCACGGGTTGCAGAACGCCTCTGGAAGAAAAGCCACTCCCAGGAGGACTTCCTTAGGTATAAAGAAGCAGTTCTCACATTCAAGAACGCACTCACCTCTGCAAAGCAGGTCTACTTCACCACACTAATATCTGCCCTATCCCGCAACCCCAAACAGCTATTCACTACCTTCAACTCCCTCCTCCGTCCTCCTGCCCCCCCTCCAACATCACTTATCACAGCTGATGGCTTTGCCTCTTATTTCAAAAACAAAATCGACACCATCAGAGACAGTCTCACCCTACAACCCCAACAACCACTCTATCCAACTGCTCGGTGCTCATCATCTTTAACCTGTTTCTCCACCGTCACTGATGAAAAGCTCTCTACCCTAATCTCTAAATCACACCTCACCTCCTGTGCACTCGACCCAATCCAGTCACATCTCATCCCCAAACTCTCGGAAGACATTACTCCTGCCTTAACCCATCTCTTCAACCTATCCCTAACCACTGGATCCTTCCCTTCTGCCTTCAAACATGCTACCGTCACCCCTATACTTAAGAAACCCTCCCTGGACCCGTCCTCTCCAGCCAACTATCGCCCCATCTCACTGCTCCCGAACGCCTCAAAACTACTAGAGCAACACGTCCATTCCGAACTATCCTCCTACCTCTCATCCAATATGCTCCTTGACAGACTACAGTCAGGCTTCAGACCCCATCACTCCACAGAAACTGCCCTAACCAAGGTCACTAATGACCTTCTAACCGCCAAAGCCAAACGTCACTATTCTGTCCTCCTCCTCCTCGACCTCTCCTCTGCCTTTGGATACAGTCGACCATTCCCTCCTGCTAGAAACGCTTTCATCCCTTGGCATCTCTGACCTGGCCCTTTCCTGGATCTCCTCATATCTCACCAACCGCACATTCAGCGTCTCCCACTCACACACCACCTCCCCGCCATGCCCTCTTTCTGTAGGTGTCCCCCAAGGCTCTGTCCTAGGACCCCTCCTGTTCTCAATCTACACCCTAGGCCTTGGCCAACTCATAGAATCCCATGGTTTCCATTACCATTGCTATGCTGACGACACCCAAATATATCTCTCTGGACCAGACATTACCTCCCTGTTGTCTAGAGTCCCAGAATGTCTAGCAGCCGTAGCCTCCTTTCTCTCCTCCCGCTTTCTCTAACTCAACATGGAGAAGACGGAGTTCATAATCTTCACCCCTCCTCGCACGGCCCCCCTACCTGACCCATCTATCAAAATTAATGGAACCACTCTCACCCCAGTCCCACAGGCCCGCTGCCTTGGGATAACCCTAGACTCTGACCTATCCTTCAAGTCGCATATTCAAACCCTCAACACCTCCTGCCGCCTCCAACTCAAAAACATCCACCGATTCCGCTCTTTCTTCACCCCTGAAGCTACAAAGATGCTAGTCCACGCCCTCATAATCTCCCGCCTAGACTACTGTAACACCCTTCTCCATGGCTTCCCAGCTAACACCCTCGCCCCCCTCCAGTCCACTTTAAACTGTGCTGCTCGCCTAATACACCTCTCCCCCCGTTCTTCATCGGCCGCTCCCCTCTACCAATCCCTTCACTGGCTACCCATTGCCCAGCGAATAGAGTTCAAATTACTAATGCTGACATACAAAGCCATCCACAACCTGTCCCCTCCATATATCTCCGACCTAATCTCCCGCTACCTGCCCGCACGTAACCTCCGATCCTCCAAAGACCTCCTACTCCGCTCTGCTCTTATCCGCTCTTCACACAATCGACTCCAAGACTTCTCCCGGGCATCCCCCATACTCTGGAACTCATTACCAAGACACATAAGACTGTCCCCCACAGTCGCAAGCTTCCAGAAGGCCCTGAAGACTCACCTATTCAAGAAAGCCTACAACCTCCAATAACACTACTGTCACCACACCACCACCTGTACAGCCTCTACCCCCACCTTCTGTCTCTATCCCTCTCTTATAGATTGTAAGCCCTTGCGGGCAGGGCCCTCTATCCCACTGTGCCAGTGATCACTGTTAGTATTATCTGTTTTGTATATCTGGTGTACTGTATGTAAATCCGCAAATGTAAAGCAACATGGAATTAATGGTGCTATATAAATAAATAATAATAATACATAAATTCAAACTAGCCGAAGATGAAGGTCATAAAGGTGCCAATACACATTTGACAAAATTACATCGTCAGGTGAAATTTAACAATGGACTATTGTTTTTGCCAGCAGATGACACACTATTATCTTATCAGGTGTCCATACTCTTTAGATAGCTGTTGGCCTGTTTGACCGACAGTTATCTTGCCCTCCATACACGATGGCTGAGTGGTGCACGTGTGCTAGACCCGGAGAAGAGAGATTTTCCAAAATCTAAAATATCAGGTAGTTGAAACCAATGGAAACCCAACTGCTGATCCTCATCTTCACCAACATCAGGAGAGTGTTGGGAGGCCCACAGAAAGCATGAGATGGTTAGCCATACCTGGTTTGGATCGATACACATCTAATGTGAAAGACCATCCTTAGTCGAATAAAACAAATGATCTACGCTTCAGGATTCCAAGGGATAGTTATGCCCACCAGGAGGCCAATCTATTGCATATAGGCAGTAATGTACAATATACTGCAATACAGAAGTATTACAGTATATAGTACAGAGGATCAACTAATCCCAGGTCCTAGTGCCCTTGAAAATAAAAGTATAAAAAATAAATAAGCAAATAACAAAAAAGCCCCAACTGGCGTTTAGTGTCTGCTCAGTGCCAAGGCCTAACAGATAGAGTTTTTGCTTCCTGCCCCTGAGGCCGCCCCGCACGTCGTGGAGCACTGGTGTCATTGCCGCTGATCTGACATTGCAGTTTCTCCATAGCTTATGTAGAAATAACAAAGAAAAACAAGTCACTTTTGGTTTCTTTATTTCTCCTGAAATTTATTTTCTCCTTATTATTTATTTTATTTTATTTTTTTTAAATTTTTAATTAAAATACTGCTTTCTGATTTCCTCTTTTAAAAATAGAACATCTGCATCAACTTAAAAAAAAAAATCTTAGTTTATGAACCCATGACATGCCTAGATCATGAAAGGGTTAAAATAATTATTGTAATAGAACTGGGTAGAGAGCTGTGATGTCACAATCTGCATGGAATGTTCTGGGCCTGGAACGGTGATGACATCACAATGACCTCAGTAAGTAAGAGGCCTGAGCTCAGAGCCCGCTCATCATAACAGTGTGTGACTCCACGCCGGACACACGCAACTTCTGATACAGGAAGAAAAAAAACATGACAGACGCCATCATGAGGATTCATGGATGTCGCTATCGTGCCCAGCGGCTGCTGGTCACCGGTCTCTCATCCTGCAAGTCGATTGGCTCCTTCATTCTGACCCGAATCAGGAAAATCTACCCAAAATGGAGAACCCTGATGAGGAATTCCAGCTTCATGGCCAAAAAATCCATAACACAGGTCAGGAGCTTCCTCAGGTCAGTAACGCAGAAAAAATCTAAAGATGGCGCCATCAGCCAAGACACAGGTGAGAAGACACCGACCTACATAGTAGGGGACATTGACTCCACTGTGTCCATTACAAAAAGTGGAGATGTTACTGCTGATCCAAAAACTGCATATCAGGGGCCCCTTATACCACAAGGTCTGTCCCTGGTAGAAAAGATAGAAAGTGGAGAACGTCCACAGAAAAGACCCCGGGACATTGATGCTGCGGAGCCATTCCATGTCCAAGAATCACCACCTGCTAAAAAAACAAAGACCCAAAAGAGACGACGCAATGTAAAGACTCGTCCAAAACAAGACCCAGCAGTGAGAGGTGACGTCTCCTTCCTAAATCTAGAGACCCATAAAACCATGGACGTAAAAATGGCCGTGCCTGATGAAGACGTTGTGAAGGCGTCAGGTGAAGCTCCCAGAGTCAGCCGTAAAAGAAAAGCACCCACCTCCAAGAACAGTCAGCCTGGGACCTTCCCACCAGCCAAAAAATCTGCAGAGGAACCCACTACTAATCCATCTGCACAAGTTCTAGGGAGCCCGGAGCTGGAAACACCCCGAGTGGAGATGCCTGATTCCTGGAGACAGCACTACATGAACCATCTGTCTCCAGAGCACTTATCTATCCTGAGGAGTACAGGAGAGGCCGGCATGCTGGATGATGACATCATCAACAAGGCCCAGGAGATCCTACAATGCCAATATGGGGACTTTGATGGCCTGCAGCCCGCTGCCGTTCTTCTCTTTCCAGGCTACAGTGTACTAAGAAAAGCAGTACAAATCCACTACGATGAGGACAGGGTGCACTGGCTGACCACCTGCTTCAGAGATGGCAAAATCCAAGTGGCCGACAGCATCAAGACCAACAATCTGTCTCTATCAATCCAGGACCAGATCAATAATATCTACAGTGCCGTGGTCTCCGAGCCCCTGAAGCACCTGAAATTTCTGAATGTGGATCAGCAGAGGAATAACTATGACTGTGGGGTATTCGCTATAGCGTTTGCCTATGAGCTCCTGGCAGAAGATGGTGACCCCACAGTCTTGTATAACCACAAGAAAATGAGACACCATCTAATATCCTGCCTGCAGAAGGGCAGGATCACAGGATTCCCCAGAAGGGTCAAAAAGTGACTCCATGTCGGACGACATGTAGAGTCCATGATGGGCCAAGTGATCGCCCTGACCTTCAGCGGGACCTGAGACAGACCAGGATCCTCCCCAGAGCTGCAGTCACTACCGAACCCTGAGAATCACCAGTGACCCTGGTACTGGACGACCGCCCACAGACCTGATGTCACCGGTAAGTAACCATTGACTTCTCTAAGATGATTCCATTAATATACTGATTATAATAAATGATGGGGGGGGGGGTCACTGCTATTATAGGGAGGGGTCTGATCTTCATTGTCTTCACTTTTTCTTCCAGAATGAATATAAAGCAAGTGTTGGTGTCGCTCTCTACACCACGGAGCTCAGTCTGTATCCAGCGGTCACTGTTCTTCTAGAAGATTATCCTGGGGTTCTGGAGAACATTGCAGCAGATCGGATCCTCCATGTCACCAGAGGTCTGTAATACAGAAACTGAGGCGCAGAGTCCAAGATCTCCTAAACTCACCAATGACCCCGCAAGAAAGGATTGGTCCTCAGCACCACGGACCAAGTATATAATCCAGGTAAGAGGACTATAACGACCAGCAGTGACCGGGTGTATATTGTATGTCACTTATATGTAATATTCCACTGCTCCATGTTCAGTCGTGACCAGGTATATTTTTGTATCTGCAGATCTCAGAGCGGGGGTCTCGCTGTGTCCACAATGACTATAGGACACAGCTGGAGGAGACCACTGTACCACAGGTCAATGACATGGTGACCACCTCCTCAGGATCACATGACCTGCGCTTCAGAGACAAATTCACTGGACTTGACCCTCACCGGACTTTCCTGCAGTCAGACGCATTCGCTGAATAAGTGGATTTCCTGCTGCACCAGAGGCAGATTACCGGCTGGTCTCTGCTCTCGCCCTCGGACTTGACACTTCACCGGACTTTCCTGCAGTCAGACGCAATTCACTGAATAAGTGGATTTCCTGCTGCAATCACCTCGGACTTGACTTTTCACCGGACTTTCCTGCAGTCAGACGTATTCGCTGAATAAGTGGATTTCCTGCTGCATCATGAGGCAGATTCCGGGCTCGGTCTCTGTTCTCACTACCGGACTTGACTCAACTCTGCTCCTTGCCGCCATTTCCCACCACAGCCCAAGTATCATCATCTCGCCGCCCAAGTATCATCGTCATGCTGCCAAGGGCCCATCATCATCGGGCCACATTTAAGAATTAGTGCCCTGACTTCATCTGGAAACATCTAGATTTATCACCTTGCATAATTTCAATAAAGAAGTCAGTGTTATATAAAGCTGCCGTGTATCTGAGCTTAGTTTTGGTTCTTCACAGCCAACCTAACACCTTGTTGGAGCTTGGTCTGTGGCCCTAGACTCTAGCCAGGGCCACACATTGATATAAAACTGTATGAAAGTGTCTGTGAATGTAAAATCTTAGGTGGTGTCTACCTATAACAAATACATGGACAAGCGGGTATAATATGATTCTTTATCCTTCAGGTTTTATTTGTATGCCAGTGTTCACACTGACCCAGCTAGCAGAGCTATATTCAGTGATCATATTTCCATACTTCCCAACCGTCCCGGATTCTGAGGGACAGCCTCGGATTGTGGGTCCTGTCCCACGGTCCCGGTCAGCGGGAGGTATGTCCCGGATTCAACTCATCTACATCCAGAGAGGATTTGAATACAATGTCCACAGACAGCTCCCGCTTCACCACTGTTCCCTTCCCTATGCTCCGGCCTCAGGAGCTGTAGGCGTAATGTGATGACGTCACTCACATCGCACCTGCAACGCCCTAAACACTCAGGAGAAGAGACAGCAGGGGAGCGAGGAGAGGTAAATATCTGTGATTTTATTATGTTAAACTTTGGGGAGGACATTAGACTGGGGACAGATAAAGGCGGACATTAACTAGTGGCAGATGAAGGGGGGGCATTAAACTGTAGACAGATGGAGGGGGCATTAAACTGGTGGCAGATGAAGGGGGGCATTAAACTGGGGGCAGATGAAGGGGGCATTAAGCTGGTGGCAGATAAATGGGGACATTAAACTGGAGACAGATGGAGGGGGGCATTAAAATGGGGGGTAGATGGAGGGTGACATTAAACTGGGGTCAACTGGAGGAGGACATTAAACCGTGCGGGTAGCTGGAGGGGGACATATCTGCCTCTAGTTGCCCCCAGTTTAATGTCACCCTCCAGATACCCCCACGGTTTCATGTCCCCCTCTAGTTTCCCCCAGTTTAAACTGGGGCACCAGGAAAGGGACTTCATACTGTGGGGCAATTGGAGGGGAACATTATAATGTGGGGGCATAGAATGTTAGGGTTACTGTAGGAGCATTATACTGTGTTGGGGCACACCAAAAAATGGGTGAGAATGGGCGGAGTCAACGTAGAAGTGGGTGGAGCTAAATTTGCCATGGCGTGCATAGTGCGCCACACATTTTGTCCCTCTTTCTGTCCTTTGAAAGTTGTCAGGTATGTAAAAGTCATGTGTGGGGAGTCTCTGAATATAAAAGTGATCATTACCAGTGTGAACAGACCCCTATATGATATATTAGGGAACAGTAATATAAGTGTCTCATCTGGTCCTGTCATTACACACGAGGGGGAATCCTGGCGATATGAATGGAGACATGGGGCGCTGTTGTCGCCATACCTATAGGGGGGGGGTAATGACTGTATATTAGACAATGGCTAATTCTGCAAGGAATAAAGCAAGTGTCAGATCTTACAGACCTCTACAATGCCAACATGCTGGGACGTGTAGTTCCACATGGCTTACAGACGCCATAGTTTGCCCCTACAGTATGATATGTAGTATATTGATGAGTTGGGGTCCCTGGTCATTAGCACATCCCTTATTACAGTGTATACAGGACATGGACTGACCTCCCGCAGCCTCAGCGTCCCGTCACCATGGCAACCGCGTTTCTGTAGAGCGGCAGCAGAATCAGCCAATCAGCTGCTGAGGCGGGACGTAAGGCCGGAAGTAGGGCAGGCAGGAGAAAGCAAAATGGCGGCGGTTGCTTCAAGGCAAGTTATAAATTAGTGAAAAAGTGTCGTAAGCGATAATGAGAGGTTGAGCAGTGACGAGGACTGACGCACAAAAGCGTCAGAGAGTTTTCTCTTAAGGGTTCCTGGCGAGGTGGGTGTGGCTAAAGTGATAGGCGTGGTTTAAGCTATGAATCATAGCAGGCACTAGCTAAGTGGTGTATATAGAGGCTCAGACTGGGTCATACAGCTCCTAGTTACTGTATATAGTACACAGGGGGACAGTTTAGTCTGCACATAGCAGCCAATCACAGCACAGCTTTTATTTCGTATTTTTAAAACTGCCTTGTGATTGGTTGCTACGGCCAACATAGACACTTTGGGGGGACTTTATTATCCTCTTTATGGCAGTTTTATGGCATTGATGGGTGATCATGTGGTTGACAAAAAGATGCACCAAATTACATGTTCTGCCCCTTGTTTGCCACCGCCTGTGTAAGTGGGAGACGCAGGGGTAAAGCTGGCCTAAGTTATACACGAAATCTATGGCAGTTCCTGACCGGTGTAGATTCCAGGTGCTGTCCCGGTCAGCGGGGAGATGTCCGGGCTCCAAGTAGTGATGCAGGAGGCGATCGCTCCCTCCTTCACCATTCAGCCCCTGTCTCTTGCTCCGGGTGTCTGGGGATGAGAAGGTGCGATGTGGTGACATCACTTACATTGTGTCTTCTGCTCCCAGAAGAGAACAGCAGGGGAACGGGATGAGGGGAGTATTAGTTTTTTTGTTTAATCTATGGGGGCAACAGGAGAGGAACTGCGTACTGTGGGGGCAGCTGGAGGGGGACATTATACTATGGGGCAGCTGGAGGGGGACATTATACTGTGGGGCCAGCTGGAGGGGGACATTATACTGTGGGGGCAACTGGAGGGGGACATTATATTGTGGGGGCAGCTGGAGTGGGACATTATATTGTGGGGGCAGCTGGAGGGGGATATTATACTGTGGGGGCAACTGGAAGGGGACATTATATTGTGGGGGCAGCTAGAGGTGGACATTATACTGTGGGGGAAACTGAAGGGGGACATTATACTGTGGGGGAAGCTAGAGGGGGAAATTATACTGTGGGGGGCAGCTAGAGGGTGACATTATATTGTGGGGGCAGCTGGAGGGGGACATTATACTGTGGGGGCAGTTAGAGGGGGACATTATACTGTGGGGGCAGCTAGAGGGGGACATTATACTGTGGGGGGCAGCTAGAGGGTGACATATTGTGGGGCAGCTGGAGGGGGACATTATATTGTTGGGGCAGCTGGAGGGGGACATTATATTGTGGGGGCAGCTGGAGGGGGGACATTATACTGTGGGGGCACTTGGAGGGGGACATTATACTGTGGGGGCAGCTATAGGGGGACATTATACTGTGGGGGCAACTGGAGGGGGACATTATATTGTGGGGGCAGCTAGAGGTGGACATTATACTGTGGGGGAAACTGGAGGGGGACATTATATTGTGGGGGCAGCTAGAGGTGGACATTATACTGTGGGGGAAACTGGAGGGGGACATTATACTGTGGGAGCAGCTAGAGGGGGACATTATACTGTGGGGGCAGCTAGAGGGGGACATTATACTGTGGGGGCAGCTAGAAGGGTATATTATACTGTGGGGGCAGCTGGAGGGGGACATTATACTGTGGGGGGCAGCTAGAAAATGACATACTGTGGGGGAAACTGGAGGGGGACATTATAATGTGGGGCAGTTGGAGGGGGACATTATAATGTGGGGGCAGTTGGAGGGGGACATTATAATGTGGGGGCAGTTGGAGGGGGACATTATAATGTGGGGGCATACTGTGTCAGAGCCACTGTAGGAGTGTTATACGGTGTTACAAAGAGAAATAGATGGGAATAGGTGCAGCCAAAGAGGAAGTAGGTGGGAATAAATTTGACATTCTGTCCCTTTTACAGTCCTTTGAAAGTTGTGAGGTCCGGTATATGGTGAGCCCCGGGTTTCTGTTGTTGTTGCTACAATCGGTCAGCACCCATTCAGTGGGGATTATCAGTGTATTATCTGTGTTAAACTGCGGCAAGATAGGGCAGGACACCCACTCAAAAATGCATCCATCACCGGCTCCCATTGAAATTCATAAGAAACAGATTTGAGGTATTTTCCATATTGATTTCGACACAAATTCCAGGTTGGTGTGAAATAGCGTGAAATATCTCGTGTGAACATACCATAAAAATACTACACTTGCCCTAATATATCATACCATGCTTATATTAAAGGGGATGTCCAAGACTAGACATCAATGGTCATGATAGGTCATCAATATCAGATTGACACCTGCACAGTGTACAGAGCCGGAAGCAGACAGCGCCATACATTGTGTAGTGTCCGTGATGTGCTATTACAGCCTAACTCCCATTCAGGTAGAAAAAATGTGCCATGTTTTATCATATTGCGTATATATGGAGTCATTTGCAGCATTGCTTCTAGAATCTAGGGAATGCTTGACAAAATTTGTGAATCATCATCTGGCAGAACAGCGCACCTGTGTGACGCGGACCCAAGACACATCTAAGATGACAGGCTCAGGAGATTTGCCTGCTCTTCTAGGAATCCTGTAGGTCTCCACTTTTTCTGGATCCTCCAAGACATTCAAGGATAGTTCTAGTGTAGAATATCTCCGTACACACGGCATGACTCCTAAGGAGCTGTACATATTAGTCACCCTGATCATTGTATAATAATAATGTGCAATAATATACATGACAGTCAGGGTGACCAATATAAGTACATTAGCCCTGAAGAAAGGGTCTGGGTACTGAGCAGGGGTGAACCTAGCCTCTCTGCTGTCTGAGGCGAACTATAGAAAAGCTCGCCCCACCAAAAAAAAAACAGATACCCAACCCAGCTATCTTTGGTTGCGTGATAGGGCCCCCCATTTGCAGATCAAAAAAATACCCTTATTTGGCCCCCACATAATAAAATACCCCTATTTTCTTGGCCCCACAAGGTATATGAACCTCTTTTTCTGCCTCCCCCCACAGTATATGACCCCCTTTTTTGCCCCCAGTATATGACCCCCTTTTATTCCCCCCCTCAGTATATGGCCCACTCCAGAGTATATGTTAAGCTGCCGCCTATTGTATTATTGGAATAGATAGCGGCCAATAGTTTACTTACCCATCCACGCTCCTGTCCAGGCCGGCCTCTGATGCCACCTTCAGGGCACGCTGTAGCCAATGCTGAAGAACACCAGGATGCTGGACATAACTTCTTTAGTCTCGTGACATAAGTGAAGGCTGCCTAGAGGCGACAGTGGAACCCGGCCTGGACAGGAGCGTGGATGGGCGAGTAAATTATCGGCCACTACCTATTGCAATAATACAATAAGTAGTGGCCAATTAAAAAACAAATGCTGCCCCCAGTTTATTCCATGAGGTGCTGCCTTAGGATGGCCTTAAGAAGTGCCTCTGGTATGGAGGGTATGGTAACCAAAAGCCAAAGGGGGAAAGGTGTATGAAAAGTGATAGAGTAAGAATAGGGTGCAGGCTATTTCAGTAGGCACAGGCAAACATGCACACTTTAGATGCTTTGAAGAAAACTTTTACTAAGCTACAGGTCTAGTAGATAAGATTAGAGTTCAGTATTTTCAATTATTGGGATCATGGCATGAACAAAGGAGATTTCTGAGGACCTCAGAAGAAGAGTTAGACTACCTCACAAATTGACCTCAATACGTGAGAGCCCGAGACTGTGTGTCAGGTACCGTGATCTGTAATACGGGGACACCTCAGGGTACGGTTCTTGCCCCTTTCCTCTTCACACTGTACACTGCAGATTTTAGGTGCAACTCATCCAGCTGCTACCTACAGAAGTATTCTGACGACTCTGCAATAGTGGGCCTCATCACAGACAATGATGACAGGGAGTACAGAGAACTGAACCGTTTTTTTGTGGACTGGTGCCACCGGAACCACCTGAAGATTAACGCGGGGAAGACCAAGGAGATGGTGGTGGACTTCCGCAAAGGCAGATGCCCTCCAAATCCAGTGGATATCCTGGGGACGGGCATCGAGATTGTGAACACCTATAAGTACCTGGGTCTGCTCCTTAATAATAAGCTGGACTGGGCAGATCATATGGAGGCCCTGTACAGGAAGGGCCACAGCAGGCTCTACCTGCTTAGGAAACTGAGAGCCTTTGGAATCCGGGGGGCACTTCTTAGAACTTTCTTCAACTCGGTAGTGGCATCAGCCATCTTCTTTGGAGTGGCCTGCTGGGGGAGCAGTATATCAACCAGGGACAGAAATAAACTTGACAAGCTGATTAGAAGGGCCAGCTCTGTCCTGGGGAGCCCACTGGAGAAGGAGCGCTATCGGAAGTCTTTCCTCCCCACCGCGGTTAGGCTGTACAACCAACACCGACCTAAGCAGAGATCATTAAATACAGAGAACTGAAATATCTCTCTGCCTGTTAAATTCCCCCCCCCCCGCTACTTCCTATCTGTCTGTCTGCTATCAATGTAATGCCTCTTACCTTGGTACATTCCTGTACATGTTGTATTTGTATTTGTATCTGCTTATCTTATCTTATCTTTGCTGCTGTAACACACTGAATTTCCCCATTGTGGGACTATTAAAGGACTATTATTATTATTATTATTATTACTACTACTATCTAGCTTCATCATATCTATCCATCTATAGAAGAAATTTAGAGCCACACTGTGTGTACAAGCCCTCTCCAGGAAAAGGTGCCAGGTCTCCAGGATATAGATATAGATGGTTTGCAACTATTTTCAATACTGTCTCGTTTTTATTTTTATTCTATCTATCTATCTATCTATCTATCTATCTATCCAATATGTGATCTATCTATCTATCTATCTATCTCATATCTATCTATCTATCTATCTATTCAATTTGTGATCTATCCATCTATCTATCTACCTATCTGATATGTGTTGTATATCATCTATCGCTCTCTCTCTCTCTCTCTCTCTCTAATATGTGTTCTATCTGAAATCTATCTATCTTTCTACCTATCATATATCTATCTATCTATCTATCTATCTATCTATCTATCTATCTATATATCTATCTACTTAATATCTATCTATTATCTATCTACCTACCTATCATCTATCTATCTATCTATCTATCTATCTATCTATCTATCTAATATGTGTTCTATATCTCTATCTATCTATCTATATATCTATCTCATATCTATCTATCTATCTATCTATCTGCTATCTATCTATCTACCTATCATATATCTATCTACCTACCTATTATCTATCTATCTATCTATCTATCCCTATCTGTGGTACTCACCTTTTCCACTTGTCTAGAGTTGTCATTTTCAGCAATAAGTGATAATTTTTCTTTATCCGGCTCTGCAGAAGTTTCCTTTGTGGAGAACTCCTCGGCTGTGCACTGTGTCTTGGTCATGGTGATGCCTTGTCCTGCACACACAGCTGCCTCCTTTACCCGTCTGTCAGGTCATGGCACGTGCTCTCCTTTCAGGACATACTTCAAAACAAAAATAAAAACAACAACGCCGAGCGGCACATAGCGTGATATTGCTTAAAAAATAGGTTGTACATAGATAATTGTGTTGAGAACAGGAGGTAGTCAAATGATTGGAGAAACAACAAGGATCATCCACTGAAAGTATGGTAGAAAGCCACTAAGTAGCACAAAAGCACTGGTCTGTATTATAGTGAGTGTTCAACTGGCTGGGTCTGATGGTAAACAGGACCCCTTCAATTGGTGATCTCACAACCAGGATAGTTAGATATTATGGATGTTAATATAGGTGGGTTCTCACCTTTTCAAGTTGTGCTGGCCCACAACTAACATAGTGGATGGATCCAGAGTATGTTTTGATATATGTGAGCTGCGGAACCTCTAGGCGTCAGAATCTCCTGGATCCAGATGGTATACAGGTAATGGATTGGTAGGAGAATCTCCCAAAAAATGAGGTATGGGACCCGTGCTTCACCAAAGATGCTTTATTATACTCAAATAACACAACGCGTTTCGGGGAAATCAGATCCCCTTTATCAAGTGTACAAGAGACTAAACATAAAAACAATAAAAGAATACACATGTAAAGAGTCAGTAATTGGAATTTAGAACCAGTGAACTTAATGATACCATTCTATGGGATGAAAGAAAAGTATCCCACCAGATAGTATTGTCATGGATAGATAAATAAATAAATAAATAGTGGTAATGAATGTACTCAAAAAAATAAATAATTAATAAATAAGTAAAGCTAAAAGGCTAATAAATGCAATATAAAATCAAACTGCACATAAGAGTAAAAACTATACATAAAAAGGTTTAAACCAATGTTTTTTGGTACTTACCAGCCTGAGGAGGTAGGCTGTGAGATCTGAAGTGAGTGAGAGGCAAATGTGGAGACCACTTTCAGAAAGGCTTATAAAGGTATGGTGAAATGGGACCACCCCTAGGGGGAGGGGTTCACACTTGTGGGGAAAGATTCGATTGAGAGATAAAGTTTTAATTGAGAAGGGAAAGAGAGAAAAAAAAAAAAAAAGAATTTGATTGAAAGATAAAGTTTAAATTTCAGGACATGTCAGTCATGCGGATATCAGTATCTTGTCCCCATTCCGCAGTCAATAGATGGACGACTTATGATCACATGATTTATTAATGCGGGTGTCTGGATAACAAAGGACTCACCTGAGCCATCCCCATCTGCTGACAACGACTGCACGATGTGTGTATGTGCTGTAAGTGCGCATTGTTCCCTGCACTCACTATTACTGTATGGTTTGTACACGGTATCATATCACCTGTCCGACATAACATATAGGAATAGATACATTTCTGATATATCGCCCAGTTATCACTAATGTCCTATAGGGCTGACCTCAAGGAATTTGTAGCTTGACCCTTTAGGCTACTTTCACAAGGCAGTATTCTGTTCTGGTCATTATGTTGTATGTATATTTGTAAGCCAAAACCAAGAATAGGTCCAAGGAAGAAAAATAATGCAAATCTTTCCATTGCGTGTTCTCTGTAAGTTCTATGCCCGGTTTTGGTTTCAAATACTGATTCAAAATACTGAGCGTGTGAACATGATCTTTAGCTTGAATGTAGGTAGGCAGATAGATATTAGGTATATAAGTATGAGATAGATGATAAATATGAGATAGATACAATATAAGATGGATAGAGATTTATTAGATCGATCGATCGCTTTTTATGCGTATAGGTTTCCGTTCGGGGGTCCCCAAGCGAACTCCCCTGTACAGAAACCTGAACGCAGATGTGAACCGGGCCTTAGACGATTTGCAATAGGGGTTTCTTTTATTAGAGATTTTATGTAAATTACGGGCGGTCAGCATTTCTGCTAGTTGTGAATTAACATTGGTGTCATTTGATGTGACTGCTTTATACACCTAAATTTATCATGAAAGGGGCCTGCAGGCTGTAAAGAAAAAAATAGAAAATTCTGATTATTCATTGGAGATGTGATCTTGTGTTACGCATTACACATAATTATTTTCTTTTTGGTGACGAGTTTTTTCTACAATTACTCGGTATGGTGATGGGCGCCAACCTACGCCAGTATTGCCATGACGGTCCTGGAGGAGGAGCTCGTCTGTGTGTCCCACCACTTCAGCCATGTGTTGCGGTGGTGATGATACATAGATGACATCTTCCTCCTGTGGACAGGTACAGCGTCACAACTTGGTGACTTTCATGACATGCAAACCTTAATGATATTGATCCGGACATAAAATTTACCGTGGTTCAATCTAAGATGCAGACACAGTTTCTTGATATGTTATCTACACAAATTTACCATAAACCAACAGACAGGAATAATATAATTTACTTAAATATGAAAGTGGTCGTCCTAGACATATGGTTAATTCTTTACCATTTAGCCAATTTCTACAAGTAAAAAACATTGATAGTGAGTTCTCCATGGTCCAGAAAGATATGGACCAAATGGCATTAAAATTTAGACACAGAAGTTATCCAGCGAAAGCCATTTGTGAAAATAGGAAGAAAGCTGAGTCCATCCATCGAGACAGACTGTTGATTGGATCTGAGGGGGCGTTCACATTACCGCTGGTGACCGTCAGTAGTGTCCATTGTTATTGTCCGTTAGAAGATTTTAGCATCGGACACCAGCAGAACCGTCACAAATACGTTAAAATTTCCATTCATTTCAATGGGTTTTTATCTTGCGTCCATCGTTACTGACTGTAATTGTCCGTTTACACCCAATCTGTCACATGTTCGTTTTTTTTTTTCGCGGACAAAAAATCCAACATGCAGGACTTTTGTGTCCGTTAAAAAAAATGTGTCCATTATTTTTTAACATTAAAGTCTATGGGTAACGGACAGTAACGGACGGGCGTCCGTTATACTGTCCGTTATTACTGTTTTTTTCTCTGCGCATGCTCAGAAAGCAGAAACAAAAAAAAGCAAAAAAACAGACAGTAAAAAAACCGACAGTAACTGATGCTAATGTGTCCATTAAATGGATCAGTTAAAAAAACGGACACATTTTATACCTTTTATATAATAATTTCTACAATTGTACAAAAGCATTGGGGGGTCTTGAAAATGAGTACTCTATATATCCCAGAACTTTGTGTACCTCCTACTATACTATAGAAGAGCTAGGAGTTTGGGGGACCAATTGGTCCATTCTGATGTAGGGAGTTTTAAACATGGAAGACAATTGACCTTGCCCGGTAATAGCAGAAAAGGCTGTTACCCCTGCCGAAATTGCGTCATCTGTGCCCTAATGGTTGAGGCCCGGTTCACATCTGCGCATGGGTTTCCGCTTGGGGACCCCCAAATGGAAACCTAATCCACATAAAAAAGCAGTTACCTTGGGAAACCGGCAGACCCCATAGACTATAATGGGGCCCGTGTGGTTTCCGCACAAAAAATGCGGAGAGAAAAGTGCGGAATGGCCCGAACGCAGATGTGAACCGAGCCTAAGGGCGACCGTTTAGTACATAATGATATAAAATATAGAATAAAGCATTATCTTACTTGCAATAGCGAGTTTGTTATATATATATATATATATATATATATATATATATATATATATGTTGACATGCCCATGTGGGTTGATTTACATACAGTCATATGAAAAAGTTTGGGCACCCCTATTAATCTTAATCATTTTTAGTTCTAAATATTTGGGTGTTTGCAACAGCCATTTCAATTTGATATATCTAATAACTGATGGACACAGTAATATTTCAGGATTGAAATGAGGTTTATTATACTAACAGAAAATGTGCAATATGCATTAAACCAAAATTTGACCGGTGCAAAAATTTGGGTACCCTTATCATTTTATTGATTTGAATACTCCTAACTACTTTTTACTGACTTACTGAAGCACAAAATTGGTTTTGTAACCTCACTGAGCTTTGAACTTCATAGCCAGGTGTATCCAATCATGAGAAAAGGTATTTAAGGTGGCCAATTGCAAGTTGTTCTCCTATTTGAATCTCCTCTGAAGAGTGGCATCATGGGCTCCTCAAAACTACTCTCAAATGATCTGAAAACAAAGATTGTTCAACATAGTTGTTCAGGGGAAGGATACAAAAAGTTGTCTCAGAGATTTAACCTGTCAGTTTCCACTGTGAGGAACATAGTAAGGAAATGGAAGACCACAGGGACAGTTCTTGTTAAGCCCAGAAGTGGCAGGCCAAGAAAAATATCAGAAAGGCAGAGAAGAAGAATGGTGAGAACAGTCAAGGACAATCCACAGACCACCTCCAAAGAGCTGCAGCATCATCTTGCTGCAGATAGTGTCACTGTGCATCGGTCAACAATACAGCACACTTTGCACAAGGAGAAGCTGTATGGGAGAGTGATGCGAAAGAAGCCGTTTCTGAAAGCACGCCACAAACAGAGTCGCCTGAGGTATGCAAAAGCACATTTGGACAAGCCAGCTTCATTTTGGAAGAAGGTCCTGTGGACTGATGAAACAAAGATTGAGTTGTTTGGTCATACAAAAAGGCGTTATGCATGGCGTCCAAAAAACACAGCATTCCAAGAAAAACACTTGCTACCCACTGTAAAATTTGGTGGAGGTTCCATCATGCTTTGGGGCTGTGTGGCCAATGCCGGCACCAGGAATCTTGTTAAAGTTGAGGGTCGCATGGATTCAACTCAGTATCAGCAGATTCTTGAGAATAATGTACAAGAATCAGTGACGAATTTGAAGTTACGCCGGGGATGGATATTTCAGCAAGACAATGATCCAAAACACAGCTCCAAATCTACTCAGGCATTCATGCAGAGGAACAATTACAATGTTCTGGAATGGCCATCCCAGTCCCCAGACCTGAACATCATTGAACATCTGTGGGATAATTTGAAGCGGACTGTCCATGCTCGGCGACCATCAAACTTAACTGAACTGGAATTGTTTTGTAAAGAGGAATGGTCAAAAATACCTTCATCCAGGATCCAGGAACTGATTAAAAGCTACAGGAAGCGACTAGAGGCTGTTATTTTTGCAAAAGGAGGATCTACTAAATATTAATGTCACTTTTCTGTTGAGGTGCCCATACTTTTGCACCGGTCAAATTTTGGTTTAATGCATATTGCACAATAAACCTCATTTCAATCCTGAAATATTACTGTGTCCATCAGTTATTAGATATATCAAATTGAAATGGCTGTTGCAAACACCCAAATATTTAGAACTAAAAATGATTAAGATTAATAGGGGTGCCCAAACTTTTTCATATGACTGTATTACTTGTTCAGTTGCACTTAGTGACTGATTGTAACAATAGAATTTTTTTCTATATTTGATATTATTTGTGTTTATATATCTTTCAGATACACATTTCACCGATATTTATACACGTGATCCTTCACTCAAAAACAGATCGAAAAAGTTAGGAACATCCCTGTATTTAATTTTGTAATTGTATCGTATTTTGATATTGTAATAAATAAATTTTTTTTTCGATATATTAAACTCGTGGCCTAGGGTGCATCAGCTCATATGACATCTATGTGGCATTAATGTGCTGAGATTTATTTATGATTTTTTTTAACTATTTGTTTTTTATTTCATCTTTATATTTATTTTTTTATTTTTTTGTATTCCTCTTTTCTTCCCCTTTAACCATTTATTTATTAGTAATTGATATTATTTTTCATTTATATAAGGAGCTCTTTGTAATGGATAAGGAACCCGAAGCACCGTGTAATATTGGGTTGAGTATGATAGATCCCAAAGGCTGGTGAGGTTGGTGTGGATCCTTGGTCTAAGAATAGATCAAGTAATACACTCCGTCCTATATGGTGGGGATGAGCCTCGGAAGGTTTCACCCATACCATATTGCCTGGTTGATCTAAGTCGGGACATATTGTTCCCCTTTAACCCTTTAATAAATAATCTGGTGCCTTGATATGGTTCGTAAACCTGGATATATTTATTTTACTCTTCTATATATACATCTTTCTCATTATTTTCTTTTTTTATCATTTTTTTCAATTATCATTCATTATCATTATTTATCGTGTATTATTTATAATCTATTATAATTTATTATCTATTCTTCTTAATTTTCCTTTGTTTGATTTATTTCTTTTGTTTTGGTTTAATATATACATTAGTTATGAATTTACTCTGTGTTATTTATAGCAATATCTAGCTTTGAGATAATGTTCTCTTCCTAGAGAATATTTTGCCGGCATTGTCCGTTTGTATTGCGCATGCGCAATAGAGTATTGGCAGATGGCAGACTCTTGGATGTCTTATCTATGTTATATACATATGTACGCATGCGCGGGCATGCGTGATGGATGCAGTATCGTTTTCGACACACTGAATTATTGGCATGTGCTTGTATCAACGCTGAATGGAATTGTATATTATATACAGTAAGTGGGATGTGTGGGAAGAAAGAAAGAAAGAAAGAAAGAGAAAGAAAGAAAGAAAAAGAAAGAAAGAGAAAAATAGGAAATAGAGGTAGATAGATAGATAGATAGATAGATAGATAGATGGATAGATAGATAGATAGATAGATAGATAGTCTAGCACATGATTTCAAATGCACACTATATGTTAATATAAATATAGTAAAATATACAGTATGTAGAAGACCTGAGGATTCATGTTGATTGATTTCTTTTAATGAAATTTTTAATAACATGTTGGAATTTTCATGTTATATTCTAAAAACTCTACAACACAATGTTTGGTACAGTCCAAATCGATCACAATATTGTGTTCATTTATCCTCTCGAGCTTCTAAGTCCACACACCCTGTCTGCAAGTTCCAGAAATTTCTATAGATGTTTAATAGAGAATTCCAAAATCAGTAAACGATTTTGTAGAAGCTTTCAGACTCCATCATGACAAGATGTAGTGGACACCTTCAACAAGATTGTCTAGATATTTGACAGACCATTCTATATCACCAGAAAATGCAGTAAACAAGTAGACTTCATATGTATCTTAAGAATCCAGCCCCGATTGCTAGAACATGGCGTAAATGCCTTTAATCGGTATTGCCATAGATGGTCCATTTTCCATCAAGACACAATCCATTAGAATCTTTTGCAAAGACCAGATGTTTGACAGACTACATCATGAGAAGATGTTGTAGATGCCTTCAAGAAGACTCATGAAGAAGAACTGCCTCTACGCAAGATGTTGTCGATGAAGTTAGTTTAGAAGTCTGATGGCCATATCATTAGAAGATGGTAGATGTCTTCAAGAACCATAACGACCCAAGCCTAGATGCCTTCAAAAAGAGTCATGGAAGAGTCCAGTCTCCATTATGACAAAGTTTCCTTCTAGAAGATCCTAGACATATTTCTTTAGAGTTCCCAGTCTTCAAAAGTGAAATGTATATTTACAACCATGAAGTTCATTCACATTGAGGACAACCCTTCCATCCATCTTTATTGTACCCAGAGCCAAATTCTGTACCCCAAGTATTTTCACAGATCAAGAAGGTAATAGCTGCAACAAGATCCCATAGATTCCAGCTTGGGCTTCAACGGTGCTGCCTCATTGGGTCCAGTAATGGATATCTCACAACAACAGTATCCTGGTGCAATCATCGGGCTTTGCGCTTGGCTCCAGGTGATGGCGGATACTGCCGGACCGGAGGCATATCATAGTGACTGGGAATGTGGCTGTTTTTTGGCGAGTCATAATGATTTGTCTGGAGGCTGTTTCGAGGAGAACTGGTGGAGGCTGCTGCTGCTCCTCGTATGAAACTATCTGCAACCAAGATATCAAACCTACATTATTTTATGTTCTACATGCAATACATCCATAATACAAAATGGTGCAACTATATGAACTACTGGACAAATTGGACCAGTCTGGATAATTTCAATAAGAACCTAGAACTATCAAGAGTATAAAGTTCTAATCTGCGATGTATTTACCTACAATGTCCATAGTTTTCACCTTTAGGACTCATTTTAAGGTGGCCACACACATTAGATAGAAGGAGATTCATGGTCGAACAACCGTCATCTGGTTAGTAATCATTTTTCAGTGATGACCATACACATGTCAGTCCATATTGGCCTTTACAGTCACTCAAACTAGCCGAAGATGAAGGTCATAAAGATGCCAATTCACATTTGACAAAATTATATCGTCAGGTGAAATTTAACAATGGACTATTGTTTTTGCCAGCAGATGACACACTATTATCTTATCAGGCGGCCATACTCTTTAGATAGCTGTTGTTTGACCGACAGTTATCTTGCCCAACTCCTCCATACATGATGGCTGAGTGGTGCACGTG
Organism: Leptodactylus fallax; assembly: GCA_947044405.1. Lineage (NCBI taxonomy): Eukaryota > Metazoa > Chordata > Amphibia > Anura > Leptodactylidae > Leptodactylus > Leptodactylus fallax. The sequence continues at coordinate 198,063 of CAMRHE010000472.1, read as the reverse complement.
TGCTAGACCCGGAGAAGAGAGATCTTCCAAAATCTAAAATATCAGGTAGTTGAAACCAGTGGAAACCCAACTGCTGATCCTCATCTTCACCAACATAAGGAGAGTGTTGGGAGGCCCACAGTAAACATCAGATGGTTAGCCATACCTGGTTTGGATCGATACACATCTAATGTGAAAGACCATCCTTAGTCGAATAAAACAAATGACTGGTCCGTCTTTGAAAGAACTTTCCCAAAAAGATTTTCTTTCACCCGATATCACTAAAACTGTAGGGCCAATTTAACCAACTGCAATGTCCAAAATGGATTATGTTTATAGCTGCATTGGCAAAAATGTGAACATTTATTCAATGGTGGTTTAGCCACTCATTGGCTATTGGATGGAAATTTTACAGCCCACTTCTTTCCACACGATGATGGCGTGTCATTGGCCATTCAATTTCATCCATGCTTGCTGTTTTCATCTACTTTAGTCTAATGTGTATGGGCACTGTTAGAAGTCATTATAGATCCAAAGAAGAGGTATTAGTTTGAAGGACCACATGTGGCCATCAAGACTGTAGGTTAGACAACCTCAGATGCTTTGCACTATACATCAATACCTTCAATATTCAGAGCCTAAAAAGTCTATAAAACCATCATCCATAGGCATCATTTAGTCACCAATCTTGATCAATAGAATTTTATAAGAGCCCAGACTGATATAAGGTCACTTAGAGATCTCACCTTGCTCTTGTGAATCCACTTGGTACATGGCATCTTCATCAAAGAGCCCAATCTCCGCATAGGACATTTCTCGATGGACGGGAGACTTCATCTCCATGTAGTTCCCCTCTGAAGTTCTGGACATAAGCATTGGAAGATCTTTAATGGTGGCATATGGATTCTCGCTATTCAAGGAGCTGTTACTCATGCTGAGAGCGGAGTCTTTTACATAATCTAGAAAAAAAAAAAGTTGTCATTAATTAGGGTTATCGTCTGTCAGTGAGGGTGTTGGACATTACCAATGGTTGCACTTTTAGAAACTCGGAAGTTTTTGCTGCCAACCTTTGGTCTACAGTTTTTCAAAAACTGGGGCTTTCCTCTATCACAGGTGGAAAAATCTAGAGGGTGAAGCTTAAGACCTATCATTATATACTCACCATTCCCCTTATTATAGTAAACCCCAACACTGTAACTTCTGTCTATGCCATGCCGTCCTGAAATTAAGAACGTAAACTATTACAATAACATCAAAGAAGTTGTCTTCCTTTTTAGTTATTTTAACGCCCCTTCCCACATTCAGACCCTGTACAGATTACTACGAGGACACTTGAAAGTCTAGGAGATCACAGTTTGGCTTCTTTACCAGGGACCAGCATGGCCACCATGTCTCATCAAGCCAATGACCACCAGGGATCAACATACTCCATGACTGTCTACCGAAACCCTGACTTTGCCACTGAAGATAAGGGTCCACATTCTTAAAGGGGTTGTCCAGGAGTGCTATAACTACTGGATGATGACCGCTAAATTGGTTGACATGTTACCTAGCGATCTAGTTGTAGATATAGCTGTATGTTTACAGTTGGCGTGGATGTGAAACTATTTTTACTTACAACCTAAACTTTTTGTCTACAGGACCAAATTTAATAGATATATATAGACTCCTAGAAACCCTCTGAGATGTCTAATTCACAGGCACCAAGTACTACACGTAGCATTGACCACCAGGTTATAGATACTGAAAGTGCTATGGAAGTACAAATTTGAGCAATTCTTGGCCAATATTAAATAACATGTGGGTAACAAAGGAAAAAAAAAGAGGTTTCAAGGATTATTGAACATGAAAAATGTGGTTGGGGTCAATGAGCATTTGGTCAATGAGCCTACCAGATGTTTCTAATGTACAGCTTGCACAGTAAGGGTCAGTGGGGAATATGGACAATTCTTCTCAGCTGTTAACAATTGAATCAAACTGTTCCGTTCTCTCTCTTAGCTATACATATTCCAAAATCCTAAAAGGTGCATTGTAAGAAATGAGACCAGAAGGTTGAAGGTGCTCCATGGAATTTTGAGAACTTTTCTAAAGAGCCATGAGGCCTCCGAGCAAGAAATGTTTATGTGATAATGTGCTATAATGGATCCAAACCATATTGATATGTATGAACTTAGCTACATTTCTAAGGGCCTCTTAAAGGGAATCTGTCTGGGTGATTTGGGACACTAAACCACGCTCAGGTCCTTATGGACCAGGGTTTAGTGTCCCAAATCTTCCTGTCATAACGCAATCTATGACTGCATTAAAATAAAAAAAAATAAAAAAAGTTTTATACTCGCCTATCACCTGTACTCCCCACGCCGTCACAATTATTCAGTGAAACCAGAGCTTTAGTTAGCATATGCCGGACCTCGGGTGCATCTCCGGCTTCACTGAAGAACAGTGCAGGCCCTGGGAGCGCCAGAGATGAGTCCGATGAGACTTATTGGATTCATCTCTAGGTAAGTATAAAGTTTTGTTATTCAATGTGGCTGCGGATTGCATTATAACAAGGAAATTTGGGACACTAGACCCCCTGTCCATAAGGACCTGTGAGTGGTTGAGTGTCCTACATCAACCTGATAGATTCCCTTCAAATGGTTTGTGCCAACAATACAAATGGAAATAAGTATACCCCTGGAATTCAAAATGTGCACATCATTCTAGTGAGGCTCAAGTAAGCCCTACATGCCCAGGAGCTTCTCCTGCATTATTAGTGAAAGAAGCTGGGATATCATTTAGGCTGGACATAGGCTTTCCTTTTGCTTCTCAGAGAGACAGTCCAGCTGTATTTATAACAGTAATAGGTAGACTACTAACACAGTAGTGGGGGAGCATCCTAAGTTATAGCTCTGCAGAACTGAGGATACAGCAGAAGCTGTACTGTATTCTACTGGACTAATAGAGTCTCACTAGAATGACATACACAGAACTATATATTTTGAACACCAGGGGGCACTATTACAAAGAAACATTTTTTTAAATAACAATACTTTACAAAGTTACTCTAAAACACATATTGAGTTTAATTATTGCCAATTGTATTGATTTCACATTTTCCCTTTAAATAAGGCTACCACAGCCATTGTAAAAGTGACCTACTATAGACATCCTCTTACGGTTGATTTTTTAACATTCACGTACCTTTAGGCGCACCCTGATGTTTCCAGTCAGCTGGCAAGGTAGCATTGTGGTCCGGACTGTAGGCGCTCATTCTCTCTCTTTCTGCATTCATCACATTAGAAAAATGGGGATTTATCTAAATAAAAATACAATCGAAAATAAACATGTTTTTATTTTATTCGTTGTTGCGAACCAGACACAGTTTGAACTCACAACAGGGTTCATGTATGAAAAAAATGGGGTCAAATTTATAATTTATTTTTAAAATTATATTAAAAATAAAAATTATTTATAAAATTAGTTTAAAAATAAAAAAAAATTGAAAAGGATTTTAAAGATTCTAAAGAAAGCCCTTAAGGACACATTTACCTTCTTGGAGCCTGGTCTGTCCGGGTTGCTTGGCACAGGAGGTGGGTTGGGGATACACTGGGACAGTGTATGATAGCTGGGATTGGTGTAATAGTGCATGTAACCTGGAGGCACGTCTATAAAGACAGAGGAGTAATTAGACCATGGACTAATAAACATACTATAAATATACCAAATGGTTACATTTTTGGCTCTACCTGGGACTTCATATACTGAGCTGGCCGGTCTAGTAGATGTGTATGCCACTGTTAAGTTTCGGCTTTCCTTGTCTTTCTGCCAGTGCCGGTAGACCAGAAATAAGGCAATTAATGCTACCACCAAGATTACTAAAGCGATGATGCCAATCATAGGGCCGATGGAATCAGCATTCGCGGGCGCTTTTGGAACCATTGTAAATGGGACATCAGGTGCTGCATAAAAAGGACATTTCCATTAGTTTAACCATTTCCTTGCCAAGAACATATCTCATACGTCCTCCCAGGGTGGGTGAGATATGTCCTTGTCAGCAACTGCTCTTTCTCAAGCTGTATACCAACTAGATTGATTCTGGTGTCATATTAGAGCTGAGGGTCTCAGCTTCAATATGCCACCGGGATCACAGTCCTAGTCGCTTACAGAATGGGGATATAGCAAGTTGAAAACAGTGGCTCTTGCTGCTCTTTTTCCACACAAAAGTGAAATGGAAAGATTTTTTTTTAGGCTTAGAGAAAAAGAACCCATAGCTGCTCAGACTAGCTTTATAGTCAGTGGCTGTGACACTCTAATGAAATGGGATGACCAGACGTCACAGGAAACAAGAACATTAGAGGAAAAGCCAAACAGAACTGACTATCCCTCTCTTATCTCATAGCAGTCTCCAGTGTTGACATAGACATAAGTAGTGCAGAAGATACAGAGGTTTCCAAATCCTGTAGAGACAGAGGCCCCTGCGAAGCCTAGGAGGACAGCGGTTCAATAAATGGCTCACTGTGTGGGTTCATAGTACAGTTTTTGCATTGGTCACAGGGCCTAAAGCCATGTCCTTGGTCTTCAGATGAACTTTTAAGCTATTTGTCTTCTCCATGATGAAGTAAGAGATGAACCAACTGAAGGACATTTTTGAAAATTTGTAAAGAGCCTAGTTCCTTACAAAGTTGTTCGGTCATATCTAGACATGTATGACTCCTTGATCTGAAGATCTACACACTCATTCGAGAATTATTGGCCTATATATAAATTGACATCCGGACCTCCATACCTTTTTCACAACGTGCGCCAGACCAACCAGCCTCACACTGGCAATGACCAGTCACATGGTCACAGGTGGAATTTCGGAGACAGTCACAGACTTGATAGCATTTGAGGCCGTAGGTTCTCGGAGGACACCCTAATGGTGAAAAATATAGTACATATTATTACATACAATAATAAAACAGCAGTGCTAAACAGTAGCAAGTCAAACAGTTGTGGGTGAGAACAGAGTATACAGAGTATCGTACATAAACTTCTTATTGAAAATAGGAAATCTAGTAAGAGTATAAAAAGGCCATCAACCAGTAACAAGGGGGGGAGAAAAAGAAAGGGGTGAACAGCGCTATATTGTTCAGGTTGGGGTGGAGAGTGGGCAATAGTCCCTGCCAAGAGGGTAGAAACATCACACTCAACCAAATCAGGAGGTCAAAGCTGGAGACAGTACGACAGGTCTGGGATATTGGTCCTATTAATCCAAGGAGACCATACCCTGTCCAAATGGGCTGAAGGGCAAGCCCACCAGATATGAAGAGTGTAGTCTGAAGCAGCACACCCTTGATAACAAAGGGGTGAAACCATAGGGTAGAAACTATGTAGTCTAGAGGGAACCAAATAGGTTTTGTGAAGAATTCTTAAGGAGGGCTCCATGAGGGTGACTTTCCAGCTGCCTTTGCTAATGATCGTGGAACACTTGGTCCATTGAGCTGGGTTTAGGGTGGTCTCCAAGTTCTGTTCCCAGGCCGTCATATAGTCAAGCTTAAGGAGGACCTTTCACGTCCTCATAGATGTGCGGTATTATATACCGCTAGAAAGCTGAATTCAGTGCACTGTCGGCTTTCCCGGTATTCGCCACCGATATCTCTCCACTGTCAGAAGGGCAGGCCTTACAGCCTAGTGTCATTGAGAATCCTAAACCTAGCAAGCCTCCACCAAGTGAACTCCTCGGGGATAGATCAGGAGGAAAGAGAGGATTTTTAAGCAAAGGGAGAAATGGTTGGGTCGGGCTTTGTAATTTAAAACTAAAACAAACCCGCAACAGTTGCTACATATAGTTGGTTACTCTAATTACAAATATATTTAGAGGGTTTGTCTGTGGTTGAAAGCCGATCTTTTAGGAAATTGTAAATTTTCTGTTCAGGATTTCTTGGCCAGTGGTTACAAAGAGTGTCTCCTGCTCTGGAGGACCAGTCCTGTTCTTCATTACACAGACAACCCATTGGTTGCTACGGACATCGTGTAATACTTGACTTCTCCTGTGGTGGCGCTGCAGGGAAATTGAACACTTGTTTCCAAGTTTCCTTACAGATTACACCTGATCGCTTGAGTTTCCACTTTACGGTCAGCTTATTGTCAAGGGACTCCTTTAAAATGAATATATGACACATGGGAAAAAGAACATCATCACTTACGATTGTCACAGTAGGGTCCGTGATATCCTGGCAGGCAGGAGCACTTCCCAGTCATGTGATCGCATTCTGCTCCATTTTGGCATCTGCATTTGTTCATACAGTTCTCTCCATATGTCCCTAGGGGGCAGACTACACAGAGCAGAACACAATGTACATTACAAACAGCCCACAGCACATCACTCATCATTAACTGTGATATCAATGTAATATTGTGCGTTCCCATGTCAGCACTCTTACTATATTTAATCATAAAGGGTATAAAGTACATGTCCAGATATCAGTGTGATAAACACAGCTGTGAGGACACGGCCGCCCTCCATCCCAGGAGGTTTTGTACACATGGTGCCAATCTCTTAATGGAACACTCCAGGGAAAAACAATATCTTGTGATTTGCTTATTGCAGGGTCTGAGGAGTCTAACACAGGGGTTAACTATTTGGTGTTCTTTGAACCCCTGTGTCTTCATGTTTTTAACTGTGCTATGATGTCATGGTGACAGTGGTGGCCTTCTCTGTATGCATTATTCATGTGATATGATATTAGTGTGTATTATCTCTGTACTGTGACATCACTGTGTGTATTATCTCTGTACTGTGACATCACTGTGTGTATTATCCCTGTACTGTGACATAACTGTGTGTATTATCTTTGTACTGTGACATTACTGTTTTTATTATCTCTGTATTGTGACATCACTGTGTGTATTATCTCTGTACTGTGACATCACTGTGTTTATTATCTCTGTACTGTGACATCATTGTGTGTATTATCCTTGTACTGTGACACCACTGTATTTATTATCCCTGTACTGTGACATCACTGTGTTTATAATCCCTGTCTTGTGACATCACTGTGTGTACAGTATTATCCCTATCTTGTGACATCACTGTGTGTACAGTATTATCCCTATCTTGTGATATCACTGTGCACATTATTCCTGTCCTGTGACATCACTGTGTGTATTATCCCTGTACTATGACATCACTGTGTGTATTATCCCTGTACTATGACATCACTGTGTGTATTATCCCTGTACTATGACATCACTGTGTGTATTATCCCTGTACTATGACATCACTGTGTGTATTATCCCTGTACTGTGACATCACTGTGTTTATTATCTCTGTAATGTGACATCACTGTGTACATTATTGCTGTCCTGTGACATCACTGTGTACATTATTGCTGTCCTGTGACATCACTGTGTATATTATCCCTGTATTGTGACATCACTGTGTGTATTATCCCTGTACTGTGACATCACTGTGTGTATTATCTTTGTACTGTGACATCACTGTGTGTATTATCTCTGTACTGTGACATCACTGTGTATATTATCCCTGTACTGTGACATCACTGTGAGTATTATCTCTGTACTGTGACATCACTGTGTGTATTATCCCTGTACTGTGACATCACTGTGTGTATTATCTCTGTACTGTGACATCATTGTGTTTATTATCCCTGTACTGTGACATCATGCACTGTAACATGTACATTATCCCTCTAATGTTACATCACTTTGTGCAGTCAGCCAGATGTGATGGCCTTACCTTCCGAACATGTTTTCCCGTTCCATCCTGCAGGGCAGGTACACGTCCCATCAATGGCATTACACTGTCCTCCATTTTGGCAGTTACAGGTATTGGCACAGTCTTTTCCCCATAGTGCTTGGGGACAAGCTGAAATAAAAAGTGCCATACAGTAAATGACTCTAAATACTATGTACATACTATGTCTTATATAGAGCTGTACTGGTGTCTTTATAGCCAGCAGAGCTCACTATTTACTGATCCACAGGAACTTCATATCAGACACCCAGTACATAAAGATCTGAAAAACAGGGCTGCCTTACCATCAGAGCACGTCTTTCCAGTCCAGCCTGGCAGGCAGTCACACTTCCCATCTATAGGACTGCAATGGCCTCCATAATGGCAATAACAGGAACTGGCACAATCCTTCCCCCAAAATCCTGGAGCGCAGGCTGAGAAGACAACAAAGGACATTCAATATGTGTCTGTCCACATAAAGTATATGGGAAGAATATGGATGGGAGCCATCCCCTATAGAAACTAATACTGCCACATACTGCTCAAATAATCATCCAATAAATAATACCACCATGTAGTACCAAATAAAAATACCAACAGTGCTCACATAATATTTCTATACAGTGCCAACATTCAGTAGAGTATGTGTATAACACAGGGCATAAATAATACCACCATACAATGCTAAATACAAGTACCAAACAGTGCTCACATAATATTACCATAAAGTGCCAACACAGAGTATCCATATTATACAGTGCATAAATCATCCCACCATACAGTACCAAATAGTGCTCACATAATATTACCATACAGTGCCAACACGCAGTATCCATATTATGCAGTGCATAAATAATAAAACTAAATATTACCAAATAAAACTACCAAGCAATTCTCACATAATATCGTCATGCAGTGCCAATACAAAGTATCCATATTATACGGGGCATAAATAATACCACCATACAGTATTAAATAAAAGTACCAAACAGTGCTCACATAATATCACCATATAGTACCAACACGGAGTATCCATATTATATGGAGCATAAATATTACCACCATATAGCACCAAACGATGCTCACATAATATTATCATACAATGCCAACACAAAGCATGTATATTTCAGGGCATAAATAAATACCATCATACTGTACCATTTAACAGTGCCAACATAATGTTTCCATATGATACGGGATATAAATAATACCGCTACGAGCACTATGTAAGATTACAAAACACCTCTAGAGAGGAAATTTAGAGCATGTTGTGTGTGGTACAGTTGGTGCGGGCCCATGATTTGTCCCTATAATACTTACACTCTGAGCAGTCGTGGCCCTTCCAGCCTGGAGCACATTTGCAGGACCCATCGGTGGGGTTACACGTGGAGTGGTTGGCACATTTACAATAGAAAGTGCATTTCTTCCCATAACGTCCAGGAGGGCAGCCTGGAACAGAAAAGGGTTTACTGTTACGTTACTCAGCAGGGGGCGACATCGAGCACAGAGTCAGGAGAAAACGATTTTCTTACTGTTCTCGCAGTTGCTCCCCTGGAATCCAGCTGTGCAGGTGCAGGATCCGTCCTCTGCAGAGCAGGACGCCCCATTCTTACAGGTACAGGACATGTTACAGCTTCTGCCCCAGGATCCTTCCTTACAGGGCTTCTCACAGTGATCCCCTAAATCACAGGACACATGATGAAACTATCGAAAACCCCACAAGGGGGAGCCAGAGAGCATTACTTCAGTGTATACCCTCACCTTTCCATCCTGGTATACACCTGCATGTACCGCTGACCGGGTCACAGCCATCAGAGTTCTTACACTCACATCTCTGACTACATCCAGGACCAAAGTATCCCGCCTGTGAGGAGCAGACAGTCACGTGTCAGACTCTAGTGCAGGGAATGTCTCTGTTTTCAGGCACTATGTCTGAGACTGTTATGGGGGCATTATCCCCGACACTGTTATGACAGCACCATCCCTGACACTGCTATGGAGGCACTATGTCTGAGACCGTTATGGGGGCATTATCTCCGACACTGTTATGATAGCACCATCCCTGACACTGCTATGGAGGCACTATGTCTGAGACTGTTATGGGGGCATTATTCCTGACACTGTTATGACAGCACCATCCCTGACTCTGTTATGGAGGCACTATGTCTGAGACTGTTATGGGGGTATTATCCCCGACACTGTTATGATAGCACCATCCCTGACACTGCTATGGAGGCACTATGTCTGAGACTGTTATGATCACATTATCCCCGACACTGTTATGATAGCACCATCCCTGACTCTGTTATGGAGGCACTATGTCTGAGACTATTATGGGGGGCATTATCCCCGACACTGTTATGACAGCACCATCCCTGACACTGCTATGGAGGCACTATGTCTGAGACTGTTATGGGGGCATTATTCCTGACACTGTTATGACAGCACCATCCCTGACTCTGTTATGGAGGCACTATGTCTGAGACTGTTATGGGGGTATTATCCCCGACACTGTTATGATAGCACCATCCCTGACTCTGTTATGGAGGCACTATGTCTGAGACTATTATGGGGGGCATTATCCCCGACACTGTTATGATAGCACCATCCCTGACACTGTTATGGAGGCACTATGTCTGAGACCGTTATGGGGGCATTATCCCCGACACTGTTATAGCACCATCCCTGACACTGCTATGGAGGCACTATGTCTGAGACCGTTATGGGGGCATTATCCCCGACACTGTTATGATAGCACCATCCCTGACACTGCTATGGAGGCATTATGTCTGAGACTGTTATGGGGGCATTATCCCCGACACTGTTATGACAGCACCATCCCTGACTCTGTTATGGAGGCACTATACATCAGTGAATATACATGGGCAGGATACGTACCTTGCAGGGCAGCTCACACTTCTCCCCGTACCAGCCAGATGTACAGGAGCAGTGCCCGGTGATGGGGCTGCAGGACGCACCATTGGCGCACTCGCAGGTCCTGTTACAGTTGAAGCCCCAGCTCCCCTTAGGACATGGCACGGAGCAGTCTCCTTTCTGCCAACCTGGAGCACAGAGTATTGGTTTTAGTGCTAACTATCTATACGAAATAGAAAGTAGGGTACCTCTATGGCAGGGTTATTTCTGCAGTGTACATGGCGTGCCTGGGGTACTTACCTTCTTTACACACGCAGGTGCCGTCTATAGGGGAGCACGCCAGGTGGTTTATACACTTGCACGTCTGGGCACAGCCATCTCCAAATGTTTCCTCAGCACAGAATTGAGAGCAGTATGTCCCCTGACACAATGTAACAGAATGGCAGTCAGTAGGGATTACATATGTAGAACGGATTGAACATACATACAAATGACCCTATAACCAAACCGGGGCCCGTTTCTCATAGCAACCTCCGATACCACATGCCACCATATATCCAAAAAGGAGGGCCCGGTGCGTGCTTATTCCTCCCTCTTTCTAGTTGGGGGTGGAGTCCTCACCCCCTTGTACTACTGTTGCCGTTCCTGTAGGGAGGATGTCCCATGGTTTGTACCGCCCATGAGGAACGAGTCTACATATAATATAGAGTAACTCTACAAACAGTCAAAATTATGTGAACCCCCTTATGTCCCATTCAGAAAAGCCATATGTAAAGTAATTGGGGAGCCCTGTTCGATATTATGATCTCTGTTCATACTCCAATCACAGCCAGAGCTGCATTCAAGATTCTGCTTTTATTTTGTTATCTCCCCTGATGCCTCCTACTGGTTACGATGGGTTCTACTCTTCCTCTATGTCCTATAAGTTTATGTAGATGGTGCGGTAGATAACACTTACGGTAAACCCTGGGGCACAGCGGCATTTCCCAGTCTCGCTGTCGCAGGATCCGCCATTGAGGCACAAACATGGCTCCTGACAGTTGGTTCCGTAGTAGCCATGGGGGCAGGTCTCGTTGCAAGTCAGGCCGGCCCAGCCAGCTTTACACGTGCACTCGCCGGTCATTGGGTGGCAGCTGTAAGACAGGGACGAGGTGTGTTCATAGGGTTTCCAATTCTGTATAGGTAGGGGGCACCATTTGCCATGTTATTGGCCAAAGAGCTGCATATGACCACTAGAGGGCAGTAGTGCATTCCCAAAAAACAGTTCTATACTGCCCTATGTATATTTTATAGGGGCACCTATGGTGTCATGTCCCCTTTAACTTACCTGTTGGTGTGTTGGGCATCACATTGACAGGGCAGGTGGCACTGTAGCCCGTAGCTGGTATCCGGGCACATTCTTTCCTCACATTTGGACCCTGAGAAACCAGCCTCACAAAAACAGGCCCCATCCACGTGGTAGCAGCGGATGGCATGGACGCAGTCACATGTCTCTTTACAGTCCCTTCCGTACTTTCCAATTGGACATTCCTCCAGACAGCTGCGGAGACATGAAAACAGCTAAAACCTAGGAATACTGTAGTTATGTACAGCCTGGCTGATAACAGAGAGCAATAACACACATGCAGAAGTTATCGCTGGCCCTTTAAGAAATATTAAACATTTGGAAAATCACTATACACAATGACCCAATGACTGTAAACAGTGACCACAAGCCAAAGGTTATGATAGCCACAGGGCTGACACCGACACCCGGCAACTACACCGCCAGGTTACTGATTTAGTGTCACAATGTGTGCGCCAAAGGGATAGACTGCAGCTGCTGACCCCTGACCCCTGAAGCGGCTCATATTTTCCATTTTGGCACAAAAAGTACAAATATTTTTCTCATTTCAGCAATTCCACATAGACGTCCTGAAAACAAACCGCCTAATAGTGCCAAGTATAGAAGAAGGAAATGTGCATGTAAAGTGCCGCAGGTATGAGAATGAGTTCGGCGAGGGGGAGGAGTGTAAAATATATGCACACAAGACATTTACCACCACCCCCATTACTGTAAACTGACCTCATGGTACCTGCTGTGTGTGCCTTCTCTATGTGTACTCTGTGCAGTACTATTACATAAGGGAAGTATTATAGTAGTTATATTCTTGTACATTGGAGCAGTATTATAGTAGTTATATTCTTGTACATTGGAGCAGTATTATAGTAGTTATATTCTTGTACATAGGAGGCAGTATTATAGTAGTTATATTCTTGTACATAGGTAGTATTATAGTAGTTATGTTCTTGTACATAGGAGCAGTATTATAGTAGTTATATTCTTGTACATAGGGGCAGTATTATAGTAGTTATATTCTTGTACATTGGAGCAGTATTATAGTAGTTATATTCTTGTACATAGTAGTAGTATTATAGTAGTTATATTCTTGTACATAGGTAGTATTATAGTAGTTATATTCTTGTACATAGGAGCAGTATTATAGTAGTTATATTCTTGTACATAGCGGGCAGTATTATAGTAGTTATATTCTTGTACATAGGAGCAGTATTATAGTAGTTATATTCTTGTACATAGGGGGCAGTATTATAGTAGTTATATTCTTGTACATAGCAGCAGTATTATAGTAGTTATATTCTTGTACATAGCAGTATTATAGTAGTTATATTCTTGTACATAGGGGCAGTATTATAGTAGTTATATTCTTGTACATAGGAGCAGTATTATAGTAGTCATATTGTACATAGGAGTAGTATTATAGTAGTTATATTCTTGTACAAAGGAGGTAGTATTATAGTAGTTATATTCTTGTACATAGGAGCAGTATTATAGTAGTTATATTCTTGTACATAGGAGCAGTATTATAGTAGTTATATTCTTGTACATAGTGGCAGTATTATAGTAGTTATATTCTTGTACATAGGAGCAGTATTATAGTAGTTGTATTCTTGTACATAGGAGCAGTATTATAGTAGTTATATTCTTGTACATAGGAGCAGTATTATAGTAGTTATATTCTTGTACATAGGAGCAGTATTATAGTAGTTATATTCTTGTACATAGGAGCAGTATTATAGTAGTTATATTCTTGTACATAGGGGGCAGTATTATAGTAGTTATATTCTTGTACAAAGCAGCAGTATTATAGTAGTTATATTCTTGTACATAGGAGCAGTATTATAGTAGTTATATTCTTGTACATAGGTAGTATTATAGTAGTTATATTCTTGTACATAGGAGCAGCATTATAGTAGTTATATTCTTGTACATAGGTAGTATTATAGTAGTTATATTCTTGTACATAGGAGCAGCATTATAGTAGTTATATTCTTGTACATAGCGGGCAGTATTATAGTAGTTATATTCTTGTACATAGGAGCAGTATTATAGTAGTTATATTCTTGTACATAGGGGGCAGTATTATAGTAGTTATATTCTTGTACATAGCAGCAGTATTATAGTAGTTATATTCTTGTACATAGCAGTATTATAGTAGTTATATTCTTGTACATAGGAGCAGTATTATAGTAGTCATATTGTACATAGGAGTAGTATTATAGTAGTTATATTCTTGTACAAAGGAGGTAGTATTATAGTAGTTATATTCTTGTACATAGGAGCAGTATTATAGTAGTTATATTCTTGTACATAGGAGCAGTATTATAGTAGTTATATTCTTGTACATAGTGGCAGTATTATAGTAGTTATATTCTTGTACATAGGAGCAGTATTATAGTAGTTGTATTCTTGTACATAGGAGCAGTATTATAGTAGTTATATTCTTGTACATAGGAGCAGTATTATAGTAGTTATATTCTTGTACATAGGAGCAGTATTATAGTAGTTATATTCTTGTACATAGGAGGTAGTATTATAGTAGTTATATTCTTGTACATAGGGGCAGTATTATAGTAGTTATATTCTTGTACATAGGAGCAGTATTATAGTAGTTATATTCTTGTACATAGGGGGCAGTATTATAGTAGTTATATTCTTGTACATAGGAGGTAGTATTATAGTAGTTATATTCTTGTACAAAGCTGCAGTATTATAGTAGTTATATTCTTGTACATAGGAGCAGTATTATAGTAGTTATATTCTTGTACATAGGAGCAGTATTATAGTAGTTATATTCTTGTACATAGTGGCAGTATTATAGTAGTTATATTCTTGTACATAGGAGCAGTATTATAGTAGTTGTATTCTTGTACATAGGAGTAGTATTATAGTAGTTATATTCTTGTACATAGGAGGTAGTATTATAGTAGTTATATTCTTGTACATAGGAGCAGTATTATAGTAGTTATATTCTTGTACATAGGAGCAGTATTATAGTAGTCATATTGTACATAGGAGTAGTATTATAGTAGTTATATTCTTGTACATAGGAGGTAGTATTATAGTAGTTATATTCTTGTACATAGGAGCAGTATTATAGTAGTTATATTCTTGTACATAGGAGCAGTATTATAGTAGTTATATTCTTGTACATAGGAGCAGTATTATAGTAGTTATATTCTTGTACATAGGAGCAGTATTATAGTAGTTATATTCTTGTACATAGGAGGCAGTATTATAGTAGTTATATTCTTGTACATAGGAGCAGTATTATAGTAGTTATATTCTTGTACATAGGAGCAGTATTATAGTACTTATATTCTTGTACATAGGAGCAGTATTATAGTAGTAATATTCTTGTACATATGGGCAGTATTATAGTAGTTATATACTTGTACATAGAAGACAGTATTATAGAAGTTATATTATACACAGGAGCAGTATTATAGTAGTTATATTCTTGTAAATAGGAGCAGTATTATAGTAGTTATATTCTTGTACATAGGAGTAGTATTATAGTAGTTATATTCTTGTACATATGAGGTAGTATTATAGTAGTTATATTCTTGTACATAGGGGCAGTATTATAGTAGTTATATTCTTGTACATAGGGGGCAGTATTATAGCAGTTATATTCTTGTACATAGGGGGCAGTATTATACTAGTTATATTCTTGTACATAGGAGTAGTATTATAGTAGTTATATTCTTGTACATAGGAGCAGTATTATAGCAGTTATATACTTGTACATCGGAGGCAGTATTATAGTAATTATATTCTTGTACATAGTTGACAGTATTATAGTAGTTATATTTTTGTACATAGCAGGCAGTATTATAGTAGTTATAGTCTTGTACATAGGAGCAGTATAATAGTAGTTATATTCTTGTACATAGAAGCAGTATTATAGTACTTATTTTCTTGTACATAGAAGCAGTATTATAGTAGTTATATTCTTGTACATAGAAGCAATATTATAGTAGTTATATTCATAGTACGTAGGAGCAGTATTATAGTAGTTATATTCTTGTACATAGAAGCAGTATTATAGTAGTTATATTCTTGTACATAGAAGCAGTATTATAGTAGTTATATTCTTGTACATAGAAGCAGTATTATAGTAGTTATATTATTGTACATAGGAGCAGTATTATAGTAGTTATATTCTTGTACATAGAAGCAGTATTATAGTAGTTATATTCATGTACATAGGAGCAGTATTATAGTAGTTATATTCTTGTACATAGGGGCAGTATTATAGTAGTTATATTCTTGTACATAGAAGCAGTATTATAGTAGTTATATTCTTGTACATAGGGGCAGTATTATAGTAGTTATTTTCTTGTACATAGAAGCAGTATTATAGTAGTTATATTCTTGTACATAGAAGCAGTATTATAGTAGTTATATTCTTGTACATAGAGGCAGTATTATAGTAGTTATATTCTTGTACATAGGAGCAGTATTATAGTAGTTATATTCTTGTACATAGGAGCAGTATTATAGTAGTTATATTCTTGTACATAGGAGCAGTATTATAGTAGTTATATTCTTGTACATAGGAGCTAGTATTATAGTAGTTATATTCTTGTACATAGGAGCAGTATTATAGTAGTTATATTCTTGTACATAGGAGCAGTATTATAGTAGTTATATTCTTGTACATAGGAGCAGTATTATAGTAGTTATATTCTTGTACATAGGGGGCTGTGTTATAGTGTTATTTCTTGTCGGGGGCAGTATTATAGTAGTTATATTCTTGTACATAGGAGCAGTATTATAGTAGTTATATTCTTGTACATAGAAGCAGTATTATAGTAGTTATATTCTTGTACATAGGAGTAGTATTATAGTAGTTATATCCTTGTACATAGGAGCAGTATTATAGTAGTTATATTCTTGTACATAGGAGTAGTATTATAGTAGTTATATTCTTGTACATAGGAGCAGTATTATAATAGTTATATTAGTAGTTAGTCATTAGAAATCCATCTCATTTTGGCACTTACCCCTCCCCTATGTACCCCAGGGAGCAATAACATTGACCGTTTTCTGGATCACACTGCCCACCATTATGACAAGGGCATTTCTGTTTACATCCAGGTCCAAAGTATCCAGGTGGGCATGGGATGGAGCACATAGGACCCTGTAGTAGAGACATATAAGTTTCTAGGGCACCATAAACATACAACAGTTTATCAATAAACTATGGGTGAAGCTAAAGTCTTTAGTACATACAATGTTGGAGGCCACACTGTTAGATATGTAAAAAGACAAACAATAGAGTGTCACAAAGATGAAAGGTGGTTATAAGGTTCCTAGTGTGTGACTGGCAATATATGGGAGCTCTTTAGCTGCTGCGACATGAGGGTCTTGTGGATGGACCTATAATGGGGGCCCTGTAGGGGTTATAGGAGGACTTTGTCATATAGGAGTGCTGTGGCTGGCACCGTTATGGGCACACTATGACTAGCACTATATGGAGGCTCTCTAGCTCACACTGTACAGTATAAAGATACTATAGCTGTGTTATGGGGGCACTGCATCGTGCATTGTTATGGGGATCCTGGCAGCTGGCATTTTTCTGATGGGCTGTTATATATGCAGTCACTGACTATGGCTGGCAATGTTACGGGGGGTAATGACAAGGTCTCACCATCCATCCTGGCGGGCAGCTGCACTCCCCGGTGCTCTGGTTACAGATGCCGCCGCTCTGGCATGGGCAAAACTCAGGGCACTGGTACTTGGACTCCTCAAGCTTGTTACATCTGATCTCACAGCTGCAAAAAGAGCAGAAACCTCTTTAAACATGTGCAAAAACACCTCTCCATAAGGAAGAGGGTCATGCTGGGTCTTGTAGTACCACATCAGCCAGATATCAATACTCACTATGGACCGGTAAATCCTTCCGGACAAATACACGTTCCGTTCTGAGGCTCGCAGTTGGCGCCGTTCATACACTGGCAGTCCAGTAAGCAGTTCGCTCCATAGGTGCCCGGATCACAAGGCTTTTCACAGAGTGAATCTTTGTACCCCGGGGGGCAGATACAGGAGCCCAAAAGGGGGTCACATATCCCATTGTTCTGGCACTTACAGGTATTGTTACACTTCGGTCCCCATAAGTGAGGCTCACAGGCTGGAATTATATGATGTGCAGTAAATGGTTAAATATCTCATCACACAACATCTATGGATGCATCATCATCATCATCATCATCATCATCACGCCGCCCGACTTCTCATAGAGAATGACACCAGTGTACCAGAATTAGTAAAATATTTCTTATTGCATTGTGGAAATTTGGGTGACAGATCACATGACTTACCAGGACTACATTGCTGACTGTTTCTAAGGGAAACTCATGAATGCTGAACAACTTTTAGGCATCTTAATAATAATATATGAATGAAGGGGACATGAAATAATGTAGGTAGGTAGACAAATGGATAGAGAGATAGATGAGATAGATATGACATAGATAGATAGATAGATAGATAGATAGATAGATAGATAGATAGATAGGAGATAGATGTGTAATAGATAGATAGATAGATAGATCGATCGATCGATGGATAGATATTGATAGACAGGTAGATAGATAGATGATAGATAGATATGAGATAGATAGATAGATAGATAGATAGATACATACATACATAGATACATAGACAAATAGAGATAGATAGACAGATAGATAGATAGATAGATAGATATGAGATAGATATTAGATAGATAGATAGATAGATAGATATGATAGATAGATAGATAGATAGATAGATAGATAGATAGATATGAGATCGACAGATATGAGATAGATAGATAGATATGAGATATATAGATAGACAGATAGATAGATATGTGATAGATAGATAGATAGATATGTGATAGATAGATAGATAGATAGATAGATAGATATGGGATAGATAGATAGATAGATAGACAGATAGATAGATATGAGATATATAGATAGACAGATAGATATGAGAGACATAGATAGATAGATAGATAGATAGATATGAGAGACATAGATAGATAGATAGATAGATAGATAGATAGATAGATATGAGAGACATAGATAGATAGATAGATAGATAGATAGATAGGAGATAGATAGCAGATAGATAGACAAATAGACAGACAGACAGATAGATGGATGGATAGATAGACAGATAGATAGATGTGAGATAGATAGACAGACAGACAGATAGATAGATAGATATGAGATATATAGATAGACAGATAGATAGATATGTGATAGATAGATAGATATGTGATAGATAGATAGATAGACAGATAGATAAATATGGGATAGATAGATAGATAGATAGACAGATAGATATGAGAGAGATAGATAGATAGATAGATAGATAGATAGATAGATAGATAGGAGATAGATAGCAGATAGATAGACAAATAGACAGACAGACAGATAGATGGATGGATAGATAGACAGATAGATAGATGTGAGATAGATAGATAGATATGAGATAGATAGACAGACAGACAGATAGATAGATGTTCTCCACAATGTGCTGTATAATACTAGTAGATAATGACTTGTAGATGATCCTTCTTCCCGTGACTAGTCACATTGTGGTTTATCTAGCAGTTTGGGGACATGTTGTGTTACTTCCCATCATACACTGGGGCACCAGATGCTTCTTATTATAAGGACATAATGTTTTGCTATGTCAATACCGTAATTCTGCATAATGAAAAATAAAGACCCCAAGGGAAATCCCTGCCTGGGAATATTCAGCGAGGGACGTCGTTCCCTGGCCACGGCTCCAGTCCCGACTCAGTCACTCACTGAGAACATGTAAAGAATAACACAGCGAAGACGTAAAGGGAATCTCAACAATCCCAATAATCTGCCATTACTTAGCATGGAGCATTGGCCTGGGTTCCCCAAAACCTCATCTATCTATTGTCACCACTAGGGGGAGATCTATAAAAGTTGTATATATGGATCTGTAAATCAGCCACATACATATCAGCCCCCTAGTGGTCACAATAGGCAAATGTTTGTGGGACTACGAATTGAAACTGTGTTTTAAAGAAACAGCGCACCTTACAAAATATACTATGAAGAAACTCTGAATCATGTATGCCGCCAATTTTTTTAAGCAAACATGCTAATGGTAGGTGCCCTTTAAGTAATGTCGGGTGAGCTAAGCCTGATCGAGCATGACTTACCACTGGAGCAGTCTTTTCCTCTCCAGCCCGGTTCACATTGGCACTGATTTGGCGCTTCACATCTGCCATGTACACATTCTCTGTTGCAATGTGCTACAAAGATAACACACATCATCATCAGACCAATAGAGGGCGCACAATAACATACCAGATAGTGGCAACTAACTTATGACATGTGACTACTGCCGCTAGTACTGCTGTGACACAGAGTACAGAGATAATGAACACAGTGGTGTCACAGTATAGGGATAATACACACAGTGATGTCACAGTACAGAGATAATGAACACAGTGGTGTCACAGTATAGGGATAATACACACAGTGATGTCACAGTACAGGGATAATATACACAGTGATGTCACAGTACAGGGATAATACACACAGTGATGTCACAGTACAGGGATAATACACACAGTGATGTCACAGTACTGGGATAATACACACAGTGATGTCACAGTACAGGGATAATACACACAATGATGTTACAGTACAGGGATAATACATACAGTGATGTCACAGTACTGGGATAATACATACAGTGATGTCACAGTACAGAGATAATACACACAGTGGTGTCACAGTACAGGGATAATACACACAATGATGTTACAGTACAGGGATAATACATACAGTGATGTCACAGTACAGGGATATTACACACAGTGATGTCACAGTACAGAGATACCACACACAGTGATGTCACAGTACAGGGATAATACACACAGTGATGTCACAGTACAGGGATAATACACACAGTGATGTCACAGTACAGGGATAATAAACACAGTGATGTCACAGTACAGGGATAATACACACAGTGATGTCACACTGCAGAGATAATACAGACAGTGATGTCACAGTACAGGAGTAATGCACATGTACAGCACAATGTAACAGTATGAGATAAAACATAGGCATCTCTATACTGCACATACTATACTCTATACTGCTTCTGATTGGTGCTATGAATCACGCCTGACACCGCCCATTTGACAATACAGAGAGTTTAAATAGCACATCAGGCATCAAAATTAACTGTGTTTGTGGCTCGAGAATGGTGGAGACAAGAGCAAAAATTCCAACTAGCTGGAATTAGTGAAGCAATGTCTATTAACAGATGCTAAGAACTGGAGTGGGTGGAGGTGGTGAAACGTCCTCTTTAATAATGGATTGATTTAATCATTACCACCATTAGGGATAAGATAAATGGTTGTACCTATGACGTATATATCATCCTATCATAGTCTAACACTAATATATATATACCAAATTAGGAGACATCAGACTAATGTAGTAAAGGTGTCCCCGCCTGTAAGCCATCGCTGGTGGTCTGGGATTTCTTAGGCAGCTATTCATGGAGATGGACAGTTTAATAAGGTGACTGATAAACATGGAGTCTATACAGCCATATAGGGAGTAGATGGCGGAGCGGCATCATATATCCTCCACCAACATATGTGAGAAGTTATGACAAGACTCCGAGGACTCCTTCTGGTATGTGAGGCTCCTTGGGGCACAGACTGAGAGCTTTACACTTTTTACATATGTAGATACAGTAAACCCCCTATTAGTGGGGTGTTCCAGGCTGCAGCCCCCAGTGATAAGGGGTGGCACACCCCAAGATCAGGAGGACCAGTCAGGGCAATGAAGCATTACCTGGTACCCAGAGGTGTAACTTGAAGCACCTGGGCCCTATTGCAAAATCTATAATGGGGCTCCTATCTACTATGTGCCATTTAGAATAGTGGTATATTTAATTTGGCTAAGGTAGCTTTAGTGGGGCCCCCTGGGTGTAGGGCCCAGTAGCAATTGCTACCTCTGCACCCCCTATAATTACACCCCCTGTTGGTACCCACTGAGCATTGGACCTAGAGTCACACCTACATGGCAACCTCAGGCCGCTATGGTCACATTTCCTCCAGGGGGTTTCACTTGGAGAGACCTAGAACAACCAGGACTCCTAAAACATGGCAACCAGGCCATAACTTCTGCAGCACAGCATAAGCATCCAAGCACAAGAAAGTATTGTTCATTTTTAGGACCTACTAGTAGGGTTATGTGATCACAGGTCCTGCACACATAGACTATGACATCACTATATAAAACAATAATACAGCTTAGTCACTAGGTGGCAGCATAACAATGGAAAAATTGCTTTCTCATTGGTTGCTATGGGCAACAAAGATGTTTTGATAAATTAGGACCAGATTGTCTTGAGATCTTTACAAGGTTAAACATAAGACGATGAAGACGACTTATGCGGAATACTGATAAATGTGGATCTTGGATCTAAGATTTGATATAAGACAAGAGTTTCATTGTCCCTGTCCAGCTTCCTCTCGCTTCCCGCAGGTCTCATCTATAGGAGGCGTCATATTGAAGCTTCTGCTACTAGTGACCTGTCGTGGTCAGCTGTGGCTGTCTACTGAGCTCTGTTATCTGCTGCCTAGAAAAACCAATCACAATCCCAACTGGGAGAACTGGAGTCAATCACAAGGCTGAAGACAAGCAGGGAAGCTGAGAACTACCGCAACCCATGCCAAAAACAACATGGAGGCCGTCAAGGAATCGCCATGGAAACGCAAGTAACAGGGGCGCAGAGCCAGAACACAAGATACTGCCTTTGAAGAATTATTACCACGCAGATAAGAAGAACAGAGAGAGGCCAGGGACAGCGAGCGAGAGAGTGAGCGGGAAATTATATCTGGTCCATATCTCATATCACCCTCTGTAATAACCACTATCAGCAGTCTGACAACTTATCGACTAGTATCCGTGGCAGCAAATGGTGCGGCGCCGACAACACTGATAGCATCACTGTGTTATTGTCCTCTACCCCAAGTGTCGGTGTCATTATCTTGTACCCCAAGTATCAGCGTCTCATTATCCTGTACCCCGAGTGTCAGTGTCATTATCCTGTACCTCGAGTTTTAACCTTTCATTATTCTCCATTCCAAGTATCAGAGTGTCATTGTCCTGCACCCCAAGTGTCAGTGAGTCATTGTCATGTACCCCAAGTGTCAGTGTCACAGTCCTGTACCCCAAGTGTCGGTGTCATTATCCTGTGCCCCAAGTGTCGATGTCATTATCCTGTACCCCAAGTGCAGTGTCACAGTCCTGTATCCCAAGTGTCAGTGTCATTATCCTGTATCCCAAGTGTCAGTGTCGCAGTCCTGTACCCCAAGTGTCAGTGTCATTATCCTGTACCCCAAGTGTCAGTGTGTCACAGTCCTGTACCCCAAGTGTCAGCGTGTCAGTGTCCTGTACCCCAAGTGTCAGTGTGTCATTATCCTGTACCCCAAGTGTCAGTGTCACAGTCCTGTACCCCAAGTGTCAGCATGTCATTGTCCTGTACCCCAAGTGTCAGTGTCACAGTCCTGTACCCCAAGTGTCAGTGTGTCATTATCCTGTACCCCAAGTGTCAGCGTGTCATTATCCTGTACCCCAAGTGTCAGTGTCACAGTCCTGTACCCCAAGTGTCAGTGTCATTATCCTGTACCCAAGTGTCAGTGTGTCATTGTCCTGTACCCTAAGTGTCAGTGTCATTATCCTGTACCCTAAGTGTCAGTGTCACAGTCCTGTACCCCAAGTGTCAGTGTCATTATCCTCTACCCCAAGTGTCAGTGTCATTATCCTGTACCCAAGTGTCAGTGTCACAGTCCTGTACCCCAAGTGTCAGTGTCATTATCCTGTACCCAAGTGTCAGTGTCACAGTCCTGTACCCCAAGTGTCAGTGTCATTATCCTGTACCCAAGTGTCAGTGTCACAGTCCTGTACCCCAAGTGTCAGTGTCATTATCCTGTACCCAAGTGTCAGTGTGTCATTGTCCTGTACCCTAAGTGTCAGTCTCATTATCCTGTACCTCGAGTTTTAGCCTTTCATTATTCTCCACCCCAAGAGTCAGTGAGTCATTATGATGTACCCCAAGTGACAGAGTGTCATTGTGCTGTACCCCAAGTAACAGCGTGTCTTTATCCTGTACCCCAAGTGTTAGCATATTATTATCCTGTACCCCAAGTGTCAGTGTCATTATCCTGTACCCCAAGTGTTATAATACCAGTCTGCCTTCTACATGCTCTACATGCCATCAGTAGCCCAGGAATCATTTCGAGGACTGTCGGAGTCCCCTGTGTGCACTTGCACCTCACATATAGTTAATATACACAGACATATTTCTATTTCATGTATGAGTCGGACTTAATAAGGGTTAATGTCTCCATCTGGATCCATTTAGTTGGAGATTGTAATCCCTTCACCCCTCTGGAGAGACGTTCCTCCATGTCCAGATGTATCATAGTGGAAACATAATCCATACATGAAGCAACATGGATTTCATGTCCTCAGTAGACCATACAGTAGACAACGCAGATCTGGCCTGAGGATGCTGGCTGTGTCACCGCTCACAGATCCAAGCACATGGCTTGAGCTTTGGTAGGAGTCTCTGCCACATTGAGACATATCCAAGATACGATAAAGAACGTGGAGATATTGCAACATGTAGGACGTGTTCACAGGCTCATGTAGATCTCAGCAGAACATTGGACAGGATTTTTAATAAAAGTAGCAAAGAATCTCATGTAGATCAAAGTACAAGGCCTTCAGGATCTACAGATCTTTAGGCTCTATTAGTCAGTCTTGAGGAACTTTCAAGAAACGGAGGTATCCCAAGGTCATAGGCCATGGTGGAAGAATTAGACCTAGACATGTCACCAAACCTCTAACCATCTACCGAATATGTATTCATTGTATAGTGAGAGCTCTCTATCCAGTATGGTTGCATTTGCATAGTCAGAAGAAGACAGCACTAACTTCTCATAATGCTTTCTTCAATGGCTTGGTGGACCAAGGGCCTCCAAGGTTTTGGGAATTGCATGCAATGGCTCCTTTGGCAACCGAAATAACAATGCCATCTGTGGCAATAGTCTAGGGTGCCACATAAAGACCTGGCGACTATACTTGGCATGTATCAACATTTATGACTTCAAGAACGTGGCTAGAGTCTTGCTCTGTAGGACCAGGGCTGGCATCAGCTTCAGGGCCTATTGGGCTTAAAGGGCTTTCCACCACTAAATTCTCAACGACTTATCCTTAGGATCAGTAATCAATATCTGATCGATGGGTGGTCCACCACCTGGAACTCCAGAGATCAGCTGAGAGCTGCTTTTGCATTACATCGGTCACATTATCTATTGAAGTGAATGGGATGAGCTGCAATACCAAGCACAGCCACTATACAATGTATGGCGCTGTGCTTGTTAAAGGGGTTGTGCAGGATTAGTAAACATGGCTACTTTGTTCCTCTCAGCTGCAGCTCAATCCTATTTATTTTAATGGGACTGAGCTGTATTTTTGTCATGAGACCAATGGACATGAGGTCACTTCCTCAACAATAAAGCAGCCATGTTTTCTAATCCTGCGCGATCCTTTTAACTAGTGAAGAGCCACAGTGCTTGTCCGAATGCTTTGGATTCTTCAAACAGCTGATCGTTGGGGTGCTGGATTTCAGACCCCCCCAATGATCTCATATAAGGAGAGGTCATCAATATCATAATCCTGGAAAACCAACTTCAGGGGCCAAATGCAATCTGGGGAACCATTTATATGATTGTGGCAGAAAGGTGAAATACGGTCCCAATGCCTAGGCGATGTTTCCATGAAGTTGGGCAGCTGATAGCAGTCATTTCTATGGAGTCCCCTGCTGGTAATGTTTATGACCTCACCTTACCGTCCCAGGATACGGTGTCCTGACACTTGTAGTCCCACTTTACCCTTGAGAACCCTATCTGTCCTTTACCCTACTGGTGTAGATTGTGGGAGCCCTTTTTAACCTCATACTGTCCATACTAAAGGGTTAGCACTAAGTTAAGCTGCTCGCCCTCCCCTCCTGACAACAGACCTAACAAACTACAAATATCCCTCACTATGGAATAAGATTTGGCACCTCGTCCAGTAACGGGAATAGTATAGCGTGAACTGGACATGAAAGAATCATCACATATGGAATTAACTATGGATTGTATATATTCTTTAGAGGAAAGCTCGACTTACGGACACATTCTTCATTGCTCTCATAATATCCCTGGCAGCAGCGGTACCTCTTCCTATAGTCAATCTTTACTCCGTGGCGGTAAGCTGTCCGGTACATGATTCTACACAGAGACATAAAGAGACATTACATAGCAGACGTGCACAGAGTCAGCCAGATAAGTGGTCATCTTCTCTCCTGAAATACTCTGTGCTGCTGGAGTGCTAAAGTCCTTCCATTATTTGTCTACTCCTCATACCATGACACAGCCATTGTCACATACAGTTCCGACCTCTCTAACATAATGACAGACCTGGATTGATCACTGCTTCCCAGTGTCCTGAAATACTC
Source organism: Leptodactylus fallax (assembly GCA_947044405.1). Lineage (NCBI taxonomy): Eukaryota > Metazoa > Chordata > Amphibia > Anura > Leptodactylidae > Leptodactylus > Leptodactylus fallax. The sequence goes on along the minus strand of CAMRHE010000472.1, from coordinate 171,577 downwards.
TGTGCTGCTGGGGTACTATAGTAACTTCATTAACTGTTCACTCCTCACTCTATGACACAGCCTTTGTCACATGCGGCCCTGTCTCCAGTAACATACTGATAGGACAGGCTACTACCTCCTAGTAGATTGACACTTCCTCCTGAAATACTCTGTGCTGCCTAGGGATCTTGCATCTTCTACTTATTCCCCCCTATATTATTATGTCTAATACAATGTATATATTATGTATAAACCCTCTTCTTGCTAACTTAATCCCATGAGTGGACTGGGCACTGAAATATAATGAGGAATGGGGACATAATGTAAATGTCTAATAATATCCTATATATCAGCATAGTGCTCATATGTAAGAGTGTAATATATACACTGATGGTGGGCAGTGCGGCCTCTGCTCAGCGGGAAGATTTATAACGTTAATCCTGATGGCGACGTATCATAAATCCCACCAGGGTCACACATTCCGGGTCTCACTATGTATAAGGTAAACTTCTGAACCTGCCTGCTGCAAAATATAAATTCTATCTAAGCCTGAGCTGGTGTATCTAAGCTTATCAAGTGTGATGCTGCCTGCTGAGTTGCGTATCTAAGCCTGTCATATGTGATAATAACATTGAAACTAGTGTATGTAAGCCTATCATGTGTGATACTGTCTACTGAGTTGCTGTATCTAATCATATCATGTGTGATACTGTCTGTTGACCTGCCTTGTCTAATCCTATCATGAGTGATATTGTCTGCGGGGCTCCTGTATCTAATCCTATAATGTGTGATGCTGTTTATTGAGCTACTGTATCTAATGCTATCATGTGTGATACAGTCTGCTGATCTGCTATATCTAATTCTATCATGTGTGATACTGTCTGCTGAGCTGGTGTATCTAATCTTATAATGTGTGATATTGTCTATTGAGCTGGTGTATCTAATCCTATAATGTGTGATATTGTCTATTGAGCTGCTGTATCTAATCCTATAATGTGTGATATTGTCTATTGAGCTGGTGTATCTAATCTTATAATGTGTGATATTGTCTATTGAGCTGGTGTATCTAATCCTATAATGTGTGATATTGTCTATTGAGCTGCTGTATCTAATCCTATAATGTGTGATATTGTCTATTGAGCTGGTGTATCTAATCTTATAATGTGTGATATTGTCTATTGAGCTGGTGTATCTAATCCTATAATGTGTGATATTGTCTATTGAGCTGGTGTATCTAATCTTATAATGTGTGATATTGTCTATTGAGCTGGTGTATCTAATCCTATAATGTGTGATATTGTCTATTGAGCTGCTGTATCTAATCCTATAATGTGTGATATTGTCTATTGAGCTGGTGTATCTAATCTTATAATGTGTGATATTGTCTATTGAGCTGGTGTATCTAATCCTATAATGTGTGATATTGTCTATTAAGCTGGTGTATCTAATCTTATTATGTGTGATATTGTCTATTGAGCTGGTGTATCTAATCCTATAATGTGTGATATTGTCTACTGAGCTGGTGTATCTATAATGTGTGATACCACCTGCTGAGCTGCTGTATCTAAGCCTATTTTGTGTGATACTGATAAAGTGATGTATCTTAGCCTATCCTGTGTGATACTTCCTGCAGCATTGATATTATTGATATTCACACTAGCATCACCTCTCTGGTGTTCGGATCCGTCAAGGGACCTAAACAATGGAGAGGCGGACCACTAAAACAGTGGTAACACATGGAGCTCGGTGGACCCCATTAACAACAATGGGGTTCATTAGGTGTCAGTCATTTTTAAACTGAAAAATGTGATTGTAGCCTTAGTAGGTTAGTAATACAGTAATATAACCAGTCAATTGCTATGGGGTCACTTACTTTGGAGGAGTGCACGTCTTGAAGTAACTCCACGTACTGTCACAAGTGTCCAGGGAGGGCTGGCTGTAAGGGTGGGCATAGGACTCCTTCACTGCTGTCGTATAGCTGATAAACACAATGAAGGTCTCATAAGCCAGGGTACAGGTGAATGTGAATGATCTCTTACTAGATTCACGAGTCATGATACTCACTTGGGTCAATTTAAAGGCACTTAAAGGGATAGTTTTACCTACTTGACCAAAATATACAAACTATAGACATTTTCTCTCTCATTATGAAAGTATATTAAGCATTACAGTGAAATATTTCTTTGTAAAGTTACAGCATTTTAAACTTCACCATATTGCCAGAACTATCCTTCAGTGCTGGTGGCGCTGTTGCATTGAAGTCTATGGCTAAATGGATCAAAACCGCAGTGGTGAGTGAAGGTATTGCAAGTAAATATAAATGGATTTAAAGGGAAAATACTTAACAGGATCTGCTTTGTGTGCAGACACAGCGCCACTCTTTAAATGTCCGGTATTGCAGTTTAACCTCATAGAGTATATATATGATATATGATATGTCTTCTGTACACGCTTAGTAATTATTGGGTACATACACATTATAAAGCTACAGACATGAGGCTAAGTGCCGGATACAGGAAGATGACGGCGGCCATCTGTTTCCTCTCCAGGCAGTGATAGCCCCTGGCTGCCAGCTCATTGGCTCTATAGACATATAGAATTAGGAAAGCCTTGTTTTCTTTGACGTTACCTTTCCCAGTAGCTGCAAACATTGGGGCCATTGACTTTCAGAGATGTGCCAGTCTGTATGTTCACCAACCACAATAGGCCAGGTATCAAGGTGGGCACCCACAGGGGCCTCATTCTGTAAAATAATAGACAAGATTTCACATTGTATTCTCCTAAGGTGTCTCATCATCATATATTTATATATTCTGGTAAATACAAAAAATGTGAGTACGAGTGACCACCAATCAGACTGTAGTCGCTCTGTAAACACAGGAAATCAGCCAATGGAAAACAGGAAGTGGATCGTACAGAGGATGTTTTGTCGCTGAAGACGGCCGTGTTTGGGCAGATGGAACAATTGGCGTAAAGTCAGAAATATATCAAGGAAGCTCAATAGAAATAATTCAATAACAGTGTCGAGGATCACATATCTGAGGCTTGCAGGTTGGACTATTAAAATGCCTTATAATATTATTATAGTATTATAGCTGTTCCTGCCATTGAAATGAGTTGAACAAATCCCAGCATGCATGTGGGCTGTCATGTGGACATTACTACATAAGTATAGGAGTACCTTCTTGTATAGGCCTATGACTTTGGAAGAAATATTGACAGACATGGAGAGGATTGCCTGTGTCTCTACTATACTGTTAGCTCTCTACTATACTTAAAGGGGACCTTTCATCACCTCCACCATCATGATTCCTTCAATAGTCACCACCCCACTGATTCTGGCAAAGTTGGAATTTTTTCTCTAGCCCCCACCGTTCCCGAACAATCATTTCTGTTAGTTTCAGCACAATTATGCTGTCTACTGCAGGTGGGCGGTTCTTTGCTGGAGCAGAAAGACAGGGACCGCCCACCTGACAGCAGAGAGTGTAATGGTGGTGAAACTAACAGAGATGATTGCTCAGGAATGGTGAGGGCTAGAGAAAAAAATTCCAACTGCGCCTGAATCAGTGGAGCAACACCAATTGAAGAATGTAAAGAACTGGAGTTGGTGAAATGTCCTTTTTAAAGAGGTACTCCAACCATAGACATGTAGAGTGTATCCACATAACCAATCCAACCAATCACAAGAAAGGGAGTATCTAGTTTCAGACTGAGATTCCTTGGACCTACTAGATAAGGCTAGGTTCACATCTGCATCGGAGTCACCGTAGGAGGACTTTTTTCTCTGCTGGTTATAGTATAAAAATGGGGGAAACCCAACAGACACCTAGTGGACCCGAACGACGGAGAGCCCAGCGCAAGTGTGAACCTAGCCTTAAATGATCCTGGGGTCCACCCTGCAACAAAATCTAGGAAATAGACCATAGTACTCTTCAAATTTGGGTGTCTTCTGGTGGCCTGACACGGGGGGTATTTATGGGAGATATGGAAAGGTCTCCCACAGATTGCAATGGAGAGTCCTCTGCAGGGGCCTTATCGTTCTATCTCCATCCAGCCACTAAAAGTGGAGACTCATGTTCTTACGATCAATAGGATCCCAGTTAAAGGGTGTATTTCTGAATACAGACCCTTTAATGTCAGAACATAATTTAGTCGTTTAATCTGCAGACGTAAAAGCCCCTCGATGGAAGGGCTGAAACGTCAAGTTACTATTATCCTCAATAGTTTATGCAAATATTGCTATCAAAGCCGATACACCAGCAGAGATCATGTGCATGATATAAATCCCCCTCTATTAAAGATACACTCCAGGGAAGAGCATAGAGCTGCACTGTGCAAGACCCAAGGGGGTGGAGCATGACATATACATCCAAAGAACTTCTGTGCCAGGACCCGCCCCCGCAGAACCTGTACTAGCCTTAACACAGTGTAAATTTTTCTAGAGTATTCCTTTAAAGGGTCCAGCTACATATATCTAACTTTCAATTAGACACAAAAGTACACACAACGAGAAAAAAAGAACATATACCCAATAAACATGCCGCAGTTCAAATAAACAGGAGAATGAGTCTGGGGGCGTCTTATAAAATCAGATTTCCCAGGCCTCTCTGTGAATGGGTTTAATAAAATCCAGGGAGATCTTGATTTACTTAAAGCCCCATTACACTTTTTATTCTCTTTTCAAAGTGATCCCAGAATTTGGCTGAGGTTTTGGCGCTGATTAAGTTTGACGAGAGATTGTTAGTCTGTGACCTGGAACGTATGAATCTTGGATGCTGCGACCACCCAGAGCAGCAATCACTGCCCCCCCTTCCTTCCCTGACCAAGGCAGTTACTCCAGTCCCCTGGATAATAGAAGGTGGGAGGCAGTCAGGGGGTCTTGGGTTGGGAAAAGAATTCTGGGCTTGGTTCATGCATCAAGTTTGTTTCATATGTGTTGGATCTGTGCCTACAGCTTCCAGAGGTATAGTAAGGAGTGGCCGGCAGGACACAGCGTGGGTGGACAACAGCTCTATCAAATACAGTGATATCCAGAGCTGCTGAGCCTGCAATTTACTGTGTGCTGCATCCTGACGTGTAACCTTTGTCTGACTTCCCCTGCTTATTTACTGATGACATATGTCTGAGATTATATGTGAATGTGCAGACTAACACATGTACACAAATACATACACACAATGACTATATGAATACATTACTAGATTAATACTGCTCCTATGTACAAGAATATAACTACTATAATACTGCTCCTATGTACAAGAATATAACTACTATAATACTGCTCCTATGTACAAGAATATAACTACTATAATACTGCTCCTATGTACAAGAATATAACTACTATAATACTGCTCCTATGTACAAGAATATAACTACTATAATACTGCTCCTATGTACAAGAATATAACTACTATAATACTACCTCCTATGTACAAGAATATAACTACTATAATACTGCTCCTATGTACAAGAATATAACTACTATAATACTACTCCTATGTACAAGAATATAACTACTATAATACTGCTACTATGTACAAGAATATAACTACTATAATACTGCTCCTATGTACAAGAATATAACTACTATAATACTGCTCCTATGTACAAGAATATAACTACTATAATACTGCCTCCTATGTACAAGAATATAACTACTATAATACTGCTCCTATGTGCAAGAATATAACTACTATAATACTGCCTCCTATGTACTAGAATATAACTACTATAATACTGCTATGTACAAGAATATAACTTCTATAATACTGCCTCCTATGTACAAGAATATAACTACTATAATACTGCTCCTATGTACAAGAATATAACTACTATAATACTGCGCCTATGTACAAGAATATAACTACTATAATACTGCCTCCTATGTACTAGAACATAACTACTATAATACTGCTATGTACAAGAATATAACTACTATAATACTGCCCCTATGTACAAGAATATAACTACTATAATATTGCTCCTATGTACAAGAATATAACTACTATAATACTGCTCCCTATGTACAAGAATATAACTACTATAATATTGCTCCTATGTACAAGAATATAACTGCTATCATACTACTTCCTATGTACAAGAATATAACTACTATAATACTGCCCCTATGTACAAGAATATAACTACTATTATACTGCTCCTATGTACAAGAATATATCTACTATAATACTGCCCCTATGTACAAGAATATAACTACTATAATACTGCTCCTATGTACAAGAATATAACTACTATAATACTGCACCTTTGTACAAGAATATAACTACTATAATACTGCTCCTATGTACAAGAATATAACTACTATAATACTGCTCCTATGTACAAGTATATAACTACTATAATACTGCTCCTATGTACAAGAATATAACTACTATAATACTGCCCCAATGTACAAGAATATAACTACTATAATACTGCCCCTATGTACAAGAATATAACTACTATAATACTGCTCCTATGTACAAGTATATAACTACTATAATACTGCCCCTATGTACAAGAATATAACTACTATAATACTGCCTCCTATGTACAAGAATATAACTACTATAATACTGCCCTCTATGTACAAGTATATAACTACTATAATACTGCCCCTATGTACAAGAATATAAATACTATAATACTGCCTCCTATGTACAAGAATATAACTACTATAATACTGCCTCCTATGTACAAGAATATAACTACTATAATACTGCCACTATGTACAAGAATATAACTACTATAATACTACTCCTATGTACAAGAATATAACTACTATAATACTGCTCCTATGTACAAGAATATAACTACTATAATACTGCACCTTTGTACAAGAATATAACTACTATAATACTGCTCCTATGTACAAAGAATATAACTACTATAATACTGCTCCTATGTACAAGAATATAACTACTATAATACTGCACCTTTGTACAAGAATATAACTACTATAATACTGCCTCCTATGTACTAGAACATAACTACTATAATACTGCTATGTACAAGAATATAACTACTATAATACTGCCCCTATGTACAAGAATATAACTACTATAATATTGCTCCTATGTACAAGAATATAACTACTATAATACTGCTCCCTATGTACAAGAATATAACTACTATAATATTGCTCCTATGTACAAGAATATAACTGCTATCATACTACTTCCTATGTACAAGAATATAACTACTATAATACTGCCCCTATGTACAAGAATATAACTACTATTATACTGCTCCTATGTACAAGAATATATCTACTATAATACTGCCCCTATGTACAAGAATATAACTACTATAATACTGCTCCTATGTACAAGAATATAACTACTATAATACTGCACCTTTGTACAAGAATATAACTACTATAATACTGCTCCTATGTACAAGAATATAACTACTATAATACTGCTCCTATGTACAAGTATATAACTACTATAATACTGCTCCTATGTACAAGAATATAACTACTATAATACTGCCCCAATGTACAAGAATATAACTACTATAATACTGCCCCTATGTACAAGAATATAACTACTATAATACTGCTCCTATGTACAAGTATATAACTACTATAATACTGCCCCTATGTACAAGAATATAACTACTATAATACTGCCTCCTATGTACAAGAATATAAATACTATAATACTGCCTCCTATGTACAAGAATATAACTACTATAATACTGCCTCCTATGTACAAGAATATAACTACTATAATACTGCCACTATGTACAAGAATATAACTACTATAATACTACTCCTATGTACAAGAATATAACTACTATAATACTGCTCCTATGTACAAGAATATAAATACTATAATACTGCCACTATGTACAAGAATATAACTACTATAATACTACTCCTATGTACAAGAATATAACTACTATAATACTGCTCCTATGTACAAGAATATAACTACTATAATACTGCTCCTTTGTACAAGAATATAACTACTATAATACTGCTCCTATGTACAAAGAATATAACTACTATAATACTGCTCCTATGTACAAGAATATAACTACTATAATACTGCACCTTTGTACAAGAATATAACTACTATAATACTGCCTCCTATGTACAAGAATATAACTACTATACTACTGCTCCTATGTACAAAGAATATAACTACTATAATACTGCCTCCTATGTACAAGAATATAACTACTATAATACTGCTCCTATGTACAAGAATATAACTACTATAATACTGCTCCTATGTACAAGAATATAACTACTATAATACTGCTCCTATGTACAAGAATATAACTACTATAATACTGCCCCCTATGTACAAGAATATAACTACTATAATACTACTCCTATGTACAAGAATATAACTACTATAATACTGCTCCTATGTACAAGAATATAACTACTATAATACTGCACCTTTGTACAAGAATATAACTACTATAATACTGCTCCTATGTACAAAGAATATAACTACTATAATACTGCCTCCTATGTACAAGAATATAACTACTATAATACTGCTCCTATGTACAAGAATATAACTACTATAATACTGCTCCTATGTACAAGAATATAACTACTATAATACTGCTCCTATGTACAAGAATATAACTACTATAATACTGCTCCTATGTACAAGAATATAACTACTATAATACTGCCCCCTATGTACAAGAATATAGCTACTATAATACTACCTCCTATGTACAAGGATATAACTACTATAATACTGCTCCTATGTACAAGAATATAACTACTATAATACTGCACCTTTGTACAAGAATATAACTACTATAATACTACTCCTATGTACAAGGATATAACTACTATAATACTGCTCCTATATACAAGAATATAACTATTATAATACTACCTCCTATGTACAAGTATATAACTACTATAATACTGCCCCTATGTACAAGAATATAACTACTATAATACTACTATGTACAAGAATATAACTACTATAATACTGCTCCTATGTACAGGAATATAACTACTATAATACTGCCCCTATGTACAAGAATATAACTACTATAATACTGCTGCTATGTACAAGAATATAACTACTATAATACTGCTCCTATGTACAAAGAATATAACTACTATAATACTGCTCCTATGTACAAGGATATTACTGCTGTTATACCTATGGAAGCATCTAGATTCTTATTTCAGTCCTTATTTCAGGGTGACATTGATGTGTTACACTTTGTCCATCCCTCATTTCTCAGGGTGTACATCTTATTAGTTTCTTGAAGATGCTGAGATCACAGAGATGGCGCCTCCCAGAATGTGTCATTGTGCCTCTATTCCGTGATGCCTACAATTTGCTTGTAGCAGTCAATAAAAGTGTCTGTGATCGGGTCACACCTCATCATAACACAGTAGATTATTAAAAGACACATCCGTTCCAAAGGGGCACTGGAAAGAAGGAGTGCGAACGATCAAAATGGAGTCACGGAAAGTTTTAATCCGCAGCCGGATTCTTTTACACAGTTTTGGCTCTCTCTCCTGCTTGTTCTGACAGATTGTTTTGGAGGAAAGTTGGACACTGTGTGGGAAATAAAAAATAGCGGTGGACACTGGAGTGAATGGAAATATCTGTACAATAGAGCAGGTAGAGCGCAGCGTGTAAACAGTTTATACTATTGTTCTGAAGCTCATGAGATGTTTCTACTCCATGGACTCATCATAATTCTTTCAACATGGATGGAAAGGGAGGCATTTGTATTTCATGCACTTGTAATTGTAAGTTATCAGGCCTTTAAGGTGATGACACGCCCCCTATGACATCATAACAGCTGTGATGACATGGTATGTGTGATAACTTTATAAAGGAGTACAGTAGTTCAGTGATGTTGACTCAATGGCCAGTCTAAAGGGGTGAAAAGGCTTATATACCTGTAAACATGACTGCCTTTTTTCAAAAACAGCACCACACCAGTCCTTAGGTTGTGTGTGATATTACAATCTAAGCCGTTCTATTAAGCTAATATAAGATACCAGACACTCCTATTTAGACATGCGGGGTTGTTTTGGAAAAACCCTTCCATGTTTTTGTACTCCTCGAAGACTAATGCTTGGTGATGACATCATAACTTTGTGTTGACATCACCCCTATGATGACATATCTTTTATGATACATGACACAGCTGGATTACAATTAGCAAGGACTGTTGCTAGTTGACCACACTGGCTAAGGTTTCATGGTTGGAACAATGGGGACATAATTCCACTACTGTGATAGGGCTACTCTAGCCATGACGTTCATATTTTAGTGACCAAGGTGGTCATGATGTTACCTTGATAACATAGACGTGAAGAGGAGCTGGCTAATGTTTCATCATTGGAACAATGGAGGCATAAAAATTCCACCACTGTGATAAGGCTGCTCTAGCCATGACGTTCATGTTTTGGTGCCCAAGGTGGTCATGATGTTATCTCGATAACACAGACATGAAGAGGAACTGGCTAATGTTTCATGGTTGGAACAATGGGGACATAATTCCACCACTGTGATAGCGCTGCTCTAGTCATGACGTTCATGTTTTGGTGCCCAAGGTGGTCATGATGTTACCTCGATAACAGACATGAAGAGGAACTGGCTAATGTTTCATGGTTGGAACAATGGGGACATAATTCCACCACTGTGATAAGGCTACTCTAGCCATGACGTTCATGTTTTGGTGCCCAAGGTGGTCATGATGTTATCTCGATAACACAGACATGAAGAGGAACTAGACTATGGTAAATCTGAATATCGTACCTTGCTATAAAGTATGATGGTGGTTTTGACTTTTGGGCCATGAAGAAGCATCTACGGGTTATTCTTTGAAACCACCACTAAAGTTGTTCTGCCCCGTAGAAGTTAGTTGCATGTAGGATTATTGTGTGGGTGGACTTGCTCTTTAAGACTTGCCAGTTCATGGAAACACATGGACTAAGTCAACAATCCATCACCGATTATGGGATATCTGCCAAATGCAAAGTTTGACATGAACGGTGGTCGTCAGGGAGAGTCGGATCTGTTTGGAGTGTGAAAGAGATGTTCTGGATTTCATTAACGTTTCTGAATGAGAACGTTCTCCCCTCGTTGCTCCCTCGTTCTCTGCAGGAAATAGACCCTTCCAGGATTTCATTACAGTTACTTCTAGTGTGGGAATCAGCTCGATGGTTTTAATCATGTTATGTCACCATCATTTATATCTACGTCTACCATTCACTTTAATATTTATAAAGATATCACGCATATTCAACATCATTTATATAAAGAGCTGTGCAGAGAAAAAATGGAGGAGCTGCCCCTAGCCAAGAACAGGGTGACTACCTGGGATCACTAGGCTATCTCGAAACCTTAGGTGTACAATAATGGGGCCCAACCAAAACAAGCCCCATGCGGTTCAGTAGAGGAACAGGCTACTTTTACTGGTGATGTAAGTGATCATATGATGAGGTCTATCAGATCTTATCATTCTTGGACTGTGCTTACACTGTGTAGTGGTTGCAGTTTTTAATTTCTGTCCAAACCCAGATGCTAAGGAGGACGTGTCAACAAATACTTCTAGATATACTTCAGTGGAGCACTGACCCTATGTAACCCTACCAGTACAAGTCCCGAACTTGTATGTGGATCTAGTTGACCTGAATTGGTGGGAAGAATGATGGAATATTTTGTAGGAGAAAGTTCTATTTTGATGTTTTCTTTGAGATCATTATGAGAGGTTCACTTTAAAGATAGTTGTTGGCCAAGTGCTATTCCTCCTATTTCCCCCAAATACAGGTACCTCCACACACCTGAGTGTGTATAGGAAGAGGGCAATAAACTTCTTCCAGACTTCTTTGGGGGCGGCTTATTTCCTTTGAGAACAATAGGATCAGACATGTTGAAATCCAACATAGCCAACTCTTCTTTTCCCAGACTGTTGTCAACCGGGGACAATCAATACACCCCTATTAGAAGGTTTTCCAAGATTCATCTAATATGTATTGTCTCCTTGCACATGTAAAGGGGTATCCTAACTCTCTCCCCCCGACAGGATCTGGCAGCATCTTATCTCCTGCAGGAACAAAGGATCTGGCATGTTGATATCCTACATGTTAGGTCCTTCTTTCTTCTGACATCAACCACCATGGCACCTTTTTTTTTCAACTGTTTATTTTAAAAGTTTTTGTCATACAGAGAGAATAACAATATACAAGAAAAATAAGATAACTGAATGTAACAAACATAGGACAGACGGGGATTACTCAGCATTCTCAATAAATTACAAGGCATTAGACAAACTGGCCAGAAGTGGCCCCAAAAAGGCCAAGGATTCCGACAACAAACAGGGGCAGACAAGACAGGAGGACAGAAGGGTGACAAAAGGACCACCGTGGCACCTTTAAAGGTGTCCATACACATTATATAAATGTTGGCTGAATATGTAGATTTTGGTGGAACAGGTTCACTGTCTAATGTGTATGGACATAACCGTATCCCAACTCTTGCATGATGGCAGATGTTGTAGAAAATATAGGGTTGGGTTTGTTGGTTTTCGACATGCTTGATTTTTAGGTGAGATTAGCTCAATTCATGAGCATGGTTCATGCTCATGTTCTTAGGTGGAATAAGCAACCATAGATGTCTCTACCCACTGAGAACATGACCAACATGTCTATATTTGGGGGAGTAGGGAGGAATATCTATCAATCAAATTAATGCTCAGTCAACATCTAGATGTCTCTTTGAGAGACGATATAATCTGGACAAAGTCATTGTTCCTCAAAAGTTCTTCATTCAACTTCTCTCCACTTCTATAGTTTTTCGAGAAGTTGAAAAACCCCCAAGTAGACCATGACTTCAGCATTTCCAATTAACCTCTCCACATAGCACATCGCCTATGGTCTCCACCGCTGGAGTCTTGGACACTCATTGCCTGTAGATGAGAGGTCTCAAGAGCATAGCAACCAGATGTTTGGTGTAGGAGGTGATGATTCAGCATCTTGAGAGGAGAATTAATAGATAATAGGCAATTATTATAGTTATGAGACTCTTCAGGAGAAAAAATATTTGGAAACCAAAAACACATGGGAGATATGAATTTCTGCAGTAATTCAGTCATCAGGCCTGAGGGCTACGAGCACACAGTGGAGGTCAAGTCCTTTGGCCTTCATGTTCTGGAGTCCATGATATGAGGAGGATGACTGTCTGGCTTCCTGTAGAGTTGTCATACTTATTAGTTTTCATTTTTAGTATCTCATAGTCATTGATGTTTCCTTCAATCTTGTTGACCCTCCCTGTTCTGTATAGTCATGATGAACTTTCTGAAACCACAAGAGAGACTGAAGTATCTGTTCCTGTTCCTCGAAGATTGCAAGTAGTGTAATAAATAGTTGTTTCCAAGGTCATATCTCATGTCTTTGTGAGGAGAAACTCGTGTGAGACTGATAATATAACCACAACTTGGGCACAGGTTACTGTATGGTCAGCAGTGGTATTAAAGGAGAACTCCTTCAATGCCCATATGAAAGGTCAGATGCTAAGACAACACGTCTTAGGCTCATATTATCATTAGTATGACATCAAGTCCTCCTAAAGTCAATTAGGATGCAAATAGTTATATATGACGCATAAAAAGTTCTCCAGACAACACTATACCACCAGGACACATGGATGAAGAGGTGTCTTTAGGAAACTGCCTAAAACCAGGGCTAACGTTCCCACACCAAAAACTGGATAATGTGAGTTACAGGATGGGGGCTGGGCAGTAAGATCTAGTGTATCACATCACTGGACAACTGACAAAAAATTATGGTACAAAAGGAACTTTGAATGAAAACTTTGTAAAACGTAATAAGGAGCACCACTAGACACCAGGGACTAAGGCATTGAAACACCGGGCACATCGGACTGAACACTGAAGAGCTAAAGAATCAGAACTAGACGTTAGCTCTTTTGCACAAAATCATAGTACATGAAGAACTGGGAATTAAATCTCTGTAAAACATGGAATAAGAGAAACCACTAGACACCAAGGACTAGGACACGGAACCTCTGGACACACTGGACTGAGCACTAATAACCTGACAGACTACAGAAGAAAACCTCATGGGCTTTAGCACCAAATTTGTAGACATTGTACACTATTAAGCTGTGGCTCTACACCAGGGGTAGGCAACCTTCGGCACCCCAGCTGTTGTAAAACTACAACTCCCAGCATGCATACTTGCTCTGCTGTTCTTGGAACTCCCATATAAGTGAATGGAGCATGTTGGGAGTTGTAGTTTCATGGCAGCTGGAGTGCCGAAGGTTGCTGACCCCTGCTCTACACCTACTGACACCAGCAACCATTAGGGCACTAACCCACAAGACATCAGGAACTAGAGCACTGAAACGCCAGACACCAGAGACTAGAGTACTGAACCTCTAGACACCAGGGACTAGGGCACTGAACTACTAGGCACCAGGGACTAGGGCACTGAAACAATAGACATCAGGGACTAGGGCACTGAATCACTAGAAACCAGGGACTAGGGCACTGAACCACTAAACACCAGGGACTAGGGCACTGAACCACTAGACACCAGGGACTAGGGCACTGAACCACTAGACACCAGGGACTAGGGCACTGAACCACTAGACATCAGGGACTAGGGCACTAAACCACTAGGCATCAGGGACTAGGGCACTGAACCACTAGACACCAGGGACTAGGGCACTGAACCACTAGACATCAGGGACTAGGGCACTGAACCACTAGACACCAGGGACTAGGGCACTGAACCACTAGACACCAGGGACTAGGGCACTGAACCACTAGACATCAGGGACTAGGGCACTAAACCACTAGGCATCAGGGACTAGGGCACTGAACCACTAGACACCAGGGACTAGGGCACTGAACCACTAGACACCAGGGACTAGGGCACTGAACCACTAGACACCAGGGACTAGGGCACTGAACCACTAGACACCAGGGACTAGCGCACTGAACCACTAGGCACCAGGGACTAGGGCACTGAACCACTAGACACCATGGACTAGGGCACTGAACCACTAGACACCAGGGACTAGGGCACTGAACCTCTAGATACCAGGGACTAGGGCAATGAACCTCTAGACACCAGTGACTAGGGCACTGAACCACTAGGCGCCAGGAACTAGGGCACTGAATCACTAGACACCAGGGTCTAGGGCACTGAACCACTAGGTACCAGGGACTAGGGCACTGAACCACTAGACACCAGGGACTAGGGCACTGAACCACTAGACACCAGGGACTAGGGCACTGAACCACTAGACACCAGGGACTAGGGCACTGAACCACTAGACACCAAGGACTAGAGCACTGAATCACTAGGCACCAGGGACTAGGGCACTGAACCACTAGGTACCAGGGATTAGGCACTAAACCACTAGACACCAGGGACTAGGTCACTGAATCACTAGACACCAGGGTCTAGGGCACTGAATCACTAGACACCAGGGCATAGGGCACTGAACATTTAGACAAGAGGGACTATGGCAGTGAACTACTAGACACCAGGGATGAAAAATTTTCATAGTCAAAATATCCGGATTTTCCAGCTTTGTCCTTTTCACTGGAACAATCCCTCCTCGACAAACTTTTCATTTCCTTTGATATACAGGACAAGGCAGACTAAACATGACCATCTCAGAAATGAAGCAGGACTACGACTCTATCGATATGAATGAGGAGACATGAATCACATCTATAAATACACTGCGAGTGAAGCCCACACTGCCGCAGTGAGCGCCCGGGGCCAGCTCATGTGATAAGTAAGCGGGGGATGTGTCAGATTTGTGTAAGGTGGTTTTGGTGGCCTCATACATTTCTTCCAGTGACCCGTCCTCCTTAGGGAGAAGCCCCTCTCCTTATATCTAGCTGTGTGTTCCCCTCAATAATCTACTCCGGGGGCCCCAGCCTGTCTGACAAGTTCAATGTGCGTAGCCTGGAAACTCCAGTCTAATCCTCCCATGATTAGACAGTGAAATATAAGTATATGACGTGAGACCTGATATACTTCTAGCACCTAAAGGGGTCCTCCGACCTTATACAGTCTACCATAGTACAAAGAAAAGTTCTACAACTTTTTAATATACTTTGTGTTTCACCATGACCAAGATTACGGCTTGCTGTCACTGAATGGAAACCTGTCCTGGCCTAGTCCTGCTCACACAGCTGCTAGACAGGACCTTTTACCTCCAGGTCCAATATATATGCGTAGGACCTACACATACAGAGGAGACTGAAGTGGTCTCAGGAGGGCGAGCACTCGATGGGTGTAACTGCAGAACGTCTCCGATACAATTAAAACCAGATTTTCTGTAATGATCAGCCGCGCGGCTGGCTCCACTCTCATCCCACTCGTTTCAGCCGTTTGGCTAACACTTTTGGCCATAATCTGTAGTTTTTAACCCAATTTCATACAGAAAGGAAACAGAATAAATATTGATAATAAATGTGTATATGGACGGCACGAGAGGCGGCACGATGAGCATCACTAAGAGGGATGGTGGTTGGGTGAAGGTTGGTACTCCCATTTATACAATAGATATTACCATATTGTCCCGCCAGAAGCTCGCCCCCTGCTGCCCATTATTGTCACACATTGTAATGATCAGAGTGGGCGCACAATCCCTGAGTTATGTAATACAGACAGGGCACAATCCCAAATGTAAAGAAATACGGGTGTTGGGAAAAGGTCAGAGCAGCATTCACAATTCTGCAGAACTTAAATTTCCTAGTACCCCACGGTTGAAAGGGACTGCACAGAGCTTTCTGTTATACAAACTGGTAAGATTGGTCCGAACATTGGTCCCTGAATTATACGAGCACAGCTCTGCTGTTATGGGTGTGTCTATTGACAAGCTTGAGGAGTGCAGCTCTGGAGAATACGGCTGGGTTTGCATCAGCATTTGGCTCTCCGCACAAAATCAGTTTTTGAAACCGTCTCAAAATCCTCAAAAACTGACTGTGAACGGTTCATTTTAAAACCCATTGGGTTATAAAAACCATCCGCAGGTGTCCGTTTGTACCATTTCCATCTGGTATCCGCTCTTTTAGGCGGAGAAAAAAGTCGTACTTGCAGGACTTTGTCTCCGTCCAAAAAATAAGGATACCAGATGGACAGCAACCAATTTTTTTTAACATTGAGGTCTATGGAAGGCGGATACAAATGTATTACCAATGGATAGTAGTGCGTTTTTGACATGCGCAGAGGTAAAAACGGACACAAACAGACAGTGTTTTTGACGGATTGACTAATCCGTCTAAAAAGACAGATTCGGGTATCCGCTGTGTAACTGCTTAAAATCTGGGTTTTTTTTAAAACAGTTTAGCAGCGGATGGATACCTGGTGCAAGTGTGAACCTAGCACAATACAGGATGTAACTCAGGATCAGTACAGGATAAGTAATGTAATGTATGTACACAGTGACTGCACCAGCAGAATAGTGAGTGCAGCTCTGGAGTATAATACAGGATATAACTCAGGATCAGTACAGGATAAGTAATGTAATGTATGTACACAGTGACTGTACCAGCAGAATAGTGAGTGCAGCTCTGGAGTACAATACAGGATGTAACTCAGGATCAGTACAGGATAAGTAATGTAATGTATGTACACAGTGACTGCACCAGCAGAATAATGAGTACAGCTCTGGAGTACAATACAGGATGTAACTCAGGATCAGTACAGGATAAGTAATGTAATGTATGTACACAGTGACTGCACCAGCAGAATAGTGAGCGCAGCTCTGGAGTATAATACAGGATGTAACTGAGGATCAGTACAGGATAAGTAATGTAATGTATGTACACAGTGACTGCACCAGCAGAATAGTGAGCGCAGCTCTGGAGTATAATACAGGATGTAACTCAGGATCAGTACAGGATAAGTAATGTAATGTATGTACACAGTGACTGTACCAGCAGAATAGTGAGTGCAGCTCTGGGGTGTAATACAGGATGTAACTCAGGATCAGTACAGGATAAGTAATGTAATGTATGTACACAGTGACTGTACCAGCAGAATAGTGAGTGCAGCTCTGGGGTGTAATACAGGATGTAACTCAGGATCAGTACAGGATAAGTAATGTAATGTATGTACACAGTGACTGCACCAGCAGAATAGTGAGCACAGCTCTGGAGTATAATACAGGATATAACTCAGGATCAGTACAGGATAAGTAATGTAATGTATGTACACAGTGACTGCACCAGCAGAATAGTGAGTGCAGCTCTGGAGTATAATACAGGATGTAACTCAGGATCAGTACAGGATAAGTAATGTAATGTATGTACACAGTGACTGCACCAGCAGAATAGTGAGTGCAGCTCTGGAGTATAATACAGGATGTAACTCAGGATCAGTACAGGATAAGTAATGTAATGTATGTACACAGTGACTGTGTGAACCGAGAGCAAGGCAGGTGGTTTGGACTCCGCAACCAGAAATGAACGCACACGCGGTAGTTCAAGAAAAAAAAAATATATTTACTATAAGTTAATAAAGGCTAGTTAAAGGTAAAATGACAGGGCTAAAGACAAGCAAAATATACAATATAGCATGAACAATTTCAAGGCAAATTCTGCAATGGTTTCTACTTTTACTCTGTCCACTTCTGCAGTATGGACACTGAATGAACAATATACTCAAAACTATCCCTAACTGACCCTGACTTCACATTTGGGTGCACCCCCTTTTCCCCAGTGGTCCAGGTGGACCGCTTACAGTCCGTAGAAGCGCGCGGTGGGGCCCAAAGTTGGTCCTTTCTTTTATAGTGAAGCGTCCTCTCCTCACGGTTATCAGGATCTTGGGAGAAATGAAGTCCTCTTTAACAGACAGGGAAACCAACTGAATGCAATGTAATCCAACAGCAGATTCCACTCAGCACACTGACAGTCCTGCCGAATCCATACACTGAGCTGGGATGTAAGCCGGGATTTAGCAGGTGCCGTCCAGTACATCAACAGCACTGCGAGTCTCTATCTGTGGTATCCATATACACAGTCACAATGTCAGTCTCACTGATCAGCCACTGAGCACAGTTCCTTTCACGTGGACTCACTAGTCCTGTTGTCTCTTTACACTCTGTTTGTCTCTGGACCAAGATACAGCTTAGCTGTACAGAAAAATCTCCACACCAGTTCAATACAACACTTGCCAAGATGGCTGCTGCTCTCTGTCTCGTCACTTCCTGCTTCTCTGCTCACACTCTGTCTGCAGAACAGGCAGGCTGACATAAAAGGGGGGGGGGTCTCACTCCAGCATCATGTCACAATTACAATGGCTGCTGTCTTAAAGGAACAGAATCACAGAAATACATTCAACATTAACAGTTTATACAGACAAATGAAGCTTAAGACAACATTGGCTGTCTCTTACATATTCCCCCCCACTTTAAGATTGGCAGTCCCTGCCTATGACTGTATATCCAGAGGGTTGTACTTTTATGCACAGGGTGGTAGTATACCGATGTATGGCAGGCCAAACAAACTCATCCTGCGCATACCGAACAGGGGGAATACCAGCATTTGGCCTAGTGGTCCGTCTGAGGACCGGTGGTATATTATGGGGTGCTGCAGCTATGGGCTGAGAAGGACCAGCGGATTCCGCACCAGAGGGGGCACAGGCCGGAGATACAGTAGTCACAGGTGGAACATCCCCAGGAGCAGGGATCGGCCAACAATCATCCTCCTCGTCGGAGGCCCATTCCGCACCTCCATTCTCTGACTGTGGGAGCTCATTCACATTGGCAGGCCCATCGTGATTTGTCCCTTCAGAATGACACAGGCGCAACATATTTCGGTGAAGTACTCGAACACAATCAGTTCCTTCTTTCTGGACCTGGTACACTGGCCCATTCGCATACTTGCGGCCAACAACACGATACGGCAAAGCCTCCCATCTGCTTTCCAATTTCCCTTGGGGTTTCTTGACACGAACTAGCACCAGGTCGCCTGGTTGCAATGGTGCTTCTTGCACTGGGGTCTTATCAGGATGGGGATGTTCTTGCAGGCGCTGCCGCACCAATCGATGGATCGTCTCAAGTCTCTGCCGATGCGCCCGCACCCAAGAGGTTGGATCCCTCGGAGGGAACCCATCCACATCATTCAACTGTAATTCTCCTATACTTCGCCCAGACCGCCCAAAGAGAAGTGTATAAGGAGAGTACCCCGTTGTAGAATGGACCTGATTGTTATAGGCCCACACCATTTCAGACAAGAACTGAGGCCACTGTAACTTCTTGTCTTCCTCCAGAGTCCGCAGCATCTGTAGCAGAGTTCTGTTGAATCTTTCACAGGCCCCATTTCCCTGAGGGTGGTATGGAGTCGTGTGCGACTTCTTTATCCCGTAGATACGTTGAACTTCTTTCATTACGTGTCCCTCAAAGCAGGCGCCCTGGTCGGAGTGGATGCGTTGGGGGCACCCATATACTCGAATGAAATCTTGGCACAGAGCACGAGCTGCTGACTCAGCTGTCTGGTCCTTGGTGGCGGTTACCACCGCAAATTTGGTGAAGTGATCCACCATTACGAGGCAATACTGGTGTCCGCTATTGGATGGGCCCACCATTAGATAGTCTATCATGACGATTTCTAAAGGTTCCTGGGTCACGATGGTTTGCAGGGGAGCTCTCTGTTCTATTGCCTTATGGATCTCACAAGTTCGACAGCTGCGGCATACTTCTTCGACCATTTGACGAAGACCAGGGCAGTAAATCAGTCGCTGTAACCAACGAAAGGTCTTCTCATGACCAAAATGTCCATTCTTATTATGAGCTTCAACTGCCAAGGAGCGAGCCAGTTCACTAGGCACCACAATTTGGTATCGAATGTCGATCTCAGAAGGTAAATAGACCTTTCGGCATAGCACTCCATTTTTCATCTCCAACTTTTCCCACTGACTCAAAACAGATAATATCTCACGTGTCAGTCGTTCTCTTTCCTCTCTACAGGGCTTCTGGCCTTTCTCAACACACTTGATCATCTGCGCCAGCCCCTCATGGGTCTGTTGTATCTGTGCCCATTCCTGTCGTGAGGGACCAAAGAAAGGAGCCATTTCAGTCCCCTCCATCTCAAACTGATTAGTGGCGGTCAAGGCCTGTGAAAATCTGCTGAAATCGGGTACCTCCACATGCTCCAACTCATGATCCACGTCTTCTGTGGGGGTCTGGGCAGTTACCCTAGAAAGTCCGTCAGCATTCTGGTTCTCTGTCTTGGACCGATACTTAATGCGGTAATTGAATGTAGACATTCGGGCTATCCACCTCTGCTCTAACGCCCCGAGCTTGGCATTTTCCAGGTGAGCTAGTGGGTTGTTGTCAGTCAGTACTAAAACTTCAGCACCGGTCAAATATTCAGAGAATTTCTCGGTCATGGCCCATACCAGTGCCAACAGCTCCAATTTAAATGAACTATAATTCTCGGGGTTTCTTTCAGAATCTCTCAAAGACCGGCTGCCGTACGCTATGACCCTCTCCTGGCCATCCTGAAGCTGGGAAAGCACTGCTCCAAGACCATACAGGCTTGCATCTGTATATAGCTGGAACGGCAAGTGGTAATCAGCATATGCCAAGATTGGGGCTGTTGTCAGTGCATCCTTCAATGCCTGGAAGGCTTGTTCCTGTTCAGGTCCCCACTTCACGGACCGGTTCTTTGGACCACCGGATGTGCCTCGTAGGAGAGCATTAAGTGGTGCTGCTACCTTGGCGAAATCCTTAATAAACCGTCGATAGTAACCGGCTACTCCAAGGAACGCCCTCACTTCTCGCAGGGTAGTCGGTATCGGCCAATCTTGAACAGCCGCTATCTTGTCTCTTGATGGTCTCACCCCTTCTCCTGATACGCGGTGACCCAAGTAATCAATTTCAGATTGGAACAACCGACATTTACTGGGTTTCAATTTGAGCCCATGTTCCCGCAATCTTCGAAATACTTGCCCCAACTGGTGGAGATGGTCTTCAAAGGTCGCAGAATACACTATAATGTCATCCAAGTAGATGAGAGTGAACTCAAAGTTGAAGTCACCGAGACATTTCTCCATCAACCGCTGAAACGTTCCGGGTGCATTTGTCAACCCGAAGGGCATCCGGTTAAATTCGTATAGTCCCATGGGCAAGATGAATGCCGTCTTCTCCTTGTCTTTTGTGGCCATCGGCACCTGCCAATACCCACTAGCCAGATCTAGTGAGGAGAAGTACCGGGCTCTCCCTAGCGCTGAGAGGGACTCCTCAATCCGTGGCAAGGGGTAGGAATCTCGTACGGTGCAAGCGTTTAACTTCCGATAGTCTACGCAAAATCGGATGGACCCATCTTTTTTTCTTACTAACACCACAGGAGCCGCCCAGGGACTCTGGCTTTCTTGGATGATCCCACCCTGTAGCATCTTAGCTAACAGTTCTTTCACTTCCTGATACAACTGTGGAGGAATTTGTCGGTAGCGCTCTCTAATTGGAGGGGTGTCTCCTGTGGGAATCTCATGGTAGATCCCTGTGGTACATCCAAAATCTTCAGCATACCGTGCAAAGGTGGCTTGGTTCTCCCACAACAGCTCATCTACCTTCTGCACCCATTCCAGAGAACATGAATTTACATCCATCTTCATCTGTTCTCGAATTGCACAGCCATTCCATTCAGAGGTGGGTTCCTCATCTTCTCCCATGGACACAGTTACGGTCCACTCATCCCTTTCAGTCGGCTTCAGCTGCATTGGAGTTACTTTCCTTACTTCCTCCGGAGTCACATAGATGTTAGCCAGCAGCCTCCCTGGGGTCAGGTCCACACTCTGGTCCTGAGTGTTTACACATCGAAGTGGTACTCTTCCATTGCGAACTATTGCCAAGGAACGGGCCACTAGCGGATCAACACCTCCTTCGGCTGCCTGCAGTGGTTCTACCAACACAGCTATGCCCTCTAGTTTCCGACAGGTGCCTACGGGCATGGACACTATTGTCTCCCGACTGGGTGGCAGTGTAACTTTTGTATGCAAAGGAACTGAAATTCGAGCCAGAGGACGCTGTGCATCTGAACTTTTCTGTAAGCCACATGTCCGGATCAGCCGCTGGAAAGCTGTTTGAGTAGGCCGATGGGTGGTGGTTTCTTTCCAATAACCGTGACCTTTCTTTTCAAAGAGGATCTGATCTAATTCTTTTAACACATTCATCCCCAAAATGACAGGGACCTTTACTTCATGTGACTCCTGTACCACCACAATGCCTTTCCTACCTAGATCTTGGCCACATACCCGGACATTCATCCAGGCCACTCCCACGACCGGAACTGGTAACTGGTTAGCTGCGACCACTCGTACGAATGTATGGGGATCATATTTCACATGTTGCCGGAAGTACCGTTCATAACAGTCTCTACTCAAGGTCGTTACTTGGGAACCCGTGTCAATCATCCCGGTAACCGGAATACCCTCCATTTCCACCTGTATGACAGGACTTGCAGCGATCAGGTCATCATCAGGGCATTCTCCCCACATAGTCTCCTTGTCAGTCTCCCCTACTACACGCCCTTCAGCAGCAGGGGACTTCAGTTTAACGGCGGTCTCTCATAAGTTTGTCGCTGCTCTGGACATCTAGCAGCAACGTGGCCCATCCGTCCACACTCCCAGCAGCGTATCCCCCGTCGTTCTGGCCATCTGTTTGGGCCCCTTCGGTAAGCCCCTTCGATTTCTCCTGAGCACTGCACTAAATGATTTGGACCCCTTCGGTAGGTCCTATCCTCACCCCTCCAGCGGGGTGGTGGGTGATTCTGACTTGCTGGGTGTGGATGGCTCACCCTTTCATCTCCAGTCTTCTGGAAGTCTGCAATTTTCATAGAATGTTCATCACAACGAGTGTGCAAGTGTTCCATTTGTTCTTGCAGTTTCTGCATTACTGTGAGAATTTCTTTAACCGTCCCTTTTTCTACTGTCTCTGAGCCAGAACTAGCCCCCTGTGACAAAGTAACTCCAACTGCGGTCTGCGGCCTCGGGACCATACTATTGGCACGGGAGATGGCCTCTACCTGTACATCATGGAATTTAGCATCAGTCTCTCGTCGTATAAAATCCTGCATAGTCACAGTTAAACTGCCGTCACGTATCCCCAGGACAAACTGGTCACGGAGAGTCCGATCAGGGTTACAGAAGGCTGGCGAGCCCCCTCTTTCCTTCACTTGAATATCTCGGAGCAGTTCTTGTAGGGCATTTGCATATTGGGGAAGGCTTTCATTCTCCTGTTGTACCCTCTGGAAGAACCGAGCCTGCAGAGACCCCAGCAATGCAGTTTCTCCATAGATGGTTTCTAGAATCTGGACTACTTGCTCAAATGTCTGCCTTTGTTCAAATGGCCTCAGTATCACCGTGGTCTTAGCATCCCCTTGTAATGTCAATATTGCTAGCTCTACTAGTACTTCTGGTGCGGTCTGGTACATTCGCTGTATCATTCGTATCTGTTCCACCCACATACTCACTGACATATTATTGCCATCAAATTTAGCTAACTGACTCATTATAGCCCCTGCTGGCATTCTTCCTCCAGCACCATTCTCCCGAACGGGTGCGTCACCGTCCATTCTGGTAAGCGGATCCTGCCGACTACGCCAATTTGTGAACCGAGAGCAAGGCAGGTGGTTTGGACTCCGCAACCAGAAATGAACGCACACGCGGTAGTTCAAGAAAAAAAAAATATATTTACTATAAGTTAATAAAGGCTAGTTAAAGGTAAAATGACAGGGCTAAAGACAAGCAAAATATACAATATAGCATGAACAATTTCAAGGCAAATTCTGCAATGGTTTCTACTTTTACTCTGTCCACTTCTGCAGTATGGACACTGAATGAACAATATACTCAAAACTATCCCTAACTGACCCTGACTTCACATTTGGGTGCACCCCCTTTTCCCCAGTGGTCCAGGTGGACCGCTTACAGTCCGTAGAAGCGCGCGGTGGGGCCCAAAGTTGGTCCTTTCTTTTATAGTGAAGCGTCCTCTCCTCACGGTTATCAGGATCTTGGGAGAAATGAAGTCCTCTTTAACAGACAGGGAAACCAACTGAATGCAATGTAATCCAACAGCAGATTCCACTCAGCACACTGACAGTCCTGCCGAATCCATACACTGAGCTGGGATGTAAGCCGGGATTTAGCAGGTGCCGTCCAGTACATCAATAGCACTGCGAGTCTCTATCTGTGGTATCCATATACACAGTCACAATGTCAGTCTCACTGATCAGCCACTGAGCACAGTTCCTTTCACGTGGACTCACTAGTCCTGTTGTCTCTTTACACTCTGTTTGTCTCTGGACCAAGATACAGCTTAGCTGTACAGAAAAATCTCCACACCAGTTCAATACAACACTTGCCAAGATGGCTGCTGCTCTCTGTCTCGTCACTTCCTGCTTCTCTGCTCACACTCTGTCTGCAGAACAGGCAGGCTGACATAAAAGGGGGGGGAAGTCACTCCAGCATCATGTCACAATTACAATGGCTGCTGTCTTAAAGGAACAGAATCACAGAAATACATTCAACATTAACAGTTTATACAGACAAATGAAGCTTAAGACAACATTGGCTGTCTCTTACAACTGCACCAGCAGAATAGTGAGTGCAGCTCTGGAGTATAATACAGGATATAACTCAGGATCAGTACAGGATAAGTAATGTAATGTATGTACACAGTGACTGTACCAGCAGAATAGTGAGTGCAGCTCTGGAGTATAATACAGGATGTAACTCAGGATCAGTACAGGATAAGTAATGTAATGTATGTACACAGTGACTGCACCAGCAGAATAGTGAGCGCAGCTCTGGAGTATAATACAGGATGTAACTGAGGATCAGTACAGGATAAGTAATGTAATGTATGTACACAGTGACTGCACCAGCAGAATAGTGAGCGCAGCTCTGGAGTATAATACAGGATGTAACTCAGGATCAGTACAGGATAAGTAATGTAATGTATGTACACAGTGACTGTACCAGCAGAATAGTGAGTGCAGCTCTGGGGTGTAATACAGGATGTAACTCAGGATCAGTACAGGATAAGTAATGTAATGTATGTACACAGTGACTGTACCAGCAGAATAGTGAGTGCAGCTCTGGGGTGTAATACAGGATGTAACTCAGGATCAGTACAGGATAAGTAATGTAATGTATGTACACAGTGACTGCACCAGCAGAATAGTGAGCACAGCTCTGGAGTATAATACAGGATATAACTCAGGATCAGTACAGGATAAGTAATGTAATGTATGTACACAGTGACTGCACCAGCAGAATAGTGAGTGCAGCTCTGGAGTATAATACAGGATGTAACTCAGGATCAGTACAGGATAAGTAATGTAATGTATGTACACAGTGACTGTACCAGCAGAATAGTGAGTGCAGCTCTGGAGTATAATACAGGATGTAACTCAGGATCAGTACAGGATAAGTAATGTAATGTATGTACACAGTGACTGCACCAGCAGAATAGTGAGTGCAGCTCTGGAGTATAATACAGGATATAACTCAGGATCAGTACAGGATAAGTAATGTAATGTATGTACACAGTGACTGTACCAGCAGAATAGTGAGTGCAGCTCTGGAGTATAATACAGGATGTAACTCAGGATCAGTACAGGATAAGTAATGTAATGTATGTACACAGTGACTGCACCAGCAGAATAGTGAGTGCAGCTCTGGAGTATAATACAGGATGTAACTCAGGATCAGTACAGGGTAAGTAATGTAATGTATGTACACAGTGACTGCACCAGCAGAATAGTGAGTGCAGCTCTGGAGTATAATACAGGATGTAACTCAGGATCAGTACAGGATAAGTAATGTAATGTATGTACACAGTGACTGTACCAGCAGAATAGTGAGTGCAGCTCTGGAGTACAATACAGGATGTAACTCAGGATCAGTACAGGATAAGTAATGTAATGTATGTACACAGTGACTGCACCAGCAGAATAGTGAGCGCAGCTCTGGAGTATAATACAGGATGTAACTCAGGATCAGTACAGGATAAGTAATGTAATGTATGTACACAGTGACTGTACCAGCAGAATAGTGAGCGCAGCTCTGGGGTATAATACAGGATATAACTCAGGATCAGTACAGGATAAGTAATGTAATGTATGTATACAGTGACTGTACCAGCAGAATAGTGAGTGCAGCTCTGGAGTATAATACAGGATGTAACTCAGGATCAGTACAGGATAAGTAATGTAATGTATGTACACAGTGACTGCACCAGCAGAATAGTGAGCGCAGCTCTGGAGTATAATACAGGATGTAACTCAGGATCAGTACGGGATAAGTAATGTAATGTATGTATACAGTGACTGCACCAGCAGAATAGTGAGCGCAGCTCTGGAGTATAATACAGGATGTAACTCAGGATCAGTACGGGATAAGTAATGTAATGTATGTATACAGTGACTGCACCAGCAGAATAGTGAGTGCAGCTCTGGAGTATAATACAGGATGTAACTCAGGATCAGTACAGGATAAGTAATGTAATGTATGTACACAGTGACTGCACCAGCAGAATAGTGAGTGCAGCTCTGGAGTATAATACAGGATGTAACTCAGGATCAGTACAGGATAAGTAATGTAATGTATGTACACAGTGACTGCACCAGCAGAATAGTGAGTGCAGCTCTGGAGTACAATACAGGATGTAACTCAGGATCAGTACAGGATAAGTAATGTAATGTATGTACACAGTGACTGCACCAGCAGAATAGTGAGCGCAGCTCTGGAGTATAATACAGGATGTAACTCAGGATCAGTACAGGATAAGTAATGTAATGTATGTACACAGTGACTGTACCAGCAGAATAGTGAGCGCAGCTCTGGGGTATAATACAGGATATAACTCAGGATCAGTACAGGATAAGTAATGTAATGTATGTATACAGTGACTGTACCAGCAGAATAGTGAGTGCAGCTCTGGAGTATAATACAGGATGTAACTCAGGATCAGTACAGGATAAGTAATGTAATGTATGTACACAGTGACTGCACCAGCAGAATAGTGAGCGCAGCTCTGGAGTATAATACAGGATGTAACTCAGGATCAGTACGGGATAAGTAATGTAATGTATGTATACAGTGACTGCACCAGCAGAATAGTGAGCGCAGCTCTGGAGTATAATACAGGATGTAACTCAGGATCAGTACGGGATAAGTAATGTAATGTATGTATACAGTGACTGCACCAGCAGAATAGTGAGTGCAGCTCTGGAGTATAATACAGGATGTAACTCAGGATCAGTACAGGATAAGTAATGTAATGTATGTACACAGTGACTGCACCAGCAGAATAGTGAGTGCAGCTCTGGAGTATAATACAGGATGTAACTCAGGATCAGTACAGGATAAGTAATGTAATGTATGTACACAGTGACTGCACCAGCAGAATAGTGAGTGCAGCTCTGGAGTATAATACAGGATGTAACTCAGGATCAGTACAGGATAAGTAATGTAATGTATGTACACAGTGACTGCACCAGCAGAATAGTGAGTGCAGCTCTGGAGTATAATACAGGATGTAACTCAGGATCAGTACAGGATAAGTAATGTAATGTATGTACACAGTGACTGCACCATCAGAATAGTGAGTGCAGCTCTGGAGTATAATACAGGATGTAACTCAGGATCAGTACAGGATAAGTAGTGTAATGTATGTACACAGTGACTGTACCAGCAGAATAGTGAGTGCTGCTCTGGAGTATAATACAGGATATAACTCAGGATCAGTACAGGATAAGTAATGTAATGTATGTACACAGTGACTGTACCAGCAGAATAGTGAGCGCAGCTCTGGAGTATAATACAGGATGTAACTCAGGATCAGTACAGGATAAGTAATGTAATGTATGTACACAGTGACTGCACCAGCAGAATAGTGAGTGCAGCTCTGGAGTATAATACAGGATGTAGCTCAGGATCAGTACAGGATAAGTAATGTAATGTATGTACACAGTGACTGCACCAGCAGAATAGTGAGCGCAGCTCTGGAGTATAATACAGGATGTAACTCAGGATCAGTACAGGATAAGTAATGTAATGTATGTATACAGTGACTACATGAGCAGAATAGTGAGTGCAGCTCTGGAGTATAATACAGGATGTAACTCAGGATCAGTACAGGATAAGTAATGTAATGTATGTACACAGTGACTGCACCAGCAGAATAGTGAGTGCAGCTCTGCAGTATAATACAGGACGTAACTCAGGATCAGTACAGGATAAGTAATGTATGTACACAGTGACTGCACCAGCAGAATAGTGAGCACAGCTCTGGAGTATAATACAGGATGTAACTCAGGATCAGTACAAGATAAGTAATGTAATGTATGTACACAGTGACTGTACCAGCAGAATAGTGAGTGCAGCTCTGGAGTATAATACAGGATCTAACTAGGGATTACAGTACTTTTAATGAAGAGTAATTCTATTCTAAGAAATTATGTCCAAAAGTGAACATTCCCTTTAAGCTTTATAATGATGAGTTGACAAATATTATAAAAATATAACAGACTGTATTGATACGTTTATGTCCCACTGTTTATGAGGCCTTATTTATAAGTGGGGTGTCTGCTTTCACATTTCACCCCCTAATATTATATAAAGCCAAGATATCTATTATAATCAGCAGACAATACAATAGTTAATAGTGCAGGCGGACGGTGTCCAAAAAAACAGTACATTTGTGGTCAGTTTGTGCCTGGGGATCTGTAACCTGATATGATATTGTCTAAAGTGAACAATCCCTTTAATTCTGCTCTTATTAACCATCCACATGACAGCCCAAGGCCATCCCCATAGACTCTTATACAATCTAGTCTTCATGTATACATTAGCAGTGCTGTCCTATAGTATACAGCATGTATATCTATATTTATAGCGGCTATAGATGGTAATCTCTATACTGTCTGATAGCATTCAGATGGGGGAAATGTCCGACCATCTGCCAAAAGGCGTGGAGCGTGTAGGAGTAGATGGAGCGGTCCCTGAAGTCTCACTTAACATTACAATCTGGTTTTCATTGGGACGGATCCCTTGTTTGCAAGAATGCTGACTGCACGTGGTACTGCGCCATGGTCCTGTATGTTCTGTGCCAGGGCTATAGGCCCACTGCTGGCATTATATACACAGGGGCGCACCTGTACAAGGGCATAGCTATAGGGGAGCAGAGGTAGCAATCACTACCGGGACCCCTTACATATTTTGTATTGGGACCCAAGAGCTTCACGATAAGACCCCCATTCTCCTCCTCACAATATGACCCTGCCCCTGGAACATGGAGCCCTGCCTTCACTAACATCACAAATGTGGACTGGTACATGCCACCTATAAAACTAGTATACAGTAGTTCCTGAAATACTCTGCACTGCTATAGAGCCAGTTCTAGTCTTACCCCCCATTCTCCTCCTCGAATTATGACCCTGCCTTCACTAACATCACATATGTGGACAGGTACATGCCTGCTAAAAAACCAGTATACTCCTTTCCTGAAACACTCTGCGCTGCTGTAGATCCAGTTCTAGTCTCACCCCCATTCTCCTCCTCACATCGTGATACGGCCCTCTGGCACTTGCAGCCCTGTCCTCACTAACAGAGTGGATAGGTAAATGCCTCCTATAATACTACGCTCCTGAAATACTCTGTGCTGCTGTGAGTACATCTACATTCCCCATCTTACATCATGACACTGCTTCTCACACTTGCAGACTGTCTTCCGCGACATCATCACATGAGTGGACACATCACCTCCTACATGATCAGAACAATCCTCTCCTGAAACACTCTGTGCTGCTGAAAATCCAAACCCAGTGCTTTCTAGAACATTTCCTGGGGATCTGGTCGTTGGCACTCATTGCCGGCTCATTGACGCTATGGTATATGGTGTTATGATGTTCCATGATGTATAGTACGGTACAATTAGTCCCGGATAGAAGTTATTACACTGATGGCGGTTTATCTTGGATTCTCGCCAGAATTACGAGAAAGTAGCCGTAAAATTAGAGGTGAGAATATCTCTGTGAGAACGGGCACATGTCTGCTCGGGGAAGCTCCTGTTATATATGGGATCCCATGGAAATACACAGATCACCCCGCAGGGCCGGATGACTACACATATTTATATACAGTGTCGTCTGATTCCTCAGGGTTGTCAGGACCTCTGCTTGTTGTCAGACAATGGAAATCATGATCTTTACACAATAAACCTTCATGATAGACCCTGCTCACTGCTGTGTATAGTCAGAGAGATTGGACACCCTGTAACTGCAGCGTCACAGACTGTCACTACTGTGTATAGTCAGAGATCTGACACCCTGTAACTGCAGCACCCCGGACTGTCACTGCTGTGTATAGTCAGAGATCTGACACCCTGTAACTGCAGCACCCCGGACTGTCACTGCTGTGTATAGTCAGAGATCTGACACCCTGTAACTGCAGCACGCCGGACTGTCACTGCTGTGTATAGTCAGAGATTTGACCCTGTAACTGCAGCACCCCGGACTGTCACTGCTGTGTATAGTCAGAGATCTGACACCCTGTAACTGCAGCACCCCAGACTGTCACTGCTGTGTATAGTCAGAGATCTGACACCCTGTAACTGCAGCACCCCGGACTGTCACTGCTGTGTATAGTCAGAGATCTGACACCCTGTAACTGCAGCACCCCGGACTGTCACTGCTGTGTATAGTCAGAGATCTGACACCCTGTAACTGCAGCACCCCGGACTGTCACTGCTGTGTATAGTCAGAGATCTGACACCCTGTAACTGCAGCACGCCGGACTGTCACTGCTGTGTATAGTCAGAGATTTGACCCTGTAACTGCAGCACCCCGGACTGTCACTGCTGTGTATAGTCAGAGATCTGACACCCTGTAACTGCAGCACCCCAGACTGTCACTGCTGTGTATAGTCAGAGATCTGACACCCTGTAACTGCAGCACCCCGGACTGTCACTGCTGTGTATAGTCAGAGATCTGACACCCTGTAACTGCAGCACCCCCGGACTGTCACTGCTGTGTATAGTCAGAGATCTGACACCCTGTAACTGCAGCACCCCGGACTGTCACTGCTGTGTATAGTCAGAGATCTGACACTGTAACTGCAGCACCCCGGACTGTCACTACTGTGTATAGTCAGAGATCTGACACCCTGTAACTGCAGCACCCCGGACTGTCACTGCTGTGTATAGTCAGAGATCTGACACCCTGTAACTGCAGCACCCCGGACTGTCACTGCTGTGTATAGTCAGAGATCTGACACCCTGTAACTGCAGCACGCCGGACTGTCACTGCTGTGTATAGTCAGAGATTTGACCCTGTAACTGCAGCACCCCCGGACTGTCACTGCTGTGTATAGTCAGAGATCTGACACCCTGTAACTGCAGCACCCCAGACTGTCACTGCTGTGTATAGTCAGAGATCTGACACCCTGTAACTGCAGCACCCCGGACTGTCACTGCTGTGTATAGTCAGAGATCTGACACCCTGTAACTGCAGCACCCCGGACTGTCACTGCTGTGTATAGTCAGAGATCTGACACCCTGTAACTGCAGCACCCCCGGACTGTCACTGCTGTGTATAGTCAGAGATCTGACACCCTGTAACTGCAGCGCCCCGGACTGTCACTGCTGTGTATAGTCAGAGATCTGACACCCTGTAACTGCAGCGCCCCGGACTGTCACTGCTGTGTATAGTCAGAGATCTGACACCCTGTAACTGCAGCACCCCGGACTGTCACTGCTGTGTATAGTCAGAGATCTGACACCCTGTAACTGCAGCACCCCGGACTGTCACTGCTGTGTATAGTCAGAGATCTGACACTGTAACTGCAGCACCCCGGACTGTCACTGCTGTGTATAGTCAGAGATCTGACCCTGTAACTGCAGCACCCCGGACTGTCACTGCTGTGTATAGTCAGAGATCTGACACCCTGTAACTACAGCACCCCGGACTGTCACTGCTGTGTATAGTCAGAGATCTGACACCCTGTAACTGCAGCATCCCGGACTGTCACTGCTGTGTATAGTCAGAGATCTGACACTCTGTTACTGCAGCACCCCAGACTGTCACTGCTGTGCATAGTCAGAGATCTGACACTGTAACTGCAGCAGCCCGGACTGTCACTGCTGTGTATAGTCAGAGATCTGACACCCTGTAACTGCATCACCCCGGACTGTCACTGCTGTGTATAGTCAGAGATCTGACACAGTAACTGCAGCACCCCGGACTGTCACTGCTGTGTATAGTCAGAGATCTGACACCTTGTAACTGCAGCACCCCGGACTGTCACTGCTGTGTATAGTCAGAGATTTGACACTGTAACTGCAGCACCTCGGACTGTCACTGCTGTGTATAGTCAGAGATCTGACACCTTGTAACTGCAGCACCCCGGACTGTCACTGCTGTGTATAGTCAGAGATTTGACACTGTAACTGCAGCACCCCGGACTGTCACTGCTGTGTATAGTCAGAGATCTGACACCCTGTAACTGCAGCACCCCAGACTGTCACTGCTGTGTATAGTCAGAGATCTGACCCTGTAACTGCATCACCCCGGACTGTCACTGCTGTGTATAGTCAGAGATCTGACACCCTGTAACTGCATCACCCCGGACTGTCACTGCTGTGTATAGTCAGAGATCTGACCCTATAGCTGCAGCACCCCGGACTGTCACTGCTGTGTATAGTCAGAGATCTGACACCCTGTAACTGCAGCACCCCGGACTGTCACTGCTGTGTATAGTCAGAGATCTGACACAGTAACTGCAGCACCCCGGACTGTCACTGCTGTGTATAGTCAGAGATCTGACACCCTGTAACTGCAGCACCCCGGACTGTCACTGCTGTGTATAGTCAGAGATCTGACACCCTGTAACTGCAGCACCCCGGACTGTCACTGCTGTGTATAGTCAGAGATCTGACACCCTGTAACTACAGCACCCCGGACTGTCACTGCTGTGTATATTCAGAGATCTGCCACCCTGTAACTGCATCACCCCGGACTGTCACTGCTGTGTATAGTCAGAGATCTGACACCTTGTAACTGCAGCACCCCGGACTGTCACTGCTGTGTATAGTCAGAGATTTGACCCTGTAACTGCAGCACCCCGGACTGTCACTGCTGTGTATAGTCAGAGATCTGACACCCTGTAACTGCAGCACCCCGGACTGTCACTGCTGTGTATAGTCAGAGATCTGACACCCTGTAACTGCAGCACCCCAGACTGTCACTGTTGTGTATAGTCAGAGATCTGACCCTGTAACTGCAGCACCCCGGACTGTCACTGCTGTGTATAGTCAGAGATCTGACACCCTGTAACTGCATCACCCCGGACTGTCACTGCTGTGTATAGTCAGAGATCTGACCCTATAGCTGCAGCACCCCGGACTGTCACTGCTGTGTATAGTCAGAGATCTGACACCCTGTAACTGCAGCACCCCGGACTGTCACTGCTGTGTATAGTCAGAGATCTGACACCCTGTAACTGCAGCACCCCGGACTGTCACTGCTGTGTATAGTCAGAGATCTGACACAGTAACTGCAGCACCCCCGGACTGTCACTGCTGTGTATAGTCAGAGATCTGACACCCTGTAAATGCAGCACCCCGGACTGTCACTGCTGTGTATAGTCAGAGATCTGACACCCTGTAACTGCAGCACCCCGGACTGTCACTGCTGTGTATAGTCAGAGATCTGACACCCTGTAGTTACAGGGTGTCAGAGATCTGACACCCTGTAACTACAGCACCCCGGACTGTCACTGCTGTGTATAGTCAGAGATCTGACACCCTGTAACTGCAGCACCCCGGACTGTCACTGCTGTGTATAGTCAGAGATCTGACACCCTGTAACTGCAGCACCCCGGACGGTCACTGCTGTGTATAGTCAGAGATCTGACCCTATAGCTGCAGCACCCCGGACTGTCACTGCTGTGTATAGTCAGAGATCTGACCCTGTAACTGCAGCACCCCGGACTGTCACTGCTGTGTATAGTCAGAGATCTGACACCCTGTAACTGCATCACCCCGGACTGTCACTGCTGTGTATAGTAGTATAATGTTGTACCGTGTTAGCCATTGAAAGTAGTGGAAGAGTGAAGGGAGCGAGCACTCCTGAAAGCTTACTTATAAATATACTCAGTTAGCCTCTAAAAGGTACTGCTGTGTATAGTCAGAGATCTGACACCCTGTAACTGCAGCACCCCGGACTGTCACTGCTGTGTATAGTCAGAGATCTGACCCTGTAACTGCAGCACCCCGGACTGTCACTGCTGTGTATAGTCAGAGATCTGACCCTATAGCTGCAGCACCCCGGACTGTCACTGCTGTGTATAGTCAGAGATCTGACACTCTGTAACTGCAGCACCCCGGACTGTCACTGCTGTGTATAGTCAGATATCTGACCCTGTAACTGCAGCAGCCCGGACTGTCACTGCTGTGTATAGTCAGAGATCTGACACCCTGTAACTGCAGCAGCCCGGACTGTCACTGCTGTGTATAGGAAGAGTGAAGAAATCAGGCGATACCTTTTAGAGGCTGACTGAGTATATTTATAAGTAAGCTTTCAGGAGTACTAGCTAGCTCCCTTCATCAGACATGGTGTGATACAAGAACTGAAAATTCACAGATTTTTATACACATGGTTTTCAAAGAATTTTAGAGTCCTTAAAAAAAACAAAACAAAATGCAATCTAAGTAGAGAAGTTATTTACAACAGGTAAAAAAAAAAAACAATCTGGAAAGTTGTGGTGCGTGACAGAGGGATCTGTTATCTGTTTGCTATCAGGAGGTGATTTGTGACCCTCACAGTTCATACATAGTGTGACATGAAGCTGGCATGAATATTAAGTCCAAATTGCAGAGTTTGAAATTTTTGCATAAACTTGTACTCCCATTGTTTCCTCGCCTCCTGCGTCTTAAAATGTCCCATTAAAACCACCACCCGCAAATCTTCAATAGAGTGGTTTTCTCCGGAGAAATGTGCGGCCACTGGGAGATCGGTTCTGCTGTTATTGATACTGGATCTGTGTGAGTTAATTCGTTGACTGAGTCTCTGCCCTGTTTCCCCCACATAGAGGCCTGTGGTGGGACATTGCACATACATTATGAGGTACACCACATTGGAAGACCTGCAGGAGAATGTCCCCCTAATTCTGTGCAACTGTTGTGACTGTGGGATAGGTACACTGTCAGCGGTGTGGATGGGCTTGCAGGTCATGCACCTTTTATGTAGGCATGGTGAGGTGCCATTTTCAGTTGGGGCCTTCAGGGCACTCCGGACGATAATGCGCCTCAGGGTTGGTGGTTGTCGAAAGGAGAGGAGAGGGGGGACTGGAAATATGTCCTTGAGTCTGTTGTCCCTATGTAGCACAGGTTGGAGCTCCTTGGCAATCCTTCGTAGGATCTCCAGCTGTGGGTTGTAGGTGACAACTAGGGGCACTCGGGCTTCTTTCTGTGTCTCTCTATATGTGAGCAGACTGTCTCTGGTAATGGCTGCTGCTTTGTTTAATTGGTTGTCTGTTACTTTTGGTTTGTATCCCAAACGGAGAAATTTCATCCTCAGATCCAGGAGGTGCTTGTCCAGGTCTGTTTTGTCGGAGCAAATACGATTGTATGGTATAGCCTGGCTGTAGATTATAGATTGTCTTGTGTGCTTGGGGTGGAAGCTGTCGTTTCTCAGCTAGGCCGTTCTGTCCGTGGGTTTGTGGTATATTGATGTGAGTAGCCGATGGTCTTTAATGTATATTGTGGTATCCAGAAAGTGAATTTCACTCCCTGAATAGCTAAGTTTAAGGTTGATGGTCGGGTGAAAGTCATTGAAGTCATTATGGAATTGAAGTAGGGCCTCCTCACCTGCAGTCCAGATGACATAGGACAAC
This sequence comes from Leptodactylus fallax, assembly GCA_947044405.1. Taxonomy (NCBI): domain Eukaryota; kingdom Metazoa; phylum Chordata; class Amphibia; order Anura; family Leptodactylidae; genus Leptodactylus; species Leptodactylus fallax. Next base: position 134,703 of record CAMRHE010000472.1, on the reverse strand, counting down.
AGACTCAAGGACATATTTCCAGTCCCCCCTCTCCTTTCCTTTCGACAACCACCAAACCTGAGGCGTATTATCGTCCGGAGTGCCCTGAAGGCCCCAACTGAAAATGGCACCTCACCTTGTCTACATAAAAGGTGCATGACCTGCAAGCACATCCACACCGCTGACAGTGTACCTATCCCACAGTCACAGAATAAGGGGGACATTCTCCTGCAGGTCTTCCAATGTGGTGTACCTCATAATGTGTGTGCAATGTCCCACCACAGGCCTCTATGTGGGGGAAACAGGGCAGAGACTTAGCGCATGAACTCACACAGATCCAGTATCAATAACAGCAGAACCGATTTCCCAGTGGCCGCACATTTCTCTGGAGAAAACCACTCTATTGAAGATTTGCAGGTGGTGGTTTTAATGGGACATTTTAAGACGCAGGAGGCGAGGAAACAATGGGAGTACAAATTTATGCAAAAATTTCAAACTCTGCAATTTGGACTTAATATTCATGCCAGCTTCATGTCACACTATGTTTGAACCATGAACTGAACTCAATATTCATGCCAGCTTCAAATCAAACTATGTATGACCTGTGAGGGACACAAATCACCTCCTGATAGCAAACAGATAACAGCAAGAATTACTGATCCCTCCATCACGCACAAGTTTCCAGACTGTTTTTTTGACCTGTTGTAAATAACTTCTCTACTTAGATTGCAATTTTTTTTTAAGGACTCTAAAATGCTTTGAAAACCATGTGTATAAAAATCTGTTAATTTTCAGTTCTTGTATCACACCATGTCTGATGAAGGGAGCGAGCACTCCTGAAAGCTTACTTATAAATATACTCAGTTAGCCTCTAAAAGGTATCGCCTGATTTCTTCACTCTTCCACTACTTTCAATGGCTAACCCGGTACAACATCATACTGCTGTGTATAGTCAGAAATCTGACCCTGTAACTGCAGCACCCCGGACTGTCACTGCTGTGTATAGTCAGAGATCTGACCCTGTAACTGCAGCACCCCGGACTGTCACTGCTGTGTATAGTCAGAGATCTGACACTGTAACTGCAGCACCCCGGACTGTCACTGCTCCTATTGTCTTTATTTTCTGCGCCTCTGGTTGTGTTATATGTATGTAATATGTGTATTTTATGTATTTGCAGCTTCTCCTATGTGTTTTCCCTATGGTTTATCCCACTGTTAGTCACCCCTGTACTTTCCCTATGGTTTACCCCACTGTTAGTCACCCCTGCGCTTGGTACAACCCTGGCCAATCACAGGCCATTGGGCGGGGTTTTGGAAACTAAAGTTTTCAGGAACATTAGAGCCTGGTCAGTTAGTAGTGAGTGTTGGCCATGTCACTATCCAGCTTTACTGTGTTCCTAACAGCCCCTGAGGGAGAGGAGTATATAGCCCAAGATCTGCCACAGACAGCCCTGACACAGGGATTATCAGCCTGTCTGCTGCACAGAGTACCAGGAGGAGGGAAGGAGTCCCATTTGCCAGGAACTGTTTACCGGGACCCACCTCACAAGGTATCTGGGCCCAAAGGACTTCCTTACCACCAGCCTTTCAACCCATCTATTGTCTGAGACTAGGCTTAACTTGCAGTTGTTGGAGTGCAGTACAAGGCACCATTATAGCATTCAGTCTGGGCATCCCTCATCCCCAAGACTGGGTGAGCATGACAGTTGGGAGACTACTACCCCCATCACGTAGCTGCACTGGTTTACGCTAGGTTCACACCTGCGTTCGGGTTTCCGTTCGTGGGGAGTCCTTCCTGCTATTACCATCAGGGCCCTTCCGACTTCCATCACACCGGCTCAGAGTAGAGTGGTCCCCTCTCCAACTGGAAGTGCCCCGGGGAAAACCACTACCACCACCATCCGGTAGCATAGCAGGCCCCACTTATCAGTGTCTGGCCTAGGAGGTGTGCTGGAGGAGATCGGTTGGGGGGAATTGTCCTATCCGGTAACATAGTTACAGCCACTACTACCCCCATCCTCCGGTTCCCTCTAACAGCCATGCAGCTGTGTGTTCAGGACATTAAATAAATACATTCCTAATAAGGCTATGGTCACATTAACGTTGGGTGACTGTTCTGGGACTCTGTCTCCCATTCCGCTTAAAATATATGTAGAAAAAAGTCCTGCAAGAAGGACTTTTCTGATAATTTCAGGCGGAAACCTGGTGGACCCCATTATAGTCTATGGGGACCACGGGTAACCGCTTTTTAAGCGGATAGGGTTTCCGTTTTTTGGGTCCCCAAGCTGACCTGAAAGGCTTAGATACACCATCTTAGTAGACACTATCACACATGACATGGTTAGATACATTGGATCAGATTTATTATTATTTTATACCAGTTTTCTGGCATGAAATAAGTGCAAGCCTCGGGTTTGCTACTTTTTTAAAGGCCATTTGCAACATAAAAACTGTTGTATTTGCACGTGCGTGCGCCACTGTCCCGAAAGAGGGGCATGCTGGGGTCAGTGTCAAGTCCCGCCACATTTATTATCATTTATGCCAGGAAACGTAGCTGCCGTATATCTCACTCCAGGTGCACAGCCCATGTATGAAGAGATGTGCCCCATCATAAATGAGGCGCACCCTCCGCTGGCACAGGGGATATGAACACTGGCGTTGAAAATCCCCCCCATTGGCTCAGCAGGCAGTATCACACGTAATAGACTTAGGTACACCAGCTCATCAGGTGGTATCTCATATTGTATGTTAGGCTTAGATACACCAGTCCCTGTAGATTATTTAATAATAAATTTAATATTAATTTAATAATAATTTAATAAAAATGTAATAATAAATATAATAATAATAATAATAATAATAACAATAAAAGTGTAATAATAGATATAATAATAATGTAATAATAAATACAATAATAATAATAATAATAATAATAATAATAATAATGTAATAATAACTATAATAATAATAATAATAATTTAATAATAAATATAATAGTAGGAGTGTCACGTTATGCACGTTGTGTCTGGTTGTTTAGTATTTTCCGGCTCATCAGATTAGTCGACACATTTCTGGGGTCACGCACATCGCCCTGTACATAGCTTGTAGATATGATCAGGCCTCCCTACTGTTTGTGAGCGGCATTCCTGTGTACTGGGAGGAAATTTTAATCTTCATAATAAAAGCAGGAAATTGTCTGACTGGTTATTGTGGGGAGGGTGTAGAAAGTCCTGGGCTCTGAGATGCGGGAAGGAAAAGGAAGCGATCAGGTGGTACTACACGCGGCGCTGCTTAATGACCGGAAGGGGGGAATGGCAGCAGCTACTCCATCAGTGATAAGTAGGATAAGGTGAACTTCAAGGAAGACCTCTATGGGAGTACTGATGTATCAGGGCTCACCCATAACCATTACCTCTATTCTGGACTGTCACTTTAAAGGGTATGCCCATCAATTTATACTGTATATAGCCTAGGTATGGTCTTCATAGAAAAGTGGAGTCACTGTGTACATACATTACATTACTTATCCTGTACTGATCCTGAGTTACATCCTGTATTATACTCCAGAGCTGCGCTCACTATTCTGCTGGTACAGTCACTGTGTACATACATTACATTACTTATCCTGTACTGATCCTGAGTTACATCCTGTATTATACTCCAGAGCTGCGCTCACTATTCTGCTGGTACAGTCACTGTGTACATACATTACATTACTTATCCTGTACTGATCCTGAGTTACATCCTGTATTATACTCCAGAGCTGCACTCACTATTCTGCTGGTACAGTCACTGTGTACATACATTACATTACTTATCCTGTACTGATCCTGAGTTATATCCTGTATTATACTCCAGAGCTGCACTCACTATTCTGCTGGTGCAGTCACTGTGTACATACATTACATTACTTATCCTGTACTGATCCTGAGTTACATCCTGTATTATACTCCAGGGCTGCGCTCACTATTCTGCCGGTGCAGTCAATGTGTACATACATTACATTACTTATCCTGTACTGATCCTGAGTTATATCCTGTATTATACTCCAGAGCTGCACTCACTATTCTGCTGGTACAGTCACTGTGTACATATATTACATTACTTATCCTGTACTGATCCTGAGTTACATCCTGTATTATACTCCAGAGCTGCGCTCACTATTCTGCTGGTGCAGTCACTGTGTACATACATTACATTACTTATCCTGTACTGATCCTGAGTTATATCCTGTATTATACTCCAGAGCTGCACTCACTATTCTGCTGGTACAGTCATTGTGTACATACATTACATTACTTATCCTGTACTTATCCTGTGTTACATCCTGTGTTATACTCCAGAGCTGCGCTCACTATTCTGCTGGTACAGTCACTGTGTACATACATTACATTACTTATCCTGTACTGATCCTGAGTTACATCCTGTATTATACTCCAGAGCTGCACTCACTATTCTGCTGGTACAGTCACTGTGTACATACATTACATTACTTATCCTGTACTGATCCTGAGTTACATCCTGTATTATACTCCAGAGCTGCACTCACTATTCTGCTGGTACAGTCACTGTGTACATACATTACATTACTTATCCTGTACTGATCCTGAGTTACATCCTGTATTATACTCCAGAGCTGCGCTCACTATTCTGCTGGTGCAGTCACTGTGTACATTACATTACTTATCCTGTACTGATCCTGAGTTATATCCTGTATTATACTCCAGAGCTGCACTCACTATTCTGCTGGTGCAGTCACTGTGTACATACATTACATTACTTATCCTGTACTGATCCTGAGTTATATCCTGTATTATACTCCAGAGCTGCACTCACTATTCTGCTGGTACAGTCACTGTGTACATACATTACATTACTTATCCTGTACTGATCCTGAGTTACATCCTGTATTATACTCCAGAGCTGCACTCACTATTCTGCTGGTGCAGTCACTGTGTACATACATTACATTACTTATCCTGTACTGATCCTGAGTTACATCCTGTATTATACTCCAGAGCTGCACTCACTATTCTGCTGGTGCAGTCACTGTGTACATACATTACATTACTTATCCTGTACTGATCCTGAGTTACATCCTGTATTATACTCCAGAGCTGCACTCACTATTCTGCTGGTACAGTCACTGTGTACATACATTACATTACTTATCCTGTACTGATCCTGAGTTACATCCTGTATTATACTCCTGAGCTGCACTCACTATTCTGCTGGTGCAGTCATTGTGTACATACATTACATTACTTATCCTGTACTGATCCTGAGTTACATCCTGTATTATACTCCAGAGCTGCACTCACTATTCTGCTGGTGCAGTCACTGTGTACATACATGACGTTACTTATCCTGTACTGATCCTGAGTTACATCCTGTATTATATTCCAGAGCTGCACTCACTATTCTGCTGGTGCAGTCACTGTGTACATACATTACATTACTTATCCTGTACTGATCCTGAGTTACATCCTGTATTATACTCCAGAGCTGCACTCACTATTCTGCTGGTACAGTCACTGTGTACATACATTACATTACTTATCCTGTACTGATCCTGAGTTACATCCTGTATTATACTCCAGAGCTGCGCTCACTATTCTGCTGGTGCAGTCACTGTGTACATTACATTACTTATCCTGTACTGATCCTGAGTTATATCCTGTATTATACTCCAGAGCTGCACTCACTATTCTGCTGGTGCAGTCACTGTGTACATACATTACATTACTTATCCTGTACTGATCCTGAGTTATATCCTGTATTATACTCCAGAGCTGCACTCACTATTCTGCTGGTACAGTCACTGTGTACATACATTACATTACTTATCCTGTACTGATCCTGAGTTACATCCTGTATTATACTCCAGAGCTGCACTCACTATTCTGCTGGTGCAGTCACTGTGTACATACATTACATTACTTATCCTGTACTGATCCTGAGTTACATCCTGTATTATACTCCAGAGTTGCACTCACTATTCTGCTGGTGCAGTCACTGTGTACATACATTACATTACTTATCCTGTACTGATCCTGAGTTACATCCTGTATTATACTCCAGAGCTGCACTCACTATTCTGCTGGTACAGTCACTGTGTACATACATTACATTACTTATCCTGTACTGATCCTGAGTTACATCCTGTATTATACTCCTGAGCTGCACTCACTATTCTGCTGGTGCAGTCACTGTGTACATACATTACATTACTTATCCTGTACTGATCCTGAGTTACATCCTGTATTATACTCCAGAGCTGCACTCACTATTCTGCTGGTGCAGTCATTGTGTACATACATTACATTACTTATCCTGTACTGATCCTGAGTTACATCCTGTATTATACTCCAGAGCTGCACTCACTATTCTGCTGGTGCAGTCACTGTGTACATACATGACGTTACTTATCCTGTACTGATCCTGAGTTACATCCTGTATTATATTCCAGAGCTGCACTCACTATTCTGCTGGTGCAGTCACTGTGTACATACATTACATTACTTATCCTGTACTGATCCTGAGTTACATCCTGTATTATACTCCAGAGCTGCACTCACTATTCTGCTGGTGCAGTCACTGTGTACATACATGACGTTACTTATCCTGTACTGATCCTGAGTTACATCCTGTATTATACTCCAGAGCTGCACTCACTATTCTGCTGGTGCAGTCACTGTGTACATACATGACGTTACTTATCCTGTACTGATCCTGAGTTACATCCTGTATTATACTCCAGAGCTGCACTCACTATTCTGCTGGTACAGTCACTGTGTACATACATTACATTACTTATCCTGTACTGATCCTGAGTTACATCCTGTATTATACTCCAGAGCTGCGCTCACTATTCTGCTGGTGCAGTCACTGTGTACATTACATTACTTATCCTGTAGTGCAGGGGAATAACTCTATGGAGTGTATTTGCACCCGGGCCCTTAAATAAATGATATATGATAGTTGGGGGCGCTATTACAGATTATACAGCTTCAGGCTTGAATTACTTGTCTCTAGTCATACATTATACACATGGTTATAGCTGTATAAATCTGTGCACTGGATGCTGATGACCCCACTCTGTATACAGGCTGTCAGTGACCTTGTATTACAGTGGGGGTCCTCTTGTTATGTGAGGGTCTGTAATAGGGAACAACATGCTTGGAATTCCTCTCATCTGAGTAACAATGTCCCTGGTCTCTCCGGCCCTGACATCAGGCACTGCGGGCTACACCCAGCGCACATTTCCTGCTGCAGATCCTCACGTGGGTTAATATACGAGAAATTGTCCATTGTGGTGTGAAATAGTAAATCACTACACGTAGGCCTCATTCACCATAACTCCTTGTTGCCCATAGCAACCAATCACATCGCAGCTTTCATTTCTTCAAAGCGGTTTAAGAGATGAGAGCTGAGCTCTGATTGGTTGCTATGGGCAACAAAGATGGTCTTATTTTCAGCCCATGGCTACTGGGAGACTACAACTCTCAGCATGCACTGACAACACACAAAACATAATTAGCTTATATCTATACCATACTCGCAAAAAAAGGGGGACCAACCAGAGACCCAGAAAAGTGAGCAAATCTCTAGGGACCCCTGTCATGTTACACCTGACGTGGGCACTTTATGGGGCAGATTTATCATAACTTCTATGCCAGTTTTCTGTCATACACGGCATTAAAAAGTTGCACATTTTTGCACAGGTTGGATTTTTGCTTCAAAAATTGGGACTTTTTCTCGTTTTGCAACGCCCTCGCCACTTTTCTGAAGGGGGTGCATGTTCAGCCATGTGGGCAGAGCCACCGATCCTGTCACATTTATTATCATTTATGCCAGAAAATCAGCATAAATAATGCCTAATAATATAACCTGGCACAGATTCAACGGCAGGTGCACGACCCTGCCAGAGGGTGCTCCAGATTTAAATAATAATAGTCCTTTAATAGTCCCACAGTGGGGAAATTTATGAGGTGTGCAACTCCCCATAGATCAGGTGCACCCTCTGCCAACGCAGGAGATATGAAGACAGACATTGTAAGCTCCCTATGTGTCAGGTACGTCACACAAAAATGACATGACTGGCACTTTTTGTGCCCATGTCATGAAAAGGGGCACACTCAAAAGGTGCAGGTTAATACATCATAAATAGTCTGGTTTGCCACTCAGGACCCTGGAAAAGCTGGCTGACAACCCATATAACGGTCATGTGTGGGGGGCCTTTTCTTATCAATTTTTAGCAAAGTAAAAATAATTTAGGTTAAGGCCCCACGTAGCGAAACGCTAAAATACGCAGAAAAAAACGTAACAGAAACTCATTGCGTCTGTGAAAGATCCTCAGTGCGCCAACACCTCTTTGGCCCACACATGAGACTTCTTTCATAAAAAAACCACACTCACCGTCAGTGAGTGCTGGGTTCACAAGATAAATACAAGACAAGCTTTCTAAATTTTGTATATTTATTAACCCCTAAATGGGTCGGTATTAACATCTAACATATGCAGTTCAGAACAGATATGCAGATATATGCAAGCATTAACAGTTACTAGTTGCAATATACAGTACATAAAATAAAAGGGGAATAAAAGTGAAATAATTACTTTACCACACATATCCTGGATGTGGCTCTATAATCCAACCCTCACACATGGCATGTGGGGATAACCAGTGGAGAATTCTAGCAGCACCATCACAGCATTCCAGCCTGCCTGCAGTCTCTCAGTAGTAGTCTCACAATAGTCTCCCAATAGTCTCTCAATAGTAGTCTCCCTCACTGACTTCTTACCTCATCTTTTATACCCTTGATTACACCACCCAGAATGAGGTCACCGGCGACAGCAAGTCTGATTGATTAACGCACTCAAGTCAAGATTCTTTGTAAGAAGATGGGACTAAGTGGAATGACACAATGTTATCAACCATGTCTGATCTAACAGCCCAGGCTGAACAATGCATGTGTATTTGATCACCCAGGGCTATGTAGGAATTCAATGGAGCCATTCTGGGATGAGTACAAAGCCCTATTGTTACATTGTTGCCACTACTGACAACATACACCTAGGATTAGAGCTGCGTACATTATGAGTAAATGGAAGTAAGAAGGAGATACGATACCCAGAGATCAAAATACATCTTTGAGTTATAGCCATATTTACGTGGAATTATCACAGCGTCCTTATTCAATCTATAGGTAAAGTTCTCGCATTTTCGCAGCGAAAATTGACATGCTGCGTTTTTGAAAATGCAGTTTTTATTTGGCTCTTTTTTTTCTCTTCAATGTGAATGAGATTAAAGGGGTTGTCCGGGATAAACTTTTTTTTTTATATGAAGCTGGGGAAGGTGAAAAAAGTAGAAAAAAAAAATCCCATACTCACCTGTCCCCAGTGCTCTGGTGTCTCTCAGCACGGTCCGAACCAGCTGCTCCGGCGTATTCTTCTGGTGGAAAAGTCGGCTGCTCGTGACCGCTGAGGCCAATCATGCCCCATGTCCTCTCCTTATGCCGCTAAGGCTGCTGAGAGTGGTTACGTGCGGCGAAGTCTTCCACTAGAAGAATACGCCGGAGCAGCTGAACTGGTTTGCACTCAGAGACACCATGGACAGGTGAGAATGTTTTTGAAAAATTTTTTTCAAGTTCCCGGAACACCCCCTTTAACTAGGATTTCACTTACTTTTCTGGCACTGTAAAACGCAGCATTTTTTCCTGCTATGTTTCTACAATGTGGGGCCATGGCCCTTAGTACTGTAAAACGTTGCGTTATACAGTACCAGCAAAGTGAACAAAATTTTGGTTAATCTCATCTACACAAGGTAGAAAAAAAGATCTGCGGAAAAGCAGAGTTTTCAAAAACATAAATTTTAGCGGTGGAAACGCAAGCATTTTCACTATAGATTTAAGCCCCACATAGTGAGCCGCAGCTAAAAAACATTGCGGAGAAAACAGTGAAAACGCATAGCGCTTTTTTCTGCAGCTCTTTTATTGCGTTTTTCTCTGCGGTTACTTCCCTTATTAAATCTATAAGGAAAACGCTTGTGTCTCCGCAGGTAGAATTGAGAGGCTGTGTTTTTTTTAATAAAAAAAAAAAACGCATGCGTAAGGGAAGGAAAACTGCAGAGCAAAACTCAAAAATGCGTTTTTTTGCTGCAGTGTTTTTTAGCTGCATTTCTCTACCTGGGACCTGCAACTTAAAGAGTTCTTCCGCCCACAATGAAGTTTTCATATGATGACCCCTGCATAGGATAGGTCATCAGTATGTGATCTGAGGGAGTCCGACATCGAACCCCGCATGGATGAGCTGTTTTAGTAGCCTCCCGGTGCTGGAACCTGGTGCAGTACATGGGAGAGCGTGCAGCAGCTTTCTTGTTCAAGTAATAGGAGTGGCATTGCAATTCTCCAGAACCACCACTAAGGAGTTGACTTTCTGCAGCGCCCCTCCTATTACTTGACTAGGAGAGCCGCTGCACACGCTCCCATGTACTGCACCAGGTCCCAGCACCCGGAGTCTACCAAAACAGCTGATCTGTGTGGGGTTCGGGTGCTAATGACCTATTCTGTGGAATGGTCATGAGTTTAAAAACTGCATGGGCCCAACGTAGCGTATATGCCGCAATTTTGCCGCGGTGTAAATGCCTCAGCAAAAACCGCAGCGTTTTACAGTACCTGCAAAGTGGATGGGATTCTGGCTAATTGCATAAAAATATCCGCAGCGGACATGCTGCGATTTCATAAAACCGTTGCGTTTTTTGAAAATCACTGCACGTAATTTTTACCTACGGAATCTCTGGCGTTTTCCGTATAGGTATAATAGAAGCAGAAAGTCCACAGAGTCTGTGAAAAACGCTGTGGGACAAAACGTGATTTGTTCCCTCCTCGGTTTTTCCCGCAGCGCTTTTTGGTTGCGGCTCGCTAAGTGGGGCCTTAGCCTAAATCAGTAAAACAAAGTATTTACTAAGCTACTTGAATTTTTAGGTGGATTCTAATTGTGAAATTCTGGCAAAAGTGGAATTGCTCTTTAAAATGTTATTTATAATTTAAATAATAATTAAAAGGACAGTTCTGATTGGTTGTCACAGCCGCACCATTGTTTTCTGTTTTGTCCCCTATTGTGTGTAACAGAGGATGACATACAGTAAATGGTTTATCTTGTTCCCCGCAGGATTTTTGGAAGGCTGGACGCACAGATGTGGCCTGTGTATTGTCTTGTGTAATAGAGCGGTATCGGCCAAGTGACCTGTTACTGTACGCGTTTCCTTTCCGTACATCTGCTCTTTATAATACTGACACCGTCCACAGGAATTGAGGTGGAGAAATTCTGAAGAGGAAAAATAGGCGATAAGTGAAATAATGTAAAGCTATGGTGGTCACCGAGTTCTGGCGGCAGCCATTTTTTTATCTGTCCTTAAAGGATATGTCTACTTTTGCAAATCCTTTTTTTTATAATGCAAAAATAAGTAATTGAAGCAACTTTGCACATTTTGAAGATTAAAATCTCCTACTATTTTGTGTCCTATGCAGAACTATGTGTCGCCTATGGATACAGACATCGTATATGTGTTATATGGCGGTATTCTACACTTCTATAGCTCTCTGCACCTCTATCCGTTCACATAGGGTTTTCTTTCTTCTCTTTACTACTTACATTGTAGACATGGTTGGAATTCCCTGCGTGACCTGCTCATCAGATACTGCACAGTCTGAATACCCACATACGGAATGGAAACTTTCTAATTATTTATAGTTGTTTTGAGGTGTGGCATAACCCATGTCTCGATAAGGGGGGCACTACAACAAAATTTCAGTTTTGGGGTACATCATGTGAAGGATTGTCTTAGATTTTTACTCCTAAATTGCTATAGATCAAGCTTTGGATTTAGTTAAATGTAAAACCTGATATGAGGAGCCACAGTGGAAGCTGAGAGTAGGAACTATGCATTTGTATGAAGCTAGGGTGACTGTGTGACAAAATATTAGGCCATGCTTAAAATGGCTGCCGTGTGATAGTTGGAAGGTCAGTATTGTCACTGGTTGACTTAAGAATGTTGATTTTTTTCAGTGAAGTTGTGTTCTAACCAAAACTATGACTGTACAGCATACTGGGTAACATTTTGTAATCATCCTTTGGGAGGTGACAGAATGTAGTCGTAGTCATGCTCCTTCCCCATCACAACACTGCCTTTTTTCGTGCATTTTGGCTACTTTCTAATCGCACTCTGTACCACACTACACCCCTAAAAACTGAGGTAGCGAATGACTTTTCCTTATGAAATCTTCCTGGAGTTTAGGAGTTACTGGCTTTTCCCTCAGGGGTCTGAGAGTGCCGGCTCCTTGGGGGCAGCCGCACACCCTTCCTGGGAGATCACGCCCATTTTGGAGGCATGCACCATGCTCTTTTTGAGACTTAAGCACAAAAACGTGCTACACGCACTTTCTTGTGATATAACTGGTACATACCGTGTATGTCACATAGAAAATAATAGATACCCATCCAGGCCCGGGTGATTTTCCTGTTCTTCTAAGAGTCCGGGTGGTCTCCCGTTATTTCGGAAGCCTACCATACATTCCAGGAGAGATGGCAATTATGACCTTACCCGGAGTGCTAAATTTTCACAGAAGGCTCAAGGGCGTGACTTGCACACAGAGGAGACGGATGAGTCAGGAATACATGCCTACTTCTGTGACTGGGTGACTAAAACCAACTCTCCGTAGCTTACAAAATGGCCACCTCGAGCTTCACCTTCCTGCCCTGAGTTACAGAATGAAAGATTAAGGTGCAAACTACTGTTGTAAACGTGTAGATGGGCACATGGACCTCCACAGCTACACCCCATTTCAAGGTCGGACTCCTCCCTTCTTCAGGTTGTCACTGCCGATCCCTCCTCCTGAGGGTATGTAGACATAAATTACACATGAAGATTCCCTGCCCCGGTTATCGGAGTCTTTTTGTGGAAATTACAGCCAGTTTGTTATATCAGTGTCAGGAAGCGTGTCCTGCTGTCGGCTGATATCACACAATACAGGCGGGTGACGGACTCTCAAGACGTCAGACTGGGCGTCCTTGTGTGAGGTCACAAAAATGTCCGCACTTTGTACTGTCAGATTTAATGACTCAAAGTCACACTTGTGTCCCTGATAAAACCCATCGCCGTGTCATTCTCAGAGATCATATTCATCATGTCAGAGGGGTTATGGGAAAAAATCTAAAGCTGCCCTTCACGTATAAAGTGCTTATGGGAACCGGGTTCATGTTTTTCCAAAATAAATTTAATTTTATGAGAACACTAAGAAGATGCCAGCGAAGATAAGGAGAAAACTCACAGAGCAGAACCTGTCACATGTCATCTTCCTTCCAGTTCAGATCTATATTTTTGTCCACAAGGAGCAGTATTATAGCAGTTATATCCTTGTACATAGGGGGCAGTATTATAGTAGTTATATTCTTGTACATAGTAGTAGTATTATAGTAGTTATATTCTTGTACATAGGAGGCAGTATTATAGTAGTTATATTCTTGTACATAGGAGGCAGTATTATAGTAGTTATATTCTTGTACATAGGGGGCAGTATTATAGTAGTTATATTCTTGTACATAGGGGGCAGTATTATAGTAGTTATATTCTTGTACATAGAAGCAGTATTATAGTAGTTATATTCTTGTACATAGGGGCAGTATTATAGTAGTTATATTCTTGTATATAGGAGGTAGTATTATAGTAGTTATATTCTTGTACATAGGAGAAGTATTATAGTAGTTATATTCTTGTACATAGGGGGCAGTATTATAGTAGTTATATTCTTGTACATAGGGACAGTATTATAGTAGTTATATTCTTGTACATAGGAGTAGTATTATAGTAGTTATATTCTTGTACATAGGGGCAGTATTATAGTAGTTATATTCTTGTACATAGGGGGCAGTATTATAGTAGTTATATTCTTGTACATAGGGGCAGTATTATAGTATTTATATTCTTGTACATAGGGGCAGTATTATAGTAGTTCTATTCTTATACATAGGGGCAGTATTATAGTAGTTATATTCTTGTACATAGGAGCAGTATTATAGTAGTTATATTCTTGTACATAGGAGCAGTATTATAGTAGTTATATTCTTGTACATAGGGGCAGTATTATAGTATTTATATTCTTGTACATAGGGGGCAGTATTATAGTAGTTATATTCTTGTACATAGCAGCAGTATTATAGTAGTTATATTCTTGTACATAGGGGCAGTATTATAGTATATATATTCTTGTACATAGGAGCAGTATTATAGTAGTTATATTCTTGTACATAGGGGCAGTATTATAGTAGTTATATTCTTGTACATAGGAGCAGTATTATAGTAGTTATATTCTTGTACATAGGGGCAGTATTATAGTAGTTATATTCTTGTACATAGGGACAGTATTATAGTATTTATATTCTTGTATATAGGAGTAGTATTATAGTAGTTATATTCTTGTACATAGGAGCAGTATTATAGTAGTTATATTCTTGTACATAGGAGCAGTATTATAGTAGTTATATTCTTGTACATAGGGGCAGTATTATAGTAGTTATATTCTTGTACATAGGAGCAGTATTATAGTAGTTATATTCTTGTACATACCAGCAGTATTATAGTAGTTATATTCTTGTACATAGCAGCAGTATTATAGTAGTTATATTCTTGTACATAGGAGCAGTATTATAGTAGTTATATTCTTGTACATAGGAGCAGTATTATAGTTGTTATATTCTTGTACATAGCAGCAGTATTATAGTAGTTATATTCTTGTACATAGGAGCAGTATTATAGTAGTTATATTCTTGTACATGGGGGTAGTATTATAGTAGTTATATTCTTGTACATAGGAGCAGTATTATAGTAGTTATATTCTTGTACATGGGGGTAGTATTATAGTAGTTATATTCTTGTACATAGGAGGCAGTATTATAGTAGTTATATTCTTGTACATAGGAGCAGTATTATAGTAGTTATATTCTTGTACATAGGAGCAGTATTATAGTAGTTATATTCTTGTACATAGGGACAGTATTATAGTAGTTATATTCTTGTACATAGGGGGCAGTATTATACTAGTTATATTCTTGTACATAGGAGGTAGTATTATAGTAGTTATATTCTTGTACATAGGAGCAGTATTATAGTAGTTATATTCTTGTACATAGCAGCAGTATTATAGTAGTTATATTCTTGTACATAGGGGCAGTGTTATCGTAGTTATATTCTTGTACATAGGAGGCAGTATTATAGTAGTTATATTCTTGTACATAGGAGCAGTATTATAGTAGTTACATTCTTGTACATAGGAGCAGTATTATAGTAGTTATATTCTTGTACATAGGAGGTAGTATTATTGTAGTTATATTATTGTACATAGGAGGCAGTATTATAGTAGTTATATTCTTGTACATAGGAGCAGTATTATAGTAGTTATATTCTTGTACATAGGAGCAGTATTATAGTAGTTATATTCTTGTACATAGGGGGTGGTATTATAGTAGTTATATTCTCGTACATAGGGGGCAGTATTATAGTAGTTATATTCTTGTACATAGGGGCAGTATTATAGTAGTTATATTCTTGTACATAGGAGAAACCTTCACCCTGGTGTGGCCATGTCTTCTTTCAGTTCTGACTTGCATGTTATGGCTGATAACCTCCCCATCAGGAAGGACAGAGTTCTGTAGACATGCCATAAGAATACAGAATACCATAAATACCCATATCACCAGTGTGTAGCTAGGGAGTATATGACAGCGGGTAAATTGGTGACCTCTCTGTATTCAGTTTAATTGAAGTAATTCATTGGTTAAACGTTCCGCTATTTGGCAAACATTAAGTATTCTCTGGCTCAGTAATTCCACTTTTGTAAACCAGGAACATTGTCGATTTCCTAATTTCCTACTTGTGTGATGTCATTGCCTACACGCGGTCATGTCCAAGCCTAAAAGGTGGTGGTTTCCTAAATTATTCAATTAAAGACGCCCTCTTCACGCAGGAAGGCAAAAACACCCATTATAATGTATAGGCAGACTCGGCTTAAAGCAGATCTCCACCCAAAAGTGTTCTGTGATTTCTACCTCCACAAAAATATTAATTTATGTTGGTAGCCCAATGAGGTCAGAGCAAAAATGACCTCCTTTAAGTTCCCTCCTTTAAGTGCAGTTTTCTTGGTGTTACCCTCTATGGTGCACTAATGTACTGTACCTGAAAAACTTGTTTTGCAGTTATGTCTCAGGCAGATATGTAAATAATTACAGGGGCGGTCTGATGAGACACTGGGTCTAACCACAAGAGGGTGTAAAAGAGCTTCCCCCTATGTGTTATAAATAGGCTCTCAGAGGCTACTTTTGGGTAGTGTACCTCTTGGTAAGAGATCATTGATTGCTAAACATGCCTCTATGACACACATTATTATGACATTATTTGACTGAGAGAAGGACGGTCCTTTCAACAAGTTGCCCGCCATCTAGGCAGTTCTCTTGCTGGTGTGATGATCTGGGGAACCATCCCATAGGACAGTCAGTCACCCCTAGTAGTGTTATGAGGGATACTAACAGCTCAGTGATATGTACAGCACATCCCGTGACACATGTATTACCTCTCATGTCAGGATGAACAACTGGCATTATTCAGCAGGATAATGCTCACCCCCACCCAACAAGAGTTTCCTAGCAATGTCTTCACCACATTATAACACTTCCTAGTTTTGCCCAGTCACCATATTTATCACCAATCCAGTATTTATGGGACCAGCCTGGACACCAACTTCTCCAGCTTATGAGTGTGCATGACCTACAGGCCCAGCTGTAACGTCTGTGGGCAATTGTACCGCAGTAGACCATATAGAACTTGTATACCTCCATATCCTGCTGTATCTCATCTTTTATCTAGGCTAGAGGTGCCCAACAGGATCTTAGGGCCTCTGCCTAAATGTACAGTTCTCCTTTGGATGTAATATTGTCATCACTTCCCTGTATCATCACCATATAATACTTCCATATACTTGCCCAAATCAATACAGGTGATACAGTGCCTCTACCACCAATTAACACAGCAAAATATGCATAGTAATACATAAGGTACCTAAATAATTATGTCCTGAGCAACTACAGTGCTCAAATAATGCCATCAAAATACTGCTCCAATAAAACCACTATACAGTGCTCCAATAATACAATCATATAGTGGTCCAATAATACCACCACACAATGCTCAAATAATACCACCAAAACATTGCTCCAATAATACCATTATATAGTGCTCCATGATACCACCATACAGTGCTCCAATAATACCATACAGTGCTTCAATAACATCACAATATAGTGGTCCAATAATACATCCATACTGTGTTCCAAGATAAGCATCATACACTGCTCCAATAACACCACCATAGAGCTCTCCAACAATCCATACATTGCTCCAATAATACAATCATACACATGCTCCAATAATACCATCATACAGTGCTCCAATAAGACAACCATAGAGCTCTCCAACAATCCATACATTGCTCCAATAATACAATCATACACTGTTCCAATAAGGCCACCATACAATGCTCCTATAATACCATTATATAGTGCTTCAATAAAATGACAATATAATGGTCCAATAACATCCATACAGTGCTCCAATAATACAACCATACAGTGTTCCAATAAGGCCACCATAATCTGCTACAATAAGACCACCAGTGCCCCAACACCACCAAACACTGCTCCAATGATACCATCATACACATGTTCCAATGATACCATACAGTGCTTTAATGACATCACAATATAGTGTTCAAATAATACAACCATTCTCCAATATAACTCATACAATGCTGCAATAAGATCACCATACAGGTCTCTAACAACCCATACAGTGCTCCAATAATACCATGAAATAGTGCTCCAATAATACCATCATACAGTGTACCAAAAAGACCACCATACTCTGCTACAATAAGACCACCATACAGTGCTCCAATAATACCACCATACAGTGCTCCAATAATACCACCATACAGTGCTCCAATAAGACCACCGTACACTGCTACAAGACCACCATATAGTGCTGCAATAATACCACCCTAAGGTGCTTCAATAATCTCACAATATAGTGCTGAAATGATAACACAATACAGTGCTCCAATAATACCACCATATAGTGCTCCAGTAATACCACCATATAGTGCTCCAGTAATACCACCATATAGTGCTCCAGTAATACCACCATATAGTGCTCCAGTAATACCACCATATAGTGCTCCAGTAATACCGCCATATAGTGTTCCAGTAATACCACCATACAGTGCTCCAGTAATACCGCCATATAGTGTTTCAGTAATACCACCATACAGTGCTCCAGTAATACCACCATACAGTGCTCCACTAATACCACCATATAGTGCTCCAGTAATACCACCATACAGTGCTCCAGTAATACCACCATACAGTGCTCCAGTATTACCATACATATAATCATCTGATGGCAGTATTATTATTAGTACTAGGAGGCAGGACATCAGTGTAGACCCCTTCTCCTACTCGGGTCATTACCTTCAGCCTTTACTACATTGTGTACATGAACTAATACTTCCATATGAACATTTGGAGCACCCCCAAAAACAGCAAGAGAGTCCCATAAACAACGCTAGTAGGGGTTCTCAGTCAGAGTGGCCCCTTAAACAGTCTGTCACAGTGGCCCCATAAACAATGACAGAGTGTTCCTATGAACAGTACTAAACGGAATGCCCCCATAAACAGTGCCAGCTATGGTACATATATAAATAGTGCCAAAGTTCCCATATAAACAGTGCCAGTCAAATCACAATATAAATACTACCAGTCAGAGGGCCCCCATAAGCAGATTGTTCCTATAAACTGTGTTAGCCATAGTTCTTATATAAACAGTGCCAGACACAGATCCTATATAAAGAGCGCCAGTGAGAACACCCTATAAATGATACCAATTAGTGACCCATGAACAGTGCCAGTCAGAGTACCCCCATAAGAAGTGTCAGACATTGTTTCGGTAAACTATCAGCTAGAGTTCCCATATAAATAGTAATAACCAGAGTGCCCCATAAACAATGCTACGCAGACCTCATATATAGTGACACCTAGAGCACCCCATAACCAAGCTGAAGGTAAACAGTTAAACAGTGTCATGACAGTAAGTAGTGCCAGTCAGAGTGCCCCCATAAGCAGTGTTAGGCAAAGTGTTCCCATAAACAGTGTCACGCAGAGTCCCTACGTAGAACACCAGTGAGAATACCCTATAAAAATTCCAGTCAGAGTGCCCTATGCATGGGTCCAACCAGTGCCCCATTAACAGTGTCAGTCAGAGTGGCCCCATAAGCAGGTTCATCCCAAGTTTCCACATAAACAGTGCCAGTCATGGTGCCCAGATAACCAGCGCCTCCTGAGTGTTCCCATAAACCTTGTCAGACAGTGCCCGCAGAGAGTGACAACCGGAGAGAGAGTGCCCCCATAACTGACATACCTACATTATATATGGCAGACAGAATATCCCTCTCCTCACTAATATATATGACAGCAGCCTCCTCTTCCCTGAAATACTCTGTGCCGCTGTGATCACATGGAACATACAATTGTAATATGAGGCGGTTATCCCAGTACAGACCCCATTATTACCCGCTATGTATTACATGGACCTCCACTGATGTAGTCCACCAGAGATCTGGTGAGTGGGGTTCTGCTCGGTAGCTATGGACAACCCCATTCACATTCATAGACCCCCAATGTAATAGGACGATAATCATTACTGTGTGAATGGGTCCCAAAAATCAGAAAGAGGGGTAAGTGTTAGGGTGTATGGTCAGGTGGATTGGTGACGGCAGGTCGGGTCTGTACTCACCTCTAGCCTGTACCCTCCAGATCAGATGAGAAGGTCCCTGGGGGTGTGCTGGGGGTCCCCGCTAGGAGCCCTGTGTATACAGCAGAGCTGCAGGTTTATACTCCGGCTGTGTAGTATGAAGTGCAGGCAGGGGCTATGGCAGAGCGTTATCTGGGGCGAGGAGGAGGGGGCAGGAAAAGTGCTGGAAACCAGAATTTACAGGAAGTTTTCACAAGGAAGCTCCACAGAGGATGCGATTTGGCGCAGACTTAGATGTGTGTAGTGTCGGGGCTGGGAACAAAGTAATGCGAGGGGGGATAAGGAGGAGAAGCCGGGGAGGGGGCAAATGACCGCCTGCTACTTATTACGTTATTACTGTACACGGCTGTCATTACATCTGAGGATGGTGATAGGCTTAGATACACGGCTCAGCACACTGTATCACACATGGTAGGCTTAGATACACGGCTCAGCACACAGTATCACACATTGTAGGCTTAGATACACGGCTCAGCACACAGTATCACACATTGTAGGCTTAGATACACGGCTCAGCACACAGTATCACACATGGTAGGCTTAGATACACGGCTCAGCACACAGTATCACACATTGTAGGCTTAGATACACGGCTCAGCACACTGTATCACACATGGTAGGCTTAGATACACGGCTCAGCACACAGTATCATACATTGTAGGCTTAGATACATAGGCTCAGCACACAGTATCACACATGGTAGGCTTAGATACACGGCTCAGCACACAGTATCACACATGATAGGCTTAGATACACGGCTCAGCACACAGTATCACACATTGTAGGCTTAGATACACGGCTCAGCACACTGTATCACACATGGTAGGCTTAGATACACGGCTCAGCACACAGTATCACACATTGTAGGCTTAGATACACGGCTCAGCACACAGTATCACACATGATAGGCTTAGATACATAGGCTCAGCACACAGTATCACACATGGTAGGCTTAGATACATGGCTCAGCACACAGTATCACACATAGTAGGCTTAGATACATGGCTCATCACACTGTATCACACATGGTAGGCTTAGATACATGGCTCAGCACACAGTATCACACATGGTAGGCTTAGATACATAGGCTCAGCACACAGTATCACACATGGTAGGCTTAGATACACAGGCTCAGCACACAGTATCACACATGGTAGCCTTAGATACACGGCTCAGCACACAGTATCACACATGATAGGCTTAGATACATAGGCTCAGCACACAGTATCACACATGGTAGGCTTAGATACATGGCTCAGCACACAGTATCACACATAGTAGGCTTAGATACATGGCTCATCACACTGTATCACACATGGTAGGCTTAGATACATGGCTCAGCACACAGTATCACACATGGTAGGCTTAGATACATAGGCTCAGCACACAGTATCACACATGGTAGGCTTAGATACACAGGCTCAGCACACAGTATCACACATGGTAGGCTTAGATACACGGCTCAGCACACAGTATCACACATGGTAGGCTTAGATACACGGCTCAGCACACAGTATCACACATGGTAGACTTAGATACACGGCTCAGCACACAGTATCACACATTGTAGGCTTAGATACACGGCTCAGCGTACAGTATCACACATTGTAGGCTTAGATACACGGCTCAGCACACAGTATCACACATGGTAGGCTTAGATACACAGGCTCAGCACACAGTATCACACATGGTAGGCTTAGATACACGGCTCAGCACACAGTATCACACATGGTAGGCTTAGATACACGGCTCAGCACACAGTATCACACATGGTAGGCTTAGATACACGGCTCAGCACACAGTATCACACATTGTAGGCTTAGATACACGGCTCAGCACACAGTATCACACATGGTAGGCTTAGATACACGGCTCAGCACACAGTATCACACATTGTAGGCTTAGATACACGGCTCAGCACACAGTATCACACATGGTAGGCTTAGATACACGGCTCAGCACACAGTATCACACATTGTAGGCTTAGATACACGGCTCAGCACACAGTATCACACATTGTAGGCTTAGATACACGGCTCAGCACACAGTATCACACATGGTAGGCTTAGATACACGGCTCAGCACACAGTATCACACATTGTAGGCTTAGATACACAGGCTCAGCACACAGTATCACACATGGTAGGCTTAGATACATGGCTCAGCACACAGTATCACACATGGTAGGCTTAGATACACGGCTCAGCACACAGTATCACACATGGTAGGCTTAGATACACGGCTCAGCACACAGTATCACACATGGTAGGCTTAGATACACGGCTCAGCACACAGTATCACACATGGTAGGCTTAGATACACGGCTCAGCACACAGTATCACACATGGTAGGCTTAGATACACGGCTCAGCACACAGTATCACACATTGTAGGCTTAGATACACGGCTCAGCACACAGTATCACACATTGTAGGCTTAGATACACGGCTCAGCACACAGTATCACACATTGTAGGCTTAGATACACGGCTCAGCACACAGTATCACACATTGTAGGCTTAGATACACGGCTCAGCACACAGTATCACACATTGTAGGCTTAGATACACGGCTCAGCACACAGTATCACACATGGTAGGCTTAGATACACAGGCTCAGCACACAGTATCACACATGGTAGGCTTAGATACACGGCTGAGCACACAGTATCACACATGGTAGGCTTAGATACATGGCTCAGCACACAGTATCACACATGGTAGGCTTAGATACACGGGTCAGCACACAGTATCACACATGGTAGGCTTAGATACACGGCTCGGCACACAGAATCACACATGGTAGGCTTAGATACACGGCTCAGCACACAGTATCACACATGGTAGGCTTAGATACACGGCTCAGCACACAGTATCACACATTGTAGGCTTAGATACATGGCTCAGCACACAGTATCACACATTGTAGGCTTAGATACACGGCTCAGCACACAGTATCACACATTGTAGGCTTAGATACACGGCTCAGCACACAGTATCACACATTGTAGGCTTAGATACACGGCTGAGCACACAGTATCACACATGGTAGGCTTAGATACATGGCTCAGCACACAGTATCACACATGGTAGGCTTAGATACACGGGTCAGCACACAGTATCACACATGGTAGGCTTAGATACATGGCTCAGCACACAGTATCACACATGGTAGGCTTAGATACACGGATCAGCACACAGTATCACACATGGTAGGCTTAGATACATGGCTCAGCACACAGTATCACACATGGTAGGCTTAGATACACGGCTCAGCACACAGTATCACACATGATAGATTTAGATACACAGGTTCAGCACACAGTATTGCACATGATAGGCTTAGATACAGCACAGGCTGCATTACTGTACAGGACTGTCATTACATCTATATTGAAGATGGTGATAAGCTTAGATACACAGGCTCAGCAGACAGTATCACAAATGGTAGGCTTAGATACACCATATCAGCAAATAGCCCCACACATGATAGGCTTATAGCTCAGAAGACAGTATCACACATGAAGAATTTAGATTCACCATATCAGGAGTATAGTACCACACAATAGGATTAGATACACTGACTCAACAGCCAGTATTATACATGATAAGATCAGGTACACCATGTCAGTACATAGGATGGAACATACTAGGCTTAGATACACCAGACAGTATGACACACGATAGGGTGAGCTCAGCACACATTATCACATATGATGGGATTAGATACACTAGCTCAGCAGACAGTATCACAGATAATAGATTTAGAATTATCGGAAGATTGCAGCTAAACCTAAACCGTAAAATTTCCTATATCTGGTCGGGTTCTCTTGTCAGCTTTAGGGGGCGTATGTATAGAATTTATTAGGGCACAACAGGCTCATGTAATAGTCAGTATATACTATGTGATATAGTCGCTGTCCAGACCACTGATCTGCTGCCATCTAGTGGTTAACTCCTACAATGACCATTGCTTGATACATACCGTTGATGTAGAGACCTGTTTCTCCCAAATCCACAAAAGATCCTTTTTTTGCTAGATCAAGGTTGAAGCAATCCTACAAATTTCACCCAATAAAATACACCAAAGTCTCAAAAATTAATAGTTTATAACAAAACTTTATTATTAATAAACTTTATTAGTTTGTACGTTAATGCTTGCGACTTTTTTCATATTTTCCCTCCCTGTCTTCCATTATTCATAGCTTTTATATTTTTCTGTCGACACAACTATGTGAGGGCTTAGTCTTTGCAGGACAAGTTGTACTTTTTATTGGTGCCAATGTTTGGTATGTATGACTTTCTGATCACTTTTTATTGCTATTTATTGGGGGAAAGCGAAGTGACCAAAATACGTTAACGCACGCATTGCGGTATATTTTATTTTAAGGTGTTCATCGTACGGGATAAATAACGTTATTTCTGGATAGTGGGAGCTTAAACGCACATGGGGATACCTAAGGCAGGGTTCACACTACCGTTGGATATCCGTTATGATAGCGTCTGTTAGAAAAAACAAAAAACGGACACCTATCATAACAGACATTAATGGACACTAACTGAGGTTAATGTGTTCGTGTTTTTAACTGATCCATTTAATGGACACATTAGTATCAGTTAGTGTCTGTTTTTTTGTGTTTTTTTGTTTCTGCTTTCTGAGCATGTGCAGAAAAAACGGACAGTAATAACGGACAGTGATGGACACCAGGCCATTACTGTCCG
Organism: Leptodactylus fallax; assembly: GCA_947044405.1. Taxonomy (NCBI): domain Eukaryota; kingdom Metazoa; phylum Chordata; class Amphibia; order Anura; family Leptodactylidae; genus Leptodactylus; species Leptodactylus fallax. Next base: position 110,090 of record CAMRHE010000472.1, on the reverse strand, counting down.
TTACCCATAGACTTTAATGTTAAGAAAATAACGGACACTTGACGTCCATCATGAAACCGTTTTTTTTAACGGACACAAAAGACCTGCATGATTTTTTTGTTCGCGAAAAAAAAAAACGGACATGTGACGGATTGGGTATATAACGGTCACTAACAGACACAAGATGAAATCCTGTTGAAATGAATGGAAATTTTAACGGATTTGTGACAGTTCAGCTAATGTCCGTTGCTAAAGCCTTGTAACAGACAAGAACAACGGACACGACTGACGGTCACCAGCGGTAGTGTGAACGCCCCCTAACATGTTTGTTTATTTATTTTATTTACATTTTTTAAATATAAAGCTGTTTTTTTAAAACTTTTTATGGTTTGTTTATTTTTTTATAGTTAATTTTTTAAACTTTTTTCTGTCCCACAAGGGGACTTCAACTTGGGATCACTAATCCCAGTGCAATGTATTGCCGTTCATCACACATAGGTTCCCTGCGTGTAACAGGGAACAGCAGTCAGGAGACTGTTACTCGGCCTCCTGGCAGCCATGGCAACCCCTCGGACTTCCTGAGATCCGGACCCCTGGATGCCGTTATTGCTATTGATCCATATAGTCAGTGGCGTAACAACCGGGCCCAGCACGGTATGGGGCCTGTGGCCAGCTGGAGATGGCCGGGCCTGGACCACTATGATAGCGGTCAGGGAAAAGCCTGGTTCCCCGACCGCTATACATACTGTTATTGGCATATTGCAGGCCCCTTTCCAATAGATGGCAGGGCAGGGGAGGTGACAGAAAATAATAAACACATATTCTCACCTCTCCTGGGCACAGCGTTCTCTCCGGCGCTCCTCCGTCATGACTGAGGCCTGTGATTAGGCCCCAGTGGTCACATGGGCCGCGGCCGCGTAATGATGTCAGTACGCCCCCATGTGATCCCTGAGGCCCAATCACAGGACTCAGCAGCGACGTCTGAAGAGGGCCTGAAGACGCTGAAGACAGCAGGATGGAGCGAGGATGTCAAGGAAAGGTAAGGCAAGGTGAGTATGAATGTTTGTTATTTTTAATCACCTTCCCTGGACATCCGATTATTATACACTGGGGTTTGAGGAGACCCCAAAGTATAATAATAGCACCGAAGCGGAGGGGGCTGTTGGGAGCTTATAATACTGAGTGGGGGCCACTGTGGGCATATACTACTGGGTGGGGGCCACTGTGGAGCATATAATACTGGGTGGGGGCCACTGTGGAGCATATACTACTGGGTGGGTCCACTGTGGGAAGCATATAATACTGGGCGGGGCCACTGTGGAGCATATACTACTGGGTGGGGGCCAATGTGGGAAGCATATAATACTGGGCGGGGCCACTGTGTGGTGCATATAATACTGGGTGGGGCCACTGTGGAGCATATACTACTGGGTGGGGGCCACTGTGGGAAGCATATAATACTGTGTAGGGACACTGTGTGGCACATATTATACTGTGTGGGGCCACTGTGGGGAGCATATTAAACTGTGTGTGGGGGGAGCAATGTGGAGCATATAATGCTGTATGGGGGCCACTGTGGAGCACATAATGCTGTATGGGGGCCACTGTGGAGCATATAATGCTATATGGGGGCCACTGTGGAGCATAAAACACTATCTGGGGCCACTGTTGAGCATACTATACTGTTTGGGGCCCCGTAACCGTCACTATCAAGATTTTGCTGTAGGGAGGGGGTAGGGGGCCCCAGACAAGAGTTTGCACTGGGGCCATCAAAACTTTAGTTACGCCACAGCATATAGTGCTAAAGAGAGATTATAGAGTTAAACAGTGCATGTATGGCCTAGACAGATAAATAGTACACTGAATTTGTTAGAATTTGTTACAATGTATCGTTTTAACAAAATAATAATAAAAAAAAAATATCAATAAAATTAGCTATATTTAATAGAACAAAGATAAATCTATAACGGGGTTCTCATTTGTGATGTTACTTCCGAAACAATGGGAAGTGTCTGATGTTGGATTGTGTGCCCAGGGGCCAATTTCAAGAGCCATGGTGACCACTGTAAGTACAGTGCCTTGCGAAAGTATTCGGCCCCCTTGAACTTTTCAACCTTTTGCCACATTTCAGGCATCAAACATAAAGATATAAAATTTTAATTCTTTGGTGAAGAATCAACAACAAGTGGGACACAATTGTGAAGTGGAACGAAATTTATTGCATATTTTAACTTTTGTAAATAATAAAAAACTGAAAAGTGGGGTGTGCCAAATTATTCGGCCCCCTTAAGTTAATACTTTGTAGCGCCACCTTTTGCTGCGATTACAGCTGCAAGTCGCTTGGGGTATGTCTCTATCAGTTCTTGCCCATTCTTTCTTGGAAAACAGCTGGAGCTCAGTGAGGTTGGATGGAGAGCGTTTGTGAACAGCAGTTTTCAGCTCTTTCCACAGATTCTCGATTGGATTCAGGTCTGGACTTTGACTTGGCCATTCTAACACCTGGATACGTTTATTTGTGAACCATTCCATTGTAGATTTTGCGTTATGTTTGGGATCATTGTCTTGTTGGAAGATAAATCTCCGTCCCAGTCTCAGGTCTTTTGCAGACTCCAACAGGTTTTCTTCCAGAATGGTCCTGTATTTGGCTCCATCCATCTTCCCATCAATTTTAACCATCTTCCCTGTCCCTGCTGAAGAAAAGCAGGCCCAAACCATGATGCTGCCACCGCCATGTGTGACAGTGGGGATGGTGTGTTCAGGGTGATGAGCTGTGCTGCTTTTACGCCAAACATATCGTTTTGCATTGTGGCCAAAAAGTTGGATTTTGGTTTCATCTGACCAGAGCACCTTCTTCCACATGTTTGGTGTCTCCCAGATGGCTTGTGGCAAACTTTAAACGAGACTTTTTATGGATATCTTTGAGAAATGGCTTTCTTCTTGCCACTCTTCCATAAAGGCCAGATTTGTGCAGTGTACGACTGATTGTTGTCCTATGGACAGACTCTCCCACCTCAGCTGTAGATCTCTGCAGTTCATCCAGAGTGTTCATGGGCCTCTTGGCTGCATCTCTGATCAGTCTTCTCCTTGTTTGAGATGAAAGTTTAGAGGGACGGCCGGGTCTTGGTAGATTTGCCGTGGTCTGATACTCCTTCCATTTCAATATGATCGCTTGCACAGCGCTCCTTGGGATGTTTAAAGTTTGGGAAATCTTTTTGTATCCAAATCCGGCTTTAAACTTCTCCACAACAGTATGACGGACCTGCCTGGTGTGTTCCTTGGTCTTCATGATGCTCTCTGCGCTTTAAACAGAACCCTGAGACTATCACAGAGCAGGTGCATTTATACGGAGACTTGATTACACACAGGTGGATTATATTTATCATCATCAGTCATTTAGGACAACATTGGATCATTCAGAGATCCTCACTGAACTTCTGGAGTGAGTTTGCTGCACTGAAAGTAAAGGGGCTGAATAATATTGCACGCCCCACTTTTCAGTTTTTTATTTTTTACAAAAGTTTAAAATAACCAATAAATTTTGTTCCACTTCACAACTGTGTCCCACTTAATGTTGATTCTTCACCAAAAATTTTTAATTTTATATCCTTATGTTTGAAGCCTGAAATGTGGCAAAAGGTTGAAAAGTTCAAGGGGGCCGAATACTTTTGCAAGGCACTGTAAGTTAGGTTAATGATTTCACTGATGAAGGGGAATATTTACTTCCGTATCCCTGCAATGTGCAATGTGTTGAGCGCCAAAGAAATTTTTTACACAGTGCTCTTATTTCCCCCAGCAGTGCCAACCAAATACTGTACCACCATACATCACACATAAGACCCCCCAACAACTTCACTGAAAACACAAAACAAATACCGCAGTGAGGCAGCATTTAACTCCTTCCCACTGGCAGCAGCATTTAACCCCTTCCCAACTCACCCCACCCCCAACAGCAGCATTCAACACTATATTGATTATCTCTGTAAAATCACAAAATAATTGTACCCTTTTAAAGAATTGTTATGGGGTCCCATAGTTACTTCTTATAACCCTGAGAAAAATCCACCTGATGCTACCTACTTGGTCTAGTAACTCCAAAAGTTAACCCCACAGAAAAACAAAGGGGCTAATCCTTGTGTGGATCTAGCAGTGCAATATGTGTTGGATTTGAAATACGGAAATCCAACAAGTGTAAACACAGCCTTAGGTCAGGGGCACATATACAGTCATTTCAGTGGGTTAGCCACCATGTGTTTTAAACCTGCAATGTCTATTATAGCTGCAGACTTCACCTGTGACCTTCAACCTTTGCAAAGCAGCAATGCCTGAAAGTGAGCTGCAGCAAAAAAAACAAAAAAAACACCCAATTTCAGATATTTTAGCTGAAGAATTTCCCAGAGAGAATCTGCAGCGTGTCTGCCATGTGTAACCCTGACCTCATACAGAGATATTATACAATCAGCCTAAAATGGTGGACACATTACAATGAAAACCATAAGGAAATGTAAAAAGGAAGACACTGCTGTCCAGCAAGAAATCACTTCAGGTCACAGGTAGCGTACTTCACTTCGGAATTTGTTCCTTCGCCATAGTTACGTTACTTTTGCCATCTTAACTGTAATACAAACAAAGAGAACACTATTTAACTTTTATCAGGATGTAAAAAACATCCTATGTAACTGTCCCTCTGTTATTCCTCCTAAAAATGAATGAATAAATTGACAACTGGGTGTTACTATTGCCCTTGTCAAAGAGGTGTGTCCCTACACTGTCTGCCACAGTCAGTACTAGAGATGCGTTGGTAACAAGCTGGGTTTGTTACAAATTTTCTCAAAATTTCAGGTTCACTGAACCCAAAATTTTTGGGATTTGTGACCCATGAATTATTATTATTTTATGGAGTCTCTTGAGACCTCACAGTATAATAATCGGAGACCCACAGGAGGTGGAGACAAAATAAAAATACTGATCATCACCTTTCTTCACCGCTCCTGGGTGTCGGGTCTTCACTCACAAGCTCTTGAGCTCATTGACAAGAGGGGAGGTTGTGACAACCTCTTAGGGTACATATACTTGGGACATAAATCCTGCACATCTATTAGGTAGAAAGGTTTTATAAATGTATACAGTACCCTGTACTGCAGTATCGTGTATGGCTGAGCTCCTGATCGAAATTTAAAGGGGCGGTACTGTTATTTAACACCTTGATATTAGGTGACCCTTTTAAGCTATTCTTACCCTATAGAGAAGAGGCAGGTTATCTAAACAGCCTTGTCTTGAGTCTATACTCCTATACTGTATAAATGTACCATATGTAGCAAGGTGTTTAGCTTTGTCGTCCTCCAGAAACACCTAAGCAAAGGCCATCACTTGGATGAGACAGGCTATGTGGACAGCCGCTGTGTATGTGGACAGACAGAGGCGTAGCTAGGGATTCAGCACGGTGGGGGCGAACACGTCTAAGTGGTCCCCCAACTTAGGTTTACCGACATTATCACTATATGGTGGCCATATAATAGTAGGTAGCGGCTCTGTAGGCCATTTAGGTGAATACAGGGCAATAACATTGTGTGACTTACAGGTGACGTCTCTGACTAATCGGTCACATTTCCCTTCTCTTCCCTCTGGACCGCCATGACCACTTCTTCCAGCTGTGACTTGTCTCTGTAAAGTTTACAACACAGACATCTTTTCCAGACACCTTACTCACATTGTTCTCACCTTTACTAAGCCCCCATCCTGCTGCTAACCCGATTATAAAATACATGATACAAAAATCCCCTGGAAATGAGTAATATCCCCTGCGTGCCTTTTCAATTTATAATTTTCCTATGTGCCCCTTTAATAGTACCCCTCAATGAATAATTCTCCCTAATTAATAATACCTTGTGTACCCCCTTAAATCAATAAAGTTCCCCCTAAAATTGCCCAATTCCCATATTAACAATTTCTTCTTATGTCTCCTTGTATAACTGATGCCCTCTTACATAAATATTGCACTCTAATGCCCCCTATTAATGCCTATTAATAACTCCTTCATATTAAAGGGGTTGTCCAGGAATTGGGGTAGGTGAAACCCTTATGTTGCTAAAGGTGCTTCCTTAAATTTAAAATGTCTCCCATTGCCCTCTTATATGTATCCCCCCCATTAAAATGTGTTTTAAAAAAACTAAAAAATTATATATATTCACCTACCTCTGATTCCCCGATGCTCTGAGGAGAAGCCGCCACTACTGCCGCTGATCGCTCCCCCAGAATCATTGGGCCTGGGGAAGCCACCCCCTGCCCCTCTCTAGCCCTCTCTATGCCTCCGGGGCATATGCCTCATCCCTTTGGTTGTTTGGATCTCCAGGATCCAGACTGCACCAACTATAAGATCTCCAGAAGTTCTCCAGGAGTTCACATATCAGTAGGAGCTTTATATGTTGTGTAGGTAAAATTGTACAACATGATAAAAAAAAACTTACCAACACAAATCCAATGACAAGGACGAAGATGAAGACGCCAGCACCGATAATTCCGAAATGAAAGAGAGCTGTCCATAATAAACAATGAAAGTCCGTTATATACAGAATAAAGAAAAATTATTAGAAATTGTGGGGATATTAATAAAGACTAGTGTTGGGCGAATCGGTTCACAACGAACATTCCAAATTGTTCAGTTTTTAACCAAATCGAACAATTTTGGATTTGTCTCGTACTAACTAAAATGGCCGCCGCAACATGATTTGTGGTAAATTATTATAGTATAATAGTTGTCCTCTTTGGGTGTCCGGTGATCTGTGTCTTCCTCCTCCGGGCACTCTGGCGCTCTTCTGTGACATCACGACACTCGGTGTGCCCATGTCATCGCCGAGGCCCAGTCGCTGGCTCTGGCACTCTTCTATGACATTACGTGCCTGGAGGAGGAAGACACAGATCACCGGAAGCCACGAGGAGGCCTGAAAAAGGTGAAGGAAGATGAGCATAAATGTCTTATTTTTTTCACCTCCCCTGGGCCTCCACCTATTATACTCTGGGGTCTGAAGAAACCTCAGAATATAATAATTCCATGTCCGGTTCTATCCGAACACTGTATCAAACAAATCTTTAGAGGTTCAACTATCCCTAATAAAGACTGGTTGTGTACTATGCTGATCTGATTTCAGGCTTCATTTACAGCAGTAAACTGGTGCAAATAATCAGACTTATGATGGGGCCTGTGAGGAAAAAGAACAAAAAGTAGCAAATTTTTGAACAAAAACTTGAAAATTTGTGAATTTTTCATGCCTAGTATGCCAGAAAACTGGTATACTATACTAGATAAATCTCTATGTATCATAGACTCGGGTATCACAACACAATACTACAAGTTGTGCTTAACGTGAATGTCCACCCACCAGTTTCCAATTTATTCATTTCTAGGAGGAGTAACAGAGGAACAGGTTTGAGTAGTGGGATCATGTAATAACCAGCAGGTTGTCGATCCACTGTGTCACCAGATTTGGCTTTGGGCAACTCCTAAGAGCACTGTCTAAGTGGCCTTCGGGGTATTCACCCTGTAATCCTCATATCAGGTTCTGGTCTTTCCTACATGGAGACCACCAGATCGCTACCTCTTGAGTGGTCCCAGTGTTGGTGACAGCTGACTAGGCAGATCAGGGACTATGCTGCAGAGTGCCAAGAGGTTAGGTAGAAGTAGAGTATAAATACTAATTCAAGTCAGGGCTGGCAGCACCCATGCCAGGTCTGAGGAAAGGTGTATAGCCAGGGTAGGCAGACTTCGTGCAGAGTAAGTAAACAGGCAGGAGGTCAGGGCTGCCAGCACAGGCTTAGTGGTCAGGAACAGGCTGGGGCATGCAGCAGGCACAACAAGGTCAGGTAACAAGCCAAGCTCAGGATGTCAGCAGAATGGAAGCGGCAGGCTGGGATAAGGTCAGGAAACGAGCACAGGTCAGGCACAGTAGAAATGGTCAGTATACAGATACACTTTTACAGGAACTCTTAGGCAGGGTGTGTCCAGTGAAGCAGACTTTTTTGCAATAGAGACTGGCACAGATTGTCTAGGAAAGGATTATTGGTGTGCCCACTGGCCCTTTAAGTAGCAGGAAGGAAGCATTTGCCATCCCTGATGGACCCAACAGTAGCATTAACAGTAGAAAGTATATGTGCATAGCAATGGGGAGGGGCAAGGACCTCACAGAGTGTAGAAAAGGTAACTTAGTGGTTGTGCCTGCTGGGGTTTTACAGAGCACCAGGAGAGACAACAAGGAGTACTGTGACTGAGATTGCATAGGACCTAAAGAGCTGTGAACAATTTAATATCCGTGACTGTGCAGCAATAGGGCGCAAGCTGTTATGGAATTGCCGCTTAAGCAATTCCCAAGAGTTCACAGATAAAGTCAAATCAGCAAGAGATGGAATAACCAGAAGAGTGAGCCCAAAGTCAGCAACCAGGGAATCATCAGAAAACAAGATAAGTTCTGAGAAGACAGAGCCAGAAAATTAATGTTATCACAGGCAGGTGATAAGTGTCAATGCTAGGTAGAAATACCCCGCCTCAGCTCAGGATTGGACAAGGAGGTAGCGCTTTGTTGCTCCGACTCGATGGTTCAAAGCTCTGACTGGCTAAGCAGACAGTTTGACTGAAAGCGAAGGCTGAGAGTAGTGCTGCATTGTGGAAGTTGGAGCTTGAAAGAAATCAGAGAGACTGTGCCATTGTGGACCTGAGGGACACACGAGGACAATGAGGTGCAGTAGTTAAAGTGCACAAGAGACACAACTGAATGAATAACTTGAGGTTGTGGTAGTCAGATGGAGTCACCCCACAGGAAACGGAGAGGCCAAAAGAAGAAGCCACCCCAGCTACTTGGTAGTCCTCTGCATGTAATATAAATATAAGGAGAGGGACATCAGAGAAAACTGGGAGGAAAGTAATATAGCGGGCAACATGGGACTTCAGAGAGGGCATCAGGGCATATTGGGGGAATAATATAGGGTGCATCACTGAATATTAGAGAGGGATTCATATAGGGGGGCATTAGAGGAGGCATTGGGGCACATTAGGGGAAAATAATTTATAGGGCGTCAGGGGACGTTGGGGGAATATTATAGGGGGTGTCAGCGGACAATAGGAGAATAACGGGAAATTAGAGGAGACATCAGAGGACATTTGCGGAATAATATAGCGGGGCATCAGGGAATATTAGACCGGGCATCAGAGGTCAATAGAAGAAATATGATAATATGGGAGGCATCAGGGGATATAGGGAGGATATTAACATAAGGGAACATTAATACAAGTGGACATGATTTATATAAGGGTTTATATAAGGGAACATTAATGCAGAGGACAAAGGACACTCAGGGAGACAGGAGGCGCTGAGTATGGCTGACACATTGTGCTTCTACCAGTAGCATACCTGCCATGTAGACAGTCCATGCAGCTGCTATAGGACCCATGGGTAAGGGGACCCGCTCCAGATCTGATAGCACAGATTTTCCTGCAGCTGCCACCAGGGGGAGCCTAGTGTAATGAGATTTGTACAGCTATCATCAGGTTCAGTGGTAGCTGTATTAATTCCTATGCACTGAGTGCCCCCTGGTGGTGACTGCAGGGAGCAATTCTTATCAGTTAAAGCTGTCAGGGGGGCTGATTTGTACAAGGAATGTCAAAAGTAGAAATTTTTGTCAGAGTCATAAAATTTAGATTTTTCTCAAACTGTGTTTTCCTCAAAAAGTAAAAAAATAAATAAAAGTAAAGTAAATATGTGACTTTAATGTCAGAAGTCTGTCATGCCCTCCTCTTACCTTGCATTGGTGCGGTATACTCTTGGCTATCTTTACTAGCGTCATTCCAGACAACCACTCTGTACTTTCCGGTAACACTGCCCGGGATGGTCAGAGTCCTGTTGTGGTGGGTCAGTAGGTGACCCTCAGGTAGTTCTCCTCCAATCTTGCTCCAGATAACTGTGGCCGGCCCATCCCCAGTAAATAAGACGGTCAGCGATGAGTTCTCACCCGAACTAGTCACAGATATGTTCCCGATGCTGATGGGAGCTGGTAAGGATAAAATGGGGTTAGAGTTCTTACATAATACACTGATTGACAAACAAAAAATATTGTACCCAGATAGAATTGTCAGATTTCTGCAAATCTTGTCCTGCAGTTATGTCTCAGGCAGATATGTACATGATTACAGGTGTGGACTGATCAGACACTGGATCTTACCACAAGAGGGCGTAAAAGAGCTCACTTATCTAGAAAAAGGCTCTCAGAGGCTACTTTTGGGTAGTGTACCTCTTAGGGTGAGATCATTGCTACATATGTCTCCATGATGAACTCAAAGAAATTTTACCCAGTTGAGAGGGGGCACATCAGTGGACTGAGAGAAGCAGGATGGTTGTTTTGTATTGCCCACCATCTAGGCCGCTCTGACCTAGGTGTTAGGAGCAGTGGTTATGCAAAGGCACACACAGGGACAGCGTGGCTACCGGTAATGTTAACATGCTGAGAGCTACGCTGCTCACTTACTGTATCAATGTGTAGTGGTGGGTTTGGGTACTGCAGCAGTGCACATCGTATGACGTGAACTGCGCGGCTCCAGGCATGTTATTACTTGGAGACACACTTTCCTGGTACAGCTGATCTGCAGAGGTCCTGGCTGTCAGGAACCTACAGATATAATATTCATGGCCTATCATAGGGGTAGGCATCAGTATTAGAAAGGTGGATAACTCACAATTTATATTAGGGGGACAGAGAACACTCTGGGTGATGCAGGCAGTATGGGGCTCCAAAAGGGGGCGTGATTTAGTGGAAATGGGGCATGGCTTGCAAATTGTCACCCCTCCTACACTAAAAAAAAATTTGGGGGATGTTTTCTCACTAGGGGATACTTCCTTTGGAAAACAACCACTCTAGAGCCTCCGACCAATTGTCCAGTATCCCCAATAACCTTTCCTTTGGCTGTAATATTGTCATCACTTCTATAGATCATCATCAGGCCAGGACAACAACACATTCTCGGGGCAGTATTTTTTGTCAATGAGTGTAATAAGCGGTGATATATAGAAATATGGCAAATATAGAACTTCAGATGTGTGATACTGCAGACTCACCCATGATATGACAGTCTATGGCATCGTACAATGTTTTCTTCTGGTGTTTATCAGTGAAGTATATGAAGTATCTCCCGGTATCGCTAGATCGGACATCACTGATACTGACACATCCACATCTTTTATCCTTGCTTGTCCTGTTCTTGTATCCGCCATATACATGGAGAGATTGGTCTAGGCAGTTATAGATGAAGACCATCGAGCTGTGATGATCCACGGTGTAATCCCCCTCCTTATTGCACTGTAAATTACAGATTGTAAGGATCCCTGAAATCGGCACGTATGTGTCTGATAGGGCGGACGGGCTCGGACAAAGAGGAATCCCGCAAAGAGCTAAAAAAGAAAATATTGTTATTTCTGCATCACCATCATTGTCTATGGTGCTGTACAAAGTGAGACGGGTACTCCGCACAGGATCTAGTAGTCATGTCCGGTAACCATCCTGTGCAGAGAAATAACACAGAGCGGAGAGGCACAGACCCCAATATCAGGACAACTATGGTAGTACAAGAAGACAGAAATGTTATAAGGCAGATGTGTCCGACTGGTGCAGACAACAGAGCGTGGTCATTAGATGATCGGTCGGTTCTCACTTCTCTGCCTTAGGCCTCATGCACACGACATGTGCACAGTCAGGGTGTGTTCACATGGCGGAAAATTTTCCGCCCCCGGAGTTTGCAGGCAGAATCCGTGGCAAGATAGATCATGTTGCTTTTTTTTTCCACTAGTGGAAAAAAGCCGCTAGAGGAAAAAAAACGCTACTGACTCCCATTGAAATGAATGGGAGGAGTTTTTTCAGGCGGATTCCGCGTCAAAATCCGCTGCCAAATAACTCCGTGTGAACACAGCTTCAGTGTGCTAGCTAGTTTTTCACAGCTAGCACACTGATCCATTCATGTCTATGGCCCCATACACAGATATGACCCCGGCCTATCTTCTGAGGTGTTGGTTTGGTGGAGACACACTCGGTTCTCGCTGATTTCCTCATGCGCTGGGTCTACCTCAAAGAATATTTTGTTAATACACATTCTTCGCCTCCATCAGAGGCCTTTTGGACTACACAGGTCTTTCACTTCTTACGCTCTCATCCCACTTAAGGTTACAGTCACACTTGCGCTGGATTCCATCCTCCATCCCATTTTTCAGGCGGAAACCTAACAGACCCCATTATAGTCTATGGGGTCCTCGGGTTTTCTGTGGGTAACCAATTTTTAAACAGATTGGGTTTCCGTTGTTCGGGTTTCCAAGAGGACCAGAAGAACAAAAACCCCAACGCTAGCGTGAACCTAGCATAACTCGGACATTTCTCCCACTAGTTTTGAGAGAAGATGCTTATTCAGAGCGACAGATAGGGGCTCCCTCTCTTTTATATATGGTTTGCTGAATGCCCCTCTACCTGATTAAACTTCATGGCGGTCTTGGAACGGGACCTTGATGCAACTCTAACTTTAGTCCAATGGACTGACTGCTGCACATTCATTACCAAGGTCAGTTGGTAGGTCACTCTTATGGAATCCTCCATAGTACCCATCTGGTCCCCCATAGACTGCATAGCTTCTACACTACGGTCTCATCCTATGTTTTAGAGGTTGTAATGCCCTAGGCACTACTCTCCATATTTGGTGGTCCTGCCCACACACCCATCACTTTTGGTCAGCTACTCACAGATTGGCACAGAGGCTTTTCGGTCAAAAATTTCCATTGTCTGCCCCAATCTTCCTCTTTACCCCTTCCCGCCGGTGACATTTTTCGATTTTCGTTTTTGACTCCCCGCCTTCCAAACCCCATAACTTTTTTATTTTTCCGTTCTCAGAGCCATATGAGGTCTTAATGTTTGCGGGACAAATTGTTCTTCATAATGGCACCATTTATTATTCTGTACAATGTACTGGGAAGCTGGAAAAAAATTCAGAATGGGGTGGAATTGGAGAAAAACTTTGTGTGACGTTCTTACGGGCTTCCTTTTTGCGGCGTTCACTCTTCAGCCAAAATGACATGTCATCTGTATTCTATGTTTCGGTACGATTCCGGGGAGACCAAATTTATATGATTTTATTTACATTTTAACCCCTTAACAAAAATCTAAAACTTTGCAAAAAAAAATTTTTTTCTAAAAGTCGCCATATTCTGACACCCATAACTTTTTATATTTTCGTGTACGGGGATGCATAGGGAGTCTTTTTTTGGCGGGGCCAGGTGTACGTTTTAATGATACCATTTTGGGGAATGACTATTGCTTTGATCACTTTTTATTCAAATTTTTATCAGAAGAGAAACAGAGAAAAAATTGTGGTTTGGCACTTTTGATTTTTTTTGTTTCCTGCTAGAGCATTTACCGTACAGGAAAAATATATTTATAAGTTTGTAGAGCGGGCGTTTTCGGACACAGCAATACCTAATGTGTATGTGTTTCACAGTAATATTTTACTTTTATATGTATTCTAGGGAAAGGGGATGATTTTGAAATTTTTGGGTTTTTTTCTTTTTTTTACTCTTTTATTGTTTTCTATGTTTTTTACCTCACCCCTTATTCTTTAGCTGTGTTATCTCTAATTTTATCATGACTTTCTCATGTTTTTTATGCCTTTCTTTGCATTCCTGCACCAACTATACAACTGTTTTCATGTGTGCATTGTATTCTATATTTATACTAAAATATGTGATGGCCTTACATAGTCCCAGAGATGTCAACCTGGGAGATGCCTTTACAGATGATTCATGAGCAATGAGTTCTTAAAAAAGTGGGAGTTGCCTTTTCAAGGGGTGTGGTTTAGATAATAGCACCCAGAGAATAACAGATGAGCAGAGGACATAATATACAGTGCTATAGATTAGGAGGGGTCATTATATTTAGGACTATAGAGGGGTGGAATTATATACATGGATATGGAATAGGATGGTTATTATATATATGGATATGGAATAGGATGGTTATTATATATAGGAGTATAGAATAGGATGGTTATTATATATAGGGGTATAGAATAGGATGGTTATTATATATAGGGGTATAGAATAGGATGGTTATTATATATAGGGGTATAGAATAGGATGGTTATTATATATAGGAGTATAGAATAGGATGGTTATTATATATAGGGGTATAGAATAGGATGGTTATTATATATAGGGGTATAGAATAGGATGGTTATTATATATAGGGGTATAGAATAGGATGGTTATTATATATAGGGGTATAGAATAGGATGGTTATTATATATAGGGGTATAGAATAGGATGGTTATTATATATAGGAGTATAGAATAGGATGGTTATTATATATAGGGGTATAGAATAGGATGGTTATTATATATAGGGGTATATAATAGGATGGTTATTATATATAGGGGTATAGAATAGGATGGTTATTATATATAGGAGTATAGAATAGGATGGTTATTATATATAGGGGTATAGAATAGGATGGTTATTATATATAGGGGTATAGAATAGGATGGTTATTATATATAGGGGTATAGAATAGGATGGTTATTATATATAGGGGTATAGAATAGGATGGTTATTATATATAGGAGTATAGAATAGGATGGTTATTATATATAGGAGTATAGAATAGGATGGTTATTATATATAGGGGTATAGAATAGGATGGTTATTATATATAGGGGTATAGAATAGGATGGTTATTATATATAGGGATATAGAATAGGATGGTTATTATATATAGGGGTATAGAATAGGATGGTTATTATATATAGGGGTATAGAATAGGATGGTTATTATATATAGGGGTATAGAATAGGATGGTTATTTTATATAGGGGTATAGAATAGGATGGTTATTATATATAGGGGTATAGAATAGGATGGTTATTATATATAGGGGTATAGAATAGGATGGTTATTATATATAGGGGTATAGAATAGGATGGTTATTATATATAGGGGTATAGAATAGGATGGTTATTATATATAGGGGTATAGAATAGGATGGTTATTATATATAGGGGTATAGAATAGGATGGTTATTATATATAGGGGTATAGAATAGGATGGTTATTATATATAGGGGTATAGAATAGGATGGTTATTATATATAGGAGTATAGAATAGGATGGTTATTATATATAGGGGTATAGAATAGGATGGTTATTATATATAGGAGTATAGAATAGGATGGTTATATATAGGAGAATAGAATAGGATGGTTATTATATATAGGAGTATAGAATAGGATGGTTATTATATATAGGGTATAGAATAGGATGGTTATTATATATAGGGGTATAGAATAGGATGGTTATTATATATAGGGGTATAGAATAGGATGGTTATTATATATAGGAGTATAGAATAGGATGGTTATTATATATAGGGGTATAGAATAGGATGGTAATTATATATAGGGATATAGAATAGGATGGTTATTATATATAGGAGTATAGAATAGGATGGTTATTATATATAGGGTTATAGAATAGGATGGTTATTATATATAGGGGTATAGAATAGGATGGTTATTACATATAGGGGTATAGAATAGGATGGTTATTATATATAGGGGTATAGAATAGGATGGTTATTATATATAGGGGTATAGAATAGGATGGTTATTAAATATATAGGAGTATAGAATAGGATGGTTATTATATATAAGGGTATAGAATAGGATGGTTATTATATATAGGGGTATAGAATAGGATGGTTATTATATATAGGGGTATAGAATAGGATGGTTATTATATATAGGAGTATAGAATAGGATGGTTATTATATATAGGGGTATAGAATAGGATGGTTATTATATATAGGAGTATAGAATAGGATGGTTATTATATATAGGGTTATAGAATAGGATGGTTATTATATATAGGGGTATAGAATAGGATGGTTATTATATATAGGGGTATAGAATAGGATGGTTATTATATATAGGGGTATAGAATAGGATGGTTATTATATATAGGGGTATAGAATAGGATGGTTATTATATATAGGGGTATAGAATAGGATGGTTATTATATATAGGAGTATAGAATAGGATGGTTATTATATATAGGGGTATAGAATAGGATGGTTATTATATATAGGGGTATAGAATAGGATGGTTATTATATATAGGAGTATAGAATAGGATGGTTATTATATATAGGGGTATAGAATAGGATGGTTATTATATATAGGGGTATAGAATAGGATGGTTATTATATATAGGGGTATAGAATAGGATGGTTATTATATATAGGGGTATAGAATAGGATGGTTATTATATATAGGGGTATAGAATAGGATGGTTATTATATATAGGGGTATAGAATAGGATGGTTATTATATATAGGGGTATAGAATAGGATGGTTATTATATATAGGAGTATAGAATAGGATGGTTATTATATATAGGGGTATAGAATAGGATGGTTATTATATATAGGGGTATAGAATAGGATGGTTATTATATATAGGGGTATAGAATAGGATGGTTATTATATATAGGGGTATAGAATAGGATGGTTATTATATATAGGGGTATAGAATAGGATGGTTATTATATATAGGGGTATAGAATAGGATGGTTATTATATATAGGGGTATAGAATAGGATGGTTATTATATATAGGGGTATAGAATAGGATGGTTATTATATATAGGGGTATAGAATAGGATGGTTATTATATATAGGAGTATAGAATAGGATGGTTATTATATATAGGGTATAGAATAGGATGGTGATTATATATAGGGGTATAGAATAGGATGGTTATTATATATAGGGGTATAGAATAGGATGGTTATTATATATAGGGATATAGAATAGGATGGTTATTATATATAGGAGTATAGAATAGGATGGTTATTATATATAGGGTTATAGAATAGGATGGTTATTATATATAGGGGTATAGAATAGGATGGTTATTATATATAGGGGTATAGAATAGGATGGTTATTATATATAGGGGTATAGAATAGGATGGTTATTATATATAGGGGTATAGAATAGGATGGTTATTATATATAGAGGTATAGAATAGGATGGTTATTATATATAGGGGTATAGAATAGGATGGTTATTATATATAGGGGTATAGAATAGGATGGTTATTATATATAGGGGTATAGAATAGGATGGTTATTATATATAGGAGTATAGAATAGGATGGTTATTATATATAGGGTTATAGAATAGGATGGTTATTATATATAGGGGTATAGAATAGGATGGTTATTATATATAGGGGTATAGAATAGGATGGTTATTATATATAGGGGTATAGAATAGGATGGTTATTATATATAGGGGTATAGAATAGTCTGGTTATTATATATAGGGGTATAGAATAGGATGGTTATTATATATAGGGGTATAGAATAGGATGGTTATTATATATAGGGGTATAGAATAGGATGGTTATTATATATAGGGGTATAGAATAGGATGGTTATTATATATAGGGGTATAGAATAGGATGGTTATTATATATAGGAGTATAGAATAGGATGGTTATTATATATAGGGTTATAGAATAGGATGGTTATTATATATAGGGGTATAGAATAGGATGGTTATTATATATAGGGGTATAGAATAGGATGGTTATTATATATAGGGGTATAGAATAGGATGGTTATTATATATAGGGGTATAGAATAGGATGGTTATTATATATAGGGGTATAGAATAGGATGGTTATTATATATAGGGGTATAGAATAGGATGGTTATTATATATAGGGGTATAGAATAGGATGGTTATTATATATAGGGGTATAGAATAGGATGGTTATTATATATAGGGGTATAGAATAGGATGGTTATTATATATAGGGGTATAGAATAGGATGGTTATTATATATAGGGGTATAGAATAGGATGGTTATTATATATAGGAGTATAGAATAGGATGGTTATTATATATAGGGGTATAGAATAGGATGGTTATTATATATAGGAGTATAGAATAGGATGGTTATTATATATAGGGGTATAGAATAGGATGGTTATTATATATAGGGGTATAGAATAGGATGGTTATTATATATAGGGGTATAGAATAGGATGGTTATTATATATAGGGGTATAGAATAGGATGGTTATTATATATAGGAGTATAGAATAGGATGGTTATTATATATAGGGGTATAGAATAGGATGGTAATTATATATAGGGGTATAGAATAGGATGGTTATTATATATAGGAGTATAGAATAGGATGGTTATTATATATAGGGTTATAGAATAGGATGGTTATTATATATAGGGGTATAGAATAGGATGGTTATTATATATAGGGGTATAGAATAGGATGGTTATTATATATAGGGGTATAGAATAGGATGGTTATTAAATATATAGGAGTATAGAATAGGATGGTTATTATATATAAGGGTATAGAATAGGATGGTTATTATATATAGGGGTATAGAATAGGATGGTTATTATATATAGGGGTATAGAATAGGATGGTTATTATATATAGGAGTATAGAATAGGATGGTTATTATATATAGGGGTATAGAATAGGATGGTTATTATATATAGGAGTATAGAATAGGATGGTTATTATATATAGGGTTATAGAATAGGATGGTTATTATATATAGGGGTATAGAATAGGATGGTTATTATATATAGGGGTATAGAATAGGATGGTTATTATATATAGGGGTATAGAATAGGATGGTTATTATATATAGGGGTATAGAATAGGATGGTTATTATATATAGGGTTATAGAATAGGATGGTTATTATATATAGGGGTATAGAATAGGATGGTTATTATATATAGGGGTATAGAATAGGATGGTTATTATATATAGGGGTATAGAATAGGATGGTTATTATATATAGGGGTATAGAATAGGATGGTTATTATATATAGGGGTATAGAATAGGATGGTTATTATATATAGGGGTATAGAATAGGATGGTTATTATATATAGGGGTATAGAATAGGATGGTTATTATATATAGGGGTATAGAATAGGATGGTTATTATATATAGGGTTATAGAATAGGATGGTTATTATATATAGGGGTATAGAATAGGATGGTTATTATATATAGGGGTATAGAATAGGATGGTTATTATATATAGGGGTATAGAATAGGATGGTTATTATATATAGGGGTATAGAATAGGATGGTTATTATATATAGGGGTATAGAATAGGATGGTTATTATATATAGGGGTATAGAATAGGATGGTTATTATATATAGGGGTATAGAATAGGATGGTTATTATATATAGGGGTATAGAATAGGATGGTTATTATATATAGGGGTATAGAATAGGATGGTTATTATATATAGGGGTATAGAATAGGATGGTTATTATATATAGGAGTATAGAATAGGATGGTTATTATATATAGGGGTATAGAATAGGATGGTTATTATATATAGGGGTATAGAATAGGATGGTTATTATATATAGGGGTATAGAATAGGATGGTTATTATATATAGGGGTATAGAATAGGATGGTTATTATATATAGGAGTATAGAATAGGATGGTTATTATATATAGGGGTATAGAATAGGATGGTTATTATATATAGGGGTATAGAATAGGATGGTTATTTAATATAGGGGTATAGAATAGGATGGTTATTATATATAGGGGTATAGAATAGGATGGTTATTATATATAGGAGTATAGAATAGGATGGTTATTATATATAGGGGTATATTGAATAGGATGGTTATTATATATAGGAGTATAGAATAGGATGGTTATTATATATAGGAGTATAGAATAGGATGGTTATTATATATAGGGTTATAGAATAGGATGGTTATTATATATAGGAGTATAGAATAGGATGGTTATTATATATAGGGGTATAGAATAGGATGGTTATTATATATAGGGGTATAGAATAGGATGGTTATTATATATAGGGGTATAGAATAGGATGGTTATTATATATAGGGGTATAGAATAGGATGGTTATTATATATAGGGGTATAGAATAGGATGGTTATTATATATAGGGGTATAGAATAGGATGGTTATTATATATAGGGGTATAGAATAGGATGGTTATTATATATAGGGGTATAGAATAGGATGGTTATTATATATAGGGGTATAGAATAGGATGGTTATTATATATAGGAGTATAGAATAGGATGGTTATTATATATAGGGTATAGAATAGGATGGTGATTATATATAGGGGTATAGAATAGGATGGTTATTATATATAGGAGTATAGAATAGGATGGTTATTATATATAGGGGTATAGAATAGGATGGTTATTATATATAGGGGTATAGAATAGGATGGTTATTATATATAGGGGTATAGAATAGGATGGTTATTATATATAGGGGTATAGAATAGGATGGTTATTATATATAGGGGTATAGAATAGGATGGTTATTATATATAGGAGTATAGAATAGGATGGTTATTATATATAGGGGTATAGAATAGGATGGTTATTATATATAGGGGTATAGAATAGGATGGTTATTATATATAGGGGTATAGAATAGGATGGTTATTATATATAGGGGTATAGAATAGGATGGTTATTATATATAGGGGTATAGAATAGGATGGTTATTAAATATATAGGAGTATAGAATAGGATGGTTATTATATATAGGAGGGTATAGAATAGGATGGTTATTATATATAGGGGTATAGAATAGGATGGTTATTATATATAGGGGTATAGAATAGGATGGTTATTATATATAGGAGTATAGAATAGGATGGTTATTATATATAGGGGTATAGAATAGGATGGTTATTATATATAGGAGTATAGAATAGGATGGTTATTATATATAGGGTTATAGAATAGGATGGTTATTATATATAGGGGTATAGAATAGGATGGTTATTATATATAGGGGTATAGAATAGGATGGTTATTATATATAGGGATATAGAATAGGATGGTTATTATATATAGGAGTATAGAATAGGATGGTTATTATATATAGGGTTATAGAATAGGATGGTTATTATATATAGGGGTATAGAATAGGATGGTTATTATATATAGGGGTATAGAATAGGATGGTTATTATATATAGGGGTATAGAATAGGATGGTTATTATATATAGGGGTATAGAATAGGATGGTTATTATATATAGGGGTATAGAATAGGATGGTTATTATATATAGGGGTATAGAATAGGATGGTTATTATATATAGGGGTATAGAATAGGATGGTTATTATATATAGGGGTATAGAATAGGATGGTTATTATATATAGGGTTATAGAATAGGATGGTTATTATATATAGGGGTATAGAATAGGATGGTTATTATATATAGGGGTATAGAATAGGATGGTTATTATATATAGGGGTATAGAATAGGATGGTTATTATATATAGGGGTATAGAATAGGATGGTTATTATATATAGGAGTATAGAATAGGATGGTTATTATATATAGGGGTATAGAATAGGATGGTTATTATATATAGGGGTTATATATAGGGGTATAGAATAGGATGGTTATTATATATAGGGGTATAGAATAGGATGGTTATTATATATAGGGGTATAGAATAGGATGGTTATTATATATAGGAGTATAGAATAGGATGGTTATTATATATAGGGGTATAGAATAGGATGGTTATTATATATAGGGGTATAGAATAGGATGGTTATTATATATAGGGGTATAGAATAGGATGGTTATTATATATAGGGATATAGAATAGGATGGTTATTATATATAGGAGTATAGAATAGGATGGTTATTATATATAGGGTTATAGAATAGGATGGTTATTATATATAGGGGTATAGAATAGGATGGTTATTATATATAGGGGTATAGAATAGGATGGTTATTATATATAGGGGTATAGAATAGGATGGTTATTATATATAGGGGTATAGAATAGGATGGTTATTATATATAGGGGTATAGAATAGGATGGTTATTATATATAGGGGTATAGAATAGGATGGTTATTATATATAGGGGTATAGAATAGGATGGTTATTATATATAGGGGTATAGAATAGGATGGTTATTATATATAGGGGTATAGAATAGGATGGTTATTATATATAGGGTTATAGAATAGGATGGTTATTATATATAGGGGTATAGAATAGGATGGTTATTATATATAGGGTTATAGAATAGGATGGTTATTATATATAGGGGTATAGAATAGGATGGTTATTATATATAGGGGTATAGAATAGGATGGTTATTATATATAGGGGTATAGAATAGGATGGTTATTATATATAGGGGTATAGAATAGGATGGTTATTATATATAGGGGTATAGAATAGGATGGTTATTATATATAGGGGTATAGAATAGGATGGTTATTATATATAGGGGTATAGAATAGGATGGTTATTATATATAGGGGTATAGAATAGGATGGTTATTATATATAGGAGTATAGAATAGGATGGTTATTATATATAGGGTTATAGAATAGGATGGTTATTATATATAGGGGTATAGAATAGGATGGTTATTATATATAGGGGTATAGAATAGGATGGTTATTATATATAGGGGTATAGAATAGGATGATTATTATATATAGGGGTATAGAATAGGATGGTTATTATATATAGGGGTATAGAATAGGATGGTTATTATATATAGGGGTATAGAATAGGATGGTTATTATATATAGGGGTATAGAATAGGATGGTTATTATATATAGGGGTATAGAATAGGATGGTTATTATATATAGGGGTATAGAATAGGATGGTTATTATATATAGGGGTATAGAATAGGATGGTTATTATATATAGGGGTATAGAATAGGATGGTTATTATATATAGGGGTATAGAATAGGATGGTTATTATATATAGGGGTATAGAATAGGATGGTTATTATATATAGGGGTATAGAATAGGATGGTTATTATATATAGGGGTATAGAATAGGATGGTTATTATATATAGGAGTATAGAATAGGATGGTTATTATATATAGGAGTATAGAATAGGATGGTTATTATATATAAGGGTATAGAATAGGATGGTTATTATATATAGGAGTATAGAATAGGATGGTTATTATATATAGGGGTATAGAATAGGATGGTTATTATATATAGGAGTATAGAATAGGATGGTTATTATATATAGGAGTATAGAATAGGATGGTTATTATATATAGGGGTATAGAATAGGATGGTTATTATATTATATTATTATATATAATATTATTATATATAGGGGTATAGAGAAGGAGCAGTAAATTATGAAAAAGGATATAGACGCTACAGGAAAGAGGAACTGACATTGTATACTGGGATCCAGTACATTATATATAATGTACAGAAATAAGACAGTAGTACAGCTGACGTTCATGAAGTAACCTCTATTGCCAGGTGTAGCTATGGGCGCCCACAGACCAGCGGGCACATCCCGGGCTTCCTCCTGTACTGCTCTTACTGCTGCTGCACTCCTGCCTGAAGAACTTGCCTCTCCCCGCGGTCATACTACTAAGAGAGGATGATGTACTATTGTACAGTATATCTACTAAATAAACATCCACAAGCCAAGATCTACAGCAGTCATACTGACTTATCTGTAACAATTCCTTTCAGAAATGGAACAAACATGTAATTGCAATGACAGCAGCATAACGCCGGGCACCCCCCTAAGGAAGGAAATAATGGTAGCTTCCCTTCCAAGCTGGACTGGCACGGCTTCACGTCATGGACAAGGTCCTGGCGGTGGGGGGGGGAGGGGGCAGTGCGGTACCAGCTGGGCATGGCACACTGCCTGCACATAGCAGGAGACACACTGCACTGGGCGCCACCTGCTGGGTGCACAGCTGTGTTGATCGGGTGTAAAAGCCTTGGCAGTCCCGGTAAAACCGAGTGAGTTGGCATCACTGTCAAATAAGCTTCTGACCTAACTTTTGCACCCATTTGTGCACAATTTAACCCTTTGGTGCTGCTCTCTTCTAGACTTAGATGTAAAATATATAGATAGCTATAAGATAGAGCTATCTACAGTATCTATCAATCACATATCTATTTATCTATTTCACATCTATCTACAGGTGCATCTGAATAAATTAGAATACAGTAATACCTCGTACACTCGCGTTTCCAAATCTGCGAATTCACAGATTCGCGATATTTTTTTGGCAACTAACATATATAGATTTTGCTCTTTTTTTTCAGATCTGTGAAATTTAATTAAAAAAAACACCTTCGCTATTGGGTAGTAGCGTCCTGTTCGTTACGTACCCGGTAATTCGTTTCATTTTACTGTGAGTGTATAAGAAAAATGAATGAATGTATTAATATACAGTACTGTACAGTATACTTTAGTATACTTTAGTATACTGTACAGTACTGTAGGGTAAAGTTTATTGATATTTAGGGGTTAAACATTAGAAATCGGCATTGTAAGCGCTTCTAAGCGCTTGTACCAAACATTCGCGATTCCTCGCGATCCGCGACCGGTTCTGGACCCTAACCTCGCGAATGTACGAGGTATTACTGTATCTTTGAAACGTTCATTCATTTCAGTAATTCAGTAATACAATCCATAATCAGCGTCTTCCATGATTGTGTGTCCTACTGAACCAGACTGAGGGACCATTTAAAGGCTTAGGAAACCTTGGCAGGTGACACTGAATTTACAAGACTGAACTGAACTTACAATATTCTAATTTTCTTAGATTTGGGTTTTCATTCCCTGTAATCCATAATCAACATTTACAGAAATAAAACACTTGAAATAGAAGACTCTGTGTGTAAAGAATCGAGAAAATATAGGAGGTCATGTGAATTTAATTACTGAAAGAAATAAACGTTTCACAGATACTCTAATTTATTGAGATGCCCCTGTATGTCTATTTATCACATATTTATCTATCTGTCTATCCCCCTTTTCTTCCATATTGCTCCCATTCCCCTGTCTCTACATGAATCAGTTTTGTACTAGTTCTTATTATATGTTTCTATTATTACCTGGGATCATCAGTACGAGGATGATAAGGACTTCTGCAGCACCCAGCATTGTACGAACTAACCATAACACTTTACACTAAAAGAGTCCAAGAGGGAGTGGTAAGAAGGAGGGAGTTTACAGACTTTGATTGTCTTCTTCTCCTCCCGGACAATGTAACACTTCCTGTCTTGCTTCCTGAGTTTTTCTGACACTGTATTCACATGACTGGGCATTGCTGATAACGGGGTCCCCCTATGAACCCCCCACCACCTTTGATACCCAAACTGCTGGGCCTAAATGCCTTCCCCCTCTTTTCCAGCCTCGACCCCTGCCCCCCAGCTCTCAAACCCCCCACCCCCTTAGAAATAAACCAAGACCAAAGGGTTGGATTAAATCGGCCACAGCAGCCGTATTTATTAACAAACAACAAATAAATAACAACAAGTATAACTTATTATAATTTGCATAACTTAAAATAATTTAACAATAAACGCTTAACCTGGGTAAGAGTCCTTGGAGCTACAAAAAACTATCAATCCCCCGGCCTGGCGCTAACATAACCACACCATAAATTTACCACCAGCCGCGACCACCGGCTCGGCGGCACCATGAATAAAGACGAACTCCTTCTTCCATGTACCAGCTCCCAGGGCCAATTTACCCTGTAACCGTTCACCGTGCGCCAGGCCATCCACCAAAATGTGCAATTACCACCAAATGTATAGGTGGAGCCTACCTTTGACTCCACCCTTTTAGCCAATTGACCACCAACTCCAAGGACCCCACCCGCCACTGCGAGCACGCCTTAATCCCTTAAGCGTGAGAGACCCGCCACACTTCCAGGGCCCTCTCAACACCCTCCTGGATACCTAGTGTCCACAAATCTATACCCACCGCATTCAGATGGACCCCGTCCCGCAACCAAAACTCCCCCTCCCCAGACTCCAACTCCTTGTGCCGCACGCACACACCGCCGTTCCTGGACACAAACCCCGCAACAGCCCGGTTAACCTTAATCCTGGCCTTGTTGAGCCTTTCAACAGACCTAGCCTCCCGCCATGTTTTTCTCGGTACAATATCGGACCACACGGTAACAATCCCCGGAAACATGGACCACAACCTCAACAGGTCATACTTTATGTCCCTCACTAAATCGCGAAAGGGACGAACCCCCAGGTCATTGCCACCAGCATGTATCACGATAATGTCCGGAGACCGATCCAACCTCGTGCACCTGTGGATTTCGGGCATGACCCGACTCCACCCATACCTCGGACTCCAATCCAACGTACAACGACCGCAGCCCTGTCGAACCCCAGCTGCCGACCATTCCGCCGCACGCCGGCCCTCTCCGCGCCCCAGAACACAAAAGAATGGCCGAAGATCCAGACTAACCGAGCAGGAGGGCCTACGAAAAGAAGAAATAAAGTAGGGGGAGGGCGGAGAAAATACCCAACAACACAATGATTCACATTTGGGCAAGGTGTGGACGTATGTATGATCTATACCTCTGCGATTCCCACCTACCGATACGTCGGACCACCTCCGAGCTCAACCCCCAACTAGCTGCTTCTGTCGCTGCGCCAATGCGAAAAGAGTGTGGAGCATATCGAGAGGCGTCAAGGCCCAGCGAGTCCAAACAACCCCTAAAAACAGCCGAGAACTGATAACGGGAAAGGAACGAACCATCCTCATGACGCAGGAGGGGACCGCCCGCAGAAGCTGGAACCAACCCCCCGAAAAACAAGCAAACAACGCACCGGGCACATATCTGACCCTACAACCGCACCCAGGCGCAGATACTTCCCTGCCCCCGCCTGATCCGTCTTAGACCTGCGAACCCTGACCACTAGGACCCCTTTCTCCATGTACACATCATCCACCTGTAAACCACCCGGCCGCTTAGTCGACACGGACACCAACTCACCCACCCTGAGAGCCCCGAAAAAGGCTAGAGAAAAAGCCAGGTGAAACAAAACGCATTCATAGTGCGAAGAACAAAAACGGCCCAGTTCCAACCCCAAACGCTCCAAAAGCTGAAATGTAACCGGGCGCGTGTGTCACTACTTCCCCTGCCCCTGCGGAACCCCTTAAGCGCACGTTGAACCAAGAAATGTTTGGTAAAGTCCGCCAAACCCCTCAACTTGAAACCAAATGCCAACGCCGCTACCGCACCATTAACTTTCGCCACGGACCATCCATCTGAAGACCAACGGCTTAACAAGAACAATAAAGCCCCAACCCTATCCTCATCAGTATGTACCTGACCTAAATCTCCCACCCAATCCTCCCAAAGCTGCCAAGCCCTTGAATACTTATCCCAGGTGCCGGGGGCCAACGATGCCTGAATCAATGTCCCTGCTTTTCGCAAACCAAGTCCCATAATTCTGGAGGACATGGAATCCCTTCCACTTCCGCCCCCGGAGCCAGGGCACGAAACCGCTCCCACTGGAAACGAGACAAAGAATCAGCAACGTCATTTTTAACCCCCGGAACATGCACTGCCACCACCCATGCATTCAGGCACAAGCAACGCAATACTAAACGCTGAAGCAACTTGATAACTGGAGGAGAAGACGCAGTCACATTATTAATGGCCGACACAACTGACATGTTATCACAATGAAACCTAACTTTTTTATCCTGGAACGCCCCACCCCATATGGACACCGCGACTAAAATCGGGAATAACTCAAGTACAGTCAAATTCCGCGTCAGACCTTGTTCACGCCACGACGCAGGCCAAGGAGCGGCGCACCACTGCCCCCTGTAATAGGCCCCAAAACCGTGGCCCCCTGCCGCATCCGTAAAGAGGTCACAATCGAACACATCGATCACTGCTGACTGGACCAGTGATCTACCATTGAACTGGTCTAAAAAAGTGTCCCATACTGCCAGGTCCTCCCGATGTATCACCCCCAGCCGAATAAAGTGTCGTGGATTTGACACCCCTTTCATGGCCCCTGCCAGCCGGCGACAAAAAATCCTACCCATGGGGATAATGCGGCAGGCAAAATTTAAACTGCCTAACAATGACTGGAGGTCGCGCAACGTAATTTTTCGCATGTGACGAGCACGCCTCACCCTCTCTCTAAGATCAACCAGCTTGTCACCAGGCAACCGGAACTCCATTGCCACAGTGTCAAGCTCTATGCCCAAGAAACTCAATCTAGTGCACGGACCCTCAGTCTTTTCCGGTGACAACGGTACCCCAAACTTACTGGCGACCCACCGCGCGGTTGCCAGCAAAACCGCGCATACATCGGAGCCCGCCGGACCTATACAGAGGAAATCATCGAGGTAGTGTATCACTGACTCAACCCCCCGCCACATCCCGAATTACCGACTCTAAAAAGGTGCTGAACGCCTCAAAGTATGCGCACGATATTGAGCAACCCATAGGGAGGCAACGATCCACGTAATACCCGCCGTCCCAGTAGCAGCCCAGTAACCTAACGCTGTCAGGGTGTACCGGCAGTAACCTGAACGCCGCCTCCACATCCGTCTTAGCTAAGAGGGCCCCTGGACCGCAACGCCGTACCCAATGCACAGCTGCATCAAACGAGGTATATACTACCGAACAAAGCTCGGGTGCAATACCATCGTTGACCGACGCTCCTTTGGGATAAGACAAATGATGTATGAGCCGAAACTGATTCGGCTCTTTCTTCGGCACCACCCCCAAAGGAGATACAATTAAACCTTCCAAAGGGGGTGATGCGAAGGGGCCCGCCATGCGCCCCAAGGCCACCTCCTTCCTCAGTTTTTTGGACACCACCCCCGAGTGTTCCGCTGCCGACCTCAAGTTAGTTATACAAAAGGGGACTGTGTGCGTCGGCAGGGGAATCCTAAAACCCTCCCTAAAACCTTCTACCAGAAACTTTGCACTCTCCCTGTTAACATAACTATTTAGGTACGGAAGCATGGCTTCCAGCTTCACCGGCGTCTGCCCCTTGTCCACTATTAGGCAAGGCCTTGGTCCTTTGTTTGCGCAAGCAACGTGCCGCACCATGGGACACCCCTCCGCAGAATGAACAGGCATGTTTGAATCTACAGTTGAAGCCGAATTTACATTGGGCTTCATTGAACTGCCAACACAGCCCGTAACGTTGCTGGGCCTGTGCACCTGCCCCCCCCTGAGCCGTAACTGAGACCACCATGGCCGGTTCCACCGGCCGCCCCAGGAAAGGGCTGGCCAAAGCGAGCTGGCGCCATAACCCGAAGCCACAAACCTATATCTTTCTGGTCCCACCGTATGCTGGGCCGAACCTCCTTACGCTGACGGAACTGCTCATCATACCGCAGCCATGTCTGACCCCCATACACCCGATACGCCTCACCTATAGAGTCCTGATAGCAAAAAAGCCCCGAACAGTTGTCAGGAGCCTTTTCACCAATGACACTCGCTAAAATGGCAAAGGCCTGAAGCCAATTAGCAAAAGTCTGTGGAATCAGGCGCCACCTACGTTTTTCTTCCTCCTCTTTTTTGCTATCCTCCTTCTTACTCTTGTCTAAATTAAATTTAGCTAAAGGGAGCAAGGAAAAGATTTCGACGTACTCGTCCTTCCAAATCTTCTCCCTCACTTCCTTTTTTAAATGCGCCCCTAGAGGACCCTCAAAACACACATAAACCTCCCCCCGAGCCCTGTCGTCTAGCCTCACCGAATCAACCTTCTCTTTATCTGTCTGGACAGACACTGTGACACCCGCCGGAGCCCCTACCACCGGCGCACTCTGTGACGCTACTGACTGAACCGCAGGAGGGACCCACGCCGCCACCGGGGAACCGCTAACACTCTGTTCGCAGCGCGACAGTAGCTCCCTCACGCTACCCAATAGCTCCCTAATCCCCTCAGAAGCTACACCACCACCCACTGGGGACTCCGGCCTATCTATCCCTAACCCCTGGGACATTAGAATAGGAGGAAACGGACACGACAATGAATGGTACTCACCAGACTGCGTAGGTGCTGTGGGCCCACCAGTCGACGGTCCTGCATCCTGCTGACCTGGGTCGCTGTACAGGAGAACGCTGGCGCCTGTTGATTGTTGAGAACCATCCCGCTGACAGCTGCAGCACGACCGACATCCCTGGGAAGGTTGACCTGCACCCGCGTATGCACTTGAAACCACTGGATGCACCTCGGACCGGGGCTGTGGTGCCGTGAAGGAGGGGCCAGCGCCGTGCTGCTCGTCGTTCAGAATTTCCCGCTGCTGTACCAAGGGCACTTGGAAAGCCGGAACCGACGGGACTTGAAGACACAGTCCCCCTCCCGCTGGAGCATCACAGGAGGGGACCGCTGCACCACGTGCTGTAGCCATATGGAGACTGGATGTGGAGGTCCCCCCCACTGAGGCCAGTGGCAGGGATCTCCACCTCCGCAGGGGCCAGGCGACTGGCAGGATTCCTCCCAGACCGGGACCTCCGCGCCTGAGCAGTGGAGCGGGGTGCCCGGCCTGGAGGGGCCCGAGAGGGACTCCTATGTCGCCGGGCCCTAGGGGGCTCATCAGGGCTCAAACGTGCCGGCGGGCGAGTCCTGCGCGGCCGCCGCCGCTCAGACGCCTCCGGGGGTAGTGAAGGGTTAATGGGGGGGGGGCGGCAGGCTGCATAATGTCAGCCAGCCGCTCCTGCAGCCAGGCCTCACCATGGACGCCGGCAGCAGCTCTGATCTGCTCCAGGATGGTATCGAGGGATGCCATTACAGTGAAAAGGTGGGGGGGGGAGGGAGCTGACCGCTCGTTAGCATGCACGCAGCTCCGGAATGGCCGCTTCCCGGGCTGCGCGGCATAGTCAATTCAAACGGGGTTAAGCCCCGCCCCCAATTCTTCGCGCCCTAGCGCGTTATTGGTCCCCCTACAGCCCGCCCCCAGTCAAGATCCCTGCGCTTTACTGCGCAGCGCTCCGGTCTCCCCTAACCAAGCCTTTATGGTGTATCTAACGGACCCCGCAGAATTAGTCTTTTTCACAGACCTTTTCAACTCATTGGGTGAGTCGGGTCCATTTGCAGTATGCTCTATTTTTTCACAAACTATGGACAGCACACAGCTGATGAAGTCAGTTGTCTGAGTAGGCTCTGTGTTTGTGTGTACCTGCTATACAGTGGCGTAACTAGGAATGGCTGGGCCCCAAGGCGAACATTTGACATGGGGGCCCCCCCTGAACTGCCGCCCCCGACCCCCTCCTCCCGGACCGCCCCCTCCAACACCCCCCCCAAAAAAACCCGCATTCCTGCGCACACTATTATGTGCCATAGCGGCCCCTGCACACAGTATCATGTCCCATAGTGGCCCCTGCACACAGTATTATGCCCCATAGTGGCCCCTGCACACAGTATTATGCCCCATAGTAGTCCCTGCACACAGTATTATATCCCATAGTGGCCCCTGCACACACTATTATTCCCCATAGTGGCCCTTGCACTGAGTATTATGCCCCATAGTGGCCCCTGCACACAGTATCATTCCCCATAGTGGCCCCTGCACACAGTATTATATCCCATAGTGGCCCCTGCACACAGTATTATATCCCATAGTGGCCCCTGCACACAGTATTATATCCCATAGTGGCCCCTGCACACACTATTATTCCCCATAGTGGCCCCTGCACTGAGTATTGTGCCCCATAGTGGCCCCTGCACACACTATTATATGTCCCATTTTGGACCACCTATGAACAATTATTATACTCCGGGGTCTTTTCAGACCCCAGAGTATAATGATCGGAGACCCCGGGGAGGATAGAAACATAAAAAAACAACGTTGCTTACCTGTTCCTCGCTCCGGTGCATGCCCGTGCGCTACTCCGGCCTTCTTCAATGTTGGACCAGGCCGGCGTCACGTGATCCGGGCCGGCGTCGCGACGCAAAATGACTCCGGCTGACGTCTGGGACGTCACCAAACAGGCTCGAACCCTGGAGAGGCGCTGGAGAGGTAAGTACATTGTTTTTTATGTTCCCTCACCTCCCCTGGGCCTCCGATTATTATACTCTGGAGTCTTTTCAAAGACCCCGGAGTATAATGATAGCAGAGATTGTGGTGTTCGGCCCGCGGCCTCACATACCGATCCCCGCACCTGCTCACAGCCGCCTCCGCAGAATCGGAAGTGCAGGCGGCCGTGAGCGGGGCCCCGGGGAACGGTAAGTATATAGGGCCCGTTACCTGCTGGGGTTACTCCTGCAGGTAACGGACTATTAAAAAAAAAAAAAAACACACATCGGGGGCCCGCGGGGCCCCGTAATGTCCGGGCCCTGTGGCAGCTGCTACCGCTTCTACCCCGGTAGTTACGCCCCTGCTACTATATAATATCTCCTTGTCAAAAAAACTTCCTCAATGCAATTTTGCATTTTTTACATGTACAGCTTCTGGATCTGTGCACTTCTGGGTGCTGCATCTATACAAACGTGAATCCTGTGGTATAGCAGAGAACACATCTGTAGTCGTGTCCAACTCCCACTACACACACCTAGCTCCCTCTACAGTCACACTCAGCTCCCTCTACAGTCACACTCAGCTCCCACTACACACACCTAGCTCCCTCTACAGTCACACTCAGCTCCCAATACACACACCTAGCTCCCTCTACTGTAACACTCAGCTCCCAATACATACACCTAGCTCCCTCTACAGTCACACTCAGCTCCCACTACACACACCTAGCTCCTTCTAGTCACATTCAGCTCCCACTACAGACAACTAGCTCCCTCTACAGTCACATTCAGCTCCCACTACATACACCTAGCTCCCTCTACAGTGACACTCAGCTCCCACTACACACACCTAGCTCCCTCTACAGTCACACTCAGCTCCCTCTACAGTCACACTCAGCTCCCTCTACAGTCACACTCAGCTCCCACTACACACACCTAGCTCCCTCTACAGTCACACTCAGCTCCCACTACACACACCTAGCTCCCTCAACAGTCACACTCAGCTCCCACTACACACACCTAGCTCCCTCTACAGTCACACTCAGCTTTCACTACACACACCTAGCTCCCTCTACAGTCACACTCAGCTCCCACTACACACACCTAGCTCCCTCTACAGTCACACTCAGCTCCCACTACACACACCTAGCTCCCTCTACAGTCACACTCAGCTCCCACTACACACACCTAGCTCCCTCTACAGTCACACTCAGCTCCCACTACACACACCTAGCTCCCTCTACAGTCACACTCAGCTCCCACTGCACACACCTAGCTCCCTCTACAGTCACACTCAGCTCCCTCTACAGTCACACTCAGCTCCCACTACAGTCATGGCCAAAAGTTTTGAGAATGATACAAATATTAATTTTTACAAAGTCTACTGCTTCAGTTTTTCTAATGGCAATTTGCATATACTCCAGAATGTTATAAAGAGTGATCAGCTTAACAGAAATTACTTGCAAAGTCAATATTTGCCTAGAAAATGAACTTTATCCCCCAAAACACATTTCAACATCATTGCAGCCCTGCCTTAAAAGGACCACCTAACATCGTTTCAGTGATTGCTCCATTAACACAGGTGTGGGTGTTGATGAGGACAGGGCTGGAGATCAATCTGTCATGATTAAGTAAGAATGACACCACTGGACACTTTAAAAGGAGGCTGGTGCTTGCCATCATTGTTTCTCTTCTGTTAACCATGGTTATCTCTAAAGAAACACGTGCAGTCATCATTGCACTGCACAAAAATGGCCTAACTTTGGAAGAGTATTGCAGCTAGAAAGATTGCACCTCAGTCAACAATCTATCGCATCATCAAGAACTTCAAGGAGAGAGGTTCCATGGTGCCAAAAAGGCTCCAGGGCGCCCAAGAAAGACCAGCAAGCGGCAGGACCGTCTCTTAAAAGTGTTTCAGCTGCGGGATCGGGCTACCAGCAGTGCAGAGCTTGCTGAGGAATGGCAGCAGGCAGGTGTGAGTGCATCTGCACGCACTGTGAGGCGGAGACTCTTGGAGCAAGGCCTGGTCTCAAGGAGGGCAGCAAAGAAGCCACTTCTCTCCAGAAAAAACATCAGGGACAGACTGATATTCTGCAAAAGGTACAGGGAGTGGACTGCTGAGGACTGGGGGAAAGTCATTTTCTCTGATGAATCCCCTTTTCGATTGTTTGGAACATCTGGAAAACAGCTTATTCGGAGAAGAAGAGGTGAGCGCTACCACTAGTCTTGTCTCAAGCCAACTGTAAAGCATCCTGAAACCATTCATGTGTGGGGTTGCTTCTCAGCCAAGGGAATCGGCTCTCTCACAGTCTTGCCTAAAAACACAGCCATGAATAAAGAATGGTACCAGAATGTCCTCCAAGAGCAACTTCTCCCAACCGTCCAAGAGCAGTTTGGCGCTCAAAAATGCCTTTTCCAGCATGATGGAGCACCTTGCCATAAAGCAAAGGTGATAACTAAATGGCTCAGGGAACAAAACATAGAGATTTTGGGTCCATGGCCTGGAAACTCCCCCAGATCTTAATCCCATTGAGAACTTGTGGTCAATCATCAAGAGACGGGTGGACAAACAAAAACCAACAAATTCAGACAAAATTAAAGCATTGATTCTGCAAGAATGGACTGCTATCAGTCAGGATTTGGTCCAGAAATTGATTGAGAGCATGCCAGGGAGAATTGCAGAGGTCCTGAAGAAGAAGGGTCAACACTGCAAATATTGACTTGCTGCATTAACTCATTCTAACTGTCAATATAAGCTTCTGTTACTCATAATATGAATGCAATTCTATTTCTGTATGTGATAAAAACATCTGACAAACACACATAAAAACCAGAGGGCAGCAGATCATGTGAAAATAGAATATTTGTGTCATTCTCAAAACTTTTGGCCATGACTGTACACACACCTAGCTCCCTCTACTGTCACACTCAGCTCCCACTACAGACACCTAGCTCCCTCTGGGTCCAGATTTAAAATGTCCCATAGCAGCCCCTCCCCACAGTGTAATGATCCGTACTGGCCCCTCCTCACAGTATAATGATCCATATTGGCCCCTGCACACAGTATAATGATCCATTGTGGCAACTGCACACAGTATAATGCCCCATGGTGACTCCTCCACACAGTATAATGTCACGTAGTGGCACCACTGAATGTTTATGTATACCAATATTAATTGATCTGTACATAATTATATATGCAAGAAGCAGGGCCGGCGTTGGGGGGGGGGGGCAAACTGGACAATTGCCCTGGTCCCCAAAGGGGCCCCCAGGATGCGGAGCCTGATGACTCCGGATCCCAGAGTCAGGCCCAGCCATATCAATAACAGAAAGGGACCCTTTGCGAGGCGAGTAAAAATAACACACATTTTTACTCACCTGTCCTTGGTGTTTGATGTCATCTTCTGGCGTTCCGGACATCACCTGCGTGCTAACAGCGTGCCTCACGTAACTGCTGAGGCCCAATCACAGGCCTCAGCGGTGACGTCCGCAATGCAGGACGTCAGTCGCAGAGAAGAAGCAGCTGGCGCCGGCGGGGATAGCGGAGCAGCGTGAGGAGGCCCAGGAGAGGTAAGGGAAGATAAGTATAACTGTTTATTATTTTCCCTTACATCCCACGGGCCTTTGATTATTATAGTCTGGGATCTGAAGAGACCCCAGAGTATAATATAATAATAGCACTAAGGGAGTCTGTAGGGCCACTGTGGAGCATTATACTGGGGGGGGGCTCTGGATAGCATATTATACTGTGTGGGGCCACTGTGGAGCATTATAATGGAGAGGGGGCCCTCTGGAGAGCATGTTATATTCTGTGGGGCCACCGTGGAGCATTATACTGGGGGGGCCCTCTGAAGAGCATATTATACTGTTTTGGGCCACTGTGGTGCATTATACTGTGGGAACCTCTCTGGGCAATATATTATACTGTGTGGAGGCCATTCTAGAGCATGTTATACTGTGTGGGGTCACTGTGGAGCATTATTCTGGGGGGGCCATCTGCAGAGCTTATTATATTGTGTGGTGTGTGGTGGGGCTAAGGAGCATTATACTAGGGGGCCCTCTGGGGAGCATATTATACTGTGTGGGGCCTACTGTGGAGCATTATACTGGGGGGATGCTCTGGGGAGCATAATTTATTGAATGGGGCCACTGTGGAGCAAAATACTGGGGCACTGTGGAGCATTATACTATGGGAGGCCCTCAGAGGAGCATATTATACTATGGGCCACTATGGAGCTTTATACTGGGGGAAGGAGCAGTGTGGGGAGCCTTTTATACTGTGTAGGGCCACTGTGGAGTGTATTATATTGTGTGGGGCTTCTCGGGAGCATATTATACTCTGTGGGGCCATTGTAGAGCATTATACTGGGGCGGACTGTGGGGAGCATATACTGTGTGGAGGCCATTGTGGAGCATGTTATACTGTGTTAGGCCACTGTGGAACATTATACTGAGGTGGGGGGCACTGTCGGGTGCATATTATACTGTGTGGAGGCCATTGTAGAGCATGTTATACTGTGTTAGGCTACTGTGGAATATTATACTGGGGGGCACTGTGGGGTGCATATTATAGTGTATGGAGCATATTATATTGTGTGTGGCTGCTGGGGAGCATATTGTACTGTCTGGGGTCACTAAGGGGTAGTATACTGTGTGGGCCACTGTGGAGTATTATACTGTGTGGAGCCTTATATACCATGTGGGGCCACTATGGGGGCCTCAGGGGAGTATTTTATACTGTGTGGGGCCACTGTGGAGCATTATATACCATGTGGGGAAACTGTGGAGGGCTCAGGGGAGCATTTTATACTGTGGAGCATTATATATATGTGGAGAATTATACTGTGGGGGGAGGGGGTCAAAATTCCTGCTGGCAGCCCTGTGTGCTATGTCTGCATCCCAGCTCCCTCATTATAATCTTGCTCATATGTGTAGTGCTCCATGGCCATGTCATTCCCCATACAGTACTGTGCATGAACTGGCCATGGAGTTATTGGGGCCTGCGCAGTACTATAGGGGCTGAATATACTGGGAACATGGTAACACCAGATAGTCAGCACATATGTAAGAATTCAGTGAAGGAGCCGTGGTGTAGGCTATTAGCAGGAAGCTGTTGGGTGGGGCCCCAGAATAAGTTCCTCTTGTGGGCCTAAGGCCCTTCAGTCCGACACTGTATAACGGAGAACTATTATATATAAGGGGGCTCTTATTTATAAGGGAGGAACTATTATATATAAGGGTGGGTTACTATATGTCATTGGGAAACTTAAATATGAGGGGGCTATTATAAGGGGGAAACTATTATTTATAAGACGGACTATTATTTATAAGGGGGGAACTATTATACTGTATAAGGCATCCATTATAAGGGGGAGCTATTATTTATAAGAGGGGAATTATTTATAAGGGGGTGTAATTTTTAAGTGGGCTTATTTATAAAGGGGGCTATTAGTGATAATGGGGACTATTATTTATAAGGGTAACTATTATCTATGAGGGGGCTATTATTTATAAGGGAGCAGTATTATTTTTACAGGGGAAATATTACTGATACAGGGCACTATTTATCATTTATAAGGGAGCTATTACTGATAAAGGTGTAATATTATTTATAAGCAGGGACTATTATTTATAAGGAGGCGCTATAATAACTGATGGGTGCAAAAATCTATTATTCGGTACAAAGGTGCTCACTTAAATTGTGTGTGGTAAAATGGGGCTTGTTATTACTTTTTTGTTGGCAGAAAGGAGGCGTTATTATAGGGGTTGCCACTGGAAGACGATGGTGTTTGCGTATCAGCATTTGGGGCCCCACTTCTAATTTTGTCCAGGGCCCCAATTTGTCTAAAACCGGCCCTGGCAAGAAGGTGGTAGATTTTGAGGATCTCCAACATTCCCAGTATATATTCATAAGAATAGGATTTATTAACCTTTCTAATGATATCGGCCAGAGAGGGGACATCTGTGGATCTCCAATATGAGGCAATCACATAACAGCAGCGAACAATACATGATAGAGCGCTATCCTATAGGAAGAGCTTGCTGCTTTCTAGTTCCAGTAATGGCTAGCACAGTTTTACTACTGTATTTCACCCGGATATTAGACCCTAATATTACCTAATATTGGAAATAGTTGATCTTTGTCCATTGTTTATGTGGGCATCCAGTTTTGGGCGCTGATATTACCCTGAATCCTGAGATACTGTGCCCTCTTATTTTAGCGTCATGCCGTCATTTATCTCATTTGAGACATTATTTTAGATATGAGGATAATAAAAGTTATATTTTAGGGCTGTATTATTCTTGATTTCGGTACCAATCCTTTCTGTGAGCTTTGAATTATTTTGGTGGTTATTCCCTTTCACCTCGGTGATTTTGTATTTCACCTGTAAACCAAAATGACCGCAGCTTTGGAAACCTTTCTACCTTTTACTTTTAATTCTGCTGCGGCCACCATTGTAACAACTACACAGGTCTTTCTTTCTTTTTCTTTCTTTCTTTCTTTCTTTCTTTCTTTCTTTCTTTCTTTCTTTCTTTCTTTCTTTCTTTCTTTCTTTCTTTCTCTCTCTCTCTCCCTCCATCCTCCTCTTTCTATAACAATCTGTCCTGTACTAGTTAATAGAAGTCCATATTACTCACCTGCGACCAGAACTGTCAGGAGCAGGGAGAGAAGTTCTGCAGCTGCCACCATTGTAACAACTACACAGGTCTTTCTTTCTTTTTCTTTCTTTCTTTCTTTCTTTCTTTCTTTCTTTCTTTCTTTCTTTCTTTCTTTCTTTCTTTCTTTCTTTCTTTCTTTCTTTCTCTCTCTCTCTCCCTCCATCCTCCTCTTTCTATAACAATCTGTCCTGTACTAGTTAATAGAAGTCCATATTACTCACCTGCGACCAGAACTGTCAGGAGCAGGGAGAGAAGTCCTGCAGCTGCCACCATTGTATAAAGTACACGCAGGTCTGTAGGTTACAGTTATTGTCAAGTTAGAGAGAAGGGAGAGGATGGAGCTGTGGGAGGAGGTAGCGGAAGCTTCTCTATGAATGAACAGAGAAGAGGCTGTAGAGAGGCTGAGACTGCTAAGAGAAGAGCTTGTAGAGACTGATGAAACACTAGTATATAGAGACTGTACAGAGACTGCTAAGAGAAGAGCTTGTAGAGACTGATGAGACTAGTATATAGGGACTGTAGAGAGACTGCTAAGAGAAGAGCTTGTAGAGACTGATGAGACTAGTATATAGGGACTGTAGAGAGACTGCTAAGAGAAGAGCTTGTAGAGACTGATGAAAGACTAGTATATAGAGACTGTACAGATACTGCTAAGAGAAGAGCTTGTAGAGACTGATGAGACTAGTATATAGGGACTGTAGAGAGACTGCTAAGAGAAGAGCTTGTAGAGACTGATGAAAGACTAGTATATAGAGACTGTACAGAGACTGCTAAGAGAAGAGCTTGTAGAGACTGATGAGACTAGTATATAGGGACTGTAGAGAGACTGCTAAGAGAAGAGCTTGTAGAGACTGATGAGACTAGTATATAGGGACTGTAGAGAGACTGCTAAGAGAAGAGCTTGTAGAGACTGATGAAAGACTAGTATATAGAGACTGTAGAGAGACTGCTAAGAGAAGAGCTTGTAGAGACTGATGAGACTAGTATATAGGGACTGTAGAGAGACTGCTAAGAGAAGAGCTTGTAGAGACTGATGAAAGACTAGTATATAGAGACTGTACAGAGACTGCTAAGAGAAGAGCTTGTAGAGACTGATGAGACTAGTATATAGGTACTGTAGAGAGACTGCTAAGAGAAGAGCTTGTAGAGACTGATGAAAGACTAGTACTGTATATAGAGACTGTAGAGAGACTGCTAAGAGAAGAGCTTGTAGAGACTGATGAAAGACTAGTATATAGAGACTGTAGAGAGACTGCTAAGAGAAGAGCTTGTAGAGACTGATGAAAGACTAGTACTGTATATAGAGACTGTAGAGAGACTGCTAAGAGAAGAGCTTGTAGAGACTGATGAAAGACTAGTATATAGAGACTGTAGAGAGACTGCTAAGAGAAGAGCTTGTAGAGACTGATGAGACTAGTATATAGGGACTGTAGAGAGACTGCTAAGAGAAGAGCTTGTAGAGACTGATGAGACTAGTATATAGGGACTGTAGAGAGACTGCTAAGAGAAGAGCTTGTAGAGACTGATGAAAGATTAGTATATAGAGACTGTACAGAGACTGCTAAGAGAAGAGCTTGTAGAGACTGATGAAAGACTAGTATATAGAGACTGTAGAGAGACTGCTAAGAGAAGAGCTTGTAGAGACTGATGAGACTAGTATATAGGGACTGTAGAGAGACTGCTAAGAGAAGAGCTTGTAGAGACTGATGAAAGACTAGTATATAGAGACTGTACAGAGACTGCTAAGAGAAGAGCTTGTAGAGACTGATGAGACTAGTATATAGGGACTGTAGAGAGACTGCTAAGAGAAGAGCTTGTAGAGACTGATGAGACTAGTATATAGGGACTGTAGAGAGACTGCTAAGAGAAGAGCTTGTAGAGACTGATGAGACTAGTATATAGGGACTGTAGAGAGACTGCTAAGAGAAGAGCTTGTAGAGACTGATGAAAGACTAGTACTGTATATAGAGACTGTAGAGAGACTGCTAAGAGAAGAGCTTGTAGAGACTGATGAAAGACTAGTATATAGAGACTGTAGAGAGACTGCTAAGAGAAGAGCTTGTAGAGACTGATGAGACTAGTATATAGGGACTGTAGAGAGACTGCTAAGAGAAGAGCTTGTAGAGACTGATGAGACTAGTATATAGGGACTGTAGAGAGACTGCTAAGAGAAGAGCTTGTAGAGACTGATGAAAGACTAGTACTGTATATAGAGACTGTAGAGAGACTGCTAAGAGAAGAGCTTGTAGAGACTGATGAAAGACTAGTATATAGAGACTGTAGAGAGACTGCTAAGAGAAGAGCTTGTAGAGACTGATGAGACTAGTATATAGGGACTGTAGAGAGACTGCTAAGAGAAGAGCTTGTAGAGACTGATGAGACTAGTATATAGGGACTGTAGAGAGACTGCTAAGAGAAGAGCTTGTAGAGACTGATGAAAGACTAGTACTGTATATAGAGACTGTAGAGAGACTGCTAAGAGAAGAGCTTGTAGAAATGGTAGAACTCTGAGAGAAGAGTCTGTATAGACTATAGAAAGACTACAAAGAAAAGAGTCTACATAGATTACTGAGAGAAGATTCTGTAGTGACTGTAGGGAGAGTGCTGAGAGAGGAGACTTTAGAGACTGTAGAGAGACCACTAGAAGAAGAGTCTGTAGAGACTGTAGGAAGACTACTGAAAGATGAGTATAGAGACTGCTGAGAGAAGATTCTGTACAGACTGTAGAGAGACTGCTGAGAGATGAGACTGTAGAGAGACCTGTAATGAAAGTCCTGGTCAGTGAAATTGTATTGTTGATGTGTGTACAGTGTCGAACTGAAAGGCCTGATAACCACAAGAGGAACTTATTCTGGGAGCCTACCCAAAAGATTCCTGCTAATAGCCTACATTACGGCTCCTTTGCTGAAATCTTACATATGTGCTGACTATCTGGCATTACTGAGTATTTTCCCAGTATGGTCAGCCCCTATAGTACTGTGCAGGCCCCAATAGCTCCATGGCTGGTTCATGCACAGTTATGTATGGAAAATGACATGGCCATGTGCAAGATTATAGTATGACACAGGCAGTGCACACAAGACTGCCATCTGGAATATTGAGCACCCCCCCCCCACAGTGTAATGCTCCACATGGTATATAATGCACTACAGTGCCCCCCTCAGTATCACATGTACCCCTGAGCCCCCCACATTGGCCCCACATGGTATATAATGCTCCACAGTGGCCCCACACAGTATAATGCTCCAAATGGTATATAATGCTCCATAGTGGCCCCACACAGTATAATATACTTCCCAGAGCCCCAACACAGTATAATGCTCCACAATGGCCCCCACAGTATAATACCCCATAGTTGCCCCCACACAGTATAATATGCTCCCCAGAGCCCCCACACAGTATACTACCCCACAGTGGCCCCACCAAAATAATATGTTCCCCTTAGCCCGCCCCACCACAATATAATGTTCCACAGTGGCAGCACACTAAATAATATGCTTCCCGGCAGACCCAGACAATATAATATGCCCCACACAGTATAATAGGCTCTCCAGAGGCCCCCTCCAGTATAATGCTCCACAGTGGCCCCACACAATATAATATGCTCCCCAGAGGCCCCCTCCAGTATAATGCTCCACAGTGGCCCCACACAGTATAATATGTTCCCCAGAGGCCCCCTCCAGTATAATGCTCCACAGTGGCCCCACACAATATAATATGCTCCCCAGAGGCCCCCTCCAGTATAAATCTTCACAGTGGCCCCACACAGTATAATATGTTCCCCAGAGGCCCCCTCCAGTATAATGCTCCACAGTGGCCCCACACAATATAATATGCTCCCCAGAGGCCGCCCCAGTATAATGCTCCACAATGGAGAAAATGCTCCCAAGAGCCACGAGCCCTTCAGGTGAATCCCTCGAAATTAATTTTGACAAATATTCGTGAGGTTCAGCCCTACAGTTCATTTCAGTGCTATTATTATACTGTGGGGGTCTCTTCAGACCCCAGAGTATAATAAATAGAGGCCTAGGGGAGGTGATGGAAAATAACAAACAGTGATAGTCACTTTCCCTTACCTCTCCTGGGCATCTTCGTTTTGCTCCGCCGGCTTCCTCTTCAGGTCTGCGGATGACATCACACATCCCAGACAGCACCGACCTGTGTCACTCTGAATGTCACCCAAGTACATACTGCTGCAAACTTGGCCCCACATCTGAAGCACTCTTGGTCATATGCATGGTGCCTTAGTGGTGGCAGTTCTAGGTTGTATGTAGTGGCACTAGGGAGCACGACTGCTACTATAATACATTGCAGTGCTTTGGCATTGCAGTATAATATAGTATCCAAAATGAACCTGAAAGTATATAAAACATAGAGATACTTATGAGTATGACAAGGGGGCCTTCAGTTGGCCCCCTGTGACCATAGCAATGTATCATCACACATTGCGGGATTGCCAAACACAAAGAGACTACTTGGATGTCTCCCTGGGACTAGAGGTGTGGTTTACTATACTTAAAGTTGCTGTGGCGCACTATGCTCCCACACATTTTGTCCTTCAGGACTCAGAGAGCGACTACAAGTAACTTCTCACTGGAGGACTCAGTAATTAAGTGCATTACATTGACAGGTTATTGCTTTTAATGAGCACCATGTAATGCTTCACTTCCCCTGTGGTGGCGCTGCAGGAATACTCAACACCTGCTAGCAGCTTTTCTCACAGATCACAGCTGATCACTCAAGGTATCTACAATGGAGTGTAGTCAGCTGGATTACAGAATACTACACTGCTCTTATGTAAGAGACAGCCAATGTTGTCTTAAGCTTCATTTGTCTGTATAAACTGTTAATGTTGAATGTATTTCTGTGATTCTGTTCCTTTAAGACAGCAGCCATTGTAATTGTGACATGATGCTGGAGTGAGACCCCCCCCCCTTTTATGTCAGCCTGCCTGTTCTGCAGACAGAGTGTGAGCAGAGAAGCAGGAAGTGACGAGACAGAGAGCAGCAGCCATCTTGGCAAGTGTTGTATTGAACTGGTGTGGAGATTTTTCTGTACAGCTAAGCTGTATCTTGGTCCAGAGACAAACAGAGTGTAAAGAGACAACAGGACTAGTGAGTCCACGTGAAAGGAACTGTGCTCAGTGGCTGATCAGTGAGACTGACATTGTGACTGTGTATATGGATACCACAGATAGAGACTCGCAGTGCTGTTGATGTACTGGACGGCACCTGCTAAATCCCGGCTTACATCCCAGCTCAGTGTATGGATTCGGCAGGACTGTCAGTGTGCTGAGTGGAATCTGCTGTTGGATTACATTGCATTCAGTTGGTTTCCCTGTCTGTTAAAGAGGACTTCATTTCTCCCAAGATCCTGATAACCGTGAGGAGAGGACGCTTCACTATAAAAGAAAGGAACGACTTTGGGCCCCACCGCGCGCTTCTACGGACTGTAAGCGGTCCACCTGGACCACTGGGGAAAAGGGGGTGCACCCAAATGTGAAGTCAGGGTCAGTTAGGGATAGTTTTGAGTATATTGTTCATTCAGTGTCCATACTGCAGAAGTGGACAGAGTAAAAGTAGAAACCATTGCAGAATTTGCCTTGAAATTGTTCATGCTATATTGTATATTTTGCTTGTCTTTAGCCCTGTCATTTTACCTTTAACTAGCCTTTATTAACTTATAGTAAATATATATTTTTTTCTTGAACTACCGCGTGTGCGTTCATTTCTGGTTGCGGAGTCCAAACCACCTGCCTTGCTCTCGGTTCACAAATTGGCGTAGTCGGCAGGATCCGCTTACCAGAATGGACGGTGACGCACCCGTTCGGGAGAATGGTGCTGGAGGAAGAATGCCAGCAGGGGCTATAATGAGTCAGTTAGCTAAATTTGATGGCAATAATATGTCAGTGAGTATGTGGGTGGAACAGATACGAATGATACAGCGAATGTACCAGACCGCACCAGAAGTACTAGTAGAGCTAGCAATATTGACATTACAAGGGGATGCTAAGACCACGGTGATACTGAGGCCATTTGAACAAAGGCAGACATTTGAGCAAGTAGTCCAGATTCTAGAAACCATCTATGGAGAAACTGCATTACTGGGGTCTCTGCAGGCTCGGTTCTTCCAGAGGGTACAACAGGAGAATGAAAGCCTTCCCCAATATGCAAATGCCCTACAAGAACTGCTCCGAGATATTCAAAGGAAGGAAAGAGGGGGCTCGCCAGCCTTCTGTAACCCTGATCGGACTCTCCGTGACCAGTTTGTCCTGGGGATACGTGACGGCAGTTTAACTGTGACTATGCAGGATTTTATACGACGAGAGACTGATGCTAAATTCCATGATGTACAGGTAGAGGCCATCT
Source organism: Leptodactylus fallax (assembly GCA_947044405.1). Classification (NCBI taxonomy): domain Eukaryota; kingdom Metazoa; phylum Chordata; class Amphibia; order Anura; family Leptodactylidae; genus Leptodactylus; species Leptodactylus fallax. The sequence continues at coordinate 65,162 of CAMRHE010000472.1, read as the reverse complement.
CCCGTGCCAATAGTATGGTCCCGAGGCCGCAGACCGCAGTTGGAGTTACTTTGTCACAGGGGGCTAGTTCTGGCTCAGAGACAGTAGAAAAAGGGACGGTTAAAGAAATTCTCACAGTAATGCAGAAACTGCAAGAACAAATGGAACACTTGCACACTCGTTGTGATGAGCAGTCTATGAAAATTGCAGACTTCCAGAAGACTGGAGATGAAAGGGTGAGCCATCCACACCCAGCAAGTCAGAATCACCCACCACCCCGCTGGAGGGGTGAGGATAGGACCTACCGAAGGGGTCCAAATCATTTAGTGCAGTGCTCAGGAGAAATCGAAGGAGCTTACCGAAGGGGCCCAAACAGATGGCCAGAACGACGGGGGATACGCTGCTGGGAGTGTGGACGGATGGGCCACGTTGCTGCTAGATGTCCAGAGCAGCGACAAACTTATGAGAGACCGCCGTTAAACTGAAGTCCCCTGCTGCTGTAGGGCGTGTAGTAGGGGAGACTGACAAGGAGACTATGTGGGGAGAATGCCCTGATGATGACCTGATCGCTGCAAGTCCTGTCATACAGGTGGAAATGGAGGGTATTCCGGTTACCGGGATGATTGACACGGGTTCCCAAGTAACGACTTTGAGTAGAGACTGTTATGAACGGTACTTCCGGCAACATGTAAAATATGATCCCCATACATTCGTACGAGTGGTCGCAGCTAACCAGTTACCAGTTCCGGTCGTGGGAGTGGCCTGGATGAATGTCCGGGTATGTGGCCAAGATCTAGGTAGGAAAGGCATTGTGGTGGTACAGGAGTCACATGAAGTAAAGGTCCCTGTCATTTTGGGGATGAATGTGTTAAAAGAATTAGATCAGATCCTCTTTGAAAAGAAAGGTCACGGTTATTGGAAAGAAACCACCACCCATCGGCCTACTCAAACAGCTTTCCAGCGGCTGATCCGGACATGTGGCTTACAGAAAAGTTCAGATGCACAGCGTCCTCTGGCTCGAATTTCAGTTCCTTTGCATACAAAAGTTACACTGCCACCCAGTCGGGAGACAATAGTGTCCATGCCCGTAGGCACCTGTCGGAAACTAGAGGGCATAGCTGTGTTGGTAGAACCACTGCAGGCAGCCGAAGGAGGTGTTGATCCGCTAGTGGCCCGTTCCTTGGCAATAGTTCGCAATGGAAGAGTACCACTTCGATGTGTAAACACTCAGGACCAGAGTGTGGACCTGACCCCAGGGAGGCTGCTGGCTAACATCTATGTGACTCCGGAGGAAGTAAGGAAAGTAACTCCAATGCAGCTGAAGCCGACTGAAAGGGATGAGTGGACCGTAACTGTGTCCATGGGAGAAGATGAGGAACCCACCTCTGAATGGAATGGCTGTGCAATTCGAGAACAGATGAAGATGGATGTAAGTTCATGTTCTCTGGAATGGGTGCAGAAGGTAGATGAGCTGTTGTAGGAGAACCAAGCCACCTTTGCACGGTATGCTGAAGATTTTGGATGTACCACAGGGATCTACCATGAGATTCCCACAGGAGACACCCCTCCAATTAGAGAGCGCTACCGACAAATTCCTCCACAGTTGTATCAGGAAGTGAAAGAACTGTTAGCTAAGATGCTACAGGGTGGGATCATCCAAGAAAGCCAGAGTCCCTGGGCGGCTCCTGTGGTGTTAGTAAGAAAAAAAGATGGGTCCATCCGATTTTGCGTAGACTATCGGAAGTTAAACGCTTGCACCGTACGAGATTCCTACCCCTTGCCACGGATTGAGGAGTCCCTCTCAGCGCTAGGGAGAGCCCGGTACTTCTCCTCACTAGATCTGGCTAGTGGGTATTGGCAGGTGCCGATGGCCACAAAAGACAAGGAGAAGACGGCATTCATCTTGCCCATGGGACTATACGAATTTAACCGGATGCCCTTCGGGTTGACAAATGCACCCGGAACGTTTCAGCGGTTGATGGAGAAATGTCTCGGTGACTTCAACTTTGAGTTCACTCTCATCTACTTGGATGACATTATAGTGTATTCTGCGACCTTTGAAGACCATCTCCACCAGTTGGGGCAAGTATTTCGAAGATTGCGGGAACATGGGCTCAAATTGAAACCCAGTAAATGTCGGTTGTTCCAATCTGAAATTGATTACTTGGGTCACCGCGTATCAGGAGAAGGGGTGAGACCATCAAGAGACAAGATAGCGGCTGTTCAAGATTGGCCGATACCGACTACCCTGCGAGAAGTGAGGGCGTTCCTTGGAGTAGCCAGTTACTATCGACGGTTTATTAAGGATTTCGCCAAGGTAGCAGCACCACTTAATGCTCTCCTACGAGGCACATCCGGTGGTCCAAAGAACCGGTCCGTGAAGTGGGGACCTGAACAGGAACAAGCCTTCCAGGCATTGAAGGATGCACTGACAACAGCCCCAATCTTGGCATATGCTGATTACCACTTGCCGTTCCAGCTATATACAGATGCAAGCCTGTATGGTCTTGGAGCAGTGCTTTCCCAGCTTCAGGATGGCCAGGAGAGGGTCATAGCGTACGGCAGCCGGTCTTTGAGAGATTCTGAAAGAAACCCCGAGAATTATAGTTCATTTAAATTGGAGCTGTTGGCACTGGTATGGGCCATGACCGAGAAATTCTCTGAATATTTGACCGGTGCTGAAGTTTTAGTACTGACTGACAACAACCCACTAGCTCACCTGGAAAATGCCAAGCTCGGGGCGTTAGAGCAGAGGTGGATAGCCCGAATGTCTACATTCAATTACCGCATTAAGTATCGGTCCAAGACAGAGAACCAGAATGCTGACGGACTTTCTAGGGTAACTGCCCAGACCCCCACAGAAGACGTGGATCATGAGTTGGAGCATGTGGAGGTGCCCGATTTCAGCAGATTTTCACAGGCCTTGACCGCCACTAATCAGTTTGAGATGGAGGGGACTGAAATGGCTCCTTTCTTTGGTCCCTCACGACAGGAATGGGCACAGATACAACAGACCCATGAGGGGCTGGCGCAGATGATCAAGTGTGTTGAGAAAGGCCAGAAGCCCTGTAGAGAGGAAAGAGAACGACTGACACGTGAGATATTATCTGTTTTGAGTCAGTGGGAAAAGTTGGAGATGAAAAATGGAGTGCTATGCCGAAAGGTCTATTTACCTTCTGAGATCGACATTCGATACCAAATTGTGGTGCCTAGTGAACTGGCTCGCTCCTTGGCAGTTGAGGCTCATAATAAGAATGGACATTTTGGTCATGAGAAGACCTTTCGTTGGTTACAGCGACTGATTTACTGCCCTGGTCTTCGTCAAATGGTCGAAGAAGTATGCCGCAGCTGTCGAACTTGTGAGATCCATAAGGCAATAGAACAGAGAGCTCCCCTGCAAACCATCGTGACCCAGGAACCTTTAGAAATCGTCATGATAGACTATCTAATGGTGGGCCCATCCAATAGCGGACACCAGTATTGCCTCGTAATGGTGGATCACTTCACCAAATTTGCGGTGGTAACCGCCACCAAGGACCAGACAGCTGAGTCAGCAGCTCGTGCTCTGTGCCAAGATTTCATTCGAGTATATGGGTGCCCCCAACGCATCCACTCCGACCAGGGCGCCTGCTTTGAGGGACACGTAATGAAAGAAGTTCAACGTATCTACGGGATAAAGAAGTCGCACACGACTCCATACCACCCTCAGGGAAATGGGGCCTGTGAAAGATTCAACAGAACTCTGCTACAGATGCTGCGGACTCTGGAGGAAGACAAGAAGTTGCAGTGGCCTCAGTTCTTGTCTGAAATGGTGTGGGCCTATAACAATCAGGTCCATTCTACAACGGGGTACTCTCCTTATACACTTCTCTTTGGGCGGTCTGGGCGAAGTATAGGAGAATTACAGTTGAATGATGTGGATGGGTTCCCTCCGAGGGATCCAACCTCTTGGGTGCGGGCGCATCGGCAGAGACTTGAGACGATCCATCGATTGGTGCGGCAGCGCCTGCAAGAACATCCCCATCCTGATAAGACCCCAGTGCAAGAAGCACCATTGCAACCAGGCGACCTGGTGCTAGTTCGTGTCAAGAAACCCCAAGGGAAATTGGAAAGCAGATGGGAGGCTTTGCCGTATCGTGTTGTTGGCCGCAAGTATGCGAATGGGCCAGTGTACCAGGTCCAGAAAGAAGGAACTGATTGTGTTCGAGTACTTCACCGAAATATGTTGCGCCTGTGTCATTCTGAAGGGACAAATCACGATGGGCCTGCCAATGTGAATGAGCTCCCACAGTCAGAGAATGGAGGTGCGGAATGGGCCTCAGACGAGGAGGATGATTGTTGGCCGATCCCTGCTCCTGGGGATGTTCCACCTGTGACTACTGTATCTCCGGCCTGTGCCCCCTCTGGTGCGGAATCCGCTGGTCCTTCTCAGCCCATAGCTGCAGCACCCCATAATATACCACCGGTCCTCAGACGGACCACTAGGCCAAATGCTGGTATTCCCCCTGTTCGGTATGCGCAGGATGAGTTTGTTTGGCCTGCCATACATCGCTATACTACCACCCTGTGCATAAAAGTACAACCCTCTGGATATACAGTCATAGGCAGGGACTGCCACTCTTAAAGTGGGGGGGGAATATGTAAGAGACAGCCAATGTTGTCTTAAGCTTCATTTGTCTGTATAAACTGTTAATGTTGAATGTATTTCTGTGATTCTGTTCCTTTAAGACAGCAGCCATTGTAATTGTGACATGATGCTGGAGTGAGACCCCCCACTTTTATGTCAGCCTGCCTGTTCTGCAGACAGAGTGTGAGCAGAGAAGCAGGAAGTGACGAGACAGAGAGCAGCAGCCATCTTAGCAAGTGTTGTATTCAACTGGTGTGGAGATTTTTCTGTACAGCTAAGCTGTATCTTGGTCCAGAGACAAACAGAGTGTAAAGAGACAACAGGACTAGTGAGTCCACGTGAAAGGAACTGTGCTCAGTGGCTGATCAGTGAGACTGACATTGTGACTGTGTATATGGATACCACAGATAGAGACTCGCAGTGCTGTTGATGTACTGGACGGCACCTGCTAAATCCCGGCTTACATCCCAGCTCAGTGTATGGATTCGGCAGGACTGTCAGTGTGCTGAGTGGAATCTGCTGTTGGATTACATTGCATTCAGTTGGTTTCCCTGTCTGTTAAAGAGGACTTCATTTCTCCCAAGATCCTGATAACCGTGAGGAGAGGACGCTTCACTATAAAAGAAAGGAACGACTTTGGGCCCCACCGCGCGCTTCTACGGACTGTAAGCGGTCCACCTGGACCACTGGGGAAAAGGGGGTGCACCCAAATGTGAAGTCAGGGTCAGTTAGGGATAGTTTTGAGTATATTGTTCATTCAGTGTCCATACTGCAGAAGTGGACAGAGTAAAAGTAGAAACCATTGCAGAATTTGCCTTGAAATTGTTCATGCTATATTGTATATTTTGCTTGTCTTTAGCCCTGTCATTTTACCTTTAACTAACCTTTATTAACTTATAGTAAATATATATTTTTTTCTTGAACTACCGCGTGTGCGTTCATTTCTGGTTGCGGAGTCCAAACCACCTGCCTTGCTCTCGGTTCACACTTACATCGCACCACTAAAAGACAGGTCACTCAGTTTTGCAATGAAAGGGTTATTGTACACTTATCTAAGTGTAACCTGGCTTGTGGTTAGTATTCTTGGGGAAATGTCACCAACAGATAAATCAGTGCACATTCTGGCTTACGTGGGCGTACTTAAGCAGGAGAGAGTCACCATGAATTGAACAATAGGAGAAAACATCTATAAAACAGCAACTAATGTGGTAATAGTAGTAAACTGAGTAAACCACACCACTCACTGTAAGCAAGCAAGTGCAATGACTGGGCGCCCCTGCAAACTGGCATAATAGCAAACCGCCCCCTGCCAGGGGCAACTTTGTGTATAGTAAGCCCCTTAAAATCCCTATGGTATAATGCTCCCCACATTATAATATCAACCTGAATATGCCCCACAGTATAATGTATCATACAAAAATCTAATACTCTCCTCCCCCATACCCCTGCAGTACTCCCGGCGGCAACTTCAGGAGCAGCAGATGTAATTCTTCTTTCCATGTCCTATTAGGTGGATTACACCTAGGCAGTTACTTTATAAATAGGAATAGTTATCATTACTTGATAGCACCTATTATTCCTAAGATCCCAAGAGCAGAGAAAGGGGCAAATGCTAACTGCTGCACCACTGTACTCAAGCCTGACCGGGATAGCAGGAAAGCACCCGCAATGTAACCTCCATATCCCTGCACATTCATATACCACAATGTAACCTCCATATCCCTGCACTTTCATATACAGTACCCCAATGTAACCTCCATATCCCTGCACTTTCATATACAGTACCCCAATGTAACCTCCACACCCCTGCACACTCATACAGTGCCTTGCGAAAGTATTCGGCCCACCTTGAACTTTTCAACCTTTTGCCACATTTCAGGCTTCAAACAAAAGGATATAAGATTTAAATTTTTTGGTGAAGAATCAACAAATGGGACACAATTGTGAAGTGGAACGAAATTTATTGGATATTTTAAACTTTTGTAAAAAATAAAAAACTGAAAAGTGGGGCGTGCTAAATTATTCGGCCCCCTTAAGTTAATACTTTGTAGCGCCACCTTTTGCTGCGATTACAGCTGCAAGTCGCTTGGGGTATGTCTCTATCAGTTCTTGCCCATTCTTCCTTGGAAAACAGCTGGAGCTCAGTGAGGTTGGATGGAGAGCGTTTGTGAACAGCAGTTTTCAGCTCTTTCCACAGATTCTCGATTGGATTCAGGTCTGGACTTTGACTTGGCCATTCTAACACCTGGATACGTTTATTTGTGAACCATTCCATTGTAGATTTTGCTTTATGTTTGGGATCATTGTCTTGTTGGAAGATAAATCTCCGTCCCAGTCTCAGGTCTTTTGCAGACTCCAACAGGTTTTCTTCCAGAATGGTCCTGTATTTGGCTCCATCCATCTTCCCATCAATTTTAACCATCTTCCCTGTCCATGCTGAAGAAAAGCAGGCCCAAACCATGATGCTGCCACCGCCATGTGTGACAGTGGGGATGGTGTGTTCAGGGTGATGAGCTGTGTTGCTTTTACGCCAAACATAACGTTTTGCATTGTGGCCAAAAAGTTTGATTTTGGTTTCATCTGACCAGAGCACCTTCTTCCACATGTTTGGTGTGTCTCCCAGGTGGCTTGTGCCAAACTTTAAACAAGACTTTTTATGGATATCTTTGAGAAATGGCTTTCTTCTTGCCACTCTTCCATAAAGGCCAGATTTGTGCAGTGTACGACTGATTGTTGTCCTATGGACAGACTCTCCCACCTCAGCTGTAGATCTCTGCAGTTCATCCAGAGTGATCATGGGCCTCTTGGCTGCATCTCTGATCAGTCTTCTCCTTGTTTGAGATGAAAGTTTAGAGGGACGGCCATGTCTTGGTAGATTTGCAGTGGTCTGATACTCCTTCCATTTCAATATGACCGCTTGCACAGTGCTCCTTGGGATGTTTAAAGTTTGGGAAATCTTTTTGTATCCAAATCCGGCTTTAAACTTCTCCACAACAGTATCACGGACCTGCCTGGTGTGTTCCTTGGTCTTCATGATGCTCTCTGCGCTTTAAACAGAACCCTGAGACTATCACAGAGCAGGTGCATTTATACGGAGACTTGATTACACACAGGTGGATTATATTTATCATCATCAGTCATTTAGGACAACATTGGATCATTCAGAGATCCTCACTGAACTTCTGGAGTGAGTTTGCTGCACTGAAAGTAAAGGGGCCGAATAATATTGCACGCCCCACTTTTCAGTTTATTATTATTTACAGAAGTTTAAAATAACCAATAAATTTCGTTCCACTTCACAATTGTGTCCCACTTAATGTTGATTGTTCACCAAAAAATTAAAATTTTATATCTTTATGTTTGAAGCCTGAAATGTGGCAAAAGGTTGAAAAGTTCAAGGGGGCCGAATACTTTCTCAAGGCATTGTAGGTTCCTAGGAGCCCTGAGAGTATTCTACACTATGTTTTATAGATAGGTTCCTAGGAGTCCTGACAGTATTCTACACTATGTTTTATAGATAGGTTCCTAGGAGTCCTGACAGTATTCTACACTATGTTTTATAGATAGGTTCCTAGGAGTCCTGACAGTATTCTACACTATGTTTTATAGATAGGTACCTAGGAGCCCTAAGTGTTTTATCTATATATAAAACACTATGTTTTATATATAGATACACACAATCAATCACACTCCAACCTCTCCATCATGGCCAAGACCAAAGAGCTGTCTAAGGACACCAGAGACAAAATTGTAGACCTGCACAAGACTGGGATGGGCTACAGGAAAATAGGCAAGCCGATTGGTAAGAAGGCAACAACTGTTGGCGCAATTATTAGACAATGGAAGAAACACAAGATGCCTGTCAATCTTCCTCGGTTCTAGGGCTCTATGCAAGATCTCGCCTCGTGGATAAGGATGATTCTGAGAAAAGTCAGAAATAAGCCCAGCACTACACAGGAGGACCTGGTCAATGACCTGAAGAGAGATGGGACCACAGTCTCCAAGATTACCGTTAGTAACACTACTCCATCATGGATTTAAATCCTACAGGGTACGCAAGGTTCCCCTGCTCACACCAACACATGTTCAGGCCCGTTTGAAGTTCGTTATTGACCATCTGGATGATCCAGAGGAGGCATGGGAGAAGGTCACGTGGTCAGATGTGACCAAAATAGAACTTTTTGTAATCAACTCCACTCACTCTGTGTTTGGAGGAAGAATTCAACCATCCCAACCGTGAAGCATGGGGGTGGAAACATCATACTTTGGGTGTGCTTTTCTGCAGAGGGGACAGGACGACTGCACTGTATTGAAGTGAGGATGGTATGTGGCCAGTGGCATAAGGACTGCGGTAGCAGCAGTAGCGGCTACCACAGGGCCCAGAACCTTAGGGGGCCTGGCAGGCCCCTGATGCTTTTTCTTTTTTAATGGGCTGTTACCCCAGCAGGTAACAGGCCCTATTTACTTAACTATCCCTGCTCCTGCTCACAGAAGCGGATGCGGCTGTGAGCAGGAGCGGGAATTGGTAAGCGAGGCCGCGGTTCCATGACAAGAGTATTTGTTCGACGAATCCCAACAAATACTGCTATTATTATACTCTGGGGTCTTTTCATATATAATGATCAGAGGTCCAGGAGAGGTGAGCAAACATAAAAATCACTGTTACTCACCTCTCCTGCGCTCCAGAATGACTCCCTGCAATCTTTGGGCCTCTTTAGTGACATCCCAGACGTCACATGGGCCAGACCAGCGTCTGTGCCAATATTGAAGAGGGCTGAAAGCAACAGGAAGACACCCTGGTGCACAGGAGAGGTGAGTAACACTGTTTTTTTTGTCACCTCCCCTGGGTCTCTGATCACTATACTCTGGGGTCTAAAGATAATAATAATAGTTCGTGGGTGAACCACTGTGGGACATTATACTGTATGCAGGGGCCGCTATGGGACATTATTCTGTGTGCAGGGGCCACTGTGGGACACAATACTGTGTTCAGGGGCCACTGTGGGACACAATACTGTGTTCAGGGGCCACTGTGGGACATAATACTGTGTGCAGGGGCCGCTGTTGAACATAATACTGTGTGCAGGGGCCTCTGTGGGACATAATACTGTGTTCGGGGCCACTATGGGACATTATACTGTGTGAAAGGGACACTGTGGGACATAATACTGTGTGCAGGATGCTCTGTGGGACATTATACTGTCTGAAGGTCACTTTGGGACATTATAGTGTGTGTAAATGGGATGTTATACTTTGTGAAGGCCAGGAAAGGGGAGGGACCCAAGTCAAAAGTTTGCAGGGGGGACCAGTCTTTGCTAGTTACGCCCATGGTCGTGGCTGGGTCTTCCAGCATGACAATGACCCAAAACACACCGCCAGGGCAACTAAAGAGTGGCTGTATAAGAAGCATTTCAAGGTCCTGGAGTGGCCTAGCCAGTCTCCAGACCTGAACCCAATTGAAAATCTTTGGAGGAAGCTGAAACTCAATGTAGCCCAGTGACAGCCCCGAAACCTGAAAGATCTGGAGAAGATCTGTATGGAGGAATGGGCCAAATCCCTGCTGCAGTGTGTGCAAACTTGGTCAAGAACTACATGAAACGTCTGACCTCTGAAATTTCCAACTAAGGTTTCTGTACCAAATATTAAGTTCTGTTTTTCTATTGTATCAAATACTTATTTCATGTAATAAAATGCACATTAATTATTTATAAATCATACAATGTAATTTTCTGGATTTTCTGTTTAGATTCTGTCTGTCACAGTTGAAGTGTACCTACTATAAAAATGACAGACCTCTTCATTCTTTGTAGGCGGGAAAACTTGTAAAATCGCCAGTGTATCAAATACTTATTTTCCCCACTGTAAATGTCCCAATCCCAACTGTGTTTTCAACCAGTGATATCTCTGATAACAGTAAAGGAAGAAACAGATCACTGAAAACAGGCCACATTTACCTGATGTCAGATGAAACTATAGCCCTATGCAGGATACAAGCAGGCCCATGTAATATATAGTACAGGTAGAACTGCTTAGTGTCATACGAAAGATGAGAATTTTCTCTTTTGTATGGTATGAGGATCATGGTTATATAATGCCATTCTATTATTATTATGACTAATAATTCAGAACTCAGTCATCGAATATTGTATAATGTTGTGCTTCAAGCTACCTGTACTTCCCAGAGTGCCAGCCACAGATACCCCACAGTACCTCAGCCATATACAATTCACTGACGTTTGGCTCCATTCCAGTTACTGGAAGGAGCGGGATATGACTAGTAAATGGCATTTGTTTCTAAGCGAAACTGGATGCAACAATAGCAAGTGACAATAGGCTTGTCTTTTATTGCATACAGCGGTCAGTAGGTAGCTCCATCTTCTGAAATTACATTTATTGGTGTTCTAGTACATGGTGTATATACTGTATATATATATATATATATATATATATATATATATATATGTAACCTGGATTGGATGTAGACGATACCCTTCATTATCACGAAACCAACAAGCCTATTATTTTTACTCTGAAATACTTCATATATTCCCAAGCAATTCATCAACCATCTGCATCTACCCATAATCCCTTACAGCCGGGTCTCAGGGGGTGTTTACCTTGAGAACAGTTAATGACGCCTTCCTTTGGACATGCCCTTTATTGTAGGTGTTCCTTAGAAGGCCTGGTTGGGTTTAGATTGAACATCCAGTACGGTGTCACTAGTTCTATCTATTTCATGTCCATATTGTAACATCTCGTACTCACAAACTATTATTAAGGACCCCAAATCTATTGTTATCAGGACTAATTGATTGTACATGATGGACTTATGTACTTAATACTATAGAGATATGCCGGTATATTATATACTAAAATACAGAGAAAGCTCTTCAAAACAGCCACCCAAAATGTCATTAAAAAGTATTAAAAAGTTGTCTTCTAGGGGGGTCTTCTAAAAGAAGATGGTTCATATTGAAAATTGAAGATCTGTCATAAAAAATGTGGTCCTGCTAAGCGTGGTCTTCGCAAAGAGGTAGTCTTTGGAGAGGTTTCACTGTATAGCAAAAGTTAAATTCAATAAATGGGAAGACATTAAAGACAGTAACAACAATGCTCTGAGTTCGTGGGTGTACTACCTTTCCTAGCAGACCTAGCTGCATGGCACTCCTATCTCTGTAAGAATTAGTTTTCTCACCTGCTAACTTCCTCCTGTCTATCCCCGTCTCTCTGCATGTATTTAAGTCTGCTTCTTCACTCCCACTGTGGCTGAGCAATAAGTTCTGTTCTTGCTCTTGTTCTGTTGCATGCATGCTGTTTTGCTTTTATTACCTGTGGTCTAGAGGCTTCTGCAATACATCTAATACTTGTGGCCTCTGTCGTTCTGCTACCTGTCCTGGATTCCTGTTTTAGAACCAGCTTCTGTTTTTTGTACATTCTGTCCTGTATCTGTCAGATTTTAGTCTGTACACCTGTTCTGTCTGTCCTGTTGTAGCCAGTGTTCACACCTTTCATTATATCTGTCTCTGTGGTGCACTGCACCATAGTCCTGGCCTACCTGGTCAGCTATTACCAAACTCGGAGCACCTCAGGAAGTAGCAAGCTGGTGGACTCCCCACTGCCAGGACGAGATCTCTGTATGAGGGTTAAAGGGTGAAAAGGACAACATCCTTAGAGGAGGCCCCTACTGTGTACATACATTACATTACTTATCCTGTACTGATCCTGAGTTACATCCTGTATTGTACTCCAGAGCTGCACTCACTATTCTGCTGGTGCAGTCACTGTGTACATACATTACATTACTTATCCTGTACTGATCCTGAGTTACATCCTGTATTATACTCCAGAGCTGCACTCACTATTCTGCTGGTGCAGTCACTGTGTACATACATTACATTACTTATCCTGTACTGATCCTGAGTTACATCCTGTATTATACTCCAGAGCTGCGCTCACTATTCTGCTGGTACAGTCACTGTGTACATACTGTACATTACTTATCCTGTACTGATCCTGAGTTACATCCTGTATTATACTCCAGAGCTGCACTCACTATTCTGCTGGTACAGTCAGTGTGTACATACATTACATTACTTATCCTGTACTGATCCTGAGTTACATCCTGTATTATACTCCAGAGCTGCGCTCACTATTCTGCTGGTGCAGTCACTGTGTACATACATTACATTACTTATCCAGTACTGATCCTGAGTTACATCCTGTATTATACTCCAGAGCTGCACTCACTATTCTGCTGGTGCAGTCACTGTGTACATACATTACATTACTTATCCAGTACTGATCCTGAGTTACATCCTGTATTATACTCCAGAGCTGCACTCACTATTCTGCTGGTACAGTCACTGTGTACATACTGTACATTACTTATCCTGTACTGATCCTGAGTTACATCCTGTATTATACTCCAGAGCTGCACTCACTATTCTGCTGGTGCAGTCACTGTGTACATACATTACATTACTTATCCTGTACTGATCCTGAGTTACATCCTGTATTATACTCCAGAGCTGCGCTCACTATTCTGCTGGTGCAGTCACTGTGTACATACATTACATTACTTATCCTGTACTGATCCTGAGTTACATCCTGTATTATACTCCAGAGCTGCGCTCACTATTCTGCTGGTGCAGTCACTGTGTACATACATTACATTACTTATCCTGTACTGATCCTGAGTTACATCCTGTATTATACCCCAGAGCTGCGCTCACTATTCTGCTGGTGCAGTCACTGTGTACATACATTACATTACTTATCCTGTACTGATCCTGAGTTACATCCTGTATTATACCCCAGAGCTGCGCTCACTATTCTGCTGGTGCAGTCACTGTGTACATACATTACATTACTTATCCTGTACTGATCCTGAGTTACATCCTGTATTATACCCCAGAGCTGCGCTCACTATTCTGCTGGTGCAGTCACTGTGTACATACATTACATTGCTTATCCTGTACTGATCCTGAGTTACATCCTGTATTATACCCCAGAGCTGCGCTCACTATTCTGCTGGTGCAGTCACTGTATACATACATTACATTACGTATCCTGTACTGATCCTGAGTTATATCCTGTATTATACTCCAGAGCTGCGCTCACTATTCTGCTGGTGCAGTCACTGTGTACATACATTACATTACTTATCCTGTACTGATCCTGAGTTACATCCTGTATTATACCCCAGAGCTGCGCTCACTATTCTGCTAGTGCAGTCACTGTGTACATCCCCGTGTCCCCCGTGTGCAGCCCGTGCTTTTAAATCATGGCAGGCTGGTTGCAGTACGGTCGTCTGCAACCAGCCTTAGATGTGTGTAGTGTCGGGGCTGGGAACAAAGTAATGGGAGGGGGGATAAGGAGGAGAAGCCGGGGAGGGGGCAAATGACCGCCTGCTACTTATTACGTTATTACTGTACACGGCTGTCATTACATCTGAGGATGGTGATAGGCTTAGATACACGGCTCAGCACACTGTATCACACATGGTAGGCTTAGATACAGCATAGGCAGCATTACTGTAGAGGGCTGTCATTACATCTATACTGAGGATGGTGATAGGTTTAGATACATGGGCTCAGCACACAGTATCACACATGGTAGACTTAGATACACAGGCTCAGCAGACAGTATCACACATGGTAGGCTTAGATACAGTACAGGCTTCATTACTGTACAGGGCTGTGAATGGGAAATAACATGACATCCCTACTAAAGAGCCCCAACATGTTGTCTGAGGTGGTGTTAGGATTAGATACACAGGCTTAGCACAGTATTACACAGGATAGACTTAGATACATCAGCTCAGTAAATAGTATCACACATGATATTCTTAGATACTGTAATTCGGCATACAGTACGTCACATGATGGGATTAGATACACAGAATTATTGAAGGCTTGCAGCTATACCATTTAACCAGGTTGTCCTGTCCCATGTCAGTTTTAGGGGGCGCATGTATAGAATTTAGTGGGATACAGCCATAAGGGGAGGACAGGCTCATGTAACACGCATTATATAGTGGATGAAGAGCACTGTAAGCAGTGGCGTAACTAGGAATGGCTGGGCCCCAAGGCGAACATTTGACATGGGGCCCCACCCCGAACCGCCGCCTCCAACCCCCCCCAAAAAAAACCGCATTCCTGCATACACTATTATGTGATATAGTGGCCCCTGCACACAGTATCATGTCCCATAGTGGCCCCTGCACACAGTATCATGTCCCATAGTGGCCTCTGCACACAGTATTATGTCCCATAGTGGCCCCTGCACACAGTATCATGTCCCATAGTGGCCCCTGCACACAGTATCATGTCCCATAGGGGCCCCTGCACACAGTATCATGTCCCATAGTGGCCTCTGCACACAGTATTTTGCCCCATAGTGGCCCCTGCACACAGTAGTATTCCCCATAGTGGCCCCTGCACACACTATTATTCCCCATAGTGGCCCCTGCACACAGTAGTATTCTCCATAGTGGCCCCTGCACACAGTATTATTCCCCATAGTGGCCCCTGCACACAGTATTTTGCCCCATAGTGGCCCCTGCACACACTATTATATGTCCTATTGTGGACCACCCATGAACAATTATTATACTCTGGGGTCTTTTCAGACCCCAGAGTATAATGATCGGAGACCCCGGGGAGGATAGAAACATAAAAAAACAACGTTGCTTACCTGTTCCTCGCTCTGGTGCATGCCCGTGCACTACTCCGGCCTTCTTCTTGTGCGGACCAGGCCGGCGTCACGTGATGCGGGAGTGGCGTCGCGACGCAAAATGACGTCCGCTGACGTCTGGGACGTCACCAAACAGGCCCGAAGCGCAGGAGCGGTAAGTACATTGTTTTTTATGTTCCCTCACCAACTCTGGGCCTCCGATTATTATACTCCGGGGTCTGAAAAGACCCCGAAGTATAATGATAGCAGGTGTCCGGGCCGCGGCCTCACATACCGATCCCCGCTCCTGCTCACAGCCGTCTCCGCAGAATCGGAAGCGCAGGCGGCCGTGAGCGGGACCTCGGGGAACGGTAAGTATATAGGGACCGTTACCTGCTGGGGTTACTCCAGCAGATAACGGACTATAAAAAAAAAAAAAAAAAACACATCGGGGGCCCGCAGGGCCCCGTAATGTCCCGGGCCCTGTGGAAGCTGCTACCGCTGCTACCCCGGTAGTTACGCCCCTGACTGTAAGGCTCCATACACACAACTGTGTGCACTGTGAGTGTTAGCCATGTTTTTCACGACCAGCACTCAGAGCCTTGAGTTTGTAATGGCACCGTATCCGTATATTATCACACAGGTCCGTGTATGGGGCTGGGAGCAAATCTCAGGGCAGGTCCTATACCTGTCCATTTTGGTGCCCAGGCTCACTGAACTAGATTAAAGGGTCCATGGAGGCATGGGTGGCACACGGAGATCATTCATGTACCATCCGTGCTATACAACCACAGACCCCGCACTGCACACGCTTGTGTGTATGTAGCCTTATGGGAATGTCTAGTCCACTGTTCTGCTGCCAAACATAGAATAAAAAAAAAAAAAAAATTTTTTTCCAAAAAGTATGGATATTACAGTACATCACCATTGGCGGCATCAAATAACCTCTTCCCACCAACCACTTAGGCCGGTTGCAGTGAATAAGAGCCGTGGAAGCACGGCCTCAAATATGAACAGGATTGGGACCTGTCCTGAGTTTAGCGGCCCGGACTGTCAGACCGCACACGGGATTGTGTAATTCATGGTCATGTGCGTGGGCCGATAGAAATTAATGGGTCAGTGTGCTATCCGGGCAAAAACACACTGAACCACGCCATAGTCATCTGCAAGGCCCCATACTGGCAGAAGCATGTAATACATGTTAGAGGTGTAAATGGAATATTTTCATGACTATAAAAATTGTAGATTCACACTGAAGGCATCAAAACTATGAATTAACACATGTGGAATTATATACTTAACAAAAAAGTGTGAAACTACTGAAAATATGTCTTATATTCTAGGTTCTTCAAAGTAGCCACCTTTTGCTTTGATTACTGCTTTGCACACTCTTGGCATTCTCTTGATGCATAATAAATAAATAAACAAATTACATCCGCCCGCATGACAAGGGGAGTGTATTCAAGCCTGTATGGAGAACTGCGACAACATCCAGAGAAGTTCCACGATTATCTGCGTATGTCCATTCCCAGCTTTGATGAACTTCTTCGGCGGCTGTCAACCAGACTCCAGAGGTAGGACACCCACTTGAGGAGAAGCGTTACACCAGAGGAGTGCTTGATAGTGACCCTTCGGTGAGTATCAACACTGTATTTCAAATGTGTGTGTGTGTATATATACACTTTAATTTTTTTTTTTTTTTTCAAGGTATCTGGCAACAGGCGAGAGCTTCTCCTCCATGCACTTCCAGTTCCGCCTTGGCAAGTCGACCATCTCCTACATCATCCGGGATACTTGCCAGGCCCTGTGGGATTTGCTGCGTGAAGAATTTCTCCCACATCCATCTATCGAATAATGGAAGGACATTGTAGAAAAGTTCTGGGAGGTGACGCGTTTTCCAAACTGTGTAGGAGCAGTCGACGGAAAACACATATCCATCCATATCCAGAAATCTGCAAGGAGCGGCTCCCTGTTCTTCAACTACAAGAAGTATTTTTCCATTGTGCTGATGGCCATTGCTGATGCCCAGTATCGATTTTTGGCTGTGGATATTGGGGCATACAGCCGCACCAACGACTCCAGAATCTTCAAGGACTCCGACATGGGACAGAGAATCTATTCTGGAAAGTTCAGATTGCCAGCACCAAAGCCATTTCCTGGAACTGATGGACCTCCTATGCTGTTTGTGGTTGTTGGCGACGAGGCCTTCCAGATGTGTGGAAATCTTCTGAACCGTACTCCAGCCGTGGACTCAACTTCCAGAAAAGACTCTACAACTACAGACAATCAAGAGCCCGGAGACTTGTAGAGTGCGTTTTTGGGATCCTCACTTCGAAATGGCGAATTTTTACCACTGCTATCCAGCTGAAGCCAGAATCTGTGGATGACATTGTGAAAGCCTGCGTGGTCCTCCATAACTTCTTGCTGACAAGGGAACCGTTGCCAGTTGACACCCAGGAACTGGAGTCTGGGTTACATGGTCTCGACGCATCTGGCCCACGATCTACAATAGCTGTCAGCCGCATGAGGGACAATTTTGTAGCATTTTTTCTTTCCAACGCAGGTTGGGTGGACTGGCAGGATGGCAGAGTGTAAGTTTTTTCCTTGGAATTTTTTTTTAAAACTTTTTCTGGATAGTCAAATGTCCTGAAAAGTCTTGATGATTAAAGTCCTGAGCACTGAAAATGAGAGACTTTATTACTCAGCATGCAGACTGCTCCATTTTCAATGCTTGCAACTGCCACAGACTTTTTTTTATTCCTCAGTTGTGTTTTGCACATGCTTTCTTAAGGGTGGTGTCATGGGGGGGTGGCCCTCAGTGGACAAAGTGTAAACATACACTTTGTCCTCTGAGGGTCCCTCCCCTGACACCGCCTTTAAAGAAAGCATGTTTGTTCATCCTTTTGGCTCTGTTTGTAATTTTGTGGATAAAAAAAAAACACATTTGTTTTAATAAAAAAAACTTTATTAAAATATTTTATTGTATATAAATTTATCTTCAAAAATCACTGTCATGAAAAA
Organism: Leptodactylus fallax; assembly: GCA_947044405.1. Lineage (NCBI taxonomy): Eukaryota > Metazoa > Chordata > Amphibia > Anura > Leptodactylidae > Leptodactylus > Leptodactylus fallax. Next base: position 46,861 of record CAMRHE010000472.1, on the reverse strand, counting down.
CAAATTTAGTTAAACATATAGTGAAACAGTTGAGGTAGCTTTTCAGACTGAGTGGTGGAGGTACAGGGCATAGGAGTGCAAAACATTTATTTTTTTTTATTTTTTTGGTGATGAACATTTTTTTTTCCCCTTGTACTTTCTGAGCATGCGCAGAAAAAAAAAACCAGACATAAAATAACGGATCAGTTACTGTCCGTTACCCATAGACTTCAATGTTAAAAAAATAACGGACACTTGCTGTCCATCAAGAATCCGTTATTTCAAACTGACAAAAAAGTCCTGCATGTAGGGTTTTTTGTCCGCGAAAAAAAAAATCGGACTTCTGACGAATTGGGTGTAAACGGACACAATATAAAAACCCATTGAAATGAATGGAAATTTTAACGGATTTCTGACGGTTCAGCTAGTGTCCGATGCTGAAATCTTGTAACGGACAATAGCAACGGACACTACTGACGGTCACCAACAGTAATGTGAACGCCCCCTAACCCTTAGCACTAGGTGCCACCTCCTATGACTGTTAGTATTAGGCACCACCCCCTGTGTCCATGTCCAACCAGACAGGATAGGGTTAGGGTTGTATTCAGGAAAGTTATGTACACACGTGGACAAAATTGTTGGTTCCCCTCATTTAATGAAAGAAAAACCCACAATGGTCACAGAAATAACTTGAATCTGACAAAAGTAATAATATATAAAAATTCTATGAAAATGAAAGTCAGACATTGCTTTTCAACCAGAAATATTTAAAAAAGAAAACTCATGAAACAGGCCTGGACAGAAATGATGGTTCCCTTAACTTAATATTTTGTTGCACAACCTTTTGAGGCAATCCCTGCAATCAAACGATTCCTGTAACTGTCAATGAGACTTCTGCACCTCTCAGCAGGTATTTTGGCCACTCCTCATGAGCAAACTGCTCCAGTTGTCTCGGGTATGAAGGGTGCCTTTTCCAGACGGCATGTTTCAGCTCCTTCCAAAGATGCTCAATAGGATTTAGGTCAGGGCTCATAGAAGGCCACTTCAGAATAGCCCAATGTTTTCCTCTTAGCCATTCGTGGGTGTTTTTAGCTGTGTGTTTTGGGTCATTATCCTGTTGCAAGACCCATGACCTGCGACTGAGACCAAGCTTTCTGACACTGGGCAAGCACATTTCTCTCTAGAATCCCTTGATAGTCTTGAGATTTCATTGTACCCTGCACTTGCTGGTTGGCCTCACTGTTTCTTTTGCAGGAGATTTGTCAGCACTTCCTTGAATCCAGGAGGTCTCCCCTCTTTTTGTAAGTTTTTGAAGAGTTGGCAAGTATACCCAAGATGGTCCCTATCGAATGCTTTTATCAGGGCCCCTCTAACCCTGCCCACATGGGCTAGATCCTGGCACCACATCCTCTTCTCTGCCTTTCTAGCAGACTGTAAAGGCCATCTGAGGTGCAAAAGCACCATCTACTGGCCCGACTGTGCCACTGCACCCTGTTTTCATTAAATAATCCAAATGTGAACTTTGCCAAACCTTACAGCTCTAAGGGTATGTTGACACATGTTGTACCTGCCAGCGGCTTCAGTGCACCAAATACTGCATCAAGTCCAAAAACAACCTATATCCTAAGTATGTGAGTGAGTCTTACAACCCCAATCACACTCTTAGTTTCATCACAGAGAAAAATACATATAAAATATAGATGCTACATTTGTCTAGAAATGCCCCCGAAAACAATGGGACTAATACTTGTATGAATCTGTTACAAAACATGTAACGAAACTAAACAAATATCGATGTTGTGTCGGATGAACTAAAATGAGCACCGCAACATGCAGTGCGGTAAATTATTATACTCTTGGGAATACCTCCCAACTTTGAAAGGACAGAATTCGCGCCCTGGCAAATTTTGCTCCATTCACTTCTATGTTGACTCCACCCGCTGCCATCCATTTTATCCAGTTGCCCCCAGTTTAATGTTCCCCTCCAGCTGCCCCCAGTTCAATGTCCCCCTCCAGTTGCCCCCAGTTCAATGCCCCCCTCCAGTTGCCCCCATTTCAATATTCCCCTCCAGTTGCCCCCAGTTCAATGCCCCCCTCCAGTTGCTCCCAGTTTAATGTCCCCTTCCAGTTGCCCCCACGGTTTCATGTCTTCCTCCAGCTCCTCCCAGTTTAATGTGCCTTCCCCAGTTTAGTGTTCCCTTCCAATTGCCCCCAGTTTAATGTCTCCATCCAGTGACCCTAACTAATACTCTCCTCTCCTCGCTCCCCTGCTGCTCTGAAGTCTCTGCTCCCAGCAGAGACTTCAGCCGGAACAAACCTCCTGCCGGCCAGGACATCGGGCCAGGACCCAGAATCCAGGACTGTCCCACTGAATCAGGGACGGTTGGGAGGTATGCTCACTTCAGACCCCAGAGTGTAATAGGTGGAGGCCCGGGGAGGGGAAAAATTTAAAAAAACATTTATACTCACTTTCCGTTACCTCTTTTGGGCCTCCTTGTGGCGTCGGGCGGTCTCTGAGTGACGTCATGTACCCGGAAAAATTCTGCAAGGAGGAATTTTCTCTCCGCTGATTTCATTATAAAAAAAGTGTTAAAGGAATTTTAACCTATGGTAACCACTTTTTGAGCATACAGGCTCTCCCCCTAAGACTACAAGAATGTTGTAAAAGATAGGCTCATCTATCAGTCTAGACGCTACAGCGATGCCTCCGCTCTGTGCCGGTCACTACATTGGCTGCCTATTCAATACAGAATACAATATAAACTTATCACCCTCATCCACAAGGCTCTCCATAATGCTGCACCTCCCTACATTTCCTACCTTACCTCTGTCTATCGCCCAACCCGTACTCTCCGTTCACTCAATCACCTAAGACTAATGTCTCTTTTTGTCTGTACTTGAACACTACAAGTTGTACAGTGCTGCGGAATATGTTGGCACTATATAAATAGAATTTATTATTACTATTATTATTATTATTATTATAGTGTGACATCAAACTTTGCAAAGCAGCAATGCGCGATGTCTCGGCCTAAAATGTCCATAATAAACCGAAAAGCATATGTTAGAGGTTGTTCTTCAGCAAGACGTCATTGTTCGTCACATACAGGAAGGACAGGTAGTGTACTTCACATTGGAATCTTGTCCTTTGCTGTCCTTACAGATTTCTCGCCATTTTATCTGGAATATTAAGAAAGAGAACAAAATTAACTTTTATCAGGATGCAAAAGATCTTTATATATAACATGAAACTGTCCGCTCCCCTGACATGTCTGTTTTATACACTCACTGACATAAAAAGTACTGCACCAAGGCTGGTGGCCCGGCCTGAAGCTTTCTTAGTGTCATATAATGATGATCTATGGAAGTAATGACAGTATTACAGCCGAAGGTTATTGGGGAAACTGTACAATTGGGCGCAGGCTTTAGGACACTGTTGGGCCACTTCTAGCCTGGATACAAGATGAGATATGGCTGGACATGGAGGTATACAGGTTCTGTATGATATCCTGCGGCACATTTGACCTCTGATGTTACAGCTGGGCCTGTAGTCTGGATACAAGATGAGATATGGCTGGACATGGAGGTATACAGGTTCTGTATGATATCCTGCGGCACATTTGACCTCTGATGTTACAGCTGGGCCTGTAGATCCTGCACACTTATAGGTTAGTGAAGCTGCGTCCCAGCTGGTCCCATAAATGCTCGATTGGTGATAAATTTGGTGACCTGTCAGACCAAGGAAGTGTTGTAATCTGGCGGAGACATTCCTGAGAAACCCTTGTGTGTGGGTGAGCATTATCCTGCTGAAAAATATCAGATGGAAGCCCTGCCATGAGGGGCAATACATGTGGTGGCAAGATGTCCTGTACATATCACTGACCTTGTATCACTACTAGCGGTGAGTGACTGTCCTATGCGATGGCTCCCCAGATCATCACACCAGCAGGGGGCAGTGAAGGGTGTGTAATGAAGGTGACACCAAGTGGTCTAAGCAGAATCGGGTGTGTAATAAAGGTGACACCTGTGTCTGAGTGGTGGACAAGGATAATGTGCAATCTGCTCATGCTTACTGGATCACTCAATCCTCTCTACCGGGTCTCTACCTCTTCTCCGGGTTCAATGGTGCGCCTCTTCTCCAGGTCTGTCAACTGGACAAAATGTCCGTTCTAGAGACATGTCTAGCAGTCAACGATCTCTCACCAAGAGGTACACTACCCAAAATTAGCCTCTGAGAATCTATTTATATGGCAGAGGGAGAGGCTGTTTTTCGCCCTCTTGTGGTTAGACCTGGTATCTAATCAGACCATACCTGTAATCATTTACATATCTGTCTGAGCCATAACCGCAGGATGAGTTCTGCAGCAAGCTGACATTTCTATCTGGGTGTGGTATTATTTTTATCAATGAGTGTATAGTTTCAGCTTTGCACTTAAAGGGGTCCCCCAGGATGGAAGCATACTGTGTGGATAGCCACTTTGGGTCATGGTGCTTGCAGGTGCGCCTCGTCCCTTTGGTTGTTTGGATCTCCAGGATCCAGTCTGCACCGACCATAAGATCTCCAGAAGTTCTTCAAGAGATCACAAATCAGTAGGAACTTTATATGTTCTGTAGGTAAAACTATACCACGTGATAGTAAGCTTACCAACACAAGTCCAGTTATAAGTAGAGCGAAAAAGATGGCACCACCAACGATAATTCCGAAGTAAGAGCGAGCTGTCCATAGAAGAAAAACAAAAAGTCCAATAAGTACAAAATTTACTAGAAAGTAATGTATAATGGATACTATGTGTCATAGACTCCAGTACCATGACCCAACACTACAAGTTCTGCTTGAGGTGAATGTCCACCTGCCATTTGTTAATTTATTAATTCATTTCTAGGAGGCATAACAGAGGAACGGGTTGGAGCAGAGGGAGCATGTAAAAACCAGCAGCTTGTGTATTCATCTAACCAGATTGGCTGTGGGTAGTGTTGGACTGAGGTTCCTTGGGCCCACCAGGTAAAATGATAATGGGGACCCACAACCCCTAGGAAGTAGACCAGTAGTCTTCTGCTGGGTCATTACTGTTTTACAACCTGAGCCCACTGGAGGATCCTCTGGTACTCTGGTGGACCAGACTGACACTGCCTGTGGGTCAATCCTAAGAGTGGTTTTTAAAGGGGAGTTTTCACCTGCTCCATAAACTCCAATTCCTTGCAGCCTTCAATAGGCGCCGATCCACTGATTCTGACACAGTTGGAATTTTTTCTCTAGCCCCCACCGTTCCCGTGCAAGCATTTCTGTTAGTTTCAGCACAGTTATGCTCTCTGCTGTCAGGTGGGCGGTCTCAGACTATCTGCTCCAGTTCAGTACCGCCCACCTGATAGTAGAGAGCATAACTGTGCTGAAAATAACAGAAATGATTGCTAGAGAATGGTGAAAGCTAGAGGAAAAATTCCAACTGTGCCAGAATCAGTGGAGCGGCGCCTATTAAAGTGTGCAAAAAGGTTGAGTTAGCGGAGGTGATGAAAAATATCCTTTAAGTGGCCTTCCTGGTATTCATCCTTTAACCTCTGGATGGGAATCTGGAGTTCACTGCATGGAGACCACCAGATCAATACCTCTTGGAGTGGTCCTGGTGTTGGTGACAGCTGACCAGGCCGATCATGGACTATGGTGCAAGCGGATAGGCCGAAGCTGTGTGTGAATACTGGCCATGGTCAAGGCTGGCAACATGTGCTGTCAAGGTAGGATAAGGACACCTCCATATTTCCCGTGATCGAGACACAGTGCGTGACAGACACCAGAGCACTGGGGACAGGTGATTATACTTTTTTTTTAATGTTACATCTGCCTTGGGCCCCTCTGGAGTTTGTGAAATTCTTGGAAACCCCTTTAATCTAAACCCTGCTCACTTCAGATGCACCATAGAAACTGATAGGAGCGTGTAGATTTCAGGTATAGTTTTCTAGCTGGTTTCTGAAGTCTTACCCCACTCCTGCATTTTTTAGAACCACAGAATCAATAAGCAAACCCAATGTGAAAAATTTGTAACTTTTTAGCATCAGAGAACTGTCATATTATCCACTTACCTTCCATTGGTGCGGTATACTCTTGGCTATCTTTACTAGCGTCATTCCAGACAACCACTCTGTACTTTCCGGTAACACTGCCCGGGATGGTCAGAGTCCTGTTGTGGTGGGTCAGTAGGTGACCCTCAGGTAGTTCTCCTCCAATCTTGTTCCAGATAACTGTGGCCGGCCCATCCCCAGTAAATAAGACGGTCAGCGATGAGTTCTCACCTGAACTAGTCATGGATATGTTCCAGATGCTGATGGGAGCTGGTAAGGATAAAATGGGGTTAGAATTCATACACCATATAATATACAAATTTCTCTCCTGTCCTTGTTTGTTACAATGTATCAGTGCAGGTAAAATGTATCAGCCACACAGATAGAACTTCAGATGTGTGATACTGCAGACTCACCCATGATATGACAGTCTATGGCATCGTACAATGTTTTCTTCTGGTGTTTATCAGTGAAGTATATGAAGTATCTCCCGGTATCGCTAGATCGGACATCACTGATACTGACACATCCACATCTTTTATCCTTGCTTGTCCTGTTCTTGTATCCGCCATATACATGGAGAGATTGGTCTAGGCAGTTATAGATGAAGACCATCGAGCTGTGATGATCCACGGTGTAATCCCCCTCCTTATTGCACTGTAAATTACAGATTGTAAGGATCCCTGAAATCGGCACGTATGTGTCTGATAGGGCGGACGGGCTCGGACAAAGAGGAATCCCGCAAAGAGCTAAAAAAAGAAAATATTGTTATTTCTGCATCACCATCATTGTCTATGGTGCTGTACAAAGTGAGACGGGTACTCCGCACAGGATCTAGTAGTCATGTCCGGTAACCATCCTGTGCAGAGAAATAACACAGAGCGGAGAGGCACAGACCCCAATATCAGGACACAGACAAGTATGGTAGTATCTGCTATCTATCTATCTATCTATCTATCTATCTATCTATCTATCTATCTATCTCATATCTCTCTCTCTCTCTCTCTCTCTCTTATCTATCTCATATCTATCTATCTATCTATCTATCTATCTCCTATCTTTCTATCTATCTATCTATCTATCTATCTATCTATCTATCTATCTATCTATCCCATATCTATCTATCTATCTATCTATCTATCTATCTATCTCATATCTATCTCTCTCTCTCTCATATCTATCTCATATCTATCTATCTATCTATCTCCTATCTTTCTATCTATCTATCTATCTATCTATCTATCTATCTATCTATCCCATATCTATCTATCTATCTATCTATCTATCTATCTATCTCATATCTATCTATCTATCTCCTATCTATCTATCACATATCTATCTATCTATCTATCTATCTATCTATCTATCTATCTATCCCATATCTATCTGTCTATCTATCTCATATCTATCTATCAATCTATCTATCTGATATATATATATATATATATATATATATATATATATAATTCATATCTATCTCTATCTCATATCTATCTATCTATCTATCTATCTATCTATCTATCTATCTATCTATCATCTATCTATCTCATATCTATCTATCTATCTCATATCTATATATCTATCTATCTATCTATCTCCTATCTATCTATCTATCTATCTGTCTATCTATCTCATATCTATCTATCAATCTATCTATCTGAGATATATATATATATATAATTCATATCTATCTCTATTTCATATCTCTCTCTCTATCTATCTATCTATCTATCTATCTATCTATCTATCTATCATCTATCTATCTCATATCTATCTATCTATCTATCTCATATCTATCTATCTCATATCTATCTATCTATCTATCTATCTATCTATCTATCTATCTATCTATCTATCTCATATCTATCTATCTATCTATCTCATATCTATCTATCTATCTCATATCTATCTATCTATCTATCTCATATCTATCTATCTATCTATCTATCTATCTATCTATCTATCCTCTATCTATCCCATATCTATCTCATATCTATCTATCTATCTATCTATCTATCTATCTATCTATCTATCTATCTATCTCATATCTATCTATCTATCTATCTCATATCTATCTCATATCTATCTATCTATCTCATATCTATCTCATATCTATCTATCTATCTATCTCATATCTATCTCATATCTATCTATCTATCTCATATCTATCTCATATCTATCTCTCTCTCTCTCTCTATCTATCGATCTAAATGTCAAAGCAAAGACAGCACCAGCAAGAGAAGGGTGCCAGCCTAAAGGTACAGGCAAGTCCCAATATACAAAATGCAAAAATAGGTGGCACACTGTACATAATAGTGAAAAATGTGGGTTTATCGCCCCCCAAAAAAATGCAACATTTCAGCTCAAGACACTGGAGCCGTTTTCAAGCAATCGGGCCAATGTATAACACGTGACAGCGACTTGTCAGTCCCAGCACAAAATAATAAATCTACAGATGTCACCAAGAAGCCTGGAAGAGACCAAGAGAGCGCTACAGACACTGCGAGGCGGCCTTGTCACCTCCCCGGGCCTCCACCTATTATACTGTAATTGGACTATAATATTTTCACTTCTGGTTCTATCAGAAACGAGGTTCGCCCTTCTCTATTTATACCATTTTGGGGAATGTCGGGTGTTTTGATCAATTTTTATTCAATCTTATTTGGGAAACTCCCAAATTTGGCTCTTTTGATTTCTAGTTTGGACTTTTTTGGGCGCGGGGATGTATAATGAGTTTATTTACCTTATTTTTGATCTAGGAAGGAGGGGGGGATTTTAATTTTTAGCTTTTTTTTTTTTTTTAATTTATGAAAACTTTAAAAAATGTTTCGAACCAATTCCTCAGGGGTTTGAACCTGTCATCTCTAGATCACTTGTCCCATAGACTGTAGTACAGTGACAGGTAAGCCCCAATAGACATATAGTGATGACAGGCCTAAAACAGAGGACGGCTTCCACCTCTCCCAGAGAGAGAGCCTCCTGCCACACTGAAGTAAGATGGCAGCTCCGCGCGCCATGGGAGGAGGATCAGGGGGAATGAGGTATGAAACAGCAGAGACCTGATGTTATGGAGCACGCTCTGAGCAAGCGCCACATTTAAAGACCTCACATCTGCCATCCGAAAGGGGTTAATATTTTAGGAGGACCATGACTCCTACCACTTACTAGCAGTGTCATGGGGAACTCTGTAAAGCTTTCACAATCATTGTCAGACTTATAACCAAGAAGACACCTGGTGAAGTAAACAGATCTACGTATAAGCGTGCAGCCTGCGGCCGTCCTGGGGGGAATGTATTACGTGACTTGCGAAATCACAGAAATGAAAGTATTATCTAACCAATATACTAGGAGGAGGAATCCTGACAGTCTGGTGTAATGAGATGTATACGGCTGAGCACAGCGGCGCCGCCTATGGTTGTTTAATGGTACTGATTCATAGTGAGCTGGGGCAGTAAGTCTGAAATAAAGCCTATGTAAACTGAATAAAATAGAATTGATATTTACATGGATAGATATAAGATAGATGAGACAATGGTGACACTGCTGGATGGGCAATGGTTCAGAAGATCCCCGTGTAACTCCACTTGGTCATCAGAAGTAGAAGCTTACCTCCAGACGTCTTGTTTGTTATAGAGACATGGCAGATGTTTTCATCAGTGGGGGAGAGTTGAAGGTGACTATAGAGCAAGTCTACTGACCATCTTCAGCAATCCAGAGAAAACTCAGAGACATATCTAAGCTGCTATGTGCTCTAATGAGAATTTTAATATTATCTATCTATCTATCTATCTATCTATCTATCTATCTATTTATCTACAGTGGGGAAAAAAAAGTATTTAGTCAGCCACCAATTGTGCAAGTTCTTCCACTTAAAAAGATGAGGCCGGCCTGTAATTGTCATCATAGGTAGACCTCAACTATGAGAGACAAAATGAGAAAACATATCTAGAAAATCACATTGTCTGATTTTTAAAGAATTTATTTGCAAATTATGGTGGAAAATAAGTATTTGGTCACCTACAAACAAGGAAGATTTCTGGCTCTCACAGACCTGTAACTTCTTCTGTAAGAGGCTCCTCTGTCCTCCACTCATTACCTGTAGTAATGGCTCCTGTGTGACATTGTTATCAGTATAAAAGACACCTGTCCACAACCTCAAACAGTCACACTCCAAACTCCACTATGGTGAAGACCAAAGAGCTGTGGAAGGACACCAGAAACATAATGGTAGCCCTGCACCAGGCTGGGAAGACTGAATCTGCAATAGGCAAGCAACTTGGTGTGAAGAAATCACCTGTGGGAGCAATAATTAGAAAATGGAAGACATACCACTGATAATCTCCCTCCATCAGGGGCTCCACGCAAGATCTCACCCCGTGGGGTCAAAATGATCACAAGAACGGTGAGCAAAAATCCCAGAACCACACAGGAGGACCTAGTGACTGACCTGCAGAAAGCTGGGACTAACGTAACAAAGGCTACCGTCAGTAACACACTACACCGCCAGGGACTCAGATCCTGCAGTGCCAGACGTGTCCCCCTGCTTAAGCCAGTACATATCCGGGCCCGTCTGAAGTTTGCTAGAGAGCATTTGGATGTTCCAGAAGAGTATTGGGAGAATGTCATATGTTCAGATGAAACCAAAGTAGAACTGTTTGGTAGAAACACAACTCGTCGTGTTTGGAGGAGAGTGAATGCTGAGTTGCATCCAAAGAACACCATACCTACTGTGAAGCATGGGGGGGGCAACATCATGCTTTGGGGCTGTTTCTCTGCAAAGGGACCAGGACGACTGATCCGTGTACATGAAAGAATGAATGGGGCCATGTATCGTGAGATTTTGAGTGCAAACCTCCTTCTATCAGCAAGGGCATTAAAGATGAAACGTGGCTGGGTCTTTCAGCATGACAATGATCCCAAGCACACCGCCAGGGCAACGAAGGAGCGGCTTCATAAGAAGCATTTCAGGGTCCTGGAGTGGCCTAGCCAGTCTCCAGATCTCAACCCCATAGAAAACCTTTGGAGGGAGTAGAAAGTCCGTGTTGCCCAGCGACAGCCCCAAAACATCCCTGCTCTAGAGGAGATCTGCATGGAGGAATGGGCCAACATACCAGCCACAGTGTGCGCCAACCTTGTGAAGACTTACAGAAAACGTTTCACCTCTGTCATTGACAACAAAGGATATTTAACAAAGTATTGAGATGAACTTTTGTTATTGACCAAATACTTATTTTCCACCATAATTTGCAAATAAATTCTTTAAAAATCAGACAATGTGAGTTTCTGGATTTGTTTTCTCATTTTGTCTCTCATAGTTGAGGTCTACCTATGATGACAATTACAGGCCGGCCTCATCTTTATAAGTGGGAGAACTTGCACAATTGGTGGCTGACTAAATACTTTTTTTCCTCCCTGTAGATAGATAGAAGATAATTAGATGATAGATAGATATATAGATAGATAGATAGATAGATAGGTAATATAGTAGTCCAGCAGATATCTGTTCTTATAAGGACTGGATTGCATATCACTTAAAATCCCTCAGTAGTAATCCCTGGCGAATACAATTGGTTATACAGAGGTCAAATCTTGTTGTTGAACAAATTATCTGATTCTGGAAAAGTTGAGTGAATATGGGTGTAATCAGGTCTAGACTGTTTTTCACACTCAGAGGTGTTCTCCACCCCAGCACATGCTTTCTATTTGACTATATAGTCAGTTTATGTATTTACCTGAGAGTATTTAGAATTTAGATAGATAGATAGATAGATATGTTATTTGTTTAAGAAGTTGTCATTTTTTTGGGCAAAATGTGGATAACTGTGCACCAAAAAGTCAGAGGGCAGTCTATGGTATGGTAACTTTTTTTTTTTAATATTTAAAAAAATATAAAATAAAAATTAAGATCACAAATAAAATAAACAAACCAGCCATCCCCGTGCCCAAACTATAAAAATACACAAATTCCTATCTCACACGGTGTCTCTTCAGACCCCAGAGTATAATAATCGAAGGCCTGGGGAAAGTAAGGTAAAATAACAAACAGTTATACTCACCTTGTCTTACCTCTCCTGGGCCTCCTCGCGCTGCTCCGTTATCCCCGCCGGCGCTGGCTTCTTCTTCTCTGCGGCTGACGTCACGCGTTGTGGACGTCACCACTGAGGCCTGTGATTGGCCCTCAGCGATTACGTGAAGCACGCTGTCAGAAAACCCCACGTGACCGCTGTGGCCAGGCCTCAGCGGTGATGTCCGGAACGCTAGAAGATGACGTCGGACGCCAGGACAGGTGAGTAAAAATGTTTGTTATTTTTACTCACCTCGAAAAAAGGGCCCTGCGGTCCCTTTCTGTTATTGCTTTGGCCGGGCCTGACTCCGGGATCTGGAGTCATCAGGTTCCGGATCCCGGGGGCCCCTTTGGGGACGGAGCCCTGGGCAATTGCCCAGTTTGCCCCCCCCCTAACGCCGGCCCTGGATATAAGAAGAAGTGGAGCCGCACAGAATACAGACAATGGTGTCCGAGGGTCGAAAATATTCACTTAAAACAAACACTCCAGTGCCGCAAATATCCGGAAATAAATAGACTGGATGAAAACGGTTTACAGGGTGTGATCTGAAGGATTGGCCCAACGCAGATGAAGAAATGGCTGCATGCTATACATGACACTCCCCCGGCAGGCTTGTACAGGTGAAGCATTGCAGAAATGAAATTTACATGTACATATCACATGGCAGGTACATGTCACAGGCGTGTCTGCCTCTACAGAGACGTTATTGCTTCTGGCAGGATTTGGGCTTTATGCCTTTATAGACAATGTAATTTCGAGCATAGATTGTGATTTTTTTTTTGCAAATCCAGTATATATTTTATTATGTGCAGGCAATATGCATTACATTGATATGATGCTGGTAAATATATGACCCTTTGGTCTTTTGCACTAATTTATGTACATCCTATATAGGATATGATGAATACAGTTTATGGTAGAGACTGCAGATAGTTCATCATTACAGCGCCATGCTATTTCTATCCTGTCCTTGTGGTGTATACAGTACACTACTATATCTGTATACACATGGCCGTGATTGGCTAAGAGGACTGTCACTCCTGATGATCTGCCTATCCGTGGATCGTGACATCTCATTGGCTGAATCTCCTGTCAATCTTGTGATTCTTATAAAAGACTTGCGTTTAGGGCGGTCTCCCCCCTAGAAGAAGCCAAGTATTGGGTGGAGTAGCCTTAGGGATAGATTCTGAGGGTCAGATAGAGGTTATTCCAACACCCCATATACTCACCTATCTATAGTATTATACAGAGGCTCTGACACCACTGGCCTCCATACACTCAGCTGTCTATAGTATTATACAGAGGCTCTGACACCACCGGCCTCCATACACTCACCTGTCTATAGTATTATACAGAGGCTCTGACACCACCGGCCTCCATACACTCACCTGTCTATAGTATTATACAGAGGCTCTGACACCACCGGCCTCCATACACTCACCTGTCTATAGTATTATACAGAGGCTCTGACACCACCGGCCTCCATACACTCACCTGTCTATAGTATTATACAGAGGCTCTGACACCACCGGCCTCCATACACTCTCCTGTCTATAGTATTATACAGAGGCTCTGACACCACTGGCCTCCATACACTCACCTGTCTATAGTATTATACAGAGGCTCTGACACCACCGGCCTCCATACACTCAGCTGTCTATAGTATTATACAGAGGCTCTGACACCACCGGCCTCCATACACTCACCTGTCTATAGTATTATACAGAGGCTCTGACACCACCGGCCTCCATACGCTCACCTGTCTATAGTATTATACGGAGGCTCTGACACCACCAGCCTCCATACACTCACCTGTCTATAGTATTATACAGAGGCTCTGACACCACCGGCCTCCATACACTCACCTGTCTATAGTATTATACAGAGGCTCTGACACCACCGGCCTCCATACACTCACCTGTCTATAGTATTATACAGAGGCTCTGACACCACCGGCCTCCATACACTCACCTGTCTATAGTATTATACAGAGGCTCTGACACCACTGGCCTCCATACACTCACCTGTCTATAGTATTATACAGAGGCTCTGACACCACCGGCCTCCATACACTCACCTGTCTATAGTATTATACAGAGGCTCTGACACCACCGGCCTCCATACACTCACCTGTCTATAGTATTATACGGAGGCTCTGACACCACCGGCCTCCATACACTCAGCTGTCTATAGTATTATACAGAGGCTCTGACACCACCGGCCTCCATACACTCACCTGTCTATAGTATTATACAGAGGCTCTGACACCACCGGCCTCCATACACTCTCCTGTCTATAGTATTATACAGAGGCTCTGACACCACCGGCCTCCATACACTCACCTGTCTATAGTATTATACAGAGGCTCTGACACCACCGGCCTCCATACACTCACCTGTCTATAGTATTATACAGAGGCTCTGACACCACCGGCCTCCATACACTCACCTGTCTATAGTATTATACAGAGGCTCTGACACCACCGGCCTCCATACAGCTCACCTGTCTATAGTATTATACAGAGGCTCTGACACCACCGGCCTCCATACAGCTCACCTGTCTATAGTATTATACAGAGGCTCTGACACCACCGGCCTCCATACACTCACCTGTCTATAGTATTATACAGAGGCTCTGACACCACCGGCCTCCATACACTCACCTGTCTATAGTATTATACAGAGGCTCTGACACCACCGGCCTCCATACACTCACCTGTCTATAGTATTATACAGAGGCTCTGACACCACCGGCCTCCATACACTCACCTGTCTATAGTATTATACAGAGGCTCTGACACCACCGGCCTCCATACACTCACCTGTCTATAGTATTATACAGAGGCTCTGACACCACCGGCCTCCATACACTCACCTGTCTATAGTATTATACAGAGGCTCTGACACCACCGGCCTCCATACACTCACCTGTCTATAGTATTATACAGAGGCTCTGACACCACCGGCCTCCATACGCTCACCTGTCTATATTCTTATACAGAGGCTCTGACACCACCGGCCTCCATACACTCACCTGTCTATAGTATTATACAGAGGCTCTGACACCACCGGCCTCCATACACTCACCTGTCTATAGTATTATACGGAGGCTCTGACACCACCGGCCTCCATACACTCACCTGTCTATAGTATTATACAGAGGCTCTGACACCACCGGCCTCCATACACTCACCTGTCTATAGTATTATACGGAGGCTCTGCCACCACCGGCCTCCATACACTCACCTGTCTATAGTATTATACAGAGGCTCTGACACCACCGGCCTCCATACACTCACCTGTCTATAGTATTATACAGAGGCTCTGACACCACCAGCCTCCATACACTCACCTGTCTATAGTATTATACAGAGGCTCTGACACCACCGGCCTCCATACACTCACCTGTCTATAGTATTATACAGAGGCTCTGACACCACCGGCCTCCATACAGCTCACCTGTCTATAGTATTATACGGAGGCTCTGACACCACCGGCCTCCATACACTCACCTATCTATAGTATTATACAGAGGCTCTGACACCACCGGCCTCCATACACTCTCCTGTCTATATTCTCATACAGAGGCTCTGACACCACCGGCCTCCATACACTCTCCTGTCTATAGTATTATACAGAGGCTCTGACACCACCGGCCTCCATACACTCTCCTGTCTATATTCTCATACAGAGGCTCTGACACCACCGGCCTCCATACACTCTCCTGTCTATAGTATTATACAGAGGCTCTGACACCACCGGCCTCCATACGCTCACCTGTCTATAGTATTATACAGAGGCTCTGACACCACCGGCCTCCATACACTCACCTGTCTATAGTATTATACAGAGGCTCTGACACCACCGGCCTCCATACACTCACCTGTCTATAGTATTATACAGAGGCTCTGACACCACCGGCCTCCATACACTCTCCTGTCTATAGTATTATACAGAGGCTCTGACACCACCGGCCTCCATACACTCACCTGTCTATAGTATTATACAGAGGCTCTGACACCACCAGCCACTATGCACTCACCTATCTATATTCTTATACAGAGGCTCTGACACCACTGACACCACTGGCCTCCATACACTCAGCTGGAGATCCTACGAAGGATTGCCAAGTAGCTCCAACCTGTGCTACATAGGGACAACAGACTCAAGGACATATTTCCAGTCCCCCCTCTCCTCTCCTTTCGACAACCACCAAACCTGAGGCGCATTATCGTCCGGAGTGCCCTGAAGGCCCCAACTGAAAATGGCACCTCACCTTGCCTACATAAAAGGTGCATGACCTGCAAGCACATCCGCACCGCTGACAGTGTACCTATCCCACAGTCACAACAGGTGCACAGAATTAGGGGGACATTCTCCTGCAGGTCTTCCAATGTGGTGTATCTCATAATGTGTGTGCAATGTCCCACCACAGGCCTCTATGTGGGGGAAACAGGGCAGAGACTCAGTCAACGAATGAACTCACACAGATCCACCATTAATAACAGCAGAACCGATCTCCCAGTGGCCGCACATTTCTCCGGAGAAAACCACTCTATTGAATATTTTCGGGTTGTGGCTTTAATGGGACATTTTAAGATGCAGAGAGAGAAAGGAATGGGAATATACAGTAAGTTAATACAAATATTTCAAACTCTGCAATTTGGACTTAATATTCATGCCAGTTTCATGTCACACTATGTATGAACTGTGAGGGTCACAAATCACCACCTGATAGCAAACAGATAACAGATCCCTCAGTCACACCCCACAAATTTTCCAGACTGTTTATTTCCTGACCTGTTGTAAATAAATTCTCTACTTATATTGCATTTTGTTATTCCAAGATCCTTTGAAGATCCATGTCTTGTATCTGTATAAAGAGTGTGAATTTTCAGTTCTTGTATTACACCATGTCTGAAGAAGAGAGCTAGATTCTTGAAAGCTTACTATCAAATATACTCAGTTAGCCTCTAAAAGGTATCCTCTGATTTCTTCACTCTTCCAAAGATGTGCAGTATAAGCCTAAAAGGCAAAGGTTGTTTTATTTTCTGGCTTCTAAATACAAGTCATTCCCAAGTCACCCAGTGGTGGAGGAATGGATGAGAAGAGACTGGGATAAACCAGATAAGAAAGCCGACCCAGGGTCAATAATCTAAACTATTTACAGACTAGATGGTTCTTTGGCAAAAGGCTGGGATGCAGTCCCCAAGGGTGGATTTACCAGTGGCCAGATTATCCAAAAAGGCTGTATTCCCATCTGAAGTCTCAGCGCTCCTGAGAGAGCCATTGGACCGCAAAGCTGATTTTCTTAATAAAATATCCTATACTTCTGCTGTGGGGGCCTGTAAAGCAGCATTAGCCTCTGTCCCAGTGGCCAGGGCTCTCACAATCTGGCTCAGACACCTAACTAGGGATCTAGAAGAAGATGCTTCTAGAGAAGAAATATTACATTCTCTTCCCCTCTTGAAAACTGCTGCAGAATTTTTATGTGACTCACAATTAGATGTCATAAAATTTTCTTCCAGGTCTCTAGCCCTCTCAAATGCAGCCAGAAGAGCTTTGTGGCTCAAGTTGTGGTCAGGTGATAATCTGTCCAAGAACAATTTGTGCAATTTACCATTCCAGCCAGAGTCCTTATTAGGTCCTCAACTCTGTAAGATCCTGGAATTCTTGAGTGAAGGCAAAGGCAAAAAATTTCCAGAAACATAAAAGGAGTTCTGTCGGTCCTTTTTGTTCAGAAAAAAAAAAAATCACCTAAGTTCAGGAGACCATCTAATGGGTTTTCTGATAGAGAATCTTCGGAGAACGGAAGTCAAAATTAATCTTCCTTCAAAAAGAAGTCCACGAATCCCAAAACTTCTGACTTATGACGCCAGGCCCAAGACTATAGGCGCAAGATTAAAAAATTTTGCTTCTCTGGTGTCACAGACCTCTTCAGACGCATGGGTCACATCAACTATCCAAAACAGATACTCCTCAAATTCTGGAAGATTCAATCATTTTGTGCTGAACTCACAGAAAAATCCAGTGATTCTTCATTTCCGAAGCAAAGCATCCAGAGAAGAGGTCCCATCTGCAGAAAGAGGGCAAGGTGTCTATTCCAGGGTGTTCCTGGTACCCAAGCAAGGGGGCAAGCGGAGGCTGGTGACAGATCTCACCTTCCTAAACCAGTTTTTGGAGAAAAAACATACAAAATGGAGACCATACGCTCAGTAATAATCTTATTAGAGAGGAACGACTCTATGGCGATAATTGATCTCACCGAGGTCTATCTACATGTGCCACATGTGCCAATCCTTTACAGTCAAAGGAAGTTCCTTCAAATCGCTATCAAGGGGCCTCAGAGAATTCATCATTTCAAATCAGTTACGGGATCTCGTCAGCCCCTCGAGTTTTAACCCAAATTGTGGTGATTTTGACAGCAGCCTTAAGAGTGAGAGGGGTCAATGTGGTCCCATATCTGGACGACTGGTGGGTGAGAGCCTCCATGAAAGATCAACTCCATCATCA
Source organism: Leptodactylus fallax (assembly GCA_947044405.1). Taxonomy (NCBI): domain Eukaryota; kingdom Metazoa; phylum Chordata; class Amphibia; order Anura; family Leptodactylidae; genus Leptodactylus; species Leptodactylus fallax. The sequence continues at coordinate 28,251 of CAMRHE010000472.1, read as the reverse complement.
CCTGTGCATCACTCTGAACCTTCTGCAAGATCAATTGAAAAAAATCCCAGTCGGTGCCATCTCGGAACCTAAAGTTACTAGGCTTCATGATAGTTTTAAAGTCATGCTTTGAGAGTTTATATCCAGGGAGGATAAGAGTAACTCACATTGAGGTCTCTCACCTAGCTTCTCATCCCAAAGTCTCTTTCAGAAGAGCTATGCAAGTATTGGGCCTCATGACGTTGTCCATGGAGGTTGTACTATGGGAAAAAGCACACTTAAGGTCCCTGCAGTTTGACATACTCAGATCTTGGGACACATGTCCAAAATCCTTAGATGTGACCTTCAAGATCTCCACTGCCACAATCTTGAACCAAAAGTTGTGGATTATACCTCAGACTCGTCGTCAGGGATGACTCCTGGCTCCCCAGCCCTAGAGAGTCCTCACTACAGATGTATCCTCCTGAGGTTGGGGTGTACATTAGAACACAAATGGGTTTGGAGAAGCTGGGGTCCATCAGACCAGGACCGGACCTCCAATCTATAGCAGTTGAAAACAGTCAGGGTGCCCTTGATTAATTTTTCGCTCCCACCTACCCGTTTGCTAAGTCTTGGTCCAGTCAGACAATCTTGTGACAGTCTTCTATCTAAACAAACAGGGAGGCACCAAAAGCGATGTAATGGCGAAGGAGTGCAAGTTAATTAGGATCTGGCCAGAACACACTTTGGGGTTGTCAGCAGTACATGTCAAGGGGGCTCTGAATCACACAGCAGATCTGTTGAGCTGCAACAGTCTTTATCCAGCAGAATGGAAACTCAACTCCGAAATATTCTACCGGATAAAAGCAAAATGTAATAGATGTAATGGCAACTCGCCAGAATGCCAATCTGCCTCTATTCTACTCTCTGAACCATTGTGGCCAAGCCCTGGCAGTGGATGGCTTATCAATTCCTTGGTCAGGGAAACTGATCTATGTCTTTCAACCGATTTTCCGCTGATCTCCAGAGTTCTTGAGAAGATCCGCAACGAGAAGGTGGAGGCTATTGCATTTCTTCCATTCTGGCCCCAGAGAGCTTGGTTCACTATTACATTGTGTCTTTCAAAAAGCAGGTTCTGGAAGCTTCCAGTGGCAAGGAATCTTTTGTTCCCAGAATTGAGTGTGCCACCCCAATCCTCTCATCCTCCATCTCATGGCCTGGAGACTAACCAGGAGATCTGATCAACATTGGTCTTTTCACTAGAGGTTGTCAACACCCTCCTGTATTTTAGAAAGCCATCCGCGGGGAAAGTTTATAACAGGATAAGATAGGATTTTAACTCCTGGTGCTCCAAAAATGACGCAAAGATGTCTTCAGTAAACTCCATTCTTCAATTTTCTTCAAGAGGGTTTCAATAAGGGTGTCAAGATAAATACCCTGAACGTGCAGTTCATGGCGCTGAATGTGCAATTACAGAACAAATTCTCTAACCAGCATTTAATAAAGATCTTCAAGTCTCTGAGAAACCTGAACCCAGATCTCCAGAAGCCATCTCCCTTGTTGGATCTCTCCGTGGTCCTCTCTGATGCCTCTACAAGATATACCAATTAGATATCTCTCTCTAAAAGTGTTCTTCGTGGCAATAACTTCTGCAAAGCGAATGAGTGAGCTGAAGCCCTGTCCTGTAAAGAGTCTTACCTAAGGGGATTGCCTGCTGTTACAGACCATGCCCGGATTTCTGCCTAAAATTCCATCATTCAAGAATATTAATCAGAAGATTTCTTTGCCTGTACTTTTTCCCCATCCACAAGGGCAGGAACAAGGGTAATGGAATACTCTAGATGTCAAAAGAGCTGTACTTGATTATATCCAGAGAAGATCATTGTTCCCGTTGGCAGAGAATCTGTTTCTTCAGTTATTAGGTCCCAACAAGAAAAAAACAAACAGCAGAGCCACATTGGCCAGATGGATTAGATCAACCATGGAAAGATGTTATCAACTGTCGGGTCAACAATCCCCTCTTCAGATCAGTATATTTCTTTAAATATTGCTTAAAAAGATTATTCCTTTAAATATTACTTTCCTAAATGGGCCATATAGCGGCTGTTTCTTGCCATTCCCATAGGCCATAAGTGGGGATGTCTCGGAGGCAGATCCATTACTGACATTGTGGACTGACTTGGTGGGGCCCCTTAGTGCTGACCTTGTTCCCTAGATGGGGTTACATGCTCAGCACTAGGCTTGGTTGAATACTGAGTAATTGGTCCCCAACCACCAGTCCGCGGACCAGGACCGGGCCGTTGGGGATTCTTTGCCTATCCGTGGGCCGGCCTCAGTCTTAGCTGGATACTTTGTGCTAGGCCACGTTGCTATGCTAACGTGTAAACTATCGGGTAGCGTGGCGTCCTGTAGCTGCTAAGGATGCCGTGCTACCCGATAGTTTACACGTTACCATAGCAACGTGGCCTAGCACAAAGTATCCAGTGGAGAGTGTTTGCAGGACTTTTCTCTCCGCATTTTTAAAGTGGAATGAGGAACGGAATCCCCAGGCGGAGACCGGGCGCAAGTGTGAACCCAGCCTGAGGTAGGTATCATATTGAAACATCGGTGCATGCGTTGACATGAAGTTGGTTCCGGTTTTCACTTGATTTTCACACATATAGACGCCGTTTGGCGTGTTTCTGATGAATATGAACTGGGGGGTAAGTTTTATTCCCTTTAGTTGGGATTAGATGTCACACGAGGAGTCTGAGCTGACACACTAAGTAATTAGATAAAAATATTACTTTATATACATTAAAACAAGGATCTTTTTGATTATTTTATATATAAGCCCTATTTGTTGCACTTTAATAATTTATATATATTATTATATACGTATTTGATAGTGATGAGTGAATCGATTCTGCAGAAGTGGAATTTGATCCGAATTTCAGGAAATCTTCGATTCGCCACGATTCCGGATTTCCTGATGCTTCGCCATAACGAATATTTAGTAAGGACCTTTGTGACATCAGACGCTCACATGATGTTCTCTAGTGATGTGATTGGGTAGGCGTGTCTTTGCTTGTTAGCAGATCCTTCCACATGAATAAAAGTTGTCCGTGCTAGAGAGATAAAGAGACATGACCGCGACATCCAAGGGCTTCCGCCATTTTGCCGCCCACCCCAGCTCTGTGCAGCCCGGAAATAGCTGTTTATTCGCTGCGAAGTAATTCGTATCAAAGCGAATTTTTTTTGGAACTCTGAATCGAACTTTTGATGGATTCACTCACCTTTAGTATTTGATATTTTGATTCTAATTGATATTTGCATCATAATTAACGTAATGAGTAATTTATTATGCACTGGGAGACGTTTCACTAGAGAAGTTGCACTAAAGTCTTGCTTGAGAAAGGTCCAAAACTCCTAGGACCGAAACATAGTTCTTGGAATAAATTCACATCAGTTCTCACTATTTTGGAGTTCTGCATCTATCTATCTATCTATCTATCAAAATACAAAAAAGCAGGGCACTCCGCACACAGCACAAGGACATATGAAAACCCTAAAGGGCACTACTCATGTAGTTAAAAACACCTAATATGATCTACAACTTAGAGATTCTTTGTTATGCACATTTGATCAAACAGTAAGAATCCCGTACCTGCCATGACAAGACGACCTCATTCAGATGGGACCCTACACTAAATAAATATACCTCTCTTGGACCTGGACAAGTCTACAGTGTGAACACAGGGCGAGCAGGATCCAGAGCACTCTATATTTCAAAATAGCCTAAGGCAGATGGAGAGGTGGAAAATATATATACTCTATTCCAAGTAGATAAACAGGTGACACTGAATTTACAATACTGAACTTTCTTACAATATTCTAATTTTCTTAGATTTGGGTTTTCATTACCTGTAATCCATAATCAACATTTACACAAATAAAACACTTGAAATAGAACACTCTGTGTGTAAAGAATCTAGAAAATATAGGAGGTCACTTTTTTAATTTAATGACTGAAAGAAATAAACGTTTCTAAGATATTCTAATTTATTGTTCTCTTTTCTTTCCGTGTCTATGCCACCCCTCCTTGTCTCCGGGTGCCTCTATCCGCACCATCTGTAACTTTCACCTTCTTGTTACATTATTACTAATAATAGATAACTACAATAAACATTATGTAAATGATATTAGAATAATAGTAATAATAATATGTAGAAAATAGGACTCTACTACCAATATAAGTACAAGGTAAGAGCTTACATCAGGTCCCTACAAATATACTGATGTGAATAGAATCCTGTACTGCTTTTCCATAGCTGAACACTAGATGGCGGCAGTCAACTTTGTAAACTAAAGAGAAAAAGCTTATCCTATGTGATCATATCAAAGGTGCAAGAAGGTAAAAATAATACAGAGAATGAGATGGCGACCAGCCTGATGGAAAAGATATAATTATTACATATGGGATAAAAGTAACATTGTGCGAGTGTGTGGGGGACTGTAGCCAGTCCAGATGTTCTCATACCAGTGATTAAATAGTTAATAAAAAATTGTTATGATAATTAAGGCCATAATTATTTCTAAGGGAAACATTAGGAAGTAACAGAAGATTTGCCTGTTATTCCACATAGTGGTCAGCAGGTGGCGCAGTCTTCTGAAATTGCATTTGTACAGTAGGTGTTCTATATAGTTTACTACACTCTACAGTCACACCCCCTAACACACATATATATAATATGTATATATAGTCCTTGCAGCACTGGAGTCATCTGCAAGGAGTTTGTATGTTCTCCCTGTGTTTGGTGGGTTTCCTCCCACACTCCAAAGACATAGTAATAGGGAATGTAGATTGTGAGCCCTATAGGGGGCAGTGTTAGCATTAGCTCTTTGAAAGCGCTGCAGAATATGATGGCGCTATATAACTAAGAAACCGCCAAAAATTGGCAGAGAGAAAAGTCCTGCACAGAGGACTTTTTTTTTTTATGCTGCTTTCAGTTTATATGACAGACAACTGGCGGACCCCATTATAGTCAATGGGGTTCACCGCCGTCTGTGTGTAATCTGCTGTTATAACGTTCTGGCTCTCCGTCATTCAGGTCTCCTGGTAAACCTGAACGATGGAGAGCACAACGCTAGTGTGAACCTAGTGTGAGCAAAATAAATAAATATATTTATTTAATGTAGATGGGATCTAGACAATGTCCTTCATTATCGCGACACCTGCAGACTCTACTTTCTACTCTGAAATACTCCACATATTTCCAAGACACTCATCAACCATCTGTGCCTACCCGTAATGCCTGACAGCCAGATCTCAGGGGGTGTTTACCCAAAGAACAGTTAATGACACCCCTTTGGACATGCACTTTATTATTGGTAATCCTTAGAAGGCCTGGATGGGAATAGAATGAATATAGACCATGGACGATGTCACCAAATATAACAATTTCATATCCATATTAACTCACTATTGTGCTGGTACAGTCACTGTGTACATACATTACATTACTTATAATGTACTGATCCTGAGTTACATCCTGTATTATACCCCAGAGCTGCACTCACTATTCTGCTGGTACAGTCACTGTGTACATACATTACATTACTTATCCTGTACTGATCCTGAGTTACATCCTGTATTATATTCCAGAGCTGTACTCACTATTCTGCTGGTGCAGTCACTGTGTACATACATTACATTACTTATCCTGTACTGATCCTGAGTTACATCCTGTATTATACTCCAGAGCTGCACTCACTATTCTGCTGGTGCAGTCACTGTGTACATACATTACATTACTTATAATGTACTGATCCTGAGTTACATCCTGTATTATATTCCAGAGCTGTACTCACTATTCTGCTGGAGCAGTCACTGTGTACATACATTACATTACTTATCCTGTACTGATCCTGAGTTACATCCTGTATTATACTCCAGAGCTGCACTCACTATTCTGCTGGTGCAGTCACTGTGTACATACATTACATTACTTATCCTGTACTGATCCTGAGTTACATCCTGTATTATACTCCAGAGCTGCACTCACTATTCTGCTGGTATAGTCACTGTGTACATACATTACATTACTTATCCTGTAGTGATCCTGAGTTACATCCTGTATTATACTCCAGAGCTGCGCTCACTATTCTGCTGGTGCAGTCACTGTGTACATACATTACATTACTTATCCTGTACTGATCCTGAGTTACATCCTGTATTATACTCCAGAGCTGCACTCACTATTCTGCTGGTGCAGTCACTGTGTACATACATTACATTACTTATCCTGTACTGATCCTGAGTTACATCATGTATTATACTCCAGAGCTGCACTCACTATTCTGCTGGTGCAGTCACTGTGTACATACATTACATTACTTATCCTGTACTGATCCTGAGTTACATCCTGTATTATACTCCAGAGCTGCACTCACTATTCTGCTGGTGCAGTCACTGTGTACATATATTACATTACTTATCCTGTACTGATCCTGAGTTATATCCTGTATTATACTCCAGAGCTGCACTCACTATTCTGCTGGTATAGTCACTGTGTACATACATTACATTACTTATCCTGTACTGATCCTGAGTTACATCATGTATTATACTCCAGAGCTGCACTCACTATTCTGCTGGTGCAATCACTGTGTACATACATTACATTACTTATCCTGTACTGATCCTGAGTTACATCCTGTATTATACTCCAGAGCTGCACTCACTATTCTGCTGGTGCAGTCACTGTGTACATATATTACATTACTTATCCTGTACTGATCCTGAGTTACATCCTGTATTATACTCCAGAGCTGCACTCACTATTCTGCTGGTGCAGTCACTGTGTACATACATTACATTACTTATCCTGTACTGATCCTGAGTTACATCCTGTATTATACTCCAGAGCTGCACTCACTATTCTGCTGGTGCAGTCACTGTGTACATATATTACATTACTTATCCTGTACTGATCCTGAGTTATATCCTGTATTATACTCCAGAGCTGCACTCACTATTCTGCTTGTGCAGTCACTGTGTACATACTGTATATATAACTGTATATATAAGAACGCCAGTTCTTAGAGGCGTACTGCAGTATTGCTGCCTGTAGCTCCGCACACACAGCACGCTGGAATGTTCACACTAATCGTTTATGGATTTTGTGCTAATATTTCTAATTACTCCTAATTATCTTTACAAACCAGAACATTGCCCCCCCCCCCATAGCTCTTCTTTCATTGCCCCCTCCTCTTCTTTCCGCTTATAGACATCAGGATATACATCTGCCGGGGGCCTCAGCCCTCTGTAAATTAGTCACAATTACCATAAAGTGCACCTATAATGTGTCTTTAGAGGGAATTGATGTTACTGAGCTGTGCGCCCCGGCCTGAGAGGGGAAGAAATTAGGCTATTTATTTATCTAGATAAAAGGATGAAAGTCCCAGAGGTGACTTCCGGTCAAAGGCAAAAGCTCAATAAGATTGACAGATGAAAATAAGAATAATATTACATAGATATATGACTGTATGTGTGTGTGTGTGTGGGGGGGGGGGGGGGTGTATAAATTTATATCTATGTTTTACACAGTTATATACATAATGTAGTCTTGAGATAGATATGAAAAGAAAGGTACACATAGATACAAGATAGATAGATAGATAGATAGATAGATAGATATGGGATAGATAGATAGATAGATAGATAGATAGATATAAGATACAGAAGAAAGAAAGATAGATAGATAAGATATGAGAGATAGATAGATATAAGATACAGAAGAAAGAAATATAGATAGATAGATAGATAGATAGATAGATAGATAGATAGATAAGATATGAGAGATAGATAGATATAAGATACAGAAGAAAGATAGATAGATAGATAGATAGATAGATAGATAGATAGATAGATAGAAAAAAGAAAGACAGACATGAAAAAGACTGAAAGTCTGGTATATAGATATGAAAAAGATATTTATCAATAGATAGAACAATAGACAAACAGATAAGAGACAGACAGAATAATAGATGTATGCAAGGAATGGTTACCACTGCTCACAGTCCCTCTGCCCCACTGTCAGTATACTGCTGAGCTAGGAACGTGGTGATGATAAATCATCAATGTCCCAACTGAGAGATAGATAGATATGAGATAGATAGATATGAGATAGATAGATAGATAGATAGATATGAGATAGATAGATATGAGATAGATAGATAGATAGATAGATAGATATGAGATAGATAGATATGAGATAGATAGATAGATAGATAGATAGATAGATATGAGATAGATAGATAGATATGAGATATATAGATAATAGGTAGATAGATATGAGATATACTGTAGATAGATAGATAATAGATAGATAGATAGATAGATATGAGATAGATAGATAGATAGATATGAGATAGATAGATAGATAGATAGATATGAGATAGATAGATAGGAGATAGATAGATAGATAGATATGAGATAGATAGATAATAGGTAGATAGATATGAGATATACTGTAGATAGATAGATAATAGATAGATAGATAGATATGAGATAGATAGATAGATAGATAGATATGAGATAGATAGATATGAGATAGATAGATAGATATGAGATAGATAGATAGATAGATAGATATGAGATAGATAGATAGATATGAGATATATAGATAATAGGTAGATAGATATGAGATATACTGTAGATAGATAGATAATAGATAGATAGATAGATATGAGATAGATAGATAGATAGATATGAGATAGATAGATAGATATGAGATAGATAGATAGGAGATAGATAGATATGAGATAGATAGATAATAGGTAGATAGATATGAGATATACTGTAGATAGATAGATAATAGATAGATAGATAGATAGATATGAGATACATAGATAATGGATAGGAGATAGATATTTAAAATACATGAGAAAGACATGTAGATAAATAAATGGATACTGTAGATTAGAACAATAGATAGATATTAAACAGAGATAAATGTGAGAAGATTGAGAATAGTTTTGGTTTTAAGTGTCAAGTTAAAATTTGCTACATCTGTAGAAAGAAATAGAAAAGTGAAAACAAATATGCATTAGATAGATATGAGGTCGATAGATAGATAGATAGATAGATAGATAGATGGAAAGAGATAGAGGTACATTAGATACAGTATGTAGAGATAGATAGATAGATAGATAGATAGATAGATAGATAGATATGGAACAGTAATAGCTGACAGCTTCCAAAAAGGATTAGATGCCCTTTTAAAAGAAAATCGCATTGATGATTATGGAATTTAATAGAATTCCATGCCCTTTCCCAAGCACCTCCAATAAGATACAGGCAGCACCCCTTCTCGGAGTTACTTACTGTATATGGTCAATATGCTGTTGACCTAAAGGATCTGCACCCATTTTTGCACAATTTAATCCTTTGGTGCTGCTCTCATGTGGACTTTATATAGATAGATAATACATAGATAAGGAGATAGAGAGATATGAGATAGATAGGAATATGATGGTGCTATACAAGTAAGCATAATAAATAAATAATAGATATGAGATAGATAGATAGATAGATAGATAGATATGAGTAAATAAATACATAGATATAAGATATATAAAGAGATATGAGATAGAAAGAAAGAAAGAAAGAAAGAAAGAAAGAAAGAGAAAGAAATGCTAAACAAATATATATGCATCATATAGATGGCTATGAGTAGATAGAGATATAAGATAAACAGAGAGAGATTTGAGATGGGAAAAAAGAAAGAAAGAAAATAAAAAAACAATAAAAATAAATATGCTTTAGATAGATATGGTTTGGATAGATAGATAGATAGATAGATAGATAGATAATCTAGTCTGTGGTCGCTCTGTAATGCATCATTTCCCCTGTAGTAGCGCTGTAGGAAGATAGTACAGACTTCCCTTTAAACAGATCTATCTGTATATCCACACTAGACAGTCAGTATCCGTGCCTGGTATATATAATACACACAGTGGTTATAAAGTTTGCAGTCGCTATATGCGATGCCTCTATGTGGATGCAGACAAGTTAAAGTGCTGACTGTGCACATTACGCTCGGTCGGAGCCGTTATTTACATTTCCCATTCACCGCTCCTTCTAACTTAAATGAAGCTTTTCTCTCATTGAGGAAATTGACAGGAAAACCTAATATATCGACCTGAGCTCCTTAAGGCCCTCGCTCCCCACATCTTAAGTACAGTATATGGAGAGAAACCTCTGATTTGTGGTAAAGAAGGGAGGAGATTCGACCTTTTGGGTCTTGAGATGGAGCCGTCCGTTAATTACATCTCACCGAGTTCTGCTCTTCAGTGGTTTCAGATGGATGCAGCTCACCACCAGGAGAGGAGACATCACTTAACTGATTTACCCATCCGTGCATTGATGCCAGTAAAGACCATCTGGCCGCTATCAAGACCTATATCGTGGTGTAAAATATTTAGAAGATATAAGAGACATTAATATACAGCGCAAGAGTCGCTATTAAAGGGGAAGTCTAGTCACCGCAGACTTCACAAAATATATATTATAACAGGGACTTTAGTTAATACTTTTACAGCATGTCACTCCCATCACACAGAGAAAAGACTGCAGATTCCCAATTCATTAAAGTGGGAGGATTTTTCAAAGCTTCCACCACACTATAATATAACTACTATAATACTGCCTCCTATGTACAAGAATATAACTACTATAATACTGCCTCCTATGTACAAGAATATAACTACTATAATACTGCCTCCTATGTACAAGAATATAACTACTATTATACTGCTCCTATATAAAAGAATATAACTACTATAATACTGCCCCTATGTACAAGAATATAGCTACTATAATACTGCCCCTATGTACAAGAATATAACTACTATCATACTGCTCCTATATAAAAGAATATAACTACTATAATACTGCTCCTATGTACAAGAATATAGCTACTATAATACTGCCCCCTATGTACAAGAATATAACTACTATAATACTGCCCCTATGTACAAGAATATAACTACTATAATACTGCTCCTATGTACAAGAATATAACTACTATAATACTGCCCCTATGTACAAGAATATAGCTACTATAATACTGCTCCTATGTACAAGAATATAACTACTATAATACTGCCCCTATGTACAAGAATATAACTACTATAATACTGCTCCTATGTACAAGAATATAACTACTATAATACTGCCCCTATGTACAAGAATATAGCTACTATAATACTGCTCCTATGTACAAGAATATAACTACTATAATACTGCCCCTATGTACAAGAATATAACTACTATAATACTGCTACTATGTACAAGAATATAACTACTATAATACTGCCCCTATGTACAAGCCATATAACTACTATAATACTACTCCTATGTACAAGAATATAACTACTATAATACTGCCCCCTATGTACAAGAATATAACTACTATAATACTGCTCCTATGTACAAGAATATAACTACTATAATACTGTCCCTATATACAAGAATATAACTACTATAATACTGCTCCTATGTACAAGAATATAACTACTATAATACTACTCCTATGTACAAGAATATAACTACTATAATACTGCCCCCTATGTACAAGAATATAACTACTATAATACTACTCCTATGTACAAGAATATAACTACTATAATACTACTCCTATGTACAAGAATATAACTACTATAATACTACCTCCTATGTACAAGAATATAACTACTATAATGCTACTACTATGTACAAGAATATAGCTACTATAATACTGCTCCTATGTACAAGAATAGAACTACTATAATACTGCCCCCTATGTACAAGAATATAACTACTATAATACTACTCCTATGTACAAGAATATAACTACTATAATACTGCTCCTATGTACAAGAATATAACTACTATAATACTGCTCCTATGTACAAGAATATAACTACTATAATACTACCTCCTATATACAAGAATATAACTACTATAATACTGCCCCCTATGTACAAGAATATAACTACTATAATACTGCTCCTATGTACAAGAATAGAACTACTATAATACTGCTCCTATGTACAAGAATAGAACTACTATAATACTGCCCCTATGTACAAGAATATAACTACTATAATACTGCTCCTATATACAAGAATATAACTACTATAATACTGCTCCTATGTACAAGAATATAACTACTATAATACTGCCCCCTATGTACAAGAATATAACTACTATAATACTGCTCCTATATACAAGAATATAACTACTATAATACTGCTCCAATGTACAAGAATATAACTACTATAATACTGCTGCTATGTACAAGAATATAACTACTATAATACTGCTGCTATGTACAAGAATATAACTACTATAATACTACCTCCTATGTACAAGAATATAACTACTATAATACTGCTCCTATGTACAAGAATATAACTACTATAATACTACCTCCTATGTACAAGAATATAACTACTATAATACTGCCCCTATGTACAAGAATATAACTACTATAATACTGCTCCAATGTACAAGAATATAACTACTATAATACTGCTCCTATATACAAGAATTTAACTACTATAATACTGCTCCAATGTACAAGAATATAACTACTATAATACTGCTCCTATATACAAGAATATAACTACTATAATACTGCTCCAATGTACAAGAATATAACTACTATAATACTGCTGCTATGTACAAGAATATAACTACTATAATACTGCTGCTATGTACAAGAATATAACTACTATAATACTACCTCCTATGTACAAGAATATAACTACTATAATACTGCTCCTATGTACAAGAATATAACTACTATAATACTACCTCCTATGTACAAGAATATAACTACTATAATACTGCCCCTATGTACAAGAATATAACTACTATAATACTGCTCCAATGTACAAGAATATAACTACTATAATACTGCTCCTATATACAAGAATTTAACTACTATAATACTGCTCCAATGTACAAGAATATAACTACTATAATACTGCTCCTATATACAAGAATATAACTACTATAATACTGCCCCCTATGTACAAGAATAGAACTACTATAATACTGTTCCTATGTACAAGAATATAACTACTATAATACTGCCCCATGTACAAGAATATAACTACTATAATACTGCTCCATATGTACAAGAATATAACTACTATAATACTGCTCCATATGTACAAGAATATAACTACTATAATACTGCTCCTATGTACAAGAATATAACTACTATAATACTGCCCCCTATGTACAAGAATATAACTACTATAATACTGCTCCTATATACAAGAATATAACTACTATAATACTGCTGCTATGTACAAGAATATAACTACTATAATACTGCTGCTATGTACAAGAATATAACTACTATAATACTACCTCCTATGTACAAGAATATAACTACTATAATACTGCTCCTATGTACAAGAATATAACTACTATAATACTACCTCCTATGTACAAGAATATAACTACTATAATACTGCCCCTATGTACAAGAATATAACTACTATAATACTGCTCCAATGTACAAGAATATAACTACTATAATACTGCTCCTATATACAAGAATATAACTACTATAATACTGCTCCAATGTACAAGAATATAACTACTATAATACTGCTCCTATATACAAGAATATAACTACTATAATACTGCCCCCTATGTACAAGAATAGAACTACTATAATACTGTTCCTATGTACAAGAATATAACTACTATAATACTGCCCCATGTACAAGAATATAACTACTATAATACTGCTCCATATGTACAAGAATATAACTACTATAATACTGCTCCATATGTACAAGAATATAACTACTATAATACTACCTCCTATGTACAAGAATATAACTACTATAATACTGCCACTATGTACAAGAATATAACTACTATAATACTGTTCCTATGTACAAGAATATAACTACTATAATACTGCTCCTATGTACAAGAATATAACTACTATAATACTTCTCCTATGTACAAGAATATAACTACTATAATACTGCTCCTATGTACAAGAATATAACTACTATAATACTTCTCCTATGTACAAGAATATAACTACTATAATACTGCTCCTATGTACAAGAATATAACTACTATAATACTTCTCCTATGTACAAGAATATAACTACTATAATACTGCTCCCTATGTACAAGAATATAACTACTATAATACTACCTCCTATGTACAAGAATATAACTACTATAATACTGCCCCCTATGTACAAGAATATAACTACTATAATACTGCTCCTATGTACAAGAATATAACTACTATAATACTGCCCCCTATGTACAAGAATATAACTACTATAATACTACTCCTATGTACAAGAATATAACTACTATAATACTGCTGCTATGTACAAGAATATAACTACTATAATACTGCCTCCTATGTACAAGAATATAACTACTATAATACTACCTCCTATGTACAAGAATATAACTACTATAATACTACTCCTATGTACAAGAATATAACTACTATAATACTGCCTCCTATGTACAAGAATATAACTACTATAATACTGCCCCCTATGTACAAGAATATAACTACTATAATACTGCTCCTATATACAAGAATATAACTACTATAATACTACCCCCTATGTACAAGAATATAACTACTATAATACTGCCCCTATGTACAAGAATATAACTACTATAATACTGCTCCTATGTACAAGAATATAACTACTATAATACTGCCCCCTATGTACAAGAATATAACTACTATAATACTGCTCCTATATACAAGAATATAACTACTATAATACTACCCCCTATGTACAAGAATATAACTACTATAATACTGCCCCTATGTACAAGAATATAACTACTATAATACTACTCCTATGTACAAGAATATAACTACTATAATACTACTCCTATGTACTATGTACTGCAGGCTACTCTGTAATGTATGGCAGTAGGTTATGTGGGATCTTAGTGCACTATCCAGCATGTACATATAGTAGATATACTTTCCTTCCTTAGATTGTCTAATCCATTTCCCAAGCTATAGACCTCCAGAGATATTAGATATTAACCCATAACCATCCCAGGGTATCAGTATGTAGACCATAGGTCTTCATTGGAGCTTTATACACACAGTACTATAAGGATTTCTTCGTGCAAAGTTACTTTAGGTACATAGGAGCATTCATGAAAATGGGTTGCCAAAGGCGATATTTCAGTATTTTTTATTGTATTATTTGGTCTTACACATATATGTCAGTAAGGTTGAAAGGCTAAGGAATGATGTTGCTTTTGGGGGGAGGGGGCACTAAGTTTGCCCTTTTGCAGAATTTACATTAGAAATAAGTCACCATATAAGGGAATATTGGAAGTACATGGGGTGTGTGAACCTGCCATCACCTTCTATGTTACAGTCGTGTTGGCAGGGTGCTGCGATTATTCTGTCCCCCGGGTATCACAACTAGCAGTTTATAAACAAGTAGATGTGCTGCCCGGGGCCCGGGGTCCGTCACTGCACACTATTTCTTGGAAAATATTGATTTATGGGAGGGGAGCATTGAATATACAATGGGGCACCTCCACCCTCATGTCTGCTCAGTATAATTACACATGATGAGAATACATAGGAGCACTTTAGGACAGTTTATCCTCTGCAAAAGGAAAAACATTGATTTCTCGCCCTTGTTCATACACGGAAGTGGCCCACCCTGCAGCAATGCTGAATAGGCCCAAGGAGGTTTGTCCTGCTGATAAATAGGGCAGCGAGGCGCTAAATGCTGCAGGCTTCATAGAGGATTAATATACTGTGCTAGAGACAAGAGGCTGCACTTATCTGGCCCGTCTCTGTCCGGGAGACATCATATCACTATATACAAGAAGATGTATAACTTATACCAGCTGTACATATATATTATATACAGGAGATACCCAGGTTATACCAGCTGTACATATATAATTATATACAGGAGATACCCAGGTTATACCGGCATGGTCCATATCACTATATACAAGAAGATGTATAACTTATACCAGCTGTACATATATATTATATACAGGAGATACCCAGGTTATACCAGCATGCTCCATATCACTATATACAGGAGATACCCAGGTTATACCGGCTGTACATATATAATTATATACAGGAGATACCCAGGTTATACCAGCATGGTCCATATCACTATATACAAGAAGATGTATAACTTATACCAGCTGTACATATATATTATATACAGGAGATACCCGGGTTATACCAGCATGGTCCATATCACTATATACAGGAGATACCCAGGTTATACCAGCATGGTCCATATCACTATATACAAGAAGATGTATAACTTATACCAGCTGTACATATATAATTATATACAGTGTATACCCAGGTTATACCAGCATGGTCCATATCACTATATACAAGAAGATGTATAACTTATACCAGCTGTACATATATAATTATATACAGGAGATACCCAGGTTATACCAGCTGTACATATATATTATATACAGGAGATACCCAGGTTATACCAGCATGGTCCATATCACTATATACAAGAAGATGTATAACTTATACCCGCTGTACATATATAATTATATACAGGAGATACCCAGGTTATACCAGCAGGGTCCATATCACTATATACAAGAAGATGTATAACTTATACCAGCTGTACATATATAATTATATACAGGAGATACCCAGGTTATACCAGCATGGTCCATATCACTATATACAAGAAGATGTATAACTTATACCAGCTGTACATATATAATTATATACAGGAGATACCCAGGCTATACCAGCATGGTCCATATCACTATATACAAGAAGATGTATAACTTATACCAGCTGTACATACATAATTATATACAGGAGATACCCAGGTTATACCGGCATGCTCCATATCACTATATACAAGAAGATGTATAACTTATACCAGCTGTACATATATATTATATACAGGAGATACCCAGGTTATACCGGCATGGTCCATATCACTATATACAGGAGATACCCAGGTTATACCGACTGTACATATATAATTATATACAGGAGATACCCAGGTTATACCAGCATGGTCCATATCACTATATACAAGAAGATGTATAACTTATACCAGCTGTACATATATATTATATACAGGAGATACCCAGGTTATACCAGCATGGTCCATATCACTATATACAAGAAGATGTATAACTTATACCAGCTGTACATATATATTATATACAGGAGATACCCAGGTTATACCAGCATGGTCCATATCACTATATACAGGAGATACCCAGGTTATACCAGCATGGTCCATATCACTATATACAAGAAGATGTATAACTTATACCAGCTGTACATATATAATTATATACAGTGTATACCCAGGTTATACCAGCATGGTCCATATCACTATATACAAGAAGATGTATAACTTATACCAGCTGTACATATATAATTATATACAGGAGATACCCAGGTTATACCAGCTGTACATATATATTATATACAGGAGATACCCAGGTTATACCAGCATGGTCCATATCACTATATACAAGAAGATGTATAACTTATACCCGCTGTACATATATAATTATATACAGGAGATACCCAGGTTATACCAGCAGGGTCCATATCACTATATACAAGAAGATGTATAACTTATACCAGCTGTACATATATAATTATATACAGGAGATACCCAGGTTATACCAGCATGGTCCATATCACTATATACAAGAAGATGTATAACTTATACCAGCTGTACATATATAATTATATACAGGAGATACCCAGGCTATACCAGCATGGTCCATATCACTATATACAAGAAGATGTATAACTTATACCAGCTGTACATATATAATTATATACAGGAGATACCCAGGTTATACCGGCATGCTCCATATCACTATATACAAGAAGATGTATAACTTATACCAGCTGTACATATATATTATATACAGAAGATACCCAGGTTATACCGGCATGGTCCATATCACTATATACAGGAGATACCCAGGTTATACCGGCTGTACATATATAATTATATACAGGAGATACCCAGGTTATACCAGCATGGTCCATATCACTATATACAAGAAGATGTATAACTTATACCAGCTGTACATATATATTATATACAGGAGATACCCAGGTTATACCAGCATGGTCCATATCACTATATACAAGAAGATGTATAACTTATACCAGCTGTACATATATATTATATACAGGAGATACCCAGGTTATACCAGCATGGTCCATATCACTATATACAGGAGATACCCAGGTTATACCAGCATGGTCCATATCACTATATACAAGAAGATGTATAACTTATACCAGCTGTACATATATAATTATATACAGTGTATACCCAGGTTATACCAGCATGGTCCATATCACTATATACAAGAAGATGTATAACTTATACCAGCTGTACATATATAATTATATACAGGAGATACCCAGGTTATACCAGCTGTACATATATATTATATACAGGAGATACCCAGGTTATACCAGCATGGTCCATATCACTATATACAAGAAGATGTATAACTTATACCCGCTGTACATATATAATTATATACAGGAGATACCCAGGTTATACCAGCAGGGTCCATATCACTATATACAAGAAGATGTATAACTTATACCAGCTGTACATATATAATTATATACAGGAGATACCCAGGTTATACCAGCATGGTCCATATCACTATATACAAGAAGATGTATAACTTATACCAGCTGTACATATATAATTATATACAGGAGATACCCAGGTTATACCAGCAGGTTCCATATCACTATATACAGTCATATGAAAAAGTTTGTGCACCCCTATTAATCTTAATCATTTTTAGTTCTAAATATTTGGGTGTTTGCAACAGCCATTTCAATTTGATACATCTAATAACTGATGGACACAGTAATATTTCAGGATTGAAATGAGGTTTATTGTACTAACAGAAAATGTGCAATATGCATTAAACCAAAATTTGACCGGTGCAAAAGTATGGGCACCTCAACAGAAAAGTGACATTAATATTTAGGAGATCCTCCTTTTGCAAAAATAACAGCCTCTAGTCGCTTCCTGTAGCTTTTAATCAGTTCCTGGATCCTGGATGAAGGTATTTTTGACCATTCCTCTTTACAAAACAATTCCAGTTCAGTTAAGTTTGATGGTCGCCGAGCATGGACAGCCCGCTTCACATTATCCCACAGATGTTCAATGATATTCAGGTCTGGGGACTGGGATGGCCATTCCAGAACATTGTAATTGTTCCTCTGCATGAATGCCTGAGTAGATTTGGATCATTGTCTTGCTGAAATATCCATCCCCGGCGTAACTTCAAATTCGTCACTGATTCTTGTACATTATTCTCAAGAATCTGCTGATACTGAGTTGAATCCATGCGACCCTCAACTTTAACAAGATTCCCGGTGCCGGCATTGGCCACACAGCCCCAAAGCATGATGGAACCTCCACCAAATTTTACAGTGGGTAGCGAGTGTTTTTCTTGGAATGCTGTGTTTTTTTGATGCCATGCATAACGCCTTTTTGTATGACCAAACAACTCAATCTTTGTTTCATCAGTCCACAGGACCTTCTTCCAAAATGAAGCTGGCTTGTCCAAATGTGCTTTTGCATACCTCAGGCGACTCTGTTTGTGGCGTGCTTTCAGAAACGGCTTCTTTCGCATCACTCTCCCATACAGCTTCTCCTTGTGCAAAGTGTGCTGTATTGTTGACCGATGCACAGTGACACCATCTGCAGCAAGATGATGCTGCAGCTCTTTGGAGGTGGTCTGTGGATTGTCCTTGACTGTTCTCACCATTCTTCTTCTCTGCCTTTCTGATATTTTTCTTGGCCTGCCACTTCTGGGCTTAACAAGAACTGTCCCTGTGGTCTTCCATTTCCTTACTATGTTCCTCACAGTGGAAACTGACAGGTTAAATCTCTGAGACAACTTTTTGTATCCTTCCCCTGAACAACTATGTTGAACAATCTTTGTTTTCAGATCATTTGAGAGTTGTTTTGAGGAGCCCATGATGCCACTCTTCAGAGGAGATTCAAATAGGAGAACAACTTGCAATTGGCCACCTTAAATACCTTTTCTCATGATTGGATACACCTGGCTATGAAGTTAAAAGCTCAGTGAGTTTACAAAACCAATTTTGTGCTTCAGTAAGTCAGTAAAAAGTAGTTAGGAGTATTCAAATCAATAAAATGATAAGGGTACCCAAATTTTTGCACTGGTCAAATTTTGGTTTAATGCATATTGCACATTTTCTGTTAGTACAATAAACCTCATTTCAATCCTGAAATATTACTGTGTCCATCAGTTATTAGATATATCAAATTGAAATGGCTGTTGCAAACACCCAAATATTTAGAACTAAAAATGATTAAGATTAATAGGGGTGCCCAAACTTTTTCATATGACTGTATAAGAAGATGTATAACTTATACCAGCTGTACATATATAATTATATACAGGAGATACCCAGGTTATACCGGCAGGGTCCATATCACTATATACAAGAAGATGTATAACTTATACCGGCTGTACATATATAATTATATACAGGAGATACCCAGGTTATACCGGCTGTACATATATAATTATATACAGGAGATACCCAGGTTATACCAGCATGGTCCATATCACTATATACAAGAAGATGTATACCTTATACCAGCTGCACATATATAATTATATACAGGAGATACCCAGGCTATACCAGCACGGTCCATATCACTATATACAAGAAGATGTATAACTTATACCAGCAGTACATATATAATTATATACAGGAGATACCCAGGTTATACCGGCATGGTCCATATCACTATATACAAGAAGATGGATAACTTATACCAGCTGTACATATATAATTATATACAGGAGATACCCAGGTTATACCGGCATGGTCCATATCACTATATACAAGAAGATGTATAACTTATACCAGCTGTACATATATAATTATATACAGGAGATACCCAGGTTATACCGGCATGGTCCATATCACTATATACAAGAAGATGTATAACTTATACCAGCTGTACATATATAATTATATACAGGAGATACCCAGGTTATACCAGCATGGTCCATATCACTATATACAAGAAGATGTATACCTTATACCAGCTGTACATATATAATTATATACAGGAGATACCCAGGTTATACCAGCATGCTCCATATCACTATATACAAGAAGATGTATAACTTATACCAGCTGTACATATATAATTATATACAGGAGATACCCAGGTTATACCAGCTGTACATATATAATTATATACAGGAGATACCCAGGTTATACCAGCATGGTCCATATCACTATATACAAGAAGATGTATAACTTATACCAGCTGTACATATATAATTATATACAGGAGATACCCAGGTTATACCGGCAGGGTCCATATCACTATATACAAGAAGATGTATAACTTATACCAGCTGTACATATATAATACAGGAGATACCCAGGTTATACCAGCATGGTCCATATCACTATATAGCAGATGACTATAAATATAATCTTATATATGGTGTGCATTGTACATATTAACCCTAGTCTTTCCGGCTCCTTTACCCTCACTTTCCGCCCTATACTTTTAGCTGAATAAGACAGATTTGGAGCAGAATGGATGGTGGAAGTTGCACCATATTTATTTTATTGTGATGGCCCCCCGGGGACCTGATTCCAGGCCTTTCCCTTTTACATGCTGTTAATGAGTGGTAGAGCTGGGGGGAGTCAGACCTTTCTCTCCTCTCCTGCGCAGGGTCCTATGTCCAGTGATTTTGTGGTCAGGGGTAATGCACTCCACTTACAGAGACGGAACAGGATTAATGTGCTCCACATACTGCTGAGTATTGATCCTCAGGCAGAAGGATCTGAGTGGTGGGCTGTGAGACAGAGGACCCTGGCTGTCTAACTAACATGGCCGCCACTTATAATTGTGTAGCCCTATTTGGGGGGGGGGTATGAGTATTATCCCTCCCGCAACAGACTCTGGCGCTGACCTGTGTGTATAATGGGACCTGAAGCCTTCGCTGAAGGGAAGAGTGGGAACATATATGAAATATATCCGTGCCTCCACCCAGGATAGAGCCTCTGTATTACAGGGAGAATCTCTTCCTGGGACTTACCCATGAAGTACAGTTAGTAGCCTTAACAAGGATCACTGTACTAATCTCACAGTCTGAAGAATACATACAGATACCACATAAGGTTATAACAGTAGCTTTATAAGAATCAACAGGGTAATAATACATACATAAAATATACTCAGAACACAGCAATACTACAACAACCAGCAAGTCCTCAACCGTCTTAGGTTATATACCCGGGTATATATATAGATATATAGCAAGAGTCCAGTGCACAATACCTCCAGGCAACAGAAGAGATGCAGGGGCCCCTGTGGATGACTGTGGATCCTCGGATTCTTCCAGGAGATGACAGACAGCCGATCAGGAGATGATGATGATGATGATGGTGAGATTCTTCACAGGCAGCAAACAGGGCGACGGTGACGGCAGTAGATGCAGGCCTGACTACCCTAACACTGAGTCCTTAACCTGCCAGCTAAACTACTAGTGCCACCGGGCCTCTAACTAGCTAGTTGGCCTTCGGAAGCCTAACCTATCACTGCCCTGAACTATATATATATATGGATCCCTAACTACGGTTACTAGCTAGGTCCTGTGAGTATATAGGGGGTAACACATATCTAACTATATACTGTGAAGTAAAGAGGAACAAGTGGCTCTTAGACTCCCCCAGACACAACATGTCTGTCTCAGCAGCTCTGCTCACATCTCTCCCCCCAGCAGCTCTGCCTCACATGTGTCTGACTCACTGTATTTACAAAACAAAACTTGCACTAAATGCCTGGGGTCTCTGAAGCCAAACTGCAGGGGCAAAGAAGCCAGATACATTATATACTAGTAGAAATGGCAGTTCCCTACACTCTCCCTCTGGTGAAATCTTTACGTCACGTCAAAGACATACAAAGTCATAGTATACAGTCAACATTACCAATGACAATATCAATATGGTTGCTTTTGCATTTACAGAGTCACAACAGGTTAATAGGTATACATGCCAGCAGGAGCGAAAATTGGTAACATATTGACCAAAGTGGACACTGCACCCACCCAAGCATGGTATAAATGAGGCTGAGTAGTAAATCTGGGGTCCCCCAAACTATCATATGTCAGCATAGGTGGAGGGTGTCTAATTCTCTCTCCTCTCCGTACCTCTCTCTGAGGTAAACTAGCATGTCCAGGCCCTAAACTAGGGTTGTCTGCCATGGGAGGGGATGGTTCTGGTGGCGTAGGAGAGCTAGATCCCTGCTCATCTGTAGACACAGATCTAGGTACGAATTCTGGAGTTTGAGGGTTCATAGGTCTCCCTGAAGGAGAAGATACTGGTGATCTAGGAACTTCAGGAGCCACAGTCCAATCACTCTCAGGAGTTTCAGGAAGGTCAGGTGGAATATCGGCTAAGGACTGTGGAGAATCGCAGGCCGAGCCATCATTGGAGATATCCATACCATCAATCTGAGGTACAGGCAACAAATGATTTCTATGCCAAGTCCTGATCCTCCCGTCCCGTCCTTTTATCTTGTAGACTGGTATTCCAGGCAACCGATCTACCACTGTAAAGAGTTCACTCCGCCATCGATCAGCCAGCTTATGTTTTGCAGATGCTCCCAAATTCCGTAGCAGAACATGGTCCCCAGGGTTCAATTCTCGGTATCTTACTCGAAGATCAAATCTCCTTTTATTTCCTTCATTCACTTTGGCCGCATTTTCCTCAGCCAGCTGATAAGCACTCTTAAGCGTTTCTTTCAAACGTGCCACGTATCGGTAATGATCTCGATGACTGATACCATCGGTAGAGACTCCCAACAAGATGTCAATAGGTAGCCTAGGCTCTCTTCCAAACATCAGAAAGTATGGTGAATATCCTGTGCTCTCGTGCCTTGTACTATTATAGGCATGCACCATAGCCTCCACTTTTCTACTCCAGGATCGCTTATCCTCAATTCGTAAGGTACCAAGCATATCAAGTAAAGTCCTGTTAAATCTTTCAGGAAGGGCATCTCCCTCTGGATGGTAAGGCGTCGTCCGACTTTTGCGGATGTTCAACAACTGAAGTAACTCTTTGATCAGGTTACTCTCAAAATCCCGGCCTTGATCAGAATGCAACCGGTGTGGTAAGCCATAATGGATAAAATACTTTTCCCAAAGCACTCTTGCAACAGTGACTGCTTTTTGATCCTTAGTCGGAAAGGCTTGAGCATATCGTGTGAAGTGATCAGTCACCACCAATACATTTCCAAATCCTCTGGAGTCGTTGTCAATACAAAGGAAGTCTATGCAGACAAGATCCATGGGGCCCGAACTCTTCAAGTGTCCCATGAAGGTCGCTCGAACCGGGACAGTCTTCCTCTGCAAACATCTGCGACAGCACCTACACAGACGAGTCACGGTATCTCTCATTTTGGGCCAGTAGAATCGGTCTTGTATTAGGCCATAAGTCTTCTCAGGTCCCAAATGACCATGATAATCATGCAGACTTCGGAAAATCATCTTCTGAAAGCAGCTTGGAATAACTAGTTGGCGCCTTCCAGGGTGATCATGATACAGCACCACACGATAAAGTAGGCCATTGTCTATTTCAAACTTCTCCCAATCTCGTAGAAGTTGACTGCATTCAGAGGGTAGGGATGTCTTTAACATTTCTCTGTCTTGAGAACTCACTGCTTGATAAAGAGGTCCAATTAAAGGATCAGTCTTTTGACTCCAGATCATTCGCTTTGAAGATATAGAACAACTCTCAAAGGATCCTAAAGCGGCAGGGTAGGCAAACATGTCTGGTACAGCTTCGGGACCTCCCCCAATAGAGTCAATAAGCCGAGTTTCAGAAAAGGCTACTCGGTCTTCAACTACAGCAGCCATGGCACACAAAGCTCCTACTCCAGGACTTGGCACTTCTTCCCATTCATCCACTACTTCCGGACTAGGTAATCCAGGCCGTCTTGATAGAGCATCTGCCCCAATGTTCTTAGGCCCCGATTTATACTTGAGTGTGAATTGGTAGTTGGATAAAGCTGCCAACCAGCGATGTCCTGTAGCATCGAGTTTAGCGGTTGACAAAACGTATGTCAGTGGATTGTTGTCTGTTCTTACTTCAAACGTGGCTCCGTATAAATAGTCATGTAATTTATCAACAATGGCCCACTTGAGCGCCAAAAACTCCAATTTATGTACTGGATAATTTTTCTCGCTGGGAGAAAGACTTCGACTTATGAAAGCTATGGGCCGTAACCCGGCCGGGTATTCTTGGTGCAGCACGCCACCTAATCCTTCAAAGCTGGCATCTACATGTAGCACATATGGCTTATGTGCATCAGCATAAGCCAGAACGGGAGCTTCTGTCAATTTCTTCTTCAACAACTTAAATGCTTCTTCACAATCCGCAGTCCACCTATCGCCAAAAAGGCTTTTGGAAGACCCTTTCTTCTTTCCCGGATCTCCTGCATCACTCTTCAACAGGTCGAGGAGGGCTCGAGCAATTTTTGAATATCCTTCCACAAATCGTCGATAGAATCCACAAAACCCCAAGAAAGATTGCAACTCCGTAATATTTTGCGGTCGGGGCCAATTCACCACAGCTTCAATCTTACCAGGATCGGTAGCAACTCCTTCAGCAGAAACAATATGACCTACATAAGTGACCGAAGATCTACAAAATTTGCATTTGTCAGCCGACAACTTCAGCCCCTCTTCTTTTAAGCGATGGAGTACTCTCATGAGTCGTTCTTCATGTTCTTCCAGCGTCTTTACAAACACAATAATGTCATCAAGATATACAAGGCATTCCCGGGGCACTAAATCACCTAACACTCTTTCCATCAACCTTTGGAACGTTGCTGGCGCACCTTTTGTACCTTGCGGCATACGAGTGAACTGAAAGAAACCCAAGGGGCATATGAAGGCTGTCTTTTCCTGATCCTCAGGTGCCATTGGGACTTGATAGTATCCCGATCTTAGGTCCAGCACTGTGAACCAACAGTTTCCATTCAGAGCTTCCAGAGCTTCTTCAATTCTCGGCAGTGTATACTGATCAGGTAAGGTTCTCCGGTTCAGAGTTCTGTAATCCACACATAGGCGAATTGCTCCAGATTTTTTTCTTACCACCACAATAGGTGAGGCATAGGGGCTCTTACTGTCCACAATGATCCCCTGACCTTTCATTTGCTGTAGAGTCTGTCTTAACTCATCAACATCCTTTGGAGCAACTCTCCGTGGTCGCTCCCGGAAGGGAGTAGAATCGGTCAATCGGAAAGTGTGTTGAGCACTTTTAGCACAACCTACATCCATATCATCCATGGAGAACACTTCCGATAATTCAGACAACTTCTGTGTCAGTCGCTGATTCCAGGCCTCTGGTAAATGTGGATCACTCAAGTCAAGATTGAGATTAGGGATTGCATCTCGGATTTGAATCCTGCACACTTCAGCGTATGGATTTACTCCAAGCACAGGGTAGCAGTGGGCCACATTCTGGTATGGTCCAATTACAATCGGATGCGGTGAACAGTTCCTCACTGTCACACAGGTAGATAACTCCACTTTATTTCTCCAGTCCTTTCTCTCTGGGATCACCATCCAGCCATTCTGGTTAATCATTTCTTCAGGGGTTTCCATAAGGACATAACTCCCCCCTTCAAGCAAATCGGGAGCAATGCTGGAGGCTACTCTCAGAATTCTCTCCCCGCCGGCAGGAACTTCCACGGTTCTCTCACCGATATGATATACCATTCCATGTCGATAGCCAGTAGACAGGGCATCACAGAGTTCTCTAAGATCAGAAGATATATTCACCGGCTGAGCTGCAGGGTCCCAATCTCTTCCAAGAAACTTCTGAAAAGCATAATGCACTGCGGGACAATTAGTGCCAAGTATCACAGGAGCTGCACAAGAATCCCCTGTATCAGGACAGACAAGAGCCGTAATCTTCATGGGAGCGACACTCTGATCTTCTAATTCAGGGACAGCTATAACTACTTGTAGGCTGCCATCTACAGGATATGATCCTGAATTAAGCCCCCACAATTTCATTTGTCCTGTAGACTGAAGAGGTATATCCCTCAGATACTTTTGGTAGAACGAGCGATAAATCAGGGTCACTTGAGATCCTGTATCAAACAGGGCAGGAGCGGCATGACCATTGACAGTGACTTTGACAACGGACCTGGAGCCCGCGATAGCGCCTCTGGTATTTACTCGGCCCGCCTTCCTTCGGTGTCTTTGATTCTGAATAGAGAAGACAGCACTGTGTCCCAATCCCTCACTGTCCTCCGTACACTGTCTGGCAGTATGGCCCGTCTGACCACATTTATAACAGGTTCTAGCATCCTTCCTCCATTGAGTGGCAGTGGGTGGAGTGGCGGACTGTCTAAGTTCTGACCGCTCCGCTGGTTTGTCCTTGTTTGAATTAGGAACAACATCTTCTTTAGAGATGCTTTTCGCTTTCTTAGGGGTACTAAAACTAATGTCAGCTTCTTGTTTCTTCACTAACTTCATTAAGTCAGGAAATGGAAGGACTCTATCAGATAGTAAGACCTTGAGTACTTGAGCAAGAGGATGATGAGGTTGTAACCCTCTCACCAACTGACTGGTTCTCATAGCGTCTACCTCTGAAGTAGATATAGCTGCGTGGTACACCAGACGTGAAAGAAGTAGCTGTAAACGGTTAATAAAAGTAGAGACATTTTCCCCTTCTTTTTGACGAACCATTCGGTAATCAGCAACCATCTGGGCAAGGTCATAGTATGGCTCAAAGTGATCAGACAGTACTTGTATATAGTCCAATGCACTCACTCCTTCACGAGAGTCTCTGTACAAGCGGATCAATTCTGCAGCAGGAGACCGCAAACTTTCACTGATACGCTGCCGCTTGCCTTCTTCAGAGCAAGACCATTCCTTCAGGCATTGGAGAGTATGTTCTTTCCATATCTCAAAGTTTTCCTCCCCTTGTGGTACTGGGACATTACCAGAGAATACTTTTAGTTTCTTGTAGTGAGTGGCCTGCAGGCCCTGAGCTAACATTTCAGTCAGCCTGGCTAAAGTGCTAATAGCACTGTCACTAGAGGAACTGCTAGCGACGGCCATACTGGGGGGGGTAACTGGCTGAGCGGGGTTCTTCCTTTACCTGAACCAGGGGAGGAACAGGAGGTCGG